>OX411276.1:35829170-37159924 GCA_948146005.1 Nomada fucata | reverse complement strand
AAAAAGATAAATAAGGCCATACGCTCTATAAAATTTATTTGCGTGTGATTGAAATTAATGGAGTTAGTGATTAAAGAGGTTTTTTTTTTTATACCTTGCATCCGAAGGCGACGAGTTTGAGGATGCACTCAATGAGGAAAAGGAGGGTGACGGCTAAGTTCACGACGGTCAAGGTGTCCACTAGCTTTGGCGGCGCCTCGTGATACTACAAAATACACCCAACACACAGACGTGACACAAGTTCAGATTTTATATCGTTGCCCGTCTTGTATTCCCCCCTACGATTCCTCCATTTCCCGTCCAAACTTCACCGAACGTTCTTGCAAAGTTTCCAGACGGCTGTCATATTTTCACGGCAACGCGCGCACTCTCTTGTCGCACATTCGTTTCTCGTTACTCTGTTAATTATTGCTACCCTCTGTGGAATCGTTCAGGCGTTTCACTCGATTTTCTTTTCTTTTCGTGAGTCGACCAGTCAAGCAAATTTTCTTCCTCCCTGTTTTGCTAATCAGGCTGCTTCGATTGCGCGAGGCAGCCGAACAGCCAAACGATTCGAGCAAATATAGACCAACGAAGAAAAGTTTGCTTCGGGTGTCTGTCAAACTTTGAAATCGTTTCGCAACGGGGTTACTTCGTTAGATCTACGCCTTCCTTAATATTCGCGAACTTTTCCCGACCAATTCTCGAACACTCGCCCGCAAATACTTTGACGAGGCACCTTTAAATTTAGTTTCCAATCAAACAGAAAATGATCAAAGTAATCCCATTGCGATAACCAAAACCCTTCGAGTGGAAGAACATTTTTTTATTTCCCCCAAATTATGCAAGCAAGTCTAACCAATCTCTGTCAGAGCGATCTTTCGAGGTTCCTCGACGTTTCTGCGCGCCCAACCAATAGCGCGCACAAAACGACTATTTTTGTGTTCGTGTCTGTGTGTATGTGGTGAGCGTGTGTAGAACAACTCGTAACTGTTTCTTCCCGATTTTTGTAAAATAGCATGCGCGCGACGGAAAACGGATGCTCCCGAAGCTTCCGATTTTCTTTGCATTTGAAAAATCCACCTGTGTAATCACGAGCACTGAGCGCCTGTGCTTCAATGGAACGTTGGAAAGGAAAGTCTTCCTTCCCAAAATTCCGCCGGCAAATAACGAAATGCAAACAGTATCGGTGCAATGGTTACGACGGTAATCGTTGCTGGCCCATAAAACGCAATCGTTGCAACAACAGAGACACTCTTCAACACCGAGTACCAATTGTTTCCTCGGTCGTCTTCCTTTTCCTCTGTGCGTTCATTTTTGTTACACTCATGTACCTACGAAGACGACCGCGAAGAAACGATGCTCCGCATAGAGGTAGTGATACACGCATGCAAGGATTAAAAAAAAACAAACACACCCCAACGTGCAGTGATTATGTGCGAGTCCATCCAGGCGAACGGCATGCTGAAAAATCTCCAGATTCCATTCGTATTGCATGCTAGCGGTTTGCTTTCTCGAGGCGTTCGACACCCCGTTCGTGGTATCTCGTAGGAACAGTTTGTTCAAAATAAAAATGACGAATTTGAAAAGAAAATGGAGAGAGAGAGAAAGAGAGAAACAGAAATAAAGGGAGAGATACAGAGCGATAGAGAGATAGAATGAAGGGAGAACACAAACAAATTTTAACGCGATAGTTATGCACTGAATACGACTGTGAGATGAGAGTGAATGCAAGTATGTGTCGTGTCGTGTTGCGCGTGTGTTAGTGTTCCATAGATCAACGCGAAATTTTGGGAACGCGTTCCACCTGTTTAACATTTCGCTGCTAAACAGGTTTCCATTCTCGTTACGTATGTAACAGCTGCGTGTTTCGCGTTGAACTAAAATTGTTGCTTGTTCGATCGATGCTCAGAGCCGAACGTACGTCTTACAATTCATTTAAGGAGATGCGGTCATTGTTTTGCAACACAATTCTACGTAAACGAACTACTAGATAGAAACGAGAAGCAACGAAAGCACGAGTGGTACAACTAGCGCGGCGCATAGCGCCTGTTCAGCTCTGAACAGTAAAGGTTCTCTAACAATAAGTATTCTTGCAATAGACGGATATTTCCAATTATATAATCGCCAAAGTACTACCTATTTTTTTTTAAGAAACAAAAAGATCAGATGTAATTGCTGTCTACGAAGCGAGACTTACCAGCCTAGTTCGAAAACTGATCCTGGGACGATCTTTCGTTGCAAAATAATTTTGTCATGTTTTTAGATATAGACTGAGGATTTTATAAATCAACGCACAAAGTGTCGCAGGATCATCTTTCAAGGAAAAAAAAAAATCCGACCCGAAGCAGTTCGCCTTCGAGTCGGCTACTTTAAGCGAGCATAATGCGTTCTCTCGATACTCTTTTCGGTGAAGGGGGGCTTTTGTTGGCATAGTGGAGCTTACCCTGACGCCGAATGCGGCGATCTTCAGTATGCACTCGACGGTGAACATCCCCGTGAAGCACATGTTCATGTACTTCAGTGTGTTCTTGTACGCGTCGCTTTGCCGATGGAACTGCAATGCATACACTGACAAACACACGGCCGAGAGAGACAGACAGACAGACAGACAGACAGACAGACAGACAAACAGACAGACAGACAGACGTACAAGCCTATGAACGCGCGTATTCTCACGTGTTCTCAATTATTCCGACGACGAGCCGCCCGGTGGAAATTTACGCTTCCAACCACCGTGACCCCTTTCTCCAAGGATATCTCTCTCCGTTTCTCTCGAAGAATAACAGATAGAAACAGAGACAGAGGGATGGAGAAAGAGACACGGAGAAAGGTACTAGCCTTTTCCTAGTTATCGAACTATTCGCCCAGCAACGGGTTCGAACGAGAATCGAGTTAGATTCTAAACTTGTCCGGTGCTAAATTTATGTAAAGGTAAAAGTCGCGTACAGTTGGACGGTTCCCCTGCTTGGTACGGTATCACAAATATGTATACAAAAGACGTGTAAAATAGAGTGCGAAATCTGTAAATTACTGGGTGTATATATAGTGAGACTTTCCAGTCGAGAGAAAAAAGGAGGGAATATTCTACACACATAGGTGTATAATATTAGCATTAACCTAGATACGAGTACCTGTACTACCCTACAGGGTGTGCTTGGTAACGTTGACATTGCAGACATTGTTTCCTCTTTTACATCGATGGAACGAAGGGGATAGATTTATAGGCTATATTACGCGTGACTAGCTTGTGCAGACAGCATTGCTGCCGGCACATTGATGTCGCGGCATCGTGACCTCCTACCCTAGTAATTTAATGGGATAACGTCGAAAAATTGGATCTTCGTTCTGGTACAGCTGATCGATTCCTACCTCGTCGATTAATCGCACATTAAGGATTTGTTCGACGATTGATTGCGTGTGACGCAAACGGCTGAGGTAACGAAACAATTTAATCGGGTTGCCACTCGTTCTATTGGAAAGAAGAAGAAAAAATATTGCTGCTAGCTGGGGCGGGGGGATGGTTTATCTCGGCCGTTTACGTCGGGATAAGTTTCTGGGTGGAGAGACACGAGAGTCTGGTGTCTGGAAGAGTGAGAGTCGCGAGAAACTGAAGGGAGAGTGAGACGCGATGGCAAAAGAAACGACGAAAGGAAACGAAAAGATCAACGGAAGGGAAGTAGAGGTGTGTTGAGAGCTAGCTAAAAACTGCCAGAAGGAAAATAAGATAAAGATTCTCAAGGAAGGGACGATGGTTGCTAGAGTTCCCTCCGCTTGAGTTACTCAAACGTATCCCTCTTTTACCTTTTTCTAGTTTCGAGAGGGAGGATCAAGTCGTGCGAGCGCCCCGTGCAAGAAACGTGTCTTTGGTATTCAAATAAACACACACACACGCACATTCAGTGGATGTCTCGTGTTTTGTACGCTCGACAAACAGTCCGGTCGAGTTGGTTTTGCTTGCGGGCAGCCAGCATGCGACACGCGACTTTTCTCACACGCGTGTGAACATTTCTTGTACAATACGTGCTGTTGACTGTGTCTGGAACGATTACGTGCCTCTCGAGGAAGAGATCGAGACCCTCCTCGCCGCGTTCCTTTGCTTGTCGTCGATCGTTTTATCCAAGGCAAGCAAAGGGCAGCGGTAGAATCCGGTATCTCTTTTCTCGCTGTTTGCAACATCCAGGTATCGTGTGTCACTCGTGTGCGCTCCATTCTCAAGACTATGTGCAACAGAGGTATGCAGGTGAATTGCTGGCATTTGGCATTGTTTGCATTGTCAGGCAAAGTGTTTGGAAAAATGAAACGGGAAGAGAAGGAAACGAGCGACGCGTGCGTGTCCGACCAAGCTTGACGGGTTTTGGATCCGGCAACTATCATCGTGTCGCGTTGATCGACTCTCAACCGAGCCACGAAGCGTAGCAAACGTAGTGCACGATAATCGTGATCGGACGAGACAAAAGCGCATCGCTTCTACAAAAGAGAATGAAACGCAACAAACTGTGCCAAACAGACAAACAAACAAATCGTGACCAAAGAAAGGAAAAACGAAAAAGGAGAGAGAGAGAGAGAGAGAGAGAGATAAAGTAGAAAAGGGTACATATAGAAGTGTGCTCTAAAATCACGTGGACTCGCGTGCAGGGCTCTTGTATGCCGCAGCTTTTATGTATGCTCTTGTCCTTTCGGTTCCGGTTAGTCTTTCATCGGTTCAAGCCAATCACTTGTGCAACACTTCGAACTCCGCCACCAGTTCAAACATGGGTTTGTCAAGGCGTACGAGTTGATCGCACGTCGCGTGTATGTGTGTGGTGTGTGGAGGTGGGAGCACATCGATATTCGATAGCGTTCTTCCACGCATCTTCGAATACGTCTACCATCAAAACGAGGACACAGCAGCGGGCATGCAGTAAGAAAAGGAGCGTGGAGCAGAAGAAACCGATAGAAACGGAGAACGAATCGTATCGAACGGAATGAAACGGAATAAGACGGAATGAAACGAAGGAAGACGAGAGAAGAAAAGGCAATGCTATCCAAAAACAGAAAAAAAATCGAATCAGATGGATTGGATAGGACCAAAGTACGAGTGCCGCGAAATATCCGATTAACTTTGCATCGCGATCAAATTCCAGTAGTATAAACTAAAATTGCACCGCCCGCAATTATCGAGCGTCTACTTCCATTCAAGATTGAATCGGCTTCACTCGTTCGAACCGATTCGAAAATTGAGGGAAGGGTACGCGTGTCGAGGCACTCGCGTTTGCCTGTCATGGAAATAAACGTGTCCCGTTTGCGGAACGAATATGGCGAGCATAGAATAAAAAGCATCGAGACACGACACGAACCCCGACTGCTCCGAGCGAAGTTCATACCGATTCGAATCGAAAGGACAAAAATAGGAGAGTAGAAAGGGAGGTTTCGGTTCGACAGGGGAACACAAGAGTATTCAACACAGCTGTGTACACGTATCAATGGGTACAAGGATGACAAAGATACAGAGAGCAATAAATAAATTGGCAGGCAAGAACAACAATGTCCTCGTACAGATATTAAATCTTACAGTGGCTTCGAATTCTCCGTTGTGCTCGTTCGTCGACAACGACGAACGATTCTATTGTCAGGATCCCCGCGAGAGGAGAACCCGTGCGAGGCTGCTCTCGATTGGTTAAAGTTGCGAAACGTGAGCAAGACACGACGAAACGCGACAAGATCGAGTAAGCCGGCAAAGGAAACTTTGCCTTTTCAAGGGAGAACACGAAATATCATGGTATGGCGTACACGGGTACGCAAAGAGGGTACCAGCCGCGTGCTTCCTTCCGGCGCTCGCGTCTTCTGCGTTGCACATTATCAGGCTCGTAACGTCCACAAAAAAAATTGGTTACATCTCCCCGATGTGCTTTCGGAGAGAATGAGAGGGGCGATGGGCAGGGGTGCAAACGAATCGTTCACGCTTACCTTCATCATGAGCAGTACTGTGTTTAATACGATGAGACCCATGATAAAATATTCGAACGGCGTCGATACCACTATTCTCCAGATTTTGTACTTTACGCTGTTTCGTTCCTTCGGCATATACCTCTCCAGGGGACGGGCTTGTATCGTGAAGTCTATGCAAGATTTCTGAAAGGCAGGAACGATTTTTAGTGACGCGCTACCACCCAAGCCACGCAGCCCTGCTGTCTAACGATGCACCGAACGAACCTGATTTTTATCGATTTCACCGTCCTGCAATTCGGCTTCTCCCTGCTCCTGGAACGTGATGATGATCAAGGCCACGAAGATGTTGACGAAGAAGAATGGAAATACGATGAAGTAGACGATGTAGAAAATGGACATCTCTATACGAAAATTCTGAATAGGGCCCTGGTCCTCGTACGTGGCTGCCATCGAATTTTGCAAGATTTGTGGCCAGCCCTCGCCGGTCTGGACCGCGAACAACGTCAGCATCGCGGCCATCACGTTGTCGTAGTGAAAAAACTGCGACGACCATTCTCGTTTCTTTGGCTCAGGCAACAGCGCGCCTTCTTCAAAAACGAAATATTGACCCCTGCGAAGCACACAGAACGGCCATGTGAAACGTGATTAAAGTTCGACTTCATTGCCGGAAGCAAAAGAATTGTCGCTTGATGCACCTCCGCGAGCGTCGATCTGCTTCGAACGGCGAATGAAATTCGAAATACTACTCACTGGCAATCCTGTTTCGTATATTTGCTCTCGTCGTTGCAGTAGAAGAACTTGCCGTTGAACAGCTGCACCGCGATCACAGCGAATATGAATTGGAACAATATGTACACTATAAGAATGTTAATGACATTTTTCAGACTGTTCACCACGCAGTCGAAGACCGCCTTGAGCTTCGGCACTCTCTTGATCGTCTTTAACGGTCTGAGTACGCGCAGCACTCTCAGCGACTTGATCGTCGAGAGGTTCTGTCCAGCCGAGCTGCCTGTCATATCGAAGGCGAACGAAACCGCGGCGCAAATCACCACCACCGCGTCCATAATGTTCCAGAACTCGCGGAGATACGAGCCCGGATGAAGAATGATTCCCAGATCGATAATCTTCAGAATCATTTCGACGGTGAAGACACCGGTGAACGCGTAATCGAAGTAATTCAGAACCTCGTTCCTCGGCGAGTCCTCCCATACGGGATCTTCGGCGGCCAACGCGATACTCGACAACGATATCACCACCATTATGAAGAAGTCGAAGTACCTGAGGTTGACGACCCAATGGGCGGCTCTTCTTACACTGCGAATACATATTGTTTCGTCAAGCAGATGCCTATTTCGATACCATAGAACACTAAAACGCTGGATATGTGACTCACGGATTCGTAGGGGACAGTATAAACATGGAGGAGTATGGCAGCATTGGTTTTGGTCCCGTGTCATCGTCTTCGTCCTGCTTTTTTTCTTCGTCGGATGACTGTTTCCCGCCTTTTCCGTCTTTGCTGAGATCCAAGGACAATCGTTTTATCGGTCGTTCAGGGATACAAAAGAGAAGAATCGTCTAGCAGTAGAAAAGAGGAAGGAAACTTACAAATTCTGGTTCGGACTCGGAGGGCAGATTTCTACTTTTGGCGCGCTGCCGTCTTTCGGCTTCTGCAGGGTCTGGATCTCTTTCTCGAGCTCCTGCGCCTGTTTCTGCTTGTCCTCTACTTCCTCCTCGTCCTCGGCGGCGCTCAGCTCCTGGGCGTTTGCCAAGTTGTCGACGGCGATAGCCAAGAACACGTTCAGCAGCGTGTAGTTGCCGAATAGCACCAGAACGATGAAGTAGAGCGAGTAGATCATGCCCCTCTTGTGACCACCTTGCGATTCTATACCCTGGTACATCACTTCGTTCCAATCTTCTCCGGTCAGGATCTACCAAATAACCAAACGCGTAAACGTTTCTCTCAATCGCCATTCGCTTAATAATCTACGAGCCGCTTCGACTTCACGATCGAACAATTATTACAGAACGCAGGAAAGTCTATGCTTCGTGTTTTCTTTCCCTTTAAATTGGCTACGTTGGCCGTGAAACGTTGCACGGGTCACAAATATACATGTACGCGTAGCAGCAGAAGAAAACTTACTTGGAAGACAGTGAGCAGCGCGATGGGGAAAGTGTTGAAGTTGGTGGGCGGCGTGCCGTATTCAAAGTTGAACTGACCGCCGAACAGCTGCATGCCGAGCAGCGCGAATATGAGAATGAAGAGGAAGAGCAGAAACAGCAGGGAAATGATGCTGCGCATCGAGCTGAGCAGCGATATTACGAGGTTTCTCAGGCTCTTCCAGTATTTGGTGACCTTAAAAATTCGCAGGAGTCTAAGGGCACGTAGGACGGAGAGGCCGAAAGAGCCGGACTTCACCGCGGACCAGATCACTTCGAAGATCGATCCCGAGATGACCACGCAGTCGAAACGATTGAAGCTCGAGTCGAAGTATGTGCGAGGGCCGAGCGCGTACACTTTTATGAACATCTCCAGCATGAACAGAGCCAGGAACACGAACTCTGCGTAATCTGTCAACATCCAACGTGCGTTTTTCGTGATTACATGCGCCTCCGATTACTTCCAAGTCGGCGAAAATCGTTCACGTACAGAGGAAATCGCTCAACCATTTTGGCTGATCGTAATGCTCCACGGCCACGCACACGGTGTTGAAAAACACGAGAACGATGACGAACCAGTAGAACTTCTGCGACTTCACAGACTTTCGTATCCAGTACCTGAATCTTCTCTCGGCCAGCCAGAATTGCTTGCAGGGCCCTTTTTCTTTCGTCGAAGAAGACCTCGAGAACCCTGAAACGTGGCGCGAATCGAGCGTCTCAGCATCAGTTGCAGACAAATTTCTTTACCCCGTTTTCCTCTGTTTTCTTTCAAGGTACCAATACTTTTTCGTTGCAAATGGAAATCCGAGGATTTCTCCCACGATAGCGGGAGAAATACAACTCACCGTCGTCCTGGTCGTCGTCGCCTTCCTCTTCCTCCGTGTCCGTGCTTTTACTCTTGCCGAGCTTCTTCTTTTTCGCCTCGGCTCTTTTTCTTCCTGCAAAGGAGCACAATATCAGCGCAGTTTCTTCCCGCCTTATTGCACCCTCTTCGTATACGTATGAAATTTAAAACGATTCCCGGCACGAACCTTCTAATATGTGCTTCTTTTCCTCTTCCGTGGTCCTCTCTTCCGCGAGTATTACCTCCTCTATAAACGACATAGAACGTTTACACCGTGAACGATCGGGCGAAGACAAAACGAAAGCAAATTTGCTCGAGCGAATATAAGATTACAGTTACTGCTAGACGGTGCATGAAATTACTGGTTGATAAAAGACGAAAGCTACGGGGACTTTGACCCAAGGAGATACAGCCATAAAGGGTGCTCTCGATCGATAATCGATGTAGCTGGTATGTTGACTTTCTAACCTGCTTTGCAGATCCAATTCAGATAACAGTACAGTTCATGCTCGAGCTGCTGCTGTCTTCGCAATTTCAGGAAGGACTGCCGGTTCTCCACCTTCTCCCTCTCCTTCGCAAACTCTCTACAAGCGTTACACAAATGATAGGGGCACATTACATGGGCGATTACGATCTTCATTGTTTTTTGCTTTGCTTGTTGCACGCGATTCTCTAGCAAGTAGATATTCAATTCGGAGCCACGTTACATTACACTAGACTCTAGACTCTAGCATATACGTCGGGTAGAGGATCTGGCAGAAAATAATTGCTCTCCCGTTTCTCTGGCATATTAACGTAAAGCGACAAACGCGATACGAGACAAGATATCGGCCGGGCGACATATTAGCGACTACTACTACTTGCGATGCGCGCGGAGCGTCGGATAATTGCCCTGGCTTCTCTACTGTTACCGTTGCTTCGCCCCGTGAACGGGTAAACACAGCTAGCGCGCGATTACTTAAGAAAAGATCGATCGTATCGAGACCTGCTTGAGTGATCCACTTTAAGTAGGCACTGAACGCAGTCGTGAATAGACGCTTTCTCTTTGCCTTCTGATAAGCCGCTCGCCGCTCGACGCGCGTTCTTTCGTTCGAAAACTCCCTGACGAACAGAAACGATTGTAATCGGCTGTTATTTCGTCGGAACGCGACAGACCGAGCCGGCACAGGGTCGACGATCGCCAGCGGAAGGAATTCTATTCGCTAACGCGACAGATCCACGGGAACGCGTAAAGTCTTATCGCGTCGCGATCGATAACGATGCAAATTGCGCGGCGCACAGTAATCGTGCACGGCTACGGTTCGACTCGTGGAATTGTCGTGCTTTCGTAAAAGGCTAGACGTGGGGTAGTGAATGAGAGGACGGGGAGAAAGGAGGGAATACACGGAGAGGAGAGGAGAGGAGTGGAGAGGAGAGGTGAGGAGAGGGCGGGGAGAGGCGAGAATCGAGAATGAAAATACTCACCCGCTCAGGACACCGAGAACTAAGTTCAGCATGAAGAATGAGCCAAGGACGATCAATGGTATAAAGTAAATCCAGTTGTACGTGCTGCCAAGAGCGTCGTTTGTCTGCAAAATTTGACCAGAGCCACGTGAAGCCCGTTATACGTGTGCGAGCGCGATGCACCGCGATCATATAGCTGTTACGCGCATCGATCGCGATGATGATTGAACCAAACCACATTGGCACACGACATTTAAACACCGAAACATTTAACGTTTCACTTTCCCTCTCCCCTTTTTTTCCGCGTCCAGATATCAGATATTTTCTCTCTTCTTGACTATTGGCTACTCCGAGAAACAGCAGTGATCGTTTCGTAGGCCAATTGACGCGGACTAATCTCACCGAGATATTCGCCGAAAAGTTTACATCACAGTGCCGTTTCTCGTGTGACAGTCGTGTATTTCAAATACAAGCTGCCGCGAAGAAATATTTTCTATCGTTTCGAGAGATCAAAGTATTCGATCGTCGTGCGCGGAACCGGCTCGAAGAAATCCAAAGTTCCCCTTCGAAGTTCAACCCGCCCATTCCCTTACCCCCAAATCCTCGAGCTCGATTTTCTTCGGAGTTCTTCGACTTCCGGAAACGCACTGAACGAAGCGTAGAGAAAACACAATGAACGCTAAGATTTTGCAGAGAGGGCTGAAACTGACAGTGTTATACTGAGCAAGGTGAACATGTAGGTCAGTGTTAGCTGTAAACATCTGCAAGCACTTCTCTTCGATTCCGATAAACGTGAAAGGAACGGCGGAAGCGAAACTTCATCGGGCAGACACAGAGATAAACAGAGAGAAAGAGACAGATAAACAGGGCACACAGAAAAGAATGATGTACAAGGACAAATTGTTACGAGAAATGATCACACTCAGATATTTAACAGTTGTATGAAAGAATATAGTGAACGTCGCAAGCAATCGGTGAAAGTACACATGTATCGATTATGGGACAGAACGGAGCGGAGTCGTTCTCGTCGAATCGACGATCATTTTCGACGATCCTCGTTTGTTTGCTCTTGGTGAAACGAAGCGGCGCGCGGTTCGAACGAGGAGGATGCGTTCGTCGTTCGTTCGCGATCAAAAGATGCTGCGCACCAGCGGAACATTCTTGTGCGATTGGTATTAGGTAAAACGGGGAACGTATCCGTGCAATGGATCGGCACAGCGGCGGGATTAGCTCTGACAACGAGAGGAGAAAGTTGACCAAAAGCAAAGGACGGAAATCTGGGTTGCGAAATGAAACGTCGACTCGATGGAAGAGAGAAGCGCGAATATTGAAAATACCGGATGGTTCCGCGATTGAAGCACGAACGTGCACGACGCGAGGGAGACCGGAATGTACGATGTAACAGGAAACAGAGAGAGAGAGAGAGAGAGAGAGAGAGAGAGAGAGAGAGAATTTTAACACTGAAGGACATATCTCTTGCTTTACCCAGTACAATATGGCAGTCCAGCCCTCCATAGTGATGCACTGGAAGACAGTGAGCATGGCGAATCCGATGTTGTCGAAGCTGGTAATGCCGAAGTTTGGTCCCTCCCAGTGATCCATGCACGTCGAGATGTTCGCGTCGCACACGTGGGCCCCGAATGGCGCCTCGGATTTGTTGTCCGTGTTACACGGGCTCGGCTGTTCGCCTTCCTTCACGATTACATCTACAACAAAGTGAACGTCAGTGCTATCGTTCAGACGGTTTTCGCCGCTGCGAGCTTCTCCTTCCATCCTTCCATCCTTCCATCCTTCCTTTCTTCCTTTCTTCCTTCCATCCTTTCTTCCTTCTTTTTTCCCCCTCAACAATTTTGTACTCGGCAGATCGTTCTTCGTTGTTTCGAACGGAAGAAAAGGTACGCTGCCCTCAATACTGTTACTCACTGATATCCCTGATGCTGTAACACGTTTTATGCAGGGTTCCCGAATAAAATTCGAGACCGATGATGGCGAATATCACGATGGCGAAGAGTACCAGCAGGCCGATCTGCAGAAGCGGGGCCATTGCCTTGATAATAGACTTGAGCACCACCTGGAGACCTGTTTAGAAAAAATTCGCCAGGAGTAATTAGACCCAACCACCGTACCCCTCCAAGCGATTCACGTGTCTCTTATACTCGACTCGTTTCACGTTTCTTACTTTCCTCGCTGCTCGTGGAATCGTGCGTGCCGTGCTCTGTATTTTTTTTAATCAACATGTTTGCATCTGAAAAGTTGCGTTCAAATTGCAGGAGTGTCCAGTGGAAAAAAAACGATTACAATTGGGATACTTCGTTGCTCTTACATGGACACAGCATACAACTCTTAAAAAGATATCTATTTGGGTGGTGCTACGTAAACAAAATAATCGTTCTAACGTTGCAAGGCATCTACGTGTAGATATATAGATATAGAAATATATACTTGCAATAATATTAATACTACACTGATCTACGAGCTTCTGGTCGGAAACGTTAATCGTTGGTTCGCTCGTAATCGGTTCTACGTAGCAGCTAATCGATAAATGGAAACGTTTCGAAGGCCGGATCCAGTCGATCCACGAAGTATCCGAATTGCCGATGATTTAAAGAAATAGAGGCGACGCGCGTTCCTCGAGCACCGAGCCTCGCGTTTCTTCGTCTTGCGCTAATGGAAAGTGTTGCTGGATCGCGACTCGACGACGGATCGATGCGAACCGACAAAAAAAAAAAAAAAAAAAAAAAACAAAATACAAACAGCGAGGAATTTTGCAGCCAATCTTCTAATGAAAAAAATCGTGTCTGCTCGCGAGGACGGTGGAAAAAGGCAAAAGAGACGAGACGATTTCGTTCGATTCGGCTGGATTTCGTGGCCGATTGTATTGAAACGCTACTCACTCGGTATGCCGGAGACAAGTTTGAGCGGTCGCAACACGCGTATCGCACGCAACGTGCGCAGATCCATATCCAGGTTTATGCCTTGCGAGAACGCCGTGATGAACCTGCCCCAAAACACACACACCCCGCCACACTTTACTACTTACTACTCTATTACACTAATGCTCACGCTACTTAAGTACTTAAGCTACACAACTATGTGGTAACTAGCGTTCTATGGCCTAACCCGAGGGAAATAGGAGAATGTCAATCGGGGTGAAGCTCGTCGGGGACCGATATATCTTCGATTCTTTTATCGATTACGATGCGAAATCAATTTTATATTCAACATACGTGTTCTTGCCATTATCGTGTGTGGTAGATCTGATCGTTCTATAACTAACTGTAATCAAAATACAATCGGATAAACGGGGATGATATTCTCTACGATGGGCAACCGTTCTCTTTCGACCAACCTTTCGATATTGCGATACGAGGAAGACAATTTTAGAACTCACCGCGGAATTGCACGCTTCCTCTCTCTTTCGCGCTCTCCTCGTTCGGTCGAAGACAGCGAAGAAATCAAAAGTTGCCTTCCTCGCTCGATTGTCCAACCGTATTCGCAGACAAAGGGTCGGAGCTCGAAATTCGATTCTACCAGCTTCCGATTAGCTTATCGAATTAGCGCATCGATGGATTACTCTTTCGACTGTCTTCGCGAAGGTGCAGAGAACGGTTTCCAAAGGATATTAATTCGGCTTACCGTCGATCCGATCGGGATTCAATGAAAATGTATTTAGATATCGAAAGCGTGGGTGCGAGCTGTCGAAATCGAGCAGCTATAAAAGGGCGTTAATGTCTGGCGATGATTTTTTTTCTTACAAAAAATTTCGATGCTAGACAGAGGGGCGCTTGTTATTAAATGAGTCACGCGAGATTCTAATTCTAGATGCCGTTGAATTCTGCCAACTATAACTCTAGTCCCAGGAAGATAATTAATGGAACATCCGCCGCGGTCGTTCAACTTTGTCGTATAGAGCTTGCCCCTATCTCTCGCGATTATAAATATCGATGGCGCATATCCCATTTAAACATCTTCTCTTGCTTTGTCGGGAAAATGATACCAGTGTATACGACCGCAACGGATCGTTGAAGGCGTTAGCGTCCTAAATATATATGTATCTATGATTTCTCGCACCTAAATGCGTCGCTATTGAGAGTACGTATCTATAAATTCGATGCCGGACAATAGGTTTTCTCCATCGAATCGTCGGCTACGTGAAACGAAAAATTGATTTCATTTTCGAAACGTAAATCTGCGTAACTCTGCAGCATTTCCTGTAACGGGAGTTTCATTGAATTTTCGTAAACGCCAATGCGTGTTTCATTTCGAGTAGCTGCGTGGGAAAGAGAAAATTTCGAGGAGCCACGGTGAAAGGGGAAAGTAGATAAAAGGGAGGATATCTCGGTCGAACTTTTCAAAGTCTGTAGGACTAAAGACTCGGTCTCTCGAGGATGTCTAAAGGTACGACTGTCTAGCAAACACGAGCTTGATCGAATACGTTACTGCTCTAGCACACGTACCTATTTTACCAACGTATAGTCAATTCAATCAACCAGTGACTGTAGCTAAAGATAGAGATTGCTAAATATAGAGACACCTGCAGGCCAGAGTTTTGTGTTTTCGTATTACTGTGTGCGCGCGCGTTTCTCATTCAACTTCCGATACCCTCCACCCAAATTTCATTCCCGCTTGCTTGAAATTCTGCAAAGAACATTGAAATAAATCGGATCGAGAATTTTCTGCGTCGCCAGCGTAGAAACAAGGCTGACGCACTGTTTTTAATCGTCGCGATCTGACTCGAGAAATTTGCCTAGGCGAATTGTGTAGAAAAAATTTTCTCGAAATTTTTCAGTATACGAACAAGAAATCGAAGAACCGATCCGGCAAGTGTTCCTCGTCTAACGAAAGGCCGCCGATTTCCACGACTATCCGACGTATACGCGCGTTCGCGAGCACCCGTGTATACGTGAGTGTATGTGTCTAATGCGTCGACTTTGAAACTCTCTAAAGTACGAACAACGTGTGCAAAAAATGAACAAAACGACAGAAGATAGAGCAAATAGTAACGCATTGTAACACTAGTAACTAGTTCACGCAAGTCCTCTATAGAGACAGCAGAGTATGATAATACGTATAGATATATATGTAGGTATACATGTGTATATATGTGTAAGACACTCGAATTACGCAAACCACGTGGACACAGAATATATATAATAAATAAATATATAGACATTATGTTTAATTAATATCGATCATCAACTGTTAACGATCATCTAGCGTCAATCAACTGATCTAATACACCCATAGCCTCTAAGCGGTGGTCAATCAACGATAAAAACGGAACGTTTAAACGACGTAAAACTTGATAGTCGGAGAACTAAAGAAGGAAACTAAAAGGGCAGAAACTAAGGCAGAGATTAATAATAGTAGAGAGACGAACGTATATAGGTGTTAAGTATACGCAGATATTATTAATTAGCTGATGCTGGTCTCACTTGCCAGAACTAAACGTCGACCCAACGTGTCAACTAAAGCAAGAGACATAGAGATAGATAGATAGGAACAGATAGGCAGAGAAACAGAAAGATAGAGATAGGTGGAAAACTGACAGAGAAACTAAATGGTCGACGAAACTAGGCGTGTCTGGTTAATCAAGAAACGTTTAAAACTAAGGAGACTAGTCGAACGCACACAAACTGCCAGGGACAACGGGGGAATTAGTTATTCTGCTGCTCGACTGTTCTCTGTTACTGCACTTTGTACTGTTACTGTGGCATTTGTATCGTTTGCCTTTTCACAGAACTGTGACTGACTCACTTGGAATTTTCGAAACCAGCTTTAGCGGTCTGAGGACCCTGAAGGAACGTAGCATACGCAGGTCGACGTCCACGTTTGTTTCGGCGAACACGGTCATCGACCTAATCCAAGGATTACTCTAGAATCTATCTGCTCTGCCGGCGAAATCGATCGACGTGCTTCATTTAAATTATAAACCTGCGCGGAGAAAGATCCTTTCCTCTGTCGTCGCTGAATCCGAGATCGTTCCCTTTCCGCGACTCGATCATCGATTTGGAAAAAAAAGGTAAAACGCGGCGCGCACGAACAGGAAAGGCTTTCTCCGTAAGCAGGACTCCTCGGCGCGGACTTGAACCGATTATCGCGAAATCATTGTAACGCAACCCCCGTGGGTGGTCGATCGAAGCCTGACCAAGTAACATTCTCCTCGTCCACTGTTTTCCTCTCTACGTGTGTCTGCTTGAGGGGGGTACAAGAGTGTGCATCGATGATACATCGTTTGCATCGTATGACAGGCAGAGAAAGGGGGAATAAGAGAGAGAAAAAGTGGAAAGAGTAAGAATGCGCTCGTTCGTTTGCACATCGGAGAACACGAGGGGGGGAAAGAGAGACGGTAAACTCGCGACTGTTAATGAGCTCGCGATGAAACAAAGTGACGAGAGAAATAGAATGAAATGCGAGTAATTCGAATGATACGAAAGATCGTTCTTTTCGGCACTCGTCGAATTCTCGAGCGCGATAGACCGAAAAGCAGGATTTTCCCTTATCGTTATTCTCGGTGAAGAAAGGGGTGATATTCCTCTTGGAATAAGGAAGAGAAAGTGCTTCGCTCACCCGGTCACCACAACGAAGAAATCCATGATGTTCCAGATGTTGCGCAGATAGGATCCACGGTGGAGGACGAAGCCAAGGGCGAGGATCTTGAGGCTCGCCTCGACACAGAAGATCCCGAGGAAATAGATTTCGGTGGCCTCGAGCTTCTGTGCGAGTATGGTCTTGTCGTGCTTCGGCAGGTGCTCCTCGAGGGCGAGGACCACGCAATTGGCGATGATGGTGAGCAGGACGGCGTACTCGAAGGGCGGCCACTCGATTATGAAGCGGGTATGCTTCCTGATGCAATTATCCTCCGACAGGATAAACAACGAAGTGGTGCCCTTGCCGCCTCCCCCACCGCCACCCGCCCCTCCGCCCTGATCCCGGCCTGGCGCCATGTCGACCAGACCAGGTACCTGTAATCAATGTTACCTTCAATTTAAACTTCTATTTATTCGACGCCAGACTTTGCTCCGGCTCGTCCCAGTCTCGAAAGCCGTCTTGCGTTTTCTATGCATTTTTCTTCGCAGCGAAACAGAAGCACGATACTTCTCCGATTCAATTCTGCCACGCGTGGTATAAAACCGTGACGCGAAAAAATAATTGAAGGTAAGGGTAAGGTAAGTAGTAGGAAGGACCGCGTCGAGTGGGAGTTAAGGGTTATTCCTGGCGAATCGGTTCTTACCTCCCCTCCAAAGCTAGTCCAGTCACCGAGACCACTCAGTCCAGCCAACCTCGGCCTTCTCCTGTACTGACTCGCGTATCCAGGGTCCCTTTGTGCCGCCTCGTGCGCTGCCAACCTGGAACAGATGATAGAAAGCGTTAGCCACCCAGTAAGACTCAAAGGAAATGAACCTGGACCCGATTGTGACAGCGCATCGTTGCTGGTAGAGAACGCAATTGATTTTGCAAACGTCTCGTTCGCCGTGTGTCACTGGTATACGCGGAAACGAATAATCGATGGCGAGACATCAAGCTGGCCGCTTTTATGCACCTATATTCTTCTCAACAAATTAATCCTCCCGCAATGACTCGCGCAACGATCGAATAATGCAATTTAATCGCATACGAATTCGGATCGTTCTTCGTCTTCGAAATAGGCTACCAAAGTATTTCACGAGAGAGTCCGTTAATGGCCGATGCGGACCTATACTTAATGCGCCGCTAGAGCTAATTAACAGCATTAGCCGAGAGTTTTGCTACTACGATTCTGCTCTGTGCGTGGCCTCAGCTCGTAGGAAACTGCGATCAAGGTAGCCGGTAATGAAATAACTCGTGATAACTCGCGACAACGATCTTGTCGGTATAGAGCGGTGCATCGATGTGTGCGCTGCGTGCCCCCTCCCCCTAAGTGCGCGCTCGATACCTCGTACAAGCGTCGTGCAAGATTGCATCCTATTCACAGGTCGTTGATTCTCTATTCAGCAACGATCGGCGTTCCGCCTTTAAGAATTTCGAGCACGTTTGCGAATAACATGGCCAGCTCTTTGCAGCGCTAAACCAAATCAAACCATCCTACCAAAAATGCAACGAAAATGCATTGAAAGCTTTCTAATAAACGATGCGTCGAATCACCTCCTTCCTTTCCGGTAATCGCTTCAGAAACGGGCTTCCGAACTTGCCCAACTCGCAGCGGCGTTCCCGTACATTGTACTCGCATTGGGGATGCTCGTAGAAAAATTCTACCGTGCACTTTTCAAACATCCAGGACTGACCCCCGATACTTTCGTCGCGACGCGACCGCGACATCTCGAAATCGCGCGGGCCTGGCATCCGGCCCAAGTTTTTCGAGTTCCGCAGTGACCTCAACGCCTGTTTTTTGAAGTGGACGCTCTGCCCGATTTCGAGTCGGCACGCGAGCAGAAAATTGTCGCAATTCAGTTATGATTGTTGCAGTCTTGACTCTTGGATCGACCATTCTGAAAATAGAATGTCGCGACGTAATACAGGCGAAGATTAGTACCCCCGCATCCCGCAGATGCTCTAACTAATTCTTCGCGTTCCCTTGGTCGACGTCATCCCCCGGATTCTTTTCATTTTATGGGCGGAATCGTTAACGAGTTGTCGCTACGCGCAGCTCGGGCTGCCAATCTGTAATTGCCACCACGTCTTCGTAAAGAGAATGTCAAATCAAAGAATCTGACAAATCAAAGGAAGCTTGCGCGACACAAGTCGCGTGCAAGACTTTTCAAAATATCCTAATTGAAAAGATGAGTGGCGAGTAGACTGCGCCACTTGGCCAACCAGTTCGACCGTATTCGTACCGATGCCAGAGATAATTAGCTACCCGTATCGTGCCGCACCATGTATGCGATAAGCATTGCTACGACACTATCTTTCAACCGAGTTGTCGCAGTAACAGCAATAATGCTACTTTTAATACAGAGATCGATTAACCTCGCACGTTTCGAACCAACAAAACTGTCTCTCATGTTACGATGGTTCTTCAAGAGATAGATCTGTCACTTCGTTAAATAAATGTCCCTCGAAGCGACTCATTAGGTGCGTAAAAATGCGATCCAATCGAAAACAATTCCCGACCAGATTGCCCATCCGCCAGCTTCTGGCTCGGTAGAACGTCTCTGAATTATTGAAATTGAAGGGAGAATAATTGATGAAGTGCGCCTCGTAGCGGGAAGATCGATAGCGTTCTCGAAAATAAGTCCGCACAGTCTACCTTCGAACGATTCATCGCGACACCAAACGCCGCTCTCTGTTCACCGCTTCGATGATTGTTATGCCAGCAACAGGTGTAACGTATTGCTGATTACGCACGGCTCGAAACTTTCTAAATTTAACCAATGGTCCTGGCACGGGCGAGTCGTGCCTAGTCTACCGCAGGGTAGACTTGCACAGGGAACTCGACAGGCGCGCAACTTTGCCCACGTAGCCGAGATTCACAGTCAAATGCTTCGCAATTTGACCCGAGTAGCACCGCGTCTCTGGGAGAATTGTGACAGAAATTATTGCTAGCGAGTGGCATCCCAGAATTCCTCGGTAAATTACGGTTAAGCAGAGACCAGCTACCTACCTGAGCGTAAAATTAATTTACACGCCATATTGTCGGCACTGCCGACCCAAAGGCGTTACTGCAACTTACAATTAGTGAGTTACGATCCGGAGCATCGAGATCCGTGCCAAACGGTCGTGTTACGGCCCGTTTCGAGTTTTTATTCACGGTAATTACCACGATACCGCTGCGCTCGCGCCCACTCGCACGCTGCCCGAACTCTGAATATTCACGAACCGATTCTTTTTCCCAACGATGCGAGGGAAGATAGTTGGCAGCATCACTGCCATAGTTCAACGAACCGAAAAACACCGTTGCGCCATATTCGAGCTCGTGGGTAAAGCAGATTTCCGTTTATCGAACGTATCGGAGTTCAGTAGAATTGGTCGGCCAGTGGTCGGACCGATAGCGTGAACGAAATGCTGTCGAGCGTAGCAATTTTTAATGGGCTTCATTTTCGGAGCAAACAGATTTGTATCCCAGTTCTTATTGATTGGGTTAATTGATGTTTTTGGCATACGCTGCATAAAAAGTGACGAAGGTATGACAGTAGGTAGGAATACGTATCGTGGCCTGGAAAGGCACGGATATTGGTGAATCGACGACGGAGGACGAAGGCACACGCAAAAATAATTGGCCTTCGATTCCAGATCATGAACTAACGAGGGAGCGATCGTGACGGAAGACCACTTTGTTTGATTTTTTTCTCGCGGGCATAAAAACGAATAATGTCGAAACTCCAAGCCCGATCAATCACCGGCAGACGCCAGCGGCCTGCTACCGTTCGTTTGAATAATCGAGCACAGTCTCAGTTAGAAATTGTCAATCGCGTTTGGATGATGAGAACATATCGTTCCGCGACAAAAAAAACAGATGAATACGCGTATCTTTTCGCGCCTGGTCCGATAGTGGCGTCGACGGAGAAGTCTTCCAGCGTCGATAAGCATAGAGATTAGTGTCTATTCATAGCTACTTGGACGGCACTTAAAAGTTTATTATGGCTCATCAGTTATCGACGATACTTCTCGAGAGTTATTAATATCTTTCGGAAAATCAATATGAAAGACGTGACGCCGCGCTATAACGGATCCCCTTGAAAATTATTGTATCGGTGCATGATTCTCGCGTTAACCCTTTCGAAAGTCGTTTAGTCAGCCACTAGTAACCAATTGATTTTACCCTTCGTTCCCCTATTTATCAATGAACAGATAGTTCAAACAATCTACTTTCCCTCTAGCTGAAATTGTTCCCCCTTTGCTGTCGTTGCAGTGACACACATTTGATCACGGAATTAAAATCGAATTCCGTAAGAAAATTGACGGACGGCAGACACTCGTAATCAAACTGGTGTTTAACACGTTTGACAAATATTTAAGCCACGGGCGGTAAGAAGGCACGATGGGACAGGGGATATCGAGGGATAATTCGGCAAATTGATCAGCGTCTAGAGCTACGAAAGGAAGGGCGCTGGAATTGGCTGAAAAGTATGCGCTATGCCCGATTCATCCTTGAGGCGGCTCCCACGCGGCACGGGGCTGCGCCCGATATAACGACAGAGGTTAACGTTAAACCCAGAACGGTCGAGAGGAAGATATTCGGGCGGAAGAAAGGTAGGGATGAAATTGGCGAGCGACTCGGAATCGCAGCAGCTCTAATGCGCCGGTCGCACCACCCTGGGTCGCAGGGATTCGGGCTGGCGCGCAGCCGAATCGCCGCTCTGCGCCACGTGCGCAGTACATCTGTCGCGTGTATTCGGTACCTCGCTGCCTTCTTAACTGCCCGTTGCTCTCCTGCTTTTTTCCGCCACGTGCACGTCAGCAGAAACGACCGACAGATCTTGAGAAACATCGTCGCCGGTTCGTCGACGAGCTGGAGCACCGCTCTCGTGTCTTCGACGACGAGGGGCGCCTGCTGGCAGCGAGCACCGCCGCCGAGAACGCGATCGTTACCCGAAAAGCTGGCTAATGTCGCCCTCTAAATGCGCGGAACGATCTTGCCAAAAATCAGAGAGCGCCGAGAACGCGGTGGGACGCGGTGGGACGCGACGCCCTCCAGTCCGGAACCTCCACCCACGTTCGCCCTATCTCTCCTTCTTTCTCCGATTCTCTGGCATCTCGGCGATATCGAGGCTACCCTCGGCCGACGTTGCGGAGCCACCTCCAGAGAGGGGGCTCCTGATGACGTCATCTCACCGCCATTTTGTCGGGTGACGTCAACCGAGACACGACCATCGCGACCGCGACTACCCCGGCCGCGTACCTTCCTTCTCCAGCCTTCTCTACGCGTCCACGGGCTTCTCCCGTGAACCAGCTGCACGCCACTACGTGTGCCCGATTTGTGCCGCTTCCTTCTCCTCCGCTTTCCTCGCTTCTAACAGATACGCCAATTTGTCCGTACGCGAGACAGTTCGCCCTTGAGACTTTGAGAAATGCAAAAATTCTCTTCAGCCCGGCAGCTCCGACATGTGGGTGGCGAGGAAACCCATCGGACCGCTGGCTAGTGCGTGGATCTAGGTCGAGGCGATACGTGGGTAACGGCATTCGAAGGAACCCCTATGCCGCGGTTCGCTTCTACTCGCTATCGAGTGACACAATGACCCCAGACAATGTTCAACTTAATTATTCCGCTTTATGCGCACCAGGCGCCAGTGAATCGACCACGGTAATCGTATCCGGCGCAGACACCGTGCCAACTATCCTAGGATATTCTGTACCGCGCCGTTCCTATTAAACTCCGGACAGAAAGACACTTCGAGGAACCTGTCCGGCAAACCCTGAGTCGCCCGAAGATCGCGTGGAATCCACGAAGATCGACGCGACGCATTCGACGATGCTGCGAGTGAAGCATAAAGGCTGCTATAACGTCAACATCCCTTTCACCAAAAACCATTTCTCCGTTGAAAATGAATGCCGCGCTGCGCTTGCACGGGACGCGTTACTCGCGTATTCGAGAGTTTTGCAATTACAAGTTTTGTTATTGGAACCAGCTGTGTAACGAAGTCCAACGGAGCTGCAAGTTCCGAACAAAAACGTACGCGCTAGTGGAACTAGGCGACTGGGCGAAAGATCGATCGGCGCGTTATCGACAGCAGGACTGCCACGCGGCTCGGAACGCTTTGAACTCGTGGATTCTAGCTGGAACACCTTCGTCGAATTAGCTTCAATCGACCTGTGCATACATGGGAATAAAAATAAAATATTGCTCGAGGTACTGACTGTTCGATAATTCTGTCCCCTTTGAATACAATTTAGACGGGTTGATTGGCTTCGTCCCTAGAGTTACACATGACCGAAAGAGACCGAGCAAAATTCTTTGCAGACAAAGATCGATTTTCAATTTTTTAAACTCTTCTCACAAATTCCCTTTTCCACTTGTATCTCGAGAGGGCGAGAGGAGAAGGGAAAGCGGCGGGGGGCTGCGGCGCAATTAAAATACCCACGGCCATCCGGAGGAGTCTAATACGAAACTAAGGGACCATAAATAGCGCTAATAGCATTGTCTGCGCATTAAGCCCGTGTAAACGCAGGCCAACGTCGGTGGAAACGGGGAGAAAGCTAGGGAAGGCCAACACCGGAGAACTGCCTAGCCATAATAACCGCCTACATGCTCGGGCAAAATTACCTTTCGGTCTATTTGCCCCCAGAAACCGGGGTTACGTCAGCTGTACACGTGTGCGACGAATGCGTGT
Organism: Nomada fucata; assembly: GCA_948146005.1. Taxonomy (NCBI): domain Eukaryota; kingdom Metazoa; phylum Arthropoda; class Insecta; order Hymenoptera; family Apidae; genus Nomada; species Nomada fucata. The sequence continues at coordinate 37,136,323 of OX411276.1, read as the reverse complement.
ATCCGTTTCGTTTCGACGAATCCCTCCGCGCCACCAATGCGCCCTTGCCCTGCCACCGACTCCTGGTTCTTCTGCAATCGCGAGTTACGACGCTGCCTACGTTCGTTTGTAAATCGCTTTTTCACTCTGTGACTTGAGCTTGCGTTTACTCGTAAACGAAGAGACGCGTGGGTGTCGAAACCATGGATTTTGTTTTAACGCGTTGCTCACCGTGGCTGCTGTAAACGTCTGCGTCTGAACGCATGCGTTTTACCGTGTCGGTCAGGAACGATTACAGCGTACGCGGCGTTCGATTGCGATGAGTCGATCGAAAATGCGACTCGCGTCCGAGCTGTCGGAACCGTGCTTTCGTGCCAAGATCGCTCGAATTTCCTGGAAATCGTTGCTTGTAAGAAAGTAGCTCGTAAGGCAGCAAAATTAATTTCCACCAACGCTGGGCAAGTGGAGGAATAATTTATGCGAACAATCGGTGCAATCAGTAACAATTTGAGCGCGCTATTGTAAATCGTATAAAATTGGGCGACAGGATAACGTCGTGCTGGCGACTATATCTCGGAGAAAACGGCTAATCAAACGGTCTCGAGAAATGCAATTTCACCGACCAGAAAATTTCGAAACGGAGAGATAATTCCAGCAAATCGATCGATTCTAAACACCGAAAAGGGAGGCGCAGTCGTTGTTCCAGCAAATATTTGCCTACCTCCCAGACGCTAAGAAATTCGTCACGTAGAATTTCCGATCGATGGAGAGCACGGTCTCTCGATCAATGTCGTCTGTTTGACGCGTCCGAGTTAATCCAATTAAATCGAAACGGCTGTCACGGGCTCGACAACGAAGGCACCCACCAAGACGAAAGAAAAGGTGATAGAATTATGAACAGGGTGGTGCTAGATAAATTTGGCTTCGAAGCGAGAGAAAAAATAAAGCCAGAGCGATCTACAATTTGACGGAGTCTCGTGTAGCTGTCCCACGCAGAGAGGATAGCTCCGCGTAACTGTGTGGCACGAAACGTCGAGAACAGAGAAAACCATAAAGTGGCGTGATTGTCTGGCGCCTTAGAGTTTTGCAAAGTGCAGCGGTGGGACGTGCAGTGACGATTATAACTCTTCTGAACGAACCGGGACCAATCTAGTACTGCCGTGGAGGACAGTGGAATAACGTCACGATCAGACGCAGGAGACTCGTCTTACTTACTTTCGCGCGTCGAATACACCGACAATTCCCCCATACGGGGTACGCGAAAATCAAATCCGCCGTTTCGTAAGCACTTCTAAATACGATTCAATTACCTCGCGATATGGTGTACGGGGCCAGCAAACACGGGGCACACCAATACTTGTGACCTATTTTAGTCCAAACGAAGCCCAGCGTTGGCGAGACGGTTCAGCTCGATTCATATTGAGCACGACACCTAACCAGAGATACGCCAACGTTGCTTTCCCACTTTGAAATATCCTTCTGCGTTGGAAAGCTCGCCCTGTAACGCGAACAGCAACTCGAGGATTACGAAATCCTACGTGACTGAAAGCTAGAGAAGAGCGAGGAAGAAAGGGAGCGGTGGGAGGTTTCATGAATCAGAAAATAAAGCACGGGGCGGTAGCGATCGTTCCACGTATTCGAATGGATGATTTGGTGACTGCTACGAATGAATGGGCGGGACACGCGACCGTGAAAGAACCGTTCCAAGAAGCTCGCGTTCATTGATAAAAGGCATAGATTAAGCGACGTTTACGATTCCCCGAAGAATGCTAATTGGGATATGCAAATTCGGTTGCGCGTACAATTCCTGGAAATCTTAGGGACCAAGGAAACGTTTTGCGATTCAATGAATACGCCGCCGGTTTTTCTTCGAAATTCTCTGGAACAGTGCAACGTGGAAACAATCGCAAGTTTGTTCTACCTGTTCTACCTTTAAAGCGAAACTGACTACACAAACGGTTCACCAGTTTCTCGTAGAAATGCGCAGAGAAACGATTTGAAAAATATCAGTGTACCTCGCGTCAACTTGACCGCAATCAAAAATAAATCTCCAGAGTCTGCCTTGTAACTTTGCCAATTTTTTGCTCAATGTTCGCGTCGTCCGTCCTAGTATATCCTTGCTGTTGCATTATAAATCTGCCGAGTTGCCACGCGAATAACCGTAAGCGGCAATCTCCGCGAACCCTTCAACCCGGGAATATTTCATCGACCATTACGTACACTTTGATCGCGAAATTAGTAATTGCGGTAGCGCGCGTGCCAAACTCGTAGCGGCTCTCGACAGTCTGGCCACGCGCGTACTCGCACTACTTAACAGACTGGACGTACGGTTGCTCTTCGCGTTACGCGCTTCGTCCGTGCAACGTTTCGCGCTGCTTTTGGCAGGCCACCATCGCCGCCGTGTCAAGTTGATCTTGTAAATTGCGAAGTAGGGCACACGTAAAACTTCAATGTTTTGCACGTCGTGGAAGGACGCTCGACGTTCCGCTCTCGATACCATCGTTGCACGATGAATTGTTGGAAGCGCGTGGCTGTCCGAGTAAACAGATGGCCACGCTACTCGACGCACTCATTACGAATCCTTGAACTGTTATATTCTGACAGGAACGATACAATTTGCGTTCGTTCTTCGGTGAATCGCGATTCGTCTAATCGAAAGCACGCCCGATCAGCATCGTACGAGCCGTAGGGGGATGCGTTCGTTTGCCCGGACACGCTCCTCGCATTCTTGAACTGCAATATTATAAGCAACGTTGCAAATTCTTAGATCGCAAACGGCGGGGAAAAAATCGTACAAAGATTGGCGTCAGCACCGCGCGGCGTATTCACTTTTTTGATACAATCTCGGTAGCACGGTTGCACGGTTGCACGTAGAAAACTCAGCGCTGCTTATAATATTTCAATGCGCTTATTTCGTGCAATGAATCCCGGTTGCTCCTTCCGCGGCGACACACCTCGAGACTGTGGTTCGAAAAGTGTCTTCGGCAACCGTTACGAAAGTTGTGCGCACGCTTTCGCATCCAACAAACTTTGTCACCTTGCGTTTCCTTTCGTTAGCCCTATTATCATCGATAGAGGCACCGAACGAATTACCTCCTCGCTGATGAAGCTTGATGACAAATAAGTCCGTTGGCTTTGACAAAAGGGCAGCCAGTCACGTTGGAGTGAAATTCTAAGGCAGCAGGAACCCTTCGACTTTCCTGGCTCGCTCCTGCTCCTCCGCTATCAAAGTATTTATGTCGCGAGACGCGAGGAAGCTCATTTCCTTGCGTCGGCCAAAGCGTAATAAATCAGGGGAGGTGCCCTTGTCAATAGTAAGGTCAACCGGGGAAACTCGTCGTCTCCAGCATTTGCCAAGTGGTACGAGCAAAGATCATTGGAGTGGGCAGAAGGGAGGACACGGAAGATCTCTGGAACACAGGCGGAGTGGACGTGTGCGCAGTGCGAGCACTCGCACATGTATAAATGCACGCACAGGCTGGCAGGATCCTCTTTCGGCCACGCCACGAGGTCACCGAGCATTCAAATGGCATTGGTCATCGGGGGAAGCGAGAACCCTTCTACTTCGCTGGACAAAAGCTTCTTGCGGGCCAGCTATCCTTTTCGCACGCTGGAATTTTAGCTCTCGATATCGCCGACGATATTGCAGGGGATAGTGACGACATTTCCAGCGTTTCATTTAACCTTTTTAGCCTACCATTCTGCTATTTATAGTCGCAGCTTTCGATGCTGTGGGATTCCAAGAATGGTTCTACGAAACATCCTCGCCAACGTGCCTGGTATTCCGAGGAGGACAGGGGAATTCCGTCGCCGACCGTGTACCCGGCTCGCGCAAACTCACGCAAAACCTCGCCTCCTTCCAGGACCTTTGACACCCACGCGCGACTCGCCGGCAACCCTGCTTCTACTCGCGATTCCTTTTTTATGCTTGCACATGTACGTCGATGTACTGAAATCCTGTTTACGAAATATTTGACCAGCGACCAGTGGTCCGTTTCATCAGGGTACGCTAGTCAGACTATCGTCGTAATTAGGTTAAACGAACGGAGCAAATGTAACCATGGCATTGTACACGCACGATGTTATCGTGAATGTAAAAAAGCATCCCCCCGGTGACCTAGTCGGCCCTAGGGAATCGCGGAGTTAATTATGTACGAAGGACACTAATGCGCGATCAGCATCGCGTAGCTTAGGCGTGTGCACGCACAGCTATGCGTCTGTTGTAGCGTAGTCTACAAAGAAACTTGAACAATATCGATTCGGTCGGTGCCTGGTTCCGAGTGGGAACAAAGATTCGGCTTGTCTTCCCGATTAGGGCTAAATGATACAGTGTTTGGCCGTTAAGGTAGAGGGTCACATATATGCGTTCAATAATAAATTCTAATTTAGTAAAGTTGAAAACGTAATCAGCATAAGTTGTTTTAATAGACTCGAATAATTTCAGCATAAATTGCAATGTATAATGCAAAATAAAATCAAGGGTGCATAAAATAACAGAAAATATGTTGCACAGCGTTCGAATATGTTCGTTAGAAAAAGCATAACAAATATTTTATCTCAATATTCCTGTCCATTTTAAAGTAGGGCCAATCGCTGTACCGTTTACCCCTATTAAATACGCCTCTGCTGCTGCTGGACAAATTCCACTCCGTTTTATTGCTTGCAACAGTTCGATGCAATTCTCCTGCTTAATCTACGTACGCTCGCAACGCAGAGCTATCGAATGTTGCCAAGCACTGTCTGTTACAAAACAACTTGGACCAGCAACGATCTAGTTATACGCTACAATTTCGAACGCTTTCTAAACGTTGCGTACTTTCACACCAGCGGAGACAGACCTGGCAATTGCTCTCGGAAGCAATCGTGATGGCTTTCTTTCATGCAACTTTACTTTACGATCGTCGTGTTCGTTGTGGGTCGTCGATGAAACGTCTCGTGTAAAAGGAATACCCCAGCAATTTTAATAGCTGTTTAATCAAGCACAGATGAAGAGAGTCGCGGCATTCTAAGGAGATTGAGAATCTTTCCTAGAGATCAGTTGCATGTCTTGAGAAAGCACACGAAAAGGTGGATACCTGGTAGCAAGTAACTATATATCTATTGATCGTTCATTCATGCCGCCCTTTCGGCCCCCCTCCACGATCGTCGTTCTCCTTCCACCCCTTTTGCGTCCTTTTCCATCGTCCACGGCTCCTCGAGTCGTACTCCCCGTTCTACCCTACGGGCGTCAGAGCCAGTCTTGCCAACTGTGAATCTGCGCCTGGCCGCTTACACGTGCCGTTCACCGACTGTCGACACTATTGCCAACCTCGTGGAAGCTCAGCCCATCTCAGGAAAGCAATCAGCCTCGACAATCGTTTCGATACGAGTAGACCGAACGTTTCCGTCGGAATTTCGCCCCAATTTCGCGGGTTTTTATGATCCAAGACTCAAGCGGGGGCGGGAGAGCGTTTACGCCACGGGGGTTGTCCTCCTTCTTCCCTCGAAACGTCCGATGCAATTTTTAGGTCGGCAGCTAGGCCAGCTTTCTTTGCCGGCCGAGAAATTTGCTTTCTCCTAGATAAGAAATTTTCTTCCTCCTATACAACGGATTCTCCATTCTGCGACCAAGCTATTGAAAACTCGTCCAACGGGAAAGAGAGGGACAACGTATCGGAGGATGAGAAAAATGCACGGCGAAAAGCGTGAAAGGCTTTGTCGAAAATGTTTCTGCCGCGATCCGCACCTTCCGTTTTACAGATCGTCGCGCCAAAGCGCAATGTTTCAATCGATCGATCTAGATTGGCTACGCGAGAGACGCGATTAGCCCTGGCAACGACGAAACGACCGGCCGGCATGCCTCGGGCCATTATTTAATTGGCAGTTACGTAACGCCGGCTTTTACGTGACAAACCAGCCCACGGATCTCTAATCAATTAACGTCCGCGAGGACACTCCGTCTGAGATCGTCGACCTCTTTTCGCAAATTGCGAGCGAATATTTGAGAGGGTCCGTGTTCGTCGACAGTCGGTAAAATGAATATCGGTTTGCTTCGTCGTACAAGGGTGCTTCTGGACGGGTCTCGAAATTTTGACTGCGCGCAAACTATCGTGGCACTTGACAGTCTTCGCCCTTGCTTGTAAGGGAAGAAGTTTTCACTTCTAGGTGTTCCGCGAAGCACAAACCTCGTGCGTAGAGCCACGAGCTCGAATTGCTTCGAGAGCGCTATTCGGTGGCGCATAAGACACCTTGCTAACAACACCCTATAGAGGAGCAATTTTACGATGCTCGGTGAACTGCTTTTCCTAGAAACGTCGGTCAGTCGTCAGACAGCACAAATTTATTTCTGGGCCCATTAAATATTGCTGTTCGAACGGGTTCGTTCATAAGTTTATTTCGTCGAAGCATTATCAGAGGAGATGTTTAGCGAACGCGCAGCATGGAATGCCGATTCAAAATCGCAAAAAACGAGAGCAACGTTCTTGCCGATGAAAGGAACGCGACGATTCGGGTTGCCGACCTTTATTTTCGACGGCAATCGTGTGTTCCCGCTGGAAGCAAAATGAAACGGTAGAAAAGATCGGTAGAAAGCAGACGCGAATTAACTGGCAAAGCCAGGGTAAAAGTTTCGAGTGGACAAATGTTCACGATTCTCCGGACGTTTTAATGAAAGCGATAAATCGCTGCGTATAATATAAATTTTAAACGCGGCGCGCCAGTTTACGACTGGGTCGACGAGAATTCAAGGTGGTGGCACTTTTTTGTATTTACGAGCTACCGTACCGCGAGGTAAACGATACCGTGGATATTAACACCATCGCCTGTTCTGAATTAACGCCCAACCCGAACCCCGTGATTGTTTCAAGATTCCCCGAACGTCGATTCTTTCGAAATTCCATACGAATGCGGACAGTTTCATTTCCCTGCGCGCTCGCAAGCGAATGCAGATGTCTGGCCAAGCGCGCCCGTTTCTACTGTGGCCGGAATATTCTTGCGACTAACCGGTGCACGGTTCAACAGCAGCGATAATTTTTGTAATAAACACGATGGCGTTAACAGTTCGCTTGCACACAGTAAAGCAGTCAAAACTTTGTAACGTGGGGGCAAAATTGAAAGCAGGCCAGCCAGTTGCGTCCGCGCGACCGTAGCCGTTCGATGTATACATATACATATGACGTCCCTGTGGGTTCGGCGGTGCTCTCTTTAACTAACCGGTTGCGTTGCAATTGGGTACACGAGCAGACAGTACGCGCTGATAAGCGATGCGATAAAAGCTCGATAACGTAACGAGATAAAAGGGGGCAACACGATACGGCGAGCAGAAGGAACGATCTATCAAGGCATAACGCTCGCTCGGCGAACGCTAATTTTCTTTCCACAAATTCGCCTTGGCGTGCACTTTAGCTTTCAATTTTTCTGCTCATCAGACGGGCAAATTTATCGAGGAATTTCTTTGCAGAGTAGGAGGAAAAAGATCTCCGCCTATTCGCGAATGCTTTCTATTCGCCCGGTAACTTAATTTTAGCAAACGAGTTACCAAAGGCCAGGGCGACCCGGTACCTCACCCTCATCCTCGAAATGTTTATGCATTAAACAGATAGGAGCTGATTGATCGTTAACGGGGCAAACGCGGTGCTCGTTCGTAAAGAGGTCAAATGCAAACAGCAGTGCACGATTAATTCGAGCCGTCGATACTCAGACGAGCAACAGTCACGAGTATCCTTAACGAGCGACCGATCTCTGGAGCACAAGTTAATTAATCGAGCCACGCGTTTCGTCCGCACGGGTCGGAAAGAATTGCGGAAACGCGCGAGTGTGTCCAGCGAGTCGATGCGCAATGTTGTTGCATGCGTCAGGGTGATCGACCAGATTGGTTTCCAAATCGAAGCGACCAATTTCGCGAACGCAAAGTTCTCCGCTCGAATGAACGCGTCGGGGGGAATCGGACGAGGTTGATAGTTTCGCGATTACTGGCGAACGAGCAGCAACGTTTTGTAGCCGCAGGGATAAACGTTCGGCCGAGTCGGATAGACGATAAGGTGTTCCAGATAAGAAATTGATTTCGCAATGAAATCGCTAGGGCGAAGAATCGGAACGAACGACGTTCCGGTTTCGCTAGACTCACCTCTAGAGGGAGGCAGGGGCTGGTTGCGGCCATGTTCCTACATGCGTTCGAGCCTCTGCCCTGCTGGCGATTCCCTCTTCGTGCTGAGGCACCACTTGAAAAAAATCACACTGCACTCGACGATAGGCTTCGTCGCAACGACGAACACAGCACCCCGATTTCCCAATAGGCGAACGGAGAGGAACGTGGGAGTCAAAAAAAGATATCACCACGTACCACCTTCCCTTCGATATCCTTCCCTCTTCTTCGCTTCCTTCTTGCTCGATCGTACCTTCGCGTCGCTCTTATCCTCACTTTCCCTTACGAAATGCTCGTTCGTGCAAAAACGGTCGCTCAGAGAGACCCGGAGAAACTGGAGAGAGGGAGAGAGAGGGAGAGAGGGAGAGAGAGAAGCGAGGGGAGTGCCTCTTCCTCTCTCCTAAGCTCTGAACTCTCTCGATCTCGACGGCGAGACAAACAGAACCAACCACTACCTTCCTTTTCTTCTTCCTCGTCTTCCTCCAGCACCTCTGTTCCTCTCCTTCTTCCTCCTCGTCGCCGACGTCGTCGTCTTTCCTCCCTTTCGAATCTCCCACCCCTCCTTTCCTGCGGCAACACACCACAAGGCACTCACGATCGGTCTCGCAACGAGGACGATAATTCCTTTCTCTCCTCAGCTTCTGCTTCCAACACCGATCCCGATCTTGCACTCGCACTCGCACTCGCACCTGTTTCTCTTCCACCGCCTCTTCCGCCTCCTCCTCCTCTTCCTCTTCCAGCTCCTCCTCCACCTCCTCGACCGCGTCCACGTTCTCCTTGGAAGCAGCCGCTGCTTCTCGCGTTTCTGTTCCTTCTTGTCGTTGTCGTCCGCGTCCTGCTCGTCGTCGTCGTCCTCGTCGGCGCCGCCGTCAACCGCCACTGTACCCCGCGTTGGTACACATAACAAACGCACTCGCGTCCCTCACCGTCTTCGAGGGCAATCGAGCGGCAACCACGAAAACCCTTTCACCGACACCCGCCCGCACCCACACGCACACACGCACACGCTCACGCACACACACGCTCCTTCTCTCTTTTTTTCTCGCTTTCTCTCCTCACTCGATACGATTCCTGCTCGCTGGCGCCCCGCGTTTTCCTTCTGTTCCTGATGCTGCTACACTCCACTGCTCCGTCGCGTTCTCGTAATCGTGCCGCGAACGCGTCTCTCAGTGGCCGAGTCGCCCGCCGATAATCACCGAGCCGAGCGATCCCAAAGTCCTACCACTGTCACAGGGAGAATCCCGTACGAACTTTCCAAGGGAATCCAGTGGCCCTTCTCTCTTCTCCTTTCCTCTTTCTCTCTTGTCCGTTTCACTCGGCCGGAAGTTCACGCACTACCTACGTTCCCCGAGCGTCGGAGCTCGTGGCCACAGCGGGACGGTCGCTCGACTACGTTCTCTCGCTTTTCCACCACCACCTACACACACCCTCGTCGTCCCTTTCTACTATGCCCTCCTTCTCACTCTTTCTCTCTCCCTCCCTCTCTTTCTCGTTCACCCTGCCACCACCACGCCGAGTTCGTTATCGCCCTCTTTCTCTCGCACCCTTCCCTTCTTCCTCCCACGATCTCTCCTTCTCGCTTCCGTTTCGACTCCGTGCCACTTGGACTGCTCGCCGGCGATTCTCCCTCTCCGTTCCGCCCCACTCACCCCACCGGTGTGCTTCCCTTCTCTCGCATCGCGCTATTCCCGAGCTTCTCTTCTCGTTCGGTTCGAGATTCCGCGATTCGGCGTTTCCGTTCCTCTGCCCGATCCTCCTTCTTTCTCCTGCGACTTTTCCCTTTTCTATCTATCGCTCGCTCTCTTGCTTCGATCAACCTTCCACCCCGCGGTAACAGCCACCGACCTCTCCTCTCTTTTCGTTCGACGAGCGTGCGCCCGCTCCGTGTGTCGTCTGCCTCTGTCCCGCAGAGTTGCACCCCCGGTGAGTAGGCACAGGTGCGTATCACGATAGAGTCAGTCCCCGCGGCATTGCTCTCCAAGTGCGACGCGCGGTTTGAAAATATTCCGCGTCGGGGAAGCGTTACACCTTTTTCGTAATTTCGTGGCAGACCGGCACCGACCCGACGCCCGACGAAGCAGCCTTTTCTACCATTGCTATCCGTGGCTGAAACGCGACACGACCGTAGATACCGCTCAGAGCTTGCAGATGACTCCCCGCTTGAAGTTCCCGCGCAACGTGTTCGACTCCGATTAGTCCGTCAGCGACGCGTACATGCACGCGTTTCGCTTGCACGATTTCCGTTCAGTGCACGTGCAACCTCGCGTTTCGAACGGCTTGTATCGCACAAGGTAAAATATTTAGCGCTCGTTGCGAACGTTTTTCGCGTCCGCTTATACCTACTGGACTTCTGCTGGTTCTGGCCAACTTTTAGCTAAGCCTACGACGCTATAGCTGTGCCTGCTCGACTTTTACCAATTATTGTAAGCGAGATTTATAACGATGTGCTTAAACGCAGGTTTCGCAGCACATTGTAATTTCTGGAGAATTGCGAAAGCCACGCAATTGTAAAGTGTCTCACGGAAGAACAGCAGTTATGGACAAGCGCCAGCAGCCATTCGATAACTCGTGGGACGTTTCCCCGCGCATTTTCAAAAGCAATCGCCGCGCAAGGGCGCTTAGCTGGTCCGAACGGCAGGTGTCACGATGCGCAGACCGGTCACCGGTGTGCGTAACAATTCATGACCGTAAGTGAGCTTTCGCTCTCGTCGGTGTGCGTCGAACCGATACTGCCGGCAGCGGCAAGACATGCGCCTCTGTGCTTGCAACGGGAAGGGAAACGAGCTTTCGGGTGCATGACCGTTCCTTGAAATCCGGGCGCCCCGTTCACTCTCTCCCTCTCTTTCTCTCACGCCTTCGAATAATTTGCCGAAAGCGGCGTTTCGTTGCATCCCGCCTTCCGCCAGCGACGCTCGACGTTATCGACCACGAAAATTGCAGTCGAGAAGCGAGAAGGATTTTCGAAAATCGCTTGGACCGCGGGACGAGAAAAGTGTAGACCACTCCAGATGGTTCAACGATCTCGGCGAGAGAGCAGCGTTAATCACCCTCGCGAACGAAACGAGGTAACAGCCGGGTTGTCGCCGCGCGATCGTGATAAATCCCAATATCGATTCCGACAACTATTTCCCTCGCAGCTCTCGGTCGAATCAATCGTCCCCTTTCAATATTCCCGTCCGGAGAAGCTTCTTCGTCGGCGGTAACAATCTGCGCGACTGCGATGAAGCTGCTATAAACGCGATTAGGTACGCGAAACCGCGGGGAGGATTCAGCGAAATCGAAATTAATCGAGACTTTGTCTACTTTGTATTAAAAATCTGCCGAACAGGAACGTTTGTTCATAGATCAATTCACGAATTGTATCGCGAGAACGATAATCACTTTTTTTCGCGTTCCGGGTACGCGTCAGGCAGCGGGCGTATAAAGAAATATAATTCGGCGGGTGACCGATATTGGATCGGGCTATCGATATATCGTGGAGCGCCATTAAATCCTTATTTCCCGATAAACAGCCGGCCCGGTTGGTACAAACTCGGTCGGGCACTGTCGGTGTTTAAAACGAGTACAGCGAATGCGGAGCTGGGGTGCCCGATTGTGAAAGCCTCTCTGTATTCGTACATACATTTGGAAGGGGGAGAAAACAAACAGCAAAAAAAAAAATTGAAAAAGAAAAAGAAAGTCACAGCGTCGCGATGCGATGCGATGCGCCCGAATGGTTGCACCGTTTCGCTCGATTCCGCGATATAAAGGATTCAGCTTTAAATCCGCGAGACTATAGGGAAGCGAGGCTAGGGGGACACAACGGAGAGAGGGAGGGAGAGAGAGAGAGAGAGAGAGAGAGAGAGAGAGAGAGAGAGGAAGAGAGAGGACGAGAGAGAAAGAGGAGAGACTCCGGTTAAGAAGCAAAGAGAGGGCAGCGGTCGAGGGATAGCGGAGCTGGAGGGTGCAGGGGTAGCGTTCTGGGTTTCTGGGTTCGCTCTGCTACGAAGTTCGGAAAGGCTGCTGTGCGCGACCAATGTGGAACAGTAGGTCAGCGCACTCCGTGACCCCCGCCGCGACCTACCCCTCTTCGGTGCATACACCCTGACGCGATACGTACGTCCCACCGACTCTCCTGCCGCTGCCACACCGACTACTACTTCTCCTCCTCCCTCACCTCCATTCTATTCATCCTCCGCCGCTTCTTCCTCTTCCTCTTTCTCCTCTCTTTGCTCCTCTGATTTTTCCCTCTGCTGCTCGCCCTCTCTTTCGCCGACGGACCCCGTCGCCCTATGTTACGCTACCGTACGAGTAGGCACGGTTCGGCCGATCGCGTTGCACGCGGCGACTCCTCCAACGCGTTTGCGGCGTCCGACCGTCGCGACGGGTCGGCACAGACGAGCAGCGGCGGATCGAACTCCGCGATCGGTCTGGTTACCGACTTCCACCGAATGGAACCGCTGCTCCGTACCGGAATGGCCAGCCCTTCCAAGATTTCCAGCGAGAAATTCGACGCGCCGAGTGGTCCGCTCTCACGCGTTTAACCAGCGTGGCCGACGCCAGCTCCTCGCCTCCGCTCGATTTTATTTAGGTCGTTTGGCAACCTATCGTTCGCGATACGCACGACTTGCTAGCGAACCGAGATGATACGATCCGGTGCACGCGAACGCGATAAAATCAATATGTCTCTGCTCCTCTCTCCTTTGTCCCGTCCCCCCATTATTTCTTTTTCCTCTTCTTTGGCCGAATTCGCGGCGCGACGCCATCGATCGAACTTCCCAAACTTCGACCGCCGCGCGCCGCGCCGACCGGCTGGTCATTGCGCGGGGATCGATGGACGACAGCTACTGAAAACTACTACAATCTTTTCTCCTTCTTCTTTTCCCGACTGCCCGCCGCTTCGGTTCGTCCGCGATCGAATCGAGTGCGCCACGGAATTCGGGGAACTCGGCTTAATTCCGACCCGCTGATAATTTATGACGAATCGATCGTTCCTGTTCGTAGCTGGATCAGCCGCTGCTGATACATTTTCACCCAGCTACCGTTGATCGCGCAACAGAAAGTATTGCACGCGCCGCGTCATATTTACCTCCAAACAGCGCCAGCAATTAACTCCGCGAGACAACCTGTCGTCGCAAGGGGCGCGCAAATAGAATCTTAGAAAGGTAAAGGGCTCTTCGAGCGAGTCCAATCTATCGCAATAGGTACTCGATCAATACTTCGACTCGAAAGCAGAGAAAATACCTAATCTTTCTTCGAACCTTGGACAGACACCACTGAGCATCGTCTGGCCTGCAATTTGGTTGCGCTCTCCGATGTATCGGCTCGCTCGCTGTCTCGGTTTATCGCCGGCAATCGGTGACGCCTCTTTAAGGAGAAAAATATGGCGCAATGATCCTGCAACGTCGCTGCTAACCTCGAAATAAATCTAAAATATGAGTACGGCGCCTGTGTATCTCGATGACGCATCGTAATCGCTCGTGAGCTGGCCGCCCACGTAACGCGGTCGCATAACAGCCCCCGTTTCGCCAGTATTAAAATGGTCCATTCAATTCTCGCGAAGGCGACGCTCCTGGAACGGATTATTCGTAGGAACAAAAAAAACCCACCGATTCTCCCCTCGAAATGCAGGCAACGGTCTGGCCTCTGCGCATATTCCAATAAACATTACCTTTACCTATGGCTGCCTGGTAAATGGTTGCCCTCTCGACACTCCCGTTAATGCGTTTAAGATATGAAATTATTTGTCCGGGCGATACCGAGTCCCGGAGGGTTCCATTTGTATTTCAATCGAATCTCTATATTACCCTGCGAATGGGCCATTTATAGCTTTTCTATACGGATCAACAGCTAAAGCCAATTGGAGTGGCGCGTCGAACGATTCGAACGGAAAAGGACTGCGATAGAAACTTGTGTACAAACGAGTAGAATAATCGTGACGGATCGTTGCAATGAAAACCTGTGAAATTGACGACACCGGGGGAGAAGAGCCGACAAGATCGCGTTCTCGATCGAAACATTGCCGTCGACGTTTATTGGCCTCGCATTTTTCGCACGACCGATCGAAGCTCGATAGGCCGAGATTTTCCAGCAAAGCAGCGTTCTACGTTCGGCTCGGGCCGATGGGAGACGAGACGAGCATAGATTGTGCGTGGAATAAAAAATGCGAGAGACAGTTACGTAGGCGCCGAGTACTGGAAGGTTTCGTGACCGCTTCGAAGGAGGCTTAATTAAATTTGTCGCGGTTTGGCGAGCGTCTAAATGCCAAACGCCCAAAGACTTCCTCCACCGCGAGGCTGGAAAACTTTTCCGCTCGTTCGAACAGGCAGGCAAACTTTGTTCGCGTACAACACTACTTATGCGTGCGTCGAGTTTTCGAGTCCATTCGAACCGGCCGACTGACTCACACGTTTTCACTGCCCACGTGACGTCAGCTAGACGACGATCGATCTTATCATACCTAATGATATCTCGGGCAAAAAAGGGATCGTCCTCGCTCATCGATCTGTTTTTCTACGATGCGCTAAGCGCGATATAAATACGCTCTATTAATAAGCCCGAGGAATACTGAAAAGTGAACCCCCCACAAAGGGCACTGCGTTGCTGGCAGAAGACCGTAATCGCGTCGGATTATCGAAACGGTGCAGCGCAAATTAGCCTCTCCGATGGCAATGGTGCCTCACTTTTCGAAGCATTCGTGAATCGTCGACGAGTCGACGAGTACGATAGAACGAGAAGTGTGTGAAAAAAAAGTGACAGTGAACTAATACAAATGTAGCGAGCCCGTGTAAGGCACGGTTCGAGTTACGACGGAACGGGGGCGGCGGTATAAATTCTACCTCGATGCCCACGATTCACGGGGTTTATAGGCTATGGGAGGGTCGTGGTACGCACTCGATGCGAACATGGGGATTTTCGACGCAGGGGTTGCGAGCGAGGAAAAACGGTCGAGCGATAGAGGGAGAAAGGACGACGGGGTGAAATCTAGGTCACCCTGCACCGCGTGTGCCACGGAAACTCGGTCAAGTTTTCTGCACCTGCACCTGCAGGTCGAACGTCGGGGCATTCTCCGCCATTTTTATCGTCGCACATTTTCTATTTGCGATACCATATAATATCCGTCTTCCCCCGTCTATCCGCGTCCTCGCTGCCACGCCAGCTGGAAATCGCTCCAGAAACCCGCTGAACAACCGGTGCAACGACTCCAACGACTGCCCCTCGCGGCGACTATCCTTCATTTCAAACTTACCGCTCACGCCTCCCGACCCACAGTTTCCACGAAAATCGCAGCCTGCGCCTACACAATTTATGGATAAGACCGATTAGCTGAATCGGGAACGCCGCCATCGGTAACGAAAGCCCACGGATATCCTTTGCGGAGTCTGAGCTATAAAATACACTTGTCCCCGTTCGAAACCAGCCACTTCATCCCATAAACGCTAAGAGCGGAGATGAACGTCTTAGACGACGACGTTTCTGTTCCACGCAAGGCCGCAGCATCGGTCACAGCTTTCCGCGCGGAAATATTCATTTGTAATTGGGGCTGTTTCAGGCGTGTCGGGCGATCGTGCCGTAACGAAGGCCCTCGAGATCTCGAACGCGTGTCAGCGGGCAATTCGTCTCGAAACGAACGCAAGCCGGGGCAACGGTAACGATCCCACCGGCCCCGTGTACGCGTTTCCACGGATCGAGCAAATATTTTTCACGACGCGCCAGCGACCCAGGAACGAAATCGCCAACGATTTGCGTGGACGGCGCAGCTGCTGCCGGGACGCGAATTAAGTCGCGAATTAATTGGTTCGTCTTGAAGCGCGGTAGCCCGATGTTTACGCAAGTATCGATTACTAATGGCTGTTTGTCGCCCACGCCCACGCGCGTACGAAGCGAGGGCTGTTTCTAGCAAACTTGGAAACGATGAAATTTTGTGCGCGGGTCCACCGTGAATTGCTCCTGCACCGATTGAAGTTCTACAGGGTGCCGTAAGTGCAAGGTATCGCGTGACGTCGGCCTGTGCCAAAAATTGTTTCCCCAATTACCTTTATTACCATCTACCCTGCAGTTTTTAGTGCGCGAACCCGGGGGAGCGAGGCCCTGGCCTGTCGGCCAGAGACGGAGAAAACCCTTTGTCCCTGTCCGGCAGCCCGTGCGCGCTGATTTCCCAAGCATTTTCATGAAGGTGGGATGAAAAGGGACAAAAGCGAGGAGCGACGAAGGAAAGCACGGGGGAGCGACAGAGAGGCGAAAGAAATCGATCCTAAGTACGCGTGCACTTTGACAACGTGACTAAGAGGATGCATTCGATGCACCATTACGTACCGCCCGGTGATATAGTTGTTTTCTTTACTCGGAGAAGAATTCTCGCGGGGAATTTTCCGTTTCACCGAATCCTCGCGGGAACGAAAGCTGCCAGAGGAAATCTGAACAGCGACCGATGTTTGCATTTATATCGACTCTTTCGGCACGGTTCATCGAGGCATCGCGAAGTTGGGCGAATGCGCGGTAACAATTTCGAGCGAGAATCAAAGTTGCCCCGCTCGATCTGGCTGTGCTGCTGTTTCCCGAGATAGAGCGCACAGCCGTGGCGTGGATTTCCCATCGAAATCCCAAACACGGAATCCACGACGAACTAATTCGCAGCAGAAAAAACCCGTGGCCGGTAGCCTTTCGCTTTGCCCTATGTTTGTTTCGCGAGGTTGCTCGCGTTCGCAACCCCGACCTCTACGGTTCATCGTCTTCGTCGTTCCCTCTGCTCCTCTATTTCGCCTCGAGGAGAGAATAAGTGCAACGAAGTGCGCCACGTCGTCGAGTCTGCGGTGTGCTGGTAGACCTTCATTCGTCGATGGGATCGCGAAACGCTGTGTCGGGCCTGGAGGAGGGTAGCGAGCCGAGGGGTAGCGGCATGGGGTGGGTGAAACGGTCCGACAGAAGGGATGGATAAAACAGGAAGGACGAAGGGAAAGAAGAGACGGAAGAGGAGTTGGCAGGGGTTGGAGAAAATGTGGGACGTCGAACTTTCCTGGACTGCCTATCCAACCATCCCCTTCCTCCTCCGACGAACCACCCTTCCCTAGCAAACAGCCCTCCTCGCCCCGTTCAATCCACGCTATCAACCGACGGCAGCGTAGGTCGCGTGGGATACCGATACGCTACCGCGCGATGCCAATACCACCCAGTATTCTTATCGTTTCGTAGACACTGCTCGCCGCGTATTCCACGGGAAACTGTGGCGCGAGTCTAATTAGAAAAGTTGCTGGTCACCGTTCTGGGGACTGTCCAACCGACCGGCCCGAGTAAACGACCATAAAAGTTCCCTGAAATACGAGCGTCGTTTCCAAAGAATCGACTCGCGCGAGGAATACCGCGGGCCCGTTTAAACTAAAGGGAAGAGGAGAATGGAGGAGACGTGGAACGATTTATTTATCACGTCTGAAACGTCATTGCTATAAAATTTGCGAGCGCCTTGAACTTGGCCGGCCAGCAGCTCTCGCTGCGATACTTACCTATTAACGGGTACGTCGGAATAGCCCCAATTGAAATAGCACCATTCTTGCCACGGCGTGCCGGCGAAGAATAAACGGTAACCACGCGACTAACATCGGAAGCCATCGATAAGGACCGAGATCGACGGTCGAGTAGAAGAATTTAATTATGGGTCGGACCGTCGTTAGCGAAGACTCGGCCTACATTCTAACTCCGATTGCCGTTTCGGCGACCGCAGGAAAAGATTTTCCGCGAACAGCTAAACTTTTCGTACTACGACTATTACTCCTGCTCGCACCGTTCTTTCGCTGGGAATTAAATAAAATGAGATCGTTCGAAAGCTGAACGCGAACATTGTTCAAAGTTTCTGCGCCAAATAACATCCTTTTATCTGCACTCGTCCAAACGGTTGTTCGTCGAACAACCGCTAGCCTGCGTCCCGCTAGTTTAGAAGTGGCGGTTTTCTCCCCCGCGATTGAAATTATACCGGGGAAATCGGATCCCTTGGAGACCGATGAAAAATACACCTAGCGGACGCAGAGGGGCGCGGCTCTCTTGCCATCGTCTCCCCTTCCCTGACTAAATTAAGAAACGAGTGTAACGACAAGCGATGTTATTATAAATCCCAGGATCTAGCTGCTACGAGTTCGATCGGAAGGTAAAGTTCGAAAAGCGACGTCGCCCTATAATACTTTTTAAGGTGATCTTGAATCGGTTACCGCTTCGCGAATAAAAGATTGCCACGAAATATCTCCTACGTCATCAGCTTTAATAATTATTGCGCATCCTGTTGCTCTTGCTAACGAACAGAATGTTGTTAACCTCGATACGAACGCGGGCAATTTAGATACTGAAATTTCCACCGAAATGTCGAAGGTCCGGACGCGCAAGGAAAAAAAAATACCATTTTTCGTGGATTATATCCAAGTATCGGCTATTCGAAGGTAAGCGAAATTTCAGTCACCTTTTCCACCAGAATACGTATCTTTAGCTTTAGCTTTCCCTCTGTGCATCAACCCCAATAGAATTGACATCTTTTTACACGAGCCTGGGTAATCGAGAAACTTTCGACGAGGAATAAAAAATATTCTTTCATTCTACGAAAGCTTGAACTCTGCTCGAACGTAAGAACTTTGCAACTTTCCGTTGCCACGAGCAGCTCCAATGCATCGAGAAAGTAATTATCTTCGAGCGAAGCGTGCACGGCACTTTATAAATACCGTGCACGACAATAGCCGACATGAAATTTGTAAGGGAACTCTACTGTCCTGTATATCGCCCGCGACCGTGCACTGAAGCGTGCGCAGGGCTAACTTCTACCGATTAATTGCAGACAATTTATTTATAATGCAGCACAGCTTCGGCCATTCGATACAGAAAATAAAGGGAAGAATATTCGGCATCGATGTCGCGTCGCGCAACCTTCTAACTTCCAATTTTAAAGTTAATTTTGAAGTTTGGCTAGCGCGACATTTTCGCCCTCGTCGACGAGGCCGGTGTTCCATCAGATGACGAGGGATGGGTGGCAAAAAAAAAAACAACGTCGACGTATGCACGTGTGTACCGTCATTCCATGGCACTTCGAGGCGTGGGCGCCTTCGTCGAATCGTGGTTGATCAGAGGCTGGACCGAGCTGAGAAAATTTTAATCGAATCATTCGATCGGTCTGTCAAAGCGCGAATGTGACGTTGCTCGGACTGTCGCCAATCAAGATTGGCCGAGGGCTCCGAATGTAGCACGGCCGATAGAGCAGCTGGTTTTCCACCTAGGCTAAAATCGTCCACGGAAAAGCGCGGTCCGTTAATTTGATATCTACCGACCGATCGATCCCGCCGTCCACCATGTCGGTTCGCTCGTCCCCTGTTAGAAGAGGAATCTTTTCGAAAATCGTTTTGGATCGGGGAAACGAGATTTCAGGCGTCCGCGTGGCAAAGATTGGAGAAAAGTTGTCGATGCTTTCAGCTCGACGACTCCCCTTTAAACGGAGGGGGCAGTTCGACGACGAGCTGAAAGCAGCATCGAAGAAAAGTAGAACGCATTCTGTGACCTGCATTCGCAACGACTTCATCGCTGGGCAGAACGAAAGGAAAGCGGTGCGTCGCACCGAGTTGCACGTACAGGGCTTCGTAAGTCAAGTCATCTGAACCCCGTTAACTTCGTCATCTATTGGTTTTCTAACGTAAGGGCTGCTTTGCAGCGAAGCGGTGCCAAATGGATTTAACGTCTCCTTATACCGAGGATAGAACCGTAAGGTTTCCGCGTCGTGTCATCTCTTTCGCTTTCGATCGGTTATTCGCAAATTAATCCGTTTCTCTCGCGTTAACGTACTTATCGGTTCACGTGATGCGTTCTCGTTCTCGTTCTCGTTCTCGTCCTTACGACACTCTCCTCCTTCGCCGATACTAACTTCGATACGAACGTCGCTTTTCTTTACTCGTCGCCTCCTTTGATCTATTTGCATCGTGTCGCTAATTTAATGTCGCGAGCAACGATGCTTCACGCGCCTCGCTATCGCCTCTACACCCCTGTAAAACTTCCCCCGACAAAGCTGAGAACCTCTGGCGAAACTATCGAATGCTTTCATTGCCACGATAACTACGCCCGGCGAACTCTGAGCTTCCTTTCCGGCACATTATCAGCGGCTTACGCGCTCCAATTAATCCTCCGACGCGAGAAAGAAGCGGTACTCCGCGCCTCTATTCTACAAGTGTAACGGGCGTCCTCCCGATGTATCTTATCTACGCAAAGTTTCAACGCAAATATCGCGGCGAACAGTATTCGTTTGCCTAATGGAATTGTCGCGACGCGTCGGCGGGTCTGACGATATCGGAAATAACCTGAAAATCTACCATACTTTCAGCTCGCGTTTCGACTTTGGATTTATGAAACTAAAATACCCTTTACTTCGCGAAGTAGAATCCGGACAAGTAACAGGACACCCGTTGCACTCCCAACGTCTTATAAGAAAGCATCGCTCCCAAAAGGGGCTGCAGCGAACCTGGCCGATCCTCGAGTTTACTGACCTCGGGACGATGCAGTTGTTTTCATCGCGACCGTATCGCAAATCAGCAGCGCCACGAAAATCTTCGACGTCTTGGACGGCAAACGCTGTTCGAATCTTCGAGAGCATTGGCTAAATGTCGCGAGGTCGACGTCTAAGTTCCCCCAGTTCCATTTCTTCTTCGCTCGTGCCCCCTAGCTCTGCGCTTCGGCGAGCTCGACCACCTTATCAATCAGTCGCCGAGAACTTTATAAAAGAATACATCGTCTTTGTAGCCGGTCCAGGGGATGCGAGTTATTTTTCCGTTCCGAAATACTCGCCACACTTAGTCAACCCTTATTATCGAAGGCCGATTTCACCCCTCAACCCCACCCGTGGCTCGTTCTGTCCCTCCACATTACTGTACGCGTCCCATGCTCGTCACTTTCTCTCCTCGTCTGTCTCCGCGTCTCGCCTCTTTCTCGCACTCACGCTTCGGTGTAAGCACCTTCTTCGAAGGTGCGAGAAGGACACGAAACGAGCGCAATCTCGTAGAGAAAGGAGGGGTGCCGATAAAACGGACATTGTGATAACGCGAGGGCTTCCGAATAGTGAACCGGAGCGGGAAATAGAACGAGAGCGAAGAGAGGACGAGTAAAGGGAGAGAACAGCGAGTCGAATGAAAGAAAGAAAGCTGCACAACCAAGGGGTGGGTGCAACGGCAAAAGACTCGCGGGAGAAAGTAGGAGAAGAGCACGTGGAAATAGATGAAAAAGAGGGACACACGAAGGGAGAAACAGTGAGTGGAAAGAGATAATGGTATCGCGCTGAACAGGGACGGCCACGCAGAGAAGAAGGTTGGTAGGGATGAAACGAGAGAGCGAGCGAGAAGTGAGACGAGGGAAAGAGAAAGAGAGGTGGCACGCGCAATGCGGGTATTGATTCACGGCGGCAGCCGGCAACCAGCCTGAAACACACGACCGAGTCGTGCCGACTCGACTTCGCGACTCTAACTCCGACTCGATTCACCACAGCGACGCATCAGCCACCGGAGAAGAGGATGGGCGGTTTGACTCCGCTTCGATGCCGATCGCCTGTAAACCGACGATCGTACGTCGAACCTACCCGAGCCTACTTTGCGGTTCCGCTGAGAATCAGCTGCCCTTTTCCCCATGAACCGAGTTCGAAGCGCAAATAGAGGGACCGCGCAACTAGAAAGCCTGCAGGGAGCGGAAGGCTACCCTGTGCTGGCGATACAATTTTTGAACGCACAGCTTTGAGCAGGGCGTGCATACTTATTTTCGCAAAATGTATCCCCCTTTGGCACCCACCGACGCCGGAATCTGTTTTGTTCTTCCCTAATCGTTCTACCTCGACTGAAAGCTAATTTCTGAGAAGTTTGATTCACTGTTTAGCTCTGGGGGACTGCAGCCATTTAGCACCGCCGGGAATGCGGGAAATGCGTGGGCCGGAACGAGAACACGTCTTTCCAGGATCAACGACGGAATGTGCGCCAGCATCGATTCGTTTAGCAAATGGCAACACGATAACGTCGGTCTGCCGTGAGATCAAATCCGGCATAGCAAGAATAATCTAGGGGGAACGAAAACGTAAAATCGACGTTTGCGACCGTCTTAATATAAAACAAAGGTCGAGAACCTTGGCCATTTTATTCGCGATAGCGCAGACCTAGTTCTATGTAACGTGAATCCCATTTATTGATTCTATTTTTACAGGGTTAGAGCAGTCACCTTCGCAACGATTTCACCCGCAGCTGCTGCACGGTCAATCGCGACTGTGCGATATTTAAAAACAAAAATGGCAACACGTAAGACCAAACGAGCGCGTCGGTTTCGAAAGATCGGGCCGTACCTAGCTAAAAATCTCTGCCGGTTGGATGCAATGGCACGCAAATCAGTTCTTCATTCGGCGCCGAGAAATTGACGACCCATGTAAAATTCGGCACCCCGGAGTGCAGAAAAACTGAGACGTGTTCGTCTTTAAATACCACGAGAAAACGTAATGGGGCAAGAAGCGCCGATTACACAGAAGTTGTCATTAAATTTAATGGATCGGGCAACGTCAGTCTGCGCTGAAAATAAAAAGTAATGGTCGAACAATCGAAGACTAATCGATAAGATAAAAACCACCAAAGACCACGCCGGGAGTACAGGCACCTCGCTACATTAGACCTTAATTCAACCGCAGTAGTGTATACTTCGCTGTGGTCAGCCGCAAGCATCGTCTGCCGCCATCTGGTATCGCGTGAAGCGCATTACGTTTCGTGGATCGATATTGATTACCACCCATTCCGTGCACGCCACTGACAATGAAATGAAAACAGTAGCGCGATGTTCGAGAAATTCTGCGCGTTACCGACAGTAGTATAATTCGACTATGGTCGGACGGTTATCAAATTCTGTCACAGCTAGTACCCAAGAACTGTCTACCGTGCGTTGCTATCTGTTCAGTGCTTCGCCATGGGTAGGTAACTAACCCACTGCCCGTTATCAGTAGTACTCCCTACAATCGATAGCTTTGTAGAGGTAAAAGGAATGCTGCGTTACCGACCTCCCTGTTCAGAGTTACCCTTCCAGTAGATACCAACGGCACTGGTCGGACAGTCTGCCTAACCACCTCTGTACCACTTCTGCTAGCTTTTATACGCGCAACGTGAAAGCAATTTTCAACGAGACTCACATGATATCGCCCAGCTTAACACGAGTCTGAACCAGGGCGCAGCTCTTGTGATCGCTGGTGGTAACGGCCCTGCGCCTTATTGCAGTGTATTTCTGCATATCCGGTGGCATTCCGGTAACATCGGTCGAATTTACAGAAGCTCCAGGTCCGGCATATCCTGCGAGGCCCGCACCTCCACGCACCAACGGGCTACTGACACGCCGCCGCGTAGACATGTGCCGGCCTCCCACGCCACCCAACATCCTGTAAAACAAAATGCACCAATTGTTACACACAAATATGTTTGACTGTTCCAAGCAAAATTAGCACATTCAATGAGACGGCAGGGTGAACGAGAATCAACAAGATCAGAAGGAAATTTGGTAGAACCGTTTTGCATTAATTGGGTTACGTTCACTAGCTTAATCTTGAAGAATCAGGAACACGGAGTCACGCGATCGAACACTAATACTTGCAGTTTAACTCTCGCGCGTATCCCATCATCGGCAGACGTTTCTCGCGGGAATTCGTTTTTACTCTGCTTCTGTGCACTTCTATATAGGAAAATGGAACGTTTATCCCGAATTACGCCACTTTTATACAATCGCCCATATCACCTTATCGCCGTTGCATGGAAAAGTTTGATATCGTTGCTCGACGTCTGCCCAACTTCAACCCCGTTATACGAAACACCCAGCACGAGGCACGATGGTTCGTTCAATTCAATCTACTCGCAAATGCAACCATCTTTATATGTAGAATTATCGGTGCAGTCACGATATATGTGAAACAAATACGAATCCATGTATGCAATATTCGTTTAAATTAGAACTGTCTGCAATGTATTGGCTTTCCCATTTTCTCAAACTGTTCCGTCTCTCTCTTCGAACATCTGTTGATTCCACGTTCAACGGATACGAAGCATTATAAAATATGGATATCAAAGAAAATGAGGAAGAAGAATTCAATCAAGATAACCGCTGTTTCTCTACGAGGGCGATGAAACTTCTATGGAATTGATGCATAAATATAAAACTGTTAGGTATCAGAAACGAGCAATACCCGAATCCAATTTGCATAACAGAGGACCATTCTTGCCTCGCGATCGCGATAAACAGCAAGGTACCTATGAGCATGGACGAGCGAAAGAAACGAATAATTGCACACGGTGTTTGTCTTATCTCGTTCCTATAATTGAACCGCCCCGTGCCAGTCACTATCCAAAGTGATTAAGCTTCGTATGCAGCGGCAGACAGCGGCCTACTAACAATAAATGCTGAAACTTCTTCGCTATTCCGACTATGCGAGTCTCGGTTGGAGAACGCTTCACTGATAGAAACACTTCGAGTGTTTACGTACCTCTTTGAAGATAAGGTGTTTAGAGTAATTTTCCTTCGAGTAAAGATTGAGAAAAGTTTACGGTGTTTGCGCTGCCTAAGTAGTTTCCGCGAAATATTCTACAATTTAAAGCACGACGTTCAAAATAACATGCATCAATATCGTGGGCGAAAAATACGTGATAGGCAACGGAAAAATTAGTTTCACGGATACGTGTATTCCGATTTGTACAACTGCTGCGTTAACACTCCTACTTCTTTCTTCCAGGATAAGTAAAGTTGGCAAAGATCGGACAGCGTAATTATGTCGCACACTTGATAATTATAATTTGTGGACAATGAGTGGGTGACCACCATAAACTTCCATTCTCGTCCTCTGACATCACGCGTATCCTCGTTATCCCTGTGTATTTTTTTCCGACTTCCTTCTAAAGTGTGTTCCATTTATTTCTGCAGCTCGCTTTCTTTACACAGACTCATCCAAGCTATTTGTCATTATTAAGTTTCACAAGGAACCTGTGTACAAGCGGTGTTTCTTCGCTTCGGTTTCGAATAGACCGAGCCATTGCAACTGGAATAAAACCAACATTCTCTAGGATAGCTTCCCTCGTGAAATTTAATCATTTCCCCGCCATTCGTTCCCTTCGTCTTCAACGTCGACCACCCAAATCGATATCGGTGTAGTTTTTTAATTAACCAGCCTTTCAAAGTTCCGACATTCCTTTGAAAATGATGTTCACTCGACAGAGTTCGACGTAACAGGTAACTAGGAGAATGAACATGGAGCAACGCGCATCCGACAACTTTGAAATCTCATTACGAGTTTCTTCGATTTCCGCGT
Source organism: Nomada fucata (assembly GCA_948146005.1). NCBI lineage: Eukaryota > Metazoa > Arthropoda > Insecta > Hymenoptera > Apidae > Nomada > Nomada fucata. The sequence goes on along the minus strand of OX411276.1, from coordinate 37,110,926 downwards.
TAAATAAATTGTACCATGGATTTCGATCGCAGGACGTATCGTGTTGATATTATACGACTCTAATTTAATGCAGGTGTTTCGATGAGGTGAACTATCGAAGGAAAACGAACGAACTTTTACCGAAAAGCAGAATTTCTGTGAAATAAACGAAGACGCAAAAGTGTTCGAGACTTAAACAATGCTCTCGGTGAAGATCGCAATACGTGATTTTCCTTTCGAATCAACTGGCAGGCGGCGGATTGAATCGTGACAGGGAATATTCATCGGCCACGATTTCCGCCCTAACACACCGCACTGACGTTATTTGCACGAACGAATTAATATCGAGCTCGTCCATCGTCTGCACAAAATGAATTCCAATCTATTACACGCGTAACTAACTTACGTCCATCTAGTCGAAAGTAACAGAATCATGGCCACGCCGACGACAACCGCATTACAAATTTATCCATTTTTAATTGCTATCGGGCATCGATTCGCTGAAACTTGAAATCTCCGTTTTTTGCAACTCTTGCAGTTTTAAATTTATTTACTGCTCGAATTCATTTATCGAGGATATGCATTTCGCGCAATTTCAGTGGACCAATCTCGACATTCTATATTAAACGTTGCTCCCCGTTGGAATGGAAGCGCTACAAACATCCAAATTCCAGTCATATGATTTTTTTATATTGGAAATTCGTTTATCATCCTTGCCGCATCATGAGGTTCCAGCATGAAATATAAATATGCGTACGAGCTGCGCGCCATTCGATCGCTTTATTAATAATAGTCCAATCGACGTTATGGTGCACGCACGACGCACAGTGGATTTCCGTGCGTTAATCTACGCTCGTAGGCCTGTCTGGCAACAGCTTTAGGCAGACTAATGAGGGAGACAAGATACGCGTGTTGGTGGCATTTACGCGACAATTCACAGAGTATACAGCGTGCCTCCGATAATATCTACCCTTCGTACTTTCGATAGCAAGAAAATCGTTAAAAAAATATGTGTTAATAAAATGTTGATTAGGTATTCTTTTCTTTTCGGCCGAATACATTTTATGCCTCGAACGAATTGATACAGACCCGTGCATTTTCTGGCGGCGTCAGAAACCGTCAACTATAAAGTGTAGCGATGCATTCGATTTTGCGAAAACACCCTATATACATTTATCGATACTCCCATCCCCGCCCTGACGCCACGTTCCCGCTGGTCGAAATTTTAGGATAGCAACCTGTTGCTAGGCACCCCTGGGAACTCTTATTCCACCTCCCTGTTTCCCGGCAACCCCTGATTCTCCCCCTCTTCGTCTACAACCCCGCACGTCAGCTCCCCTCCGGTGACGTGTATAGAATATCTAAAGGGATGCCAAGCTGGCTACTGTTCGATCTTTTCCGTTCAAATCTGTTTTCCTTTTCCCTCCTACCCCAATTATTTACCACGCGCCTTGGAAATTTCTTTTCCTCCCGGATATTTTCCCGCAGAGGTCGAACAAGCTGACGAATTAATAACCATCGAAACAACCAACCACAGAATGTTTCATTCCTTATCTCGCTGTGATAAGTGATCCTCCGAGTTATATCGAAAACTTCTTCTCGCAGTCTCATTTTTCCCTCGTATCTATGAACATTTCTTCCTCTTCTCTGAACCACAACGGTTTTTCGTTATCTTTCTCATGGCCCACTTCATACAAGCCTCTGCTTACTTGGTCACTTGCTTAGCAATAGAATCCTGCCCCCTCCCCCTCTTTTTTCATTTCTACCATGCGCTGGGGGTTCCGCTCGTTCGACCGGTGTACAGTAGCCACGGGAAAATCCAATAACGAGTCGAAGGGATCGAACGACTCGCCGTGAAATTAGTTCCAGCAGCATTTTGACCCTCGTGTAAAACGCTGCCGAGGGTGCCGGGCCAAGCCGAAATCGGAGCCCGAAAATCCCTTCGAGAGGTTGGCACTACGTAAAGGGCGGGAAGAAAACGTACATATATATCGAAGTCCTCGTTGCAGCGGCAAATCTTCGATATCCGCCACTTTCTCCTGATCGTAAATCCAAATATTCTTCCTCCCATTCCTGGTAATCTTTCAATCGTGTTTTCTCCTCGGTGATATATATATATATATATATTCGATCGCGACAGATGTTCCGTGGCTCTGGATCACCCTATTCGGCTAAATCTCTTAGAGCTCGAAGCACGGGCGAGAAAGAACGGCACTTTCGTTGCGACCAAGGGACAATCTATTATCTGTCGGAGAAATTAGGACCTAATGTGAGCGAGAATATAGCGCAATGGAAACTCGATACGAACGGTTAAGTGGCAAGTTCTGGTCAAGAAGGGATGGAACACTTCCATAGCGAGATGAACATGGCGCGATCGATCCGCGTGGCGAAATACCTAAAAAAATCGAGCGGTAGCAAGTGTATTTTCTTTGGAATTTCCTTGGAATGGATTGGAACGGGGGTGGGAGTACTTTCGGGGTAGAAAAATAAGCTGGAAGGGAGATAAGGTGGTGCGACATGTTTCGCGGGAAGAACCGCTCGTAAGATGAATTGTAGTACATTCGAAGGCAGGGCAACCTTTCGTTTTTGTATGATAATTTTCCGTTAGAAAACACCTTCCGGCACGGAGGAGCGTATTGTTGCCCGCGTTTGAGATATCTTCCCGTTTGACATATTTCGGATTTTCTGTTTAGAGCGAGAAGCCGTATTATCTTTACGTCAAACTTAATACGCGTATTCTCCATAGATGTTGCACAAGGAAATGCGATATCTTCACATGCTAAAATCCATCGCACAGATAAAGGACGACGGTTTACATCGGTATCCATTTTTCCCCCGATCGTCCACCTCGCCGACTATTAGCCGGCAAGAGGAAAAATCGGCTGACCGGAATGCTGTAAGATCCGTTCATTTACCGTTTTTCTGTATCCGACACCTACAGAATAAACTTATCCACAGACTGGTGAAACACAAAGCGCGACGCACACTATTACGCTCTCGAAACGACGCGAAGCTTCTACAGTAGTGTACCGAGCTGCTGTAATGGAAGTGGGATACCTTTCATCTGAATCGTTCCACGCAAATTACCGAGTCCGAAACTGCCATTGAAGCCTCATTCGTCCCTCGAGAAAATGAGAATAGCTTAATCGAACCAATAGAAAGTAGCTCGAAAAAATGGGACCATGCTAAAGCGAAGGACAATAAAGAAACCTGCCTGCTAAATCTTTATTCTTGTACGACTGAATTTTCCGGACTAAAAATATTCGAATGGCGTGGCAGCTGTTTTCATTTTCTTCTCGGAGTAGCTCTTCAGTTAGCGTAGATTGTGCGGAATCGTTGGACATAGGAACGCGTGTCAATCGGCAAAACCGCGACGAGTAAACTCTGTGCCGTAGCAGGCCACGTTCAAGTAGAAGAGTCAACAATAATGAAAGGATTTCCAAAGGGCAAAGGCGAAATGTGAATTACTCTAGAACGAAAGTGGGCAGAGGGGCAGCTTTCTAGTTTCTCGATCGGTCGATATCGGTGTTATCTGCGCGAATGAGGCGCGTTCAACGCATCGTTCTTTCAGAGTTTTGCACGCAGAACGAAATTAAGTGTCAGCATCGGTGATCGTTTCCTGAATAACGCTTCACACTTGACCGATCGATCCATTCGCAAGCCAATTCCGTTCTTATTTAATATCTCCGCTTTCAAATACCTGGTGGGTTCGCATTGACATATTATAGATTGTACGCAGGGTTCGTTTCGGAGAAACGGCGCGGACTTAACTCCTCCTGCAAATCGTGCCACATTTTTGGAATTGCTCGAGCAATGCTTGTTATTTTGAACGCAAAAGCTAATGCTTAAAATATCTTGCTACCCTTAACTTAAGCCATAATTCCAGCCACGGTAGTTCGAGCGACACTCATAAAGAGTTCTTTGACAAAATAAAGCGCACATATAGGGAACAGCTTAATCCCGGTAAAGTTCGCTTTGCTTTTCCTCGTGCTGGAAATGCACGTCGTATATAAACAATGTTGATTTTCCTTGCAACCTATTATTCGCGCGCGTTTCTTCTGTTTACTCCCGTGGAATTCCTCCATTTTCAATTTTTGTTGCACTCTCATTAATTTCGAAATGGCATTGCAATGCATTCCAGCGTATAAATGAAACTCTCCACTGCTTTAAATCGCTACGCAAAAGAGCCTGTTACAAGTATGTATACTCGATTTTCTGCTGCTGGAAAATTGTCTCAAATAATTTACGCGCATACGTGACGTTGCCTTGAAATGTTTCCTAGCTGACTGAAATGGACACTGACACGTATTACGTAGCGCTGCGATCCCTTTTATAATTTTTATAAACCCAAAGCCAACGCGAACCATGCGTGACTTTTCTTTGAAACGAAGCATGAAACTTTGACTCGCTAATAGGTTATATAATTCTCTGTGAGCGGTCGCAAAGGTATAGCAAGTATTCGTGCCGCAATCGATTCGATGAGAGAGATAGGGATTCCAAAGAATCGAATAAACCGTCTGCAATACCCCTCCGCCAGGAAAGAGCGAATACAATTGAAAGACTAAACCATAAAAGATTGATGATAGTTGGCTGATACCCATCGGGAATTCCATGAAGCAACTCGCATAATCGCCACTTTGCAGTCCGCAAGAGAGCAACAGTGCTGCGTAAAATATCCACGAAGTGCCTCGAAGTTCATTCATCACCGTCGACCATTGTGAAAGGAAAGCCGCCTTCGGCTTCGACTGTAACATCCACGCGGTTTGAATAGCTATATCGCTGTTGGAGAAGAAATAAGTACTCCGGGAAGATGCCAGATTTCCTTTTTTCTACTCAATGGTACACCTTCGAATTGGCTTTATCCGTAATCTCCTGATCGATCGTTGGAATGGAGCATTGTTCGAGCAACAGCTTCGTCAACCGGAAAAGCTATTTCCCCATCAGTTCCAGTGACCAGTGAATATCGATCCTCGAGTGGTCCCTGCGTGGCGAGCCTTCGTTCCTACGATGATAGCCGAATTCTTGAATTATCGTTGAAAAATGCACGCGTTCCGAAAGCGACAGTGACATGGGAAAACCAATCGGTCGATATCGAGATGTTCGCAACAGCTTGGAACATATTCCAACTGTCGAGAATTTCATGCACGAAATCTAGAGTGCTATATCGAAGGCGAATTGGTAGCCAGCAAAGGATTGACGGCCCACTGGCAGATCGCATATGCAGTCTTTAAATTGACTAACGCGGTGGAGGCTTCGAAACAATCGCGCGACACGAGTGGAAAAGGTATATACGAAATCGCCGAAGAAGCAGAAGAAGAATTGATTTTTCAATATTTCGCCTGATAAACGAGATTGGAGGACAGTTCGCCGACCGATATCAAATCGAAACACCTTTCATAGAGCCTAGCTGCCTGCGAATAGAAGAGGCGCGCCTTTATTTCCCATTTTCGCCCCTTTTGTTTCCATCGAAAATTGAAAGTATTTGGACCAACGACAATCGTTTCGTTCACGCGTCAATGTCGTAGAATAATTGCGAATGCGTCCGTCCCTTCTTTCTTTGGAACAATTTCCTGGCCGTTGTGGAGGCAGAATTTCACGACATCGAATAGATGTTCCCTCTAAGTTAACCTGCTGCTTAATCGAGTTTACGTGCATCAAAGCCTCGAACGGTGACCAGGTTGAATCTTGAGGAATCGTGGAATCTCAGAGACCGTGTAACTTCATTATGTTTGCCGCAATCCCTTTATTGCCTTGGTTCCAGTAAACTCTGACCAATGTTCCTACCTGTCCAATTAGCAGTTGAAATCGGTAAATGCCAATTGGTCTTCAAACGATCCAATTTTTTAATTCCATTTAGTCCAAAGCTTCGTATTAGCTTATCGTGTCTTTCCTTCGCAACGATCAACTTGTTTGCCCATCGGCAGCTCAAACAGTCGCGATAAAGACTACAGATTTCCCTTATCGCACTTTTTAAAAGCAATACCGTCCACACTTGTGGAGATTGCGGTAATTTGCATTCACTTCACACGATGCCACTGTATCACAATATGAGAGAACGGGAGTGTATGAAAGCGTCGTAAAACCACGCACACTTCGCTATTAAACGTTCTCCGAAGTGTAAAGAAATTACACCACACCGCCATACAAACTTTTTACGATGCAAAAAGCTCCTCCCACTTCCAGGACAACGTAAATAATCAAGTAGTCTCTGTAGACGGGTATGGATGGGGACAGTTAACTTTGTACTCGATGAAAAATAATTCCGCTACTTTGCGAAATCGACCAACGCAGACCACGAATGGAAGTAACCGTTACGTCGACGTGATCTCGCAAATGCGAAAACGTGTTCGACAAGACGAATTCCACGCGTATTTCACATGCATTTGAGTGCCCCGCTTGCAAAACTTTTCGGACGTGGAATTAATTACGTTGCCAACGGCAACGGTGGCTAACGAATTTAATGTTTCATAAGGGGTGAGCTAAATTACAAGCCTGTTTAACTTCTTGATTTTCAACCTGATTAAAACACGCCGCGCTTGCGTTCTACCTTCGAAGTACTCGCGCGCGTACGCCGACGATACGCCGAAAATTACATTAATTGCTTTCCGATTAGAACAAATTGGATTACGGATGCAACGCCGCGACGCGTCGCGACGTCCTCAAGAATTTGTCACGCGCGCCGTCGAAAGCATCTCGTCGCATTCGATCGCTGTTCACGCTGTTTACCAGTACCTTGATTAAATATTACAGCCCTGGGCAACGTGAATCGTTTAAAATGATTGAATCGACAAACGTAACTCAATTAGAAACGAGTGGCCTACGCAATCCATTGCTCGTTGAAATCGGAATAACGAACACTTTGATTTATCGCGTATGTTATTTATTTTATTTATTTTATTTATTTTATTTATTTCATTGTGCAACTAGAATTTCGTAACATCGTAGAATTTCTCATGAGAAGAGTCGCGAGCGATTAGTTTGCCTTGTGCTTAGAAACGTCCAACAGAACCACAAATTAGCTAGACAATATTTCAGTCTGGACCCCTTTCTTTCTAGTACAAACTTAATGTTTCTCATACGACATACAAGGCAAGATTGTTCGTCGCTTAATAAATAGTTTGCACTGAAATTTCTCTTCCATTCTAGCACAAGGATACAAAATAAACTAGCATGCTCCCGCGAGGAATAAGTATTTCGATTATGACGAATGACCACAATCTAAGTTGACTGACGTGCAAACTCCATGGAGTACATTGTCAGAAGTACGAAGATATACGACCACGCTGTTGCGCATCGAGTCACCCCATACGTATAACTGCCCTTTCGTAGAGATATTGCAGCTGTTTCGTCTCCGTATCATTTACAGCCCGAATGAAGAGATGGAGGGAATTTCATGACATATCAATAAAGGCTGCTCGTATGAAAACAAAGTTATGGCACTTCGAAAAAAGTTTCTCGATGGTTAAAATTGAAATAGAAAAAACAAAACCCATTTCAGACGGGGCAGCCGGATTTAAATGCAACTTCTTTTATCTGACCCTCGTAAAAAAATAAGTAACTATTGTGACAGTAGCATGGGGGATAGAAATTCAATACCGAAGCCTGGAAATCCACCCCATCTCTCTAAAAAAATTAAAGGCGAGACCATTGACCATCTGTGTAGAAAATTTTCCGAGGCATGAAGTTGCCGAATATGCAACTGAATTCCGACAGGGAAGTCTCGGCACGAACTCCTGTCGGGCTTTTTTGCCACGTTACTGAGTTTAGGCATCAATGGAATCCAGGCAGACTCTGGTGAACGACAGCAAGACACGCAAGACAGGTGTCCAAATTGTCGGTTTATTCAATACCCAAATTTCCAAGCAGGGGGAAAACGGCATAAATGTATCGACACCCTGTTGCTCCGTTTCACTGATGCAGGTATACATATGTACGTGAATGTGAGGTCGTGCGTGTATCGTTCTGGCACGCTACTCTCTCAATCCGTTTGTCGAATGCCGTGCGATCGATAACGTCTCGGTGAAAATAAGGCAACGTGGCTTTAAAAAGCAAGACACCAAGAACCAAGCATTATTAAGGATATTGATCCTGGATCCAGTATACTAATTGCTTTTTGTACCTCCATCAAGTTGCTTCGGTTTTGCCGAAAGAGCTTCGCACGAGTGTATTTAGGTATAGTATCAATGACATGCAATAGATAAATTTTAATCGTGGATAGAATCGTTACTCGAGCACGCCCGTGTTGCATCGCGGAAGTTAGCGATACGGTTTCATGCGAGGCAACGACAGTAATCGAATAAACCAATTTAGACGCCGCGGAATCCTGGTTGTGTGTTTATATCGCTGTGATGCAGGTACTTGCAACGTTCAAAAAGTAAATCTTACGTCGTACACAAATTTGACTAATTATTATCAAGTTAACTCGCGACCGTCCACCTAGTTATCATAATTTTAGCGATGACGGTTCTATAACGATGTACGAGACACAATAATTGTGCTCGAGTCAACTTTGCAAACTGAGTTACAAAATACGATTAAGCATGTTGGCAGCACGGAAGGTGATTAATAATATACTATCATGTACATGTGTGCAGGTGGATACGTGCATGCGTTCGCTTGTATGAAACGAAAAAGGTATGCAATTAAAACGAAACTCGAAGTTTTAGCAAGAAGCGAGGCCGGTCGTTAGCTTGGCGAAATGAAATTAAAGTTCATTACCGCTCATTATCTATGCGACATCGCCTCAGTAAAATATTTTATTCAAGTCCCTCGATACGACGAAACGATCTTCTATACACGTTTCGTTGATTCGTTCAATTAACAGAAGTTACAGCTCGTTAAAATTCGTCTCGCAAAACGAATTCCTCCGAACACTTCAACCTATTTCACGGAAGCTATTGAGCGACGAGACGAAGAAATAATGAAGATAAGAAAACAATATGCACGGTGACCTTTCTTATTCTGTCCTTTTATCACATTTTATACAGTTTCACGAAAATCACACATTCTCTGATCATGCTTCCTTGTACAGCAACTCACGTTTCACTATAAACATTTACGGCAACGTTTACCGTTTATACAGGAGATAACCGTGCGCAATTCCCGTATTTTTTACCTGGTTTATTGAAAATGAAAGTGGCTAGTTTCTATGCCATTCTCTTCCAAGCTCGCGTAAAGTGCAACGAAAGTTATAAGAAAGCTCATTCGTGTCGGAACGAAAGTTCGGGTAAAATATTCTTCCGTCATCATGCTCAAAGTGGCAAAAAGTTTATTGAAGGAAAAAGATAAAGAAGTCGTAATTTTTTTACGAGCATGCGTTTTCTGACTTCGTTGTACTTGTATAGCAAACGCAGACATAAGTTGCACGATTTGACCAACGATACATTACGATTATAATAACCTTTCGGCAGAAGAACCGAAAGCGGGAGACAAAGTATACTGAAACGTCCACGTAATTGCTTTCGCTGGCGAATAAAAGAGATCGTAGGAAAACACCAAAAAAGATGAAGAAAAGTGTAGAACACAGCGTTCTATGTAAATTAGATGGAATCACGGGAAACGAGACAATAACACGAACCAATAAAGCGTACCAGTTGAAAATTGCCCGTAATTTTTATTTATTCAGAGACGTTTCAGACAATTTGTTGCCTCGTTGCGAGAAATCCTTACAGCTAAAACGTTTCATTACAGACTGCGACGAAGGAACGTGACCGGAATCATGAAAGAATTTTCCAGAACGGCTGGACGCAGACACGTTTTCTACCCGTTAGGAAATTCCACGATAGGACATTTATAACGAGACAAATTCCTACACTAAATATATATCTCTCCTATATTGAAATAGTGCTGGGAAAATTTTATTTAGGAAGTCACGCTTCATTGTCTACCGGTGCGATTTCTTGAAAGGGAAACAGATCTAACGCGGACTAGTAAGTAGTACACGCCCGATATAAGTCAGGCGCCGTCGAGAAGCGTATCGATTTATCTTATCTGAGCGATTTCTTATCGTCGGTGAACAGGAAGAAGATAAGGATTGTTACACGGGTGGACAATAGCTGGAGGGATGGGTTTTCTTTCTCCGGTAGGAAATTGTACATATTCAGTGACATATGGCTGAATAATGAAACGCATGGAGCAATTCATGTATCGCGTGCCCGCAGGGAATAAAAAAAATACCCTTTCCTGTTCAAACAACTATTTGAAAAGAAAATTCATCGACCAGATTATTTCATCGCCTACTACGCCGGCAATATTACGAAAGTAATCGATAATTTTCAAAGCCCCGGGTTCAAATTACTCGAGGAATATCCTTCTCGGGATTATAAAAATGGAGCGGTGGATTACGCGAAATTAAATAGATTTCGAGGCTCTGCTAATTCGCGACTAGACTTCCTCCTCTTTAGTTCTATCGATCTCAGTCAAATTTTATTACGCCGATCTAGCCTGTCTATTTTACCGTGCTTCATTCCTCTTTATCCGCCCTAAATTTCTCGCAAATATTTTCGTGGCCTTTTCTTTGCCGTGAGAGGCACACAGTCTACTTGAATTGCGGATAGTTAATGTTAAGTGGAAAGTAAAATCATCGGTTAAAAGAGAATGATGAACGAGCCTCGCGAGGGCTAGTGGTAATTAGAGATTACGTTACGCAAACGCCCCCAGGTTCCGGCTGCAATCGGTAACGATTTGTCCAGGGATAAAGTTTTAAGTTGCATGAAATCGAGTCAACTAATTGCAGACATTTTAATCACAGAGTAAGCATCAAAGCCACACTGTGGACGAAAATCTTCCCCGATTTATTGAAAGAAATAGTAAGTAGAAAACGTTCGCCATTTAAGAGTTGACTCATGAAAACTAGACAGCAGATATTCGAAGACGAAGATAACCGAAGTAGGCTACTTTCGACGTCTTTACAGCAACGATTACAAGGAGTGCTGTGAGTTATTCGTGCAACCTCGAAAGGCGCAACGAGTTCGCGTTTAACACGCGAACATGCAGCCACCGCTAAATGCAATTGTTACCACGACGACGATTCGATAATTGTCTATTATTTTATATACCCAACTTCAATAACCGTATTGAATTATTTAGATTTAGAGGACGACATTGAAGAAGAACAGATAGTCTTCGTTCCATCCCCAATTGCTCTTCCCCCTTTTCCTTCTACTTTAAACGAATTATCGGACAGGTTTGCGAACATCGAGAACTGAGGCCTGTTTTCAGGGCTCGTCAGGTGTACACCTAAGATACAGGTAAAATCCCATTACGTTAACGGGACCTAACAGATACAGCGGCCACAGACAAGATGAATTTCGGGGTAGCGTCTAGGCGATGATTTCGAGTAACTAGGCCAAAGGAGCTTCGTTTAACGATCGTTGGACACGCCGGTACACGTGCCAAATTTGCATAGAGAGCCTGTTGCATAGGTAATGGACAATTTCACGGTGTAACCTCATTACCGCGTTATTAGAGAATCAGGCACGACCACGATCGTCAAAGCGAATGTACTTCAAGTCATACCCATACGAGTGACGTACATAACAGCAAGATGCGTGTAAACGAACTTGAGACTCGGTCAAGAGAGAGCAAAGTATCCTTCGTCTTTGACCGGTTCTTACCAAGAAATTTGGTTTCACGAGGTTGCGATCGGTACGGAGGAGAAAAATATTCTGATAATTTCTTTGAATTCACATTTCACAGTGGCTCGATACGATTCGGGGTACGAGGAAGAGCCTAGCAACAGGTGGAGTCGACGACTCGGTTTCATTGCAGAACGAGCGCAAACGAGCCCGCGGGTAATCGATAGTAATTATCCACTCGCTCTTGCGCGTAAATATCCTCGAAAACAAGGCTCGCTACTGCTCCTCCTCCTCCTCCTCCACCTACCAACGAAACTACGTACACTCGAACGTGTCGTGAGGGATATAAGGAAAATAAATCAATTTACCATTTCGCACCGTTACTCCCGTCTTCCCTCGTTCGGCCAAGTTTCTTCGTTATGTGGTACTTTGAATTTAAAACGGGGGAAAAGTCTCGATACTCCCATTGCAGACTCTATCGGCAACCAGCGCATTAAATTGGATCGTTTAGCGTGCATTTTAAATGTCGTCGTCAGAGTAACGAACCACTCTCCATTTCTCGTGAACGAACGAACGAAACAATCGTTGAAAGGCGAATCGATTTCCCTCGCGAAAGGGAGTAAGAATGGTATTTTCACTCGACGGCATATTCACGAATTTCATAAGTCTTCTTATGAAGGAGAAAGCTCGCAAAACCATTGGAACAGAGTTTCAGCCGTGCACTTGCAGAAACAAGACGCGTCCAATTTTCCTCAAACAAAGACAAATTGTTCTGCGGGTTCTTGCTACGAAAGTCATTTTACACTTTCAGGTAACGAACCTACCCGGCCGGTCTGAACGGCAGACCGCGGCAAATAAAATCTGGGGCGTGAAATCAATTATTCGTCCACCTTCCCTTTCAAACAATCGGCCGAATTCGGCGAACTACTTTTGTCGGCAAAAGTCTCGCAACAAATGATGCGCGCTTTAAATAAGATTCAATTATCGGCACCTCGCAGTCGGCAAAAGTTTTAAATCGCATTAAAGAATTACAGAATGAAATACAAGTACAGTAGAACGTCGAGAGACTCGGGCGCGCAGCCGACTTAGCTTTATCACTGAAATCTTTCGTGATTCGGCAACGAGTAAACTTTCGCGAATCATATCGAGATAGTCGATGTTAATTGCCTCGGGGTTAGAAAAATAGCGGAACAGGAGGGAAGATCGAGGAAAGAAAAACTGCGCGCCGGCGAACGAGGGTGAACGTTGCCGGCAGATAGGTTCTCTGAGTAATGCTCGAGCGGAAATTGTCGCGTAATCCTTTAGCCCTTCGGCGGTGTCAAGAGGCGGCGAAGTAGAAGGAAAAAGACGAAGATCGCAGGGGGATAGGGGGACAAAGGTTGGGAGAGAAAGGCGGCGAGTAGCGCGTAGCGTGTAGAGAGGAGGTTGCGGCCACTTCGTGGCTCGAAATTGCAGGCCTCTTCACGGACATCCGACGGAAACTCCGCGGTGGCTTTGTGGAGGCCCGTTAAATTCACCGAACTTAATGGAGTCGAATGAAGGCAATGTTTGCGCACCGAACGCTCCGTGTAATGAAACCTTTGACATGAAGAGCTGGGTCGCGAAATAGACCTGGGGATGCGTATTTGGTTAAATTGCCGAGACGCAACTACGATCATCCTGTACGCGACTTATAGCGAGCCACTTAGCTCCCGGGCCCGACCATATTCTACGGGCTGCCCGGGAATCAACGACGAATTTGGATCGGGCGACAAGGTTCAAATTAATGAAACAAAGAGTCGCGAAAAAACGCTGCCCTGGATATGGAATTCAGACCTAGGCGAATACCTCTGGTCCCGGGTAAAACGAGCCCAGCAGGTAGGTATTGATTTTTCTTAATTATACTACCGAATGTCAGCTTTAGGCTCAACGTTAACCTGCTAGGATTAAATACGCCACTCTACCGATAACACAATCGAGGAATCGAAGACGAAACTACAATCGTTAGCGTTTAGGATAAATTTCTGTCCGCGGCGAATACCACGGGATTTCCGATCCTCGTTATACCAGCGAGGAGACGCGAACAAAATTTTCCCAGCGATAGTAATAAGCGTGGAAATTGCAAAGTCCGTCCATCAAAGGAACTCTGTCGCCTAACGACGTTCAATAAGGAACTAATTTATACGTAGAGGCGGAAAGAACTTTTTCCCTGTAGCGAAGTCGACACGAAAGGAAAAAAATGTTACGCGAACTCTTTGTCTCCCAACAGGTGATGTCGAGTGAAGGATCGACAGACTTCAATCAACGAGCCCTTCAGCTTTCATGCCAATTTTTGTAGAAAAGCGTAGATTAAACGAGAAAAGGCTTTTAACAACGTATCCGTGGAAAGAAGCAGACTTTGAGCCACGAGACGCGCGGAGTCGAAAAACGATGTTGCTGCAAGCATGTGCTCGTTTATTCCATACCCCAGGAATTGCCCTGACAGGCCACTTGCAGTGTCGAAACGCTGTTTTCGAACGGCCCGCCCGAACTTTCGTTGAAACTCAAATGATTTTTATTGCAAACGCAACGAAATTCAGCAACGTAAAAAGAATAACGATCGGATCGTTCCAAATATCAATATACCCAGAGAAAGTAGAGGTTAGAGAGTGTGCAAACATCGCGATGCATCGGGCGCAATCCGGTCGTACTTTCCAGGGAATGCAACAAGTCGCAGGCCTCCGTGACCCGACCAAGAGAACCCAATTACCTATGGCACACCGTGCCGCTGCACTTTTCTCGATTGGACGAATTCCAACTCTGTTACCACCATGCCCTCCTGTATCCTCAATCCGCGTACCTGTACAAACTGTGACACCTAATGGATGGCCCGGATCTGAGCTATACCGACACCTGTTCCCATCGACAACTCTGTCACTAAAATATACAGCTTCGTAAAATCGTGGAACTATGGAAGAGAAATGGTACCGGTTCAATTATGAAAATAATAGGAGCAACTTGCGAGAAATCGGGTCCCCGTGGAACGGGTGAAAAGTGAACGACAGTGAATGATCGTCAAGAGCTTTCGGGACGTCCCTGCAGGTCCATTTTAATGGAAACGAGAGGGAGCGGTTGTGGCGGCAGGTGAAAGTACCGGAAGGACGCATGGATCGCAAGCTCAGATTCAGAGGCTGTGCGAACGAACAGTGTCGAATCTGGACTCCCAGGCTCCGTCGATCGATGCCCGGGGCGCGCTGCTATATATAACCACCCCTGCGCTCCGCCACCCTGTCTTTCTCTTGCATCCAACCTAACCCTTCTCTCTCATTCACCTATGTTTTCGACCTACGGCGGAGGACCTGTGCCCTCTCTATCACCTGCCTTTCATGCGAGCATTTCGCTCCCCTGGAAACGTATATATCATGCTTTCAGTCACATCCTCCGTCGTATTTCCGCGACCACCGCGCCGGTTTAAAAAATACTTCAAGATCGATGAGACATATACATAACTCTATTTCCAACCGATCGAAAAACTTGGACCCCTACTCGGTTCTAGTATACATATCCAATTAAGGAATAATCTATCAACGATTGCAAACCGACGATGCAAGGACCTGTGGCATTCCATTCAGCTGGAAGATTCATTTTCGTCCGACCTGCGCTCAGATAAGCCAGCGCATCCACTAATTGCCAGTGGCAAATGAAATTGCATCATTACGTTGGTCAACGATTCACTGTGTGTTTCGTTTTGTCGCGTGTAACTCGATTCTACCTAAAGGCAATTGGACTTATCCGATGGCCTGCTTTCGAAGAAATGTGTCTGCTACTCAGGACGAGCTAACTCCAAAATTAGTACATCGCAATGATATTCGCGTCCTGCGCTACCTTGCCGGCTTGGAAACCAATTCGCGAGCCCTTGAGTCGTGCTGTACTTTGTAATCGGAGCGCAGTGCGATAATGTTCTTTAAATCTAATTTTAAATTTAAACGAAGAAATACGCAACGATAACGCGTGGAACTAGCTAGAATCAAAGAGGTGATTACAATATCTAGGAGCTGCAGCCTTACATGTGCCAATGTGGTTGTATAGATTCATGGCTCCACAGGCGGAACTAATTTCGCTTGTAACGGGTACGCGAAAACATTATCAACTTGGACACGTATAGCGATTCTTCTAATACACATATATCGTAAATAAAAGAAATATATCGGACACCGACAGTCATCATCGGGGCTGTCGGTAGTTTGTCCTCAGGTATCTTTACCGGTGTGTCACACTTTGTTTTATTAGCTAAATACAATACACCTCGACGCTCTCTTTCACGAAGAGAGCAAAGCGTTGAAAATACAACGGGAACAACGCGCTCGTCTATTTTCATCTAACGTCGAATAGACCTGAATTTGGACGGCTACTGCCGGAGAATATGCAGCCGTATTATAGTAGCGAATTAATGAAGCTCGAGGAAATACAGCTTGCCTCGAACTGGGTATCTGAGATCTTCTTTCCAACATAGAAAAGAACACGTATAGATGGTCTTGCTGTTAGCTAAACGAGGCATACTATTCACCGAGCAAAGCCTAAAGAATAAAGGCGTGTCTCTTCTTGACACCCTATAAACTTTATGTCTACATGGTAAACTACAGTGTCCGCATTAAGCTACCCTCCGATCCGATGAATCCCAAGCACACAATAGTATAATACAGGTATCGCTTCGCAACCTAGTGCTATACGCTGCGAAATCGTGTACGCTGAAGGTCTATCGAAACGTAACGCGTCAATTCAATTTGCAGAACATCAATTTCCAAAGCAAGCGGAAAAAGGAAATGGAAAGAAGAGACGCACGTGATTGTTGCAAGTTTCAAATAAAAGCCACGTAATCACTAAACTCGTCGGAACGCCAAATTGGTTTCTATTGTGGATAAGAGTTTAATTTCAATTTGTGCCTGGGAACTTTCAGCGTTCTCCGCACACTTATCCTTCCATCGCGTGATGTAAAGCATCCAAATGACACGAGAAGTATGAGTCAACCGTTCGGTCGAGAATTAGAAGGAAATTCGTCTAGGCCAACCTCTATTTAGATTCGATTCGTGCACTTCGTCGGAGCCGTCTCGATTATCGGGGAAGATCTCTGTGTTAGCGGCCAAGCACCTCGCCACTACCGGATGTCCATGAGAAATTACGTGTGCATGTTTTAGGGTTCTACACAGAAAACCAGGCGGTATGATCGTAATCGGGAGAAACGAACTTCACCTTTCGCGTGTACGCATTTGCCGAATAATCTTTCACGATAGCTTGACGCCTTTTTTGTCGACTAACGCCATGTAGTATGCATTATACTTTCTAACGATCGCATTGAGTGTCTAAAAACACTTTTCCATCATATTATGTACCTCTGTACGCTGCACGACATATCGATTCCAATAAAACATTTAGAAGTGTGGCGCAAATATATGAATTTCACATGCAACGTATTTTTCTGCACCGTGAACTATCAATTTATCGCATAATTTCAAAAAGCCAGTGTTCCAAGTTGAACAAGCGTCAAGCAAGACAATTGATCGGGCTCCAAAACGAATGGAAAATCAATTTATTTCCTATACCGAGTCGTGCAGTATACCCAACCAACTATGGAAGATACCTCGTGGTTTCCCTAAGGAGCTTATTCCTGAATCTCGAACCTAAAGCGCCGAACAACTACGAAAACTGATGAATTTCTAGGTCATTTCGCGTACAAAGTGAATGCAATTTAAATATTCCATTTTCTAAATAACAGAAGCCAAAGAATTTAATTAGCCTGTCGTCTAAATTCCCAAGCCCCAAACAAACTGGCAATCCCTTTAAAACGCAGTTCTCTAAAACCCATGCAAAAGAGACGGGAACCTGTCGACGCGACATTTCCTCGATCGAGAAGCAGTTTTGTTGTGCTCCTCCAAGGGATCGCTATAAATGAGCTTCAACATTTCCCACGGGTTACGGAGCTTGCATACTTCTCGTCCGATCTACATTAGAACCCACATGTTCAATAGAGAACCGCATAAAGCTCCACATGTAAAAAATTAATGACCCTGCTAACTTCATTCGTTCCTTTTATTCTTATTTTGTTAATATAATGATATAATAATAATAAATTGAGAAAAGTTACGGTTAGCATGAGATATTGAAGTTTCACAATAGGAACGATACTGTCCCAGGGTTATCGTGGTAATAGTCAAGTACATTTTCCATGGGATCCCAGATTTCTTTTATCTAGATCATAAAGGGAATACCTTTATTGCTGGTTCCAGAGGAGAATAGTAAATTTAACTGGTATACAAACTTGTTTCTACAAAGTTTGTTTGTAATATACTGAAATAATATACTAAAAATACCTTAGAATTTCGATTATACAATATAGCAATTTAAATATACAATTGAACTAGGTTAAAAGAATCGAGCTGCAGCATACAAAAAATGCTAGCTCGATCAAAAAAGGGGCAGCTTCATTTATGCAAAAGAAACAATTCTATACACGCAGAGCTAGAATTTCTGCAACTAAAAAAATCAACGGGAAAGCATCCCGTGTGAGCCCTGTTTGTGGTTGCGAAATATTGAATTTAAACACAGATCGTTAGCAAAGAACCGTGAATAAAATTGAGGATAAATATTCACGAGCATAAAGCTCGGCTCTATTTCGTTAAACGTAAATTTTAGATTAGACAAATATCTCGCGTGTCACGTAACTCTGTGTTCTTGCTTCTTTTGTCAAATCTTTTTATTTTCATTTTTTTTTATTTTGCCTTTTAGACTCTAGCCCTTTGTTTTACCATTCAGACATTAACTCTCCGCGAATGGAATACGAACTGTTTGTTGCACATGCACGACGAACGACAAAAGACACCGGGGCATATTGTCCAGTCGGAAGGATTACTTTCGACAAGATAATTTTACGCGCGGGGTGGACATTCACGAGGCGAGGAACGAGGATACAGAATAAACGGGGTGCAACGTATACAACAATTTCGGCCTCGTCGACTGCAAATGGATCAGAGGAAAATGTATCGCACGCACAACTAGCAATAGGAAATTTGTCAACCAGCAATGCAACTCGACACACTGTGTACAATAAAATCCCGATTATCCGATCAGTAATTAACATTTAGTTACCTGGCCGCTCTTCCGAACAGGAAAACTAACTTATTTCTATGTTATTTCCCCCCAAACACGGTTCCAATGGCTTAACCTATGTGTCGTCCCAATCTCTCTTGCAATTATTCAGTGTATCTCTTATATCGTGTATACTATGTGCACTCCTATACCGTTGGTCCTTTTATTCTTTCTTTTTTTTTTACAGCGGAACAGAAATTTGTACGCGGCGCCGAAAGTTGCTTCAAAAATCGCACGATGCAATCTGTACGATGCGCAGAGGACATGCAAGCGCGCAATATTGCAAGGAAATATTCGCTTAAAAAAGGGCCATCTTTTCATATGAAAATAAGAGACGAACCTTCCAATATTTTTGATAACCCCGTTGACGCCGTACAGACGTGGAAGAGGGAATCTATCCGTCAGCTGGTCATCATAGTAATCGCTGGCTGATAACGCCTACAACCACTAATTCACTGTCACAGAACGTGTCACGGTGTCGCCGCAATACTTCATCGTTGACGATACTCTGCGTTCTAGGCCGCGTCGCGCCAAAAAAAAAATACTACGCGAACCGCAGAGCAAACGAAAAAGTGATAACAACGTGACCACACACGCCCGAAATCGTGAACACACAACCCGAATGAAAAGAAAAAAAAAGGGAACTACGATTCTACGCAGCTACACATAGCGCACGTAAGCGCTCGACAGACGCTACACTAACTGCCGCTTCTTCGCTTAAATTTCGTGGCCACCCCCAGCCAAACACCCCCGACGTGCGCGCCACCATATTGACTTCCACCACAAACGAACGCGCGAACAAACTCGACCGATATGGCGTCGAAATTCTGCCGCCTAATAAAGTTCAAGTGTCTGGGGCCGTTTTCCTTTTTTCAAGCAAGTGCGGTAAATGACTAAATTGTAAAAAGAACTGTACTGCAAGGATGACCTGCAGGGATGAAGAATGGAACGAAAGGTAGTCGAGTTTGGTGCCTCGTGTACCGAAGTGCAAAAGGTATGTGTCTTTGTTTCAAATGCATTCCTCGTACGGTTTGTTCGTATAAATTGTTTAAATGGAAGCAAGTAATCCGTTTGGAACCAATAATGAAAAATATAAATAATTCATTGAATATAACGATACTGCATGTTCCTTTACTTGTGCAGTGTCGAAGAAAACTATACTAGATACCCTATTTTATATCAGTTCGATGAATATATGAACTGTATCTTGCAATTAATATTATGAATCGATAATATTACAACCCTCTTCGCATGACAAATAATTCTCTTTTTTCTTTTTCTTATCATTCTTCCATGAGAATTTTTCTTACCTCGGAAATGTATGTCACCGACGAGATATAGGATTAGGCAAATCAGCCAATGTATTTTTTCGGCCGCAATTCCCGGGGATCCGAGAACACCATGCCATTTCCGTGCCACTCATGGTGTTACCTACAGATTACAGAAAACGATGTTAACGCTCTCTATCGTAGACATTGAAATTAACAATTTAAAATATATATTCTCGTACTTTGCCGCAATGAAAGGCATTAACACGTTGCCTGCGGAACAGCAGAGGCAACAAAGGACATTAAAAGTTCCGCTTGATACTGTATGAAAAAGGATCACGAAAATCACTATCGCAACGCTGACAGCAAGTACACAAAAGCAACTCTAATTCAAACCGCCATCTATATCAATTCGCAACTCTAATTCATAATACGATATACTTAATCACACCTTTAGTTGCAATTGCGATTTAATTTTATTCGCTACTCTAATGAAGAACCGTATTCGATCGTACCTGGTGCTACAATTGCAGAATTTAATTCGTCAAAGAAGACAACGAATTCTTTGAAAGATACTTACATTTCTCACTTTATCAGTGTCGCATAAAACATCCCCTTCAGTGATGCACTGACTCTACTTCCGATAGCGAATATAAGATAAAAATTTAAATGAATAATAAATTAGAATGCTAATTTATGCGATTGAAATAATTGAGAAGGAGCACCGTTGCTCTGATAATAGTATTAACAACTAGCACCCGAAGAACACTGACTCTACAATCGCGTGTAGCTAAGGTGTAAACAAAAATTGAAGCAGAGCCACTTGCTCTGAAAATATGTACTAATTAACTACGAAGTAAACACTGACTGTACCGACCGCATTGCGCGCGGTCACAACATTTTCCTAAAGAAAACATGTTTATCCTATCGAGTGTTTATTATCAGTGATATTTATGCAGAATAAATATGCATTAAAAATATGAACAATATGCAAGTGTGGACGAAAAATATGTAATTATGCATTAAAAATATGAACATATACAAGTGCAAATATGAGAGAAAAACATACAAGATTAACAATACATATTGCGATTATTGTGACATACCACAAGAAAGACATATACAGGGAAAAGAATATATGCAATAAGTTACTGCATAAGTTTTCAAATATCAAACATATGCATTATGCAAAAAGTGCAAAACAAGAAATATATTTTTAGAATTCTTCAATCATAAAATATATTTCTGCTCAGGTTCTATTGATCTGTCTGTTTTCTATAAAAATATGCATTTGCATAAACATCCAGAGTCTAGTTATCACCATTAACGAAACATTCCAATTCCAATAACTCAATTGTAATTCATATGGAAAATCAAATTGTTTTTGTAAGTATTTTAACTGTTATTGTTTCATCTTAATATCAGTCTCAGATCATAAAATACATACATACATACATACATACTCCTTGGTTGGAATGAACTATTATGTACCTTTCAGTGTAAGTACGAAGTATGGGCTTACCCTCATCCGTCTAATCAACTTTCTTCATACTCCTGTGAAAAAATAATAACAAATCAATAAAAGAAGTGGGCGAAATTAATGGTAATTGTGATATAGTAAAACAGTAATTCATCTGGAATACTATAGAAAACGTGAGTATTCGATTTGTAAACGTATAGGTACGGTTACTACACAATTGTGTGTCGTGCAAGATTTATACGTGATACGAATAATAATTTAATCGAGATATACTACTAGTATTTGTACAATTCCATTTATTTAAGAAGAAATTTGAGAAATCCTTACCTGTCAACCAGATTGTTGGACACGTCTGCCTGGCTTGCCGCCATTATGCTACGGCGCCTTCCCGCCTGTCAAAGTCGTTTTGCCGCCGATTGCGATTCAAATTTCGCGGCAAGCGAAAGAGACGCCATTGAACAGAATTCAACTGAAAGCAGAGGTAAATGCACTAAGAATCACCAATATTATAAGAATATTGCTAGAAACTGTAGATTATATCGCAAAATAAGAGAATTCAGAGCTGAAATACGTCTACGCATACGTAAAAGACGATTCGTACATGCATACTCAAGTCGATTCGAAATAGCACGCCACGCGGTGTGATTCCGTTTACTGCACAATATTTCCTTAATTTCTTGCAAAATATTCATTGATATTAACAAAGATACTGCAGAAAACTTTAAAGACAGGGAAACGAAGACAATCGTGTATAATTTCCTGCCTTCAAGAATATATTAGACTATGTAACATACCTTAATTCGACGAACACTCTGAACACGTCTAATCACTACGAGATCCGTGGGGCGAAAGAGGGGGATTTTTGAAATAGATTGCGCTAATTGGTGAACAACTGGCGGGTGTGGGGGTAGGTTTCTTTCTTTAAGGCGGGTGTTTTTGAATATTTATTATTGCAAGTGGTACGGTATGAATATTATTCGAATGGTGGGATACAAATGTATTTATTAGTAACAGTACACACATCTGTGTAATTATGTAAACTATTTCCGTAAAACTAATATTTAGCTTGTTCTAACTTTATGTAAATTACAATTCCTACCGTAGTGAGCGTTTAAATCATTTTCAAGAATCTTTTTACAGAAACACCTACGAGATATAAGAATTCATATATTTCGTCTGTGGAAATTACGTCCCTGATTCGCTCCATAGCATTCACAATATTCACAAAGTTGCATGACTCCTGTGCTTAACACTACTTCGGTAAATAATAGTACTTGAACTGATCCCTGTTCATGAACAGAGGACGCTCAAATCAGTGTCGGATTTCTGAGTCGGTATGGCAGTCACGATGAGCCACGAATGTCCATAAGATGATTTGGCTATTCATATATCTCGCCTTTGCTATGTAGCTTTTGAATGAACGAGACTAATGAACTTTTCCTGACATCTATTGGACAACTTCAGAAATATCTTCGTAGCTTTTTCGTTAGAATTTTAATTCTTTGTTTTATGAATTTCAGGCTTAAGCAAAGGATCATTTACAGAATAGGATATATATTCACATTTGGGTACACATACGTAAAAAGAATTACATTTTTTATTATACAAAAGAATGAATAGTTTGTACAAAAAGATGTACTCTTATGGCTAAACTGTTCGTAATAAAACGAACACTTGTACACAACCACCCTCTAAAACTGAATAAGCAAATGTCGAATGCATAATTTTCAAACATGCATCAATCAATAGTATATTTTCATCTAATCACTCCCCTCACATTTTACCAAATTGAATTATAAACAATAGACATACATTTACAACTTGTACATTGTGTACAGAAGCTATGTAACAGTTATATATTATGCATATCATTAATTTAAAAAAAAACTAATAAAGTGGCACATCTCATGTTCAGTTCACGAGAGAATCGGCACAAATAGGAATATATAGTCAAGTTGATTAACTTAACGTGGACACGTGTTCGATTTGACGAACTGGAATAAGAAAAACGTAGTTCCTTCTTAGCTCGAACAGCAAGGGATCCCTTGCATCGTATCCGAATCCCACCACCGTTTGTACTTGTACTTTCTTTCAATTTCACGATCCACTTACAAAGACCGTATACAAACTAAATAAAAAAAAAACTTGGAGATTCTTTATTAACACTCCGAGTAATAAGAAGGAAGAACATTAAAAATAGTAACTAGTAAATATGTGTATAAAAATTTGCTAAATTGTTTTGGGATTATGACGATTGAGCTGCCAGCATTTCTTCCTGCTGAATTTTTCGGCGGTAGTTGTCCAAAGTAACTTGTATAGTCTTCTCGGAATACCGGCAGTTCTCGGCCCCACAGGTACACGTGAATGACTTGCATTTTATTATCCAGAATTTCTCCCCATAATCGAAGCTGAAGGCAAACAATTCCGTATTGGTCTTCGGTGATAAATACATTACATTAATGAAAATCGATATTCAAGAATAATAAGAAAGAATATGTACATTTCTGGTGACCACGAAATGCTTCTCATATAGTAGACTATTTATATAACACGTTCTTCTTCGTAGTACTAAATGCATATACCGAAACTTACCACCTTAAAAATCAATGAGAGAATAGGAAAATAAAGTAATAAAATATCGTGCTCGATATGACACTTTATCTATTTTTAAAGACACGAAAACAATATTAAGCTCACATATCTGAAGAGCAAAGCAGAGTTTTAAGAAGAAAAAAAGAACCAGGCGAAGAAACTAAAATTACCAGCGATAACGATTAGCCAACCAAAACCAAACAAGAAATGGTTTTATTAACCAAAAGAAATAGCATAAAACACCGTTTACTAATGTGTACATGTGTTGTGATTTCCACGTGGCAATCGTTTTTTTTTTTTAACATACCCGAGCTCTTCATCTGCCTCGATGTCGCGGTTGGCAAAAAATGCTATCCTAGGAAAATGCAAATCCTGATGCTCAACAAACACTCGCACTGGCAAGAGATTTGGTGCGCAAGAATGATTTATGAAGCGAGCAATGTTTCCATAGCGTCTTGCGTCAATGCAATATGTTTCCCCGTCCTAAGTGTGTGCACAAAGAATACAAGAAGAGAACAAAAGATGCTTACTTTTCATCGTCTTCTATCTTATCAAAATAAGGACACTATTAATTACTCACTCTATTATCTAAATCGAACAAGTAGGAGTCATCTTCTCGGTGATCTGCTTCAGAATCGGAAATAATCTCACCGACATATTCGCATACGTAGGAACCCTTGGGAATGTGTCTCAACGTTCTAAGGCCCCATCCTTTACCTTTGGTTCTGAATAACTGAAATCTTTGTGCCAGGCCATGTTGAACAACACGATTGTTACATGTTATACGATTACAATCGCAAGCAGGATTACACTCGAACAACATTGGAGGATCTATATAAAAAAATGGTTGCTTGAGACATTTATCGCACATGTATTAAACATAATATCCAAGAGGTGAAATTAATGTACCTGCATAATTAAATTCAGGAATTAGTTTCCCTTCTTCGTCGTACCAACACCGCAAGCTTATATTTCCACATAAGCACTTCTCGGAACTACAATTATCTTCGCATCGACAGGACTGCAAGGAAGTTATTGTCCGATCAACGTTTATATTACTGGTAAAACAATTTTCGGTAACGTAGAGAAAATCGGTTGGCCTATCTTCTGAATCATATCCATTGACACACTGTATAGGATTCGTCTCTTTGCCACGCGAAATATCACTGCAAAAATCAATCGATAATTATATCTTATTAGTATCATATAAAATATACAATCTTATAGTAGTAATAGTCACTTTGTTAATATTTTGACTGTCTTTTCCCACATGTGTTCCGAAAGCTCATTCACTTTGGCATTTAATCTGAGAGCGGACATAGTATCACCATCATTTGTGCAACAATTTACTGCTGTTTCGCCTGCGGCATTAACTTCTCCTATCTTAGCACCACGTGCTAACAGAAGAACGCTAACAGCATACTGATCTTGTCTGGCAGCTATGTGCCTATTATATTATAAAATATTGTAAAACACACGCATAAAAAAACGGAAAATGTTAACTGTGTCAAATGTATTATCGGCAACGTATTAAGAGACTTACAAAGGTGTATCGCCGTGAACATTAACAGCATTCACGTCACAACCTCCGTTAAGTAGCATTTCTGTAATTTCTGAACTTCCGCTAAAAGCACTCCAATGTAGCGCAATATTTTGCTCTGCATCACGTATTAGAGGGTCGCACTTCTTGTCTAATAAAAAGCGTGCAACATCGGTGTGACAAAATTCGCATGCCCAAATTAAACTAGTCCAGCCGCCATCGTCCACCGAATCTAATACAGTATAAGAAAATATTATTCCATATAACGTTAAAGCGATTCAAACTAATTACCAATATTTAATAGAACCTTAATTACCTACTAATGTCCTCGGTGCTTTACATTCTGTTAAAATTATTCTACAGACGTCTAAATGACCAGACTTAGCAGCCATGTGCAACGCAGTCATGCCGTCTTCTCCTTTTAATGTAACATCAGCACCTATCCTTATCAAGTATTTTACGACGTCAGCTTTACCCTTACTGGCAGCTAACATTAATGGTGTTAATTGATTTCTATCCATCACGTCTAATTGAGCTCCCGCCTGTACTAGAACGTGCACGCAAGATAGGTGTCCTTTATCCGCGGCGATATGAAGACCAGTCCGATGAGCATAATCTCGGAATGTATGATTTGCATTGTATCCACATGCTAAAACATTATAGTTTATGAGCGATTTCTCGACAATTCAATGTATGCATTGCGCGATAACGCACCTAAAACGTTTACCAATTTCTCCAAATCCCCGTTCTTGACAGACGTATAAAGACTCATTATAGTATAACGTTCTGGTCTCTCCGAATTAACAGACGGTTCAGGTATCTTAATAATGTCTGCTTGAATCAACGGACTCGGGGGACGCTCTGCCAGCTTTGTATTATCACCTTTCCCGGGTAAGCTCATTTTTGCGGAAGGCAGTTTGGAAAATTTTTTTCGAGTTGGAATGAATACGGGTTTTCTCAAGCCACCCATAGTGACCAATACCTCATATACTGCACTTTCACTTCCACAATGTGGGCATACTCCTTTCTTATTCGGATAAATCTCGCATTCACGGTGGTACTGGTGGCCATTAATGCATTGCACAAACCGCCCTTGTGAACAAAACAATCCACAGGAGGGACAACAATTGTGCCTTAGAAGTCTCTCCTTGTGCATTCGACATAAAATTATAAAGGGAACACGGGTACTGGGTCTTCTCATTGCTACGTCATTACTATCAACTTCATTGCAACAACCTACTAATCTATTGTCAATCGAATCTATTGCCGTACAATATAATGGTGCCCCAGAACCAGTTATTGTCACGTACAATTGAGACCTTACTTGACACAAGCATAACATTGAGTGCCCGTATGTCTGAAATGCATAATGGATATTTGAAGTATAAATTGAGTACAATAAATGTAATATACGAATGGCATATAAATGTCGAATTATACCAACCTCGCTCATAATTGCTGTTGACTCTGGCTTCGATGCTTGCCCTTCCGCGGGACTTGGACTTGGAGCCATACTTCTCCTAGTCCTTTTAGCAGGTACAGTGCCTTCTGTAAAGAAGAATATAAACTAGCACAATTTTTCGATGCGATTTTCGATGCTAAAGAAAAAAAAAGAACTAAAATATTACCCTCAGGATAATCATTATTTTTGCCCGTTTCTGCAACTGATACAGTTCCATCTGAAATAAGTATAATCAGAAAGAGATTGTAATTTTTCGGCTTTTTTTGTACCTTCAAATGAATCTGCTTTTGCTATTTTTCTTGCAGCTTGACTTCCTCTAGGTCGTCCCCTCTCTCTTTTAGGTCTGCCAGTAGCCGGCTTCAAGAATGGTTTTTCAATATCCGCTAGAGGTATATCATCGCTTGTAGGACTACTAATCGAGTTACTCAATTTCGTTTGCGATTCTGAGCTTTTTATCATAGGAGATAATTTTGGCATACCATCGAAGTCAGATGAGAAATTTTGAGACTCGTCCAGAAGTGTGTCATTTGCATTACTTTCTGATATGGAGGAATTTCGAGAACACTCTAGTGTTGAGTTTAACTCAGAAACAGAAATGTTTCCTTCTGAAACAGATGTCTCTGCCTCCTGGCGTATGTCAGGAGGCTTAACTTGTAACTGTTTATTTTGATCTTTCGTTTGTACTACTTTCTTGGGTCTGCCAGGTTTACTATACTTCCTTTGTTTCTTAAACTGCAAATTCTCTTCTGTATAATTGGATTTCTCTTTTCTTGCCATTGCACTTTCAAGCACAGTGCTCTTTAATGTCTCTTTGCATAATCTTCTTGCAGAACGTTTGGGACCCGGAGGTTCTTCAGGGTGATCGCTAAAAATTTAATTGAATGTTTACAAACATGGTGCAAAATATGTTACATATTTGAGATAAAGAAAACTGAAATACCTAAGTGCTCTTAATCTAGGACGGCCTGTTCTTCTTTTCCTAGTAACCGGAACTGCATTTTCTGCTTGACCCACCTGCTCTGTAGGTTCTGTAGGTATATCTGCCTGGTCAGTTTTTGGTTTTTCAATGGAATCATTCTTCTTCTCTTCTGTTGTCACTCCTGCATCGTCCTTTGGTGGTTCTGTACCCTCCGAGGTCTTCTCCGGTTGTATACTTTCTGATCCTTTCATCGCATCTTCTGTTCTACCTTCCTCTGAATCTGATTTTTCAACATTGTCGGAGTTCTCGTCCGAATTCTCAATCTTGACAGAAACACCGCCAATTTGATCACAATTTGCCAAATCATCAGGAACTAAAGTAAGATTCGAGGAACAGCTTGATATTTTCGTTTTTTTACCGTGATCAGTATTTTCGTCGATCGTTCTGAATGTTAGAACAATTCGCGGAATTCCGTTATCCTTTTTCAAAATTTCCTGTTTTCCACTGTTCTCATCTTCTTTATGATTTTCATCTAACAATCCCGATTCCACGGAATTTTGCTTCGTCGAGGCGCTTTCATCCTCTTGATCGTCTACGGATTCTTTTTCCATTGCTGGTATTTCATCAAGTGTTGCTGCCGGTTTTTCGATTTCCTCGTGATCCGATTTCTCTAAACGGTCCTCTGTACTTTTTACGGGACTCACGCTTTTGTTAAATTCGTTCGTCATACCCTCGAGGATCTGTTGAATACTGACCTTATGTTCGACCCTCTCGGCAGCCATATCTTCCTCTTCGCCCCCTTCTTGACAACCCTCCGTCGTGGCATCCTCCTTGCTCTTATTTTCCGACATAGTAGTAGATTTTAAGTGGAAACTATGAATCTTTACACTTAAAAGGTCGCCGCATTATAAAATTGAACGGCCCATTAATTAATCGCTAAACGCCGAACAACTACCGAACGGCACTCTAACGTACGATGTCTTCAGCAAAGTGCAAGTAGCTACAACGGCAGTGGAATGCCTTCCAAATTTCTTTGTGACTGAATACTATCACTGATGTTTTGGCAAACACCATGAAAATATCTTTCTGTGCACTCTTCACCAACGTGACTAATTATATTATCACAAAAACCATCTGTTCCAAAGAATTTCGAAGAAATATCTACACTACGCTAGCGTGCCCCGCGTAGACCCGGAGGCCATATTGATTGCTCAGGGACGGGTCGATTTGAGCGAGGAATTTATTTTTAAAATGATCTTCGGCCAAGCCCTTCCAGTACACTTTCCTACTTTTGGAAAGTTATACGATATCTTCGTTGCACTAGATTATTTTCTTAAGGAACGTTATAATACACGTATTACGCGAGAAATGTGCACCATGCGTATCTATATTATTAGTGTTCGATCGTGAAGGCTGTACACTCACACATAGAAAACAGAAAAGATAATGATTTCGGCCGTAATTCATTACTCTCTATTTGATCAGAGAAATATTCTATATCGCTTCTACAATTTCTTAAACCTTATTTTCTTTACAATGAAAAGATCAACAAAAATCTAGGGGTCAATTAACCACTTGTATAATTTTATATTAGAGCTTGGCTTTATAAGCACATTAAAATATTCATCGGTCTCGTTTTCATATACATATGTATGTACATATTTACGTGGAGCTGGTATGACTAATCTCGTTTTATTGTTGGACAAGAATGAAAATTTATGTTTTTATAAAACAACTATATACATCTGTCTAATTTCTCTGTGGAGAAAATATGACTACTTGCCCTGCAGCATTATTACTGCTCGTAACAAAAAAAAAAAAATAGCTCTCACTAAATGAATGCCATTACGATGCAATGATAGAATCGCGCATGAGCGCCGACAAAGGAAATTGCTTGGCATTACGTGGCACTATAAGATATAAATAATGTACATTGTAACTAACAAATACAAATTTCAAGGTAAATACGGTGCTGTTACAACAGGTACAAGTACTACTGAGTCACTATCAGTAATACCAAAGTTTATGTGGGAGGAATGGGATGTACCAAAGATATCGTATAAATATAAGTTTATTTACATTGCAACAGATCCTTTTGTCAAACAAGCGACAAAGGTGATTACGAGTGTAGACTGAACAAAGTTAATGAATAAATGTTAATTAAAAATAATAATTACAACGCTCTAGCCCAGACACGCCTCTTATTTAAATAATATACATTTGTTTAAACTCGTAGAATCTAGGAGACGTGAATATTGTGCTTTCCTCACGGAAACGTCGTTAATAGTTCTTACGATTTGGTTTTCACTCGCTCGATCCTGACTGTGATCGTCGTATGCGTTTGGTATTATTTTACAAACATTAATGAAACGTGAAAAATGTCGCCGTTACTAAGTCGATTTGCAGAGATACTGCAAGGCCGCCCGAGGATGAGAGAACTGTCTCGCGAGTTTGGTTTCCGAACTCTCGTTTTGTCCCTCGATAAGAAAAGAAGCGTAAACGAAGAATGATAGGAACGGTTTACGCGTTCAGTACGATGCCGCATCTCCTAATAACGGTGTCCTTGCCTCTTTTAGTCCTTCCTTTTTTTTTGTTTTGTTTTTTTCTGTACTTTTTTTTACAAAAACGTCGAACATACTACATTTATTTATATCTTTACAAGCAATATAAAAAGTTGAGCATCGTATTGCATCAGTGATTGCATTCTATATAAATACACGTCGATAAGAGTAGTTCATTGACAGAGTAGTTCAACGCGGTACGTTACAGCCACGAAAATCGTGCGAAAATTAATTTAATCCCAAAGACCGTCCTCTCGAATCTAGAAGTCTAGCCGTTCATTCTGCTCGTGAACAATTTTCAATGTTCGTTGGTAATATCGTACATAGTACGTATACGAAGTCTGTTCAAAATACGTACATTCAGAAATCACGGTGTCGCCGAGTATTACAAACAACTATTTTTTGGTTTAGAAGTGTTTTCAAGCACACTGTGCACAGATCACTTGTGTGCACAACCGTCGTCGGTTATAAACACCATTCTACGTGGTACATATGATTAATTCAGTTACTTTTATCGCATATGGCACCAACAAGGAATATGATTTACTCGTAACGGTGGGTTATGGTGGCGGAGGTCTCCTCTGAGGTTCGGGGGTGTAACGTAAACGAGCTCGCACATATTGAGGACTACCGGGTACAGAATTGCTTTCCGATAATCTCCTAGGCGGAGGTTGAGGCGGAGAAGATGAAACATACCTGGAATAGAATAAGCATACAATTTAGAAATTACTCCAATCTACTTTTCTAACAAAGTCTGAGCTAATTGTACCTTCGCGCAAAAGAAGGGGACGCTTGATCTACTAAATTTCTTCTAAGGGCAAGTGGTGATTCACCCCGACTCAATCTCGGTGGTGGCTCCGGCGAAGGAGCACGTTCGCTTCCGAGCCTGAGACGAACGTAAGAAGCGAAGCGCTTCTTCGCTGATTCTTTGGAGCCACCTTGAGCTGGTGGCATAATGGGCGAAGGTTCTTGTTTCAACTGATGAGCAAAACGAGAGATTAATAATTCAGGACTGGTAGAACCATGAGATCCTTGCGGAGGAGGTTCGGAGGGAAACCTATATTGAAAACAGATAACATAGCTAAGAAAGATGTAAAGTGTAAATCGTATCGTAGCAGGCTATTTTGTTCGTTGTTATTTACCTTTTACGACTAATCATAGGACTACCATAAATATCTTGTGTTTGTGGATGATGGGTTTGAGGCACAGGTGGAGTCTGTCGTAATCGTTGTTGAAGAAACGGCGAATAACGCCCACTTTCGGTCGGTTGTATCACATTTGGAGGATCAACATTCTCTCTTCTCCAAGGCGAATAATCACGAGCAAACGGACTTAAAGATCTCGAGACACTTTGCCATCGTTCCTTACTGGTATCTCGATCTTCCGTAAATCGTCCATGGTACGGTGAATAGAGTCTATTTCCGGTATCTATTGTACTAGCATCCTGCCGATAAGGAGAGAACGATCTTCCATCTTGTCTACCTTGTCCATTAGTAGAACAATGATTCGAAGAATAATCCCTGTTTTGATCGACGTGCTGTCTATACGGTGAATATGGTCGTTGGAAATTCGTTTCTGATGTATCCATATCATTGGACGAAGGAGGTGAGAACGGCCTGGAAATTTCCTTTCGTCTAATCGCGTATGGACTATAAGATACGTAGTTCGCACCATTCTCACTATTTGATCGTTGATGAAATGGCAAAAAGCTGGAGTTCTGTGAGTCTTTGGTGACGTTGCTTCGTAGGAAAGCTGGTACTTCGGATTGAGCCCTGAGATGAGCTGTTTGTTTTAGAGACACATGGCCTGTGACTCTCTGTTGCCACCCTGGCAATCTGAAACTGAATTCCGCAATGTCTTAAATTATGTAGTTTGCAAAGAGTTATAGTTATCGACTCCGAAAAAGTGGCCTGCATCTTTTGAAAATGGCCCTGCGATCCAAGATAACTGTACCACCACGTGTCTGCAAAATCTTGTATTTTTGTAGACTGTTAATAGAAGTTAGAGCGTTAATCATTGTATCATGCAACACAGATGAGGATAGAGGAATATTTTCCAAGGTAATAAATTGCAGAGAATATCTGTGCTCGAAACTAAAAACAAGTAAAAAATAGCGCATGCTAGAAACACAACTCGAACGATCGGCTAACACTATCTAATAATTAAGAGAAGGATAAAAACATAAATGTAAATTAACTATCTTCCTGATGAATGGAGTGTGCACAGGGAAAAATTGTTTGTGCCACCGGCGATTGCTACGTAATATAAAGACAAAATAAACAAATATTCAAATAAATAAAAACAATGCTTACCATGAGTGGGGGTTGAAGGGTGGGGTGTGTAACAGGCGCGTGCACAAACCAAACAACTCGAAATGAAAATCGGGCAGATTTTTGGATATTTGTGAGGTATATTTTTTTTTAAGTTTTTTGGAGTTTATGGGTATATTTTGGGAGAAAATGGAAATGGGGGCAGGGGCGAGGGAGGGGGGATGCTATGCTGCGCTGCCTCCCTCAAGCTCAACGCTGCAACACAATTCAACACGCACGCAAACTTTTAATCGAAATGTACGGACAGGTTTGTAATTGTCATTTGGCAATGAATAAAAGATAAATATATAATATCTAATGTCCAACGAAAACCCAACTTTAAAACGCAACATAATTTACGAGCTGTTTTAATACCTACCCATTAACCATCAATGCCGAAATGTGTTAAAATTTATTTAAACCTAATATCAAAAGACAATACCCGGTTATCCTCAAACCAAACCAAATCATTATGATATTATGATTAGTTGGGAATTTCATGCCACGTTTAAAATTCTATTCGTGTATTTTTTCCCGTAACGATCTTTCCTAATAGCACACAGCTATCAGCTGTTCTTAATATCACGTATACATTTGTTTCAATCGAAAATATCCTATGCTGTGCCTGAAATCCATATTTTAGTGCTTATGACGTACATACTTATTAGCAGTTTACCTTGGTTCTAATTGCCGCATAACTCTGCCAAACCATTGGCAGCCAGAATTTAAAACAGAAGAGTTTGTTTCTTCATCTTGAGGTGCATCGTGTTTTCGAATAAACGGATGCTCCATGAGTTTGTGATACTTTGGGCGGTGTTTATAATTTTTTGTAAGGCAACAACTCACAAAATTCCTAAATTCTTTTGAAAAGGGTGTATCTGATGGAAGGGAAGGAGGATCATCTTGTACTACTCTGCTTAGTACCTATTAATTAATATAAATTCAAGAAATGTTACATGTTATGTATTAAATACAAATTCTATGAAATGCTATTTAATAAACGTATTAGTTACCTCAAAGTCAGTCTTACAATCTCTGTAAGGAAACACTCCTGTAGCTAATTCTACTAAAGTGATACCCAAGCTCCACACGTCTGCCCTAATGTCATAATCTGGTTTGGTTGGATCTGGGGGGTCGATTCTTTCAGGCTGAAAAAATACAGCAACAATATGTTACAAAATGGTGTCTAAACCTTTAATGTAACAAAATATCGTGTATACTTACAGCCATGTAAGCGGCGCATCCAGCACTCCTAGTTTTTGCTTTACTATCAACTAGTCTACCAGATATGCCAAAGTCGCATAACTTAACTCCTCCTCTTTCATCAAGAAGAATATTACTAGGTTTTACATCTCTGTGTATTACGCCGTGCTTTTCTTTCAAATATGATAGTGCCTTCACTGTCTAAGAAAATATAATTTTTCATTCAATAACGTTAGGAATATAATTAAAGAAAATTTTCAATCTTATAACAATACTTACTGCTACTGTAACTTTTCCTAAAAATTCTTCCGGCATCGCCTGTCTGGTTCTCTTCAATAATTTGTCTAGACAAGTTGCCATTAACTCCATACAGATCCACACATCGGATTCTGTGATAAAGCAACCCAAACATTGCACAATATATGGACAATCGTGCGACTTTAAAACAACATCCAGATCCATAATTATCCTTTTATTTTCTTCCGCATTACCAGACCGTCTCATTTGTTTTACAGCAATGAGGACACCGCTAGGTTTATGCCTCATTTTAACCACATGACCACAGGTACCATTTCCCAATTCACCTAGATGTTCTAAGTCCTTCATTTCAGTTTGATACCTCTGACCATTAATGTTTAAAATACCATTCATCTTCATAATCTCTTGTAATTTTGACTCAAATTCGCTATCCTGTTTCTTTGGAGGTATCTGCGAGACTTTTAAAGTTGGGATTGGTGCTGCATTGGAAATCAAAATTAAATATCATTCTCGTGTCGAATAAGAGATATACAAAAGGATGATTTGCATTCATTCCCAAGGGACTACTTTTTCATGTTATTGTGTGAATACATTAACAAGGAGTAAAAATATTAAGAACATGCCAAAGTAAATTGAATTTTTCGTCAATAAAAAGTGATTCCGTCCTATTAAACAGAAAAGTACATTGTTTTTGTTTACAATTTGTTTAAACATGTGCCTATTTGTATCAAATTTCTACCTGAACGCGAACGCGAAATGTATTAGTGCGTGGAAATATTAATTTGTGGGTAGCTTGAACGATATAAACTACGCGTTAAATGAGGAAAGGAAAGAGGGTATCGTATATAGGATCAACAGAATAAATTGTGATGATCAACATAACCTGTACGACAAGTAAAATCAATCAGAATTACATAAGAATTTTTTGGGGCAATGAAGCCAAGAAAAATTTTATTATGTTCACAAATCATATCTAAATTAAACTCACGCCGTGAGGCAGAACTTGAGGCAGTTCCCGAGGATGACGATTGAAGGCCCGTTCCTGGTCCAACCTCGCTGCTCTGCCTGTCTCTATCTCTTGATTCATTTTCTGCCCTAAGACGTTCTTGCAAATTCAGAATCTTATTCTCCAGAGTACTAGACATTGTGACGGTCTTTTGGAGCACTATTAAATTCACCGCGGGACACCACCTCGCACAAAATATTTGACAATTTTCACATCACTCGTCTGCCCCTTTTGGCAGCGAACATTGCGCCGCCGGTTGTACGCATTTCAGTAGAACCAACACTTCTTTTATTTTCTTGGAAATCACTAGATTATTTCACGACAAAATAATATTACAAATCTTTGCTAATATTAAATTATTCGTTTTAGTATATAAACAATCAGCAAGTATATACTGTCTTTTTAATATGCAAGATCGATGCAACGAAGCTGCAATATTTAATAAGAAGTCAATCTTCAACTCACGTTCATTTATTTTTTGTTTTTTTTATTCAAGCATGAAGTCCAAATATTTATAATACAAAACACAGTGCTGTACACAACTTACAATTAGTTATGCATATATAAATAAATATTTCTTCGAAGACTTGATTAATACATCTATTTAAGATAATGAATTACAATAATTGCCAAACATGAAAAATTAAGATATGCCATTAATTAATGATAAAATTTATGTTAAACACAATGGTACCTTTTAACTTTTCGTATGAATGACAATTATAGTTCGTTCAACATATAGCATATGTATATATATATTAACAATTACGGCTTTATTGCAATTTAACAATATTTTCGCTCTATCAGACATGATGTAAAAAAAATATTTCACACTCGAAGTAGCAGTTCTCGTATTTTAAAATTGATAATAAGAACATAGAGTTCTTGTGAGGAAGTAGTATATTTGTCTGAAAGGATCCATAGGCCACTGATAGAATCGATTTTCCTAATTATTCATTGTAAAACCGCAGCATTTGCAGCTATACTTGGATTGTTAATAACTTCTCCCAAACTTTCCAACAATTCTTTTCTATAGTCATCGAAGTCTCCATCGATTTCATTAATTTGTTGATTTTCGATAACATATAGACAGCACTCTGTATCTCTAATCAAGCGCTCATCGTGAGAAACGATAATAACTCCACCCTTGTATTCATTGATAGCATCAGCCAAGGCATCGATGGATTCTATGTCTAAATTATTTGTCGGTTCGTCTAAAATTACAACATCGGGCGCATTTAAACACAATTCTGCTAAAGCGACTCGTGCCTTTTGACCACCGGACAAATCTTTCATTTTAATTGTATGCGCGTGAGAACTGAGCCCGAATGTTCCTAACTGTTTCCTGGCTTTCTCGTATGGTAGATCAAATAATCGCATCAAGTACTCAGATGGTGTTTCTTCAGCTGTTAGGTGTTCACCAGAATGCTGATCGAACTTTCCTATCCTCTATAAACATTACAAAATACAATTTAAGTGTGTACGATTATTATTTGAGTAAAAAATTAAATTTCTATTTTCACTTGCCAGTCGATGATTTTTCATTAATTCTCCAATGGCTGGTTGCAAGTCGCCAGTTAACAGCTTCAAAAATGTAGATTTACCAACACCGTTAGGCCCTACTATTGCTATTCTGGAGCTTAAATCTATACCAAAATCAACTTCAATAAATAGTGGTTTTTGTCCATCGTATGCGAAATTTACATCTAAAACAAAACATTAATTTTTAATATCATCACGCGGAACCAATGCGGAAAGGATGAAACAACGTACTATGAAGTCCAAGAATTGGCGGCTGTAGCGGGGGTGGGTCAGGAAAACTAAATTTCACTATATAATCTCTAGGTTTTTGCAACAATTCCGTTGGTGCATTGTCGTCCTCTTGCTTCTGCATTTTTGTTCTGTTCTTTTCTTGCTTTCTAGTTAAAACTTCTTTCTGCTTCTTCTCTGCTTGCTTTTTACTTTGGCCAGAAGCTTTCAGATCCTTAATTCGTTTTTCTTGCTTCTCGTACGCTTTAATCATTTCTTTCTTCTTTTGTTCGTACATCTTTTTGAACATACTATAATTGCCTTTGTAGTAAAACAATTTTTGCTGGTCTAAATGAATTACATCTGTGCACACGTTGTCCAGAAAACTCTGGTCATGAGAAACAATAAGTAAAGTCTTCTTCCAAGCTTGAAGGTAATTGTCTAACCAAATAACAGCATTTAAATCTAAGTGATTTGTTGGTTCGTCCAATAATAGTAAGGTGGGTTCTAAGAATAAAGCTCTAGCAAGTGAAACTCGCATACGCCAACCACCAGAAAAATTCTTTGTTGCACGATCTTGCATGGATCGGCTAAATCCCAAACCAGCAAGAATTCTCCTAGCACGTGGCTCTGCAGAATCTGCACCAATTATTTTCAATTCTTCATACACCTAATGAACATATACATGTACAATATAATAATGAAATACATAGAAATTTCTTTGTTATTGAATAATAAAATACCTCCTGTAGCCTATTTTGAATAGATGTATCTCCTTGCTCTACTAATTGTTCTAATTTTTTGCATTCATCCATTAATTCTTTACATTTTAGGTCTGCATTAAGTACTACTTCTACAGCTGGGGTATCATCGGCAATGACTTCTTGCTCGCAATAAAGAACATCGATGCTGGGTGGAATAGCAAAAGCCCTTTTTGCAATATGACGAAGCAAAGTAGTTTTTCCATGACTGCAGTAATAAAAGAAACAATTTTTAGAGAATTGCGTGTGTGCCTTTATCAAATCAAATCTGAAAGATAGATACCCATTTGGTCCCACTAAACCGTAACGTCTACCTTGTGCAATCAACAGACTTGCGTTCGTAAAAAGCTCCTTTCCTTTAGCGGCAATACTAAAATTTTCTACCTTAATGTCAACAGCGTTATCTAATTGTTGATTACCACGTTGCTGAGTTTGAGTCTGGGAAACCGTGAAATTACTCTCGAGTTCACTATGTCCCTGACCACCAGTCTTCGTTAACATTTCCATCGTTCTCTCATATTCTTGCTGCTTTTTTAATTTTTTCTTCTCTTTATGTGTCAATTTTCTTTCTGGTTCCTCCACATCCATTTCGGATATCTTTTTCGTGACGTCCGATACCTTCTTATCAGATGACATACTGAAACGTGTACCTGATTACCTAACCTCGATATTCTATACTTTCTCAATACGTACTATCTAACAGACAGAGAAATCTGGAAAACACGTGGCGCCATCCAATCTACCGCATAGTTTAGCATATTGCAGTAATTTACAAATGCATACTTATATTTACCAACAAAATGAAGGAGGAATTAGTAAAAAGATTGGAATTTAGTAGAGAAGTGTCCAAGATTTTTAGGGTATTTGGAAACTGCGAATATTATATTAGTTTTGTGGTAGATGAATTACGTAGAAAAATAATGATGCACACGTTCTCAATTATGTACTATACATATACGTAGATGATATTCGAACAAGACACTGCACGTGTTTAACAGTTGAAATAATTCCATTGAGAACTACAGACATGCGAAACCAGAAATCATTAATAAGCTAAAATGAGGTATAAGCATTTTCTATAAACGTGAATATTTTGTCATAAAGGATGTCGGGATTGCAGGAAGCAGAGGAAAGAGCGCGAGCTAATAACGCACGCTTTGTAGCATACCTGGAGAAACATCGGATATACGAATTATTTTATGTAAATAGCATCTGCATCATAAATAATGCGCTATTCATGACACAATATCATTAACACTTCTAAAACATAATGCACGCAGGAAATTGCTACGCAACTAATAATACAAAAGCCTGACGACCATCTTGTATTCATGAAACAATATCTTGAACTAGCAGCGAAAAGGCTCGACCTTCCTAGGATTATCCTTATTGCACCTCCGAGTTTTGGTAGAATAATTAATAGACAAAGGTTTGGCTTTAGAAATACATTTTAAACAGGAAACAATTCTTTACATGTACAGACAGATTTGCCTTAGCCATTGTCCT
Organism: Nomada fucata; assembly: GCA_948146005.1. Lineage (NCBI taxonomy): Eukaryota > Metazoa > Arthropoda > Insecta > Hymenoptera > Apidae > Nomada > Nomada fucata. The sequence continues at coordinate 37,071,656 of OX411276.1, read as the reverse complement.
TCAGGAAGAATTAGGCGTGCATCCGATAACTTTAAAAGATCTTCGCGAAGCTTGCTCTCAGCAAGATGTAAGTGAGATATTTATGGTAATTTCGTTGCTACTCTTTTTTTCTTCGTACGAATCTTATTTATCAGGTAACGTGTCGTTGCGAGGAATCGGAAGATCTCGCAGCCGCAATGAAGAAGATTGTCCAAAGCGGAACTTTTCATGAATCCGGCTGGCTACTCGTTGGTAAAAATGTCTTACAAGAACGAGTGCAGTGTATCAAAATGATATACCATGTTAAGAATTTTATACTCGAACTGTTTTATTTGCCGCACAGATTTACCGAGAACGAAAAAGGAAGCGCAAATATTTCAACGCACTGGAATAATACCAACGCATGTGATGCATCTAATTGTTTCGAACGAATGCGGTAATGCTGCTGATTTTCGCAATCACTGAAACTCGATAACATTGCCTAGCTTCTTCTTGTAGAAAATTGGGAAAACATGTGCACAGATATTACTTGCCACCACGCTTGCAAGTACACAAATCCCGCGAAGGATCTGAAGAATCGCCGTTATTTGAAACATCTCCGAGGCTTGCGGGAAGTATATGCGAACTGTTTAATAGTTAGTAAAACTCTGAATAAGTAGATATGTTTGCAATGAAACCATCTAATTGCGTTTCATACAATTGCTACAAATAGAAAATAATAAAAATTGATTTCAAGGAAGTCGAGGTTGGCATTAGATCTACGGATGAACTCGGAAAAGATTGTGCAAAATTAACCAAAATAAAAAAACATTGCGGAGCACCGTCACTTTTCCGAATCGCGCTCATTGGATCTAGGGGATCTGGTTGTACCGCATTAGCGAAATATTTGTCGGAACGGTTCAATCTCGTGCACAGTAAAGTTGAATTCTCGTTGGTCGATATTTCATCGCGAATTATTTGCGAATAACTACCACTTGTTTCAGTCGATTACGATTACATCCAGCAACAGGCACGCATGCAGCAAAATTCTTTGGGACATATGATTCGTTTATTCGAGTGCAAGTGGGGAGGAAGACCAAAGCCTGAAATTAGTATTCAAATTATCGAAGTACATATGTACCAAAAATTAATACCTGGAACTCTTCCTTCGAACTCTGCTTTATGATATAATTTCTAGAAACATATATCCGGATACGAATGCTTGAAAAGGGGTTGGATTGTAACTGGATATCCAAAGACGGTAGAAGATTTCAAATTATTGGACTTGAGTCCCACCCCACCGAATCGGTAAAAAAAAATGGAATAAATTGATCTATCTTACCCCATTATCGCTCATCGAATAAAATTCTTTAGGGTTATATTTGTCGAAGTAAACGGTGATATCTGCAGAGAACGGTTGCTCAATCGACGATACAACATTGTCACTGGAAGCAAGCATAATTTGTCCACGATAAAATACACCGACAAAACTGATTGCAAATTGAGCGTACAGCCGAAAGATTTCAGGCTGAACGTGGAACGAGACGTAAGGGCCTGTCAATTATCACGACTAAAGTGAACTTGAATGAACTTCAATTCGTTTGCAGTCGGATGAACCGGCGCTTTCTTAAATGAGATTTTAATCGTTTGAAAAATTGTTGAAAAACAGCTTCAGGAGTACGAAGAAAATGTGACTAGCATGATGCAATATGCGGGTGAATCGGCAGTTAAAATTGACGGAAACGAGGAGGAACGAATCGTTCGAGAAAAAGTGGAATCATGTTTAATGCGCCCAGCTCCGTCTATGATATCCAGGGTACCAAGACCTCCGCCTGAGATCGATCCGATGTCCATTGAATTCGATCCTGACGATGAACCAGATCCCAGAGTATTCGATAATATACGCGCCCCTGAGCCAATATACACCTTCGTTTAAGTTGCCTATCCACAGTTTCATCCCTTTGCGAGGGTGGAAAATCGGATGTACCTGGGGTATTCTGCTATCCTGGCACGTGAAGCATCTCGCTTTCGCAACGTCACAACTCGACACGTTACGTATAGATTATTTGATATACCGGAATCTATTAGCTCTGCACCTGACTGTTCCATTTTTACTATTTTAGGAAGTGGGTTAATCGATGTGAAAAATTACTTGGGGAATGAAATTTGTGCAAAAAAAATTCACACGGAAAGTCAGTCGAATTCATTGAATTGTTTTTTTTCTTATTAAAATAAATAATTCAACTTACACAAAGTTTGCGAATACATGTCGAATGCTATACAGTTGTTACGTCGGTCTATTTATTTGGAAAGCATACCGAGGCTAGTATCCCGACGTAGAGGCGGACAATTTTTCCTCAGAGGCAAGATACATTCGATTAAGTATGCCGCACGCCTATACTAATGGAGATAATTGCCTCAAACGCGAAGCATATTTCCGGATCAAGGATGTATAGAGTGTGATAGGTCACAGAATATCACTGAATTCGCGTAGAGCTTGCTAGGAGGGATGATATCCTGACTATTTCCTCTCGCGGTTAATAAGACTGCTGCCTTTTTCGCGGAGAATTTTGACAAAATACATTTAAATACATTTTTTTGCACAGAGCAGTTTACTCGATACTGTCATCCAGTCATTCGCCAAAGCTATTCCTAGTATCGTACACCAATGTTCATTTAGACGCGTTATTTGACATTTGATAAAATACAGATATATACGACAAATCTTTAATTATATTTGTAAGTTCCATGTGATAGGAGAGTCATCGATGACTTAATTATTCTACGGGCACCTGAATCATTTTTACCTCGTCAAAATTTTATTGAAGCAACTTCGTCACGCCTGCAAAAAAATTCAGGATCAGTTAGATATACATAATATTTTTATCTTCGGTAAATCAATAAACGTTAGCAATATGTGTGCTGAGATATTGGAAGGACTTCAAAAGACGAAATAAACCTAAGTATCAGGCTGTAAGGAAACCTGCGGAATAGAACAGGATGTTCCCCATATTATCCTACTGGATCGCCTGAAATCCTATCCTTTGTAGTCCTTACGAGTATGCATTTAAAATCAAATGTATGTATGTTCATGTATATATGTGTACTCTACTATCAGATATACACAGACAAGTGCATTTTTTTCGTTAGAGGTACAGATGCATTAGGCTTGTATAACACGGCAACAATTTGATCGGCAGGCGAGCGCAACAGGGTTGTATTAATTTTTGGACAACTTTAGGCGTCTCGTCATTCATTTTCTTGTCCATTTGTCTTTAAAGAATCGGCTGAATTATCACAGCTCACGCTCCTTTGATAGTATTTAATCAAACATTTGGGCGATACAAGATACTAAAAACCTTTCCATGTTCATACAGAACGTTGCGGTCCTGGAATCCTCTCCATGCGTTGCCAACTAATTGTGTTCATCAATAAGCAAACGCGCTTTGCATCCGTGGATGCAACAACATGCGCTTGTATCTTACAAACATTAAACGGCACTAGGATATCATGTGAACGAGTACACATCGAGATCGAACGGACGGCATGCCGAAATTCCAGGAGTTAATGGACGTTCAATACTTACTCTTGCCGGCCAAATTCGTCAACGCCATGTCACTCGTCAACCGCGTGGCGCCAGAAGCATCTGTGTCACCAGGATCTCATAACTTTGAAACGACGTTCACACAAATCCTGCGGTCCCAGGACCTCGAGTTCAGGGATAAATTCATACTCCACACCAGCTAAAATAACAGGATTCTAGTAACGATGTACGCGATCATCGTCTTCCCCTATTTTCCTAGGTACGTATTCGCAGGGCCGCTGAAATAAGACTTTAAGATTTTGTTACTTTTTATCGGACGTACATACCTCGTCTTCTGTACATCTTAATTTGGACCATGTATCACAGGCGATCATGAAACGAGCCGTGCATGTCACCAAAAAAAATTCCACATATTCGGATGGATTTCCGATAACGGGCCGTGGTTATATGCACTATGTATGCGTATACGTAGCATGCCTCTCTGTGGCAGTTCCCCGATGAAACAAATATTGATTCGGTACAGTCGGCGCGTCGCGAAATTGCCTCCACACCTTTTGCGCTGCTAATTTGTTAAGTATCTTCTTCTGTTTCAAGAACAAGATGGATAGTTACCGAACACAGCCCGTCTTAGCAGGAACGCGTCTTAAGGTATACGTGTACTATTGCGCGATCAATCCTATTCCTGGCCGGCGCCGATTTAAGCAAGTGTCGCAAATTAAGTAGACCGCGCGCAACTCGTGACGAACTAAGAACCCGCTTTGTTCGCGATTAAAGGGATATACGAACATTTTTATCGAGGTTCCAAATAGCCCTGTCAACGTTAAACTGGCAAGAAGATTTATTTTAATCGGAGCTTCAAAGCGTTAACTCGTTTGTCCATCAGGGTATTATCAGGGACGCGGAGGCACGCGGTTCTATTGTTCGTCCACCCACAATTGATCGGGCCGGGGGATTGCACGTTTCGACGATTGTTGGTTCTCCTGGCAGCTTACATAATTGGAGCAACATTGTATAACGCAATATCTGTACGACGAAGCAGTACTAGGATATTCTCTCGCCGAAAGTGGTTGTAGCATAATAGTGGCACGCTAATTCTGAAAATATTGTTGATTCAATTTAGAGCAAAAAACTTGTGGCAACGGTAACGAAGACTCGTTGGCGGATTGTGTAATGGTATCATAGCCTCGAGCGTGCCTAGTAATTATCTCGACGTAGAAAGTTGGTGCGCGACGTACCACGAGCACCGATATAGCCAAAAGTATCACCGAGTTATCGCTCAAAAGAAACAATGTTCGCGCAACAGTGTTGGTGCATTCTTGCCTCTTAAAACCCGGCAGCCTCTGGGCGTTTAAGTCCTCAAACCGTTCTAATTGAGGTTTCTCCTCGTTACCGCGAAAGAGTTACCGGAAACAATGGCTGGTACGAGTAGACGACAATTGCACGTAGCAAGCATCCGCGCTAACAAAAGCGTGCATACCAGTCCTCGTTTTGCCCATCCTCTCTCTGTCTCATTCTTACTTCTCGTCCCGCTATTGTTCCCTTGCTGGCGCAACGAGCTTCAGCGTCACATAACGAGTAACGAAGCATCCTCCGCGACTCTCGAGATATCGAGACAGCTAGCCCGAAACGGTCTCTGGAATATACTGTGCGAGAGTAACCTTCTAGCCAGCAACCGCAAGAAAACCACTGAAGACTAACTTGCCGGAAAACTACGCCAATGCTTCGCAACCTGGAACGATGATATTTCGTGATTATTTCACGTTTCGGGCATGCGGGTTTCCTCTCGGGGAAAATTGTCCATCGATTCGCATGAAATTTGTCATTCCATAATTGCCCGCCACAATGTTGCAGCGTGTAACAACTTGTGGGCAACGCTTACAGGGCAAAGCCTGCGGAGTATCCGTGCAATTACCGGCGAAACATCCGTAATTATTTTAACGATCGCGGCGAATCGATAGCCTCGAAAGTCTGGCCGCCGAGTTTCGCTTTACGAAACTAATTTAATTAGTACTTTAAGCACTGCGCACTCGGTCGCTGATAATGCGGGGCGGGGTGTTCACCGCACGAGAGGGGCAAGAAGGGGCTCGAGCTATCAGAGGAATCCTTTCAGGTTAAAACTATTAGCGGTACAATTAGTTACACGCTGAGATTTTTAAAGGAGAAGCGAGCCCCGTGAAAAGGTTTCTACCTAATTTCACGTTTCGCGGGAACGAGTGAAAGAACGAAGGAAATGGAAAATTCGCAGCGCGATTGCGGCGGAAACAGCGGGGCCCGCATCGCGCGGAAGAAAGGGAGAAAAGCAAGCCGAAGCCGATTCCGCGGAGTTACTCGCCTCTCATTTTGCTCGAGTGCCCTCGCGAACGAGGAAACATTTCAATTAATTACTGCGTAATTAAAATATGAAAAAGTAGTCATTATCCCGCGTTTCCACGTCGGTTACTTGGACAACTTTTCTGCTCATCGCCCCCTCCCGGCTCTCTGATCTTTCCTTTCGTTCTCCTCGGCATCCAGTCGGCAAGAATCGCCCGTCCTTTCCACCTTCCGTTCGCGACTCTGATTTTCGGATGCCTCGTATACATGCACGTACTCTTATTTTATTCCCTCGGCACAGATAATCTCCGTTCGCGCGGCTGTGCACGCACGAGTGTCGCGTTCTCGTCATCGCGGGCATTAATTATGCCCGTGTCAGGTAACCCCCGAGTGGTTGCCTGATAAGCAACTTGGTAGACCAGCACCGTCTGCGCCGTGTACGTGCAGAAATAAACACATTTCCGAGACGAACTCACGCTTGACCCGTCACCGGCGAACGCATCGCCGACGATTCCTAAGCGAAATCACCGCGCAAACACGTCTTGCGGCCCGACGACGCGTCGCGACGTTTCCAGAGTACTGCCTGAATCAATTCAAACCTATTAATACAGGGGGCATTTAATAATTTGTTCTCGATTCGTTCTCGAGATCCAATATAAATTACTGCAATAGGAATGAAGCTTTTCTACCGATGCTACTAAATGCTTCCCCCTCCTCCCTCTGCTATTTAGGATTTGCAACGAAACCGCCTTCTTAATTACTTATTTAACTCGGAAAATTGTCCACGCTCTTCTACCTAGCCCAAATTAACAGCAGAGTAGCGAAACCGCTTTGAGATCCTTCGATTCTCGCGATAATAGCGACAGTAAATTGTGTTTCTCTTTAACAGTTGATTGTGGTCCATCTGTGCATGAACTTCTCGTTCAAACAACACCATACGTTTACTATAAAGCATTGGCAAACGTGTCTAACGCACACGTCCAAACGCACGCGTCTGGTGGTAAATCCCACCTTCAACCCCGCCGCGAGGAGATCGCTCGTTCCAGAGGAACAGGAGTGGCTCCGTCGACGAGCCCCCGCCCGCAACACGGCGCTAACTTTTCAATCTCGGTCGAATAATCCGTCGGAAAGCCCCGTGGTTACCTCGGCAACGATCTGGCTTTTCATTGGCTCGCTGGTGTCCTACCAACCCTCTCTGCCCTCCTCTCTCACTCTCTCTTTCGCCTCTCCATTCCCTCTACACCCTTCCGTGCGTCCCTGCTGTTACCCATCTTTCGTTCCATCACCCTCTTCTAGCGATGGGACCAACTCAATTAGCGATACGAGGCTTCCTATCGCCTACAAGCAACAATCGAACAGTGGGAGTGCACGTAACAGTTTTCGTCAGGTGGGCACGAGAATAAAGGAATTGTCCGCTTGCTACCAAGGATCGAATCTACGCGGCGCAATCTCTGTGCGGTAGGCTCGTCGATTAACAAAGTGAACAATCGCGTAGATTCGGAATCGCTTCGCCAAGTTTCACGCGAAATCAACTCTCCACGGGTTACTTGCAGATATACTACGTAACGTGGAATATTGTTTGCAAAGTTGTCGAAATTGCTTACGAGAGGGTCGCACCCCTCGCTATCACTTTCCTCCCTCGATCTATATTTCACTTCAATTTCCTCACCATATCTCTTTTCAGCTACCGACATTTGACTATCTGTTCTTTCCTTGGAACCTTGTCTCTGTTTCTCCTCTCTCTCTCTCTCTCTGTGAACTGCAGAACCACCCCTCCGTCGGTGTATACCTAACCTTTAGTCGCCGGTTCTCCTTGCTCCTCCCGACCGGCACTCTCCGGCGCACTTAGCCCCGTGGTTAACTTCAATGAGCGGATAACAAGCCACCCCTCGACTTTGCCCTGTAATATTCACTCGTATAAATGGACCCGCGGCTTTGTCAAATCAACTGTCGCTTATAAACAAGCAACCCTCTCTCGGCGTCGATGCTTGTCGCGCTAATCTACACCATCTTCGAGGTATCTTTGTGACACCATTCAGACGTCTTTGGGACCCACTCCCGTCCTGCCCTTTACGCTATCGGACAATTTTCAAGAATTTCACCCGAGTCAAGATATCTACTCGTACCTTTCGTTTCCGCGTTCTCCTTTAATCTCTTTCTTCGAATTCCAATCGCTTCGCGATCACCAGCAAGAATCAAGCACACAGTTTAAATGAATAGGGGGAGGGGGGGTGAGAATAAATTAGACGAGAAGAGTATTCGTCTAATGCGTGTGAATAATCTGCGTACTTTTCATACGCGAAATTAACGAACGATTTGAGGACTATCACGAGAATTCATGGATTATTAATTTAAGAAGAAGACTTTCCTTCGTTTAATTCGACGATTCTCCATTGCGATAGATGGTATCCGCTGTCGGCGCACGGGAACATTCTCGTTTAATACCTTAACGAGAACGCGAACGTTTCGGTGGAATCTCGTTAGAACGAAGAACGGGGGGACGATCTCTCGGCATCGAGGGATGTTCTGCGTCACCTCGATGCGACCCGAGCATTACCGTAACGTAAACGAGCCAATCAGTCGGCTTTGTGCCGGCAATCATCCTTTGATTATACGGTACTTAGCTCGAAAACAGGGTCGCGATTCTATCGGACGATCATTTTCGTCTCTGATAAAACACCGGGGGGGTTTGGGATAAATTGCATAAATAACTCGCTGGGAGACCCAACGCAGCAGCGCGAACTGAAATTCGAAAACCGCATCGCGCGCTGCCGTCTTTTAGTCGAGCTATCTTTTAAACGCGCTGCAACTGGAAATTGCGCGGAGCCTAATTTAAAATTGATTGATTGCAACAACCGCGGGACACGGAATAATCGGTTGCTGTTCGCTTCGAAATGACGAGGAAGATTTTTGTGCTCGATGGAATCGTGACGTTCGCCATGGAAACACGCGCGTCGAAACTCAAAAGTGGCCATGGGGTAAGAGTGCCTTGCACGAGGTATACTGAAGAGTCCGCAGTTACAGGAGTTGAACAAACAGGGCCGCCTTTCAATCGTAATTGGAACCGCAGGAGCCTGACCAACGTCCGTGTTCAAGCACTCTTTTTCCCATAACCATTATTCTTTCAGAGTGTCTCCTGCTCTGCGCGAAGGAGGAAGCACAATAGGCTGTATATACTCGGTCACAGAATTCAGCCGAAATGTCGCTGCATGGTTGAATAAACTTTGCGATTGTTTCTACTTGACGAACCAACGCGGCGTGTCTTGTAAACTTCAAACGATTCTTCGCTGAATCAGGTTCAGTAATTTTCAGAATCAAGAAACGAAAACGGAATTGTGCAAAGATTTGGAAGGATCCAAAACATCTGTTGCTTTTCGACGGTCAAGAAAAATCTTGCATTCTCTCTTACGTTTAAGAATGTAGAGAAGCTGGAGTAAATCGACTGAATTTTAATTTTCCTTTCTGTCGCCGTATCAACGCGCCTGGACGTCTTGAAAACGGGATACTGTTAACGAGAGGCGTATTGAAACGATAAGGAGGAACTGAAAGGAAAGGCATAATATAAATGAATGTCGGTACATTCGAGGAGAAACGAGAACGTATACAACGGACCCTTTTGCTCTGTTTAACTCGTGAACTCGTAGAAATGGACTGAGCGGATACACCCTCTCGTCTTTCATCTTCCCTCTTATTCGCGTACATTTCTCCTGCGCGAGGAAAACACCGCAGGAATTATTACTCTTTATGCCTTACTTCGAACAGCTTGGGAGTCGGGCAGCATCAAGAAAAAAAAAGGGAGAAAAAAGAAAAACAGTGCACTGAAGCACGGCGCGAGAAAGAAAGATTCGATATTTGAAATATCAAGGGGAATTGTTAGGCGCTGTAAACAGAGTCGTCTATTTCGATGTCACCTTTTTTTTTTCCTCAATGAAAACGAACCGACTCCCTCCTCGTTTTTTCGCGAATACGGTACTGGACGATGCTGCTTCGTGCAGAATATTCAGATCGACAGTTATATTCACACGCGTGGTCGCACCTCAATGGGGTTTTTGCTTTTGCCGCGATTGTTAACGATTTCGAAGCCCTCGCGGCATCGCGGTTTTGATCCGCCACCCTCACCCCCTACCCCTTTCTGCTCAACGGCCCGAGACTCGCTCTTCGGCTCTTACTGTTCTAAATCGTTCCACCGTGATCCTCTTCACTGTTTTTTTCCCCTCTTTTAACTGTATTTACCAATTCGTCTCGAACCGATCGACAACTGCGACTCTCTGTTATTGATAATCATTCAGACTTTGCAGCCACCGACGAATCAAACTTCGCCTCGTCTGGTTCCCTCGGCCACGATTTACACCTGCACACTTCCACGAGAAACATTTCACTCTCGAAAGAATCACGGCGCTTTGTTCTCCCTGACACACCTGCGGTCGAGCCGGAAATAATGGAGAGTAATGAACTATTGTTTTATTGCGATTCGAGCAGTACCGTTGTATCGAATAGAATCATGTTTAACGTTATCTCAAGTTTACTAATGCAGTAGATTGCTATCAGAAATCATTCAGGTCATTGTTTCGCCAAGTTGTCACGAGATGGCATATAGGATAAAAAAGACGGGTTTCCCGCTAGTGTTCGATATCACTCGGCTATCTATATATATACCCTCGTTAAATTACCGAGTGTACTTGCTTCGGCAGTACATATACTAAAATTGGAACGATACAGAGAAGATTAGCATGGCCCCTGCGCAAGGATGACACGCAAAATCGTGAAGCGTTCCACATTTTTTGACGTTTATTTCTATTGATTCGTACAAATAATAATTTTTGTTGCACAACATTTTTGACCCATTCCTGTACCGTATTGAGATACAATGCAACCCAATTACTTGTATTCTTTTCGAGGCAATTACGCGCTATTTGTTTAGACGGGCACGATGCACGACAGAAATGTACAATTAAATACCATTCTATCTCTAATCCGTAATCGTACCCCTCGCAAAGATCGAAGAGAGATATTCACCCCGCGTCGAATCCCATTTGTCCAACGCAGCCAGAGGTGGTTATACGTCGAGATGAAACGTCGCGTACCACGAGGGAACAAATATAGCAAATTACCGATAACAATCAGACGACAAGGGGCTGGCTGTTGTGACTTCCAGGCAATTCGCGTGAAACCCTCTGCTCTAATTTCCATTGATTCGGCTCCACGAAAATCGCGACAGATGCGATCAACTGTATTACGCTCCGCGTGCAAAACCATTACTCCAGAATTCGTTCCAATGATCCGGATAAAAGAATAACGATCCTATCAACTAGGGTACACAATTAACACCTTCGAAGGGATCTCGAAAACCCTGGCCGTTTGTTATTCTAATTAAGTCGGGCGAAACTGGTACGCGTGCCGTATAAAAAAAGAAGTCTCTCGAAGGGCCGCTGGTCGTCGAAATTATTTTCGAGGCACCGTTGCTTTCACAGCTCGGTGCCGCTCAATTTATCTCCTCTCGATGGATTTATTCCGCCGTTTGCTCCGTCCCGAGGTCCTTTTTCAGCGAACACGAAGACGATGCCCAGCCGCTTTGCTGCCCCTTGAATTAATCCCCTGCATACGTTAATCTTAATGAATTCACAAACGCGCCCCGTCGTGTCCAACTACGGGAATACATCGGGGAGGGTTTCGCTTACAGGTGCCAGCACGCAAACTCGAGGCCGCAAGGCGAGCCATTAAAATACCACCCCGTCTGCACACCGACGTTCCCTCTTCTTCCTGCGCTTTCGCATTTTATGCGACGCCACGCGACGTCGCGGCCGCGTTTGCCGAAAATTCTACGAGCGTCCCCTTTCCGGTGCATCCCTGTTGCCGGTCGATGAGATAAATATTTATTCGCAAATGCATTTCGCGTACGTTTACCTGTCTATCTCGTAGGGCAACGTTCCAGATATCCGCAACGCGTCGTATCGAATCCGCGGGGAACGCGGCCGCACAAAGGGGTTGCAGAAATTGAAAAGTAATTCAGGAAATTCGTTAATTAAGCAACGCGAAAGAAATAGGAGGTCGGCGAACTGTTTGCGATCAAAAAGGGCTGGTCGTATATAGCCGCGGCGCATCCCGCTCGTTCGGTTTTTATTCTAGATCGACGGGAATCCAGCGTGGATGATTTTGCGGAACGCGAAATATTTAGGTATAGAAGGCAGCAGATGCGGGGCCATAGAGTCGCGCGAATACCTCCGGAAGATAAGTAGCGACGCGATGAATAGAGTAACGGGGCACTGCAAAAGCTGGGAACGGAGAAAAGGGAGTGAAAGGGGATAAGGCCGGTGTCGAGGATTGGTGGTTTCATGCATCATGCATATTTACGCTCACATACTAGCCGCGGAAGACGACGGAGAGGGCCGGCGAGGGTTCTGCAAATTGCGGGCACCGTATTTATGCAAATTCTCGCACGTTCGCGATGCACCGTGCGCCATTTTTTCTACGCGGCGTTTCACCCAGCAAATTGACTTCGTTACGGTCTAGCCCGGCTCTTCCGATTCTATACAGTTTTCTAAAAAGGGGAGAAGAGCGACGGAAGGAGAAAATGTTGCGGCGTCGACGGCTGAAGAATAATCGGGTCCAAAGATTTGCTTCGACGCAGACATACGCGTACACAGGTGCTTCCTTTGTATCGTTCGTCGCGGCTCGCGGCGCGGAAAAGCTTGACGGGAAAAGGGAGCGCGGAGAAGCCGGGAAAAATCGCGGCTGCCGAGCCACCTTCGGGGAGAACGATCTCGATATCGGGGGGGGGGGGGGGGGGGACGTTTCACATCCAATTTGTTCCTCTCGTTTCGCGGTAATCGGTCGCCAATAACTCTCTCCTCCTCGTTTCCTAGTTCTCGAAGCTTGCGACGCTCTGCCGGACCGTACGCTTACCGCGAAACGTGCTCCGAAATCCTGCCACCGCGCACAGTGCGATCGGTGCTCGTTGCGCTCCACCTGTGCTTTCTAGGGGCTGCTACCAGAACCAACCCCCTTTGCGCGAGCCGCTTTCCTCCGACCAATCGCCGTCGAGCAGCCGTGACTTCCACCCCTCGGCGATTTCCACCCCTTCCACCCCCAAAATGGCTGCGAAATCACGCGAGCATTAGGCAGCCCGTTCAAAATAAACGGGCGGGTTAATTGGAGCGGGGGTTGCGGGGCCTGGTCGGCGCAACCCCTGGCCTAACTCGCGCGGTAACTCTTCCACCACCCCCACCTCGATATTCAGCAACGTGTGCTCGTCAAGGAGGACAACGACGACGATACCAGGCACGAGCAGGCAGATCCGGTCATCCCTCGCGATCATCGACAACGCAGAGCAACGTTGATCGTCTGCACGTTAGCATGCGACTCGGGTTGTCCGCTTTCAAGGTGTACTCGCACCTACAGTCAGCTTCCGCTCAGCTGATCCGCGTGTACCTGTTTCTTTAAGGAAACCGTTGCGTTCCACGTTCCTTCGATAATTTGTCTGTTTCATTTTCGACGGAAGTGCGATGATGCAGGAGCACAAGTCCTTTCTCATAAGGGACCTCTTGGGGGATGTTCTGTCCGAGCGGGTGCACGGTAAGTTTCGCCAAATCCTTGTCGACAATTATTTATCTCTTGGTTTGACGTTTGACGTTTGACGTTTTATGTTTGACGTTAGTAGTGCATAGGTCGTCGTTTCTCGGCTATCAATTTTGTTTCGCCGGAAAGAAAGCTCTGTCCGATTAGCCGATCGTTTCCACCCGTGTAGCTTCGTTACTGCGGGCTAGCAGCGCACAGAATCGAGCATTGCGATTCGGCGAGTCGAACGCAAGTGATCGAGAAATCAAGATTTTTATTCAGCCGCGGTGGCTGTCGTGTGGCCTATCGCCAGGATCCTCGTTACACGGGCACCCTACGGCGCATTATTTTTAGCCGAGATTCGCATCCCCAGAGGCGCTCGGGGCCCCGACAGGGTGGTATCCTATTAACGACGATTCTACAGATGGCCCGAACTGCGGAAGGATTCGTTAGTTCTCGTTAGTTGGAATTTTCATCGATGATTATCGCGCCCCGCTGTGTCCCGTCGCCTTTGCTGGCCAATCGAGACCATGCGCCAACCGTCCCTAATTGAGATCGTTTATCGTTAACTAGAAGCGATCTCGATCGGGCAAACTTTTCTACCATTGTCCGGATAATCGACTTTGACGAAGGGTGGGAACGTCGAAATTGGATTGGTCTTCGTTAAATCCTGTCCCGCTAGCGCTCGACGCGTGCAGCTTCATTCGCAGAGTGCGCTCGAAATGTAGCCGACGATCGTGCTCAACCGAGAATACGTTATTCCAGAAGATTCGGAGGACGATTCGGCCGTGCATTCAGACTCCGAGGACACAATTGACCCTGGAAGTAGTCCGTGTACCCGGCTCGAAAGTCCGTCGCCAGCTCTGTCACCGTCGCTGGCCCCAGCAACGTCCGGCAAGCCTTGCGGTACAACAAATGGTCCGGCTAGCGGCAGGAAGCCTAGGAGAAGACGAACGGCCTTCACCCACGCCCAGCTGGCTTACCTGGAGCGAAAGTTTCGCTGTCAGAAGTACTTGAGCGTCGCTGATCGAAGCGACGTCGCCGACGCTCTATCGCTCTCGGAGACTCAGGTCAAGACGTGGTACCAAAACAGAAGGTTACTGTCCATCCTATTTTGCAGCGCGGTTGTGTAAGAAACTGCGAACTGAGACGATTTGATTCCAGAACGAAATGGAAACGGCAGAACCAGCTACGTCTGGAGCAGCTCCGGCACCAAGCGACGGTGGAGAAGGAGTTGCTCGTTCGTGGCGTGGGCCTTCATCACGGGAGTATAGACGCCTATTGTCCACCTTACAGCGCTCAAACTCAGACACAGGGTCATCCACCACCACCGCCTCCGCCACCAGCAGCGTCCACTGCATCCACGGCGGCGTTCCTCTCGACGGCAGCGGCCCTCTTTAGAAACGTCACCTACGTTCACGGCTGCCCTCTCTAACCCGGCCTAACGCCGCGGTTCCAGGATCGTTTCTGCTTTCCAGTCGCCGTCGTCGGCGACCCTCTTCTCTTCGAAGGATCACCGGGCAATTCTGAAGCGGATGCACCGTCGATCGAGCGAGCACGAACCTTCGGTCGCGAGTCGCTCTCTGTTGCAGCAGTTGCTGAAACTTTGTACCGAATTCTTCATGCCTGTCTCTGTGTAATTCGTGCACGTGAGAAGAGCCTCGCGTTTGTTTGCGTTGTATCCTGGTGCAAGGGGCGACACGCCGAGTCGTCCTAGTGAAGTGCGCTAATCACACAAACGTTGAAAACGCGGTCGAACAATGACCCATTCGCGGTGTTTGCTCTTGCGATCTTGCCGATCTCCTTGTGTATTATTGCGACGGTGAAGTCTCCCGTTTCCACGCTCCGTCTCGGAGTTGTTTCACGTGTTTATTCTTGCAAACGAGACAGTGTACATACGTGATTACGAAGTTGGCCGGCAGTTTTGGTCGGTTTTTTCTCGTTTATGCCGCGGAAAGGATCAAATGTCTCGTGGTTCAATAGCAACGAAGAAGCCGGGGCGACGCGTCGATTAATCACGCAGAGTCTAGCTCAGTCGGTAGCGAGTCGATTTCGTAGGACATGTAATAGAACCTTAGACAACTATAAACGGGAAAAAGTGGAAATGACGTTTAGTACGATGCGTGCGATGCTCGACCCGGAGCGCGGCCATTTCTCGCAGTCGCTGGTCGATTTCCATTTAGAGATTTTATCCGTTTAACGCTCTCCGCTGATAATCGATCACTTTCTCCAGTTAGATGGCGATCTAACGCCCAACCAAAGAATTCTTGTAGATAAATAAATTATTATCGAACAGAAACACGCCAGACGACTATTTTGAATCGACAATCTCTGCCCCCGCATTCCCCCTTTTCAGTTAGGTGCATTTTGTCTTATCGTTCTCCGCGACGGGATAAACGCTGAGCAGCAACGCTCGAAAGAGGAATCGTTTCGTCGATCCCAGATGATATCGTGCGCGAATTACGGTGTACACGCGGACGCTAGAACTGAGTTCTCCTACATGGACAAGCGGCAACAGTAACGAGCCCGTTTCGCGAAGGTTGCAATTCGCGCGTGACAATGGGCACGTGGCCAGAAACAGCGATTCGCGGTCCTCCGCAGGAAGTAATTGGCTGAAACCGATACAAGTCGAGTGCCAGTGCCACTCGTGGCTGTAGTTGGCTGGCGGATCTAATTGAACGGAATTGACAAGAAGCAAAAGGATAGAGAAAGAGAGGAACGACTGCGATTGTCGTGATGATTTTTTCGCAAGCCAACCATAGATTCGCTTGTTAATTGGAGAAGAGGAGAGAAGGACGGGAGATGCATAGAATAACTAAAAGTGCACGGTCTCTTTGCACGGATGATTAGATCCCATTAAGCCGATTCTGTACGATCGTGTCGTTAACCATTTTCCTTTATTTCCTGAACGTTTCCAAAGAAGTCTCCGCGAGAAAAATTAATTTTCCCCGGCGCATGTCACACAGATACGAATCTTCGCATCGCGTCGTCGGAATGAACGGGGAATTCCAAGAAATCGCGCGCTGTCTTGCAAAAATGGAACGTATCGTAATTGGGGGAAAAGACGCATGGAAAGTTGAGAGGGCTCGACGAGGGTGTACGGGGAAGTGGCGTTTGATAAGAGAAATTGTTGCGCGACGACGACGAATCACGCAACGCGCTCGTCAGTTTTCTCTACGAGTACCGGACGAGGGATGAGAAAAAAAGGCCACGCTAGAATAGAGGACGCTCTCTTTTGCGATTCATTCAGGATAAAACAAACCGGGAGATTTTCCGCGTCTGGTTCTCGAATAATAAAAAAGCATAGATATACATAGATGTATATACATTTTCCCGAGCATGAAATCATGAGCGAAGAAAGAATTCTTCCTGCAACCCTCGCCCTTGTGTATCTCTTTCTGCTTCTATTCGTCCGCGGCGAGCCGGTCGCAGAGAAATTCGTCACGCGTAATTACTTCGCTATAATGAATCGGATGCTATTCGCTATAACTTTCTACCGTGCGTATTATCCGCGAGCAACTTCTTCTCGTCATTTTGCATTCCTCCGCGTTCATCTTTTAACGATTTGTGAAACGAAACTAACGAGCTTTAACGTAATTGGTCGGTCAGAAAAGCCGAGGAACAATCGATTTAACAAACAAAGACAAATAGAGATGCAGTTGCTCGCGTTTCAATGGCGTAAACGCCTAATAATTTACCCGTCAAAGGGCAGCTCTATTCCAATTGTCCATTCTGTATAGAGCCGATCGGGATCAAGGATCCCCGGTGGATTCCGGGCGAAGGGTTGCTCGTACTAGGACTCGAACGAGATACCCTGGTATAGAAGTGGCGTCGCGTACACTCGGCCACGTGCGTATTGTCGTTGAGCGAATAACCGTGAACGCGAGTGCATATGTACGTGCGTAAGTCGTGTTGGCACTTGGACACGCGCTTCTTATCCCTCTTCAGTTTACGATGCGCGCCTCCCTCTTGCCCTCGAAGAGCGGCATCGTTAAATACTTGATGGGGGGCCATCCCGCGAGTCTTCGAGATCGTTGAAACCTTTGAAACGCATGCCCCGGGGTTCTGATAGCGAATAGATCATTTTCGTGCGCCCCATTCTTTTTTACGTGCTTCCTCCAATCGGCAATTAAAAGTTTATACAGCGTTCCAATATCGAGCAACGATTTCTAGCTGGGAATAATCACGATCGCGGTTCCTTAATTGCGACAAACGTCAACTGTCTCTCGGCCGTAACCCACGTACGCGGTTGCCGAAATTGTTCAGATGAGAAAAGATCTTTTTGGAACAGTGGATTTTCGTTTAAAGCAGAAAGGTGGTCGCGGATGTCGACAAGCAAAAACGGGCAAAGGGATGAAACGAATGTCGAAAGGTGGAGCGAACGAGCGAGCGTAGCCAACGAATCTGGGCATTTCTACTTTCTCTGAAAAAAAGCGGCTGAGTAATTGCTGGAGAAACTGAGGAAGGGATGAAGGATAGAAGGGAGATAGGGAGATAGACAGATAGGGAGCGCAGGATGGCTGACTGCACGGCAGTAGCGAAAAGGGTTTCCGGCTCTGTTGGTGGGAGGCAAAATGCAGAAGTAAAAGGAATCGGAGGAGCCGAGGTTGGTTGCGGAGGGAAAAGGTGGAACCGCGGGAAGGAAGGGTGAACCGAGAAACACACAGAGAGAGAGAGAGGGGGGGGGGAGAGGGAGAGAGGGAGAGAGACGAGGGTAGAGATGGTGCAAAGTGCAGGGTACAGGGTGCTCGGGGGCAGGGACGAGTGTAACGAAGCTCCGACTTTTTAATTGGAATATATTCAGAAAGCGGAACGCCTTTTCATCGCGGGACTCGATGCACTGAATACGGCCTGAATCAACGCGGAATCAACCGCGCTTGCAACGAGCCTGCTGTGCACCTGCAAACCGGGCCGCGTCTCTGCATTTATACGTAACGGATGCATAACAACTACATAAGATAACCCGCGAAAACGCGGATCCACCTCTTTTCTTTCATTTTCTGCCACGGCTCGTCGATATCCGCGAACGTATAATCACCCTGAAAATTCGCTAAGTGCGAGCTGACCCAAGAATTGGTAGGAAATCCGCTCGCCTTGTAGCTTACCTGTTCTATTCAGAAAATGTTCAACAGTCAAACACTGGAACGCGTTCCTGCCACAGTCTTCGAGAGACTTTACGTTGGAGAAATTTACAAATCGAAAGGTAAAATCCAGATACGATGTGGGTTGACCGTCGTGCGAAAATGAGGTGATTAAATACGGTGGAAACGCGCATCTCTTTCGATTTATTCTGGCGGAAGGGTCGCAACACCTACCCGCCGTGGAAAGGTAGCGGCTATGGCGGCTTCAACTTAATGGGCTGTTTGCTTGCAAATTGTGGTATCGCTAAAGGGCAGCAAACAATTCACAACTCGTTTTAACTTCCACATTTCAATTCCAAGAAGCTTCAAGTCCCTGCGGCGAGTGTCACATTTACATAATTGTTTCTTGCTTTCCTTCTCGTTCGCTCTATTCTCTGTTGTGGATACTTCCCTCCTTATTCTTTGCGTTTGATATCTACTGCGTGCAACTCTAATTTAGCGTACTAGTTATAGTGACACATTTCTTTCTGTCTTTAGGAATTTCATTTTCCAATGTAGGCTTAACAAATAAGTGAGACTGTTCTTTTTTACGTTATGTAAATATTAAAAAGAAAAATTTATAATGTAGATGATTGATTATAAAAAAAATTTGCCCCGGGTGAGGATCGAACTCACGACCTTAAGATTATGAGACTTACGCGCTGCCTACTGCGCTACCGAGGCGGTGGTAGTCGCCTCTATTTCCTTTCTTTTCACCTAAAATATATGAATTTAAATAACTTCAAATAATTAAAATTGAATATCTAAATTAAAAATTATATATATTTATTTACTTTAGCTTCTTTGGCAATGTAAATTAATGTTACCTCCTCGTGTGAGCACAAACAAAGTATACATTTTTTTTGTATACTATAGCCGGTATTTCAGAATATGTGACACAAATTTTATTAGAAACGAATCCTGTAATTCGGAACTTGTTTCCCCACAGTACGCTTATACTGTGCCCATTCTGTGTTCATAGTGTTTGCGATTTCTCGATGCCTTTTACTGCACAGAAATCTTTCTTGGTAGTTCATCGCAGCGTCGCCCGTTTCCATGACAACAGGGTCCCGATCAGGCGAACCCAATCTTTCGACAGCACTGCTGCAACTCGTCTGCGCTAACAGAAAGATGTCGCTATGTATCGGGCAACGACGCTTAGGGTTTTTTAATTTTGATGTTTCGCACATTGGTATTGACGAACCCCTACGATCGTTAAATTATTGAGAATACATATCAGGAGTCCGAATGCAAACTGTCAGATTCTTTTATCGTTGCCTCTTTCAAACATTTCTGAATTAGCAAAAGTAAAGCTAAGGATAATATGACAGACGCCGATAGCTTAACGGAAGCGATCGCCCAGTACGAACAGCAGGTATGAGTAAGAAATTTATTAATTAATGACGGAGAAATAATATAACCTTATAATTTCATGTATCCGTCCATTTAACTGCAATTCTGCTACGAATAAGTTTCGTACCGATCCCCTAAATATTATTTTTACCATATCAGCTAGCTCAGGTTCAAGCGACTCTGTCCGTAACTACTCAGGAACCGGATAGAAACAATTTATTAAGTTTACAGTCAGACATACAAGAGCTGATTGCATTGACAAAAGAAAGTTTACAAGGTGCTGAATCCGCTAGCGAGGAGTTAGACGACGACGACGACGTTCATGATGATGACGACGACGATGAGGATCCATTGGCAAAGGAATATACCTTATTTAAGGTGATCTTTTTTTTATATTTTTTTGCTGTGTGTTAATAAGCAGGTTATACAAGTTGTATAAATAATTAAAAACAAAAAAAAAATAGGATTGTCATTAAACAGGGTCTAGAGAAATAATTGTGGTCCTTTTCCTTTGACGATGAAAACTACTTAGGCAGAGCTGGAGAAAACCTCAAACGACTGTGAGGATAATGAACTGGATAAACAAGATTGTGGAGCTTCAAATAATATAGAAGTCAGTATGCAAGTATTCTCCTATGGCATGGGATTGACACAATTATACGGTTGAAGTTCATCTTGTAGGATGAGTTGAGGCAGCTAGAAGGCATGAAATGTAGAGCACCTCATGGTAGCAGTTGGGGTGGAATTGGTTATCACAATGCGATGATATGCTCTGTTTATAAGGACGACAGTACAGGAATAAGAAATATGCAAGATATAAAGGTAAGATAAATGTTAATTACTGTCAAATTTAAAAAGTGTACACTGATTATATAAATGTATCCTTTAGACAGCCGATGGAAACAAAAATATTTCTTTCCCTGTAGCTGTTTCATTGAATTCTAAATATTTAACTAAAAAAACTATTACACATTTAGGTCAGGGTACTTTTTTTAAATCCAACACACAAAGAAATGCTGCCGTGTCCCTATTATTTGGACGGCAAGTGTAAATTTTCCGACGAAGATTGCAGATTTTCCCATGGGGAACTAGTGTCATTACCTAGCATACAGGAGTATAGGTAAATAAATCTGTAGCTTCTTTACAATTGAAATATATATATGGATTAAAAGCACAATTATGTATATACTTGCAGGGAGCCTGATTTTCAAACTATCAAAATGGGTAGTAGAGTATTGGCAAAGCAAAAGAATCAATTGTGGCATCGAAGTATTGTAATAAAAATGCCCGAGAACGATGGCGACGTTTTCCGAATTAAATTTGAATCTAATGGTAACATTGCAGAAGTATTTTTGCAAGATCTTTTACCACTTAGTAGGTATCATGGAGTACTTGTATTGTAGAGTTAAAAATTTCATATTTAATTCAATGTATTTATTATCGTAGACGACGCAGAATTGGAAATGTCAGACACATCTGAAGATAGCGACAGTGAAAATGATTCAGTAGAGTACTCTAAAGAAGAGGTTGTTCACAAATCTCTTCTCTCGGTAGAAAGTAGTGCACCGCTAGGAAACTGGGAAAAACATACGCGTGGTATAGGAAGCAAATTAATGGCTCAAATGGGGTATGTAGTGGGCACTGGACTTGGAAAGCATTCGGATGGTAGAATACAACCAGTTGAAGCAACAGTTTTACCCGCTGGTAAATCTTTAGGTATGAATACCATGTTTTCGTCTATTATTTTATTATTGCATATACTACGTACAATTACTTTATGTGAAAAAAATACTTATTCTTGCGATTAGATCACTGTATGGAATTAAAGGAAAATGCCGGTGGAGATAAAAATCTGTTTTCGGTGGAACGTAGATTACGAAAGCAGCAGCAGATGTTAGAACAGCAAAGAGAACGGCAATATCAGAGGGAAAAGGAGAAAGAGAAAAGCAATGTATTTAATTTCATAAACGCTACATTAGGTGATAAACGTATGTCTATAATGTTACCTATAGAGCTTAAAATTATTATAATCTAAATAACTGATTAAATCTCTAACTAATTCCTTACCAGCTGACACCGAAACGCAAAGAAGCTTTTCAAAAAATAAAGCTAATTTGAAAGGAGAATCGAACCGGCAATTGAACGTAGCAAGCTTTCAAATAAGAGAAAATATATTGAGACTAGAGAGAGAATCGGTAAAGTTAAAAGAAACTTTGGCCAGACACGCGAAAGGCACCGTTCATTACAATAATATTGTAATAAAATATAACGAAAAGCAAGAGGAACTTATCAATTTAAGGGCATCGGAAAGAAGTATTACGGCTGAACAAGATCAGCGGAAAGACAGAGCTAAACTATCAATATTTTGATGTACATATATATTTATGACTTTCTACAACAAATTAGCATACATACAGCATCTAATACTATGTGTAAAGAAAAAAAATATATATATAAATAAATCGTAATGTATACAAAAAGAATTAACGCATTTACGCCTCTCCTCCTGTATACGTGAGAAAGTGTCGCTGTAAAAAAAAAATCAATGAAGAGACGTTCCCTTATAAATTACTTTCACTACAAATGTGCAAGTACAAAGCCTCGTTGCATAGCATTAACATGGCGGCGCCGAGTGACAAGTATGATGTTCAACAATTGTTTACTCGTTCTAACATATATAAAAATAATATAAGCTTCAAGATTGAAATCTCCACGTTATATTTGTAAATTAAAGCTGATACTGTTTACAGATTAGTAAATTGCGAAGTGTGCGGTACAAGTCAAGCAAAGTACACGTGTCCAAAATGTGAGGTTAGAACTTGCTGCCTAGTGTGTGTAAACATTCATAAAAAAGAATTAGACTGCGATGGCATTCGAGATAAAACAAAATTTATTCCGTTAAATTCTTTTACGGATTTGGACGTGTCGAGTGGTGAGTTATACGATTTATACGTATCATTTCTCTTCAATAACTGGAAAAAATCTAGCAAGATTGTTATTTTATAGATTACAGACTTCTCGAAGAAGTAGGGCGGACAGTTGATCATTTGAAAAGAGATCCATTTAAAAAATGTACACGCCAGGTCACTTTACCAATGGTTTGTAAAAAAGGAAGAAGAGAAAGAAAGATGTACCTCATACATTCCAATACAACACAGAATATTTATTTCACAAATATTATTTTTGCAGCATTTAAATAAACTAAAAACAGCTGCGTACAAGAGGAAAACAACTTTACAGTTTATGCCGCAACACTTTAGTAGGCACAAAAATAATACCACATTTTTAAATTGGAAGACCAATGATTTATATTGGAGAGTGGAATGGATTTTCCCTCAAGCAGAATATACAAAGTGGATTACAGAAAGGTAGAATATTTTATTCACATTGGTATGACATATACAATGTTATTATTATCGTACAACTGTGATACTACAATGATTACAGAGCTCTAGAAACCACAAGACTATCGCTACTTATAGAAGAAATTTTAAATCCTGTTCAATCATTGGAAAACAATGATATAGAGACACTGAATTTGAGAATGTGTTTAAATGACAGGCTACAGTTTTATCAAGCAGCTGGATTGTCTGGAATAAAAGTACTGTTAAAAGCAGAGAAAGTTGTAAAATCAGATCTGAAGTTAGTATATCTAATTCTATGATTTGTTCTTACATAAAGCTTAAATTACTAAATTACACATACCAATGTGTAGGTACTATGAATTGGACAGCACGCTTACATTGAGGGAAAATTTTGAAAACAAGACTATAATCGAATTTCCAACAATATATATTGTTTTGAAAGATCACTCGTACGTGTATGAAATTATAGATAGCGGTATGTTCTCTTTATTATTAATTTTAAATTGTTAATTTGGGCTACTAAAATTACGATCAATTGTTGAATGTATGAAAATATATTTCAGATGACGAAGATGTAAATGATTCAAAATATATACCTCAGAATGGCAATTTATCAAGAAAGAAAAAACGAACATACAATGAAATGAATGTTAAAGAGGTAAAAACTACAAACGTAAATTATTTCTTTACTTCAGAATTATCGGAATCTGAAGAGGAAAAGACAAATGATAATGGTAAAAGTCCATGTTTGTCTAACTTTAATATACCCAATTATAATCAATTAGTTCACATGGAACAATAGGGTGCCTTGTATTACAAATGCCGAGAAATTTATAAATCAATCGGGATAATATTTTGCAAACTTTAATCAGTACGTACATACTACCCGAAGTTGAACATCGAAGTTTATAGTTGCTTGCATTCTGCCTTACGCTATGTACAAGCAATCATTTATCGGGGAAATTGAATTGCCGTCGCCATTATATTTTGTTGCCCTTTTTTTCCGCGATGAGAACTTCGGATATAAACAGTATTGATTTAAATGAATAATATTAAACTTAATATTTTATTGTAAATACAATATTTCAACAGACTGATACATGTGAATTGTCCATTAGTAAAAAACTAATTTTAATAATAACACAATTATGGCCAATCATAACACCCTCGTTTAATACCCTCCCAAAAAATAAATACATAATAATCAATATTTCAGAGAATAATAAAATCACAAGAATAAATATAATACAATAAGTTCCTCTGTACTTAAAAATAAAGAAAATTTTGCAATATTACATAAAATAATAATATATATGTATAATAAAATTCATCTTTAAATAGAAACACAGTACGAATTCAGACCATTACAGTTTGCACATAATGGAATGAGCATAATTTATAATGCCACATAATTATGGCTGTACATATTGTCTTTTGCTTGTATACAATTTTCAATATCGTTTTCTGCTAAATCAGAAGAAAGGTTCTCGTACAATATATTAATTATGTAAACACATGTTATATTTATTACATGGTAATATACGACAGAATGTTTTGCATAATATTATATTCATATCAATATTATATTCCTTGTGACTAGTCTTTCTCTGAATACTTAACTTATGTACATTCCTTTGATTTCCAGTAGATTTAAAATTGAAATACGTTATATGGAAATGTAAATTTACCAAAAATGTATTTGCCAATTTTTAAACAACAGAATAATTAAAAATGTTGGTAGTCTTTACACGATGGTAACCAATTTATCATAAAGTTGAACAACTAAAGAATGAAAAAATACAGTAGGAAGACCAAAAACGCAACAAGCCCAGCCACAGCCTTTATGTACATGGATTTGCTATTTAAGTGAGTCGCGTCTTTCTTATATTTTTGTGACAGCATTGACAGATTTTGAGTCTTTGTGTCTAGTTCTGCAAAATAAATTATTCTTCAGAATATTTCGTGTACACATACAAAATGTAACTTGCTGGCTATTAAGTAACTCCTTCATTACCTGAAAGAACTGTGCCCCTTTGCAACACATCGTCTATATTTTGAACCATGATTCTTTGTACATCTTGTAATTGGCTGTTGAGTGCATTCATATTTCTCCTTGATCTACCATCCAAGAAAACTTTTTTTGCTTTCTGAATATATGTGTCTGCAAATATAAAAAATATCACATGTTTTTATATACTTCGACACTTGATTAATCAAAACAAAATTTAAAGTGAAGATGCATACTGAATTCAATAAAACTATAAGGCCTGGTCACTGTATTGACTCTTTTGCCATACAAAGAATGGAATTCTTGTGCAATGTCTTCAAGATAACTGTATGCCACACGTTTGCTATAATTCCTTTCGCACAGTACCAAATAGCATACTTCATTTTCAATTAAATAGCTGTAAATTTAAACATTGGATAACTTTAACTTATTGTTAAACAATTCATAAATTATATACCACAATGAAACTTACTGGAATAAATATGGTCCTGTTTCTATAGTACACTTATCCGGCGATTGGGGACCCAATTTTCTAAATAACATCTTCGCCTGATTTTGATACTCTAAGATGCTCCTTCCGCTCTGCAAGTAATTAATTAAATAATACGATCTATTTAATAGAAGCCTTTTTCAAATCCTTCGAATTAGATTTAAATGAAAAAAAAAGAATTATAAATAAGAACGATGTATTGGAATTATTTCGTTTGATTGAATGTACGTTAAATTCAAGCCGTTTAGAAAAATACTGGGTACCAAGTTCAACAATAAAGATTGACGTTTCATCATAACAGATCGCTAACCTGTTCATCTTCTTGCATAGTCGCTGCAAGTGGCAAACCATCTGCTATCCTTGCGATCATCGTTAGCAATACCATTTTTCAAGTTTAATTAAACTTTCCCACGAAATATAGCAAAAAAAATATTAAAATGTTAGAGGAATGGATGACACTTCACCACCTGAAACCCATTTACGCGGAACTGGCCACGACGTGACCGTTTCGTTAAGCATCCACTCTCGGCATACCACGTCAGTCGCTGTGGTAGCACTCTGATAGTTTCCATTGAAAGTATCGCACTTATGTTTTTTCTGCTTTTTTCCGCTTTTTCGTCGCATTATAATCGATGGATTTGTTAGAATTAAAAATTCCAGAATATGGATATACAACATTTTGTGCTACGCAAATAAAAAATTATAGTAAAATAGGTAATTCATAAAGAAATTAATCTTTTGCCAATTTCAGACGGATTAGGAAAATCTCATTGTACCGAGGATTTATAAAGACAATTCATCAAATCTCAGTGGATTTTATGGTCTTGAATTCTCTATTTTTAATAATGTAATGTTTTTGGATTTCTTGACAAATTTTGGAACCACCTATAGCAATGCCATCTAACGACGTTTCATTGGAGATCTCTTTGACGTTTAAGATCAACGCGACCGCGCTGTGCGCGTCTATGGTTCTGCTCCCGTGCGAAGTCGACGAGAAAAGTTCGTGACGTGCTTAACCCACATTTTCCTCTTAGTATCCGTAAAATGTTCGTGTTTTTGTGATTTTTCATTCTGCTCCTGTGAAAGTTCGATCTACAACGATAAACGATTGGATCTGCCAAAGTAACAAGTCGAATGTTTCGTGGAAGAAAATAATGCTCGTATTCGCATACGGACACCAGTGCCAGACTCGATAGCTAGGTGAGTGAACGTACGTAAAGGTCCCTGAACGCTAAGTTGGATATCACAGCTGGTATACGAACTTTCGATAGGACAATGCTAATTTCTCGCCTTTTCATATCCCCTTATCGACCAGTCGTGTTATTTCTCCGAAAAAACTGCTCGTTCATGATTTTCGTTACATAATTACAACAATTTTGATGTTTATCGCGCGGAACCCTTAAAGAATATTTCCTTCTCTAATCAGGGAATCCCGAGCACTCGACGGATATCTCCATATTTTATTATTAATTTTGACCAATCGTTACTTGTTCGCATCTTGCTAAAAGGTAGCTTCTCTTGCATTTCCACATAGTTTGACATATTCGCGGGAAGCCTTTATTAAACCTGTAAAAAAAATAGATAACTAATGACCTATAAATGTTTTCCACAGTAACGTGAAAGCAGGTTTCTCTGAATCGCATTAGTCAATTTATACTATGTAAAATTATAAATTAAATGCACATTAAAAACATTACTTCTGCATAAGTGCTTTTCTAAAACATATGTAATTTTGTTAGATAATAATAATTTATATTACACTTTAACATCAAATTCTATCAATTTAATTATGTTTTTATTTCTCAATGCAATGTAGTATAGAAATTAGTTTTTTATTTTCAGGTTTTGCATAAATCATAAAGCAAGCACTATTGTCCTGAAGGCAATATGAGTGTAAGTTAAATCTTTTGTTGGGTGATGCATTGTTATACATAATATGGTATATATATTAACATTAAAAATGCCTTTGCAGAATCCCTATAGAGCCAGGCCAACTAGGTCTAGAGTAGATCACACTTTAGGATACGAAACTCATAATCAAAATGTATGGAATCCCATGTCGTCTAGGGTACAGTCGGATGTACAGTCAAATGATTCCATTCAACATCAACCACCAGTTGTGAACCAGTCGAAACAATCAAACGATCCTTGGAATAACTCATGGAATTGGGATTATGACAAGCAAACAGATAATCACCAACAACGGCAGCAACCTTTACAACCAGAGCAAACACAACAGCCACATTATATACCTTCTTATACCAATCCAGGGCCATTTATACCAAATTCGCATCAAGATCATTATTATCAAAATATTAATGGCAACAAGTCCGACTTGCTTAATCAAAATACAGTGTCCGGCAGAAACACACCAGGGGCAGTTGCATCCAAGCTACCTATTCCAAACCATGCAGATTCATTTACAGTTTATTCAAACTATCCCCAATATCAACAGTATCCACCTCCACTGGTTCGTAATAATTCCATCAAATCTGGATCTGCAAGTTTTGATCAATCACAGTGGTCAAACGAGCAACAGCCCCGGAATGTTCCATATTCGGAAAGAAAATCTGATATACAGAATCAGAAAGAACAAGTAGCACGGCCTGTCACAGCTGGCAGCAATTATAATTGGACAAAGCCTGATCAAGCAAATTTGATTGGTTCTCAAAATTGGCAAAATCAGGATGGTCTCTCGGGTCATTGGCAGGATCCAAAAATAACCAAAGAGGCACAGAATATTGATGGCATAGGTAATCAGTATACACCATTGGTACAACCAACTAGACCGCCACAGGCTCGTCTTTCCGTCGAGAACAAAGAACATTCCATAAATGATATAAATGAAGCAAGTAATTGGTCTGATCAAGTTAATATGTCAACTTCTCAATGGAACACACAAAATCGCGAAGCTATATTACAAAATCAAAGTCAACAAGTAACGCAAGCACAAACTTATAATGCTAATAATGAATTTAATTCTTGGTCTCAAAAGGCAAATACTGATGTGTCACAATCTTGGAAAACGGTGGACGATGCACACACCAGTGACCAGTTACAAGAACAGCAGGATAATAATAATCTTATAGAGGAGAGTACCAAACAAGTTAACATCAGCGCGTTTCTTTCAAACGAATGGCAACAGTCTCGGGCAGTATCGTCCCATCAGGCTTTACTTAATGTAACTCCTACAACAGAACCTGGTATGGAACATGGTGAAAGAAAGAAATCTATACCATTGTTAAATACAAATTCTCTGAGTTCTAAGGATACAACTACCCATGCGAAACCAAGTATTACTAAATCACATGTACCTGATTCACGTTTTAACATGTCTACTACTCCTGAAGCTCTGTCCATGGTTGCAAGCTCTGAAAGTATTTCTGTGCAAGATAGAAATGATTTTAATTTAGCAAATGATTCTGTAGAATGGGGGAAAAGTAATATAATAGATGATTTGCCTTCGAAATTGGAGCACTTGAATCTTGGGAATAAATTGCATAAACATTCAGAAAGTCAAGACGAGCTTAGAGAAATGCATCTTCGTTCATCCGAAGATAAGTGGAGTAAAAATACAGCTTCCAATAATAGCGCTACACCCGATAATATATCTGGATTACCCCAAGATTCTGCTGCATTCGGCCCAGAAAGTTCTCATTCCAATGATAATCAAAATGTTATTAGTCAAGAGCATTCAATGCTTAACGCATATCACGTGTCGAATATTAAACCAACCGACAATATAGCACAAAGTGGATACGATCAATGGTACAGCCAAAATGCATTGCCACCTCCAGAAAATGTATGGTATTCAAAGGATCATGCTCGTCCAGCGAAAGAATGGACGAGTGAACAAAATGTTGAGAACTACGAAAATATTCAGCAGCCCTCAGAATTTGTAAATCTGGAAGTAGTTACACCATCGTTACAGGAACGCGATATATATGGCTCTAGAGATTCCATAAATAAGGAAACCCTAGATAACGACCCTAAACCAGCTTTGAATCCTGCCAAGGAGGTAGCCAGTGCCCGTGATTTTAGACAAGAAGTGAATAACATCGAAGTACCATCCGCGCAACAATCAACAAGATGCCATTCACTTTTCCAACCAGAGCAGGTACATAAGAGATCAGTTGTGTTTTATGTAACCAAACTAAATTATAATTATTTTACAGGTACCAGATAACTACGAATTCGCATCTAATGACAGAAATACATTTTTGGAAACCGGAGAATTAACGGATTCCCACCAGGAGCATGAATCAACCCCGCCAAGCCAAGAGGATGAAAATGACGAAGTGCCTAACGACATTCCCTTCTTACGCGAAGTGCCAGGACAGTCAAGTTCTATAGATCCGCGTAGAAATGATCCAACGGGACAAGAACAGTATGTCCAATCTGGGCAAAGACCGTCTGATCCAAGAAGGAACGATCCTTCTGGCCAGGAGCAAGGTCTTCAACTGAGAAATATGTCGGATAGATCAGAACGCCGGGATGTTCCGCCCGGACAAGAAAGAAACATTTCTTTGCTTTCACGATCAGATTCCGATAACACGATGGAACGGCGTAACGACCCGTCTGGTAGGGAACGATCTTTACCCCCTCAGCAATCACGAAACGATCCTTCCGGAGAAGAAAGATATGAGTCTCAACCTCAGATAATGTTAGAACCGAGCGAGACACGGGAAGTACCTGGAAGGGGAAATGAACCGGAAGATACTGCACAACAAACGGATGAAAATCTTAGGCAAATACCGGGAGGAGCATCTCCAATTGAAACTACTCAGCCTTTGGACGACAGATCTAATGGACGAGTAGTTACAGGTTCTCAAGAAGTTCCTCCTTTAGGCTGTGAGAATAAGCTACATATTTATGTAAATTTGATATCTTCTTCAACTAGTGTTAGTATATTTTTGAATTTTATTTCAGCCGCTATACAGGATCAATCTAGTGACTCGAGAAGTAAGCGCGAGGAAGCTGTTGGAGCGTCCATGCGCGAAAGTCAGGGTGTACCCAGTTCATCTAATCGTAGAGATTCGTACGAAGATGAAGATGATGATGGTTCTGGAAACAGTAGAGACGACAGTAGGGAAAGACGACGCGACAGTAGTTCGGAACGCCGACGATACGAGTATGAAAGAAAAAACGCATAGTTAGTTACACTCATGATGAATAAATCTGATAACAATGTGGAAGCTACTTGCCATTTCCAAGAGATTTGAATATTAATTTGCTTGCAGTTACGATCGAGAACGAGAATACGACGATGATTACTATTACGATCGCCGTCGCGGAGGAGAGAATGATCGAGCATATAGTACACGCGAAGAATTTGATCGACGAGAAATGTCTTACAGGGAGGATGATCGAAAACATAATAGTCGCGATGACTTAGATCGGCATGCAAGAGAAGAGGCCGACAGGAGGAACAGAGCTAAAGAGGATATCGATGACGTTAGAAGAAGGCCTGATGATCGTAGGAAAGATAGAACTGATGATGGAATACGGTTAAGAAGGGAAAGAGAAGCTAGAGATTATGATTCACGATATCCTAGAGATCGCGAATATCTGGATCGAGAAAGAAGGAGAGATGATAGACGACCGAGACGATTCGATGATTACGATATAAGAGATCCGTACAGGAGAGAATATTACGATGATCCTTACAGTAGAGGGTGCATATTTTTATTATCAGATTGCCAATTTTAATTTATTGTTGCGTATATATACATCTATTTTTTTTTAGATCTAGACCATCCAGTAGATCTTCCTATAACGACAGAGATCGAGAGTATTATATGCGAACCAGAGATCCTTATTATGCTTATAATGGTAAGTAGTACATGTCTTCCATGTATTACGAGCTCAATCAAGTTTTCTCTTTCATAAAAGTTGCCATTTCGTATTATAGGATATCCTGGATATGATTATGGTGTTCATTATGCTAATAATTACTATGCTTATATTGAAAACTTAAGACGTACAAATCCTGCTGCTTACTCAGAATGGTATCATAAATATTACGCCAATCAGCAGCAGCAGCAGCAACATATTTCTCGTAGCGTTACTAATTATCCAGAGGATAGAGCAAGTGTACATTCTGGGCGCAGTTCTTGCGATGATAGGTGGGCATTAAAAATATATTTATATATATTGTATACTGACTGGTTCTGTACATTCTGATACTACTTTTCTATAGATTTTATAATATCGATTGTGTGTTAGATTTTTTACAAATCCAAGTGCATGCTTCCACTCACCAAACAAAGCATTATATGTACCGTATTTTGGGTATCCTGGATGGGCCAGGAGTCCGCTACGAAGACAGAATTCAAGTTATCAAAATTTAAATAGGTGAGACCGAGGGAACTCCCTCGGTTCTACCCTTCGTTCTACAAATAATTGACAATATCAAAAGCTTCTGCTACAGAAAGGAATTTAGTTAAAACGTTCTTGCGAAATTTAAAATATTCTTCCTTAGCTTGTACAGTAGAACTTATGTGGCTAGAGTATTTTGCATACCTGTAGAACTTAGCAATAATCTGTCTTCTTCCCTGTAGGTAGCATGTAGATATGATAAAACGTATGGCAAAGTAGAACTATTCTCAGTATTCAGTATTCCAGTAATGACGAGAGTATATTGTGTGTAGTTAATGGTTGTAACTGAAATAAAACTTTTCAGAACACCTGGTGATAAACGCACATTGGCCGATATGTCTATGATAGAAGATTCGACAACAACTTCTGCACGAATGACACCAACCAAATTTTCCATTTCTCATGCATTCGGTATGCTTTGAAGTTGTCTAAATTATTAACGAAACACATTATTGTCTTCTATAAAACTGTTTTATCTTTAGGATCCTTTTCTATTGGATCTTTGATACACGTGCAGCCAGCTTATCCGACTGATGGCGAGAGAGCCAAAGTAGACATTCTGCGTTTGGACAATCTACTTTCAAATGATCCTGTAACGCGTGATCTACGAACCTATCCTGGGCCTTTAATTAAGCAAGTGGAAATAGTATATCAACAATTTAAACATGCGTATGCTTACTTGTCATTATAATATATATCTTTTTCTATACAGAGGTGTCACGCATAAGAAAACTATTATTGAGTACTGTGAGAGTAAAATTAAAAAGGCAGCCTCGAACGAAGAGATGATCGATTGTGCTTCCTATATCTTATTATATGATTTAATGATTCTGTTGATTCAGCAAAACGGAGTAAGATATATATTTCAATTATACACGACATACTTCACCTTTCGCGTGCCATTACCTAACCAGATCGTATGCACATTTGTAGAATGTTGTTGGTGTTGATATAGCAGCATTACTGCTCAGGAATAAAGACGCATATCCTTACGAAACAAACAAGCCAAAGTCGCAAGATCCAGGAAGAAGGGAATCGGTGGTATCACAAAGATCGGGAACTGCAGTTGGAGATAGCGTTCAGGGTAATCAAGATGCAGCTGTCGCATTCGAAAAATCCGAAAAAAATCCGCCGAAAAGTATCGAACAAATAACGGATGAGTTCAGGAATACACTGCTTTACGGATTAGTTCAAGAAGCTTTAGGTATGTATTTGTGCAATGGAATTTGCTGAAATTTATTCAGCGAGAAATTGATATTTCATTGCACTATTTTGAATGCGCAGAATATGCTATGAACGAAGGACTTTGGGGACATGCGCTCTTTTTGGCTAGCAAATTAGACAAACGTACACACGCGTCTGTCATGACACGTTTTGCTAATAGCTTACCATATCATGATCCTTTGCAAACTTTATATCAACTTCATTCTGGTCGTGTCCCAGCTGTTGTCACCGGTATATCAGACCCACGGTGGGATGATTGGAGGCCCCATTTAGCTATGATTATATCGAACACATCTGCTAATCCGTTAATCAATTGTCGTTCGATTACAACACTCGGAGATACACTTTATGCCCGCGGCGATATCCACGCAGCTCATTTTTGTTACATACTCGCACAGGTTGACTTTGGTGCATACGGGGCGAACAACGTGAAACTTGTGTTGATTGGTGCAAACCATCATAAACCATGCACCACATTCCTGACAACGGAAGCTATAATGCTCACAGAAATATATGAATATGCTAGAAACCTGAGTGAGCCAGGTTTTACGTTGGTAGATCTGCAAACCTTCAAGTTTGATTTGGCAGTAAAGATGGTAGATCACGGAATAATAGAAAAAGCCCTTCTATATATAGAGCAAATTGCAGTAAATATTGTCAACGAGCCATCGAAGTACAAAAAGTCATTTATCAATTCCGTGCACAATTTGGGAGATAGGATTAAATATCACGACCCAGTTTACAAAGATTCCATTGATGAAGCTACAACTTTAACGTGGTTCAATAATCTAGCGGAAATTGTTGGCAAATGTCATGTAAGTTTAAATGAAAATCTTATGCTTTAAATGTTCCATTACATAGGCAACGCAAGAATAGGAGTATTACATTCTTACAGGCAGGGGAAATTAATGAAAACGAGGCCTATAATTCGGAACAAAATACTGAGCCGCATGGTAGTGTGCAAAATCAGGAGTCGCACGAGGTGAAACAGCAACAGCAATGGAACGCGACCCAATCTGAATACAGAGAGGCTCCAACATCAATGATGGAAGTAGCCACGACTGATATGGAATCAGAATGGCAACCACTTTCATTGCCATCAAATATACCGGATACATATGATCAAAATGTGCAATACGCAAAGAATGGCGAGGAGTCTGTGCAATATCAACAATCACAACAGCAGGAATATTGGAACCAAGACTCCTATTATCAAGGCAATTATGGCAGAAATGATAGTACTATAACAAATTGGCAACAACAGCCTACGCACGGCGCGTATCCTACCAAGCAAGGTGATATCGATAATTCACAGCAGCAAGAAAAATGGAACTATGAGGTAAATCGATAACTTCGATTCGTAACATAATAGTTTTTCATTTCGAATATCATATTTATGGGTTCTATGTTATTTTTTACACATTTTCGTTAAACATCGTAACAACTATCATTGAACATTTATTATTTTCCCCTGCAAATATTCTGTGCTTGATTTTCTGCGTAGAGTAGTGTATTAAATTTTACCTCCAATCATACTTAGATGTAGAAATAATTTTTTTTCGCCTTTTTTCTTGATGCTTACACATGGGCAGGCAGAAAAGGAAGAAAAAACACCTACCGTTGAAGTGAGTAATTATATGCTTACTGCGGATAGTAATCTCGGTCCTCCTGAGTGGTCATTGGATGACACCAATGTTAGTTCATTACGACAACGCAAAGTATTAACTAAATCTGATCGGTGCAACACTTCTCAATCTCCTGAGTCAAACACTAGTATCTCTACGCGCACGTCGTCAACTTCTAATCTTTATGGGACTACCAATTTAGATGAAAAATATGTAAAGTCGCGCAAAGTTATAGCATATCCAAAAATAACAGCAACCTACCCAAGAATCGTATCAAGTAATAAAATACATCCGAAAGATGTAAATAAAATAAAGAAGTTGGACGGTAGATACGTGAAACCGCCTTCTTCGCAGCCGCCTGTTTTTTTAAGGTGCAAAGTGAAAAAGAAAACGGATAGTAACGATTGTAGAGAATTGGATGACGTGGCCGAAAGTAGTTTAACTTCCTCTGCAACTACTGACTTAGATATACAGTTTAGCAAGATAAATTGTGACTCTTTTTCTGAGCTTCATTCCTATGCAAGAAGGGAGGCATCAATACCTTGCAAAAGACAGAGTCAATCTTTGCAACAGTACTGCAATTTCGATGAGAAAACGGTTACGAGAATAGCTCCGCAAATCCGAAGGAAAGATGTTATTTGCGATACGGTAGATGCATGGTCTCATTCGAAGTCTTCGCGGAATTCCACTGAATGGCGTGGATATAAGCCACTTATCTTTGGTGGAACATACCCGATAGATTTACCAGTTAGATCTGGGAGCGAGCTTTGTTTAACTGAATTTAAAGGTGTTCCTATGAAAAAATCGCTTCCTAAAACTTACGATATTGATGCTCCCACAGATTGCGAGTAGATGATATTTTTGTGAGGATTCGCAACGTTGAAATTTTAATGTTATTGCGCATTTATGACTGTATTATCAAAACGGCCTAAGTTACGTTTGCAAATCGGTCCTTCTGCTTATCGCAGAATACTATATCTAATGAAGAACATGCTATTAGAGGATGTCAGTAATTAACGGAGATGTTTGATACAGAAACAGAACGTGTTTGTAAAGCTTGTTCTTATTTCTGATAATATTTATGTATATAAGCCTGTTAATGTTAAATATATAATAAAAATTCCCATGTTATTCACTATTCTGAATTTTTCAAAGATGCGCCTCTCTATTACTCGCCATAAATGAACATGTCTAGTTCATGAATATGTTTTAATATGTTTTCCGGCATCTCGATTATAAGCGTAGCATGCAAGCAAAGTTTTTCACTATTTACTGTGGTGGTTCATTGTTTCTGGAGAAAGAATTGGTCGTAAGATCTACCGAATACAGAGCAACGAATGCATATGCTACTGCAGCGAATAGTGAATGACTTTGCTGGAACAACTTTGCGATGATGAATTGTATATTTCATTTCAGCAATCGCAACCGGCTATTTCGATGATGCCATCAACAAGAAAACAGTACGATCCGCTGGAGGAGTTGGATGCACTCGAGACTCCTAATGCGGCCTCCAAGACCACACCTTTAGCCAAGAAACCTTCGGACAAACGTTCTGAGAAAAAACCCTCTAACAGCGGTGGTTCTTCTTGGTTTGGCGGTCTTTTCAGCAAGCTTGCTCCAAAACCCAAAAATCAGATGATTCTACCGGATGACAGTAATCCCACGGTAAGATTTGTGTAGTATAGTATATTATAACACGCTTTTAGTTTATTAAAAAGTTACGATAGATGGTTTTATCTTTTTCTATCGCTTAAGGGCTCACGCGGGTACTTATGGTAATTATGACGCCTTTTATGATGGAAGATCAAAAGGCTAGTATACTAAATGTTTGGTCATTTGATTAACAAGCTAATGAATTATTGATATACATATATTCAAGCATAACATTCCACTTTCCGTTTTTAACACCGAAAGTTGAACGAGTGAAATTACTCGAGCCCTGCAGTCTTAGCGCTTTTAATACAGTTTGAGGTTTACTTTGTGTTTGTATTTGTGTATTAAAAAAAATAATAACGCTTATATCACATTTGATTTTCTAAATAGATTGTTTGGGACCCCGTTGCTAAAACATGGATGAACAAAGACGAAGACGGGGATAGTAGCTCCGCCACCCTAGCACCTCCTCCAAAAGCTTCCGATATGGGATTTAGGGCCACCGTGCCTGAACCAATTTCTCAAGTGTCTCAGCCACCGCCGCAAGCTGATGAATCTATTGTGAACAGATTCAAGCTACCTAAGGGTAGAAGTATGCGTGCGAATTATATAGATGTAATGAATCCTGGTGGGCCAAAGGGTAGCGCAGCATCTTCGAGTATATCGACCCCAGCAACGTCGCCTATGGTACCAATGGCAAGTTCATCACCCCAGTTATTTATTCCTGCTCCAGGTAAATCTTTAATAACTTAAAACATTCCGTAGGTTTGCAATTGGTCCTATTTTATTTCAACTCAACGAATTATTAATTTTTTCAGTCAACGATCCAACTGCTCCTGTGGATTTCCTAACTCAAACGTTAACATCTGCTGCACCTGCTACGAATGTATCTGACAATACATCCCAAGGGGTAAGTTCTTTTTGACGTATAATAATCTTTATAAAATGTCAAGCTCGCTCAGACAGGACTATTCACACGCCACACACGCGCATAGAATTACGTTAACAATACAGTTTCATATATGAATGTATATACAATCTCAGACTCGTACACATCCCCCTTTCTTATCTTTATGTTATGGCTGCAGTATGCTGGTATGCAGCTTTGCTGTACCTTAAACATGTTCTGGAACTGTAATGTTAAAATGTTACTTTTCGCGAAACTCCTTCACAATTTCATTCCTAATGACAATTTATATATGGCGTAAGTTTCCCCTAGTTTTGTGCATTGTCTGTATATCCAAAAGTATCTACTGCTCTTTTAAATTAACTCCGATACTCACATGTACAGTCCATTTGTATAACACTTACTCGTTCCCTTGAATATTTAAACGATGAAGACGCCGACCATTTCAATTCCCAACTAGTAGATCTTTTATTCTTACAAACAACTCGTTCGGGTATATAACAGTGAAATGTCTTTTTTGTGCCATTCTTATTTGATTAACGGTCACGTGCTTTCCTTCTGTGTTATATTTTAGCCTCCATCGCATTAAATAGATTTTCCAAAAAGTACTATAGATGTTCTCTTCCTTGCAAACTTCTGTTTAATCCACCCTTCTTTTTATGTTTCTTTTGCAAGCAGTCGGGGAGGCAGAATGATCTAGCCAAATAATAATTGTTGCTGATAGTAAGGACTATTTTATTCATTTTATACATTGTTCTTCATTATTGTACATGCATGGTGTGTAAAGTGTGTATAGTAACATAGTTTGCAGTATGAATTTCTCGGGGTATATCCAGTGCAACATATTTCATTTGCTTTGCACCGCTACCACACTCGAAAATTATAACGACAAAGGGAAGAAAGATTGGGTAGAAAACAAACTGCAGTGTTTCACATGGCTATTGATCAATGTACTTTTACCATCGTCCTTGTTTCTTTTTATCTTTTATCTACAGCTTAATGCTGCTTTGAACCATTTTCTTTTGTGCGAGTGTAAAGAATTCTTTGGTAGTGTTGTACAAGGAGAAAGGTGATTTGAATAATTAACACATGGTACAGGATACTAAAATAATCCACTAGTGCAGTTATGTTACAATTTTCAGCATGACTTATTTCCGCAACTGAATTGTATACTTATAGACAATATCGCAATTTTTATACATGACAATGCCAGAGATTCGCACTACCGACTATTCGCATTTTTAACAGATTATATTTTTGGGTCGGTATGATTTTGTAGAGAAAAAAGGAACAAGTCTCTGTGCTGTACGATAAAGATAGTCGGTAGTGCATTCTCACACACTTTGATGCCTTATCATAGCAACAGTATGAGTATCGGTTAGTGAGACAAGATTGTTGTGTTGTATGTATATGGCACACAGTTCTCTCGATGGAGCTCAACCAGCTCGTTATCGCGAGAGGTGCAGAGCTACACTATGAGGGATCCGCGTTTCCTCCCACAGAACAAGGTAATTCATTGGCATTAGACATCATATTATTGCGGAGGTCTCAATTCTAAATACCATTCAGCGATACGTATTAGAGATCCTAACTTATTTATTACAGTACAATATTGCGTAATTAATTTAACAGTGTAAAGTATATTTTACTTGGCGTTCCTCGCGTAAATAAATATGTAGATTTCTTGTAATCGAATGATAACATTCTTTACGAGGGATTGTTTTATTTATTCAAATCTGCCGGTAGCAATGAAGCTGTTTGAAATGTACTTTACATATTCGATAGAATTAAGTTAACATCTCTGTTCATAATCCATAGTCACAT
This sequence comes from Nomada fucata, assembly GCA_948146005.1. Taxonomy (NCBI): domain Eukaryota; kingdom Metazoa; phylum Arthropoda; class Insecta; order Hymenoptera; family Apidae; genus Nomada; species Nomada fucata. Next base: position 37,032,343 of record OX411276.1, on the reverse strand, counting down.
AGCTTTCGCCTTTAAATCAAGCTTACAATTTTTACGTCGAGCACTATACATATTTTCGTAAATTTTAAATTGCAAAACTATGGGAAAGCTTGGTGAAGGATGTCGTATGCGTCACATGTTAATTACAAAGCTTGCGTTTTCTGCATTGTATCATACACAGTCGTCTAAATTCTGAGGCATAAAAAACGTAAGGGAAGAAAAGAATGATTTAATTAATAATTTTCAGTATCGACCAAGTCAAGACATTCGTAGTTGTGAAAACGAATGATAATAATATTTTAACTTGAAACCCGTTTCTTTTAGGCAAAATGGTATAGTAATAGCATAGTCCTTTGGTATCCCTGAATGTAATTAAAATTTGCCGTGTATGCCAGTTTATATTTGAGAGAAATACATGATGTTTAGGGACCAATGATGTACAACCCGAACGATATGAAGGATCGTTCTGCGAAGAACGTGCAACAGAGCCGGTATCCTCCACGATAAAACTCGCAAGATCTTCTACGCCGGGTGCATTCGATAAACGGAAGATTTTTCATTCTACAAGAATCGCGGTTGTTCACACGAATCGAAGCTTTCATAAATTACATAGACAACTATACCTCAAATTTAGTAAGTGAATAATAACAGGTGCGCCATATGTGTTAGTCAAGTACACGCGGGTTAGTTATATGAATTTTGAAGAAAGTTATTTAGTATCCTGAGACGTGGAAACGATAGACTATACATTTTTCAGAACGAGCAATTGCTTCTAAATAGTAGAATATCGCGAATACTTGGAAACGTGCAGTGTATAAAACAATTCATGGTATACGTTTCCTCGTCTTTAACTTGGAGAATATGTACTCTTTTCATTGCTTCATACTGGGGTAATTGTTTCGTAAGTTCAGTTTTTCACGGAATGCTTTTTAACGGATTTATGAAGAAATTATTACGCGAATCGTAGATATGTTTATTATTACATAGCTCTTACAATATTTCATCCATTCGCCCGTAACGTTTTTACATCTATAGAAATTCCTACATCGAGAAACAGATGGTACCCAGTGTTACAGCAAATGGGTTGAATAAGTTTATGAAGATGTTTTAATATAACCTACAGTGGAGAGGGTGAAATTGAAAGTTCCAATAGTGAATATTCGGATAGTGTCGAATAGGATACGCGTGTTACTTTGAAGGATATCACGAACGAAGACAATTTTTTTTGTACGCGTTACAGAATTTAAAATCAGGTTGTGCATGAGCAATCTTTTTCGAAAAAATGTTTCGCGAGTGTAGTATTGATTGTAGCGAATGTAATATTGATCGTATTGTCTGCGTCAGGTGAACATTTCTTGCAAACGTTGTAGAAACACGACGACTTACCGTCGAGCCTGAGATTAGACCCTGGTGGAAGAACAATTAATGCATAGGAAACGAAACAGATATCGGTAATATAAGGAATGTTAGAAATATGGAAATTTTATGGATCCTATTGTTAGGCGACGTGTCCTGCAGGTACTGTTATAAATCGTCAGACTATACCCTCGTTATATCGATTAAAAGCGGAACTGCCATTTATCTATTCCAGTTAGAGAAATTGGCAAGATGCGTTAAGTCGAATTTCTACCTTCCTCCCCTTTCAATTTTCTTCAAGTAAATTTTTCAAGTACTCCACGTAGGAAACACAGGTGGAGAAATCTTCTCTTTGGTTTGTAAGAATTTTGGATATCATAGAGCTAAGTTTCCATTTTAAATCATTCGGCATGTTAATTCATGGTCGCCCCACGTATATTCTGTAAAAAACAAAGTCATTTCAACGTTATCTATACATTTGGTGCTTAGTATTTTATGAACACTTCTTTCTCTTATGAGCAAGCTTTTCAAATTTGTTAGACACTATTCTCCGTGTTCCATGTTGCAATCGCGTGCTTTAAGGTTTTATATTTTGTCTTTTCCCATTATACGGTTTCATGATATTTAATGGTTGCAAAGGTGATTGCAGGTTACGTTATATTTCTTCAACATCATTGAGCTTGTAGGTACATGCTGGCCGGTAGATCAAAGAGTCTACTTTTCTCGTTGAAGTAAAGTGCATAATTTGTCTGGCGTCTATAATATAAGAAGATGGGTGCTTTTAAAGCATTTCAGTTTGTAATTACGTATTCGTATGTCAGAAAATGTTCAATCTGCTCAACCTGAAGGGGAAAGAATATTTTGCGAACATTGAGCAAGGGCGCTTCTTACATTGCCTCGCATTTTCCTTCTATGAGCGTGGTTCGGTTATTCCGGAAGTTCATGTTCCCTTTGGTACCATCACTTTCGACGATAGTACATACATATATTCCACATTACATTTCTCGTAAACATTGCCGTCGGAAGTTCGTTGTATTGCATACAATAAGCCAACCCATAGCGGCGAATTTGCCAATTTGACGAACGATGGTTAACATTCAAGCAATGTACAAACGTTAGGGTAAGCCTTGGAGATCGGTATCTTATTTAACGTCCAGCGTTTTGTGATAGGATAACATTCGAGAATGAACCGATATGTTGAAAATGTGATCGAACGTGCGTGTTAAGAAAATAGTGCGCATTCGTTTGTGAAAAAAGAAAGACATTTTATTCCATTAATGTATGCAATTTCTGAAAGCGAAAGATACTACGAGAGGGAAATAGTTCCGCTTGGTTTAAACCAAATGATATTTCTTTTCGCCATTAATCACAGTTGAAGTGAAACCTGGTTTTGTCGATTCATGTACAATATAGTAGATTATTCGGTTTTATACTCGTGACATGGTAATGTGCTTTCAACATATATATTACGCATAAATTGTAGCATATTATAATGTGAAACGCGTCCTCGTGTACGTTACATGTATATACGTATATATAGATATATATAATGAAATTTATGATTTGTACATATATAAGCATAAATCTCTTTGGGAAATAATATCAAATTCGCATGTTGATACGTAAAATAGAACAATTTGCCGAGTTACCCTTTTCACATGGGTGCGGTTAAAGGAAATGCAAGATATTCGTTCTTACATTGTTGATCAAAATACAACATCAAGATTAGAATAATTCTTCTTGTGAAAGATGGCATTCTGTTGCGAATGATGTATCTTTTCGTCAAAGGAATCTCTTTTTAGTCCAGTTCAACGGTGAATTCTTTTTCCAGTAAATACTTCTACTTTATTGTATGTACAGCTATTTAGATCATCGTTTCGCAACGACCAATTCATTTAGTAAAGAGAGATTTCGAGCAGTGAATTATGAATTAATTAACAATACTTGATGCAATAAAAAATAAACAATTTCTACTTTCGTTTTGCAATTGAAATCAATCGATCTGCTCGAAAGCTCTCGAAGTGATATTCTTCCTGCAGTGAAATAGCGAACGTCGAAAGAAGGTTCTAAGATGAAACGTTAAAGTTGAGTAGAAGTATTAATTGAACTGTACGTTATGTATGTACAGGATGGTTTATATACGATGCGATTTGGCTAGTGTAATATATTTTACGATATACATTTAACGCACTTTGCACTTCAAACGATCGATGTATGTTTTTGGGGAATACGGATAATGAGAAATGTATACTGTATATTAAGGTTACTACTACCCTATTATTATTACTACTATAATAAAGAATGATACAACATAACTGTTGATACACTGCATATTTCCTTCCTAATTAATGAACTCAGCTTGTGACCGCCAATTGCCCTCAACATATCTCACCAACACAGTGTAAAGAGAGCGTACCGAAAAGCGATAAGCATGAACAATTGCTGGTAAGTCACATTCCCCGGATTGGTTTCGCTATGCAGCCCCAATACAAGAACATTAAGCGGACATTACTGCCCACTTTAGTTACTTAAATGGACAGACAAATGAATAAGTTCTTACTGCAACTACTTTTGAACTCTCGTTTCTATTTACATATATGCTACTTATTGCCCCGCAACTTTTGTAGATTCTTCGGTTTTCTGACGCTCTGGAGATAATTCTTTAGTAAGATAATTCATGTATGTTTCGGCTTAGGAATTACATTTTCTTATTCCCCAAATGGCCTTTTCTTCTGTAAATCAAATACTTATCTGTATATTTTAATTGGTAAATTAATTAATACCCGTAAACAGATGCTTGAAACTACGCGGGTCTCTGCCATATCTACAGTGCCTCCAATGGTATCGCCATCTATACAGAACTCCTTGAAACTACTCGTGCCGCTATGGTATTACCATCTATACAGAACTATTTGAAACTACTCGTGCCGCTATGGTATTGCCATCTATACAGAACTCCTGGAAACTACTCGCCCCTCTTATTTACATTAAGTGTAGATATGGGAGAGGCCCCGTAGTTTGCCCCGCATTTGATTCTAATCTACTATTTAAGAAGGTAGGATTTATATTTAAGCTGCGTTTTACTTTTTAAGACAGCAGTGTTCACCACTTCAATAATATTTCGTTGCCTAGTTCTTAAGATCTTAGGATATATTTTTTTTTAAGTTTTATTTCAGAAAATCGTATCCTCTTGCAGATTTTTTTTCAGGCTTCCTTCTGATATTCAATTTAGCTTTCGGTCGAGAATTTTCTAACTCATCCTCTTGTTGTCTTAATTGTACTACGGTCAATTAGTGAACGTTCTACAAATTGACAATAATAGGAGATTTTTCTTCCTCACGTTCATTCGTTCGTATCTTTAATTTAACACCAGTCCGGTCAAGATATACGCAGTAGATGCCGAGAAAAACGCAATTGTTTAAATTAACGATGTAATCCAGGAATTCGGTTTTGAAGCCGCGGCAAACTGCGAAAAAGGCCGCAAACGCGAGATGGCGCTACATACGCGATTACCGACATATCGTTACCGACAAAACATTAAAAAATTATTATCTCAGCTTCTACCTGGCCGATTTTAATTCACCACGTCTCAAAAGGAAGGGAAATGAAGAAGCTACACGATAGAAAATACCCCGTTGCTTTGACTGTATGCAGTTGGCTGTAATAACAATTTCAACTGTTTAATTGTTTATAACAAATGAACAGCACGTGGAATAATGGTCCCTCCTATTACAGATGGTAATTTATACTCCAAGCTTTCGTTCATATCCTGTGCTCATTGTTGTATCTCATCGGCAAGTCGTTTTTAATCTAAAGTCATTTTTATGTCCTATTATTTTTATTTCCAGACATTCTGTTATCAGGTGTTCTAGCGTTTCAAATTTTTGTCTGCACAGGCCACGTCTTTTATTCTTCTCTTTCCCATAATGTTTCTTCATACTTTAATGCTTTTGTATCTGTCACCTGCATTATTAATTGCTGGTTGTGGCATCTTTCAGTCTTACTTAAGTACTTTAGTAGCGCTGCTGTTCTAATATATTCAAACGTTTCGTTATATTGAGGTTTTTATATTTTTGCATTTCGTAGTCCTATTTTCAAGGCTCTCCGTCAATTCCTTTACTCCTGCTCTCATCAAATTCATTCTTATGAGACCCGTTCCATTCCTTATTAAGTAATCCTCTCTTTCTTTTACGCTTCTGGTTTGGTCTACCCTTCCTTCTATTTCCTTTAAATATCGCTTAACGATCTTTGTCTCCCCTGCTACATATACTTACTAATATATTGTTTGTGTGTGCAGGTTTCGCAGGCAAAGAGTATGGAGCTTGACCGACATTTCTCATTGGGCATAAAGCAAGAAATAAGAAAGAATAACCACGTACTTTAGTTATAGTAAATTGGTTTCTACGAATAGTTTGTAACTATTAGTGCATAAGATTAATTTAGATCAATTGTGTAATTAACTATTCTGTATACCTCATACATTTTATTTTATATTCCCCTTATTAAGTAGATCTTGTATAAACTTTAATATTACTGTTACTACAAGTTCTACTGAATAAATACCTTGGGCTTTACATATGCACAAGGTACACAATAGTCGTAATTTAAAATATGCTTCATCAAATAAGGTACGAAAATTTTAGTATAAGTTTTATGTGTAAGATATATTGTAAATTAACTTTGAAGAATAGTTCATAAGTATTAGTTTGTAAATTTGAATTACCCCATTTTTGTAACTTGTATTTTCATTAATTAATTTGAATAAATCTTAAATGAAAAGAATTCTACGCCTCTCTTTATTTTAACACTTTAACTATCCTTGACAAGACCTAATTCCAATTCCTTAAACAAGTTCTACCGTGCAGGAACTTTAAATCCAAAGTTCACAAGCGGAGAACTTGTAAAAATAGACCTCAACATTACTAAACATATTGCAACCAGGTAAAAATAAAGCGCCTCACCAGAATTCAACCAGGTTGCAAAGAAATGCCTAGCGAAAATGAAATACGGTTGCAAATGACTTGCAAATGATTTGTAACAATGTTACGCCTAAAAAATGCAACAAAGTTGCAAACAACGCCTCGAGAAAACGCCACAATGTTGCAAAAATTTTCGAGAAACATTTGCAACAATGTTGCGCCAAAAATTTTACAACAAAGTTGCAAAAATTTTCGAGAAACATTTGCAACAATGTTGCGCCAAAAATTTTACAACAAAGTTGCAAAAATTTTCGAGAAACATTTGCAACAATGTTGCGCCAAAAATTTTACAACAAAGTTGCAAAAATTTTCGAGAAACATTTGCAACAATGTTGCGCCAAAAATTTTGCAACAAAGTTGCAAAAATTTTCGAGAAAAATTTGCAACAAAGTTACAAAAATTTTCGAGAAAAATTTGCAACAATGTTAGGTTTCCGGGAGGCGTTATTTGCAACTTTGTTGCATTCTCTTAGAGCTCCGTTTGCAACATTGTTGCATTTTCTTAGAGCTCCATTTGCAAGTTTGTTGCATTTCCTTACAGCTCCATTTGCAACTTTGTTGAATTTTCTTAGAGCTCCATTTGCAACTTTGTTGCATTTTCTTAGAGCTCGATTTGCAAGAAATGAAGACTTTGATAGTGAAGAAAATGTTTGAGAATTTTCTGCTGCCAAGTTTAATAACGTATAGGGTAATTTTTATAAGTTTCTCGCTTCAGGACTTTGCATTTAAAGTTCGTCCACGATACTTCTTATATAAGGAATTGGACTTAGGTTCTTTCAAGGATTGGTAAGGTATTAAAATAAAAGGGGCAGTGCAATTTTTTTCAGATTTCAGCAAGATTTATTTAAACTAATCAATGAAGATACATGTTACAAAAATGTTGTAATTTAAATTTACAGGCTAATCCTTATGAACTATTCTTTTATATCTATTTACAAAATACATCGTAAAATTAAATTTTGTCACAATTCTAAACTAACATTTATGTAATGCAAAACGTACTGTAAACACACTAATCCAATACTTGCTAGACATTTCAGAGATAAAACTTATACTTAAAATTTACATAGTCTGTATAAAGATAAACTTTATAAGAATAAATTACGGCAATTGTACAACTTATTTTACATTTACTACATTTAGTAGAACTGTAATAGTAATATAAGTCAAATTGAGACCTTACCGTTTCTGGCGCGTCAGTCAATGGTGACTGACAGTGTAAAATACGATATGAAAGTAAAAACATTGTTTTATGTAATTACCTCAAATTTATTTAAAATTTACTTCGACTGACATTTTCACGTTCAACGCTAAAGAAAGATTTTTGTCTACACTGGCCTTAGGCATTAGCCAAACGCTTCCTGAAGTCGAGATAATTGAAACGACCCGGAGAACATTATCGCCGATTTTTTAATTATTAATAACTTTTAAATCACAATTGGCGTATTGTTAAAACTGTTGATGGATACAACTATTGTTCGTAGCTTTAATTTAAGATCAGTCAGATTAAAAAATACTCACTAGAAGCCGAGAAAATCGCAATAAGCAATTGCGCTAAATTAACGATGTAGATAATCCACAAATTTGGTTTTGAAGGCGGGACAAGTTGCGAAAAACGCCGACAACGCGAGATGGCGCCACGGTCAATTTGATGCCCGTACCATTTCCATATCACTGACAACATTACCGGCACCTTATCAAAAGCGATGGTAATTAAAAATTTTATACTTCGGCTTCTAGTGGTTATTTTTTAATCGATGAGGTCTCGAAGGAAAGGCGAAAGAATAAGCTACACGGAAAATATTACCCCGTAGCTTTAACTATATCCAGTTGGCCGGAATAACAATTTTAATTATTTATAACAAGTGAACCTCTCGTGGAATAATGTTCACACCTGTTGGCGACGGTAGCTTACTGCAAGAAGGGTGTACCATGTACGAATAACATAAGACAGTTGCATAGATGGAATCAATATTATTTTTGAGCGTTTTATTGAGTTTACCATGATTTTAATCGATACAATGATTTCTGTGGTATACTGTTGTACATATCGAGACGCGACTCCAACTTTCTTTCCACTTTTTAAAAATCTTTAAAATATATTATAATCTTCCATCTGTTACATGAACAATAATAATTACAAAAAACAATAATTACTACGCCGCCCAAACGTATTCAAAATGGCTGTTCCACGAAAAAGTATCCACCGTTGAGCTTAATAAAAGGCAATATTATAAAATGTGCAGGAAAGTCAGTTGAAATTTCATCCGATAAGAGTAACATAAATGCAATAATAACCAGCCCCGGCGTACGCCACGAATAAATTTTGCGTATGAACTTTTTCATGTCGGTTATCTTAAATAAATCATGGACATTTGGAGGAAAGGATCGAGCGGAGGGAGGAGCGAGGAATATGAATATATAATATCTTATATCATGTATCCATAAATGTTAAACGTTATTTCTTATTCTTTTTTTTCGTCTTATCGATCTCGTACTTTTGACTCGTTTTCATTTCATTTTATTAAATGTTAGGTAGAGTTTATAAGGGACACCTGAAGCTGGTCTCTTGGCGAACTTCAGGCGCTCTTTTGTCGTATACTAGCTGTGCCGAACGCACTTGTACTGGTCGCACGGTTGGCAAAGAAAAATCGGCTGAAGATTGGTTTTTGAGATGAACGAATAAAATTGAACGCTTGTAGAATATGGGGCAGCCTACATGGTCCGAGGATAATCTAAACGTCATGCGCGAACCTACACGATGGAAAATTAATAATTCGCATTGGACTTTTTTGTTGCCGGAAATTAACGGATCTCGATTTGGGGAGAATATTACTCAATAGTCAATCTTCAGCCTATTATTTCGCCCGCGACATATTATTTAACAACAGAATTTAATCACCTAATCTTCTGGAGGATACTCGTAAGTCTCACCTTCGCCGTGTCATCGTTTATACAATAAATGGATATCTTTTTCTTCCTTCCTACGTGCTAAGTAATAAATCTTCGAGCCGCAATTCATTACAATAATTATCGACAACCGATAGTTAATAAATCGATAGAAATCACCTAGTTTTCGATCGACCTTCGTGCTCCTTAAAAAATACGTCCAACTCGCGCAGGCAATAATAAATTTCAATAATTCGTAATATTAATATTCGTCGTCCATGGGGTAATAATATAATTGCAATACGGTCATTCGCAATTCGTAAACCGCAAATATCAATAATATTCCTAATAATAATAACGGTCATAATAATAATAATAATAATAATAATAATAATAATAATAGCAATAATAATGTTAATAATAATAATAGCGACAATGATAATAATAAAATAAATTTCGTTTTACTAATTAGCATCGTCGTTACAATGATGTACTTAGCTGTTACAATTTTGCCTATGTACTATTCTCTTTTATATATTTCTATATGTATAGCTACAATATATAATATTTTCATGTTGAAAAATCGTATACATTAGTGTTGTGTCGCAGGACCATTGCTTCCTTTCTGTTCTGTTTCCCGTTCGTGCATTTCATCTGCTTGATCATCCCCATTTCTGTACGCTTTTTCGTATTTTTTCTATCTCTTTTTTTTTTTACCGTCGTATCGTTTCGGCTATCTTCGGTCAATAGGTCTCACTGAGAGGGAAAAATGTGGCGTCGATGCATAGAAGCGTTCACGCTTGATGATCGAATAACGGGCGCCGAACAGAAAGGGAGAGTAAAGAACCAGAGATGGAGAAAGATTAGAAGGAAGGGGTTAAAAAGAAGAGAACGACCGGGACGAGCTTTCTGACGTTCCTGGCCGCCCTTTCTTTTCTCTGCCCAACTATGAACCACCGTTCCTTAATTCCACGACGCACAATTCCGCGTGTCGAGCCGATTCTCTCGATAACGCTGTGCCTTGTTCGGTCGTCAGCCCACGATCGGTAAAACAAAACTTCTCAACGAGGGACAAACCACCGACCGCCTCGATCTCGAAAAGCTCGAGCTACTTCCGCTTTACGCATCGCTTAAGGACGTGAACGCTTCTCGCTTAAAGACCGTGTATTACATAACATTAATAGCTTAATATCGATTTTTAGTTCGTATTACTCGCCATGTTAAGGGCGAGCCTCGGATCACAGATAGTGAGGTGATCGGATTGCGCGAGCATTTTCACGATACATCTTATATATAATGCGTTCCTACATCGTATTCGTTCCCGTAATTCTTTATTTCGCGTATCTTCTGACGATTCTTCTAAGTATTTCAAGGCGACAGCTCCTGAAAGCAAACAGCACCGGCCGTGTACGCGAGCGGATCATAGTCGCGCAAAAATTTCAGGTAGCACCATATTTTCTCCTTCACCATTGATCATTTTGCTCGAATTTCATCAACTTCCAATGATTGGCCCGTTGGAAATAATTGGAGGAATAAAAGAATAGAGATCTGTTGGTAACGTTGTTGCAACGTTTATCCGGAGATACTTTTTCCCAGCGACTATTCATGCACGCGTACAGTCGAAGGAAACTTGGTCGGCACGCAAACCTTACGTTTCTGCCCAGTTCATCATAAAATGTTGCCATCGTAATGCTGATACACGAGTTGTACAGATACGAAAGTATAGAATATATATACATATACATATATATATATATATATATATATATATATATATATATATGTTTATACACATGTATACGCATACACAATACATATGTACCTACGTACGTACGACCAACTAAGGGTAGACAGGCGCAATCGTATATTTCAAACGTCGAATCCAGTTGAATAGAGTTTCCCCGCGTCGCTTTCAAAGTCTCCGCTTCCATTCGATCGGAAAATGCTCCACGCCGATGAAAATTCGACTTCGATTCGATTCGATTCCCCACCCACCCTCGAACGATTATTCTTTTTTTCAACGGAACGTAAATTCACCCTAGCCGAGACATAGTTTCAAGCGCAACAAACGCGCGGACAAAACAGAATATTGGCAGAAAGGGCAGAACGCGAATCCTGGATTCGACATTTGGTTCGTGTGTCGGGTGTAGAAATTAACAGAAACAGAAAAATGACGTAAAAGGAAACGAATTTTAATAAGATTTCGTGCTGAATCGTTTGCTTACAAAAAGAAAAAGAAGAAAAAAAACGGGAAACTGTCTGAGTTTCTCGGTTTGCTCGTAGATACAAACATGCACACAATTTTTCAACGTAACACGAGGGTACGATATACTTGGCTTTTTACAGCAAGGACACCGGAAAATTATATTCGTACAATCTACCAACCAATATTATTGTATTCAGCTTTCAAAGAATAAATAATAATATATGAAGACTGCTTGAAGAAAAGTTCGATATCAATTGCAACAGATCACTGTTATCTGTTCCCCGAGAGAGTACAGCGTATGGTGTCCTCGCGCTCAAACGAAATGGTACAAATCAGCACGCAAACATTTTCAACGTATCGCTGCAAAGTATAATTCGAAGCTAAACTTAAAACACGGAACTTAAACCACAGTTGAACGTAGGAAACATTCTCTAGCATATTACACGATACACGGAGCTGGGATTAGATTTAAGAAAAAGTATTAACGAAATTCGCTAAAGCTGCCTATGAAAAAATACAGGTTCGTGTAAGTGCCACTCGACAAAAGGCGAGAAAAATAACGTGGAGACCTTAAAGAAAATATAAATACATATATATATATATATATATATATATATATATATATATATATATATATATATATGCGAACATTTCTACATTCCTATGTTTCTTGTTCCTTGAAATCTTAACCCAGCATAAAATTACGCTACGCAATTATAGTGGAGGGATACATAACATGACGTTAAAGAGTTATTGCAAAAAACTAAGTCAATTACTTAAAATAAAATCATGAAAAGAAAAGTAAAAACTAGTTGGTTGTATACGCTCTCTCCCTCTCTCTCCTTAGCTAGGCGTCTGTACGCCACCGTATTGTCACGAGAAAAGCGATCCTACGTGTTCTTTAGGAGCACATTGTCCTACGGATTCTTATCGTTCGTCGTCTTTCCCATTCACACTCTTTCTCTCTCGCATTCTCTCTCACTCTCTCTCTCTCATTTCCTGATCCTCCTCTTTATTCGTTCTTTAAATCATCTTTAAATACGTGACGTGGAGACTCGGGCACAGTCACTCGATAAGGCAAGATTAAGTACCAAGATCGAAAGGCAGAAGTAAGGAAGATGCGGACGCGAGTATCCATTTAACCGATTCGTCGAGCGACGTTCAAATCGAAACTCGCCTCGCGGATACTTCTCGCGGAGGCAGAAGCCAATACTCTGCCGCATCTTCCTGCGCGGTCCGCCATCGTTCTTGACAGAAAAAGAGAATAGGGTTTTAAAACGGGAAACTAACGTTACTATTAATCGTAGGAACACCACGAACATTCTCCATCGTATGTGGCTCGGAGCTGCGTGTATGTCGCATAGGTGTACGCGTGTACCTGTGTGTGTATAGGTGCAACGACTGTGTATACTTGTTGATGATCGGTGACGGTGTAATCCTGTCGCCCAGCGGCGATACCTCTGCTTTTCTCTTCTCCTCTAGCGTACATTCCGCTCCGCATTTCTTTCCCTGTTTGCTTTTTGCTGCTTTCCGGTTTCGTTGCCGCGTTTCTTTCTATTTTGTGTGTGTGCGTGTTCGTGTATGTGTGTGTGTGTGTGTGTGTTTTTTTTTTTATTAGTTTCGTTACCATTCTAGCTCGCCCATTCCAAAAGTAATTTTAGACGCGCGGTCGTTTTTCATTTTCTCGGTCGGAATCAGAGTCCGCTGAATCGTGGAGTGGCGGAAATTCCGGCACCGCCTCGCGTTGTTGCATCCATCCCGCCGCGCCTGGCCCCCCAGCCAATGCCTTGCCCTGCGTCATTTTTTTCGATTTGTTTGTTTGTTTATTCAATTGATTTTTAGCCCTCTGTCTTTATTCCCTGCAGGTGGCGACAAAATGCGTGTCATTGGTCACGAAGCCTCGCCTTCAACTCTCAACTTTGCGCGCTTTTCTGTCAGCTTAGACAGACTTCTTTTCAAATGTCGCGGGTTAGGCGTTATCGAATTTCATGTTTTGTTCCGTTCAGGTAAGCGCGGGCTACTTGAATTGGCCGCCCGTAACAAAATATCGATTCCTCCTTGAGAGCGCCTCTGTGCCTGCATTTCTTATTTAACGAGGAAAAAGAAAGGACGAATCGATTCCCGTTACGAGCATGAAAGGATTCGTTGGCTACGTGGCACACCGCGGATACTAACGATCGAGATGATTGCGAGCAAATGAACAAAACAGCGAAACTAGAAATCCTTTCATTCTAAATTGCCAATGCAACGAACCGGCGCCTCTTCTACTATCTAGGCGAAAAATTTAGAACTCTGCAAACGAACTAAACATGTAGTTTCTATCACCCTTTCTCTCTCTCACACACACACACACACAGGCACGCGCACTTTCACGCGCTCACTCTCTCCGCATCTTTCTTTCGTCTCTCCTCTATTCAACCAGAAAACCCCAGCCAATCGAATCGAAAAATATAAATTTAAAAAAAAAAGAACAGACTAATTTAAAACGAACACACGTACTACCGTGTAAAACCAATGTAACACGTATAAACGTAAATTCTACATGCAGCCATGCGTGCCACGAAAATATCATTCGAAGATGTATCCGTAAAGAATTTATCTAATCCGCACAACTCGTTATGCGTCCTGATTTTGCGTACGTACGTCATCAGGATCTACGATTGCGTGTGTGATTATTCTATGATTAAGTATCGAAAGCCATACGAGAGCGATAAGAAACCGCGTGGTGCGTTCTTCGAGAATGCATTTGCATAGCACAGATAACCTACAGATAGCCGTAACGCGGATAGGGATCGTACGTCTGCCTGGTCTCGAAAGGTGGCACGATTGGCCTTGCGAGCGCGAAAAAGAGTCCAGTCGCGATTAAAACAAGAGTGATCGAGGCGAACGATCTCGCTGTTCTTGCAAAAGTTGCACCGGGGCATGCACTGCGATACGTTTGCGGCACCGCTGACGTATTGACACCTTCGCAATTATCACTGTCGTTTAAACACAGGTCTGTCAGGGAAACAGAAACTCTCGCCTCTCGACGGCGTCCACCGACACGGTTGGATCGGGACCATTTACTACTTGCTGCCGTCAGTTATATAATTTACCCATAAACGAGCTGCTTCGCGTTCTTCTTGCCCAAGCGAGGCCCGTTAACAGAAGTTTTATTGCACGTTCGGCGTAGTTCTAGAAACGAACTCGAAGACGCGAACATCGCGCGCAAACCTACCCTCGTATTGGGCGGGGGAACAAACAATTTATTACGGAAGAAAAGAAATCGAAGTTTCTAAAAGGAACGTTCGTCTAATAAAATCGAAAAGTTCCCGGCTTCGAGCACGACGGTGAAAACGGCACGACAAGCGGGAAATTGATCTACGTAATTATTTAAACGCGTATTGCACTATCGACGAGCGAACATCTCGATCCAACGCGAATCTCTCGTCCCGACCGCTCAAGGGTAAAGAGACCTGTGCTTGTTGCAACGAAGAATCGCATCCCGATTGGCTCGTCGATTTCTAAATGTTGCGTATCGTTCTCGAATCTCTCTCAGGCATACTTCACGCATTCGTCCACGCTCTCGTAAAACAGAAATGGATTCAACCGGTCGCGGACACCCAGCACGTCGAGCACGGAGCACGAGTCAACGATTGCGATTTCATTTCTCGCCGGCACGACGCGTCACTGTGAACACAATAGAAAGCCAAAAAAGGCCGAGATCAGTGGACACGCATCAAACCGTTGGAGGCTTTTTGTTTTTCTTTAATTTAGCCAAGTGTCGTGATTCCCGTCTTTTCCTCTCATTTCTCGATCCACTTCCCTTACTTACTCTCCTCCGTTCTCACATTTTCTTTCTCTCTCGCTATTTGCTTATCTTTGCGTGAAGTCTGATTCGATGTCTCTCTCACTCTATGTCGCCTTCTAAGAATTTCGTTTCATCTGCGCCAAGAGAAAAAGAGCTGAGTGAATTTTCATTCGAGAGCAAACAGCCTGCCACCCACCATCGCGGCCCGCCGAACCGTTCATCCTGCTCGGTGCAATGAAATTAATTTTGGAAGAACGACCAAGGGGAGCTTAATGACCAAAGGGGGAGAGAGATATGAGCCGAGGAACTCATTGTGAAATCTCGCATCGCGGGAAGATGGACGGTTTGCCGACGAAATTCGCGTGTACCAGTCAAATCGTTAGGTGATGGAGAGTAGAAGAGACCAAGGAACAGACGACCAATCAATCGTAACAGTATTATTACAGGTGCCAGACCGTGCGAACTGTGCTTGTAACAATGCGCTGGAAAGAACGCGGCCGTTAGCGCGTTTTGCCTTCTCTCGAAATTCAACGATCTCGCGCCTCGTCGCGTCGGACCGAAATGGTCGCGATGTGCCGCTCCGCTCGAGCGTAATTTAAGTAACGTAGAACGAGTGAGCCGAGTGGCGTGCCCTTAAAGGTATATTCTGATCGAAGAAAGCCCTGAACGAAGTTCGAACCTCGAGAGAAGTAAATTGGTATCTACCGATGAAACAATCTTGAGAGCCTCGTGAAATCGCGCCCCTGTCATCGATAGATAGTTTCCCGGCAAGCGTGTGAAAGCAGGTGCGATTATTCGACGGCCGATTTACTTGTGAAAACAAAAATGATCAAAGAGAAAGACAGAAACGTGGGAACAATCTGCCAAAATTTGGAACGTTCTCCTCCGCGTCGTTGATCCAAAAAAACGCGCGGCTCAAAGTTGCGCACGCGCGCACTAGACACTCCGCACCCAAATTTCTGTTGCAACAAACACAGTTCTTTGCTTCGTTTTGTTAGATTCGGGGTACCAACCAGCAGCGATTAGGACGAGATTATAATGTATGTATATATATATATATATAAAAAAAAAAGAACAAATGAAACCACAGACAAGAGAATAGTGTAACGGAAAAAACGCTTTATAGACGGGTCAAACGGGGTGTTTGTTAGACAGACCGATGTACAGGAAGGTTCTTGGTGCTTATGTAATTGTGTGCAAGCCATTGCTCTTTGTTATGTTGCAATTACGGAAACGTTAGTGCCAGCTGCAGCGGCAAAGGCATTCATCATCTCTACCGTTTCTTTTAAGCTCAATTTTGATCACCAATCGACGATCGTACGCCTAAATCGAAACACTCTATCCTGCGCGAAGAATGATATCGAGAACTATCGAGAAAAGCTGGATCCTTTCTAGCGAGTGTTGACTTCGTTCGCGCGGAAAGCCGAATCGAGGAGCAAAGAGCTCGGAGTAGACGGTTCAAGAAAATTCCTGACCGTTCGCGGTGACAGGGAAGCAGCGAGGAACAGGTAAGTTCCGATGTAGCCGAACGAAACGAAGGTGGAAAACGAAACGGGAAGCAGAGGCGGTTTGAAAACGCGTCGGCTAAGAGGAGGCATGCATTTTAGTCGCTTCATTTCGAACGGGTTCTCGCCCCTGCGACTAGAGCCGTGGCCGAACCGGATGAACCGCGAAATTAATTTTCTTGCGCACTTCTCCGCCTTCCTTGGCCGATTCGAGTTTCAGGAAACGCAACGGCAACGAGCGAGACGCGAACAAGGAAGAGCGCGTTACAGCCAGATGGAGAACAATAGCTTTGACCCATTCTCTTCTCTCCCTGCTTTCCTATTTCTGTTTCTTGCGGATACGTGAACGGCGAGGTTACAAAGACGAGATTCCGAGGCCGGAGTAATCGCGGCAAATGTAGCGCGATATCGAGAGGAGATGCAATTTCAATGCGGCGCAATATTCGAGCGCAATTTGGAATGAATCACCGTAGACGTAGCGCAGCGTTTGTAACGAGGCGCGTGCATACATCGACAGCCGGTCGATACATCGGCGAGGGGGATATTTAATCCAGCAATTGGAAATATCTAGAAATTCCCAAGCTAGTCGAGCGACCGCCTCGCGTGTCTGTGCACGAATTTAATTCAACGTCACTCTTTATCGCGTGACACCGTCGGAATTGCATGTCAGAAAGATTTACTGGATACGAAGAACCAGACACCGTGCGATACATTTTGTATCTTTATTTCGGAATGACGCGCGGAACAAGGAAAACCACGGGGATAGAAATCGGAGACGCGACACGACAATTGTTGTACGGCGATCCTTTGATTCCGTCGAGCGACGCGATTGCATCGCGACCTGCCTTCGAAAAAAACAACCTGTCCACGCGAGCTGCGGGCACGCGGAAAAGAAAAACGAGTACAGAAGAATAGCACGTCAGACCCAGAGAAATTAACCCACCGAAGATACTGTTCTGTTACGTTTCATCGGGCGAACAGAGGCAGCTCGTTAGAAGCGGGGCGCGCAGCTACCAACTTCATTAATATGCGAGGGAGCAGCCCTACCTAAAAAGTGACTTAGCAACTCCAATGCATACTAAGCAACCCTTACTCTACTGGCTGCCCCTAACTTCGAGTGCACTCCCCGACTCTCCTTCCTCCTCTAACCTTCAGCTCCTGCCACCGCTATCGGCACCTCTCTGTGCCCATGTTTATGGGCCAGCAACAGCATAGCCGACCCGACCGTATTCTATATTCTAAAAACACGCATCTATTCACCTACGTACGCACTCGCGGTTCTCTGCAAGCTACCATTGCGCGACGTTCACGCGTTGTCCCGCTGCACACAGAGTGCCGCGGCGTTATCGAGGGCCTCTTACTGACAAGCATTTTCGTCGCAAACCACTCCGGCGCAGTCTAGACGCGTTACGCGCGCCCGTATCCTGGACGATCGAATCACTCTGTGTGCAAACGCGAGGACAACAAAAATTCACTTCATCACCGTTTCACCACCCACTGTCACTCGTCGCCGCCTGTTTTCTTTTTTTCTCTCTCATTTCTACTCCCTTCCTTTCGTTCCAGCATTCTCTCCCCCAGCCACACTTCCTTTCTCACGATATGTGTGAATATGCGGTAAGAGGCGCATGCATTTATTGGCGATACAATGCGATGGCTTGAAAATGGATGGAAATCGAGAGCAGAGTTCCAAACAGCGGGGTTACCGTTTAACGCGAGATGATGGCGAAAGAAAATTTTTCGTCGTCTCTTTCCATTCATTCGAGCCAGGGAAAAGGTCCCTCTACACTGGGACCAAGCGTTATCAGGATTCGTTTTTCACCCAGCGCATGCTCAGAGAATATAAGAGGGCGTTGAAGAAAGCGAGGCAATATGATCGCTGACTACAGGGAAATGTATTCACGTAGGTAGAGAAGATTTGACGTTTACCTGGTGCATAGGATCGTAGCCCATGGAGCCGTCGTTGTACGGTTGCGAACCGTAGTCGCTACCGTTTATGCCCATTCCGTACCCGGCCATGTCTTGCGGGCCACCGGGTGGCGCCGGCGACATCATCGGCGTCGGGGTACCCTGGCTGGTACCACCCATACTGTACGGCGACGCTCCTGCAAAAGCTGCTGTAGAAACAATCGCGGTGCATACAAAATTCGAGGGTGCGTCTTTTAAGTTCTTCCGCCACACCGATACATTTCGTCCATCTTAAAAATCGTCATCGTATTCTATTCCGTTCGATTGACATTTCATGACCGAACGATTGGACGCGATCATTCCTTCGTACGAATCTGCGTGTCGCACGTCACCGATTAATGAGATCGACAAATGTATCGTTAAACTGTGATTGATGTTTAGCAGAGAATGAACGAATTATCAATCCATATCCGTCTGAAAGCGAATCTTTAGCGAACATTCACGGGTCAACGACAGCGAGAAGCTCAAAAAGTGGCCATATTACGTAGCAGTAGTAGCAGCAGCAGCAGCAGGAATAATTCTTTACTTTGGGACGCGAAAACATTTACGTCATCCGCAAGGAAACACGAGTTCCGCAATGCTGCCGCGAGTATAGCTGGAATTCCGTTTCTTTAATTACGGAAAGACTGTGGCCCGTTTATCGGGAGCGTGGCTGAGGAAAGACAAACAGACTTTGAAAGGGCGTTGAAGTAAACGCAAGAAAAGCTGGTAGCTCGTCGCCCTACCGCGTTCTCGTATTCCCCCCTCGTCTTTCTTTCCCCCTTTCTCTTCGTCTAGCATAATTGCTAAGTTAAAAATATCTCGCATTTGCTCTCGAAAATGAGGAGAACGCCTCGGTAGTTGGAGAAAGTACGCGTGATTGCGACCGGCGAGGCCCACGAATGCGAAGGATTTCCAGAGAAAGCACGACCAGAATCTCCCTCCTAATTTTCCTAGGAATGCGAAAAGAAAAATAGAAACGAAGCGAGACGATGCGCCGGCTGTCGTTCGAGATCGCCCGTTTCGTTTCGCACACGAGCGGTATACGCCGAGGCTTCTGGATGATTTACGGTGATTGCGCAGTTCAGAATTAAGCGAATTTTTCTACGGGCGAAAAACTGTATTCTGAACGGCAATCGATAATTTCGTTTCTCCTTGGACGATTTATTAGTCAGCTGCAATAACAGTGGTAGAACCGAGCCGAACAATGAGCGGTAACTCAGTCGCATAATGATTTACAGTAATGAGAAACCGCCACGCTATGCAATCCCTTCTCCGTCCTAATTTCGAGTCCAATGTGTAAATGATCGTGACAATGAAGTCGGGGCTGGTACCCAACAGCGTTATCAGCAATAACTGAACGTTTCACGAAGCGCCATGTCGCGTGCGGAGGGATGCGCTTTTAATGAGTTTGTCGTCGTTCTCCCAGCAACGCTCCACGTGTATCGAAACTTGAATCGCGACGAGAGAAGCAAGAAACCGTGTCTTTCAGCCGTTTAGGATTTGATTAAAAAATTTCTTCCTGACTTTCATCGATATCCTTGATTCGAGAAAGCCATCGAAACGAACTCTTCAAGGAACACCCGTCGCTCGTCTGCGAAGGACGGAACTTACCAGCTGCCTTTTTGGCTGCGTACAAGTTCGCCTCCTCCTGTGCTTTACCTATGTTTTTCTTGTAGCGTATCCTCTTGTTGCCGAACCAATTGGAAACCTGCAAGCAGAACAGACGGCGGTGCAAGATCGCTGAGAAACGTTCGCGATCGAACGTTGCGTTTATCTCGATCGATATCGGAACGCGATTATCCGAGAAGCTCGCAACGCGAGCGGAGGGCCGCGCTACTTCCGTTACTTGATCCCGACCGGTGCATAAATTCTATTTATCGCGAGAATATGACCGAAGATATTTTCGTTTCACTTTACCTGACTCACGGTGATTCCGCATTTTCGTGCGAGCTCCTCCTTCGCCTCCTCGCTCGGATAAGGATTACTGAGGTGCGAATAGAAATATTCGTTCAGGATTTCGGAGGCCTGTTTGCTGAAGTTCCGTCTTTTACGCCTACAACAAAACAATTTCTCCCATCCTGTTACCAATCATCGTTCCGCGAGAAACGCACGGCGGTATTGCTAATCGGGGCAAAGAATTTTTACGCAACCCGTGACTGACCTTGCGTCCAGGAATCGACTCCTCAGAATCATCACGGCCTCGCAGGTGGACTGTTTAAGCTGCATCTGGATACTGGAGAACTTCTTGTGTATGATCTGGACCATCCTCTCGATCTCTTTTGGCGTGATCGGCCTGGTGCGGCTTTGTTCCCTCAGCAAATTCATTACGTGGGTGGTAAACTCGTTGCACGCCTGAAACCAGATAAAAATAACCGTTTAAATACGGCACAGAAATAAAGAAGCATGGTGTCGCGTTCGATGCGCGATCGCGAGAAGGGTCGTCTCGACGCGTGTCTCTCTCTCTCGAAAGACAGAGAGCCCGAATAACGCTGACGCCTCGAAACAAGAAGGAAATCGCAAAGGGAAGCGGAGAAATAGGTGTCCAAGCAGGGCAGAAACCCGTAAAGGGAAAGGGAACGAGCGAGAATCGAGGGGAAAAGGCGAGAAAGGCGAGGAAAAAAGCAAGACGCGTACGTATAATGCATTATTCCCGGTGGTTGCTCGGTTTAAGGGAAAAAGGACCTTGCTCGATATCAGTATTCGAGGCGAGCACGCTACCTTCTGGAGGGAGCGAAGAAGGAACGCGAATGTACGAGAGAAAGAAGCGAAGGAAGGGAGAGGAGGATGAAAGGTGGGTGGATTTTCCTGAGGGAAGGCGCTAGGAGGAAGAGGTCGGCAGGGGAGAGACGTCGGACAGGGTGGCTCGCAATTTCGAAATGGATTCCACTCTGCCGCCATACCCCGGCAGGCACTCTCGTCGTCCTTCTTCTGTCCACCTAGTTTCTCTCCTTCCTCTCTACTATCCTCTCTTTGCACGAGCACATAGACTCGGTAGGGTGGATCAGCTTCGTTCCTGCCTTGCTGCTCGCAAGGACGAGGGGCTTGGGGCGATCTCGAGTAGGTGGATTGGATGGAAAACCCATAGAGAATTATGTCCTCCTCTTCGCGTCGGTGTTCCTTCCAATTTTTAAATTATCGCAAACGGTTGCCGGCCCCCGCATTTTTCGGCCAATTAAAAGAAACTCGTCGATAGACCCGCGCGATCCAACCGCGCGGCCGGCACAGGTTTCCAGATGCAGGCGAGTTTATCGCGTGGCAATCGTGTTTGCGGCACGGAACGACGAACTTTTGACGCGGGCAAGTGCTAAAACATGATTTATAAAACGCGAGGCATCCGTTTTGGCGATAAAACGTGCGCCATGAAAGAGCGAGAGAGGCGCAAATCTGAGAGGAACGGCGAACGATCGCGGTCGTACATCGCCGTAGAATCGCAGCACCGTTTTCAATGAAGACGCGACGGACATTTCGGAGCGGCCATAAAATTTCGAGACGTCGATATCCATCCATCTAAATAGTAAAGCCAACAAGTGTCCCGGTGACGGTCGTTAATCCGTCTACGCGCCAAATGAGTTTTCTCGTGATGGCTCTAATTTTACTGCGGTTCCCTCTATTAATACGGGCGCACGTATTTCGAGGATATAGCACCGAGAGCCTCCTGGCTCGCAGGCGTTATCGAAATTCCAACCTGTACGCTGCTAAATATACCCGGTCGCGGTTACGTCTGGCGCGGTTGTTCCGCGGTTACCGCGATACGTATACGGTAGCCTCTTTTCTTGCGTAATCGAATTTAGCATTTGCAACAAATTTCACGGACGGTCCCGTTCGCGGTCGTCCGCAGCTGATATCCGGCCATTATTCTTCTCGTTAGCGAATCTGCTCGAGCGCGGATCGGGATGGAGCTCGAGCCTCGCGCGGTTGCGAGGAGCGGAGGAAAGGTTTTGAAAGAGGCGCGTGCGAACAGGAACGGTTCAAATCTGAACGAAAAATCGGACGAAATAAAGGAGGATATGCGCCAGTAAAATTCATGCCAGACGATGTTTGTTGGCCGTGATCACGCGATCTCGTAAAACTCGGCGCGGTTCTATTCTCGTACTTGTCACGCCATTTCGCATAGTCAGGCAGACGTTCACCCTAATGCAGTGACTCCGCCGCGAGTTTGAATAGTAAATTTCGGTTATGATAAAAGTTTTGGCCGCAACGATATCAGCCGCAGTAACGTTACTAACGTTACTTTTAAGCGCGGCGATACGTTCCCACGGCAGAACTCGAAACACTCGGCGAATTCGTGCCACGGCTAGGCTGAGGCGAAAGGGAAGGCGAACAGTGCGGGCGAAACGAAATCACGGGCTCGACGGTCTTTGACTCTTAGATTGGGGGAGGAAAAAAAGGCCGGGGTTGAAAGTTGTTAACGATCGGGCTTATCGATAGGGCGTCAACTACCCTCGGTTAACTGCTGCTGCATCGGGGTGTACAAGCGAGCGCATACATCTCGGCACGAGCTACCGACGTCCATATTGTTGCATTTACAGAGAATTCCACACGCTTCCGTGCGCACACCGTGGACCTCGAGGCAAGAGTGTGCGTATTTACTGCGGGGAAACATCAAGACCGCTGACACCCGGTGAAATATGGGGTCGAAACGGGTGTGGCAATTAAAGCACGCTCTCGCTCCCTCGCGGAACCGCGCGCGAGTGATTTGGTATTTATGCACGCGTGAATACGCGAACCGGTACGAATGACCGGCCACGGGTTATTCGCAAAGTATGCAAAAGGGAGAAAAGGCGAGAGGCGTTGAAAAGAATTATGCTTTTATCGTTGATAAGTGAGTCGTGGCGTGGCGCGGCGTGGCGAGGCGAGGCGAGGCGAGGGTGAGAGTTCGCGCGCGTTGCGCCCTGTCGAGCCTTTTTTATTCAACCGTCCGTGTAAGTAACTCGAACCGGAAGAACCATTGATATTCCCCAAGCCGATCATCGAACAATCTGGAAGCGTTCTCGGAAAGGGATAACGCGTCAGCGAGTTATCGCGAAAATGGAGCGTTTTATAGGCACAGCACATGGGGCGTGGTGGCTGTAAAGTTTTACAATTTCGTCGAATTTCAAACGCAAAACGCAATAGCCCGCGGGGAATTTCCTGGCATTAAAGAGATCCGGGGTTCGCGATACAGCCGCTGGCTTGGCCGACACGCGAGATTTTACTTAGCGCGAGCGAGCCGGTTCATTAGCACGCAAATTGTCGAACAGAGACGAGTCTCGTTTCTCTGCCGGTGTACGTAACTGGTCCTCCCCTATCGTTTTGCTCGGGGGTGGAAAAAAATCGCGCACCGACTCGTCCGATTCGATTACGCGGGGCTGTTCGCAAATAGGCGTTACCTTTCGGCGTGGACGCCGGGGAAAATTTGGAACAAAAATACTGCACACAAACCTGTTCGTATTTCTCTAACTCCTGGTGGTAGATCTGTCTAATTTGGGCGAGCTTCGCTCTGTAGTCCGAGTGTTCGATAGCGTTGTCGGGTTGTCCAGGTGGTCCAGCCGCTGCTGCCGCCGATGCCGAGGCTGCAGCTCCCGCACCGCCTCCCTTCTCCGGCCCAGCAACCCCCTCCGCGATCAACATGTTGTCCAGCCTCATTAGTTGCGGATCGGGCGGTTCCTCTTCTTGAGTGTTCCTTAACGATAGCACTGGAACAGCAAAGCGTCGAGGGAACGTTAAACGCGATACGAGGCAGCGGAAGTCAGACGAATCCGAATCAACGAAGTATTGAACTCGCTGGACTCCGGCCAATTACAGAAAATTGGCCGACGCGTACGCATCCGAGGTGGCGAGCTAGACAATGAGATAAATTTCAAGATCGCGGGCAGAAGAGCGAGAGATAAGGAAAGCTGGCAAGTAACAATTGAGGGAGAAGGGAGAAGGGAGAAGGGAGAAGGGAAAAGTCGGGAAAGTCGTGCGTTTACCGATCATAAAGGAATCAATTTTACTTCTGCGTTCGCTCGTATCTTCGCCCCGCCTCTCGGCCCTATCCTTTTCTTTGTCTTAAGGGCCGACACACGCAGTGGTTTAAAGCGGGGTGGTTTTCCGCGCTGTAACAGTGGTTTTATTGCACTTTTACGGCGCATGATGGAGCTGGACGACCCATAAAACCACAGAGACCCACGAACTTTCTCCTTCCTTCTCTGGCTTTCCTTGTCCATCTAGCCTGACAGTTCTACTAGAAAGATGCAACCCCCATCTTCGACAGTTTTCACCCCCTAGACGTATAAACCAACACGTGCACGCACGAGTAAGCACGAACGCCGGCCCGGGAAACTCGTGGAAACTGTTGCGAGTTGTACTTCCCCACGGAACCGATTATTCTTCCTGCGATTTTCAAAAGTGATGAACATGTTTGCCGAGCGAGAAAGTTGGCCGGGACGAAGACGGAGTCTTGAAAGTAAGTATACGTTTTCGATAAGAGGAGAAAGAGAAAACGATGGCGTCGAAAATTTGAAAACGAAAGGGCGGTTCAGAAAACGACGGGACTTCGTTAAGCGCGGACTGTACAACGTTTCTACCTCTGGTATTCCTCCTGGGTAGAGATTTGAGAATTGAATTAATCACATTTGCGGTTATTCGAGTCGCGATTTAAATTCGTTAGAGCTCTCCTCTTTCTCTCTCCGCTTTCGCGCTGCTGGAAAAAAAGTCCCCGGAGACGGTGGAGGAGCGAATAAGGGCGTGAACGTTCGACGAGATTCGCAGGAGCGTGAAACGAATGCGCGGAACTAATGCATTTATACGAAGTGTAACAATTAGGGCTGCAGTTCCAGCAAAGGGGTCGGAGTTTCAAGTTCCTTCTGGGATCGCGGCTGAAAGGGTGAAGACGCAAAGTCGATCGCTGGGGAACCGTTTCTTTGATAAAGACGTTACGCTTCGCGCTCGCTCTGTCAGGGATTTCCTATTAGCTAATGAATCTCTCTTCCACGCGGGGGAATCGTTTTCAAACTTTTCGCCGATACTCGGGCCAACTTGATTCGCAATCTTCGCGTTCGGCCGTGCTCGTTAGACCGAGTTCCGGGGATTCGATAACTCGAAAGAAATTTTCTCGCCGAGCATTCGCAACGCGATACACGGTCGGGCCTTAAAAACGAGTAGCTGTTAGTTTTCAAGAACGACTTAAGGGAAGGTTAATAGCAGTCAGGAAGATATCGTTAAAAGTTTGGTGCCCGAGGAGGTACAGCGGCCGAGAACTTTTCCCGCTACTGTGGGTAATTAAAAATGAAAAACCTTCGGCCACGTCGTTCGCTCAAGAAGCAGCGAAATAAAACGTACATTTATGGCGATGCCGTAAGGAAGAAGTTGTTCCATTGAAAGTTAAAAGACCGTGAGCCATCGACGGTACTTTCGTTTATTTGTTGGACGGAGGCGGGGGGGACTTTCGCGAGCCACCGAAGGGTTACACAAAACGGGGGAACTACCCCACCTTTAATAAATTCTATCGACTCTCCTTCCATCGGAGCGGCATAAAAAGGTTCCGATACCGGCGGAGGACCCGCGAAAGGAAGACGCACGCGGCAGTGTGCAAAATTAAACACTCGGCTGAAATTATTTTTGAGTATCGAGCAGGAAGAAAGTAATCGGGGGTGGCTTACGGGCCATAATCTGACCATTAAGGGGCGTAGGGGGAGGCCCTTGGTACCACGTCGGCGAGGCACAGGGACTGCTAACCTCCGGCGGGGGTCCTTACAAGCACGTAAACTCAGTTTTACTAGCAGTTAACATTTTACGACTCAGACGGTCTGCCTGGCTCGGTACTCCTAGTTTCTTTCCCGTTTCTACTGCCGGGAGTACACATGTCTTCCTGTTCCCGTCGCTTTCTCTCTAGCCTAGCTTCCTGTCGGCCAAGCCACACGGATTCGTCACACGGTTCCGCGAGAAACACTGCCTATACATACAAACGTACGCGTCGCGACAACGTAACGCTCGTCGTTTTCGAGGGTCGTTAGCAAGCGAACTACATTAATATGACACCCCGTTGAACATCGAGCTAATTGCCCGACTAATTCCTGTCCTGTTACGCTTTATGATGATAAAGACAAAATTTCTCTCGTTTAGAATACCACCTAGATTCCGCTATGTTACACAGCTATTACCGGGGCCCGCGATGATCTATGAACATCATTAGCCGCGAAATTTCCGTGCATTTCTTTTCTGCCACGAGTTAACTTCAACTAATGCGATCAGCTTAGTCGCATCGCGTCGCATTAATTCACCGAAAGTTTCGGGCTTGCCGTATTGTCGTAATAATCGTGCGATCTTACCCCGCGTGTGCGTTCCGAAAGTGAACGCGTCTGGCCGAGGCAATAAATCAGATTGTGCGAGCGGGCTGGACGGGGCACGAGTCTGGCGAACGGTCTTAAAATATGCAAGGGTTGCGTACACACGCGTGCGAAAGAAGGGGAAAAGGGGGAAAATAGGGAAAGCAGGGAATGGAGGGAACGGAGGGAAAAGGGGAAAAGAGAAAATCGAAAATCCCTCGTCGAAACAGCCCTTGGGATAATTTAGATTCGCGAAGCGGAGCCGAGTGGTGCGGAGGTATGGCAACAGCAGCGGCGGTGGAACGCCGCTGGTGTGTATTGATCTAAACGGGAACCCGTGAAAGCAATTAAGATAAGGCACGGTAACAAAGGGTTGTCGGCTGCTACCCGCTTTTCACCGTAGGAAAACACAGAAAGAGAGGAAGAAGGGGAACACAGAAAGAGCCACGAACTGGCTGAAAGTAGATACGCGATAGAGAAAGGACGCGGCACGAAATCAGCAGGGGGTTAAAAACCATCTCTCGAACACCCACATTTTCGTCCCGAACTAAAACCCTCGGTTACCATGGCGCCAGAAATATTCCGAATCGCTAAATCATTCTCGGGGTCTTCTCGTCTCTACCAGAGACGAGGTTGCGAAGACGTTCCGCTGGTTGCCAGCTTCTCCGCGAAATACGGCCAGCCGGGTTTAATTCGATAAATTACAGGATGTCGCAGGTGGTACAGGATATCGCGTAAAACGCAATCGGACGAGAACAAGTTAAACTATCCGCAGTGAATGGCGCAAATAAAGATGAAAATCGCTCGCTGTCGGCCGGCACTAATTTTGCATTACGGCAAACGGCATTTGCTAAAATTGCAAATTTTACATTTGCATGCGCCGAAATATCAGCGATTAATAAGGTACGACTGGTATGGGAGTATAATCGGGACCTGAATAATGGCCCTATCAATTTGAACGGGATTGGTAACGCGACAGAGGAATCGGCATTTATTTGAAACGTGAATTTGCTAGGAAACGTGCGCATACAAACAAGTGCTAATGCAGTCGGCATCGAGCCATCCGTTTCGCGCGAACAAAAGAAATTCCTCCTTTTTATTCATTAGCATGCTGCGTATAGCTCGCGTAATGCGCGACATTTGGCAAATAGCGACGGGGTCGAATACCGAAACGACGTTCGAACCGCATCGTACAAATGTTACTGTTAGCGTCGAACGCCAGCCGAAGACTGAGTCGAATAAATGACACGGGTAGCAGGTACAATACAACACCGACATCGCTGCACTTAAATTGCCGCAACCATGAAACAAATAATACCCCATTCTTAACGCTTATACCAAACGGACTCGATTTCGAACGTGAAACAGATCTTTTCAAAGATCTTTCCCCGCATCTGACAGAGTTCAAAAAAAGAGACGCTTCCCGAACTATATTCAATTCTTCTCTGCCCCGCTTGCTCGCTCTCAACCTTTTCTCCGTCAGACCGTAATACGTGGAAAAGCGTTTGGACGTTCCAGATGTAAGACGAGCGAGACGAAAGAGGGTGAGAGACGAAGGAAAAGAGGGAAGGCAACTAGAATGGCTGCTCTTTTAATTCGAGGGTGAATCCTGCTAGCAGGGACGAGCTTCCACGGGGGTGCGAAGGGTAACAGACTAGAAGAAGGCGCTGGAGCGTTACCCCAGGGATCTGATATCGACACCGAGCTGCAAGAATATCCGGGCCTTTTCTGATTTACGAAAGAAATCGAGACGCGATGTATTCTTCGTCGTTGACGCCGTGTTACGCTTCGTTACCGACGGAACAGTCGGATCGTCGAGCGTCAGGAATTAATAGCATCGTCGGAACCCATTCCGCGAGAAAAGAAAGGGCGAGAAGAGTGGTCATCTCGATCTGACTGCATCGCGCGTCGCGACACACCGCACGAAAAGCCGCGCGCGTTTTGGAGCGTACAAACGTTACGAAATGAACGCTGGGGGCAGAGTTTCTAACCGCGAACTGAATTTCTTTCCACGGATAATAATAACGTTTCGAACGGACGACGGGGTACGACGGGGTGCGCAGGGTATCCGTTCGAGACGCGCCTCCGTTCCACGTTTCCTGTCCCTCGCGAGCTACAACTTTCTTGCGATTTCTTTCGCGCTTTGGCAATTCCGTGCTTCCGTTTCTCAAAAAGAATTCTGCGCGAACGGTTTCTCGCAGTCGTCGCCACGGTTCCCTTTTCTCTCCCTTTTCTCTCGCTTTTCTCTCGCTTTTCTCGGCCAGGCGTCGCGTCGTTTCCTTTCCGAGTTCCGCGCGTCGAACTCGCTCGACCGTATCTTCGACGCGTTCCACTCGTTCTCCTCTTTTCTGCTTTTATTATTTTCTTCCTTTCTCGAGCAACTTCCGCCACGGGACGGGGTATACTCGTCTCTTTTCCGCTCGCCGTTGCGGCTTTCCCAGCCACCGTAAATCAAAACCCGAAGCGAAAACGCAGCCAAATATGTACAGTGTGCGCGAAACCCTATGTACCGGGTGTTCCGAACGACCGGCGATCCCTCTTCCGTTTTAGCGCCGCGGTACTGGCTGAACGGTAATCAAGAAATATATTTATTCGGCTTCCTATTTTGCGACGGGACCTCTCAGATACGCTCAGCCTGCACGCGTCTAACGGGCGAAGGAGAACGAAGGTGCCTCGGGGTAGTTAATTAAGATATAAACGGCAGTTATTCAATCGAGCTGGCGCGTTTCGTTGCGCGCAAGAGAAATATCGTATAACGACCGAGAAGAACAACGAGCGAATAAGGATGAGGTAAAAATGTGTAAGAAGCACGAGGCGCTCCCTCCACCGCTCTGTGAAGAAAAGAGGGTGGAATCGTCAGCGGCTGTGGGGGTCGAATAAAATTTTACGGCCGCGAAATCGTCCAATAATTGTTACGGCTCGCTTTGATCGCGTAAAACACGTCGTAAATGTCAAAAGGGACGACCCCCTGGCCGACAGGAATTACTCTTAACCCCCTTACGGGGTATTATGCCGCATTACCGACGATGCTGCGTTTGCGCCTGCACACTTCCTATATCTCCTTCGCTCCGCAACTTTCTATCCCTTCGGAAATCGTATCCTTCGGCACGGGGTGACAGTTCGGTTAGATCCACACCCCATAAAGTCACCAAAAGGCGCAACGGCGTTCTAGGGGTAGGTATCCCGCGGTGAAGCTCGTCTTGTGTCAGCGGTTCTCAATTTCGGGCTAATTAACTGCCATTTGCCGACGAGTTGCGCGTTTATTCTGTCGCGTTTCAATAGCCGTTCGACGCGTAGGCGCTACGTTCTCGACTGCACGCACCGCAACAAATTAACTTGAACTTTCCATCGGTCGACGAAGAAGTATTCCCCTGTGTCTGCAATATCCTGCCGCGCGTACGAAGTCGATATACCATTAGCTTCGTCCGACGGACAATCATCGAAAGGCGACCCTTCAAACTTTCTATCTAGAAAGTGCCTTTTGCCAGCGGGCAGCGGTTCTTCCGTTCGGAGCAATATCTACGAGCACAGTCGTCCCGGAACCCAGGACCACGAACTTCGATCTCGGCGCTTCGCCTGCCCCTTTTCTCCCCTTCGTTCGGGTCACTCTAATCTCTCTCCAGCCGGAAAACTATCGTTAATATATTCAAGCAAAAATATTACACTGCTCGTTCCCCGCTTCCCTCTTTCTCTTATTCCGAGATGGTCGAGACGCCGCGGCTCGAGCGCGGCTCTGTGTACACGGAGCAGCAATAGGAGGTCCCTGTGTAGGTACACCAAGAGGTCGGGCAAGATCTTTTAATGAAACGCGGATGTTAGAATGGCAGGAATGCTGCAAAATGGTCTAGGCGTGCTATGTACTCTACATGCAACGCGTTACATACACAGACGCGCGATCCAGCTTAGACACGCTCGAGTACGCGTACACGGTTTGCACGTTAGAGGAACGCGCGTGAACTCCGGAGTAGGAAAAGCATCCACCTAGAGAGATATATGTACGTATGTACGAGCGAGTGCTCGGGGGAACGTACATGGCAGCGTCTCGAGGCAAATTAAGCCCCTCGACTCAGCTTCGGCTTCGTTATTGAAGTAGCATTCCTGCTCGGGAACCCTCGAGGACTTGTCTCCTGCGTGCGCCGCGACAACGATAACTAGACTTTTTAATAGCTTAATAACGACCGAAGATATCCGCGACGGGTTAACGAGGAACGAGTGGTCCACCCTGTCCCCCGTTACGGCCCCGTTACGGGCCCGTTACGGCCCAGTACATGCACGGGGAAAGGCGTAAAGTGTCCCGCGACGTTAATGCGAGAACGGTCCTCTCCGTTCGGCCAAGCCGTGCTACTATTTTAGAAGAAGCGGCATTAACGAAGCTCTGACAAACGACGGGAGTAGGAGGCATCGGTTAATTGCACCGCGAAAGGGGAACGCGGAAGAAGCGCGACGATGCTAAGACGGGGGGCAAAAGGGAGGGACGCGAGTGCGTGGAGAATAAATACGCGAAAGGGGTGGAAAGGGTATTAAGAAAACGTAGCAAGATAAAAGGGAAAAGGAGCGAAAGAACGGACGAGGGAGCGAAGGAGCGAGCAAGTGGATCGGGAAAGAAATTCTTATTGCCTGGCAAGTCCGGCTTTTCCGCAATATACAGCACAGGTGTACCGAATGTGTACACCCCATCCCACCCTCCGCCGTACACGCTCTCGTCCGTGAGGGTAGAAACAGCCCCGTGCACGCATGGTCAGGACCGTATTCTGTCTAGCGAAGGCCATTACTCTTTAGTCTTGTTTCGTTTTTCTCCGCTATAATATCCGTCCGTTCTTTTTTTTAACGCTATACACTGGACGTATCGTTTATAAAAAGAAAAGGCAGAAAGTATCGTTTTCCCGGTCGTTACTACGTCCCTCCTTCGGAAGGTGCTCGAAGCGTGCAACTCACAGCGAAACGTACGACGAAAGTTTATTTCCTTCGCGAGGACCTTATCCGCATGGTCGAACGAAGTTCCGGTAACGAGAAACGGAGCCTTTGGCCGATAAAATTATAGCCTCGACGGCGAAACTGGCTGCGGTGGAAAACAAGAAACGAACGTTCTTATTACGAGTGAAATGGAATGCCTGTAAGTGGAACGTGCAAAAATAGCAGTCGATTTATACTTAAACCCGTTGCAAAATTCAACGGGAAACGGTAATCGATCGAACGAAGCTGACAAGGGGCGGCCGTGTACACCGCGGAACCTAAAAGTCTGCTAACCTCTGCAACACCTAATGACTCTATAACCTGGTTTATACCACCGACGACCGAGGATCCGCGAGAAACTGGTTTACCAGTTTCTCGCGGGCCCAGTTCCAAGCTGCGTAAATCATTCACCTTCCGGCTCGATAACCTGAGTGGAAACCCGAACAGAGGCTACAACTTCCAGCGTGGGGTCGCCGAAGCTTAATCTAATTCAGCGATCTGAAACGGCGAGCGGGGGAGTAACTTTTGATGCGAATCGAGCGTGTTTATAGAGATTCGAATCGCCGCGAAAATATCGACCATTTCCGCACGAAAATTTATGCCAACCCGACGAACCTTTTTTTTCGCGAGAGACGAAAAATTCGATGGATCTAATCCCGCCGAATACGTATCACCGGCCAAGGCAGATACCGCGTATCAATCTATCTGCTCGTTCCTCCGCCGTTCCGGCAAATCCGAATCGTTCGCGGCGTCCCGTGAATTTCGCATTAAAATCTGCTCGTTTCTCCTAGAAGTGCATATTTGTTATTTCCTGGCTGGAAAAATCCTGCTGAGCTGCGGAGTATTTCCTTCGGAGTTATCGTTCGGCGGCCAGGAAGAGAAAGAGACGGGGAATGTTTCCTCCGTCGTTCCTTTTCCAAGGGGCGGGGGCGAGCAGCGCATCGAGCAGAAGGAACAAGGGATGGCGAGGGATGGCGAGGGATGGCGAGGGATGGCGAGGGATGGCGAGGGATGGCAAGGGATGGGAAGGGAGGCTAGCTGGCTGGTGGGCTAGAGAGCGAGCGGCGACAGGGGTAGAGCGACGTTCCTGGGGGTGGAGGCGCAGGAGGCAACGTGGCGTATTGATCGAGTGGCTCTCGCGTCGGCCAGCGCCGTTTTTCGAGCCACCCGGTATAGGTGAGCGTCTGCGTTCGGTGTTCCTAGACGAGGATACGTGCGTGCACCGCAACGTTGCGTCGTTCAAATGCGTATGTACATATGCCCGTGGCACACTGTCACACTAGTTTACGTATCCACCGTAGGCAGAGTGGATGATTCAAAAATTAGATTCGCTACAATTATGCGCGCTGAAAGCGAGAAATAAACTGCGATCCTTTTATTGGGTACGGGCCTTGAACGGGGAGGTTCGTCCTCTTCTGTGCGTATGTATTAAATAAAACGAAACGGATCAATCATCTACGGGAGAAACGAGGTCCATCGACTTTATTGCGAGGACAATTGACCGCGCCGTTCGAGGGATCGGAAATCGGTCTTCGAACGTATCTTCGACGTTTGTCAACTGTCCTGAATCGGCCTGCACGCTTCCGTATGTACGACATACGCGCCGAACCACGCGTGTATGTGCGGTGCAACAAACTGTGCACGAGTGTTTCATGTGGGGAGGACAAGAGGCAATGGTCAGAAAATAACTCAGTCGGCGAGTTCCCATGTGCACGACCATGTGCACGTATGCGTGCATGGCTGTGGGCGTTGAAAACGCCATGATATATGGTGTGTGCATCCTACGAATAACGTGGTGACACTTGGCCTGGAAAATCTCCGAAGCGTATTCGCATGGTTGGGCAGAGGTTTGCAGGTATATCTGCAAGGTAGAACCGCGCAAAAAGCGTTGGAATATTTAATTTAAAAAATTGTCCAAGCCATCGAGCTGCAAGTATAAAATCGTATTTAACCGTCGCTATATTTTAAACGATAATCAATGTTAGTACGCAACGCTGAAACATTATTGGCGATCAAATATCGACGCTGCATCGTCCCAGCTCTTCGCGTGTAACCAAAGGACCGATTCCATCGGAGAGATCGTGCGTTTCAAAGACGAGGGTGGCGGTTCAATGTTCCCACAAGACCGTTTAAAGCGTTAAAAAAAGGCAACTGTTTCCGCGAACAATAATCCGAAGCTCTGGAGCGTTTCATTTGCTCGTGACTCGTTTGTTTCGCCAATCCAATGAAACAAATAATTCGCGGGCCCGAATGAAATAGTCTACGCAACTTTTGCTGCACCTTGCAACTAACCGAACCTACATACGAAACCGGGTTTCGCGAAACTTCGGGTCCGAGGTAAATTCAGAAATTTCCACGTAGCCGACCAGTATCCCTTTTCACGGATGAACAGGATCGGAGACTCTTTCGCGTTTCATTTTCATGCCAGTGGCTCCCGTGGGTATCATAAACGCACGCCTCGCGTCGCTGCAGCACCATCGGAAAAACTACCCTCACCTTTCCATCCCGTACCTATTCGGTTTCAAACTAACGAGACGGACTCTCCGCTCTTACGCGCCTAACGCTGAAAAGCTCGACTAAGCATCGTCGCGAGGAACGATCTAGCTCATCTCTTAATCTGTAATCTATCGCAAACTTCACTTTCTTAGGACCGATTTCTGGCCAGAAAATTTCGCCCCAGGTACCGCACCTCTCGATGCAAAAAACCACGCGCAAAATTACCTGGAGCAAATGTGAATTTATTAACGCCGTTAGAAATAAGCTTGATAAAAAACGGCGAATATTTCCGACGGCCACTGATTATGCGAATAGAAGTATAAAAAAAAAATCGGATAATAGCGTCCTTCGCGAAGGCTCTAATG
The DNA here is from genome assembly GCA_948146005.1 of Nomada fucata. NCBI lineage: Eukaryota > Metazoa > Arthropoda > Insecta > Hymenoptera > Apidae > Nomada > Nomada fucata. The sequence goes on along the minus strand of OX411276.1, from coordinate 36,997,591 downwards.
GAGCCATAGAGATCAGGCACGGCTTCGAAAGGAACAAGGGAGGGTAATCCGACCCTGAGGAAGGGTGGACCAACACCACTGTCGGCTCAGCTTCCTCCCCGCCAGCCGTCCATCGAGGGGGAGGACAAGGCGCTCGATATCAAATCGTCGAAAAACCATTGTGGAAGTATCGGGGACGAAACCGTCGCTACGAAATTCGTTAATCCATGGAATCTCACAGTCGAGCAATTTTTCAATTTGCTTCGCGCATCGCGATTAACCGCAATGGATAACGATAACCTTGCGGACCTCCCGATACCGGCAATCAATTTAATTTCTTATCCAATTACCTCCGTGCGGTTACTTCCATGAATAAATCTTTTCGCAGCTGCCGGTGGAAAGTGTGATTACGGTGAAGAGGAAAAATACCTGCTGGTTATAAAAACTGTGCAACGATGATATTAAAAATTTGTGTGCCGCGAAAAAATGCGCCCAACGCGATAGCCTGCGTACATGCAGGTAAGAGCGTTGCACGCGTATAAACGCAACCCTCTTTTGAGACTGCCGAGACATTTTTCTCGCGACATTGCTGCGTATGCATAATGCATGCAGACAGGATGCCGCAGACTCTTTACGCGTCGAGAATTCGAAATCGTTCGTCGCGAAAATTCTCGCTACAAGGGAAGACTGCTGTAAAATTTCTTAAATAGAATCGCACAGCAAATGTGAACACAAAATTTTGTCTCGGCTATTTCAATTTCGTCTCGACCGCTCGGAGAAAGAAACAAAAGCTGCGCGCTTTGCCCGCGGCCAAAGTATCGACCGATATTTAATCTGATATTTTCACTTTCATTTTACGATCGGTGATTGCAACGATCTCGTCGTTCTCGCGTGCAACGCAAATAGAAAATCGGTTGCGATACGGGCGGAAAATTAAAGCAGGACTGTGATACCAGGATGGGGCACCGCGTGCACTCGAAACGTCATATTCGAGCGTGGCCGCCGTTTGTGTACCAGACACACGGGACCTGTTGCTGTCGAGTTTACGGTGTTTTTACGAGCGACGTTACAGCCACCCCTGAGTACGGGGGTTGAACACACCCTCCCCGCAGAAACGATATCCCTCTTCTCATTGCCAACACCTATGTGAACGCTAGAGGAAAAGACGGGGAAAAGGGTGGAATAGAAACCGAAACGACTATCCGTTTATCTCTGCTCCTACAACTTTCTCTGTTACTTACTGCCAGCCAACGATCCGACGAATAATCGCCCGGATCCCTACTAGACGGTGCAATCGGAATTAACACGTTGATCAAAAACGCGTTTCACGAGATAGCGTTGCGCCGTTCAATCGGGCTACCTATGCTCTTCGAATCAGAAAGAGTTTCCAGAAGATATGCATTTACCGTAGGCGCCTATCTTTCGCTCTCGAGGAAGATGAAACTAGCGCCCGTCCCATCCACGTCGGCGGCAAGAAATTTTCGGCAGAACGGTCGATGGGGAGTTGCGGGAAAAGTCGCGGAGGAGATTCGGTGGGGCTGACTTCCGACGAGACAGCACGGCGTACACGGAGGGTCGGGTCGGTAGAAACAAGCGGCAAGTTTAGCGAGAGTCGAGAAAGTTTCTGCTCGTCCCCGGCACTGGCTACGAAACTTTCCAACTACCGAGTTTTGTCTCGCGCAATTAGAAGTTCCCTGTATTATTCATAGCTAACGTTGCTCTTCCTCGTCCCACGATTCCTTCTCCTTTCCTGCCCCCGCCGTTCCACCCTCGGCCGGTTCTCCCGCTGATTCGGCACTGGATGTGCTTCTTCGTAGCGCGCAAAACTCAAAGACCACCAGGAAGAGGCGCAAGTCGCGCACGGTTCATGAATTTTAATGAAATCTCCAGCCGGAGATGGAAGCTCCTTCGTGTTTCTCCTTGTCCTTCCATCTTCTCCTTTTTCTCTTTTATTCTGGCGCATACACGGGCGACTGTTGGTGCTTTTCATCCTGATCTATGCTCCTTACGTGCTGCTCGATAGTCGCCGCGAACGCTACGCAGACCCGCCTTCTGGAACTATGTACGTATATACACGCACAGGACGTGCAGCACAAGCTCGTGACTTAGAAGGGACCCTTCGAGTACCCCCGTGGAAGCTGTATTCCCAGCTCGAGTTTTAACAGAATACGTACAGAGATGGAGCGCATCGATATTCGAACTGGATTAACGACGAACGGATTACCGGAACGTATCGTACATCTATAACGCTAACAAGATAACGCACGGCACGAGTGGCGGAACGAGTTGCTTCGGATAACGCGGCGGTGTGTCTTACAATTGCTACTGTGCTCATCCCCTCGATTGACTGTACCGAATGTGAACTGCGCGTTGCCGTTCGATCAATTAATGACAAGCTTAACGTGCACGCGATAAAATCTCGCATTACAGTCGCAACAATGGTCGACAACCGTGCACGTGAACAATTCCTCCCGCGATAAAATTATCCTGATACGCTTTTCCAATGGCAGACGTACGATGTTCCGCTCAAGGACGAGCCCGTCACTCTCTTGTCATCTTGCACTCCGACGGAATTGAAATGGAATTAAATTAACGATAACGATTGCGCCTGCACGCGCGACGCGTAATATCGCACGCGTACGAGCACGAGCCCAAATACGTACGACTTGCTCGGCCAAGAATCGGACCTCGCCGTTGAGTAGAAAGTCGCGTGCCTATTTTCTACGTCAAAACAAGATATGTCCGTGCAATGATACTTATTTCGCGGCGGGAAGCGCGCGGTTATTGTTATCCCCCAGGGCGGCATGCCACTCACCCGCGTTACGTGAATTCTAACCCCTCGAACGAGGTGTCGATGGAATGGAGAACGCTGCACCACGTAACACGGAATCGCGGGATTATTTACGGCCGAATCGACGCGCAGTGCATTAGGATGAAAGAGCAGCGTCTAATCAGAGGAGTATCGTTATAAATTAAGGATGGCGGAGAAACCGATGACAGTGAAAGGGAAGCTGATTGCAATCGGAACGAGAGCACGACGAATCGAAGAAAAAGGGCAAGGTTGTATGGCATCGGGAACGAAAAGGGCCTAACGACCGACGGTACGAGCTTCTCCTCGCCCCATGCAATCTCCATAGAATTACCATACGATTAAGAGAATACGAACCACCGGTGTACGTACAGTGGAGCCAACGCGAGCCCTCGAGAGTCTTCCAATTAGCCTCTCGAAAGATCGCTCTTCTCTCGTCTATATAGATCGCGCCAGAGTTACCGGAGAGAACATAAGATCGTGAATATATGCGAGCCAGATAATCGGGATAACCGTAAGGCGAGTCTAAGGTAAAAAGTGGACGCCAACACTGCGTCGTATTTTGTTGCAACCTGAACGCGACCCCGTTCCAGCCTTTTTGCATCGCTGCCCAACGTAGCGATACATGGACATCCGTGATAAAAAGAGAAAAAAAGAAGGAAGAAAATAATTAATCAAGCTCTCGAGTTTCTATCGAAAAAGGTGCACGGGTTGTAGCCTTTGCATTAATTATCACCGACAAAAACTGGAGCTTCGCGGGCGGAGTGCACGCGTGTGGGTCGGGTTGCCGTGCACGCAGGCGCGCGGAAAAACACGTGAAAGCACGTAAGTATGTACATGCATGCGAGCAGAAAAGAGTATATTGCATCATGGACACGGCAGTATACTCCCGCCGTGCAACCTTTCCTCCTTTCTCTCTCTGTCTTTCGGTTTACGAGCTTATTTTACTGGATTTTTATGATATAACGTACCCGCACCTAGCTCCAGCTCAAAGTTTATAGGTTTGCGAGATTTTATCGTGGCGTAACGTATGGTTTGTTAAATCGACCCCCTGCGCCATACACGCGTGCCCGCAGATTCATGTACGAGCACACTCAAACACGCGCGATGAATTCCGCAAAGAGGCCTCTTGCCGGTAGATATTTATCGCGCGGTACGACGACCCAAGTGTATCGCTCGTTTATTTTTCCAAACCCCCCCGACGCGTTTTTCGTACACCGCCGGACCAATGACCAAAGCATCGAGGAGAACCCCATTTTCTATCCGCGGCGACTGCTGACAGTATCGCAGAGGACGCCAACGATTGCGTTGACGAAAATTCGCGAATTACTATCGTCGATAATGGAGTTAACGCCACGAAACACTCTGCCCGAACGCGATAAAACGTAACAGATATTACGCAGAATTGCAGGACTAACTGCGCGAATGCTTTTACCCGGGCGCAACCTGTTAATTGTACATTCAGCGGCGCGTTCTGGGATCGGGATTCGCAATCGATCAGATTGCAAAGAGCGAAGGAAGATACTTCTCCGGGGGCGATGACCATAACGACGACTTCCGGTCACTAACTCGGCGCAATTAAAGCGACTTAAGTGCAATTCCGTTAACGGAACAGCGGGTAACTGTCGTGTACGGCTCGACAGCACAATGCCTGCTCCTTCTTTCGGATTTTCTTCTGTCCCTCCCCGATATCGTTACTCCGTTCTGCGAGTCGCGCCTTACCGCTACCTTTTTCCATTACGCGCCGCGAATAAAATCAACGTTTTCTTCAGCGTAGCACGAAATTTCCATCGCATTTGCTCGACAATAGTTGGTCGGGCGGCAGCTCCAAAAATACCATCATCGCAAGGTTACGTCTTGTTCGCCGGTGTATTTTCGGATCTTCCCTTTTTATCGACGCTCGACTTGTTTTCCGAGCAATAATGCCTACGTCAACCCCCGTTAATGAATGCACGTGTATCTTATCTGCGGCTCGAGCATTACGGTAACATTATTGCTTGATAATGCAATAAGCTTTTATCTCAGCCTATAAATATACAACGAATTGTACCGAGTGTATCGAGAGACCGTTTCGTGCTGCTGCACAGGCTGCATTCAGGGCGCGCATAGTTTCCTATAGCTTTTCTTCTACCAGTTGCCCATTAATTTCATTAGCCACGCGTGGAGCGTAGAGGATTGTCGTATTGCAACTAAATTGTTAAAAGCAGAGCGTTTGCGATTCCTGAGCGGACGCGAATTGTTTTTCCGTGACAAAAGGTAGCGCGGGGGAACGGCGTCTTGGTAGCAGGTAAAAGTTCTCGCCTCTGTGTTCACGGGCAAATATACCGAGACTCGGTGCAACCTTAAAAACTTTTCGTAATAAATCAGTGCACAATGCGACAGGCTGGAATCGGACAAATCTCGTTAGTCGAGTCGAAGGAGTTTGAGCCTCGGGAGAGCAGAAAGGCCGGTTCACCTTGGTTGCTGGAACCCATCTGCATGCGGGGACCGCGGATGAAGAAGAGGGAGAAGAAAAGGACAAACGAAGGAGGAGGGAATGAAGAAGAAGACGAAGAAGAATAAAAGGAAATCGAAGCTAGGGGAACGACATTCCAACTGGGGTCGGGATGAGAAGCGTCATCTCTTGGAAAACCGCCTCTCTGCCACCCTATGTTTCGCCGACGAAGGAACCAGGCGCAGCGATGAGACGACGATCGGTATGGTCGATTGCGTCAAGTTATTCGTTATTCGTTATTCGTTCTTCGCGAACAATTCATACCGACGAACGTATCGCGTTGAGACAAAAGTTTAAACTAAATAAGCGATGGAAATAATTAGAAACTGGAAGTCTGGTGTCCCCGTTCGAATTGCAAATGTAGATTTCGGTCCACCAGCAAGAATCCCGCAAATAATATTTCAGCCCCGGTCTCGATACAACTTCCGCAAATTAGATTACAGGGAATAGCGCGCTGCATCGTAATGTATGGCACGCATTACGTTGGCCGAATAAATTACATTATTAATTCTACGAACACGATGCTTCGCTTAGCGGCACTTTCTATGACGAAGGAAAACTACGAATCGTTAATACGAGTGCTGGTAATTGTGTCCGACTGTGGCTGTATACAGAAAAGAGCAAACTTTGCCGTCAAAGGTTGAAGTTGAAAGGAAATTTTTCGTCGAACGTCAAATTTAGATTGAAAGCGGCTGAGATTTCTTGCGAGCTACGATGCCGGGCGAGTATGTACTAGAGAAACGGACAACAAATGCGTAAAACTTCTATGCAAAAAAGAACTATGTATGCTTAAAATTTCCATAGTGTGGCGCACAAATCGCGTGCAGAATCGCGTGGGGCAAACAAATACATGAAACGTTGCGCGAGCCTCAATTAAAGTGAGCGCCGTCTAATTAACGAAGATCATACAGTTTACTTTTACGAGTACGCAATATTCATTACGAAAATTGTATAGTAGCCCGCTAATTACATTTCGAATATATCAATAACATAAAAGGGACGCGCGCATTGGCACGGTGAAGTAGCTTCGTTCATAACTCGCTCGTATCGAAGAGAACATTTGAAAAGATGTGCCTTCGTCGAACAATTATTTAAAAGGAAGGGAACGATTGTTAAAGTAAGACACAGCACAGGTATGTTACAAAACTTCCAATACTTGCGTTTCCATGGAAAAGGGTGTATAGTTGATTCGAATTGAAGATTACAGGAAAACCAGCGGTGTCGCGGATGAGAGGAACACCCACGAAAACACTTACCGCGTGGATGTGTGAAATAAAACAGAATTACCACTGGAACGCAGCCAAATCGAGTATGGATTTTTAATTGTTACGACAAAACGCGACCGTGGCTGCGATGTTTCTGAAATACAGAATCGAGAGTAATGCGGTGCCGTGCGCCGATGCGACGCAGTGTCCGTGTTGCTTTAATTAAATGACGATAAATCGAGCGAGATAGGAAGAGAGGTGACAGGGGACCCGAGCCACGGACGGAGGGAGGGAAGAAGCTACAAAACCGTTCGCATTCGAGTTGCATTTCGAAATTCACCAAAGCTATGCACGCTGACAAACAATAAATAAAGTTGACCACCGATTCACCAGTCGAACCGGCAATCGATAGCGACCGCTCTGTTTTGCAACTTCGATGTTTAGCTCGATAATAGAAAAACGCGTGCATCGTTGACCAAATATTTAAGTTTAATTTCAGGGCGCCCTATAACGAGCTCTATGGAAAATTCGACGAGTCAAATTTCGTGTATTCTTTAAAAAGATTTTACAGCCGGGAGATACTGTGCCGGCTGTGTCGAATTCACATCGATAGTGGCAAGAATATTTTTAGGAAACCACGGTATGTGGCGTCGGCGATTATACCACCGCTGCGAAGAACTATCCGAAGAAAAGATCTCTGGCGACGAAGGAGAAGAAAAAACGGATTAGGGGTTAGTCGAAAGGCGGGTTCGAAAGATCCCGCGGATTTCGGCCTTTCTCATCTGTCTCTCGCTCCTTCTCCCTCTCTCTCGTGCTATTCTCTTTTCCCTCGCTCCATCTCCCTCTTTCTGCCACCCTTCGGGATCTTTGTACGACCCATGGGAAATCGGCCTAAACAGGATTGTCCAAAACAGGTTTTCGAATATCACCACGTTTCGAAGAGTAGCTGTTTCGGTTGACCGTGACAAATCGTCAACGCCTAGAGACTAACGCTACGAGGCTATAAATCATGATGCGAGATATTCAAATGGCGCACTAGTCCATTAAAAATAGGTATCGTGCGCGCCGAGGGATAAAAACGATTAATTTTCTGTTTTGATGCGAGACCACTTTGAAATCGAAACTGTTGTACGAGAAACTCGCGTACGAATTAATCGCCGAAGGGTTGAAGCAGTATCGCTCGGTGGGCGCAATAAAAATCAAACGCAAGTTTCGTAATGTCGGCGCAAGCCGCTGCAACGTTTATTGGTTGCGAATAAAGGAGAGAGAAAAAATATCGAATGGGGAGAAATCTGACTCGGTACGGCCCTGATCCGAAGTTATCCGAGCTTCGCGAGAGGGCCGATTATATTAAATGGCTGGTAAAACGGTCTGCTTAACATAGCGTTTATCTGCTCCTCTTGGTTTTAGTACTTTTTCACTGCCTCGTCAGCCATTGCCCATAAACTCTGCTACAAGCCTTGCCTCCTTTACTCCCTTCATCCCCAGTCGCATGCTGCCAGCTACCCTGTACATTTTTCTCTGTACCCTCGCCTGACCTACGCGTATGTGCATATATACATGCGCATCCAGTGGGTCTGCTCGAGCAACCGTGTATACTTAGCACTACTCATAAAGAATATAGAACCATTAACACGACTCATCCTCTTGAGTACGCTCATGATACTTTGACGCCTTTTTGTTTACGTAAATCCTCCTTACGGTCTCGACACTGTTTCACTTTCTGCATCACGCATCGAAAGAGCTCTTTCATTGCACATGATTAAACGGAGAGTTATTCAATCCTCGGGGACTGAAAGTTTCTGTTTCGCCAACGCGTTCCTTTAATCGATGCGAAACGAGTCCCTAAAACGTAACGTTTCACGCGATAAGCTTCGTAAAAGGAAACCGGCCGTAAAAAATGCAAACAGCCAATACATAGTCAACAATTACGGAAACCTTGAATCCTTAATTATGCAATCAATTGCGATACAATGGAAACACGCGCGGTGTCTATTCTCGTTTAAATGCACGCAACGGTAACATCAAGCAAGGAATTTTATTCCTGCAACAGTGTGTAATAGGGATAAGCTGTGAATCAATAAATGGCATACTGAACTCCTCCAACAACTTCGTGTTTCTTAAAACGTCTAAGAGCAGTATTATTTCAAGTCTCACGATAGTCCCGCTTCTTTGTCGAATTTTATCGAAGAAACGTACAAGGACCGCCGTACATGGAATGCTGTCGACGTGGAACCCTCGGCCAGCAATACCACCCCCATCCCCCTCTGCCGCTCGCGAGAAAGAAGAAAACGAGCAGATCGCTCAAAAGGGGAAAACGAGAGAGAAAAATGTGTGCAGATACACACATATACTTACGGCGGAACGACGTGAAAGAGGGTGGCCTAGCATGAGGGGCGTGGTGGCCGCACCACCCCCATCAAACGACCAGGCAGAAACTACTTTTGGGGTAGCCGACCCACACACCTCCTTCTCCACCTCAACCTCCACCATTCGCATCCCCAGCCCCTTCCCCCGGAGACCATTCGAACCGAGCCAGCCACCCCTCGCACCCCAGAAATAATTGCGCGTTTCGTGGTCTCTTGATCCGCGCGTAAAAGTAATCCAAACATCGCATAAAAATTATGTTTACGAGTTTCGAATGGGCGCAGGGGTCGACCCTGCAGGGTAGACGACACAGCGTCGCAAGCCGAAAACGTATCAACAGACCATCCTCTTGTCTAGATAGGGATCTCTTTCTAGGAATTTCTTAGATTGTTTAGAACGCGCATGTGAAGCACAGACAGCCGCTCGAGTTACGAGGTGATCGCCCTTACATATATTCTTTTATGGAGTGTTCTCTAGTCTTTGCGGAGTGCATTTAATCGACGCTCATTTATCGTGATTTTCGACGAGCGATAATTATTGCCGGTAGAAAATTCGATTGCTGGGAATTATATACGTACTTCAAACGAACAACAAAACCGTGAATAATATCGATGAATGTTAGCTTCATTGCTGTTTCAATAGCCCATCGTTTTTCGACGAATAAATACCTCTCCCAACTTGCCAAATGTATTCGCGATATGTATACCGACAATTATTGTGGTGGTAAAAAGGTAAGCAAAGTAAAAAGATCGAAGATCGTAAAACTCACCTGTCTTCTCCTTGATTTCGCATAGGACTGAAAATAGAGCTGGCTTCATTCTGTGACAGTTCAGTGTATGTTTTCTGAAAAAATAAACAAGAAACGTAAATTACGTGTCTAACGTTTAATTCAAAATTTTTGCTACGCTATGCTGTTCGCGGTACTAAAAGTCGAATCTAAAAATACATAATATCAATTAGCGCGCGATGTGCTCAAGCGTAAGAAATGAGTACGTTTTGCCAAACTCGCACGATCATGGACCAATAATGCGAAGATAAACCCGGTCTTATCGCGCATTCAGACGCACTGTATACAACCTATCTAATAGCTTGTCATTACCAATACACCTACCACATTTAAAACGTAAATATAATGTCGAACAAAACGCTGCTGCGAGACGTTTTAAAGTATATATGCAGCATAACCTGAAGTCGACCCTGCTTTCTACAATCAAGTGACGTTGTAACAGGTAGCGCGAAGCGTCTAAAATATTCTTGGAAAATATATTTATACGTGATAACCTAGAATTGTTAAAGTAACAATAATAATAATAATACTCATCATCGTAATAAAATAATAACGATAATAATAAATATATACATATATGCGGAGTGAAACGAAAGCAAAATCGCGGAAAAGCTCCCGTACAAAATGACAACGGTAACGATACACCTTACGAGGTATTAAAAAATGGCGGCTGATCAGATCTTGTTTGGGACCAACCTTGCTTGCGCTTCATCCAAGCTTTGATCGGTGATATTCATAATTTGTTGAAGAATTTCACTGATATCCTGTTTTCTGGCTTCGACAGCCTGATCTTGGCCCTGTGTCGCAGTACCATCCACAGGCCCCATGCTACCATATCCGGCGGTATTTTGGGCCCCCTGGCCCTGATTTCCTCCCATTAGACCTACACCTGATCCACCGTGTTGCAGCATCCTGCCAGTTTCATCCATCAACCGTGGACAACAGCACTGTATATATTATCCTCCGCTTTCCTTTCCTTTTCTTTTTCTTTGTTTTCCGTAGCAAGAGCGAATTTGTTCGCACAACACTCACGGACGTGTATCGTATACCAGGTGTCGCAGGAAAACACGACTATACAAACAACCGTCCCGCTCTATCACTTTACGACGATTTCTGTACCTCCAAGAAAATATGTTTCATGCACGTGCTCTTTCTCTCTCTCTCACACTCGTGTGACACTTCATATGGAAGCCCGAATAGGCACGCACTTGCAAAAATATAATCTCTTGTAAATAATGTAGGAAATTTGTAGAGAAACAGAAGCGATTTACGTGGACAGACGATCCTTGTGGAGCGCGGTACGATCAGCTTGGAGGTTATGCCGCGGTGGCCTTTGTCTCTTACGTATCGTTTGGCGTTTTAACTTGCTCTTGCTTCTCTCGCGCGATCCCTCTTTCTTGTTCGCTCGCTCGCTCGCTCACTCTATCGCTATCTCTTTCCTTTTTCTCTTTTCTTGCCGTCTCTGCCGCTCCTGTTGCCCTTCGTTATCCTTTTTACTTCTGTTTGCTTCCCCTTGCTGCTTGTGTTCTTGTTCACTCTCGCATCATCTTCTCCTAATTCAGAAACACTCACGTTGCGTCCAACAATCGGCTTCTAGTTTGATATACACACTACAGAGATGATGAAAATGGTGCCTTCGGCAACTTTAAACTTGACGGATTGTCGAAATTTACGTATACGCGGTTATGTCGTTGATCGGCGTCGCGCCCGGCCCGCACTCCCCTTTCACTGTTTCCTTCCTCTGCTCAACAAAGATACACGTAAAAGCTGAGGAAAATCGGCGTTCTTCGAGCCATCCGCGCACGGACGTCACACACCAGCTCTCCGCCTTACAAGGCAACGCGCGGACCGACCGTTTCTGTCGCTCTTTTCACTCTTCTCAGCCACGAGCGACTAGTGCGCTCCTGATGCACGCGCGTGTTCGTGCGTCGTATGTGCACCAACCTTACTGTGCATACATACGTTTGTGCGCCAATCGGCGGCCATAACAGCCGCCTCGTCCAATCAGAACGGCTGATGCATTTCCATCTTTCTTCGTCTACAGACCTTTCCTCGCTTGCCCTCGCGTGTTATTGTCCGCGTGCGCATCTACCTTATTTACGATGCGATTCGCGTCTTTTCGTAATCCTGTCCGCTTAACCTGTAACCATGGGCTCCAAATTTATCCGGACGCCTTCCTTCAGACACTATACGCGATGCTGAAAATAATGTTACATCTCCAGAAATAAATCGACGTCCTCTACCACGTACCCCGACAGGCGCAAACTCCGCCCATTTTTTCGAGTTCTTTTTTTCGTCACCACTAATATTAAATCGCGAACATTTACATGATTACTATGTAGATTCTTACAAAAAAATGAATAAGTCTCAACGATTTAGTCTGGCTATAACTTTATTGAGTCGTATAAATAAAGTGTGAGAACTCCGTACTTCAGAAATGTAAATTATGACCACGGCACTGCGCAAGTCAGGAGTAGAAAATGGTTCGTCAGGCAACCATTTGTATTGGGCGGGAAAATACGAATTATCCATTTATGATTTAAATTTAAAGTGAGACTCATGTTTCAACGCGTACCATCAATCAATGAACGAATTACTATTGCTATTGCTTTGCAAATATCTGATGTCAATAGCGAAATATAAATTATACTACTGCAATAATTAAAGATAATTGTACGCTAGCTTTTGTCCGCCATATTTCTAGTACAACATAGTCTCTTTCTTACGCTTACGTTTGTGCATTACGTTACATTTTGAATTTTAGTGCCTGCTTGGAAACTGAGAGTTGTTTCACATTTGCCTTTACACAAGTAACACAAAATAGTTTCTTGACATTAGATATTGTTGTGGATTGGGAATCAGTTGAATATTTTTTAAAGATATTGAAATACTTTATATTATAGCGATAGTACGTACACGTGAATATAAGATATAAAATCGTATACACATCTCAGTGGAATTATTTAAACATTGGCTACTTGATAGTATTTATCAAATAAATATTTTACTCAAAAATGAATGATGAAAAATATTATGATAGAAGATCTGATGGATCTTATATTATACACTTCCCTAACAGTAATGGATTAAGCATGGAGAAAATTGAAGAAATGTTTGCTGAATTTGGTGATGTATTATCAGTAGATGATCGTGGAAGAGCTTTTGGATTATGCTTTGTAAAGTATAAAAACCTTGAGGATACCAAACGGTGTATCAATGGTTTTCGAAACCATGAATTTATAAGTATACTGCCGCATAAACACAAAACAAAGGTTGTCGCTAAAAACAAAGTACCATGCAATGGAACTAAAAACTTATTTCAGCAGCACATTACGAGAGGTAGCTCAGAAGATGTTTTCAGAGGCAAGAATCTATATGATAAGCAATCAGCAGATAATGAGAATGACAAATGTAAGAAAAACAAGCAATCCGACTTCAATATGTCAAGATTATCTATCAAAGATAAATATAATATAAGTAATGATTCAACAGATAGTGATCATTCTTCTGAAACACGGACTTCTAAGAGCTATCTTAAAGCTGAGCAAGAAAGTGCAGACATAATTGCATCAAATACTTCAATTTCTTCAGTAACTACTAATGGGACATCAAAAGGATTAACAGAAGTTGTAAATGAAAAAAAGGTTACAGGGTTAATGCCAATTGATCACACACATAATTTGTCCAAAGATGTTGCTTCTACGCCAGTCAGAATTATTCCAGCACATGAAATTGTTGTAGCCAATATCCATCCAAGTGTGGGTATACACTACATATTACATCTTATTGAAAAACATAATCCATTATCTATATCGGGTATGAGGGTAACTGTACAGTTCAGAATAAGATATTGTTTCGTTTATTTCCTAACGCGGGACGAAGCAATTGCAATGCTGAGAGAGTTCGATAGATATTCTATTCATGGAACAAAACTCATTGTGTCGACGATGAATTATCTGTTGCACGACAAACATTAATCTCACAGATATTTCTTCGTTTTACGGTGCTTTCAATAATTTGACTATCTATATGTAAAATGATGTTTCTTAATTCTATTTATAATTAAAAATTGAATATACAATTGTAAATACATTCAGATCTAGTTCAATATATAAAATAGATTTACATTTTAATTATGGTATACTGCTTCTACAATATTAATTTTACAGCGTATACTTTACAATGTAATTTGCAACAAAATAAAGTTCATTATTTTAATAAAATGTATTTTTAAATCATTGGAATTCATGATAATCTTTTTGCTCTCGAGTATGCGCGTTAACATATGATTTCTAACCTACATGTTAACTTTCATCTCAACGAAGAATATAGGGAACGCGCATGCAGCCTGCAGCTTGCTATCGTGTGACGTTAGACTTTATTTACATTGTAGTATCACCCACGTGATTGTCGAGAAATATGCAGTTAAAAATGTCCAAACCATTTAACAAAAATTTTGCCAAGCAATTACTGCTCCAGGAAAATGAATTTATATCGAAAATATTCTGCAAAATGCCGTTATCTATGTGTGAACTAGGTAAAACTATTAAGAAATAACCTAACCTCCGAAATATTAATCGATATTTAGTATAACTGTAAAAATAAAACTTTTATTAGTTTCAGTTGACGAGGAGAAAATAATCACGCATAATAAAATGAACATATCAGAAGGTTTCAATTTATTACTATCTCTGCATATAATGTAATATTCTCTATATTTTATAATTCTTATTTTATACAGGTAAGGTTTTTCCAAATTTGAGCGGAAAAGCAAAGAGAGCCCAAACATTTGAAGAATTACATGCTAAACTTGAGGAATTGAAAAGTACCAAACGTTTAGGATACAAAGAGAAACAATTGAAAAAGAATTTGAAAACAAGAATGAAAAAAATAACGAAGAAGCAAGAAAGATTGGTACAAAACAAATTAATAAAAACAGAAGAAAATGCAGGGCTACCCAAAATTAAAATCGAAGACGGCGAAGCGCCAAAAATTCCAAGACCTAAGCCTGTATTTAATTCTGAAGGTAAAATGGTATTCAGTAAATTTGATTTCTCGGAAATTGGAATTAAAAGGAAAATCTCTAAAAAAAACCCAAAACAAATTTTAACCGAACTGAAGCAGAAGAAAGACAAATTAAAAGAAATGGAGGAATCTGGTGAAACAGAAAAGGCACAAGATATTAAAGAAAAAGATGCATGGAAATCTGTTTTAGCAAAAGCGGGCGGTGCAAAGGTAAGCAAAAGTATTACAAAAATATTGCTCAGTCTTCTACCTCGCAAGAGAAATTACATATCTATTTACATTCCTTGATAGGTAAAAGATGATCCAGATTTACTTAAACGAACATTGAAGCGGATAGAACAGAAAAAGAAGAAGAGTGCTAAGATGTGGGAGGCCAGAATGGAAAATGTAGAAAATGGAATTAGAGAAAGGCAAGAAAAACGGCAGGACAACATCATGAAAAGGAAAAAAGAAAAGAAGTTATATAAGATGAAAAAATCAGCTAATAAAGGGCGGGTAATGCCCGGATTTTAATGATATAAAATATAGTTACAAGACGTTCACTGTGTATAATCTAGTTCATTTTTTTACGTGGCAAATAGTTCCAAGTAAGGATACTGAAATCATTTTGAATCTTGAAACCAACAAGTAAGAATAAAATAGTATAAAATAGTACATCGATATTCGTTAGAATTTAGTTCTACTAACTGATATTTGTGTGTACATTATTGAAATGTTTTTTTGTCAGGGATTATTTATAAATTCTCATGGTATTCTTCTATCATTTACATTTCATATGCACATGGCAGTTTTTAATATTAAAAGGGCGATAATCAATTTTAAGCACTCGGCGACACACGCATTATCTTTTCTTCGACGTTTGAAAGTTTTTCTATGTACGTTAATACCATGCTTATTTTAAGCCGCATTTCTTTATGTGGAAATATATCTGTTTAACTTCAACTTTTCTATGATATCTAGAGTCATTACAACGCGTGTTAATGAACGTAAGATATATAATCCACGAGGATGTGAAATTTAATGTAAGCAAATATGTGTGTTGTATACACAACAGAATAGTTCGCAGTGATTTATTTGTACAATGCGATTCTTGTTTGTACATTATGTTAACAAACTCTTATTTACATCAATATAATTTTTGTGTACATTGTTTCATTGAATATATTTCGTCATGTAAAAAGCGGACTCTCTATACGATGTTGTACAGCTTGTTGGTACAAAAGTTACATTTTTATACGTGTTTATAAAGTTTTATATATCTTTTTGTCGAATATCTTTATAGTTACAGTTTTTGAACTTTAATATTTTATGTCGCGGCACTTCTTAAAATACAATGTCATGATCTTCCAACATATTGTAATCTCTCGAGATAAGTCTCCTGCTAATTCCTGGAAATAGGTATCTTTGTAATACATTTCTCAGTAAATTATGGGTAAATCGAGGACGAGGGCTTCGATATATCCGCCCTCTTCCATCTCCTGCTAGGTATCTCCGAGAGCAGAAGATATAGCGTTGGCCTGTGTCAACGCTGTCCATAAAGGGCTGTGATCAACCGGCAATGGTACCGCCGATTTCGATGGCCGGGGAGACCTGTAGAGAATAATAAATGTTTAACGCTAATCAGTTCAAAAGATGCTTATCTTTTATATTTACTTTAAAAAAAAGGTGAACACTATAGAAAACTGACCTGGGCGGTACCAAAGCTGGATGCTAATCTGGACTACTGAGTTCCAATGCGGTACTTTGTTCAGGATCTGATCGTTCCTCTACCACTGTGTCTAGTTCTAGAGACGGAATAGCTCTAGATCCTCGATCGCTTCGTAGCGATACTGTCCTCGTTGGTCGGTCAATGCCAGCTATGGCACACAAACCTTAATTTTAATGTGTCTTAACAATTAAAAGGACATTCAATTATGTCGAGAAACTTACTAAGCACTCGTTCAAGAGCTACCTACCAGCTAAGAAATCTTTAAATCAAAGCGCTTCTTAAGAAACCTTTGGCAAAGAATAAGTACGCTCTATCGTGTAACTTGTTTATTTCAATTGCATAACTGCTAAAACATACTTTCTACGTTCCGAATATAATCAAACGTATGCTAAAAAGACCTGCATAGCAAATACTTGATAATCATGCGATTATTTAACGGTACCAAATATTATATATTATGTATTTATGCATTTGCATCGAGAATTGCGTTTAAATGTAGCCAAACTGCCTATACTATCGGCGTAAAATAGTTACAATTTCTTTACTGAGGATTTTCAATGTAGTATTGGAAATATGCAGCTACAGCGAGATTATATTAAATCACGTTTCAATACACTCTAATGCGCTTTCCAAATGCAAGCATCAATTTCATCTGAATTAATACCTCTAGGTATTAATTCTATTCGAAACAATTCGCGGAAATGCAATTAAATTCCATGTTACGTATGCGATTTCAGTAGCGATGGCAGTAACGACGATTATGCATTAAAGGAACAGAACTATTATTGTTCTAATAAAGAAATTTACCTAAATCCTCTTTGGATGCTGCGCTTGACGGGGTAATAAATAAAATAATGGATATATATTTTAGCCCATAGACTATTCTTTAAAACTAATTTATTGCCATATTGTTGTTATCATAATGGGAAATAATTCCTTTAATAACTTCGTGGGAACTGTCCCTCGAATACCAGTACGACCCTTCATCCAATTTTGAAGCCCGCAACTAAATTAAAAATTGCAGGTAAGCAGGTCGCAATATTTATTTACTTTCAAAGTCGGTCATATATCAACGGTATGTAATAAGTCTCTGTGCACAGTACACAGTATATCTTTGGGTATCGACTATTTCTCCATTCCTATCTTTAACAATTTTTGTAATAAACAAAAATTAGCGTTACGTATTGACAGCGTGGGTAACACAAATTTTAAAGCAATTGGTCATACTTGGACGAGGATCGAGCATTTTTATCGTGTAGAATAGATCGCGCAAACATAGACACGACATGACACCTGCGGTTGAAATATGCTGAAATTGGTGCATGAAGTCGAATATTCAGGCCAACATTCGATCTGGTTTAATGCCTCTTCCGCTCTCTTTATGCATATACAAATGGATGTGTGTACGTACGTATTGTAGGTTTTGCTTCCGAATTTGTGACTACCCTTTTTAAAAATCTACCCACATTCCTACATCTACAGAGGCATATGCATTTGAATGCTCACCTGTGTGCAACAGTGTACTCATTGTCAATGTTTCTCAGCAGAAACCTCAACCCATTTTCTTTACAAAATCTGCGTACAAGAAAATATCGCTCCTGGATATGCACACGGTTAGCGCACGAACGTACCGTAGTTAACAATGCAGCCAAGTAAATTATACGTTTCGCACGTAGGAATTGGAACAAGGGAAAGTCAACTTTATCCTAGCGGAGTTATCATTGATACTCACCTAAACGATGAACAGGACTGAAACGAACAAGACTAAGGGCCCCATGGTCCAGATCACAGTTTCTTCTTCTGGCTCGCTCCCTTGCAAGCTTTGCTCTTCTTCTTAGGCAACAGATGACCATTAGCGCCAGCAATGGAAATCCGAGTATGCACGATACTATTGGGATGATGATACTCTCCGGAGTTACTAAAAAAAATTGTCAAGCGTCCTGTAGTTTGTAAATGGATCCGACTGCACTAGAATAAAACATACATATAAACATTCCTTCTATAACGCTGTTTTCAATATGTACATTTTCACTTTTGATAGTTCCGGTTTGACCGATACAGCGGGAGTGGTTTCAATTATTATTTACCGCGTAACTATTCAATTCATTTGATCCGAATTCAATTCGTTATATTGATTTTCGGGCCGGAACGATCGATTTCATATTCGCCTCTTCGCGTAAATAAATTCATGTATAATTAAAATTTATTGACTCGAGTTTTTTTTAGTTCTGATCGTTTCGTTTGTTAATTCCGACAAATTTTGAAGCGCCTCGGTGGTTACGCGAACAGAATGGTACAGCGAACGCAATTGGCACGAAGCAAAAAAGAATTTTGGCTCAAAGTTTTTCCGTGACACTTGAACCAACGGGATCTTACCTGTCGGATAAACTAAAATCGTCGGTCGCTTGGACTGAGGAATTGTAGGCATCGTTGGTCGACCCGCTCTCACGTCGAGCGACATTTTGCTCTCGATCTGAAACGAAACGATTTCGTTGAAATCAAAAAGATGTTAATGGATGTCCTTTCGTTACTGTCCATCAATGCCCTCGGTATCGCTGCTGTTGCAAAAATTGGTCATCACCAGCATTATTCTGCTTTTCTTTCGTCGTGCACTATTTTCATGGAAGGTACGGCAAAGCAGCGTCAAGCCTTCGCCGGTATTTTAATTCTTCCTCCGTTCTTTGAAGTTTTTTAACCACACTCTCTAAGCCGAGAACACGACCGCAGGCAGAATGCGAAAATCCAGGCTATCCCTTTGAAATTGGTTCTGGTGCTAATTATGCACCAGGGCCTTCAAATTTTTTCACGAATTTAATTAAGGCGCAGTTGACGGCGGACGCATAAACATGTATACCTATACACCTACTTACGCGAAAATGAACTTTCTTGTAACTTTGAAGGAGGATTACATTGATCGCTGTTCCTTTGCCTTTCTGGCACTTTACCCGTGATCAGAAAAGTAATAACGCTAGCCGCATTGGTGTGAATATTGAGATAGACCGGTTGCGTCTGTTTCAGTGCAGAAGCTTTTAGCGTTCTTTTAGTTTTTGGATGCCCACGAGACGGGTATTACGAGCGGCGCTAATTCCCCGTGGAGCCGAAAGCCGCAAAGAGTTTAACAGACCATTCTAGTATTAGTCTTCTGGCCAGGGAAGATATACGTGCTCTAAGGGAGTAAAAAGCAAATGCTAAATTACTCATGACGCCTTGTCTCCACCCGATATACACGATTTATCTTCTCAGCACAACAATTTTATCTACCGAAATATTTCGTGATCTAATTCCTGGCTACAATTCTTTCTTACGCCCTCGACGTTTAAAATCGCAATCAACCCACACCTCCCCTTACACTTTTAATTAACCGTCCGCATATGATCATCCTAATTGATCGGAGGTCCGTTGCAGCAAATAAATAAATTGAACTCCCTGAGAACGACTTTAGGGTTGGCTTGTTGGCCTGCGAAGCGGGCCGGATAAACGGCCCCGCATCAGATATCTGTGCTTCTCCGTCCATTTAACCTTTATCTACTTTTTGTCCTACTGGCTTGTCAAATAGTGCCCCAATAAATTGTCCGACATATACACGAGCTAGCTTGAAAGAAGTTGGTCGGTTACAAGCTCCCGCGGGGAGGCCATGTTCGATGGAGAAACGCTGTTATCGTACCTCAAAGAGTCAGCTCCAAAATAGCAAACAATTTTCTCTATTCAAGATGGCCTGTCTTTCCTTCCCTCTGCGATTACTTTATCTATTAAAGGATGCCAGCATGAAAATAGCTGCGGCTGTGACCCATTTCTCCGCCGAGTTTGATGCGTATATCGGCGACCACGGTCCTGTTCCTTTATTTACAACGCCGTAGGTTACAATATTTAAGACCGAACACAAAACCATTGGATCGAACCATCTGGAATCGTTCCAAAGCAGCGGATGCGATGTTTCCCGTGCCTTTCGTGGCCCAGAAATCGAGCGAAGAAATAGCTTGCGGAAATTTACCTGTCACAGTTCAAAAATTCGGAAGCGCATCCAGCCGAACCTTGGCTTCACGGCGGTGCTGAGCGAATATAGGTCGGGCAATTTTCAGCGGGTCCTAATTCGAGTTAGACACGGAATGAAACGGCATAGGAGTAAGCAACTGGATCGAAATTGAGGAATCAGTCGGATCTCGTCCATTGCCCCGCAAAAACGCCGGTGTGAATTTCTTTCCTACGCGACACTTCGTTCTCGCGCGACGAACCCCTTTGGAGGAGAAATAAGAATGGCTTTAGCGTGCAAAACCGCTATCCACTATATATCCGAGCGAAGGAGGTGCATTTGCATTATCCTCGAGTAATCTCAGCCTCATCGTCGCCGCAGCAGAAGCTCTGCTCTTCCCACTGCCGTACGAGCCAAGCTTCCGGCGAGCTTTATTTTTCGCGAATCCACAGCGTCCAGAGTAAACGACGGGGTGCGCGTCATTGGTTAGATTACGGTTATCTGCATTATCGGTGGTATGTAACCTCCGTGCTTTTGCCTCGGTACTACGGCGTTTGAGTACGCGAGCGTTACAAATGAACGAGTACGGTCTCGTTTGCGAACCGGTGCTTGCGACTCTACGATTGCGCTCGAAGCTGTGTTCCCGTGCAACACGCGCGACAACATGGAAACACTCGGCTGTAATATGGTAACGGGTTACGAAACACGGGACGACCAGCGAAAATCGAAACACAGCACGCATGTTCGCGACTACACTGTCCCTGGCAAACGTTGTTTCGATTTTCCCTGGGCTACGTTGCGTGGCACGTCGAGTAATTCCCAATAATCCTACCGCTCCCTTAGCCGGAGGTTTACACCAGCGAAGCTTGATCTGCGTGCTGTAACGCGAAAGTCACGTTGGAACGTTTTCGAAGCGCTTGATTTTTAAATGATCCGTGACTGGTCTCGGATCGTGACGATCGTTTCCCGGTAATCATTTTCTGTCGAAGTCCCTTCAAGAGAGACGAAGCTAGCATCGGGTCTACCGTAGAGCATTTACTAATTAAATCGTTCCGCGATTACATCTTACGAAAGTCGATCCGCGAGTTTCCCTTCTTCGCTCTATAGTCTGAATTTCCTGGTTACTCTACGTATCCCTGGCTTTATGACGGAGCAATCTTCCATTAAATGACACGACCGCGAAACTTCATCTTTGAGAGGGATTTGGAACGGAAAGTTGAAACTCGTTATGAACGTATAACCCACGTTTTAAAGGCAACCGTTTGGAAGATAGCGAACGATTTGCTGAAAAGCGTACTTCATATAGCTAGAGAAACCCTGGCGTTAGGCTATCCTAATGAGCTTTTCCTACAGTATTTGCGTAAAAGCTGTTCACGCGATACTAGGTAGTTTGATTAAAAATTTAATCTTTAAAGTTCGGAACTACGCGTCGACCAAAATTTAGCGCAGAAGGCGATCGATACTATCATAGTGCGTACTAGTGATGTCATCTTCGATATTCTAGCTTTTCGTTAATTACGGAATCGTGTAACCACTGGAGTTCCGGGTAAAGAGAGTACAATTCCGCCGGAAGGGAAAGATACAGGAATATTTTCAATTAATCTTTTCCGCGGACTGCGTGCGCGCCACATTCGATCCATCGATAAATTAATCACTGTTCGATTAGTAGTAAGCTTTGATGTGGGGCTTAATTGAAGGCGGAATTTGGATTACGAAACGCGAGATCGTTACTGCTCAAGCTTGCAGGAAGCTGGCGTTAGAATAGGATCGATAAAAGCATACGTGCACGAAACGCGTGAAAGAATTCGAAAACATTATAGGAAATATGGTACGAGGATGCTGACTTCGACCTATTTATTTCGTAGCATGAAATACGTTTCTGTCTCTGGCGTAGCCTTTCCCCCCTTATTTTTTCTACCAGCACGAAGAAATCTGAAACAGCGCAATATCGATCAAATAGCTTCGTACAACTATTACGCTACCTGCTACACGAATCCCTGCATATCGGGCAGCAATCGGTATTTCGTTACCTGCGCGTTTCACTGCTTAGCTACTTCAGAAAAGAAATCTCTTATACCTCTGCGGGCGTCTGCGCTCGATAATTCTTTAAACTCGCTCCTTCCAATATTCTTCGTTAACCCTACTATTCTTTTTATCTATTATTAGCTTATGTTCTTCCATCCAAACCAGTGGTGAGTAACATTTGGCTCGCAGTGGGCCAACAGCTGAAATCTACTACTATACGCGGTCCTCGATATTAACCCCTTGGCGTCGGAGGACGAGATATCTCGTCGCGTGATTTCGTTCGTGATATACTTTGGACGAGATATCCCGCATGCCTTTTTATTGCAACGCGATATATCTCGTCCTCCGATACGAGGGGGTTAATTGCAGTACATGGTAAGCGTGGTTATACCACAGACGAGATATAAGGGCAGACTAATATTCTTTCCCCGAAGTAACGGGACCCCGATGACCCCACGATAAGCTCGCCTTTTAGGGTGGCCCGCGGGCCGTAGTTTGCTCATCATTGATCTAAACTATCAGCTGCGTAAAACGTCGACGATCGTCAACACCGGCTAGCAATTTTCCACGCCGCGAAATATCAAGCATCAACGTCTCTCCGATCCTAAACGATGTTACCACGATTTCCCCTGGATCTTCGAGCAATCCGCCGTCCAGCAGTTCGCGGAAGAAGAATTTTGCAAGCGAATCTTCTTTGCGCGCAGCAAGCACCCTGGCAAAGAATTTCTCCGCGAGTTCATAACCAACCGAGTGGAGATTTTTCTCTCGACTCTCCACGGGAAGGCAAAAATCGCATCCCTTTTATTGCTCGCTCTCCAGCGATGGTAGTGTTTCTGGGAATACAGTCGACGTCCTAGAAAATCGATCTATCCCTCCTAAAAAGGAACGAGCCGCGTCTTCGCGAATATTTTTCTTAGGTAGAATGGAGAAGTGCTCGCCGCGAAGCGACGAATGGTTCGTGCTACTTGACCCCTCGGGGCAAGTTTTTATCGGGTGTCACGCGAAATATCGACGAGCGCAAACGCGTTATAGACGGTAATGGACCGCGATATTACGTTCGCAAACGGAGCACCGGTAGCGAGGCCAACTTCGAAAACTGTGCTGAGATGAAATTTTATTGACAGCTTGTCCGCGGCTCGATATTTTAGCCGAACCAACGTCACTCTTGGGTCGCTCTGCTTCCACTCGTCCACTCGATTCTTCGATAAATTCCACCGTTCAAAAAAGGACTTCCGATATTCATGCAGAATTCGCGGAGGAATCATTTCTCCGCGCGATTCGCAAGCGTGAATTCGATCTTCGGCTTCCGAGCGGGTAGCAAAAACTACCATTTCTTTCGAGCTCGGATTCGCTCCGTCGAAATTTATGTGCTCGAGACATCTAATCCGCGAAACAAGCGTCAATGAAATTTATCGACCAGTACTTTTCACGGGCAAACGCATTTTCTACTGCTTCGGCTCGCCGTAGACGGGAGCCTGTGTCGTTTCTAACCAGGCACGTGCCGTGTAGTTTATTTCGAATTCCATTACACCAATTCGTGTTTGTAAATCACACATTCTGGCTTCCGGATGTAATTGAAACGCTCCGTCATGGAAGCACGAGGCGCGTATTCTAGAACACTGTAGGTATCGGGCAAGACTGTTGGTCTCGTCTGACTCTGTAACCACTAGTCACGGTCCATTTATAATTTCGGCTCATCACCCGGGGACCTAGTCCGTTCTTGGGTAGCAAACTCCTACGGCAGAAAGCGAAGCTTAATTCGCGGTACAATTTGCGAGTTCATAGCGGCTAGCGTTAGATCGTGTTCCGGATTGAAGCTAGAGCACTTTATCTGCTCGAGACCATTGTTATCGCGCATACTCCCGCTGGGAATAGTAATGTTGGCGTTAAGTGACGTTATCGCAAATGGTGGTCCGCGATTGTAATCGTCGGAGTAGCAGGATTTAGCGCAGTCATGGTCCCGTTGATTCAATAACGCGCGTCAATGTCTAACGGACCTTCTTTTCATCTCTTGTACCTTTCGTCGAAATTTCATGCTTGTTTCCTATTCGGAAAAAGATTCAGGACAGCAATGCACTTTCTTCGATAGGTTTTCCGTCGAAGTCAACAAGTCGTTCATCTTCGTTGCCTCAGCGTTACTCGATGTTGGGTGAAGATTTAGGGGAGCTCGGTCTAATTGAACCTTATGTTGGAAAATTCGTGATAGAATTATGTAGCCACTGTTGCGCCAATAGACTTTTCCGGCAAAGTCGTGATTTATCGAGAAACTTCTTCCGTGTACCTACTCGCAACAAGCGCGATATTTCACGCCAGAGTTCGGAGCATGTTCCATTTGAGTTTCGCTGCAAAAGCCATGGCTATTAATGTCTTTTACTGTGACTTGAATACATGGGGTGTATTATTGCAGGATTTAAGGCCAAAGATCGAATCGTAGCGGAGTAGTCAATCAATGGCGCGGTGTCTATAATGGAGTAACCATCGTAAAAAAAATGATGGCAAAAGTTGGCGAGAGCTTAAAATAAAAACATGCGCGTGGCTTGAATCCTGAAACAGTTTCGACGCGTTGTGAATCGTTGATTCGACATTCCATCGATTTTCTGCACGCAATTTACATGAACCGGGCGGATTTACTGTCAACCCACGGCTATTTCGGTCTGGGGTATCTATACTTTACAGTCCCTATCCGTTACTGTATTCCTCCATTTTTTAGGGACTTTTTATTCCTGCGATATAAAAGTTCATTCAACACCGCTAACCGCAATAAAATTTGGACGAAAAGAAAATATGCGATTCGGGTAACATAAACGGATGTAACGTTGCCAATAGCCTTTTCAACAAATGTTTCAACAAAATTGCAACGAATATTCGATTCGTATAATGGTTCATGTTTCGTTTAAAATATGAATGCTATCCCCTTAATTGTATCAACGATTCATTAAATTTCGATAAACGGGACACCGTGTGTGCGGTATTCGTGCGTCTCGTTTTTCTTTTGCATCGTCCAGCTTCACCGTTTGTCACAATCGCAGCGATGGCTTCGCCTTGCATTATTCGGCGCGTCCACTGTTGCTTTAATATCTTGTTCCATCGCATTCGATCCCTCCAGCGCTCTTGACCCAAATGGTTTTATTTTCTTCGATCTCCCCCTTTTATTTACCTACTGTCATCCGTGGTCCGTAGGCGAGCGAACTCTTCACGCGCTACGACTATTCAATCGATCAAGTTGTCTCTACAACAGCCCTCGATAAACAGCGTTTATCAACGCGTCGTTGAAGATCGGATCGTGCATTCTAAGAGGCCAGTGCTAAGCAATCCCGTGGAAATAAAGATTTACGGAATCGTAATGCTGGAATTTCGTCTCGGGCCCCAAGCGGCGTGATTTACCGCGTGGCGTTTAACGGCACGGAAGTTACAGGGGTAGTTTTTCTTAGGTGGCGGAGACATTGGATTCGAACGAATGGAGGAAAAAAGGCATCGATCGACGGTAACCCTCAAATCTGAGTGAATATCTACTTTACGACAAGAGGATACTGCTTTTTCTCGTTACTATGGCACTGATTTTCCGGACATGTTCGAACGAATTCGGCAACTAGGTCAACGATGGCACGATACCCGAAAAAAGGAATGAGGTACATGCCCCTCGTGAAAGCGCCCACCATTTGTTAGCGCATCAAACGTCGTCAAGCCCCGGGTATCTTGGATCCAATTAATCGGAGCTGCGTATTTGTGGATGACGAGCGGGCATTAGAATTTTTTCGTCGACGCGTCACGTCGCCGCAAGTAAGTTGACGGTCGTAGGAAAACGGAACGACCCGTTAGGAGATCGCAATAATCCTTGGAACACTTAGAAAGAGTTCCCAGTTAGGATTTGGGTCCCGGAAAGGAGACGAAGTTCTCGGCAAGTTCGAATTGAAGAGTGGTTGACGTAACGGGGACGAGCCCTCGATCGGAGAACTTGCGATATATAGGGCTCGAATAGGCGCAAAGAAATCCGTCGCGCGCTTAAAGAGAAAACCGAATCGGAAGAATGAATCGCAGATGCTCGGTCGAATAAATCTATTGGCTCTGATATCTTTTTACCAACGGCGACCTTTCGTCTGCAAATACGGATTATATGCCGCCGAATCGGTCGAAAACGAGAAGACTGCTTGATATTTGATGGAATCGAACCTAACGTTTTCATCTCCCTGAATTAAAATTTTTGGAGCGTGCACGCGCTGAAAATAATTGGGCGCAAGATATCGCATGCATATGGACAGTATTCGCCTCGAGCTGCGCGCAGCATTCGAAAAGCATTTCTCAATTTCCACGTGCACGCGTACACAAATCGGGTCGATTATGCGAAACGATAGAACGCTCCGATACGGTGATATCTATCATCGTGGTCGGTTAGTGGCGCATTACCGTCCAACTAACCAACCAATTCATTTCCGTGTGTCCAGCCGATAGGAAAAAAGGGAAATCGAGGCGGAGCCCGAAACGGGACGATAGAGATGGAAAAGACAAACGGGGCGAATAGGTATACAGTCTGTACCGTCCAGTTTCATTTATCTAAAGGTTCCGCCACAGTCCCGTTTTCAGTTGTCCCTCGTCTCTCGACAGAAGAGCCCAGAGTTGGTTCCATTATATCGTGCTTGGTCAACGGTCCACATTTCATGATTTCTGCTATTCCCGTCTCTTTCCAGAGCCCGTCCCTCCAGCTCCCCTTTCAATGGTTCCGTCTATCGGATTTTCTAAGTCAGCGTGCCTTGGCACGTGCCCATTTCTGCGGCGGCCCGATAGTCGCTATCAGTGCAGCTCGTTCGGAACAGCTTTCTCAACGGTGCGCGATAAGGTTCGACATCGATCGCGCAATTGCGATCCGCAAGGGCGGTCTTTCTCGAGTTTTCGAAACGTGCAAGTGCAGGTACAAATGATTTCCAAACATGCTGCCTGCGAGCGCCTCCTTCTCTTGGCAGTTCTAGCAATTGTAAACGCGGACGGCACTTGCGTCATAAACTTGAAAAGAAGAATCTGGGGCTGTGGAAATAGAACACCGTTACCGTAGCCTCGTTAGTCCCTCGCACGATGGTCGAAATAGGGGTTGAAAGCGGTCTCGGGAGGGCGACTGACGGTCTCTCCCTTTTCCCTTTCCCTTTTCATCTTCCGTTGTCTTCTTCCCTACGCTCGAGCATTTTGTAACGGCTATCTCTGCGCAACCTTGCCGTTCTCGAACCAGTATTTCCGTCTACATCGTTTCCCTCTTCAGTCCTGTCTGGCGTTATACGCTTTCCCGTTTCGCAGACCATCAGACGGGCATCGAACTAGCGGCAGCACCTTCGCGGCGAAAAATATTCGGTTTGACGCGGTTTGACGCGGCTCTCGGTTTTCGAAGCCGCGGTGATCCAAAAGCTGTTTCAATTTCAGCGATCGAGTCGAGCAGCTTACAGTGCCGGTGCGCAAACTGTCTGCCCAGACGTAAATCGGTACGTCCGCTCGTTGGGCAATTTCTAACGAAACGACAGCGCGACATGCATAACCGATCTCAGTTTCGCAAGCCTAAAACGTTCCGAAATGGAGAGACGACAGCCGCGGCTCCGCGCGCGTCGCGTCGGCGGAATTAATTAAAATTTATTCAAATCGAATCCCCGGCGGGGCTTGTTTCCGCCGCGTGTACGTCGACGCGGAGAGTATCGAAGCGGAGTGGACGAGGAGAACTCGTTTTTTTTGTAATTGAACCAACGCGAGAGTCTGGGGCGCGATACGTCGCCGCGTTTGTATTTTTTCGCTTATTTGCCGTATGCGCGTCACGTACGAAGTTGCTCGCTTCAAAGTGACCTGATATTTCTGGTATGTCGGCGGGAACGTTATGACATTCGCGCCGGTGCTCTCGCTTCTGCGACGACGCGTCGTGCTTTTGTCGCGAAAGACTTAAGGAGGCGAACGAGCTCTCCGGTCCACTTGACAATCTTGCCGGATGAATCACTTTCGTCTGAAATTTTCAGGCTGCCTGCTGTATCTTTTACGGGCACGATGCACCGTAGATTACCCGACGGATGCACCCGCAGCTTTGTAAAAATGCACCGGGTGATACAATCGTTTCGGCTGATGCGCCCGTCAACGATGCGATCTATTTTGCAACAGGGATACTGAAATTTCGAACACGCCTGCCACTTAGATCCGTATCGTTTATTCCGCTTTACGTATGTACGAGCTTTTAGATACCCCTGGAGGCTCTTAAATCGATCGGTCGGATCGAATTTTTCAGAACGCAATTTTACTGCTTTGGTTAATCTTATCGGGTATCCGCGATGCTATCTATTCAAATGCCTGCTGGAATCAGACTTTTGATGTATCCCGGGCCACCCCGATAATTCTTGCTGGATCAACGTAAGCACGCGTGTTCCGTATACGAATAATAGATACATCTGGGCGTCCGGTGCGATACGTTCTCTGCGTCCAAAGATGGAGTTCAATTAAGAAGTAAATTTGCCCTGACGAGAGTACGACGACTCGAGTTGAGTGTAACGTGGAAATAATTTGTCCCGAAGTAAAGAAAAAGGAGAGAAGGGTTCGCGCGATGGAAACGGCCTAGGGCCGTGTTCGCCGCCGCGGCGAAAAGTGTTTTCGCGTCGGTGCACGGGACTTTATAATAGGTTTATTTAGCGAGTGCACCGGGGTTTGTAATTTTTTCTCGCGAACGTATCGTTAAGATTCAACTACGGTCAGCGCGAGGCGACTGCTCCTTGTTCCCTCCCGTGCTTTAATATCTCGTAATTAAAGATTGCGCGGAGGCGATTCGCGTTCGAAGCGATGATAAAAACTGATAGCCGCGCGTCGGTAGTTTATTATGAAGTATTAAAAGTTGATGCGCGCCGGAAGCTTCGAAAATTGCAGATCACCGCGCTCAGGTGGCCCGTAACTAAGTAAGTTTATACCGATTCGGTGAGGCTTCGCGTCTTCTCGATCCCTATTACCTGTTGTTACCTCTATTACAGCACCGGATAGAAGGTCTTCGATGTTGAAGATCCAATATTTCTTTTTATCGCGCTCAATAACCGCGAGATCGTTAAATGGGAACAAGTCGATAAATTGTTAAGTGAGCGATGGAGAAGAATTTGCTGCGCGATTAGATTTTAAAAATGTAAGTTCCTATAAGACATAAGAGAATTGTGCAGATTGGCTGGAGAAATCTAAGGGAAACCCGCTGTCTTGCCTAACCATATTAAAGTTAATTTCAAGCTGAGTGAGACGGTTTGTTGCTCCGAAACGGTCGTGCCGCAATTACTTCTGCATGACATTTTAGCGGCGTTTCATTGCAGGAAGCTGCACCGCAATTTGTTTGTTTTTTGTTATTTCCAAAGGAAATGAAAGATCCTGTGAGGCGGATGTTACGAGAACTGTTATGTACAGGATATTTCTTTTCGGAAACAGATGCTTTTGAAAGGAAAGAGCGATGAGTGATTTATTACAGAGGATGCGAAGTGACACAGAGGGCCCGAGGTGGCAGGAACGCCAATGATAGAGGGAATCAATCTCTGTTTTCAAGAGTTAGCTGAAAAGCTTAGTAATTAAGGAAACCCATCGATCTGTTGCGCACGAAATGGCTTGCCGCTAGCAGAACAATGCCCTACTTCGGTGGTTCGATTACGTGTTTGAGTTTTCGGAACATTTAAAGGGATTCGATCGCCCTTCTGCCGATGGATACTGGTGGCAGTTCATTATAATTCTATAGACACCGGCGGGATCTGGCGTCCCGAATTAATGTTGGACAAAAATTGGACGGGGCCTTTTGTGCCGTGCCATTCCGCAAACTCATAAGGAGAGTCAATAGGGCGCCACCGGCAGCTCACCGCCAGGTATGTACAACTTTGCGGAAGAAGGAGGTACGAATGAAAGGAGCAGAAATCAATTTCTTCGATTTGCTGTCCCGCCGAGGGAAAGGCTTGTTCAGAAACGAAACAATACCGTCTAGGCCCTAAAGCGTCGTATGTTCACCGCTCGAAAAAGAAAGTCGTGTTTCATGGAACTGGCGAGCGAAACGGCAGTTTCGTTTAACGACGAGGGTTAGCGTTTCGCAGCATCCCTGTGGACGCTTTACTATGCACAGTATTCGGGGTGCGTCCGTTTCGAAGCATCAACGAAGGAACTTAAGGGATAATCCTTTGAATATTGTGTTCAATGCCGGGCAACTTCCGTTCCACGAACAGCACACGATGCCCCGGGGTGTAGAGTCCGCGAATTCGTGATCCGCGTTTCGCGTCTGGTTAATTCCGTGACCCAGCGCGATCAATTTTACGTGGAATTTCGCTCGAACCGAACTGAAGGCGAAGCTGCCGGCTGCGAAACGGTTTCGCGATCTTATTACCTGTACTTTACGAAGTCGCAGCTCGCCCCACCGGAAAATCGAACCGTTTCATGAAAATTTCCCGACGCGCACGTACGCGTTTAACGCTGAACAATCAACGCTACTTATCGATCGTCAAGCACACGTCGGGCCGCATCGAGCGGCTCGCATTTGTCGATTCCTGAGCGACGCGTGCACTCGTATTAGCTGGAATTGTAAACGAAGATTCTATCTGCGGTTAACTCGCGCGATAATATTGAAACGGCCCGCTTCCCTACCTGCGTATCGATTTTGCGCAACTCGAAAGGATGGGAGCGGTCGAATACGAGGTAATTGAATCGATGCGATGACGTACACCGTATCGCGACCCGATTTCTACCCCGATGTTCGATAAACTCTTTGCACGAATATTTCCGACGGGGTGCATCGGCCGTTCCGTTTATTCAGATAACGCGTTACCTCTTCTTCCGCATGGTTTCACCGTTTTTATTAAATTGTTCGTGCTTCTCGCCATTTATAACGCGCCCGGGCATAGAAAGTTTCAGGTTTTCCTCTGATAAAGTAGCCAGCGGAGCAAATTCTCCGCTGCTGGATATTAAAAAGCCCTTGCGTAGCTCGTTCGTTTATTCGCGGGTATCGATCGAAGATCAGAAACAGAATGGCAGGCGTCAAGTGCGACGGGGGTAATTAAGAAGTTAAGGCGGAAGGGAGTTTTTGCAGCCGGCGCGTTTAAAATTTTCTTTTCAGCTAATGAAAATAACGCAGAAGAGCAATTCCGTTCGATTCCATGCCGGTGCGAGTGAAATTTAACAAAGGTGGAACGATCCCGGTGTCTATTGGGTGTGTCGACGTAACTAACTCGTCGAGGACGTTTGATCCTCGAAGGTTGAAAGGGGTGCGTCAGTGGAAAGCATTTTAATGTGCCGAAATACGATAAA
Organism: Nomada fucata; assembly: GCA_948146005.1. NCBI lineage: Eukaryota > Metazoa > Arthropoda > Insecta > Hymenoptera > Apidae > Nomada > Nomada fucata. Next base: position 36,965,958 of record OX411276.1, on the reverse strand, counting down.
TTCTTACCCTCTCCCCGCGAAATTAACCGAACAATCGATGCGCGCTGTTATTTAGAGGCGGAAATTCAATTTCGTCCAAATCAAATAAACGTTGGATCGTGAAATTTGCTTGTCGGGAATGTTGGCAAAATAACCGAATTGTTTGAACGATAATTTTGTGCGAACGCGAAATTCCCTCCTCTAGTAATGACGCTTCATGAGATCAATGATCGATGCTATTCCCGTTTCAATCGCAATGTTTCTCCGACGTTGACAAATGCTCGCCACGGGTTCATAGGATTATGGGTCATTATTCTCCTATCCTTCTCAAATGTAATTCGAAGCGGACGTCAAATCGAATATTAAAGACTCTGCGAAATTGGGGGCAAGACCACGAGCAGGAGAAAATTTGTGCGAAGCTGAATGGTCGCGGCGAATGTAAGTACGTGGATTACTAGACATTATCCGTGGACTATTGGCCAGCAGCGAACGAAGAACAGCACGACGTCCGTCCAAACCATTCGCTAGGCAATCGTCAATGAAATTGATTATCGAAAGCCGGCGTGTCGCCATGGAAAGCTTGAGTAGAGAGACGCAGAGTATTTGGTGGAAGTGCGACGGCGAAGGGGGGAAAAGCTTACAGCGATGGTTACCCATGCATGCGAACGGCGAGCAATTCCCCGTAACACCGTGTTCTCGAAATGTGCAAGCAATTAAATAACAGCAGACTGTTTCTTTGCGAACGTTTAAAAGCGGTTGCGCTGAAACAATGACCAGCGCAGGGCAGCGAAGCAACAAGCTGTTTCTAAGCAATACTCGTACCTTCGCGTTTTACTGCTGGGCAATTTATTAAAGCTGTTGCATTGTACGCGCAATTTGATTTTCTGCCACGTAGAGTGCGAGTTTCCTTAATTTATGAGTAACGATGTTGGCAGAAGCGATTGAAAGTTTCTCAATCGGTTCAATGAATTGGCAAGTACTTTGCATTCGTGACACGACGAATGACTTTGGCGCAGCACTTTTCGACTTGCTTGCACACCGATCGAAAAGCTATCGGCAAGTTTCTTTCGACGTTCGTCCTCGTTCCTCTACTGGCCGAGCAGTATCGCTTGGTTTCTCGAATTTCTTGGCGTCATAATGCACATCTGCTTCCGTCTAGCCGGCTCGATGCAAAGTCTCGGGATGATCGAAGAGTGTACATTGATTTCTCGCCGTCAGCGACGCGACATCCGCGTATCTCAGGAAGCCAACCGCTGTTTGGAGTTCGTCGATCTCACCCCTCTGTGTCGGGTCACGTATCCAGTCCTGTTCGAGGTTTGTCCACACGATCGAATTTTCCACGCTTCTTCGGCCGTTATCTTACCCACGAACGATTAATTGCATCTTCCTCCTCTGCCTCTAACAATAAGAAATGTTTTCTCCACGAACGAAAGCCATTTCTCATCACTATCCTGCGACACGCGTTAATTTGATACACGATCGCCACACGTCTATGCCGCTATAATTTTTAATCAGCGACGAAATATTAGAGATCGGGTGCCGTTATGTTGCGAGCTTAGTTCAATGCCGTGGCAGCGGGTTTATCAGATTTTGTTATTTTAACACGCGAGCGCTGAACTCTCGATGCTTGGAAACCTCGTGTTCCTGGATCGCCAAGGGGCGATTCGTACCGCGCGTGTTCGACCTGTCACGGCTTTAGGCCGACTGCTCGCGAAAATGCGACTCTTGGTGCTCTTGGTGCGCGCCACGTTCCCAGCGCTTGCGCCACCACCAATTTCTTCGATACGTTTCCCGATCTGTTTTCTGGACAAGGTACGAGCATTTGATTAATTCACTTTCGCCCAGGTACGCCAGTCAACGAGTAGTCGGTGCGAAATATGAGCTGCGCCATTTTTTATTTCACACTCTCGTTCTTGTTTCCCAGAGCAATACAATTTCGAAAGGTGTTGCCAGTTCGCTTTGGAGGAAGATTGATGTGAAAAGTGGCACGACTTAATGACCGAACCGAACCTTAATGAAAGAATCGAAAATACGAGACCTTCCGCCCCAGTATCTCGAGAAGCAGTCTTTGCCCCAATTACTTTTCGAGACCAGACTGTTTCGTATGCGTACGGACATTCGTTATACGTAGGTGCTTTGCTCCAATAAATTTCGCGAAGACGAGCATTCAATGGGAATGTCGCTGGAATATGATGCACATGCACACAATGTTCCTCGAGTGCAACGGATTTCCATTGCAACATCGATGCTCGCACGTTTCCACGCGGGCACGCGTAATCAAGAAACACGAGAGTCGGCGCGCGGGGGATGATTTCGAACGATTAATATAAATTTCCCCTGGCCAGTGATGGATGCCATCGGAATGAGTTGCGGGAAATGCAAGTTTAAGAAATGAAGAGAAAGGACGTGGAAAAACTGAAATTGTGTCCAACATGGTTATTCATCCGCGGCTGTTCCCACCACGTATTACGTATGTATATTTCTCTTCCGTGGAACCGGGGCGCCGCGAGTATGCATGCTGATACGAATACATCTTCTTTAAAGTGCAATATTTTGTAGTACACGAGGTATTTCTGCATACCTTCGTTGCTCCAGAAATATTTCCCGTGGTCGGGAGCGCGGAAAGTAAGAAGCAAGACAAAAGTGCATTAAACCCATTCCGTACATGCACATCGATGGTTTTCCTTTCGACCGTTCGCCGTTCGGGAAAGCACTCGTTGTCGACCGATTTTCCGTCGAATTCTTAATCAGCCACGGACAATAGGCGCACGCCCCGTTAAATGGCCGGCCACAGAGCAACGGGGTTTAATTAATGAACGATCGATTCCGTGGACGACAAGTGCAGCTTCCACGATTTCCCTATCGCGCCTACCTGTCTTACCGCGCGGACGTAATTTCATGACGCCTGTTTGGCAAATACGAAACCAGATATGTCTGCAATAAAGCCGTGCCCCCCTATGCGTACGCGATCTGATATCGCGAAACCACGAAATCGCATGAAACGGACCCGAACTTGATGCGACGTTTACACCGTAACACCGACCGCATTGCATATTCGCCTTTGACAAATAGCCGGAGAGCATCCCCCTCGTTTCGGTTCGACGCGTATTGACCTTCTGAAAATTGAATCGTTCTGCTCCGCTGGGGTAGCGAAAGGCTTACTTGCCATTTAATACGGGAAATGGATCGGAGAATCAGTGCTCGGTTACCAATTTCGGAGCGACGAACGTGGCACGCTTGCATGCAATTTAAAATGACAAATTAATCGAGGTGCCCGAGCGGGCGAACGTCGCGCGGCCAATGCTCGAAATGTATGCAAGAGACATATTTAATTTTAAGCTCATTATCTCGTTATCGCATTGTGGAATAATATTAATAACATTCGTTTCGGTTCGTTAATCGAATAAGTCGTAACACGGTTGCACAGATGTTGACGAGAAACTTGACGGGAATTTTGTTGGGCAATTCGCGCGGCGCGTTTTCGAATCGACGCGCAAGAGGGATTCGCGCAAATTGGATTGGCAACGTAGGAATGCTCTCAGTTGTATTAGCACTAGGTTCTAGCTGCCGCGACGATTAGCCCTACAAATTTCGAATGCAGACCTGATTGATTTGCATGCGATTTCAATAACGAGCCAGAAATTCGCTTCTGAACTTTGCCCGAGGCCTGCACGCGCCACCGCGAAAATCCGAATACTTTCGTCGAATCGTAAACTGGATTCAAAACTGTTCAATCCACTCCGAGGGAGAAATGTAAGAAGAGGGGGCCGATAAGGCTCGCACTTTAGCGCACGTGACAAATTATGCAAGCGCGAGGGAGCGAGCTACCTGTCGCATCGCGATAATCACGCAAGTGGGACATTATGTGGCCGTAATTGACGGCACGTTAATTGCATTACTAATCGCGCGCTTCCGTGCGCGATATGCCATGGAAGAATCGAACCCTGGCGCAGAAGTAACGCTGTGTCAAAATTGCAATGCACGCTATTTACGCCCTTTTTTTACTCCTCCCTTTGTTCTCTACTTTACTCACTTTCCGCGTACGCGGTGCTTTTCATTGCTACTCTTCTTTCGAATCAACAGGCTGGTCCCTATTTGCGACGCGAAATATGCACGAGAAATCCTTTTTTGTTTCGCCGAACTTTTTACCCAAAACACCAATTTAGTCCGATCGTTTCAATTTAGCTTCTGCGAGTTGGTTTAGGCCGGTTCGCAAAAATTCTATGCTTGCTTGAAGTTACAGCGCTCGTGTGTAATTTTTTTTAACGCATGCTGGTGATTGAACTTTTTGTTCCGCTCATATTTTTGTTGGAACAAATGGGCCGCTCGATAACAACTATGCTCGCTGTTTCAAAGAACAAAGAGAGAAATATTTAACCCGCATCTCGGCGATTCTTTAAAAATTCGGCCAGGCAATGCCGCGCTTAATTGTGAACCGGTGAAAAAATATCAAGCAAATATTCATCGGTTCATCGGTGCATCGATTAAGCTTTACCCCTTCGATTTATATATGGTCAAATACGTTTCTATTTATCGCGTTCCGCCTGGCTACAAAGTTAATAAATTATTTATCTGCCAACAGGGGAATCTGTTTCAACTTCTTTCAACTTCCTCCACAAATATTTCTTTCCGAGTCGAGCACTCGTAGGTGCGAGTTATTGATCTCTGTGTTTCCAAGTTTCCCTCTGAACTGCAATCCTTTCGTCGCGTCTACTCGTGTTTCCAATTCCTCCTGCTTTTACTTCGAATTGCCCGACAGAAAGCCCGAAGCTCGATGTAGCATGCCGCTGTTTCTTCCCCTTTTGCTGGCATCGTTGGTCGTTCAAGTTTCAGCGAAGTTTTCTTATTGGATCCATTGTAAACACTTTCGTGACGCATCTGTTCATGGCCTATGGCATAAATGTTAATAGAACGAAACGGTATAGAGAATAGCGGCAGGCGATTCTTTGTTTCAGGCGCACTTCGTGCGCAAACTATTTGACAAAAAACGAGCAAGCGAAACAACGAAACGTATTACGCGTTCGACAACTTGTAACTCTAGTTTTCATCGTATCGCAATGATCGCAGGCCTTTTACACAAGGGTATTTCGCTTGGATAGAATTCTGTTTCCAGAAGGGAGCCAACGAGCACGTTGCAGGATGCAAGGGACGTTTCATTATTAAATAGCTTTCGATACGGACTAGTTAAGCAATCGATGTCTGCTCCGAAGTAGTACAAGAAATTTGATCTTTCTTCATTTAATATCGAATGCTGTATTTACACGTGCTTCGAGGAAGAAGGCTTAAGGTACAAAGTGTCTCTGGTGAGAACTTGCGTTCCGTCTCGCGAACGCATAATCGATGCGCTCGCGTTGCTTGCCGGGAACGCGAATCCGATGGATCCTCGGGGATGCCTGTTCCATTCGAGGCGAAATCGAATCAAAGCGTGGAACAATACTCGCGGCACGTTCGAAGTGCGTCGACACCACACCGTCTACTATGCGAAGAAACGCAGCTGTGGCATTGTCGAGCAAATTGGATCCACGATGCGGCTCCTTCTTCGTTAAAAAACGTCCACCACCATCCGGCCGGTTTTTTCCTTCCCCTCGTCGGAGGGCCAAGATCATTTCCTGAGGAATGACAAAACTCGATACAGTCGTTCCAGCAACGCGTCCGGTACGCGAACAATCGAAGCGTCGTCCATTACTCACCGTCGATGGCGGTACGCTACGTTCGACCTTTCTCTACCTTATCCTCTTCTTCGAGATGAAAGCGATCTTGAGCAGATTGACTACGGGCGCTTCGAGCGCGATGGAAATGCAGAAGGACATCAAATAGGAGGCGACCAGATTACCAAAGTACAGGATCAGCTTGAAAAGCAAAGAAACGCGATCTTTGGATTCCTTCCTTTGAATTGAATCTCGCGAGCATAGGTCGCGCATTGTAGGCGAGCGGGTACCCATTTCGGTTCGACTGACTCGAATTTGCGAGGCACCTGTTTCATTCGAACAACGAAGGGATCTTACCACGATGCTGTTATGAAGATGCAGCGGGCCATCCATCTGGGTAACAGTTATCATCATGATGACAGGGTGCACCAGGTACGCGCAGTAAGTTAACCTCGATAACGGATACATCAGCCTGAGTGACAGGAAACTGTCGATCATGCTGGCGGATCCCGTGCAGCATTGAATCACGATGAAGGATACGCCTATTGCCCAAGCGGTGTGTCCCAGGGCGGCGTAAACGGAGCTCACCGGCACAGTTAAATTTTCCGGATACAAGCCGTAAACCAGCGAGAACATTATGACGGTAGATAATACCCAGCCGATCGTTCGGACGATCTGGAACGATTACAATTAGACTCGACCTCGTCTCGGCGGAACTACGTACGCCAGCTGACAGTCAGATAATTCCTCGGATATTAGTTCGGCCGAGCGATTTTCATCTTGCGTTCGTCGAAATGTGCGCGAAGATTTTAGGTGGACATTTCCATTCCGCTCTCTAGGAGCGACTTAAATATATCTCGGCCCGAAAGTACTTACCAGGGGCAACTTTAATTTGCAATTCGTTTTGAAGAGAATGTAACCGGTGATAATGCCGACGAAGTAAGGGCCTGCCCTCAGCCAGGGCTTATCGTACAGCTCGTCGAACAGGGCGAACGGTTCTTGTATTCTGCGTGGAAAATGAAGAGGGAGAATGATACTTTGCGCAGGGGTATGGCTCCTCGCGGAGATACCGGCGAATATAAATTAACGGTGCGCATCTTCCATTGTATCGTTACAATTAGCAGGCCATAACGTTGGCTCGACTAATAATGACGGGGTAAAAGTTGGGTCTCGGCACATCCACCCAATTTAATTATTATACAAGTTTACCCACATTCGAGGAACGTGTTCGAAAACTTTTAGGCCGATAAGCAGAGAAAGTTGCCCATCCTGACGGCGAACGAGCCACGTAGAAATCGAAAAAGGAACTTTAGTACTAAACAGGGGCTAATTGGAGCGCTTTTACATGCACGTAATTAACAAGCTGGAAATAGTCAGCATTTTATTTACCTGGCAACGTAATCGTTGGCGTAGGCCACGGAGAAGGTAGTAAACCACGAGGAAACGATCAGCAGGAGGATAACAACGAGCACGGCCTTTAGGTATTTTATTGACAGGAGCAGCAGAAGAATTCCAAGAACGTAGAACTGCGTGTCATTTGCCATATACCAGCTCCACAGCATACACTGGAAAGTTGTTAACGAAGTATGGATCGAATAATTCCGTAAAAAGTTCAACGTAGCGCGGACTAGACTAGTATTCGAGCAACATATCGCGGAGTGCTTGGCCCGTGGAAAATCTATAGTCCAGAATCGCAAAGTGCTAATGGATCAAACGTCAAACTAGTTAATGATCGGACACAACAGTGACTCGCCTGTCGGCTCGCAGCTCTCCCCAAACAATTTAAATGACCATGGACCCGGTAAAAAAAACAAAAAAAATGAGACGTCTTTTATCGCTAAGCTTTGATAGCGATCGATCGATTAGCAGACAATTAACTTGCGATTCGCGGTCAAATTGATTTTCGGACGATTTCACGTTCTGCGTTATCCAACCACTTTGGAACTTTCACCGAACGATAGAATTAATTATCGGAAAACGATCGAGATGCGGACACCTCATCAGTCCTGCGAACTCATACTTCCTGTTGGAAATTTTCGTCGCATCCGTTTCTAATGCATCTTCGTCCTTTGCTTTAATCTAAGAGAACCATTGCCACTCTGGCTAAGTGACGCGACGTTAATTGTCCCGCGTGGTTTAATCAAAATTCTTACCATTTCGGTGCGAGGATAGAGCGAGTTGAGATAGAGCGCGTTCCTCCACCAGAACTTCTCGCAAGTCAAGTGATCGATGATCGCCGGTGAGAAAACTGTCCTCGATACAGTATGCTTTATAGCGATCTCGTTTATTCCCAGGACAAAGAGATACGCCGGTGTCAATCTTGTTAAAAGGAAATTGAATGAGGTCAGTGCCGATATTCGTCGGACCGAGATTGGATAGACGCTTGTCCGAGAGCGTCTTTCTTTAACTGACGCGTCCATCCACGACCGAACAGCCCCGAACTAGATTTTAGATTTGATCGATTGCCCATTCCCTAAGCGTGTCGAAACACGTTGTCCCACTTTTCACGGGGAGGAAGAGTTTCCCTTTCTTCTGTTCAAGTTGTTCCGATAAAACGCACTTCGCACGAGTTCGACGCTACGCACCTGATAAATCTATAGAGGATCATGATGGCAAACTTGGTGGAGCATGTTTTCAGGAAGCTGCTCTTGTCGTTCTTCAAGTTTCCAGAGGATCGATAGAAGAGAATTGTGACCAGCAAGCCACTGAAAAAGTGTTATTCGGTTGGATTTAATAGGTGGCCGTCCGGACACGGGAGTAGGTATTCGTTGCTGTCTGTCCCTTACCTAATGAAAAAGAATGTATCCACGGAAAAGGTTGCGTTGCTGATGGTTTGAAACATGAAGTTTCGCTCGGTCACCGTGCGCAGGGTTTTGTTCTCTGTAATACACGAGACAGAGTGATCATCTTGGTATTATTAGCGAAAGTCCAGAATCGATACAGAACCGGTACATTTTATTACATCACGGTAAATTAAAGTGAATCGCGTCGGGAATCGAACGTAGAAAGTGAACCGCCTTAATTGCATATCAATGCGGATTAACAGAAAAAAAGGCACGAATCGACACGGCGATACCTGGAACGGTTATTGAGGAAAAACGCCGCTCTATCCATTGCGAATATTACGCTTTCCATCATCACCAGTTACGATTCATTAATCATAAATTGCGGTCATCGGAAAGGCCGTGGCAAGATAATCGCGAAATTCGCTGACGCAGAGAAACTTTAAAGATTCGTGACAACCTTTTGTATCGAAAGGTATACATGTAACATTACCGGCGATGGAATAAACTTGAAGATAGGTATGCACTATGACGACCCATCCTAAGGAGAACACTCGTAAACCGTGCAAACAAGTTAGACTTTCCCTGGCTGCGGGCTCGGTGCTAATAATCTTGCCTCCGTTCGTGATAGGATTGAAAGCTATCAGACACGTTAACCAAAATCCTGAAAAAGAGACGACGAGTAAAAGTCTTGTTAAGGGAGAATGGATTATAGGAATGTGGATGGGGTCGCTTACGCGATCGAAGGTATCACCTTTCTTGTTCTCCTTCGGATGATCGGGCAGATCTTTTTGCAAACTCTTCCCCTTCTCGATCAGTTCCTCCCCGTTCTCCTGGGCTACTCCGCGAATCTGATTCAGATTTTTGTTGGAAAAATTGCTGAGCCTCTCGTTATTGTTCGACACGCTCGATGACTCGACGTCCTTAACGTTTGCCACGGTTCTGTATTCGTAGATTACGGCGCACAGCATCAGAAATAGTATCGTCCCTCCGACTCCTCTGAAAAATCACCGAGAACCGATGCATTGCAAGCTTAATGCCCAGCGAGGCGCATAAACTAAAGAGGTGCATTACCGAGGACGATAGGCGAGAAGTAATTTGCGACGCAGAACAGGAGATGGTTTCTGTTACGATGATAATTTTAGTAGAGCATTTTTGCGCGACAAAGTCTCATTTATTTTAAACAGCTGAAATTACAGCGGCGAAGAAAAGCAACGCGCGAAGGCGTATATTGAGACATAACATTAATGCCAGCCACCGTTAAACCACTCTTAAATCATAACGATGCTAGGCAATTTCCCACGAGGGTATATTCTTTCTCTGCCTCTACCAATTAATTCACAAGCAGGACCGAGCACTCATTTTTTTCTTCTTTTTACTCGATGGATAGCTATTCTTTCTTATCTAACGGACGGTAAGTTTTTTCCAAGTATCCGTTGCTGCATATTGCACCCGATCCGTAAACGCGATACTTACAGAGAGCCACTTTCAGGTTAAAAATTGCTTTCACCCCTATCTATACGAATCCCCCGAGGGTGTCACTGTAACGCGCGGTTACAACTTTTCAATTTATCCTTAAATGATAGCGCGCGATCCCTCGAGAAATCGGTTTGAAGCAAAATGAACCGAAAAGCTGGCGGCGCGATTAACGCGTACTCGTTGGCCATCGTTCTCTATGCAGAAGGGCTTCAATATTCTGCATTTGAGAAAAGACGACCCTGCTTCACTCGGCATTCAGTCAACTGCGCACTTGTACATTTCCTTCCTCCATCTTTAATGCTTGCAAATGAAAAGGTATGGTGCCGCGGTATTCTTCGCCTCCGGCTCGCGCAGAAAAGTTTTCGTCTAACGTTATTCATAAATTTAAATTAACCGACAGAGCAGTGCTGACTCACTGCTCACCGAGTTATGCCGCTTTCTGCTTTGTCCCCTTCGTTTTCATATAATTTCATTCGCGCGAGTGTACGCGCATTTCCGTTGCGGATATCGCTCACCCTTTGTACAACGAGGTGTCCGCATCTCACTCAACGACGTCCGAATCGACGAAGTTTGCCATATTTATGCAACTTGTCGCGACAACCACCGCAGGCCATTGCCGTCTCGCTTTATATAATAACGCGTCTAGGTAAACGATCCCTATCTCGGTACGCGATTCCGCGAATCGCCGTCGAAATTGATTCGCGGAGAATTCGAAACAGTTCCTTTTGAAGCGGCGTCAGCCCTAGGTTTCTCGTGGACGCAGCATTGAAATTGGCGAGGTGCGTGGCGCATCGAACTAAACGAACCCGCATTCGACTGGAATGCACATGGTAGCGCGACCACTTTCACGTGCCGACGCTTTCAGGCTTTCTATGATCTTGCGTAATGCATTCTAGGCATATGTGCAACCGTGCACACCTGTCGATACACGTTCCAGGGTATATACATTCGACTGGAACACCGGAAGAAGCATAGCGCGGAGCGTTGGCGAGCCAGACGGCCCGTTCCCTAGAGAATCGAGAGCTTCGACCCATGATACGTTTGGTGTAAACATCGAGCAATCGTTCTCGCATCTGTTCATCGGCGAGTGCAATTCCCGTTGCATAATTGCCGCGGACCGGTTCGTGCTCGACGAAAGATACCTATGTGTATTGCGTATATTTCCAAATGCCATCTGTCTGTAATGAACTCATTAGTCGTACGCCGTTCGTTACGATTAAACCGTTTTGGGTCGAACAAGTGGAACGAGAGGATTTTACGACGATTTTAACCCTGACCTTAATGAAAACCTTCGAGCTTTCGGTGGCCCTTCCCGAAGGAACCCAGCAGCGCCGAGGCGCTCGATTTCATTGAAATTGGGCCATTAGATTGTAACTTGCCTTGAATCTTGAACACACGATTCGCCGTATTACAGTTAATATGCATCGCGTGCAAGGACGCGACGAGGTGCTAACTTCTATTTATAGCAACAGGTTAATATCGACGCAAATCGAAGTTAGCGCACAGCTACCGGCTGCAAAGTAACACGTACCCGGGACCGATCGTATCGCGCGGAGGCTCGTTAAAGCACGCGGGCAAGTACACGGGGGGAACTCGATCATTTGTGACAAAAGTTTCTCGATTCAGTATTAATCTTTAAATATTTTTTAATGGAAAACGAATACAATAGCGAGCTCTCTCGGGGGTGCTTGCGCGCCCGGACTTTTTACTCGTTTTGCATACTTCTTCGTTCGCGGAACGCGACGATTCAAGTTGCTGGCATTCTGCAGGGGCGGTCCTTCTCTTAGAATTTATTAAACTTCGTCGCACTCGGCGAGACGTCCGCTCGAAATTTCAGAAAAGCTTCGAAAGAATGCGTCGGTGATCGCGCACCTAATCGTTTTCCTATACCCGATCTGGTTTATGCAGCGCGAACCTTCTTACGGCGACTCTCGTAATTCTCTTGCTGCACGCTCACCTCATTAATCTCTGTTCTGAATCGGTTCTGCATCGGTCAACGGGTTTCGAGCGTACGCATGCGATGCAAATTGCACTCGGTAGTTCATTATGATTACCAAACTCTCGCTTTCTCCTGCTTCTTCCCATTAGTGAGGTAACGTTGTTTATCGAGTTTTAATTCGCCCCGTGCAACGATGCCCCGAACGAATCTCGATGCACGCACCTCCGAGGAGCGTCGGGTAAAAGTGGCCAAGAGGCGAGACGTTCTTTGGCAATATCTCGAGCACACTGGTTGCACCTTCAAGGACGAGCCACGGGTGCATTGCGTACCTCGCGATTCGATGGCTTTTGCACGAATCGTTCTAGCGCCACCTCGAGCATGGTGAATAATGTATAGCTAGTTGGGCAAATAGACCGAAGGATCTGCGTCGGGCGTATTCCGTTTTTTCCCCATTACCGCCATGCCCCGTTGATGCAATCGTCGTTGTGTAGCACATTTGATGTAACCGTTGCACAGCTTGCATAACGCTTTACCGCGGCGTGCTCAATCGGACGTGTCGTTCTTTTCTTTTATTTTATTGAAAGTGGAGCGGACGCATTGACGACCATATCCGCGAGAAATCACCGCTCGATAAGACTTTTTGCCCGGAGGAAACGTCGCAATAGATTTATTGCGAGGAATTTTTCCGAGGAGCGAGGAGCGCGCGCGCGATAAGGGCCCTGCTACCGTTTACGCAAGAACTTTGTGCCGAAGTTTTCTTCCAAAGCTAAAAAGATCTCGCTTCGGAAGAAGTCGTTAAGCGCCCAAACGTCCAGATAGCAAATTTCTCGAAGCTGGCTTGCTGCAACGGGACAAACTTGCACCACGCGACACTCCGCTGCGGACAAGTAGCGCGAGGAGATTTCAGTTGGGCGAAAAACCAGATTTCTCGAGTGCTCCTTCGAGATCGAAGTATGCAGATACCCTTGCAAATCTCTTTCCCGTGTCTCGTGTCAATGTTAACATTGCAGGATGCATTCCCAATTCCTCGTAGAACTTCGCCACGGAGCGTTACAGGGGAGAGTTTATATTATATAAGGTGCATTAGAACGTATTACGATGTTCTTGCAAATTAAACAACCGCACCGCGAATCTTGGCACGCAATTCTCCGGGGTATTCGTGCTTGTTTATCGTAGCGAGCACAGCCGTTGCGCAAATTCCGGTCGTGTAACTGAAGCCGCCGCAATAAGAAGTATATTTTTGTGCGTTATTAACTTCCATGGTATTTCTAATTGCCGCGACTTCGTCCGCGAATTCCAATTCCCCGGCCGGTTTGAGCATTCGGTGCCCCGAAGATGGGCGATATTCAGGAACTTGGACGATTCCGCAATCCTGCGCGACGCGCTAGAATTACTTGAAACCGATATTGAAGGGAATACGATCCCTCGCCGTACGCGATTCCTTCGCGATATTTAATTGTGCCGCGCGCGGAAATGGTCCGCAAACTTTTTTACGTAACTCTCGACCGCCTCACTGTCCGACAACTCGTGTTTCACGCGCGGGAGTGTCGCGCGTAGACTTTCCGGTTAATCAGAGGTCCGCGCTGCCGTGTTACGCGCCCCACGTTATTTCATATTACTGCCTACGTTCTTGCGCAATGCCACTCTTCTTCGATGTTTTTTCCGCGAGCACGGAGCACGGTGCAGGGTGAAGCAAAGTATTTGAAAAAAAAAAACTTTTACCGTTCCACAGCGAAAGTTTCCTCCCCGCTGCACCGTTGCAACAGCAAAGAACGCCCCGCAAAATTTCTCACAGCAGCGTTGATTTAAGGTAAGGGCACCTAGACGGCTATCGCGCGTAACGACGACTAATGAGACTAAAAAATTTCGACCTGTCCGGCCAAGGGTTCTGGATCTACTTACGCGAGGACTGCTTTATCGCGCGTTGCACCGACACAGCGCTATTTCGCATCGTAACCGAGCATTGGAAAAGCGGCAGAAGCGCGAGCCACGGGTAATCATCCGCCGGGAAATTGGGTGGATGCAGGCAGAAGAATAATTCGTCGGGGGATCGCTGGCCGGGATTGTATTATTGGAGGCCAGAGAAAAGTTTCTGCATTACTTACGACAGGATGTACACCTTGGGATCGCGCCAGATATTGTAATTGCTGGAGGGCACAGGTTTCACCGCAACGATGTGAATCTTCGGTCCGGTCGACAGATAGGTCGAATTACCCTCTCGCTCGACCCGATCCGCGTTCGCTCTTAGCATCGAGGTCAGGGATGCTTGGTCGCACGTAGCCGGCAGACAGAGACCCAAAAACAGTTGTCGTGTCTGAAAACAGATTCGTTCCGCCTCGGTCAACGCTGCGCAGACACTTCCATTGCTCTGCTTTAACGTAACGCGAATGTAGGAGGGAAAACGGGAACCGCCGCTTCTTAATTAAACTCGAGACGGCGCGCCGGGTCGCATGACAAATCGGTGCAAGGAGATTCAATTCAGGAATGAATTAAACTTTTATTCGATTTCGTTCAGCGGAGTTTACGTTGCGCTACGATTCTCGGATCGTGTTTAAGTTCGACCGGCAATTTGAAATTCATTTCTCTCCGAGGTTTCGTTCCTCCAACTTTTCCCGTTTTACAGCAGTCCGCGTTTTACCTGCAGGTCCTACTTTTTGCAGGGCTACTTCGTCGCCCACGCGATCCGCGGCGAAAGTCGAAACGCGATTTCGAACGTGCCTGACGTAAGCTGGATCTTCTCGCGATAATCTTTCTCGGATCGAAGGATTCGAGCTTCCTCGTGGCAAGTGCCGGGGCTCCCTCGAAGCGTTCCGCTGGTCACGTTTCGGGGGATTTGTCAGTTCGCAGACAAATATTTTAGAACACTAACTCACGTTCGCAGCAAGCAGATGTGCCGGTCTTCTCGAGAAGAGAGCCGTTCGCGCCCCCCGCACCGCCGATCTTCGAATAGTTCCCCGAGAAAGATAACGGCTCGGGATCGTTTTTAACCCGATTAACTTTATTCGACCAGCGAACTTATCGCGGTAGCGAAAGAAAATAGCCGCGGGCGGCGATGTTGCTTTCCGTGAATCGTGAAATATAAAGCATCGCGTAATCCGATTAGCACGAAGTCTGAAACTTTGACTCTGTGCTGGAACAAAGTTCGTCCGGCAGCTGCTGCGAAACTTCCAAAGTACTTTAAATACAATTAAAATGCCGACAACCTCGATGCTGTAACAGTCACTGCCCCGTAGTTAACAGCCTTTGAATGCGCCACGCAATTCGTTCTCTTTATTATGCCCGGCCTTTTCATTTATTCCCACCGATGAAGATAAGCCGGCCGTAAATTTCTTCGCCCCCAAAACTACTCAACGGGCCGCGTACGCGAGGCGCTAATTTCATTAATTTATGAGCGAATAATTCCGTTCCGTAGACAAATGATCCATCGCTCGTCTAGCAGACGCGCATCCCCCGACCCGGCCCAGTTAATTAATCACCGTATCGAGGCCGAATCGAACAAATTAGCGCGGCGTTGTATCGAGACGGTGGTTCCCCTTGCGTCGAACAGATTTCGGGTAGCTGAGCGACCAGGATACTTACGGAATGTTCTATTTCCTTGGGCAGAGTAAGGTACATCCTGGCCACGTGGAACTTCACCGGGTAAGGCGGCGCGTCGTGGAGATCCAGGCGAATTTTTCGAGTGGTGGCATTCAATTCTTTGCAGAGGCTGCTCGAGCCGAGCCAGAAGCCGTTACCAAAATGGTACTGCGACGAGTAACGACCGCTCGCGTCGGACACTGTAAAAACAAAAAGATCGTCGTCGTTGAGGAATCGAACCGGATGATGGGCAGTCTTCTGGAACGAGCTGGATAAGCGGGCGCTACCCTTTTACTTTTTTCAGGCTCTTTCAGCAGCCCTTCGAAGACCGGACCGATAAAAAGGGTAGCGACATTCCGCGGGGCTTCTACAGGGAAAATTTCAACAGTCCGTTCTCTCTTGTTTTTATTTACTCTGTCTCGGAGGTTGCGCAAAATGTTCTGAGCTGCAGTTTTCGAAAGCCAGATTACACGACCACACCTGGAAGGTTCATTGCCAGTTACGCAAATTGCCAGCTGGTGACCACAGGAGTAGAGAAAGTGCAGTTGCCTGTCGACGAACGATCGGCACGACGGAACGACCGCTGGCGACGACGTGGACACAGGCTCGCATGAATCTCGGCACGTTCGAAAGCGTGACCCATTTCGATATTCGAACAATATGTATCGATCGATGAAAGTACGAATTTGGACGGTCGAGTAATGGTTTGAAAAAGGTCGGCGTTTCGCAAACACTTGTTGAATAAATAGTGTGCGTCGGTCCGCGTTTACCGCTCCGCGATTTAAAATACAGGTGCCTTATAATTTCTGAGCATCGTTACCTCCGCTTTCTATGCTTCCATTATCGTGTTAAATAAGTCCAAAGTGTGCGTTACATGACGCTCGCTGGTTTCACCGGACTTCCATTACAAACCGCGGGTTTGTCAATTTTTAATAGCACCGTTTGTTGTTGCTGGCGTTACGAAATGTCAAACAGTGACGCAAAAGTTGCACTTTCGATCACCCGACGCGTGTTTAATTGGCCATCGCCTGCGTATAGAAATTTAACGATACGCGTTCCGCGATAACCGGGCAATATCTGTTTAAGCCGGCAGCTATTGGGCCGCATTAATATTCGGATAGCGTTTGGCTAAATAACCCCCCGCATTAGCATCGTAACTAGAATGCGTTTTACCAGCGAAGGATTTAATCGGTTCGAGTTATGTCCAATTGGATAAAAAATTTCCCCTCGAAACACCGTTTCGCTGACGCGTCGTATCTCTACCTCCTCCTGCAACGCTGTACCACGAAAAAAGGGGTGCGTCCCCCCGAAGGTTGTGTCGTGGGTGTCCGGGAACATTTGTTACACGTCAGAAGTCAACGTGGCTGTGCCACTGCGAGAATGATAATGCCGCCTGCGGTTCGCCGGTGAACGAACAGGCGCGTGATTTTCGTATTGCAATTCGACGCTGTAACTGTCGATAACCCGACGTTTGCTTGTTGCCGGAAGCAATCGTGAATCTGGAAAATCGTGGGATTGTATTAGGCTCGGAGTTGCAACCGCAGCTTCGATCGATTCACCGCGACGGGACGAGTCCTTTCCGCGCCTTCTATCCAACGATAATGATCGCACGACCTCAACCCTGCTGGAATTTGAACTTTGGCAAGACAGCAAGCCCGGATTCCGCTGCGATCCATCGCGTTCGAAGTTCTTTGACATTTCGAGTTACCGCGTTAACCTTCGGATGGGGCATCGCGCGGAGAATCATTCTACCGGTCGAAAGATTCTGGCGTCGTATGCGGAATAATGGATAAACGAGCGAGGGAAATTCGCAGACACGGCCCGTGATTTAGTGGGCGAATATTTTATCGGCACGATAAGAGATAGAGATGGTCGAGATAAAAGGCCATTACGAAACGATCGACTTTCGGTACTTGCGTCTGCCCGACGGTAAATCAAATTACGTAAAGCGTTAGAAGTTTCACGGCATAGAAAGCAAATCTATGTATTTTCCAGCGTTCTTGGGTGAATGCCACGCTGCTTTATGGAAATCAAGCAATTGCGTAACCGCGAGTGGCGTTGAATGCCATTGGTTTCACAAATCATGGACTCCGGGTTCGGTGTAGGTCAGAGTTAGCCGAACGTAAAATTTTCAACGAGAAGTTTAATCATCGTCGTAGCGACTACCGGTCCACCCCTCTCCTGTTTCTCGCGTTCGGGACTAGTCAGAAATCGGAAATAGGAAACTTTGCGACTCTGGCGGACAGGTGAACTTCTATTATGATTTACGGTAATCGCTTTGCATCTTTAACGGGAGACCCAAATTCGCGGCAACCTCTACCGAAACATCCTGATAATTCAGTTGCAATTTTTTCGCCGTCTCTCTATCTACGGAAAACGAGCGTGAAAGTTCGTTTTCTCAGCGGCGAAGCTACTAGGACGAATGGCAACGAAAGGAGCGCGACAAAAGCTATCGGGCAACCTAACTATTACGAAGCAGTAAATTGCAGTTTCGCAAAGTAATGACGCATTTGGCAATCGGGTATGCCAACGACACGGCACTCGGAAACTTAGCCAAGCATGAACTTCTGGATACGCTTGCAGGCCACGTTGAAGCAACGAATATATGGCGCAACGGGTCGGCGTCGAAAAACGCGTTTCGAAAATGCGCATCCCCCTGATCGCACCGCGACACCAGGGGTGTCGTTGTTAGTCGAGCAGCTACTGCATATTTGATCGATGCCGTGAAGCACCGAGCCATCCGCAATTTCCAGATCGTCTGCTGTCCGTACTCGAACCAACTCGAACCAACTCGATCTACTCACTCTTGGCAGCCCATAGCTTCCCATCCTGAAGGGACTTGAGGAAGAATTCCAGGTCCTTCCTGCAATCGTCGTTGAGTTTACCAGGTACTCTGGACCACTTGAGGGGATCGTAAAGATCCGCCAACCACTGGATACTGTTCGCCGTCCTCTCGAGCTTTTCCTTCATGAAGTCGACGTCGAGATCTCGGTGCTCCTCTTTCGTCTCGTCGAAGAGCTTGAGATATTTCTTCCAATCTAGTTCCGGATTGTTCTTGCTGAATCCAATTAAACGGCCCCGATCCTTCGATACCTGCTTCTCTCCTTCGTAGTCGGTCGCGTTTAAATTTGACGCTGCTTCCGTGACCGGCGACGCGTGTTTCGACTTTCCAATTTTTAGAATGTTGGACTCGTTCCTGGAAATCGCCGTGTGCACGATGCAGCAGAGGATCAATACGAGATGATGGAAAAGAAGAGACATCTTGGAACTTGTAGTCTACTCGAACGGTTGCCCGGCTTCGCAATTTATCACGTGCTCCTCGCGGTAGATGGACGAAAGACTTCGCTAATTTCTGAACACCTCATCGATTCCTTCGGATAGAACGTCCGGGCGTCATTTTCAAATTACGGCAATGCCGGAGCGGGCTGGTATTCCGGACTTCTGTTAAAACAAGTCTCACTTTCGTTCCTCGAAAACCAGAGGGGGCGTTCTGTCGACGACACGCGTGCAAACTACGATCAACTGAATGAAATTTCGTGTTCAGTAACTGTCGAGTAGGGACGCAGAAGGGCAGCTCATGCTGAACTGTACCATACGATAGCGAATCCGCGAGGAATACAGATCACCGTATCGCGACCATAATCGAATATATAAATTTAGCAAGTGTCGTCCTAAGAGGACAAAGGTAGACGCACATACGAGGCTAAGGATCACGCACTGAATGAAGCGAATCGAGTTAACAGTCGCGTTTACTCGCGGGCGCCGGTCCCCCTTTCTCTCTTGACGATATACTTTGCCGTGGTAAATACATTTCCTTCTTCGGCCCCACAAACACTGTCGCAACGTGTCTGCTTCGAAAGAAATTCTCCATAAATCCCGATGATCCTTGCCCCAGGGCTCTCTCCGTATTACAGTATTCGTAACGCGCAAAATCAACCTAAGGAATTTTCCCTGCAATTATTCAAGTTTCGGTTCACATTCGTCTTGGAAACCACGAACCGCTCTCGTCCGTGTGTAGGCCTGCAACCGGAAAGCATCGACAGTTAGTATGCGCTTGTGCGTGAAAATTTGTTACGCCATAATTCTTAGATACCGCGTTGATGGCTTTTCCTTCGTTAACAATGTTTGGAGGAGGCAAGGAGCATCGCGTTGATTACACACGGCACCAGCTGCACAAAGCCCCGTACTGTTTCCTTCATTTTTTCCAGCCACGTGTATCGATAATTCCATCAGCCGAGACGCTTGTCAATTTCACGAGCAAATGTACTTTGTTCCGTGTACTTAATAAAGCGGCCTGTGGAAAAATAGTCGCGTCTAAGCCGTCTGTTAGCTTTCAGGGATAATAGTTCTTTCCCGTGCTTTCGTATTTCACGGGATAAACGATGAATACCAGGCGCACAAATTTTCACAAAAACTCGTAAACCCTTGGGACAGGGGGAGAATCCGCCCGGCGTTGTTCGATCGACCACCCACCATATTATTCGACCGCCGGTTTCGCTTCAACTTTTCCCTGAACCGCTCGAAGGAAATTGCTCCGTTTCTCAAAGGGAAACGTTTAAACGAAGCACGCGTTGGTGTCATTCAGATTGCCCCGGGAAATTGAATCCTCCGCAGTCCTCCGACTCCCTGAAACTCGACAGGCAAAACGTAATAAAATCACTCCGCGTTAGCGGAACATAAACCACGCCGCTTACTTTTCTGCGCGAAATTTCGAAACTTTCACCGACTGGCAAGTTGGCAACTGAGTTATTTGGAAATACGTACTTTCCTCGCAGGATTAGGTGGGTCGCCTAAATTATTGCTGTCGTGCATTTTCACTTTTATCTGATGCTTGCGCAATACATTCGCTTGTTGCGCGTCTGTCGAAGAGAGATTCGGTCGCTACCCGTGGCTCTCGCTCTCGCGAGCACAGTTACTTCCTCGCGTAACGAAGCTCGAGAAGTTTCGCCGAATTTATCGGCGAGTTCGTCCTTCTCCAATTTCCCGGGCAGTTCGGTTGTCGGCCGGTTTGCCCGCCAGGAAACAGCCTCTCGAGGAGATCCGGTTATGTGTTGCGCAACCGAGCTTTCTACGGACACAGTAACGAGTGGCAACCGGTCCTCGCCCAGGAAGCAGGAGCTGGATGTCGAAGGCGCTTTATTGACTTGGAATCAGCGAGAGAGCAATTTAGCCTGGAATCGAGGTGACGTTATTGCGATTTGGGGAAACAGTTCCGCAGGATTTACTGGACGAGTATTCTACGTAGGTGATCTACGAAACATCGTTGGAAGGGACGGGGATGCTGGACGCGAAGGGATTTTTCACTCCCGGGAATGACATTTGTATGAAGCATTGGACAGGAATAATCATACCTACGTAGCTCTATAAGGGATACTGGAACAAGTGACGCGTGTCTCGTTGATTTGTATAAAGGCTATTTATTCGATCGGACAATACTTTGCTGGCGACTTCTCTTTGTATAAATAAAGCAGATGTTAACGAGGTTTTAAAGGAAATGCAGAAATGCTGCACAGAACGTTGTCAATTAACAATTAAAATAATAATTACGTGAAGCTGGATAAGGTAACAGCAACCGGATGGTTACAGGCGAGTAGCTTATTCTTTTCCCCTTAATTCGACATCTTATGGTTTGAAAAAAAAATGATCCGGAATCGATATCAGAATGTTTTGAAAATGTCTCAGTAACATTGTGTATGACATGGAAATGGTACTGTGACTCTAGCGCACCATAGGCAGTCGATAATCAGGCACGTGGCGCCATCTCGCGTTGCCAGCCGTTTTCGCAATTTGCCGCGCCTTCGAAACCAAATTTCTGGATTACATTGTTAATTTAAACAATTGCGTTTTGCCCGGATTTTAGTCCGTATTTTTTAACGGGACTGGTCTTAGTAAAGCTGCGAACCATAGCTAGCTTTCCCAACAGTTTCAACAGATTCATACGCTGTTTGTTTTTCATATAACAATTTAACAATTCGTTTAAGAATTCCACAGTAATTATACACGCGAGATGTTCGAAACTGGAACAACATTATTCCTTAAATCAAGAGCTTTAATTTGAGACGACGTTGATTAAAATCGGCCCAGTGGAACAGGAAATAATTAAATTTGATTAAGGATATTATAAAACTTTCACACCACAAATACTATATTCCGGACATGTGTTAGAGAAGATAACTACGGTTCGTAGCTTTAATTTGAGACCAGTCGGAATAAAGAATACCCATTGTAAGTTGAGAAAAACGCAATTGTTTAAATTAGCAATGCAATTAAGAAATTTGGTTTTGAAGGCGCGGTAATCTGCTCGGAACGCCGCTACTGCGAGATGGCGCCACGAATTGCTTTATTTACAGCAATGCCCGGTCTCCAATGCCCGTGATCCTTGTCCATGTCACTTGCAACGTTGGCGTGTG
Source organism: Nomada fucata (assembly GCA_948146005.1). Classification (NCBI taxonomy): domain Eukaryota; kingdom Metazoa; phylum Arthropoda; class Insecta; order Hymenoptera; family Apidae; genus Nomada; species Nomada fucata. The sequence continues at coordinate 36,944,144 of OX411276.1, read as the reverse complement.
GTTTAAAAAATTCTATAAAACTATCTGATCGATAACTATTACGTTGACGGAAATAATTTACTTATTCTATAGTGCGACAAACATTGCAAACACGTTATTACACAGATGTGTTTATTATTTAATAGTAAATGCATTCGTCTCCCACTATTCGATTAATATTCATACCGTAACACTTGCAATAATAAATATTCAAAAACACCCGCCTTAAAGAAAGAGACCTACCCCCACCCCCGCCAGTTGTTCACCAATTAGCGCAATCTATTTCAAAAATCTCCCTCTTTCGCCCCACGGATCTCGTAGTGATTAGACGTGTTCAGAGTGTTCGTCGAATTAAGGTATGTTATATAGTCTAATATATTCTTGAAGGCAGGAAATTATACACGATTGTCTTCGTTTCCCTGTCTTTAAAGTTTTCTGCAGTATCTTTGTTAATATCAATGAACATTTTGCAAGAAATTAAGGAAATATTGTGCAGTGAACGGAATCACACCGCGTGGCGTGCTATTTCGAATCGACTCTAGTATGCATGTACGAATCGTCTTTTACGTATGCGTATACGTATTTCAGCTCCGAATTCCATTATCTGGCGATATATTCTGCAGTTTCTAGCAATATTCTTATAACATTGGTGATTCTTAGTGCATTTACCTCCGCTTTCAGTTGAATTCTGTTCAATGGCGTCTCTTTCGCTTGCCGCGAAATTTGAATCGGATTCGGCGGCAAGGCGACGTTGTCAGGCGGGAAGGCGCCGTAGCATAATGGCGGCAAGCCAGGCAGACGTGTCCAACGATCTGGTTGACAGATAAGGATTTCTCAAATTTCTTCTTAAATAAATGGAATTGTACAAATACCAGTAGTATATCTCGATTAAATTATTATTCGTATCACGTATAAATCTTGCACGACACACAATTGTGTAGTAACCGTACCTATACGTTTACAAATCGAATACTCACGTTTCCTATAGAATTCCAGATGAAATATTGTTTAACTATATCACAATTACCATTAATTTCGTCCACTTCTTTTATTGAATTGTTATTATTTTTTCACAGGAGTATGAAGAAAGTTGATTAGACGGATGAGGGTAACCCCATACTTCGAACTTACACTGAAAGGTACATAACAGGTCATTCCAACCAAGGAGTATGTATGTGAGCATTTTCATTATATTTTCATATTGGTATTTTATGATCTGAGACTGATATTAAAATGAAACAATAACAGTTAAAATACTTACAAAAACAATTTGATTTTCCATATCAATTATAATTGAGTTACTGGAATTGGAATGTTTCGTTAACGGTGATAACTAGACTCCTGATGTTTATGCAAATACATATTTTTATAGACTACAGATAGATTAATAGAACCTGACCAGAAATATATTTTATGATTGGGGAATTCTAAAAATATATTTCTTGTGTTTCACTTTTTGCACAATACACGTTTTTATGTTTTGTATTTTAAAACATATACAATAACTTATTTCTTATATTCTTTTCCCTGTATATGTCAATCTTGTGGTATGTCACAATAATCGCAATATGTATTGTTAATCTTGTATATTTCTCTTGTATATTTGCACTTGTATATGTTCATATTTTTAATGCATAATTACATATTTTTCGTGCACACTTGCATATTTTTCATATTTTTAATGCATATTTATTTTGCAGAAATATCACTGATAATAAACACTCGATAGGATGAACATGTTTTGACTGCATATTTACATATTTTTAATGCATATTTTCATATTTTTAACGCACACTTGCCAATATACATATTTTTTATACACACTTGTATAGTTTCATATTTTTAATGCAGAATGACATATTTTTCGTCCACACTTGCACATTTTTCATATTTTCAATGCATATCTATTCTGCATAAATATTACTGACAATAAACACTCGATGGGATAAACATGTTTCCTTTAGGAAAATGTTGTGACCGTGCGCAATGCGGTCGGTACAGTCAGTGTTTACTTCGCAGTTAATTAGTACATATTTTCAGAGCAAGTGGCTCTGCTTCAATTTTTGTTTACACTTTAGCTACACGCGATTGTAGAGTCAGTGTTCTTCGCGTGCTAGTTGTTAATACTATTATCAGAGCACCGGTGCTCCTTCTCAATTATTTCAATCGCGATAGTAGCATCCTAATTTATTATTCATTTAAATTTTTGTCTTATATTCGCTATCGGAAGTAGAGTCAGTGCATCACTGAAGGGGATGTTTTATTCGACACTGGTAAAGTGAGAAATGTAAGTATCTTTCAAACAATTCTTAGTTTTCTTTGAAGAATTAGATTCTGCAATTGTAGCAGCATTTTTTAATGTTCTTTGCGTTGTTGTTTAGTTTCAGTCTGTACACTTCCTGCCGGTTGAGTTGAATGGAGCTACCTCGGCGACGTTCCTGATCGTCGTCCACGAGTACTTCGTCTATTTTTGTAATCAACGAGTTGGTGAGTCGCATGCATTTTTGTTCCTCCGGTCCCCAATCATGCCGTAGGACGATTGGTCCGAAGCGGCACGGGTGACTGGTTGTATTTTTTAGTAGTTTTGCGAGCATTGTGACCGTCATTATTCTCTTGTGTATTATTTCTTATACGAGGTTAGACCTGCATTCTTGTACTGCGCGTTTTTTAATATAAAAAAATATTAACCATAGAAATATTTCTTACTCAAGTAAATGTCAAATGATAAAAATACAGGATGACATTAATAAATGTATCGAACAAGTGTATATGTATTGAGTACATTGTACAAATCAATTGAAATTTGTTTTCACTGGTAATTTAATATTAATTTTCGTATACTATAGTCACGTGAAATTTATTACACGTTATGTACAAGAAGGCACTTTGTATACGGGTAGATTTTCAAATCGGAGTAGGTATCTTGAACAATTCACTTCGATTAAGGAATCACCTGATTCTGAGGCTTACTTAATAGCTCGTCAATTTTTCGAGTAAATATTTAATTGCATTACATATGCTAGTAAATTCAGTTTCTATAACAGTCAGTATTATTCGTGCTTTTATTGATATATCATAAATTACAAAGTCGAGTCATTTTTAAAGAGATTGATAATAAAATATATTATTGCAATTATACGTATTCTAATCATCTTTTTAGATCAGGATTTTCAGATTTAACCCCTTCCGTGTTCAAAGCCAGGAACTCACTCACGTGCCCAGGTGCTACTTGAGTGAGCGAAAGGCAATGGGCACGATGATTGTATGATTTTAAAATTATAACAATGTTTAGCGACTGACAATTGTTAGTGTATCGTGCACGACGTATTTTCCACATTACGTGTGTATGTGGTTAGGACGTGGAATTGCGTCGGCTCGGGAATTTGATAACAAATTATAAACTTATTTAGCAATATGTTTCAGAATTGCAAATTCATTGAATATCATAACGATTAATGAAAATATTGCAACCAATAGTGTACTATTGTACCAACAATCAATATTTTATACAAAAGTAATGCAGAAGCACATACGTTTACGCAGATTTACGCAATGGTCGCTAGCCTTTGTCAGTCGATTTCAGGAATTGGTACGTACCCCTAGAGTGTGGATGGTTGTGTGCCAAGCTCGGGTGTCGGAGGCGTCCCGGGACGTCTCTCTAGTGTAGGCTCTTGCACCCGAGTGTTTGATTGGAAAACGTGGAATGAGGTGTGTTTGTGTGAATGCTTTGCCATTTTTTAAATATAGGTTTAGGTAGGATAGGTAGTATACTTTCTGGTGTGCCTGATAGATATAAGTAGGTAGGGCCGGGCAGGTTGACACAGTCTCTGATCGGGTAGGCATTTTTTCGCGTGTTCAACCTGTTTCTGGAAATCTGATTTGAAAAGTCGACGGCGAAGCTGTGGCGCGAACGAAAATGCGTTCGCCTCTGGCTTTGCCTATCGATTTTTCGAATTTTCCGCGGTCGTGGTCGCGATTTGGCTCCGAAACGAACGTGCTACGTTATGCTCGAGGCTGCACGTGTATACGAAGATCGATTACAATTTTAATCGTAATCTTTACCATTTTTCATAATCGCAATGTTTACGATTGTATTTAGTCGTGATTCGTCCACGTGTGTTCCATTTAGCTACGCGGGTTAGATTTTTATTTTATTTTATTTTTTTTGCGGATAGAGTCTCGAGCCTAGACTAAGTTTCAGCGGGCATTGCGCTCGAAGAAAAGAAGAAGCTAAATGCCGAAGAGGCCCGACAAACTGTCGCTCAAGAGGGCAACTACAAATGGCTCTGCATCCTTTGGATGGAGAGCCATTCTTTCTTACTATGTATTTTGTCACTATGCTCGCTTTTGCATGCTGTAGTTGTAGTTTATTGTTTGGCCAGCACTATTGCCTGGCCCACCGACATCGTATTGGGCAAATCGCGATTTTGATTAGCGTCTTGTACGATTGAAAACAGTTTGCATTAGAGTAGCGCATAAAATCAAATCGCGATTGCAACTAGAGTTGCGATGAAGTATATCGTGGTTTGAATTAGAGTTGCTTTTGTATTAAATTAGACTTGCGATATGTACTTGATTTTAGCGTTGCGATAATAATTTTCGTGTTCCTTTTCTGCCCGGCTTTTTTTCTTTTTAGAGAATTTGTTTCTAAGATTTCCATATAGTGTTGCGATGATATAGTACATATCGATGATAAGTACATAGTTCACTGTCATTTACCGGAAAGCATGGTAAAGTATAACTGTCAACATGATTTCGTTTATTGATACTACAATTGAAAAAATTTTTATCTCATTGATGCAACTTTTTCCAGTTTCACATAATTATTATTTAAATCGTTCAATTATTGAATTTATGTCCTTTGATGATTGATTTAGCTCGCCTGCCAGTCGGAATAATGGCATTTGCTTCTCATTCCTTTAATCAAATGCAGTTATCTCGCCTTCTTCTGCTCGGCCGATTTTAATCAACGACGTATATACTCAAATTATTGATAAAAAACTAGTAACGCTAGTAGCATACATAAATCGTACATGGTCGTGTCACAGTACCCTTTACTTTCATCATTTCCATGAATTCTGAACGACGTACTGTAGCATTGTTTAAACAATGGCGTACGATTGTTCCTGACTAAGTTTGATTTTCCAACAAAGTTTTACGAATTAATGATAACAAGTTTAAATATAGACCTATCGGTTGCTACTTGTACCACATTTTGGAAAACTTCAAACATGTCAGGATGGCCGAGCGGTCTAAGGCGCTGCGTTCAGGTCGCAGTCCACTCTGTGGGCGTGGGTTCGAATCCCACTTCTGACAAATCTATTTTTTTTCCGCAAAAAAATTAACGACAACAATCTTTTTGCAACAACAACAACAGCATTACTAATTCGCAGGAGCGCCGCGAACCTCGTCAAATAACAATTGATGACTAAATAGTCATCGATCGTGGGTCGAACGCTTTTCGATTTCTATTAAAGTGCTGACTAAAAATTGGCACGAAATAAAAAATAAAGTAGATAACGGTGATCAGAGTCCGAGGCCGATGTCGGAGCCCAAAGTCATTGCGCTGATGTTACGTTTCCACTTAAGTTATCGCGCCTCGAGTCGCACGAGTTTTACGTTTTCGATATTCACGGTGGAACATAATGGCAGGAATAACTGTTCCAAGGTGTAAACAGTTAAGCTAGCCGGGTCGAGGAGCAAAGCGGAGGATCCGATCCTCTCGCGAGAGAAGCTAGCACTGTTCACCGTTTGATCGATTATGCGAACGGCGGAGTCGTCGTTGCGAATTTGTAGGATACTCGCGGACTCATTGTCGAGTACAAGTTGTGCACGAGCGTGTTCGCGAATTCTTAAGCGCGATCCACGCGTTCCCCGTGGCCAGGTGGTTGCCCGATCGAATCACGAGACCAAGAACATTGATAGGGCGAACGAGTCGTCGGCTGCTCTGGCCGCAACAATGCACCGATGCACCGATGCACCGATGCACCGATGCACCGATGCAACGACAAGGAGGCGATCCTTGAACTCGATTTGTTCACGGTACAAAACGCGGCTGAGGGACTGGTCGCGCGATTCGATTTGCACATAAAGCGTGGGAGGCATTGCGCTGCCTCGAATAGCAGACCGTGGCTCGTACGGCTTATTAGTCTACGCGGTCCAATTAATTGCACCGCGAGTCTGCTGCAATTTGAACTAGGCGAGTGCATCGTTCGCTGGGCCGTATCTCTCGCTCGATCGTTCAAGATCGCGGCATAATAAACGCGTTCGCGCCACCGCATTGTCTAAAGTCGAAATCTAAATTGTTCGGTTACCGTTTCCCTGGCACCGTGTACCGGTGCATAGTTCCACGCGACCTCCGGAGCACGATTATTAAGCGGGACGACAGGCGACATATGGCCGTACAACCTCGCGCGTCCCCGTGGAAACTTGTTACACGAATGCCGTATAAACACTGGATTTATTGTTAACAACGCTCGATTCCGCGGTGCAGCACGACGATCAAGATTGATGCGCCATGCCTCTGGACGCGGATTGTTTACACGCCGCAGGCGCATGATTCCACAGCTTTTGCACCACCTGGCGCAAAGGTAGCGGTGCTGCGAGGCGACGGTATGCAGTCCAGCGACCGCGGGGACCCAATTTCCATCGCGTCGCAATAATATTCGATACCTCGTCGATAAACAATGGTCGGTTCTACACGCCGCCGAGAGTTTGCGAAAGTTCTCGAGCTCGTGCACGGATAACTGTCAGGAATTGGACGAGGGGAACACACCGCGAACAACTCGGGTCGCTCGGGAAATAAAGCAAACACGAGCAGCTCGCGAACCGAACGATGCCATTAAGCGTTACATCGCCGCTCCGCTGTACGTCGGAAATGTACACGAAGCAACCTTGAGCAATAACGCGAGTAATCGTGTCGAAGCGGCTCGCCGATGGGGTTGCCGGATCGACCGCACTAATCGGAGACTACCTTTGAGACCCAAGGATGCGGGCCAGGGAAACGTTCGGTCGTCTTTGAACGGTGGTCGCCTCGATCTTACTAACGCCGAGCGCCAGGGTTAATTGGTTTACGAAGTTGCTGGAAACGATGGAGACTGGCGATCGAGGCAGAAGAACGTTTGCTATCGAATGCAATTAAATGGCACATCGATTCGCGTGTCGGGGCCGTCTGGAGTACGCTACCACGAGTATACGAGAACATGCTCGGACATAGCGGTCCACGGATCGCGTGTACCTCGGCATCGCGCGCATTCCTTTGGTATCGAGATTCCGTTTATAGAGGACCTACTTTTGGAGAGGCAACGCGCGAGCGAACGGCGAAACAGCGTGTCGTTCGATTGAATTCCGTAAACAACGCGGTGGCCGGTAATTAATCCGCTCGGGGAATCGTGGAGCGTTTTCCTGGAAGCGCGAAAGACATTTTCAATTTTCCAGAGGAGCGGAAAACCTATCGAGCTCGTCGGCCAATAAATCATCCTCCAACGAGGGTACTCGGTTGCCTCCTTAGGCGGTTCGCTGAAAGATAATCCCGCTGCCTGGAAACGTGCTGGAATCTCGATAAGCCGCGCGCGGCACCGAGCCGAGTCTCTCGTGTACGTACACCAGTGATTGTTAAGAGATTTTTTTCGAGATGAGCTGCGATAGCCGCGGGACGGCTGCACGGATCGACGCTTAACCCTCGATTTTTTCTTCCACCGCCGACGCGCTGGTTCCTAAGGGCCCGGCGAATCCTCGCCGCCCGGGCGCCCGTGTCAGCTGAAACACCGCCGCTGAAGCGTAACGTCGAAAGCGTGACCATGCCGTTCAAGATATTACATACTTTCCGCCTATCTCTTTTCAATTAATCTCGCCGCGTAATGAATACGTATTACGACGGAACCCTGGATGGATATGCCTTTACCCCAAAGCTTCCTTCTTGTTAATTGTATCGCAGTTCCGGTTGCATCCTGTGTGCGTGCAAATCATTATCCCCGGACGCGATCTTAAAACGGTGTTCAGGATTCCGCAAAATGCACGCTCCGGGCAGTCGAGGACGCGGATATCGCGAGAAAATGTATTCGAAATAGCATGGTACGCGGTAACGAAGGAACACGGGGCTCGCCTAGTGTCTCAATCGTTCTCGGCGGGGCACGCGATAGAGGATGGCCGAATCGGCCGCGCAGGTTTCGTCGATTCTCCAGGACTGGCGCAACGGGAACACTCTGGTCCCCGTTTATCAGCGGAGATGGATAAGAGGTTCGGTCGCGTAGGTGCAGACCGTGAAAACGCGTCGCTCCTACGCTGGTCTCTTCGAGAGAACGTCGATGCCCGGAAGGGCGCGGAAGTTTGGCGACGAGCGTCGTCGCCGATGGGACGCGCACATCTGGGAATATGTGCCAGAAATGCTGTTACAGTTGGTCACGGATTAGAAACGCCACGGAACGGTCCAAATACCTGCTCGATATCCTGCTGACCCAGTTGACCATTTTCAACGCCTGACTGCATACGAAGAATATTAATTATGCATATACAGGGACAGCCGGCGCGTGGACTATTCGTTTCGACGTCGCGGAAGTAGGTCCCATGGCGCTAAATACCGCGGAGCGTCTTAACGACCGACGACACGAATAATTTGGTGCGATTATTGTCCGGCTACGTACTCGCGAATGCGGCTAAGAACGCGGGGTAAAAACGCTAGGAAGAATACCGGCGCGAATGTACCGTTCGCGGGAGCGTTAACAGGGTGCGAAAGGAGCGTCGAGGATCCGGCGAGAGGATTCGAAGAGGACCGCGAGTATTTAGACTCCTTTCGAATCGTTGCGAATTCAAAGTTCGCCCGAATTCAGTTCCGTCCATCGAGGGATCGAAATTCGATTCCCCGTGACCGATCGGCCCCGCATCAGGATCGATTTCCGACGATTCGCGAGGAACGAAACGCGGATCCGCTTCGATTAGGAAGCAGCGTCGCGCAGCGAATCTCGGGACGCTTCCTGGCGCCGATGTATTCTAGAATTGATCGCGCAGCCGTTCGTTCGGCTCGTTAACCCAAATAATCTCCGCTCGTCGCCACGTTTGCCGTGTCACGAAAGTGGCAGAGTCGGTAATGAGTCCATCGACGATTACGGCAACGGTACGACGCGGTTGGCGTGCAAACACGCTTATGTCACCGAACTCGTCGGCCTATACTTCTTTCCGAATCGCCTATATTTCGACCGCCGTTCTTCCGCGCCGCTCGCAAGTACGTTTACGACCCATTACCGATGCTCGCCACTCGAAGAAATCTTGAACTCGACCGAGGCTACGAACGGCACTGCCGATCGTTACCGTTACCTATCGCCGTCTTGTCATAAGGTACGCGGCAAACAGTTTCCGTCTAGTGGCGCTCGCGCGTGTTTTCGCGATCGCGGGAGAGACTAATTACGCGACTCGCGTCGGCGTCGCGGCCGGTCGAATCGCGGGACCGTCCGCGGACGACCCTGCCAGCGAATTTTTCCGCGCGTGGGAAAGCAGCGACAACGAGATTCTCAATCGTTCGTTTGGAAAAGCTTGCGCCTTTCCGTGCCGCGCTATCTTGCCTACTCGCGCCATCCAGCAAACTAATAACGAGGATTAATTGGTCGCGCGACCGTCTCCGGGGTTAACGATCTGTGCTCGCGAGGCCGATCTCGGCTTCCTCGCCGTTTCCCCGGCTCCTTACTTAGGCCCCGTTCATTAATCATACGCGGTTAATTCCTCGCGCCTCCCAACGATTCGAATGTTCGAACGCGTTACGGTGTGGCGCACAGCTGCTGCGTTTGAACTGCGACGGCGGCAGTCCGGCGTGCGTGAATTTCGCGTATCGAAATAAGCGCAGCGTGACAAAGCAGGTCAGTGGAGTGAATCGCTAAAGGAGACTCGGTTGTCCCCCCTGAAACGGTGCAGGTCGTAAAACTCCACGCTCGTGGCTCTATTTCATGGCCTGGCCAACCGCCGGGAACCAATAGCGAAGTAATAGTTCGCCGTTCGGTCCAATCGTTTGACTTTTTCTCGCGTCGCGTTAGGATAAGACTCTGACGAGGCCGATATAGTAGACGGGATAGATGGTTGCGGGAATAACGGTGCCGATGGAGCCGGTCGTAAGAGCGAGGCAATTATCCGGCTGAATAAATTGACCCGATCAACTGACACGGGCCGTGCATACGGAGAGGCGGTGCAGCAAAGGACTGGCGCGGTAAGACGACCGGGGAAACCTCGCGGACGATAATTTCGTTCCTGCGCGTGTTGCGCGTAAAGTCGATTACTCTGCAAATTGCACCGCGGAGCCGCGCGACGATCGGGCGGACTGCGCGAAAACGCGCACTTTTTCAATTGCCCACGGTACGAGATTGAATCGCGCACTCGACGATCGAATTAATTCGTTTTTGCACCTTTCATCGGTGGAAGGCTCGTTCGTTATTTGCCGGGGGTTATTTCATTCCTGATCGCGTTTGGCACGTGACACGGTGTAACGAAGCGGATAACAAGGTTTTAACGCGTAGAACGGATAGGAACATTCCAATCTGGACGCCGGAGTTACTTAAGAGCCCAACAATTGCCGCTGCCGCGATGCCGTGGCGCCACGCAAAAAAAGATTTCCATCGCGGCAAACCTGTTCGCCGATGTCCTTGAAGCATTACGAATTCGCAGGGAACTCGCGTGCAATTCCAAGCAATCGCTCGGATGGAGATGCAACTGCAGCGACCAATTGCGGTAATGCCTGCTTTGATGGAACCGCCTAGTCCGTCCGGCGATTCCGTCTAAATATAAGCCGGCGGCAAACCCTGGCCGAAACGGTGGGAACGTTTAATCCCGAACGGTTCGATTCTTCCGACCACCCCGTGGACGAGCGTGGAATTCGCAGGCGAACGAAACGCGGGGCAGAAATTTTGCCAGAAAATCATCGTCGTCGGCTCGGAACGACTGGCCCATATACGAGTGGATTTCAAACCTGCGTACAGTTACTCGAACGCCGTTTGCACGCACCGCCGCGGCGCGCCGTTGCGTTGTCCGAGTCGATATTCGAGGCTCCTCGAATCTCGCGCCTCCGCTCGCTCCTTCTTTCTACCAGCCTATCCGACTGATCCACGGGCACGGCGTTTTCCCCGTTTTCCCGATGCTCCCGTGAAAAGTCGAGCCGCTGCCATCGTGAACCAAGACGCGTTGCGACTGCGCCGGGATTTCTAGCAGAAACGACGAGAGGCCAAGAAGCGAGCTGCGATTCCGCGAAAGCACGGCTGGGCGGCCTGTCTAGAATTTCGAATTCGCTCGGGGAGCTGATCGGTTGAAAGTGCATCGGCTGCCCTCGCTGTCCCGTTAGCCGAGTATCGCCGGCAGGGAGTTCGTCTCTCGATTTCACGGGCACACCGGAGTCGCGTTGTCGCGCTAGCCGCGGTCGCCATCGACGACAGCTGAAAAGCAACCGCCGCGCCGTCTCTTCCTACGCGACAGCCTGCATCCCGAAACCTGATCCAGTATTTCAAGCGATTTGCATACGCCAGTTGTACGTCCAGGCGAGACAAACATGATCCAAGTACGAAGCGGCGCGCTTCAGGAAGCGAATGCAGTTGTCGCCAAACCTGTTACGCATCCTCGTCGCGACCCGTCCACGCGTACACTTTTTACTAATTCGCCGGCGTCCGCTTCTCGCGAACGGATATTCTAATTGTCCACTCGCGGCAGGTAGCTGCAGTATCCCGACAGTATTCCGACAGTATTCCGGTTGTTTGCCCTCTGCCGTTACGTTTGATACGTGGGGCGCGGAATTCTCGAGGCGACCGCGACGTGCCAACGAGCGTTCCGCCATCAGCGAACCACGAGTCACGGCTACTGTTCTTTTTTTTTTCTTCCCCCCTCGACCACCTGGGCTACGTGAGAAAACTGAAACCTCGCCGGGTTACGCGATACAAACCGGCAGGATGCGCGCCTGCGAACGCTGATTTTCCCGACCTACGGCGCCGCTCTTCTTGCGCTCGTCCTCCGCCTTTCTTTTTAATATCGCCGGCTGTTTTTGTGGAAGCTGCAGCTACCGCGTGGCTCATTCCAGTTATAGTTCCGCCGGTAGCAAGTTCTCCCCGCTCATGGGCGCAAATACGCGTGCGTGACTCGGCTCGTCGCGGAAGAACCGCCGATCGGTAAAACGGAGAGGAAGACCATGAAATTATACGTCGACGTCGAATCGCTGCGAGGACGGGGGTTATTTGCATATATTTACTGGGTCCGCGACAATCGACGATAACAGGAACGCGACAAACGCGAGAAGAGGATCACGCGGACGGGACGATTACTCTATCCGGTAGCGATGAAGAAAACGGTACACTGCCGTGCGTGCGTCAGGAACGACAGGGCTGCTCGGCTGAATCTGGAGAGAAAATCTGCCTCGAAACGGCAGCGTCGAATGGAATTATGAAAGACCGCGTCCCTAATTAGAAAACGGGTACTAATAGGCGCGCATAGGCTCGCGATAGCATAGAAAGCGGAGTGGAAGCGGAGCGCTGCGATTAAATCGGAATCGGCGGCCCGAGGAGAAGGCGGAGGCGGGATCGACGACAAAATGGCCGAGCCCTTTGAAATCTTAATTAGAAGTACGAAGGAGGCAGCGGCAAAAAGGCGAAGCGGAGCCTCGTAGGAGCCTTTGTACCGCTGGCGATATCATTTCCACCTGCTACCGGCCGCGACCGGGCGCGACCGGGCAAGGTGTACAGTTAACTCCGGGGTCCGAAGTCTTGAAATATTGTGCGGCTTTTTTTGCCGCTGTTCACGCGAGAAACTAATGGATTGCACGCTCGCTGCACACCGAGGGCACGCCACGGACTTCCATTCGAACGAGCGTTTAAGCATCATTACGGGCATAGCCGGCCATTATTCGTGTAACACGTTCCTAGAGTAACGAACGCCGCCTTCCGTCCGCGTTTTCGTACGGATCGGAAAGAAATCGCTCGATTCCCTTTGTTCTTTATTCCTGCGCTTCTTCACCCGCGATCCCGAGTCGCGATTCGAACGTGGATTCTACGAGACGCGTTCGAAGCAGCGAGTGGCTGGTCGGTTCCCGTCCCAGCCACGGGCCCAGTCTTTGCTGTAACTACCTCTGCCGGCGCGATAGGGGCCTAAGAGGAGAGACGCGGAATGAAGAATAGCATTCCGTTATTTAGGATGCCCCGCAACGGCCTCGCGGGTTTGACGCTTCCAGCTTGCGGATCCAGTTTGTCGAAAAGTCCCGCGGTCGTTTCAATTTTCAGCCTCGGCCCGCGCGGCGCGAGCAGGAAAACGGCTGCGAATGAAATCGCCGCGCAGGCATTCCAGGCTAATTCGAGATAGCGCGACGCGCGCTTGCCAGAAGTAGTTAGCCCATTCACCGCGAACACGTTGCAATCGCGAGGTTCGTAGATACGCCGATGTATAAATTGCCCTCCGTTTAGCTATATTACCGTTCGTGCAAATATGCGCGCGGCGTTTGTACGAGATTACGTCACTTTCTGTTTTTCGAAGCCGGTAACTAGCCGATGACTGGCCGTTCCGCTACGATACCGCCGGATCATCGGCGCGTTAATTTTTCGTTCAATTTGAAAACCACCTGCCAGATGAGTTTCGTAAACTGAAATCGGGCGGGCGTCTGTTAATGCTTTTCCATTCAGCGTTGTTTAACGAGCGTTGCCGGGCGTTCCTCTCGTTCGATAACGGGGCAAAGCGGTTCAGGTTGGCACGCGGCGCGTTGCCCACTCCTCTCGCGCGAACGGCGCCGACGACTCGAGCGTTTTAAGTTTCAGGATGAAGGCACGCCGTTCAATGAGCGCAACCACATGTAGGTGCAGCGGTTTTATTTCGCGGCTGCGTGCTCCGTGTACGAAATCCCCCAGTGACAAGAATGTCGGAGAGCTTCATTCGTTCCGCGCATGCAGAGCCGTGACGTTTACGGTGGTCTTGAACGTTCTTCTGCGGAGGAGATTTTTCAAGGTTGGGAGCAATAATTGTATCTCCGGCGCAGGTGTGCGCCAGAGTCGGCGAGTCGCATGGAATCACGTTTGGAACGGGTAGTGCAGCAGTCGCCGGTCACGGTCGTAAAATACCTGGCGGTAGGCTTTATCGTTGATACGCGAGAGTAGAATACGCGGGGAGATACGTGCCCGAGTAGCTCGGACGTCGACTAATAAGTTTTATCGTTCAGTTCCATCGAAAATACCAGCCGCAGAAAAAGCTCGAGCTTCGCCTCCGCGCGAAAGTAACGCAAAGCCCGACTGCGGTGCGTCGATCGCGCCAGCCGTCAATCGCTGGGTCCGCCACCTAGGAACTGCAACTCGATATTGCTCCAATTATTCCGGCGTGATGCCGGCGATAGGGCCGAGGTGCTCGCCCGCGCGACCACCCGGCGGAGCAAAAGGACGATCGGAGTCGAGAGGAAACCGCGGCGGAGCGAGGCGCGCACCCACGCACGCTGACGCGCGTCGCTCGCCGTCGCGAGTGCGGCGTCGTTTCACGGATTAGCTGCGATCGCGTTAGCATGCGACGGCTCGATTAGCCGAGCGGTTAGAATCGCACGAGCGAGCGACCGCTCTGGTCCAATTACGCGTTTACGCTCGGCTCGATACGTCGCGTGAGATCGATCCGAGGAACCGACTGCGACCTGCGTGCACGCAAGAGCCCACACCTTGGGAAATTGTGCGTGTGCACGCTACGTTGCGCTACTGTTACATCGGCGCGGCGACCCTCGCGGTTCTCAACGAATCCGCTCGCGGAGAGATGGCAGATATCTTCTCGAGGACGCGGAGAGGCACCCTCGGCGAGGGGACGAGACGTTTGGATCGCCGAGGAGGAAACGCGGACGAAACTTGCTCGCCGCTTAGAGGAGCTGAATGGAACAGCTTGCGCGGCGAAGAGATTTCAATGGGTGGACGAGGAACGAGGTTGTCGGGGAACGTTCGTTGAGAATCGTCGAGCAGAGGCAATATTTTTCTCGTGCCGCAGAAACCTGCTTCGATGCAGAAGACAACCGTTAGAGCACGTCTATAAGCATATTTTCACCGCGCGGCCCGTGGAATGTCTGCCGAACGCATCGGCGATTATGCGAAGGAGAACAAGAAAATTGCCTCGGCCATGTCAAGCGTGCTGCGGGATTGGGGATGCGGCTGCACGCTGCACGCCGAGGCGTCGCAATCGCGGTGGAAGGCGTGCAATTAATTAGAAACGGACCACGATTGAAGACAGCAATTAATCTACAACGGTACCGGAATGGTCGCTACACGTCGCGCTATTGTTTCCCAGCGAAACAATGTCCCCGCGCGACTCTTAACAATTGCTTGACCAATGTCGTCGGGGGTACGCGCAATCGCGCGAAGCTCCCGCTTTACTGTTAGTCGACCCAGAAGGGTTGCTGTTCGTTTGGTTCGTCGGTTTCGAGTAAATTAGATCTCCTGCCGAAGTTTCATTTCCCTCGCAACCTTCCGCACACCTCTCGACTCTTTACCTAATTATCGATACGCGGGTATCTCGCTCGCCCGAGCGCTCGGCGGGCGCGTGTCCGTGGGAGCCAGGCGTATCCGCGCTATGAGTTATGGGTGCAAAACACCGCGACCACGTTTAATGAAAATATAACGAGATTCTGAACGGACGAACGTAATCCCATTAAACCGACCGAGAGAAAGAGCTCCCGAGGAGCCGCGTTAATCAACCCTCTTAGTAGGCGCACCGTTACGAACCGCAAGACAAATTGCAGCGAAAGACCGAGATTCGAGTTTTATTGCGCGTTTTAGATTCGGGCCCGCCGTCAGCGAGAGACGCGAGATTCGCTTCTCGTCGGATATCAATTTCCGTTTGCTCGGATCGACTCGTCCGGCGGCGCGATTAATCGATGTCGATGCCTGGACTATCCGCAGCGCATGGCCGA
Organism: Nomada fucata; assembly: GCA_948146005.1. Taxonomy (NCBI): domain Eukaryota; kingdom Metazoa; phylum Arthropoda; class Insecta; order Hymenoptera; family Apidae; genus Nomada; species Nomada fucata. The sequence continues at coordinate 36,928,288 of OX411276.1, read as the reverse complement.
GTGCCGTTCGTCGAACCCGATCCTCGGAAACTTGGAGGACACTTGGAGGACAGACCGAGGGGAAACAGGGCCCCGCGTATTTCGAGTTAATTAGCATCGCGGCACCTTCCGTTTTGTTTCGCGCCTCGATGGAACGCATCTGCGATGGAAGTGAAACGCATGGGCCCGAGGTCACCGTTCCGTCAGCCATTAGCACACGCGCTCGGGCTCACGCTAGTCTGCACGCTAAACACGCAGCCTTGCTTCTCACCGTGCGATCGGGCCAGAGCCAGCCAATTAGTGCTCCCGTGACTAGCTCGTGAAATTTGAGGCTCCCGCCTCTGAGCATTCCTCGCAAGGACGTAAATCGCGTCGAATATTCTTCCACGAACGCTTCCTTCGACTATTTTCCTTCCGGGGAGCTTCGAATCGTCGGGGACGGGGCCGGGATCGATCTTTGGCATTCCGCCCTGGACATCCTCCGGGTCGGGGCGTGGATGGCCCTAGGAGAGACTCGCGAGCCGCTGGATCGCGGGGACAAACAGCCAATAAATCACTCGCGTCGCTCGGAGAACAAAAGCTCTTACAAATCGTGTAATTTTTCTCCGGCCGCGGGTCGCCGCGCCGAGGGATCGCGCGCGCGACGACAGCTGGCAGAATAATCGCCGATTAAAGCCGGGGGTTTCTTCCGATTCGAGGCGAGGATCCTGCGTGGCGTTGGTAGTCGTCGAGAAAATTCCTGCCGGCCTCCGAGGAGCTTTTAAAAACGTCTCCGCGCCAGTAATTTACCGGATGGACGGACAATAGAGACCGTCCGTTGGACGAGTTAACTACGTCGAGGGACGGGAGTAATTTCGCACGCGCAACAGACATTAGATCGAATCGAAGTCGAGCGAACGAAAAAGGAAATGGACAAAAAACCGGGGAGCTCGATCGAACGATAATTGGCGACAGGGAAACATCCAACACCTGCCGTCGAAACTCTGTCTCTTCGAGTACGTCGGTACTGTTACTTCGACCAAGATTCGCATCCTTTAAGGTCACCTACTCCTAACTGGACCCGGTAGTGACCATCGAATGCCGAACGAGAATTCGAGTGCGAATTTCCAAGCGGCTGCACCCCTGAAAAATTGTATTCGACGAGTATCTCCCCCCCGGAGGCACGGGTACTCGGGAGGATATATTACGTCAGTTTCCTCTAACGGAAGAGGCTTTCCCTTTTATCAAAACGATTAATCCGAATGGTACATGGGTGCGGAAATTAATTAAACGGTGGAAGGAAGGCCTTCGAACCGGTCCGAATGCAAGATACCGTGAGTATTACCGATTTGTCATCGCCGGGTAAAAACCGACATCCACCGCGGTGTCTCGGCCTTTTTCTTCCCGCTCGTTCCGCTGCATTCGAGCTTCGCTGCACCGAGTATCGTGTGCGCGGTGTGTCGTTACTCAAACGGTATCGACCGATCGAAATCGAGATAAATCCTTGTCCTCTGGCGCGGCTCCCCTTCGGCCAGGTGAATTCATACGAACTTGGCTTAATTGACGCTGGGTTTAGCGAACGAAACGAAACTCGGTCTCGTCTTTTCGCGTATTTCATCCGACTACAATGCGCATTGATAGGGGATTTTCCTTCCACGATCGTGGACGAAGCGAAATTTCTTGGAAACTTGTTTCGATCGCGCACCAGACGGAGAGACACGCCAACGATTTATCCCGTTTCAATTTCTCGCTGAGGGCGAACCACTCGCGCCGGTCATAATCCTTCGCGTCGTTTATTGAAATTACCGTCGCAAGAAACCTAACGAGAAAGGAAAATTACCGGGAACGGAGTAATGCGTGCGTCGAGCAGCTTCGAATTATGGCCACAAAAGGAACGCGTATTTCGCGTAACGCTTAACGATCGGTTTCGATTATTGGCCTGGAAATCTTTTGCACGCACGCATGCCAAAGTTTACCTTGATTTCACGCGCACGCCGAGCCACCTCGAAGGTTGAAGTCCCCCGAAGGTCGTCGGAAGTCGAGCTCCTCCGCGACCGAGGATTCGCGTCGGCGCGTCGCGACGAAATCTTTGACGGGTAATCGTGCGAGGGAAATACGTTCAGTCGAAGCGAAAATTGCAAGCACGCCCGCTCGCGGGCGTAGCCCCCCTTTCGACCCTTCGAGTAGCGTGCTTCGATACTTTTTTCCTCTCCTCGATCCACCCTGTTCGCTCGTTAACACCGCATTCGAATCGAGATAATGGACACGCACCTCGACACTGTCCGCGTGGAATGCCGCTTGCCCGATGGCCCGCTCGTTCGGCGGGCCCTATGAAAATTCATCGATCAACGCGGCGATCCGCGCGACGATCCACCCGAAGAATAGCGTGATTAACTATCGGGGCCGGCGTTTAACCGTAACTAAAGCAGCGGCGATTAACGACGATCGTTAATCAGTCGGTCGTGTTCTTTTTCTCCGCGGCGGAGACACGCGAAACGATGTACCCTGCGCTACGTTTGCGGGCGTCGTGGGTGTATTCGCAGAAAACGCGGCGGATAGTCGCGAATGGTGAATCGAGGCAGCGGCGAAGGGGGAAGGAGGGATCATAAATCTGTATAATTGACAGGTCCCGTAGAAAATGTTCATGCTCCATAGATGCTCGGTCAGATAGCTCGCTAATAACGCCGCGGAGGATATACGAACATATATAATGGCCGTCGAAAAAATTGTACGCCGGCTTACAATTAGCGTGATACAAAATCCCAGAACGCACCGGCTTTCGGTCGCCCTTAACGAACCGCGGCCTCCGGGACGATTCTCCTCGCGAATGTATCGCGACGATCTCGCGTTTCGTCGTTTTCGTACGTCGCGGCGAAGGTGCAGGCGAAGGTGCAGGCGAAGGTGCAGGCGTCGGGTCCACGCTCGCGCGGCGCGCCAGCGAATTGATAAATAATTAAACGATCGAGCGACCGATACGGAGGGGCCCGTGCAGGTGGTCAATTACGTTTGCACGAATAAACCAAATCGGCCGTCGCGTTCGCCGAGGTTCCGTGAAAGCTCCAACGGCGAACACGCGTTACGCGGCGTCGCGCGCCGCCTCGTAAATGAACGAAGTTGACAGGACACCGCGGAGCGACGGTGGACGAAAATTATCGCGCAACCGGACTGCGCGAAACCGAAGCGGTAATTTCGTTTCGGATCGGAGATCCGGTCGGTCCGGGCGGGGAAGCCGGTGTCCCACCGTGGGCGAGGTGTTGCGCGGAGCCAGAAAGAACTCCCGTAAAATTATGTACCTGTCCATTAGCCGGACGCTTAACTCGGCCCTCTGTGCACGCGCATAATTTTCCACGCAGCTCGTCCGCTTCTCCCGGCGGAGTTCGCGCCCCTCGCGGTTACCCAACTAAGAGGCTAATAATTTAATTCAAGATCGGGTATAAACCCGTCCGGGGGACGAGGACGCGGTCGTTGCTTCCTCTCGGCGAATCCATCGTGCCAGCGGCTCCAGGCTGCTCCAGGCGATGCAGATTTGCGAGCGGGGAAACACCGTGCTCGAGCCTGGAATATAATCCGCCTTTTCGCGCGGACTCGAAAGTAGTCTAACCGAGGACCAGCCTCGGCTGTTCGCGTGGACAACGCGAGGCGAGCGAACCGCGCGTCCCGAGCGTCCACCTCGACGAATCGTCGACCGAGGATCGGGAACGAGGCTCGATAAGAGAAAGGATCGTTACGCCGGGCGATGTTCCGCTGAATGGCAGGGCGCGCAACGCTAACGAACGGATAATTATCTTTCTCGGCGCGATGGATGCGGGCGGCGAAATGGAAGCGCAATAATTGCACCATCGAGTTGCGGAGTTACGCGGAGGCCGCCGGAGGAAAGCGGCGGGCGGTGGCGAAAGTGGCGGGACAAACTGCTTTCGTCGCACTTAGCAGGACGTCGACGGTTACGGTAACCAGCATCGGTAATTGAATTGTATGGGCAGCCGAGAGGTTCTCCGCGGGACGAGACGGCCGTTCGCGTGGCAACGAGGGAAGCATCGATTGCGAGGCGGACGACGGTGTGTCGCTTCCGTTCGCGGAATTTCGAACGCACCGCGAAACGGCGCGCTGCTTTCGAGCGGAAAGCGATATATTTTTTGCGCGACCAGTTTATCGGAAACTCGGGGGCCCCAGGCTAATCGACTGTTTGGAAACGCGGTCGACTCGGCCGGCTCATTAAGAGCATCTACGCAGGCCATTAATGCGGACTTACGAGCCAGGTAATTCGTCTGGATCGGTCGAAGATCGTCGGCCGCTTGCGATCGTTACTCGATCCGCTCGGCAGCTGGCAGCTGGCTTCGAAGTTCGAGAACTGCCCCGCTGGGTTCGTTCGTTCCGGGGCTTGTAATTTTTCCCGGCACCGAGGATGGAGGGAGCGTTGCCAGGACAATTGCAGGACACTTTGACGTCGAGCACCGAGATGCCTTTGGGCGAAGCGCGGCGTCACGACCGCGGCAATGGTTCCCCGCGGACAAATTGCCCGAAGTGTTGCTCCTGCCCGACGCGAACGAAGATGAAAGGAAATTGCAAGGAGGGAGGAAAGAGGAATCGAGCCTCGGTTAAGGAGATGGCGAGGCAGAAGCGCAGCGCAAGCCTAGTCTTCGAATTTTGCTTGGACCCTCTCGAGCCGTTAATACGACGTCGGTGCTCGCGTTTCCATCTTCGATTTCATCGCACCTGGCATCGTCCCGCGTTGCTCTAATTAGTGCGCTTCGCTCGCGTTTCGACGCGGCCACGGCTCTAAACTATCGGTGACCGTTACCGCGTGCACCGATCGGCGATCTATCGAGGTCGGCGAAGCGAGACCCTCGATGCCGATCGAGGTTCCGTTCCCCGGGACATCCGGTGCTTTTGAACGTTCGAGCGGCCCTTCCGCGGCGCGAGCCTCTAGGTGGAAAAATCTGACGAATCGAAGCGCGTCGTTGATCGCGAAAATATTAGCCGGTCGCTGGTGCGACAGAGAGATCCACAATTATCAATCACGCGATGTCGACGGGAAGCATCAGCGTGGAACCGCGCCGTCCATAAATTGCCGAGCACTAGGGCATGTCCATGCACGTTTCTTGCCACGCATATGCAGGCGACCGGATAAATAAATTTTGGCCGCATCGATGAAATAGTCAGCGATAAATTGCGTAATTATTGAGGACGCGACCGATCCCCGCGAATCTATAAGAGATCGAGCAGTCCTTCATCCGGCCGAAAGAAGTGCCCTCCTTCTTGCGCGCTGTTTCGCAGTGTCCTAAACGAAAAAGATTAAGATCGAGAGGAGATTAACTGCAAATGAACGTTCCGTTCACGAGTGTGCCGCGTATGCGAGGAACGATTACGGCCGCTAGTTTCGCTTGCTCTCGGTCCGCGTAGAACGATTGGAGCGTCGAAGCTCACCCGGAACCGCTGCTCAGTTTTCTTGCAAACGAATGCCCCCGTCGGGAGCCCTTGCATCGATAAACAAAAGGCGGTATCCGCGTGAGAAACGGCAACCCGACCGAGGGAAAAAACGAACGGGTAGCGAGATATCGCGAAAGAATTTTACTTCCGAGCGACGCTACCGGGCACGGCGAACGCAGAAACGGAGCCAGAATGGTAAGCGACGAGTACCTGGCCGGAATAACTCGAAATTAATCGGTCGTGACCAGAAGCCGGCGGACAAGAGGGGTAGTATCGAAAACGTGTCCGCGTCGGAAGCTCGGTCGCTCGATTGCTCGCGTACCTTTTATCCGACGGCAAAAAACCAACGGGGAACGTGTTCCTCGTGCAGGGCAATATCTCAGGCCGGTAGGTGGTACCAATTGCAACCGGCGAGCCTAATCGCAGCCACTGCTACGTTGTCGAACAAAACGATCACCAAAGACCTATCCAGTTGGCGATCGGGAGGCCAGCTCTCTCGGACGTTGTTACGCGAAAAGGCGTTGATCGCGGTACAGTTACCTTGACGCCATCGAGCACATCCTTGCGGATTCTTAAACGGAACGAGCATGCGAACGGCTCTCCGTTTTATCGCAGCCTATTAACGAAACGAGAATAAATCGAGGAATCTACGATTCTTCCTCAGATTCGACGAAAGGGTTCCGTTCGGCCGGCCGCATCGCCGAGCTTTGGCTTAAACAAATTATGGATACGGTATTTAACAGTAGCGTAAATGTCGGTCGACGTCTGTAGAAAGTTGTGTTTATTAGAACGGCTGATCGTTTCCACGCTCCTCTAAATAATTATCGTCGGGCATCGAAGTCGTTGCCGCAAGAAAACATCTCTAACAGTACGAGCGGCTGGACGAATTCGAATCGCCTTTTCTTGCACGGCTGCGCTCCGTCTCCCCCTCGGGTAATACGCGCAATGAATAAAGGGTTGCGCGTACGAACTGGCACGAAAGAAACGCAAAGTCGCGGTGGATCGCGGCGTCCCGAAGCACGCCGCAGGCTGCAATCATCGAAATGACATTTCAATTGCACCGAGCGGAACGGATCGACGCAGAGTTTCGAGAATCTGCGGAAAATTAAAGGGGAGCGATTCGCTACGCGATCACCGCGCTCGGCTGTATAAACTCGAGAGTGCTCGCGTGATTTCGACCGGATGTTCTCGGTACTTCCAGCGGACTCGTGCCTAGTTGGGGAAGTTTGGTTAGTCCTTGGGATATTTCTTGCTAGCGATCGTGCTCACAATGTTGCAGAAATGGACTGGAATTAGCATTCGATGCGGCGTGTCCGAAAAAACTTTATCGATATCTCGCTATATGTTGCTCGATCGGAAATGCGAGTGCCGTCGGGAGTCGATGCCTAATCTACCATGAACGTATCGGCTGGCTGTTTAACGAGAGACGTTGCAAAAAGCTATTCGAAGCAGAAAATTCCAGGTGCCTCGGTGCGATCCAATCTTCGCGCTCGAATCCCATGGTTGGTCGCATTCCAAATGGCGCCCCGGTTCTTTTTTCGCAACACCTGGAACCAAATCCGACGAAGCTGGATGCAAATTTGCGGCGCGGAGATCGCGAGCCGTGACGCTGCGCTGAAGACGCGCCGAGGGAACGGGGCGTTAAAGAACAGACGACGCTGCTCGCCGAAGGACGGCTCGAAAACCCCTACGGGTTTCCATCTCCGATGGACACCGAGAAATTAAGCGCACAATCATCCCTGGTTTCGCAACTTTCTGGCACTTTTGCGATCGAATCGGTGGTCGCGCAACTTTTACCCGGCAGGCCGGCAGGCCGCGCGCCGCGAAGCACGAGGCGATCGCCTCCGCTCCGACGTCTCAGCTTCTCGAACGAGCAAAAGCGTAATTGGGCCCGCCACTGTTCACGTTTTCCCGACTCTGCTTGAACGTTAACGTCGCGCGTGTAATTGCACGTCCGAGCGACAGCGACCGCGCGCCAGCTCGTCCGCTCGTCCGTTCGACAGTCGAGCGTCAGTCATTAAATCACGGCGCGTCGACGTAATCCGTGCATCTATTAGCCGGATCCGCATCAGCCCGACAGGGCCGATAAACCACGCGACAGCGTCTTCGGCCGATTCCGCGGGAATTCAACGGCGTATCTTGATCCACGAAGCCCGAGAGCGGCGAAGTCGCGGCGAGCTTTGGAGACACGAACGGTACATTCTGCCCACGAGCGTCGTTACGCTCCACCGAGGTGACGACGAATAGATCGACCCTGGTGTCTCTCGACCGGATCGGAGTAGGATGAATCGAGCACGATCTGGGAAGCGGCAAGGATCTCGAGGCTCCGGCCACTTTTGCCACTTTTGCCACTTTTGCCACTTTCGTCGCTCTGCCGCTCGACGCGATTAATTAATCGTCAACGGATCGGCGTAGGTCGAGGGTGTGCACCGCGCCCGTCGAAAGCAGCGGGGAGAGAGAATTCGAGTGCGCGGGTAGGGCTCGAGGGTTCACTCGTGGAGGGAACGAGTTCCCCTGGTAGGGCTCGTCCGATTTAACGACGCAGCTCGCGGGTACTTGTGCGGCGCGTCCAGTCCTCCTCGTCCCGCGTGTCCGTCCGCGGTAATAGACGTCCACGTACCGGAAGGTCGACGGGTAATGCCTCATAAATTGCCGGGAGATTAATCCGAGTCGCATGCACAGCCTGGACGAGCTTGAGCCAATACGAGAGCGCATGACCGGGAGTCGCGTGCAAGGAGAACGAGCCCCTTCAATCACGCTCTCGAACGCTCCGGCGCAACACGTTGACGAATTTCCCCATTCTTCGAGGCATCGTTCGGCGAGCAGGTGCCCGGACTGGTATTAGCTTCGCGGCGTTCCGTCGGTTCTTAAAAGTTCCGGCAGTTTTATCGGGTGGAGCACGCCTTCTACCTGTAGCAAATGTAAAGTGGCTTTTACTCGGGCCGCGTGCATATTACCTTTCGCGGAAACCAACTTGTCCGTTAAACACTCGCCAACGTTCCTCGCTCAGAGCCGAGGAGGAGGCATTCCCTCGGAGAAGCTTAAATAAATTGCGCTCGTGGAACGATTCTATTTATGCCGCAACGAGTGCGAATACCACGAATTTCACGAAAAGTTTTACCGGAATATATTACGCTCGCGGCTGATAGCAGCGAAGGAATGGCGATTCCATTAAGACGATTAAGACGGAACAACGTCGGTGAACTTCCGGTACAATTTCCTTGCCGGTGGGATATCCTATCGGTGAAGCTTGGCTGAATCGCGTCGCGGGCACCGGTCTTCCCATGGTCGGCCGCGAACTTGCGATTCAGGTTACCCCGTCAACGGTTTCATGAATGAAGGGATTCGGCATGCCGCGAGGAGGGCCGTGGCATCGGTTTCCACGCGCCTCGCGCGCCCGTCGGAAACGCGTAGCGGTACCGATCTTTGCTTCACCTGATTTCTAGGTCAGGTGTTTTCGGCGGTCCGACCGGCCGCCGTGAATTATCTCCGTTCCTCCGCGAGTCCGGCGCGTTGGCCACGGTGAATATACATTTTCGACGGTGGACGGTGTCCGCGGGCCGTCTCCTTCGCGGTCCATCGTCCGCCGTGACAGCTGAGAAAAAGGAACAATCGACGAAACAGCTACGCCGCGATGCGGAAAACGCGCGGTGGCGAAGACGAAGCATTCTCCGTCTGTCCAGATCTTATTAGCTTGTACCGTTTCTAGCGGTGGGCGTCACAGGAAATCGACGGAAACTGTTGCACGCAGAGGGAGAATCGGCGTCGGGCATCGGTTAAGGTCGTTTACACCGAGCCGATGACTCGCGAGGGAGGGGCAGCTCCCCGACTAGGCGAGATCGGTTCTCCATTAAACAGAAATGGCCGACCTCGGGCCCCGTAACGCCGCGGGCCACCGCGGGGACCAGCGATTTGCAGTCAGTTTATTCGGATCGTTGGCTCACCGCCGTGCAAAACGACGATTATCCCGCTCGCAGTCACGAGCTACGAGTTACGGTAAAAACGTTCGACCGCCGTCCAAACTTTCTTCGCGGCGGTCCGCCTCGCCGTCCAGGGCCGATGGACGCTACTCGGTCCGGTGGCGAGCAAGAGGAGAGAGCAACCGCGGGATCAATTTACCCTCGAAGGAAAGCGCTCAGGCTCTAGCTGAAGGGGGCGAGGGCGAATCGAGCGATCCGCTGGGACCGAAGCGAAGCGGCGAGCAAACCGCGACGAAACTTTCGACGCGAACTTCGTCTCGCCGCTGCCTGCTGCGGAGTCCGCTCTCGGCTCGCCGCGGAATCATGGACCAGGGTGTCCGCGTCGAACTTCGGGGGGCACAGTTCGGAAGCGAAGGTGAGCGCTTAATTACACCAACCAGCGCGCTCTCGCGCTCCGAACGAGAACAGCGGAGTGCATCTCTGGCAACCGATTTAAGGAACGTTCCCTCCACGCGGCGATTGGGAAAAAACTGGGATCGTTGCGCGCACAGCTAGGAATCCGATAGCGAGCATGCGTGGGTCGCGCGCACACGCGGTGCAATTCTTTTCCCCGGAGCGGGAACGCAGAACAATGGAAGGAGAGAACGTTCTCATAGCTCGGTGCCACGGCCGAAGCAATTAGCATCTAATATACGTGGAACATCATTAGCGCCGTCTCCCGAGGTCCACGAACTCTTTACGATTAACCTTCGACCGTCGGAAATTTTCAGCAAGCCCCGACGACCGCGTCGCCTAACGTTCGGAGGAAAAGGAGCGCGAGGTAGGGACGTTGATAGATCGCGGAATGTCGCGCCAGAGGTGGCGAAGGTGCGCGCTGATACGCACACGGGGAACGAAGAAAGTACCGTAATAGCGTTTCCTCGCGGAGACGCGAGAGCCTCTGATCCGCTCGCATTGTCCGCCGAGCGGTTCCAGTGCGGGCCCTGTTCCCTCAATTAATAAAAGTACTGCAAAAAACGGGACCGCGGTTGCAATTAAAGCGCGATACGGAAGACGGTGCTCCGTTGGGGCAGCCTCTCGACCGGGCACAGAGAAAGGAAGCAGGAGACGACCCGGAGAGGAGAACGAACGGTGGACACCGGTCACGCTTCATGCCAATTTAACTCGTCCTCGAGACAGAGGCGGAGAATTGGCCGCGGATCAAACGGTAGGGGACAGGAGAGCACGGCGGAGAGAGAGAGAAGCACGCGGAAATGAGCTACGACCCTAAACTGGTTCAAGGATCTCCTTAAGTTACCGGCTGCTTCGTCTTTCCTCAACCTTATCGTCGAACGGGGACCAGATACGACTTCCTCCTCGCGTTTAGTTAATTATCGATACGGCGTACGCGAGGCTGGCCTCCTCTGTCCCGTCTCTATCCGGATTTTGCCAGGCAGATCAGAAGCGAAGCGCTGCCCTGCTCCGGCCCGACGGAGCCGCGGCCGTCTTAATTGCTGCAATCGAAAACACGGTAATTGGTGTGGCAATTATTGAACGAGATTATCCTGGCGCGCAGCAATTACCGAGGAAACGAGGGAAACGCGCGGCCCGGCCGATCGGCGGCTGAACGTTCTAGGCGGACCGGGTGCACGCGGAAACGCGATAAGAGGAAAAGCACGCGGCTCAGGGAGGAAGAAACGGGAGCGCGAGGAAAGAAGCGCGAAGCGGATGCAACGAACGGGCAGGTTGCACCTTTTTCAGCGTGCAAATACTCGCGTGACACTGGGGCACGACGGTGTACCGTTTTTTTCGTCCCGTCCGTTTCGCTTCCCATTCGCGAATAATAACGCGGAATAAAAGTTGGCGACGCGGCGCGCGTCGTCGACCGTCTCGTTTCTCCGCGCGCCACTGACAAGATAATCGGCTGGAACGGTAGACTGTTTATTATTATTGTTATTGCGGACGCAACGCGTACAACGGCCGACGAAGAATAGAGCCGGGTAACGAGGCTGATTACCAGCCGCGATTCATTGTTGGCCGAGGAGAGCGACCGCGAGGACGTCCCGGGAATGCGTCTGCATCTTTTCGTCCGGGTGTGAACAACCTCTGCTTCGCGCGAATCGCTTCGAGCAGCTTCCTCTTATTCCTCGGAATATCGGTTTCGCGTCGAATCGCTGAACTCCGTTTCGCCGTAGGACGGCGGAGCCTTCGGATTCGTACGTGCCGCGGAGCAGGAATTTATGCTAGGCTGCGTCGAACGGATCTCCGTAACAGAACGCGAGGGAAGAGCAGTTAAGCAACGCGTGCTCCAAGTACCCGACCGCAATTGACAAACGACTTCCTCCGCGGTCGACGGAATTCCAGGACGTCGATTTCCATTGCTGCCGTCCGCCTCCTCCCCGATCGGCCGGACAAAGGGGACGCTCTCTCGCTCGTTCGACGCGCGGACGGGACGACGCGGCCAGCGCCGGGCGAATCGCGACCCGTGGGTACCTGGAGCCTCGATTTCCGGCGAACGCGAAGGCCCAATCGGCACGCCTGACCATTTGTACGACCCGCCGGGAGACTCGCGCGACTTTTTTTTCGCGGAACCGATATCGATCGATCGCACCGGCGGATCCGTCCGCGAGTGGCTAGTTTTTCGCGAGGCTGATCGATCGGGGGAGATCGATCTTCGAACTCAGCGGGATATTCCCAGGAACTCGGCGGCTATATTTAGACGCGGAAATAAAAGCGAGCGTTCTCGCGGTAACGCGTTCTCCGATTCGTCGCGGGACACTCGAGAACCTGAGATTTTTGCCCGCCTGAAAGTGAACGAGATACGCGGGATGGTTAACGCGCCTATAACGAGACGCGTCGATCTAATTGTAAGATCGGGAACACCGTTATCTCCCCGCTTCCTTGAGAAAAAATGGCCCGCGTTTACGATCGATAGCGAATCGGCGAATCGAGTTCGCTTTATCGTCCTTCCTGTCGTACAATGGTTCCGCGACCTCGGTCGGTTAATCGCGGACCAGATGACGCGAGGCGCAGGACGAGAGGACGGGGAAGAAGCGGTCCGAACGGGAATGGAGGCGGAAAAATCGCGAGACGACGCGCGCTCGCGGACGGATGCAGCGCGGCGCACCGAGCGTGTCGCAGGCTCGACCGGATTCCATCCTGGCATTTTCTTTGGCGCATCTCGCCGTGCCCGTTCGTGCGTGAGCCGCGCCTCGCTTCGCTAATATGTAAAATGCCCGGCCGTTTTATTATTAATCGCGAGAGACGGAAGATGGAGCGGGAACGTTTCGCGAGTCCGGCCGAGATGAGGGGCCGGCGAATCGCTCGGCGGAAGAACGCGGACGGAAAACGCGAGGAGCAGAGACTGGCCGGGCCGTTGCCGAGTGTTTGCGCGAACGAACGCATCCCGAGGAAAACTGGACTGTGCAGGAAGTCGAAGGCGGTTCCGATTATGCCGCGCTTCTCCCGTATCCTACGCGCTTAGCGGCTATTCTCGTTAAATTAGCAGCGCTTCGCGTCGCGGCCGCGCGCTTCCTTTTGCCGATTCGCCGACCATCCCCGCAATCTTCGTATCGTTTCTCGCGCGGCGTCCCACGATCCTCGAGAATCTCGCGTCACCGGAGGAGCGATCCGCGTTGCCGTGCCTCGAGACGCGCGCGGCGACCAGCCGGAGGACGAAACGCGCGAGGAACGGAGACCGGGAACTCCCGGGACGAAAAAACGGGTGGAGGATCGCGACGGTTTCCGCAGACGGCTGCTCTTCTACTTTTCGACGCAGGAGGCCCGCCTGCGACCCGCGGCTCCCCGCCTCGACGTTCTTTGCTCCTCTGGGGCGACCTTCGACGACCTTGGGCGACCTTGAACCGGTCGACGGCCGGCGCACCTTCGAGTCGGGGACTCGCCTCTCGATTCCAGCACTGGTTCACCGCGTATTCCGTAATCGACCTCGGAAAAGTCCCTCGCGATAACTCTGACCGTGATCCGATCGGCTCGTTCGCCGGGGAAACGTTCCGCTTCGCTGGAACGAAGTCGCGCGCACCCGGCTCCTCTGTTTCGCCGCCTCTGTCCCGAGAACGCTCTCCTTCGGCTCGGCGGGCCGCCTCGCGACTTTTCAACCGGCGCGAACTCGCGTCGAGGTATGCACGTATTCAGGAAGGAACGGCGCGGAATGCCCCCGTAGATCGGGTCTATGTTTCACAGGAGTTCGCGGTATCCCGGAATCGAGGTAATTTCTCGGCTGAATTATGCGAGACTCGCGAAACTTAAGAGCGTTGCTGTGTCCTGCCGTCGGAGGAAATTGACGACGCTAACTAAACGGACAGAGACGGAAACGAGCTCGCGCAGGCCTCAATTAACAGCCGGGGAAAAGGAAGATCTAGAATCGCGGTGGTGCGCTAATGGCGTTTCTCGAGCGCGTAAGAAACGAGATTGCAGGCCTGCAGGAGAGCAAGCGGTATATGATTTTTCCGCGGCTGGAACGGCGGGAAACGGTTAAGGGAAACGGTTAAGCGATCGAGGCGTACGCGAGCGCTCAATTGTGCGCGCCGAATGTCACGCGGTTCTCGTTACTCCCTTGCGACGTGCACCGCTCTACGCATTATGTCATTACGGTTCCGTTATAAGCTGAGAGTGGCGAGGAAAATTGTCGGCTTCCACGAGTTTCGTCCGAATCCCCCCTATCGTCGCCAGCCCCCGGGCCCCTAATCGCTTCTAATGCCCTATCGCCAAGAACGAGCTGTCGATAATCTCGACACGACTTCCAGCGGTCGAGCGTATCGCTTCGCCGCGTCAACGAACTGTTACGCTGGAATGGAAATTGTCCGACAGGGCGGAGGATATAGTTTGCCTCGGACCGGGCTGGAAGATTGGGCCCGCGGAGGCGCTTCGCGTATTCGCGTGGCGTTTAGATTAAACGGGACTCGGGCGAAAGGTCGGGCCGTGATTCCAAAGGATGGAAATTTATCGCGACCGATCGACGGCGGATTCGACTTTTCGCGAAACGGTCGTGCCCGACGCGACTTCCGAGGAGAGGGGCAAACTCTCCGGGCAACTACGACGACGAATCGTCGGTTATCCGATAGCTTCGCGTTCGTTGCGACGAGACGACGAGAGAGGTTGGATGGAATACTTTTCCAGCCGGCAGACGAACATTCGATTTGGTAAATTGTGGTCGTTTCAGCGGAGGGAGTGCTGCCCGAGAAGTTATCGCTACGGGGTTTCTATAAAACTGGCGTAACTCGGATGCTCAGCTATTTCTAAGCGTTCCTCTCGAGTTATGGCTCGCCGTGCCGGTTTTTCGTTCGCCGCTCTTTCCGCAGACAGAAACGCGTTCCACGTTCTCCTTCGTCGTCCTTCTCGAATAGGGTCCCTAACGACGGACGCCGATAGATTTATTTTTGACGCGACAGCGTCGATAAGGTCGCTCGATTAGGAGGCATCGACGATTAATCTTCCCTCTCGCCAACCGGAGACGCTAATCGTCCATCATCGAGCGATCCGAGTCTCGTTCAGCGACGAGACGCGCTCCTGTTAATTCTCGATCCTTATCTCGGTTAAAGTGTACCCGTCCTCTCGCGCGTTCGCATCCATCGATACCGATCGAATCTCGCCCGCCACTTTCGTCGTCGTTTGCCTTCCGCTCGCGGGTGCGAAAGATCTTCTCCTAACCGGGGTCGACCGAGGCGACACCGAGTCGATCCGCCCGTGGCAAGGGCGCCGACGAACGCCCGGATATTCCAGCCTCGTATTCCAGTCCCAGCTTAAACTGCGCAACATCCGCGAAGCGTGTCGTCCCGTTCGCGACACGCTTGACGCTGACCAGCCGACGCGGTGGTGACATTCGAGACCCGTCGTCGCTTCCTCCTCCTCGTAATTTCCTCATTCCATCGCGAACCTCCTCCCTCTCTTCTGGTGCGGCCGCCGTCTATCGTCCTTCCGCTTTCCACCCTCCTTTCTTCCCCTCTTCCTTCGTCGATTTCGGCCGCATCTTCGTCGGCCGCTTCCGCTTCCGCGGTGCTGCGACTGAGAGAGGTTCGTCGCAGCGAACAGCTCGGGAAACGCGCCACCGCAACGCCGATGCGCCGGGCGCCGGACGGACCAGTCCCCTCGAACTCGGAAAATTTGCATCTACTCGGAAGCGAGCCGCCCCGCCTCTGAATCTTCCCGCGTCGACGGTCGAGCGCGGAGACGCCGAAGAAGATTCAGGGCCGCGAGTGCCCCGGGGAGCGGAAAGAAACGTCTATCCCCGGCAGCGAGTTTTCAATCGACGCCCGCGGACAGGCTACATTCGTTCTCGCGCACGCTTGTCCGGGAGCAGAAACGAGGGTTCGCGTTTAAATAATCTCGCGGCAGGCGGATAGGAATCGGCTGCGATGCAGGCCCCCGCTCGCTTTTCCCGCCGCGCCTCGATCCTCGCGCTCTTCCGACGCGTCGTTTTTCTTCCGCCGCTTCTGGTTTTCCACCCCGTTCTTGCCTGTACTCCGCTCCGACAGATACGAACGAGGGACGCCCGGCCGTTGACCGCGCTCGTTCGAGCATTCGCTATTCGGCGCTGGAAGAAACGAAGGATCGGCGATACTCCCGGCGGAATCGATCGGGGCATCGGATCAGGAAGAAGAACGCGCACCCGCGCCGCGGGACGGGACGTTACTCTCCGCGACTCGCACCTCGACGGACGACTGTACCGGTGCGGCAAAACCTGACGGGGAACGAGCGACGAGTTCGTTAACGACGATGACCCCGAGCGAGCCAATTATTCCCGAGGATCGAACGAACCGCGGCATCGGGGATTCCGCTCACGTGTCCCGCGAACCACGAAAGCACGTCGGTCCAATTTAAAGACGGAGAGTTTTACGCGAAGCCTGAGTGGATAACAAGTGCAGCAACCGACGCGACGCGGTCGGTGTGCGGAATGTCGGGGGAAGAAGATGGAACGGGAAAACTTAACGGGCTTTCCGGCTTTGGAAAGCGCGCGGGAAACTCCCTAGAGGAGCGTGCTTAACGTATGTAAGTCAGCGGAGGTTAACGTATCGGTGGAAGGGTTGGACGCCTGTATCGCGTCACTAGAATCAGTCGCTTCTGCGCGACGGCCGAGGATATTCGTTGGACCCGATCGGAAAGCACCCGCGAAGCAAACGCTGGCGCGAAAAGGGACCGAGAAGCTAGACGGCTCGGGCGAATAGTCTGCTGAACGCGATAAGTAGAATAGCGGCGCGCGTGTGCTCGTAAAAACCGATGCAGAGAGGGAAGAAAAGCGGCCGTGTTTCATTCGTAACAGGGGCAAATGGTCCGTCGCGACGAGCTCGGAACGTTAAGCGACTCTCGACCTCCAGAAGATCGAACCGTGCCGGCGTTAAAATCTTTTTGCGCATTCCGAATGCTCGCGGGAAACGGCTGGGGCATCCGGTGCCCGGGTAAAGGTATACAGTCCCGGCATGTTTTACCGGCGAGCTAGTTAACCCTCTTCGATACGCGTAACGAACGTTGACAACACACTTGGCGCGGAGGACAAGAAAATATTGCTTCCCCTCGATCTGCAACTATCGGTGCACGTTTGCAACGCTTGAGCGTCGCTCGGCGACGCTTAGGCTACCGACGCGGACCCGTCCGCTCAGCGAGCGTCGCCGAGCCCAGCTTTCCCCAGGTATTCTTACCTCCCACCGCTTTAAAATTCCATCCTCCATCGACCGAACGCCGCCCTTAAAAATCCCGCCAAGCATCCTGCATCCGCGTTGTTTTTGCGCGAGCTTCGGCTAGGAAGTCCGCCGTAAAAATTCCAACGGAAGGCTGGCTTCTGTTGTTTTCGAGATCGCACGAACTGCACGGCAGCCAGGGTGGACGGAAAAACGGGCGAGCGAGAGACGAGGATCGCGGTCCATCGTGGATGCACGTGGGCTCTCTGCGGAGCCGCAGAGCTCGGCAAAAAAAGCGTCAGAGGGGGCACGGTTGGTTGGTGGCACATAATGCGACCGCATCGAGCACCGATTCGAAAGGCTGCCCAAGTAATGGCCGCCACCGGGAGAATAACCGAGGGAGCGGTTTGCCCGGAAATCGATTGCAAGGATTTCGCGGCGAGACGAAGATGGACACGCTTTTAAACCGCTCCGCGAAGCTCCACGGGGCGATGAATTCGGCGGCGCGCGTCTGCCCGAGTTCTGCCCCGCGAGAGACTCCGTCGCGAGTCGCCGATAATCGCGAAACGAGTAGAAGCCGATAAGTGGGTAAACACGGGAAGCTGAAAGCGGCGCGATACGCGACGCGAGGAGGCCGCGTTTACGAGCCACCGCCGAGGAGGACCGCGAGGGTATCTTCTTGCCGCTCCGAGGTGGCTACGGTTCAGACGCCGCCGCGGAGCGAGCGTAAAACGAAAGTTGCCTCGAGAACGAGCAATAAAGTCCGCAACGAGGAAGTCGCTTGGTAATTACGATTCCAATTTACTTTTTATTAGTACCTTCGCGGGGATTCAATTAACGACGCCACGACCTTTGCCCGCGTCGTTCCACGACGAATCCTCGACGGTAGCCGGCCATCCCGGTTCAATGGGACGAGCGCCGCCGGGAAAGCAGAGCCGCAGGAATGTCTGCGCTAGACTGTTTGTTAAACCAAATCGGCGCGGACGAACCGTAAGCGTAGTCCCCCCGAGAGGAGCGTCGTAAAAGATCGCTTCCTTACGCGGAACGCGGATCCGCGTCGCATGGCCGATCCGATCGACCGGACGATGCGCACCGCCCGTCGCTTCCGGGATTCGCGGAGCATGCACGGCCAACCTCCCGCATGCGTCAAGGGTGTCCCTGAATCAGCATCCAGTATTTTCTAATTGCATCCATCTCGTCCGGTGCGGAAAGCAACGAGCTCGTCGAGTTTCCTGCGGCTATCGACCACGCGTAACGTGACTTCGCCGTCGGGCCGCGCGGAGGGACAAGCAGCCCCGCGAGACGGGGCGAGCAGTTTCGAGCGGATCGGCGAGAGCAATCGATTATTCGTGTTCCACGCGAGGGCCGATGCTGGACGGAAGCGAGCTCCGCGCTCGTCATTGTTGCTCGGTTGAACGGCCAGATGCGCGGAACGCTCGGAAAGCGTTTACGGAAAAGGCGAGGGCAGTATACGCGCTGCTGTGATAAAGCTCTCTGGAAAGGAAACGCGTTGGCTGAAAGTCAAGCGTATATCGCTCGCCGGTAGCCGACCGGATAGGATAGCGTGCTCCCTTCGAATCGAACACAGGAGCGGACTGAAGGAGAAGGGGCAAGAAAGGAGCAGCTCCTTTCGAGGCGCACAGAGGAGCGCATAAACGATTCAACGTAGCCTACAAAGCACCTAATCGACTTCCGGGTTGCCGGCAGACGCGTCCAAAGGACTGGGAGCTGTATATTCCTCCTTTTAAGCCGCCACGTTGACTCGCGCGTGGAAAGCCCGGCACCGGGGACTCTGGTGCTCGGCGCTCGCGGAAAAACAATTCCCTCTCGTCCTCCGGCCGATATCGGTTGCCCGTTGAAATCGAACGCCGCCGTGCAAGAATCGTCGCACCTCTCGCGGAAAAACTCGCTACCGATCGGACCCTTCCGCTTCGATTCCTCGATTCCTCGAGGCTGAAGAAGCTCGAAGCACCGTGACAGGCCGGCGGGCTCTTTTTTCACGACGATCCACCCGATCGAAGCTGTCGAAGCGTTCGTACTCGCGAGCTGCCTGCTCGCGATGACTCTCTCATTCGCGCGGAACCTATAAATAGACCTGCTCTGCCTGAACGCGCGACCTTGGCGCGAAATCGCCGATAGATCGAGCGCAATCGAGGCAGCGAAAAAGAAGAGGAGCACCAGCGATACGCCGAAGGGAAGCGAGAGGTGGGGCACCCGAGCGTTTTCCAGCGTGCTATTACACGTTACGGACCAGCATCGGACGAGCGTAACGCCAGAGTCACGATACTCGCGGGAAACGCGATACAATTATTGGTGAACAGTAGTTAGCGTTCTAGGAAGCTTCCCGGGTAAAAGTCGTCGCCGGATCGGATGGGTAGGAGGCGCGGTAGCCGAGGCGAGGCGACCGGGGACAGGCTGCGGTGGGGAACGTGTGAGAACGAAGGTGAGCGACGACGGAAGTTCTCGAGGAGAAGAGAAGTCGCGTGATAGCGGTAATGAAGACGGATAAGCGGGCCTTTAGGCCTGCGTTTATCGCGCTCCGGGAAAAATGGATACGAAGCGAGACGGTGAACGCGTAGACGAAGGGTGGAACGCGGAAATGCATTTGCGTTTGGAAAGCGAAGACGCTTGGGAGGTGGCGACCGGCGTCGCACCGCACCGACCTTGGATGGCTGTCGCCGCGATGCGGTGCACCGAGCGATAACCTTAATTAGCGTCGATAGCGAGACTCGCGAGCGATTAATCGCAGGGCAGCCACGGTTGAGGTAGCTCCCCTTCGACCGTCGGCGCCCGGACGGTGCCCGCTCGGTGCCCGCTCGGTGCACGTTCGGTGCGGTCGCGACGCGGCGACGGTCGTGGCGTCGCTGGCGTTGCGGAGGTACTCCGCGAGTCCTTGACCGACCCTGAACCCCGAGGAAGAGTGGAAAGCTGGCTGATACCTGATTGGCTGCCGCGCGCCACACTCGATGCCTCTCGAACCGGCCAACTAAAATATAGTGATTACGAGAGAGGCTGGTGTGGGAGGAGGCGGCGTAGGAGGAGGCAAAGTTCCACGAGAACGCAGCGGAAGAGCCGAGGAAGAGTCGCGATGAACGACCGAGCCAACGTCCGATCGAAAGGAACATCGGTCGAAGCTCTCCAGCCGCGGTAATCTCTGCTATTTCCCGAACGATCCTTTCCTCGTTACCCGCTGCTTCGTCGAGCCAGAGGTCGTTGCCCGATACCGTCGCTTTCGGAACCAATTAGAAGATCGAACACCTTCCTCGTCGACGCGTCGCCCTGGTCGGCGCGAACGATCGAACCAACGCGATCCTGCGCAATTGGAACGCTTTTTACCATCGATAATTACTTTTTTTTTTTTTTTACCGCAAATTAAGCGACGGGGAGCGGCCTTTCTCTTCCTCTCGACTTTCCACTCCCGTGTCGCTCACCGGGAGATTCCCGTTCCAGGAACCACTTTTTTCTGTCGGTGATTTCGTGAGGGAGCTCTAGTTTTCTAACGGTAACGCGGTCACGAAACGCGATCCAAATCGGCCGACCGAAAATTCTACCATGACCGACGCAGCGTCGATGATTTCGTCTCGATTCGGGGGAACCAATTTAAACGCGGCCAGCCTCGGCAGGAACGGGGTCAACCTCAATCGTTCAACCGTTGCGCGAGGAACGCGAGCGAAGCGTCGCGCGTCGCGACGCCAACCTCGCAAACGCGAGGTCTTGGTCGATCGATACGGACACGGTGGAATTCGTTCGCGGTCCCCTTGAAAAAGCGCTGCGCGTCAACCTGTGCCGTGGAACGAATCGCAGCTGGAATTCGCGCAAGAAACTTCCTCTTCCTTTAATCCCCGATTATCCACGGCGTTCTTGATAGGACTCCGATCCGGTTACCCGTCCACCGTCCAACGCCCCTGCGCTCCGTCCAGCTCTGAGGAGCCATCCGAACGATCGAATTAATTATTGGAAGGAGGAACCCTACCAGCGCGGCAATCAATTGATCCATTAGCTGTTTTTCTCGCGAATCTATTCGCACGCGCAACTCTCGACTCGAGTGGATAGATTTTTTTTCGCAAACGGATCGAAGCCTCGATCGATCTCGTTGGATCTGCATGGCAACCGCAGCCTTTCGCGGCCCCGCGATATCCGCGCGTCGCAGCTTTTTCGTTCAACGAGGCCCGACCACACTCGACGGCCGCGATCGAGCGAAAGAAGAGCTCCGGTTTTTGCAGTTCCAGGGGCAATCGGAAATCGTTGAGCGACATCGTCCGCGGAAGCTGGCACCGCGCGAGGAAAGTATCGAGCGATCGCGCGGAACGGAAGGAACGGTCGCTCGAGTCCCAAGGAAAGCAACAATTAAGCGGTTAACCCGTGGCAACCTCGTCGACACGCGCGTCGCTCAGCCACGAGCGTATTTACCATTTAGACTTCCATGGGCGGACGGGCTCGAAGGAGTTTGCGAAGCATCGGACGTAACCCCTGCCCCGGCTGGACGCCGGTGCCCGATCATAGTCGTGGAATAACTTCGCACGACCCACGGAGAATCGTATACACGCCCGCGTGCAACGATGGATGGACGGATAGACAGATAAATAGATACTTTATTGCGGGCTGCGAGCACCGTAAGACCGATCCGCCGCAGGATGGATCGACGCGAGGCCTCTTCCACCGGCGCTGCGAATGGCTGTTCGAAATTAAAGCTACGGCGAATGCGCGAGACAGATGAATGCCCAGATAAACGAGCTGATTTTATCCGACGAGATTCGACGCGGCCCCCTCCACGAGCACCGCGACGGACACTTTGACCCGGACGTCGGACAGAACAGAACTTCCTGTGATTCAGGAGCGTTTAATTGGAAATCTATCTGGCCGCGGTGTTACGTTCGCCGTGCAACTATAATTCTAAGATAGAAGGACGCGAAGGAGCCGACAAAGGGAGAGTCCGGCAGGAGCGAGCCGGCGAACGGCCCGGCGAAAGAAGAGTGGACACGGTAAAGAGGATAAGGCTAGCAAAGCATAAAAGTCTACAGTTAAGCAACGGCACGGCGACTGGTAGCGGACAGCGGTAGGGTTATCTGTTATTTGCATGCTGCCACGTGGTCGCAGCCGGTCACTTGGACGCAAGTGCGCGAGTTAGATCGGCGAGCGTAGAGCGCTACAGTTAGGCCGAACAGTAACGCCGATTTCGACCGACGGTTTTCCACGGTTCTCTTTACGGTAGGTGACCGCGTTGTCGCCCGACAAACCAGTCTTACGAAACAAGTCGCTCTCCGCTGCTCTTAATCGTCGACAAGTGTGGGCAACAATTGGGAAAGGTTGATCTCGAAGTTTTACACCGGAGAAACGAGTTACGAACGGGCGACGCGCGTGTAATCGAGGCTGGCGTTTCGCAGCGTCCCGGGAACGCAGGGGGACGCCGCTCGACGTGGAACCCCGGCGGCAGTCCCGACCGACTACTTATTTATTTACTCGAACGGGAAAGGTGCAGCCCATTAATAAACAAAGCGATACAATATTTCCATCGTGGCGATGGAATGAATTAAAGCGAATTAAATTTTTGTACAGGCTGGACACGACGACGACATCTCGCGACTTTGCATTTAGAGGAATCAAGCGACGTCCCGTTGTCGCGGCGCCAATGGGACGACCCTGTTCAATTTATTCTAAATTATTAAAAGGGTCGCGCTAATTAAAAAGTATTGGCGAGGGGGAAGAGCGAGATGCGTACTGGCCAACGACGAGTATCGTTATCGCGCTCCATGGAAAACCTTCGAGGGAAGACGAAAGCTTTTCTCGCTTCGGTCGTTCGATGATTCCCTTCGAGATCTACGGCAACGTTGCGTGTACGTAACAACAGCCATTAAGGCGAACCGCTTCAATTCGCTCTCCGCGCGATTTCGCGGAAGACGAAAGGCCACTAGCCGGGCGGAGGAGGCGCGACGAGTCATCGTCGTTTCATAGAGCTTCGTAAAAATCGAAGCAGATCCCGGAGATGTGCGGGGAAAATTGAAGAAACATTCTTTCCGGCCCCATAAATATTCCGGCGACAGCGTCGGTGCGCTCTCCCTTATGACATCCGTTAACGATCCACCTGCATGGTTAACGAGGGAAAGAAACTTGGTTCCAGTGAACCAGATACATACTGCGCGCGGCATCGAATCGTAAATCAAGCGGGGATCGTTCGTCGAATCGCCGTCATGGAAGGGCCGTCCCTCTATTTCGATCGTTCTCGGATGTAAATTGCGATCCCAATAAATTTCCATTCGGACGTCGGTCTCGTCAGCGTGCAATAACTGGATATAAATCTGCCCGCGTCCTGCGAGCCTAGGCAAAGGGCCAACGACGCGTTTCCCAGCGAAGGGAATAAAAGATTGGAGAACGAGTAACGTTCGAGCGCGGGGCTCTCGCCGAGCCTCGCGTTTCTGCGACTCGACGGGGATCACCCCTTTACGAGCAACACTTTCACGGTCAAGCTCCATCGGGAAAGGCGAACGCGTTTGCGCGGCTGGGTGGCAACCGGGTAAACGGCGGAGTGCATCCGCGTCCGCGGGGAAGCTCGTTAGCGACAGTTACGTGTATTTAGTGGTCGATTTATCCGAATGGAAATTATGCGCAATTGCGTGCACGCGCGCCGCGCGCCGCGCGCCGCTACCAGCCGGGCGGGTCGCGTCGTTACGCTTGCCTCTTGCGCCGCTTAACAGCTTTGTTAGCGGCGCGCGAGCGCTACCGGAGCAAACGGCGCGCGTCCAGAGCTGGCTGGATGCAGTATCCTCGGAATGCCGAGGATCTGCTCGTTTCGCCGCCGCTTTTGTCGCGGCCTCGCCGAGCTTCCCGGAATCTGCGACGCTCGACGAAGAACGAACGAACGATAAGTTATTATGGATCCGCGGGCTTGCAGCGGGAAATTAAATCGACCGTCGAACGATACGGTTCCGGGAGGAACGTACAAGGCGATGGAACGGCAAATGATACCCGCGTAACCGAGCAACTCGAACGGCCGTTTCGTTGCAGCGGGATTGCAAAAAGTTGCGGCTTCTGATCGGCGCCGCTCCCGACGGGGGTGCAGAAGGTGGCCCCGCGCCTGGGCGGCCAAACGCGCGCCGAGCGAAATCGAAGTTCTGTTCGCGGAGGACGCGGGACCAGCGCGAGGACTCCGTCGGAAAGGAGTGGCAAGGTCGGACGACGATTCCGACCCATTTCTTGGCGCGAGCTTCGAATTCTTGCCGGTGGTCAGTTCGCGAGGAGCGCGCCGCGGGCGCGAATCGCCCCTCGAAGGATTCGATAGCGGTCGACGCGAGGACAGATATTGGGAGGAGAAAGAGAAAGAGAAGAACGGTAAAATATCAGTGTTCCCTAATTGCGGCGAGTATCTAGCCTCGCGTTGGCCGCGGACGGAAAGGAAGAAGGCGAGTGGGAAAGGATAGAAAGGAAAAGAGAGGCAGAGCAGGTGAGAGAGGGAGACGCACGGAAACATCGTAGCCACGAAGAAGCGAGAGATCCCCCTTGGATGGAGCCACGGTACCGCTAGATCTCGCGGCCAATCCCGCCGCCCGTTTACACGAACGCGTCCAATCGCCGACTACATTTGACCGGCAAGCAAACGCGACCACCACCCGACCATCTCCGTTTATAAAGTGGGCCCGATGCGCCGCCTCGAAGACAGAACCGTGCCGTCAGCCCAGCCGTCAGGAACGTTACTTTTTTTTTTTTACACACCCAGCACCGTATCGGAAAAGTGTTCCGCCGCGTGTGATCGACCGGTGCAGAAAATTCGGTGAAGTTTTCTCGCTCCTATCCGTCCTCGTCCTCGACCTCCCGCCCTCCGCCGCCGCTGGCTCCCCAGGAATCGCCGGTTCGCGGAGTTTCGCGACAAGTTCGAGAGAGGGACGTGTGATAAGCAAGTGATTAGAGAGAACGGGTGCGTCGCAGAGGTCCAGGAGCCGGGTACGATACCGAGTGGATTTCCGGTGAAGGTACGTGGCCATCGTCTCGAGTGTTCGTCGCTTCGTCGGTGGTTCGCGCGAGAGAAGTGTCCGGGCGCACCGGCGACGAAGATTCTCCGAGAGCGATAAGCAGCGGGTTCGCCGGCGGCCCCCGCGACTATCTCGGCAAGTGACGGGGCTCGTGACGAATCTTTGAATCTCGCTGTCCGTTGCCTTTCGAGATTCGCGCGGCGCCCTCGCGTCTCGACGGGGAGACGATCGAGCGCAGAGGACGCTGAGCTGACGCGAGACACGATCGATCGGGCCGGGAAAGTATTTAGCATTAGCGACGATCGGCTCGATGCCGCGTCGTCGATGTCGTTCCCGCGACGAGAGTCGAGCGAACGCGGCTGAAAGTCAGGGCCGCGGCCGTCTCGGGCAACGCTCGAGGCCCGTAATATCGAGCGGAGGCGCGCGAAGCCGTGCGTAAAGCTGAAACGCGTTTCCTCGCGGCGCTCGTTTCGCCGCGCGGCTAGAGTCGAATCGCCCCCGAAAATTGCCTATGAAATTGCGAACGGCGAAACGGGTTCGCAGTGGTCTAGCCGTTTTGGTTCGACGGCCTCCGCGGGCAGGACTACGCGAAGGAGGGGGAGCAAGGTGTTTCGAGTCGCGCGAGTATTTTATTCGGACCGAAGGGGCATCGAGGCAGGAAAACGTTCGTACACGAAATAGGCCGGCGATTTCGTGTCGGCCTCCGCGACGCCTACCGAATATTCATGCTGGTACCGCGTTTCGGCCGATCGAAAGTCCGTCGACCCCCCGAGCGGCACGTGAGTCCCACAAAACGTGAATTCCATAGACGCAGGAGTAGGCCGATTACTCCGGCGACGTCACCGCTGGCGCTTGAATAGGTTCGAAAGTTCCGAGGTAGCCCATAGAATTCGTTGCCGGCTGGCGAAGAACGAATCGGGCGTCGCGGTTAATCTCTTCGAGTAAAGAGCGCTCGAAAACGGAAGTGGAAGCTGTCGCGAGCAGGTGCACGTTTTCTAGCGTCGGAGCGCGGCAGGAGCTCGTGAGTTCAATGCCAGAGAAGCGTGACGCCTTCCGATACGCGCCGCGCCGGCGCACGTATATTCCTCGCGCTGTTTCGCGAGGATCACGAATCGTTCGCTGGAGGAAGTTGGCACTTGGGTTTCAATGCTCGCCCCGATTACCGCTTCCAGCGGACTGCGAATCGAACCGCACTTGTCTCGCTCGCCACGCGCGTTGAGTTAGTTTGGATTCTGCTTCGCCATTTTCCTCGAAGACCGTCCTGGAATAAATCGCGCCTCGCGTTGCGCTATCGAAAGTGCAACAGCTGCCCGGAGTACGCGCGCACCGGAAACGTTATTAGAAAACGCTCGCCGACGAGAATCGACCGCAAAGTTCGCACGAAAAGTTCAACAACCATTAAATCATGGAGCATGTTCGTATACCTAATTGTATAAGTAGCGCGAGCGTAACTACTTTCGTGTCACGCACGTCTTGCGCCCAGCGAAAGAAACCCGATTGCATCTGACAATAATGAAAATATCTACGCGCTCGTTCTGTGCGCTCGGCGAGCCGTTCGCATGTTTGCACCAAGATGGAAGGACGCCCGAGAGGCGCACAATTGCCCCGCTCTTTTCTCTTCGGAGACATCGACGTTCTCGAATCGTTTCCAGAGGGATACAAATTAGAAGCGGCAGGGCTCGGTGCTAGAGAAGTACTCAATGTACGCGAGTTCACCGCGGCGTGACGAGTTCCTTCTTCATCGCCGCCGCCATACCCATCATCATCGCGATCATCGTCCCGCTCGTCATCATCAGCGCGATCTTCGTCGTCGTCGCCATCGTTCCTATACTCGTTTTTTTTCTTCTTCTTCTTCGAGCAGCTCCGTTTTTTGCTTCGTCCACGCTAGAAATTGCTGCGCTACCGACCTCGTCCAGGCGCGCGGAGTTGAACGAACTCGAATCTGTTTAACGAATAAGCACTCGGCGCCGCGGCATTGCTTTCGAAATCAGCATCGTAGGTCATCGAATTGCGTTCGGCGGTAAACGATTCGTCTAGCGGGGCGCTCGGGGGCCTCGACGAGGAAAATCGTTCGGCAGGTCGTTCCCGAAGCGTCGGCCGAGCCTTTTTCGTTCGTCCGTTCGCGGATCTGCCATCCGAGTCGGCGGTGTTCTCTCCTGTCGGTTTCTTCTCCTTTTCCCCGGAGTCGCAGCCACGACCTGCCCCACTATCTCTCGTCCAACCGATGGAGGATCTTCGAGGCGCCGCCTGGCCGTTGACCCCGAGGCAGCCCGCGGCCCTGACCAACACTCCGCACCCGACGAGTTCCATCCTACGATAGCAGCTCTGCCTTCGCTCGACTAGATCGCAGCCGCGACCCGCTCTTCCCGGCTCCCTCAGGAATTTTATCCCTCGGAATCTTTTCAGTTAATTAACGTTTCTTCGCCGCCCGACCACCGCTCCAGGTGCGCCGCGGCTCCGCTCGACTTCGTCCCCCGCGAATCGCGTCAACCGGTCCACCCGTTGCCGGAAAGATGCGGGCAGGTGTGCGACGTTCAACCGGGGAACTCGCGTAACGCGCTGTCCCGCGACTCTGATTTACGAATTCGAGCGTCCGGCACGGGAATTCCATCGAGGCAGAGCCGCCTGGCTATCGTCCAACTTCGTATCGCTCGACGCGTAACAGGTATCGCGCGAATTTCCATTCGCGAACAATGAAAGCCGATCGCGCTTGATTACAGAAGGCGTGGAACCACGCGGGTACAATTATGATCCGTGGTAAATTGCATCGATTCGCGCGCCCTGTTCGAGGAGGCAGGTTTGCGACCCGGGCACGGAAGATTGAGGTGTCTCATTACGGTTAACAATATCCTCGTACGCGCTCCGCCTATTATCTCTTCCGCCCTTAATCAGTAACGCTCAATTTCTACCTCGCAATTTGCGCAGCCTGTGTGCACACGCTCGGGAGGAACAGGCTTCGCGAGCGGCCGGAAAGCGAAAATGTGGCGAACCGTGGGGAAGGATAGGGATCGGTTTCCCGGGACGATCGAAGGATCGAAGGATCGAAGGGGAGATTGATCCACCGAACTGCCGATCGATGTAGCGTCGATGGAGGATAGAAACGCAACGACCGTCGTTCCGACGCGACGGGAAATGCACGCGAAGGCGAACGAACCCGAGGAGCGACCGCGAGACAGAAGAGGACGGCGGACGACGACGACAGGAGCTCATTATCGAACACTTCGCACGTTTTAAAGCTACTTCCTGGCCATACTGCGCGGGGCACAGATAGGCGAGCGCATCTGTTCAATTCGCTCGCTCGGGCTATAATGATTCCCCGTCTTATCGTCGGCGTTTCCTCGCGATTACGGCCGAGGCGGGTCGTCCCGCGTTCTAAACGCGAAGCGAAACAGCCAGATGAAGCATTCCATTTTAAACGATCGCCCGTCGCGCTCGGAATCGTTTATGGAACCAATCTTCTTCCTACCTCAATCGCTTCTCGACGTAGAGGGGAGAATCTTCTTTCCTGCGGGAACATTAATGCTCGTTTGCTATTCCGGCATTTTACGCGCAGACGGAAGCAAACCCTTCCGGACTGCCCAGCGCGATCGGTTTGAGCGAATCCGCGCCGCCTAAACTGCGCGGCCTCGACCCACGCGCGACTTCCAGAGAAGAGGACGCGAAATCGGCCTGGATCTTCGGCGCGGCAGATGCAGCTCAGAAATCGAGTCGCTCGCGAATTGATCGATTAACGGTACGACGATCGACGAGCGTCCACCGCCGAGGAACCGGGTCATTCTCGCGCTCGAGATACCCGATCCGAATAGCGATTGGAATTGAAAGTAGAAGAAGAATGGCCGCGGGTAGGTCCTGCGTTCCCAGCGTTATCCGTTTGACCCAGAGTGCTACTTCGTGCGTCCGGTTTAAGCCTCGCCGAACCCCCCCGAGTGCGTTTCCTCCTGCCAGCCACCCTCGCTTTTTCGTTTTCGCGGGCCGAACGGGTGGGCACGACGGTTGTACCGGTCCACGATCCGGTTCCGAGGCTGCTCGTTCGGACCGTCGCGCTCCACTGTTCCAAAAACACACTTCGTCCGTCGACCGGTTCCCTTCGTTTCCCGAATTTTTTTTTAACGCCACGACCGTCGCAATTATCGCCGTCCTCGGTTGGACACCTCCAACGCCCTCGAGAAACGCGAGACCGGAATACGCGTAGGTATAACGTTATGGATCTATCGCCGTGGCAGAACGAGTATTCCGTTAGAACACAGGCCATCGAAACCGTGTCTCTCGCGGGAGGAACGCCGGAAAGAAAAAGCCGGTTCCTGTTCAGCGCTCACGATTGCTCGTCGAGCCCGAGGGAAAGGGAAGCGTCTCGTCGCTAGATCGGAATCCAGCGGAACTCTTCGCAGGCGACACGGCTGCGTCAATTTCGTGGAGCGGTTTTTGCGAAACGCCGGCTGGAAGGAATTCCTGCGGTCGATGGAGCCCGGGTCCTCCTCGTTCGCGTAATATATGGACGGCTCCGACGCCGAGGTAGTTAACGCCGCGGAGAGCGCGCACGACCGTGCGATTCACGCGAACCCGGACCGATATCGTTCGAAATGTGCATCCGCGCCGCGTCAGCGAACGGTAAGTAAGTTTTTGCAGAATCTCCGCGCGATAACGGCCGCTGGCAACGGCTTCCACGCCACGTGGGAGTGAGCATGCAAGTACGTACACGCTACTCCTCGTTGCGCGCTCACCGCCGTGTCCCCCCTCTGCACCGCGGCGATGCACTCGACGCCGGAGTCTCGCGGCAACTAAACTGCCCCGCCGAGAGCTCTCGAGCACCGTTTAAAGATCGACAGCAGCCTGTAATCATGTTCCCCGGCCGATTCGCGGGAGACCCCTCGGTGGAAAACATAAATTGTCCGGAGAAAAGAATGGCACACGAGCAATCGAAGTTTCGCGGTATGCTAAGTAGCCGCGACGGCGGCCGAGCGGCCCGTAATAGCGCCGTAAACAGACGGGAAAGGCATGGGAACGGCCACGGGGAAAGAGCGGGCCAAAGGAGGAGGAGAAGAAGCGAACAGGGACACGCGACTCGCCGCGGCACGGCCGCCGGAGAATATTCACCTGGAGTTTGTGGACCGCGCAACGGTAACCGCTCCTCTCGAGCGCGGATCGCGAGCCTTGCGTTCGAACACCGTTACACTTATGAACGCGAACTCCATAAAACGCTACGACCTCGGTTATCGGAGTGGTTGCGAGGCCACGGCCACGAACGACGCCCACGGTTCGCCTCTGTTTCTTCGCCCGTTAACCGGTTCGCTTCCCCGCGGATCTCGTTTGCACCCGGGACGCGATCGCCGCGATTCCGCGGCAATGGTCGCGACCCGGGGGCTAATTGGCAGGAGGCGCGAGACGCGTGCCGCGAGAGCGGAAGAAGCGAAGGGACGACGGCGAAGATCGGAAGGGAATCGGACGTATTTCTTGTTCCGGACGGAGGGGGGCGTTTCTTTCCCGTTCTTTTCCAGCTCCGCGCTGGGGCCGCGGGACGAAAGAATCGGCGGTGTCGGATGTACGCGCGATTCCACGAGCAGGCTCAATTAACGGGTAACTGTATCAATTAGGGACACACCGCGGCCGATTGTTCCGTCCGCCGGGAGTATTTCGCGATTTATCATCTTTCGGGACCGTTACGTTCCTCTGCTCGGAGCGAGATAAATCGCTACGCGGGGAGGGAGCGACGAACGCGCGAACCGCGGCGAGAGACGGAGCAGATGGAATCGGGGATTCGAATCCACGCGCGATGCGTGCCTAACTGTACGCAACAACTGTGGCACAAGGTGAACAATCTTTGTCGACTTTAATGCGACTTTAACGACGGGCAGCCGCACCGTTACCGGTATAGGAATTACCTGGGAATCAACCGGCTGGGAATTATTGTTTCGCCGCGGATTACACGTTGCACCTTTGCGCCGGGTTCCGCGTGTACCGTCCTCGCAAAAATTGCGTCGCCCCGACTAATACCCGGGAACGAGTTTCCGGCTTAAAAGCTTCGCGGTAATCGTACCCGTCCCGATCCGCGCGATCGTTTTGTCTCGTTGCTCGCCCTCGTAACGCGCCGGGCCGTCGTAAAAATCTTCGTCCCCGCATATCTCTCTCCCCCTCCCTTGCTTCTCGCCTTTACGACGCGTTCCACCCGTGGTCTAGAAGGCTGTTTATCATCCCTCGGACCTATATTCACCCTGCCCTCATTAGGAGCAAAAAACGCTCGGCCCGCCGAGCTCGCAACGTATAATTTGAGAACGATCGAATCTGTTGAACAGGTCCGCTAACGCGTTCCATCTTTCAGGGGCCGACCCGCCGCGGCGGCGCTCGGTATAATTTTGTATTTGTCGAAACCCCGGACACCCGGTGCAAAATTCTCGTTCGTTCCCGGCCGCGCCATTAAGCGATCCAGGATCGGCTGGAAGCTTCTTGCGCGGAACGTCGCGTCAGCGGCTGCTTAATTCACGGCTCCGTTGTTGGAAACTGGGATGCTCGGACTTAGTCCGTGACCGTGAAATAGCATCTGCGTCGGCTCGATTAATTGTAACTCCAAATGGAAGAAAACTGGACTACACTCGGCTGAATAGAGGCACGCTCGAGTTGCTGCTCGGCCTTAAAGGGAGAGTGATGGTCTCCTCGCGATACCGTTAAAACCAAACGGAAACCGAGCGACCTCGATTATTCCGTTCCCCTTTCGGTAAGAAATTTCGGGCCGCCGGTGACCCAAAATGATTTCCCGCTGGTCGACGATCCGTCGCGGACCAACGGCGCGGAGGAATCGATACCTCCGAGCGGACAGCATACTTTCGCGATCCCGCTTCGTCCGACCCCGGCTAACGGTCGAGGCAGAGTACGGAAGAATACTTTCGCGATAATTGTTCCATTATCGCGGAGGTCGTGCATTGTGCGCGGCTTCGAGTGCGTCGCGGGTTATGCACGCGCGCAACCATCTCCTCGGATTTCTTTCGCGAGAGGGACGAGACGGATAGCCCGAGGGATCGGATGAACTTGACACAGAGATTGCCTGCCTATCCTCGACCACCCAGATGGAGCAGTCTATTAGCTCTAAACTGCGCGATTATTCTCAGGCAATAATCGTTTCGTTAAAAAGGATCGCATGCCGGTCCGGTTTGTTGAATCGCGTAGCTGCCGCGGCTCCATCGGGGGATCGTTAAGCGGCGCATTAGCCTAACGACATAAAATGCTTCGAGTTGAACACTGCCGTCGAGTTGGACGGTTCAATTTTTACCGCGCGCATTAGCACTCGCCGGCGGTGCATTCCGTCTCGAGATTCGTACGAACCAACCACGAAACCGGGCACCCCCGTTGTCGCGGGTAACGGGCCCGCCGTCTCTTAATAACGACGGCCGACGATAACGATCCATCGCGATAACCGTTTCCTGCAATCGGGGAACGATGGAAAGAAACGGCATCGACGGAGAGAGGCGCTGCGCGAGGAGGACTCGTCGACGCGCCGGTTGTACTTACTCGTCTTCGCGTAACGGTAAAGCCTCGTCGAAACGAGGTCGAAACCGAGCGTCCGAACGATCTTGGAATTACGCAAGAAGGCTGGGCCCACCGGGATTAATTG
Source organism: Nomada fucata (assembly GCA_948146005.1). Taxonomy (NCBI): domain Eukaryota; kingdom Metazoa; phylum Arthropoda; class Insecta; order Hymenoptera; family Apidae; genus Nomada; species Nomada fucata. The sequence continues at coordinate 36,895,806 of OX411276.1, read as the reverse complement.
TTTCGTGATCACCCACTCGCATCTCGTGACGCATAAGCGAGCGTATCTCCTTTCCGCCCTGCGAGCTGCTGCTCGGTCCCGTTATACCCCCGTTTCTGTTTCTCTCTCTGGAATTCTAGTTCTGTCGGGGGGGCTCCCCGATTCGGAGGAAGGGCTATCGGAATTTGTTCTTCGCTCTTGGCACCATCCGTTCTTTCCTGATCGTCCTCGCACGGATGAATTCGCGTCGCGAGCTGACCTGCCGCGAGCGGATCAAGAAGACGTCTCTCTTTCGCGGTGCCACGGGTGCCGCGAAAGAAATCGGGCCGATCTCGCAAACGTTGGACGAGTGTACCGTTCTAACGGGCCCAAACTTCGTATGTACGTCACGTCTGTTCGGCGGCGGAAAAACGTGCCGATGACCGGAATCGGCGGTGCCAACGCGACCCCTTTGACAAGATAGTGGCGCCGGTAACCCTTTGATCGATTCTGCGCGAAGCGAGCATCGAAGAATAGGGTCCACGGTTTTTGCCGATTTCTAGCCTGGAGTGCCGTCGCGGCACGATCGACTCGCTTAACGAAGCAATTAGACGATTCGAGCCGGTCCCTGAACGGATCTCGACGGAAACGCGGTTCGATGGGAACGCGATGCTTCGCATTATTCATTTCGCCGACGGTTCTGCCCTCTCCGTTGCATGGAAATTCTAGGAGCTTATTATTCAAAGTCGTTGAATTTCAGTGGCTGCAACGCATCGGGGTTCCAGATAATAAACCTATGGAGTTAATAAAAAATTCCAGTCGTAAATCAGCGGACAGGAATTCGCAATGCAGCAAACCGTGACGCAAAATCGACAATCCAAACAGCGTGGCGAGCTCTTCAATTAACGGCCACGATGTTCCATCGCGCGGTCCCGGTTACCCTCTAATTTGATATTCCTCGTGGACGAGAGTGGCAAGGATTGTCCGGGGAGAAAGGGTCCGCGATAGAGGATCGGGAGTGCGGTTGCCTCGCAGCTGGCGTAGGCACGGATCGCGCCTAAGGATTGATTACAAGGTATGCAGCCGCGTCGACGCGGCAGCGCGCCGCAGATGCATCTGCCAGCTCCGAACGAAAGAACGGCAAACTTCCAATGGAACTGATTCTAGTCCTCCGTTGCGGCAACTCCGCGCAATTCGATCTCGCTCGTTGGTTGCTGAACGGACCCCAGCGGTCGCGACCACCTGTCCAGGAAATTATTCCGCGATTGTCTTCGCTGCGCAGAAATTTTCGCCAGCCGGGAAACGTTTCGTTGGCGAATCGTCCGTGGCAAACCCGTACGCGAACATGTGGCGCGTAATTACGGTGCACCGTTTTTGCCCCTATTATCCCCGACGCGGCATTCCGTTCGTAGGATGATCGGCCGGGCAGAAATAGAGTGCTCCGCCTTAAAATACTTGAACGATATTAAAAGCGTGGCAACGACGTTACCCGGTCTAGGCAAAAACTAAGCGCATCGCAGTTCAATTTCGAACGATAACCGCATCCGCTATTCCTGCGGCGCGAATACCTTACTCACCGCCACGGAACGACCGCAAGACGGAGCTGCGCGTTCGCCGAGATCGCGCGAGCTTCGTCGACCGTCCAGCTCGTTAACTCTAAATGATTTCTCGTTACGCGGCGGGCAACGCCGAGCCCACTCCCAAAGAAGCTATCGCGATCGGGAAGAATCGATTCTGTTTCTCGTTGCGTCGCGTCCTCTCTCCCTCTCCGCGATAATTTAGCCGAGCACCTCTAGGCTGCGTCGAAAACAAACGCGCGATGTCGATATCGGGTAACGCTGCGCCCGACGTTTAGTCTCGAGCGAGCCGTCCGCATCGCCCGAGCACTTTCGTGCTCCCGCGATTCCCGACCGCCAGAATTCCAGAGCTGCAAGGGAGAGTCGCGTGCCGGCGTGTCCGCGTCTTTCGTGTTACGCGAACGCAATCGCGATTACCTCGTCGTCTCGTAAGCCTGGTGAAAGTGCGTCCGACACTGACCCGCTTTTTCAGCGACCGTGAAACAGACCCCCGGAACTTTCGTTGAGCGAGCGCGCGCGGCTCCGCGGGACGATCCCGAAAGCCGAGGAAATCGAACTCGCGGCTCGTCTCCGCGGATCGGGTTAATCGCGGGGTTCAACGTTGCGCGAAAGCAAATCGAGACGTCGACGGAGAGCGCGCGACTCCGCGTTGCGATCGCGTCGATACGTCGAGATCTCTCGTGCTTGACTAATTGATCGGCGTTCGTTCCACGCGCTTCCTCCTGCCGTGCGATCCACGCTGATCCGCGGCCGTTTAACTGAAATTATGCGAAAGGCGACCCGGCCTGCAAATCATCGACGAACAAGCTCGCGGAGGAAATTACACGGCCAGCAGCGAAATCGCGCGCAATAGCTCACGCGCTCGATCGTCGCTTATCGTCCGTCGAGCATTCTTGCGGACGTTCGATCGCCCGCTCGACTTCGGTTACGCTTTCGCGAGGCAAAACGAATCCGTGGAATAGTTGCGCCGCCGAGGAGCGGATCCCTTTAGCAACACTTCGGCCGCCGTAGACCTCCCCGCATACCGAGCGGCCCGCCGAGCACCGGAGAATTCCGGGTTGCGGGCAAGCACCAGCCAGGTTCCCTGCCCAGCAAATTGAGACAGGTATTTCTGCGAACTATTCGCCGCAGCGTAATATCTCGAAGCTCGTTAAATCGTTCCGCCCACGCGACGGCGAGGAAGGCTAGGGTAGCCGGTTTCGAATCCGTTCGTCGCCGAAGAGCGTCCACGGCGAGGGAGGATGGTCGTTCTCGAATCGGTGCCGTCGCTGGGTTGTCGAATTTCAAAGAAATCTCTCGAACAAGAAATTTCGTGTAACCGAGGGCCCAAGACCCGAGACGATCCTCTCCTCCCCCGGAGCGGATCCTCTTCTTCCTTGTTCACCGCTGAGCATCCTTGTCGCGAAGCTCTGTGTTGCGGTAGATCGTGTCCTTGAGCGGTACATCTCCAACTCCTCCTCGTGTTCGTTTTCTGCCGGGGCTGCCGACGTTCCTGCTCGACAGGCTTCTTTCGCTCCCAGCTCGCCTATTCCTGGCCACTCCATTTGCATGGGGCCCGGCAAGAAGAAAAGAAAGAGGAGGCGGAGGAGAGAAGTCGAGAGATCCGCTTAGACGGGTGGAAAAATCGCGGAACACGAAAGCCGGCCGCTCGTGCATCGAGGGAAGAAGACAAAATGTCGCGAGGGACGGTTTTACATGGCCGTGGCTACGTAATATCTCCTGACCCGACTGCACGAACGACCGACCGACGGCGACTCGACTCGACTCGCTCCGCGAGCGAACCCGTGTCGTGAATTTGCAACCGGCGTTTTCTGCCATCCGATAAGCCGCCCTCTCCAGCTCGAGCTCCCCTTCGCTCGTTTGCTTTTTCCGCGATCGTGCCTTCGACTTTTCTTATTTCGCGCCGCGGCCGACCATGCCGCCAATAACCTACAGCCGATACGACGAGGCCGACACCGTGAACTCGTTCCGTGACACGCCGCCGCGCCGTGCTCGCCGAGCCACCCTCGCGCGACATCCTTTCGGCTGACCGTGGCGGACTTCGCGTAACGAAGTCACGTCGAGACCCCGGCGTCGATCCGGCCGGCCACCCGCAGTCGCTCCGCTCACGACTCCGCGTACGTGTTACGCCGGCAACGTTAACGAATCTCGATGGATATCGCGCGTCCGTCGATTCGCCTCAGCCGCGCCTGGACTTTCGTCTCTCGACTTTGCCCCGGTCGACGCTGCTCCGAGAAGCGTCGGAGCTGGTCGGGTTCGCCGCCTGGAAATTCAACGGGTTCCTGGTATTTCTCGCGACTCCGTCGACCGCAGCGTCGGCGTGGCCGCGCGTTTCCGCGGATATCGTTCTCCGTCGGCCGACTAAACACTGTAATCCGCCGGAAGGGAGCAATCCCAAAGGGAAATCGAGTCGCCAGCCTCCCCGAGAGTTTCTTCGAGCACCTGCCAATTTGCCGCGCTCTCGAACGGAAAATAATTCAGCTTCCGCGCCCGCGAAGATCGTGGAATCGAAGAAACGCTCCGTCGAGCGCGGCGATCGCGCGACTCCCGGTCCCGTGGAATTCGTCGCAAGAAGTGAAAGAAGCGTTTCGGTAACGCGACGTTCGCGAGTCGAGAGAGACGCGCGATACAGATTTAGGTAAATTCGTCTCGCTCTTCGTCTCGAGGAAGCGGCGAAGCGCGTCAGCGCGTTCCCCGCGGAACGTTCGTCGACGACGTTAACCGCGAGCGTTCCTGCTCCTGCCGCATCATCGAGCAGCAATCGAAGCGACGCCGCTCGCCCGATTGATATATTACGTCGTTCGTCCGGACGCTTCTTGGGATCCGCTCGGAGAACGACCTACCCCGCCGCTCGGCGTTCGCCGCGATGATTAAATTTGCATGAAAAACGAAGCGACCGAGGTGGCAGGCGCGCGTCGCTGCATCGCGGACGGTTCGTCCGCGTCGACGCGGCGGCGTGACGAGGAGCTGACAACCTGGAATAGAGTTCTCATCCGCTGCCCCGGCTGTTCGACGAGCGCTCTTTCCCGTCGAGCCAGGGGAGTAGCTGGACCGCTTCGCGACTTCCAATTAGAGCCGCAAAAATCTGTATCGAGCGGATCGAATAAACGCGGCCCGGATAAAATTGACGGCAGAAGGCATCGATGTCGCCGGATAATCGCGATCGATTAAGGTCATAATTAACGCAGGAGCACGGGCTCGCCCGCGAGGGGGACGACGGTCGGGCGTAGATCGGAGCACGACGCGAACGATAGAGCTAATCTTGGGATCTTGAGTAAATTTCAAGGCGTGGATCGAAGCGGAGAGGTCGCCGCCGCGTTGCCCTCTCGCAGATTATTATTCCCCCGGTACGATAGCGCAAGGGAGGCGAAGCGCTTCTTCTCCGGCGGGACGGGGTCGTTGCCCCCCGCATCTCTAGCCGGCAGAGGAAGGTATAATCATATTTCTTGCTTCGTCCCCTTCGTCCGTCGACTCCTTCCTCGCCCTGTTCGCCCCCTTGCCGTCCGCTCTCGCATCCCCGTCCGGCGTGGCTTCGGGACGGCCCCGAAGACGGCCCCGAAGACGGCCACGAAGCAGCTGCTAATTACTCGGAAGATTTATCGAGATCGACTCGCGAGCCTGCGCGCCGTCCGATCGATGGATCGATCTTTATCGTCGGCCCTGTCATTTTTCCGTCGAGGGACGCGCCGGCGCGCCCGACGCGACGCGACTGGGACGCGCGCGTTAATTCCCCGGCGTTTCTTCGCGAGGAACTCGCCGAACGCGTTCTCCCACAGCTCCGGCAGGCCGTGCGATATTTTCTCACGGAAGGCGAGCCCAGATTCCAGGCGAAACGCGCGATCCGAGCGATCCGAGCGATCGTCGGAACGGCTGAAAAGTTGCGCGCGATCGTCGAGCAAAACGGAGAAGGGCGAGAGAGGAAACACCGAACGTGATCCATTCCCTCCCCGGATAGAATCCAGCAGCCAGCTCGGCACCGATTTACGTGCCTTCATTGTTTATGAATCTCTTATTCCCCGAAAGGAAAGCTGTCCGCTCGGCCGTGCGCTCTCCGTTCGCGGCGTCTCATTATTTATGAATCTACTCCCGAGCTACCGTTCGCCGAAGCGCTCGCCGGAGATGCACTCGTAAATCAGATCGATGCGAGTTCACCGTTGCGAGGATCGCGGCGCGATAACCCCTCGCGTCCTCGTCCGATCGACTCGATCTCTCTCCGCGGCTGCCGCCGCGAACCTGTCAGGGGCCGTAATATCCTCGTCGAGGGTTTACGGCTCCCAGCAATGGATATCGGGGAAACCGAGCGCGTCGTTAAGAGGAAAATTGAATACGCCGCGCGCACTTTAGCGCGACGACGGCGACGATCCCAGCGCGACGCGCCGCTGCCTCGGCGAGATAGGACGCCGCGAGAATTTACGAGCTGCGCTTCGCTTCGCCGTTGAATCGCGCGCCGCGAGACGTCTCCCGTCAACTTATTTATTGCACTTCCCGCGACGCGATTCGCGCGGGCCTAATCTCCGCGCCGACGCGAACGTCTTCTCGCCGATGGCGATCGAGTCGACGCGCCGGGAACCCGAAGCGTCGGGACATCGCGACGAGATACGCTCGCTCGCGACCGCGAGTGGCGCGAAGAGGAGGCCCCAAGCCCTGAGCGGGCTTCCTCGCTATCGCCGGATCAGCTACCGAGCGAGCTATGCAAATAACAATCGCGCTGCCGGAAATGATAGGTGGGCTGAAATTAGCCGGCGGATGCGATAGTATCGCGGCTTTTAATCTGCAACGCTACCCTCCGACGTCGCGCCCGCGAATTCGCCTCGAACGCTTCTGCTCCTACGGGCATCCGCTTTCGTGGGACGCGGACGAAACAGGGCGAAGGAATCTTCCCCCGAATTTCTATTACCCCGGTGCCTCGTTTGTTCCCCGCGGCGCGAATAAACCGCGACAGCGCGTCGCGAAGTCGCGCGCGGCCAAACGGACGAGGGTCGAATGGACGTTCCGGGGCTCGTTAACGAGGAGAACGTCGCGTCGCGCGGTGGCCCATTAATCCAAGCTGCGGTGACGTTCCAAGGAGCATAAATCTGCATGCCCCGGTAGCGGCGTCCGTGCCGCGGCTTTCTCGTCGGGGACGCGAGACCGCGATCGCGATCGTCCGCCCCGAGAGCGTATCTCCCTTGGCGAATCTGTTTTATCCAGCTCGGGACGAGCTGACCGCAGAATATCGTTGAAATTGCATAGGGTCGAGCTGCGTTTCGATCGGAGACCGTTGAAGGTAACCTGGTGGAGAGGCAATTTCTTCCGACTATGTCGTCGCACCGTTACTCTCTGCGTAATTCGTCCGCAATCATGGCTGGAGAACCGTCGATCGACACACTTTTCGCGTAGAGGTAGCTCGGATTGCATGGGAAACGGGCACGGTGCGCTTGGATCAATTTCGAGTCGGAGGCCTCGCGAAGACGCGCGAGCCTCCTTTCCCGTTGATTCGCGTCGGGGCTAATTGAATCGCACGCGGAGGCCGAAGACGCGAGCGGTTCGGTGATCGAAACCTGTCAACTTCGGAGCGGGTAGAATCGAGGAAACAGCGAGGCAAGCGGGCAGGTGTAGCGTAATCGGAAAGGTCTCGTGAAATTGTCCCCGACGAGAAAGTTTTATTCTCGGCGGAGCTGTCCTCGGAAATTAAAAACGGTAAAACTGTGCTAATTGAGTCGAGCGGTAGGACGAGCCACGTACGGGAATAGATCGTGCGGCAGATTTGGAAAAGTAACGGTCGGCGCGCTAACCTTTCTCGACGTGTTTTATGCCCAATTTGAAGAATACCGAGCAACCGCTACGTCGGACGTCTTCGTGGACGTTCATTTACGATTCCGCGTAGAAGCCAGCGCGCAGCTCCGCAGCTGATTCTTTACGGGTCCAGAAGATCCCATCGCGTAATTGCGCAGAAGAATCGCCCGGAGGGCTCCGCATAATTCAGACCAAATGCAGTCGCGTATTTCTAATTAACCACTAGCGCGAAACGTCCGATTACTGGCAAATACCGGTGATGCGCTCTAATCTCGCCTCGAGACAATTCCCGCGACCGGCTAGGTTTCTCGTTGATTCCAAATCGAATTCCCCGTTCGCGCGGCGAGTGCGTTGCTAATATCGCCTCGAAGTGGTTACCGAACGACTCCGGATAATTTTACGCGCAGTTCGTTCGGCGAACAGTGCGGCTCGTTACCGCGTTAATCCTCTCGATCGAATCGTTAGGGCAGTCTCCGCGCGTGTTAATTAAATACGATGGCCGCTACGACTATGCAGGAAGTCGTAGGAGCAGTCTCGTCGATAGAAATTATAGCGAGTCGCGGGAAACAAAGCGCGAGCATAGGCCATTAGAAATGACTGCCTAAGCAGGCGCAAGCAAATCGATAGCCGTCCGAGAAATTAATTAACGGACAGTTCTACGGTCGCGGCAGCGCACGGGCAGCGTGTAATCAGACTTGAATGCAGGCTGCTCCAAGAATTTAACTAGAACTATCTGCTACAACGGTAACCGTTAAATGGCACTCGAAAGCTGCTTAGCATAGGGTCGTAATTACACGGGACTCTCCGCCGTTTACCGTCATCGTTGTAGCTTCAAAAATAATCGAGGAAACAGGTTGTCGCCGGTGAAGCCGCGTCACTTATGCATGCAACGTATGCGCCTCGCCACTCGTTCGTTTAACGAACGCCGGGTAACATTTAATTGCCCTCTCCAGACAGCGGGGGTTGGTTTTTCTCGGTCGAGGGAGGAAAAGCCCGCGGTGGCCGTCCGTAGGCTCCCCGATAAATCGTCCCAGCGCCGGGGACCTGTTTAATATTGATGATTCGATCGGTCCGCGGGCCGAGAGGACCGCTTATTGCTCGGACGAGATATCTAAAACCAGTTCGTTACCCGTGGACGAGTTAATAAGGAGGATAGATTCGCCCGGGGCCGTCCCGTCGACGTCCCAAGGATGCGATGGAACGCCTCCGCGAGGGCTCGGTGCATTTGTTACGAGATCATTGTGCCTAGTCACGAGTCTGGCCACAAGAAAGCCAAGACAAATGGAAATCCGTGCTCTCGCCGGGACGTCGCGGACTCGGCTATGATTCACGAAGCGATTTCGAGCGCGGGATGGGCCCCTCGGATAATCCCGGGGACCCAGGCCTTTCATAAACAGGATAATTAAATGGCCGGCGCTCGTGGTGCAGCGGTGCACGAGCCCGTGTATCGCTCGCAACCTGCAAACCGCGTGCAATTGGGGAGCCTCTTCCGCGGGACGATTGGACGCGACGAATCGAGCGTCGGAAGTGAACGTTTGTCAATATTATATTGCATCGCGTTATATTGCCCGAGCCACCTCGATGCGAGCGATTGTGCGTCATACGCGGAGCCGATAAATTAGCCGCGAGCGGTTTGTACGTTGCGACGCACGCGGGGCACCTATGGGGTTATCTCACGGCCGGCTCGGCAGGGGGAATTTTCTATTCTCCTCAATCGATTAGCCGTCCAATCTTCATAAACGCACGAAAAACAAAACGGTTGATTTAATTGGCTTCGATAGTCTGCGGGTTCAGGCGCTGCTAGCCGTGGTAACGTACCCACGATTACAGTGGGAAATATCCGAGATTACGTTTATTAAAAGCAATACCCTCCATAAAAACGGAGCGTTACGAAGGATGGGTCCGGAAACGGCGTAGTTTGCGGAACGAAATACCGGAAGCCACGAGCTCCACTAACAGGGCCTTGAAAAGCCGTGGAACATCTCGCGAGAACTCGTCGGCCAGGTTTCTCACTCGTATCGCCGAGAGACCGGTTGTGACGTAAAGGTCAGGGATACCTTTACACGCGAAACGACTTTTCCTGTGGGTGTAAGGAACGAGCGAGGACAATGCGCTGCTGAGTTCGCGTGTCTTCTCGGCTATTATTTCATTTCGCACCTTTCTACGAATAGCCGCGCACGTTCGACCTCCCGAGCGCGGAGAAGCTAGGGAAATCCCACAGAAATTAGTGGAACGAAAGGAAAGAAGTCCGTAAACACGAGACGGACGGTTGAGATACGAGGCAACCTAATATCCAGTCTTTCCGTAACGCGAAAGGAAATTGGACTTAAAAGCGCCAGGACGTTCGCATATGTTCCCATGTGTTCTGGAAATCCCAGAAATTCGAAGGTGACGGTCATGCGACACGCGTGGCATTAGGAGTTCCCGTCCTCGGGAAGAAAGTAACGCAGCGTCGAACCGTAACGCGATATAGCAGCTCGTCCTCGCAGTTCCGACATTCCTGGAAAGCCCAGCGCTCTCAGGTATCTCCGCGACCAGTCGCTGAAAGAAATCGGCTCCTTTTCCTTCGGTTTCTCGACAGGTGGCCGCTGCGGGAACATCGATCTCGGCAGTGCAACAACCGGTGCACCGAGTACGTACGCCGATGCGCGTCGCTCGTCGTTACCGGTAGTCAACGCCTGTAACGAATCTTGGAGCGTTTCCGAATTGCGCGTGCACGCGTACACGCGTACACGCGTCGGACGGCAGTATCGGGCGACGCGCAAAGCGATTCGAAGCTCGCCGATGTCCGTCGCTGTAGGGCGGTCTAGGGGAGGAGACGAGACGAGGGCCCGGGTCGAACCTTTGGCCCCGCTACGAGCCACGACGAAGCTTTCCACCTCTGTTACACGGTCCTCGACTATTCCAGGCTCGATGACCTCAAAGCGAGGCTACGAAACAACGCCATCCTCCGAAGGCCTAACGCGCCGTTATCGCATTACGTTAATTCCAGCTCGAGCAATCTCGCGTCATTTACGTGCTGCCGCAATTACCAGAGGGCACGTCGGACGAGACGGAACGTATATAAAGTCCGTCGGTTTTTCGAGCCAGGATCGCGAACCATGGGTGAACGAACCGGCCTTCTCTAGAGCGTGCACGTACAATGGGCATACCTACGTATGCGCCTGCGTATATCGCGAGCGCATAATCGAATGGGGGAAAACGACGTTTGATTTTGGAGGAATCTGCTCCAAGCGGCAGAAAAATAAACGGCGATCGACGTAATGACTGGTCTCGAAGCAGGACTTACGTGCTCGCAAACAGGATTCCGGAGATCGCACGGGGAGCAGCGTATAACAAACCTGCGAAGTGAGCGAACCTTACGCAGCAACACACAGTAAGGATCGCTGGATCGCTCAATCGGCCGCGAGGAAAAACGAGGACCAAGTGGAGGGAGAAGGCGAACGATCGGGATAATCTGCCTCCGTCGAACAGAGGGAAAGGAGAACAGGAGAAGCCGAGGAAGAACGCGTTGCTGAAAGATGCTGAAAGAAGCTGAAAGAAGCTGGACGGAGGGAAGAAACAGGGAGGTGGAAAGGTAGCAAAAAGCGAGGGAAAGAAGAAGTCCAGGAAGTGCATAGTCAGTTGGTGAAACACGAGCAAAAGGAGCACGCGGGAAGCCGGTGACTTGCGTGCTTCTAGCTTGCACCAGCGAATTACTCGAGCACCACCGCAATCTCGTGCAACTTCCTCGAGCCGGGATCGTCTTTTAACACTTTTATGAAGGAACCCGCTCGACCAGCCTCTATCGCTCTCGAGCGAATTATTCTGCGGTAGATTGATTTACAAACACTCCGCGTACTCTCCTCGAGTTAAGCGATCAGAGCTACGATCGATAATAATTCATCCAATTTATCCCGTCAATTTTTGCGAACGCCGGCACGCGAAAACATCGAGGGAGCGACCGGTCGTCCGGTGGTATAGAAACGTCGAGCGGAAAAATTCGATATCTCTCCTCGGTCGCGTATAAGGACGCGCGTGAAAACCCGTTCCAAATGCACGCGCACTCGGTCGTTTCGCCGCCAGTACCAGTTGCGTGCCCGTAATTCATTAGGATAAGGGCCGAGCGTGAGCCGAGACGGACGTTAATGTACGCGACTCTAACCGATATTTCTTGCTCCTGTTACAGATGGGTTCGACCGCGATCGGCAGGATGACACCTGTGTTCTCTATCGTCACGCTGCTAGCTTTTGTCGCCGTTGCTCGCGCTGCCCTGGGTAAGTCACGCCTCGTCATTTCCACGGGCGGCCGATGATTTATCGTTTCTAAAGGTGCTTGATCGCCTCCCTTTTCAGCCAGGACCGCGTTCGAGAAACTGACGGACTACGATTACCGCGGAACGACCTACTACAGCGTGAGGAACCTGTCCCTGTACGAGTGTCAAGGATGGTGCCGCGAGGAGGCGGAGTGTCAGGCAGCGGCGTTCTCGTTCGTCGTAAATCCTTTGGCGCCGATGCAGGACACCTTGTGCCAGCTGCAGAACGAGACCGCGTCAACGAATCCCGCGGCCCAGCCGCAGAGAGCGGCGAACATGTACTACATGACGAAGCTTCAGATCAGATCAGGTGAGCGAACCGAGCGTGCTCGAAGCCGTGCCTGTACCTGGACATCGATCGACCGCGAGGGCGCCGACGAATGCCGCTGGTGGAAGTACTTTTTGCCGAAAACCCTCTAATCCTCGTGCACCTGCTCGCAAGACCCGACCCTGAAATGCTTAAACGTTGGGGCATAATCGCGCCACCAGCACGACTTCCTTAATGAATGTTAATACTCTCGCGTATCCGACCGGTTCCCCCCTGCCGTTGACTAAATCCTTTCGAGAGGCCGGCGAGAGAGCAACGAGAACCGACAGATCGAGGGGACAGCAGGCCAATGAAAAGTCCCGCAAAGTAAACGGCACCGTCGAAAGGAACGAGCACGGAAACGGGCAAGGTGCGATAATCCAAGTTTAAACGCTGGCGTGAAAGTCTCCTGGGAGAGCAGGTAGACGTGCAAATAAACACGAAAGCTTCTGGTTGTTGGAGCGCAGCGCTTCAGAAGGATCTTGGACCGTGGACTTCTTCCCGATTGCCGAACGAAATTCCGACTTGCCCGCGTACTTCCAGTAAGAGAAATTAAAATGGCTGGCAGGAGAAAATCGAGATTGGAAAGAAAAAAGGAAAATGCGCTTTTATTCGAGCTTTCTCCGACGTTTAAATTTACGAGGTGCCTTTCCATCGTCCGTCGTGTCCCAGGGACGAGCGTGGCGGAGCCGTCAACCCCCCAGACGCCGATACAAAGGGCGTACCCTTCGTGCAGGCAGGCGGTCAGTTTTACGTCGACAAGAAAGTGCACAATTTGCCAAGGAGGAGAGCCGGGTGACGGCAAACAATGAAAGATCTGCTGGTACCTTTCGGGTGGTGTGAAGGATCCTTTAAGCACGGTCACCGCTGTAAACAGGTACCTGCAGGCCCGTCGAAGGTGTCGAAAAGATCCCAAGGGGGTCTAAGAAACTCCTAATATTGGTTTAACGAGCCTGCTGGTACCTTCGATCCTTCCAACTATCTCGGCCTGGTCGTAAAATCTACGGTGACTAGCCCCTGCGGAGGCGTCTAGGGACTCCCTGGGTTCGGATTGCGCTTCGAAGGATCACGAAGGACTTCGAGGAAGGTTTCCGCTTCCTCGAAGTGCGCGATTGCCCCTTGCCTAGGCGCCTGTAGCGTCCCCGGAATATTCGACATACGAGCATACTTTCATGATTCTGTCGAGTGGACGGAACGCAGGACAAATAATATTCTGCTGCGACTGGCAACTTCCGTTCCGAAACCTTCCTCTCTTAAAATAACTAGGAACAGTCGAAGCAGGCCTCCGTCATCGAGGCCTCGACGCGTCGAGAATTTGCACGGGCACGGTCGATTGGACGTGCTCGGTTCGGTACTTGGCTCGCAGAAAATTTACGTAACGAGCCCCGTCCCGCATCTCGCCGTTTAATTCGAGAAAATAAAGCGGCCCGCGACGATGATTAATTTTAGCGAATTCGCCTGACTCAGAAATGACAGGGTTCAGCGGCGGTTCGCCACCGGCACCAAAATATTTCCAGCGGGTAGAAATCGCGAGGCGTCCCTTCTCGGCGACGCCGCCGCGTCGCAGAAACGCCACGGTACGAAAATAGTTGCCGTCTGAAAACAGCGGGGCAGCGTATTTTTAAAGATTCCGAGTACAATATTCGGAACGCGATTGGAATTTAACTCGTGCTCAATTCTATTCTTCGACGGGGAATCGTTCCTGCCGGACGCCCGAGAAAGTGACGCAAAAATCACCGGGTCTCTGCCAAATATTTCTTCGCCGTTCCTCCGAGATGGAAGAAAGTCCGTCGCGAGCGTCGATATATCGTATCGGCACGCGTATCGACCCGAGTATGTATCTGATGAAGTATTCGCAGGGTCGCGGTGAATCATTCGCGTCGAAGTCGCGCGTCGCGTCGGTTCGTTGGCATCGTCCCGGTCGTCGTCGACATTAGCGCCGGTTTCGAGGGCGGAACAGAAATCGGAGCGCTCCTCGACCGGCCCTCTTATTGCTGTTTGCCAGCCGAAAGTCGACGTGCCAAGTCACATGTTCCTCGCTCGTGATTTCGGCATCGGTGCGATTCCGTCGAGCTTGCCTCGCGGCCACCGCGATCGCGTCACGCGATCGACCAACCGAGAAATTCGTCACACTTCTTCGGGACGACCGGATATATAACTGTTCCTCGATCGCCGATCCATGTCCCGAATGTACGCCACGATCACATTCTTTCCACGTTTCACGCAACGATGCTCCCCGTCCTCGCACTTGCCTGCTGGCGAACGAATATCGTTGCTCGCGTTGCGATGGCAGAAACGCTGAAGTCGATTCCTTTCATGTCTTTCAGAGAACGTCTGCCTGCGGCCATGGTCGTTCGAGAGGGTGCCAAATAAAATGATCCGGGGCCTGGACAACGCTCTGATCTACACGTCGACGAAGGAGGCTTGCCTCGCGGCTTGTCTGAACGAGCATCGATTCACCTGCCGTTCCGTCGAATACAATTACGTCACTCTGCAATGTCATCTAAGCGATTCCGATCGACGCACCACCGGCCAGTACGTGCAATTCGTGGACGCTCAGGGCGTGGATTATTTCGAGAATCTCTGTCTAAAAGGTGAAGCCCGCGGACGACGCCCTGCGTTGCATTTGCAAGCTTATTCGTATTTGGAGGTTGCTCAAGGGTCTGTCATTTTTAGGAAAAGAGGCTTGCAAATCTCAGAGGGTCTTCCAAATGCCAAGAATCGGCGTGGCCGACGATAAGGTCGCGCAGTACGCGGGACTGCACTACTACACCGACAAGGAACTGCAAGTTCAGAGCGAATCCGCGTGCAGGCTGGCCTGCGAGATCGAAAACGAATTTCTCTGCAGATCGTTCCTCTATCGAGGCGCTCCTCAGGGATCCGCTTACAACTGTCAGCTGTTTCATCTGGATCACTGGACCCTTCCCGACGGTCCATCCACGTATCTGAACGCGGAACGACCGCTGATCGATAACGGGGAGAGGGTTGGAAATTACTTCGAGAATTACTGTGAAAGTGAGCGCATAAAAGAACACCTTGCGGAGCTTCCGCTATTGTGCCAGTTTATGGGCATTGTTAACTTAATCCAAATTCGTTTCCAGAGGGTACAGGTCCTGTTGCTGATCCGCTTCCAGTTGTTTTCGAGACCACCGAGGATCCCACCATAAACAACTTAACACGCAGCGACATAAACTGCGATAAAACTGGTACCTGCTACGATGGTGCGTACAGTCTCTCTATAAAGGGGGTCGTTAAAAAAGACATATCCGTTAATTAATCCACAAAAGAGTACCGCAATTTTTGTTTTGTATTATATCGATTATCGACACCTGAACCATGAATGAAGATTTGCCCAGCCCAAAGTAATCGCAGTCGTAAAATGTGATTGCAGTGTCGGTCGATTGCAAGGACACGCGGATTGCCGTACAAGTGCGCACGAACAAACCGTTTAATGGCCGGATTTATGCTCTCGGCCGTTCAGAGACCTGCAACATCGATGTGATCAACAGCGATCTCTTTAGGCTGGACCTGACCATGAGCGGGCAGGATTGTAACACCCAGAGCGTGGTAAGTGAACAATTCCATTACGCGCTCACACTCTGGCCAGCGTATTCGCTCCAGTCGTAAACCCTGTTCAAACTGTCTGTACACCGTGCTAGCGTGCCGCTTTTCAGACTGGAATCTACTCGAACACCGTCGTCCTTCAACACCATTCCGTGGTGATGACCAAGGCGGACAAGATATACAAAGTGAAGTGCACGTACGACATGTCCTCGAAGAACATTACCTTCGGGATGATGCCTATCCGGGACCCGGAAATGATCAGCATCACCAGCGCGCCGGAAGCCCCCCCGCCAAGAATTCGTATCCTCGACAGCAGATCCAGGGAAGTCGAGACCGTCCGAATCGGAGACAAGCTGACGTTCAGAATCGAAATCCCGGAAGACAGTGAGCACACGTTTGTTCGCGTTGATTCGCAATTCATCGATCGTTGACGTTAATCGTTCAATCTTTTAATGTATACAGCTCCGTATGGAATATTCGCGCGAAGCTGCGTCGCCATGGCAAAGGACTCGAAGAGCACGTTCCAGATCATCGACGACGAAGGGTCAGTCTTTTTTCGTGCGTGCAACATTTCCTTGCGATAACGAGCATCATTGAACGCGGTAATCTCAACTTTCAGATGCCCGGTTGATCCGTCGATCTTCCCAAGCTTCACCCCCGACGGAAACGCCCTTCAATCCGTCTACGAGGCGTTTAGATTCACGGAATCGTACGGTGTCATCTTCCAGTGCAACGTCAAGTACTGTCTGGGTCCCTGCGAGCCGGTAATTCAACGATTTTCATCGAACGTTCTGTAAATTTTGTCGACGGGGAACGAACGAACGCGAATTGGTTGCAGGCTGTCTGCGAGTGGGGACGCGAGTCCGTGGAATCGTGGGGCAAGAGACGCCGAAGAAGCATCGCGAATGCCACGGAAGAGAAGTCGGAAGACATGACGTTGTCCCAGGAAATCCTTGTTCTCGATTTCGGCGACGAGAAGCAATCGGACTTCTTGAAGAGCGACGCCAGCATAGACTTCAACGAAGCCGGTACGATAGAAACGATTTTCTTTGCCCGCGTGAATGTCCCACAGTATTCTAGAAGGAACTCCTCCAAATTTTTCAGACAAGACAGTGACCATAGTGGAGCCCTGCCCAACGAAGACTTCCGTGCTTGTTCTGGGTGTGACGTGCGCCCTGCTGGTCCTCATCTACATCTCCACCGTCTTCTGTTACTACATGAAGAAATGGCTGTCGCCTCGTAAAATGATGCCCTGAAAAATTTCCGCTGCGGCTCGCCGTCCACCGAGAAGCCGAGACGGCGACGAGACGAGCGGCAAGGAAAACTTCGGATAAAGTGCAAATTCAGCCTCGCGTAACGTGTCGTGCGTGTTATGACATTGCACACGACGAACCCGAGTGTCGCGTGCACGTGTAGACGCATGTATGGGAAAATTGCGGCATACCTCCCGTTTACCCACATCTTCTCCAGGGGATTCACGTTCAATTGAAATTCTAAGCTAAACACGATTTCGGGTCTCTCGTAGCGCGTGCTCATTACCGAGGACTTATCAAGTAAGATCAGGCAAGGATACGTCGCGCGAACGGCACGTTCAACTGGTGGCAGAATTGAATCAATTACGATACAGATGATCCTTGGCCTCGGGGAACTTCCGAGTATAATTTGCGATGCGTAATGCTGGAAAAACGAAAGAAAATTGGAATGGAAGCGGTAAAATCAAGGGCATCTCTGCAAAAAAGAAAGCTATGTCGATAGGAGCGTACGGTTCGTCGTTGGATCGACGTGTTGCGCATGGCGGAAGTCACGAGTCCCTTGTGCAACACTCTGACGAAAATCTTTTCATCCATGATGTTAAAGCGCACTCATTATAGAACACGTTAAATATAATTTCACGCGGACACGCGACATTTAGCGATCGCGGGTGACGAGAATCACGAGGCTTGCCGCTTGTGCAACGCCTCGCAACGGGGATTAGTTTTACATACAGCCGAGGACCGATTTCATAGACGGACGATAGGGGGTAGACACATCGGGTTCAGAATATTTTACGGGACATGCTCTACACTTACGCATTCTACATTTGACATTCCACTCATTTACGTTTACATTATATTTATCGTGCATATCGGATCTTCTAGATCGCATGGGACGAAGATCGCAAGGATCTTGCGTGCAATATTTCGCAGCGAATCGTGGAACATTGATTTTCTCGAGGACGATGAAAGAATCGGAAGTTAAGCAAATCATCATTAACGAGGACGTCTCGGGGACGTCAGCCTCCTCGTGCCGAGAAAAAGAATCTATTCGATGCACAGTAACGTCGACCAGACGAAAATTGTTTCTCGATCCGCAAATCATTACGTTCTTTCCTTTAAGGGCAACCACAGACCCCCTGATAACAATCGTTATATTAAGTACACATTATTTAAGGACATCTTGGACACAGCTAAAACTGTCCTATCTCTTATTAAGAGCTATTTCTGATCGGGTTGCAAGGAGAACGTGGTGGAGCGGGCAACAGTTTATTCTTCCTTCGTTGCCCGTTGTCGAAACCACCGCAGAATTTGACTGGTCGTTGCCGAGAGAGATGAACGTCTCCTCGGTCAACTATCGTTCGACACGGCCCTGGCCGCTTTTTATTCCGCGTTAATTCGACTTGTAACCTGCATCAAGACTAGCGATATTTAAAGGCTCACGCTTCACTAACGTCTCTAACGATACAACTAGTGTTTAAGGTAGAAGATAAACGGAGCATATAAGCATAGGTGAAAGAGAGCGAAAGAACAAACGACGGAGCATTTCTTTTCATCGCAATCGGCAGTCTCGTTCATGGAGACTGTGTTGGCCCTTTTATCGACGAGTCAAAATTGCTTTCCCAGTTTTTCTCAATCGACGATCGAATCGTTGGCGAATTCCAGTAGCTGTGACGGAAAAGAAATGGATGGTAAATTCGCGCGTCGAACAGCTGGAAGGCCAATGGGTGGAGAAGTCTGGCAAGAATTGACCGCGAAATTGAAGTCGGTGAAAGTGCTGATCGCTTTGGAACGGGCTGCGAGTGAAGCCATCCTCCTTTCGGGATTCTTAGGTGCAGGTATAGATATACTTCGATCCTCGATATCGAGCCGTCGATTCTTTTCATTGAAATTTAACGCTCGACGTTGATTTATTCGAATCGCGGATAAACTTCCGTCCGATAATATTTATCAGTTGTTAATCAGTCGCGCGCAGTCGCTCGCAACAGACAGTCGCAACTAAATCATTTCGCGAAATATTTCTACACGATCGATGTTGAGGTATACTTTTAATTATATCCTCGTGATAATGGAATCGTACGAATGTTATGCAATTCGAGCGACAAAAATGTACGATTTCCATTTAAGGTGTACGTTTCGAATTGATCGTGGTTTCGTATCGATATACGTCAGAAGAATTGCAATAAAGAACATAATAGCATAGGACTTAAAATGTTAGCGATAATAACCATGTTTTTTTTTTTGTACAAATTACGACGAATATTGTTCAACTTGAAAGGGCAACTTAATTGAAAAGGATTTTGGATAGGCCCAGCTCCGAAGGACAGAATCGAATAAAACAAGTGTATATATTATTGATCCAATAATAGCAATAGTAGTACCAATAGTAGCAGGTATTGAGATGGAGGCACACATACACGCATCAATATCACATGTATTTGTACTCTATTTATGTACGCGAATATTTTAATAATTAAAGGAAGAACAATTTCAAAAAAGACCCTTTCACCCTTTCTAGCTATTTGACCGCGGTGAATTGGCGTTTCCGACGCGAGGAATGTCGTCACGGTTCCAGCAAGCTGACAGAATTCTTGCGAAATGTCTTAGATTTCCGCTGCAATATCCATTCAAGATCATTATCTGCAGTAATAGACCGATGGGCTACGAGTTTCTTGAACAACCAGATGTGTAAACAAATTGAAACAATTGGTGGACGGCCAACGATCGGCTCGAGCTTGCGATTAATTGATCTATGTGTGCGGATACGTATTAAAGATGCGCGTGTATGCGTTTATTATTGAGACAAGTAATAATATGAATCACTTGATACGCTTGCAGTCGATGAATAGTCAGTTGACTTTAGATAAAAATAATTGCGGCATCTCTGCTTAAAAATAGACTGCAGTTGCATCCAACGAAAACAAGTCCGTGTGAAAATTCACTCCGATAGTTGATCGAGTTTGGGAAATTTATCAAGTAACACGACACTGTGAGCAAGTACAAGTATGAAAGAAAACACATCCATTTACACTGGATTGAGAGCGTACAGCAATTAATATAGGAATTGGACTACCACTGTACCACATTTAAAGCTTTCGTTGCTCCTTTAATTTCGATGGCCTAGTCTACTCACGATAAGTAGTGATTTAATATATTTTTTTCGCACACCAAATTTTTGTAACGAGGGCAACGGGGTAACCGGGAAAAGAATATTATTGTAATATCTTTATTGAAAAATGTACGATGAATACAGTGAGAGTTACAGAACTTCCATAATAAGCAATGCAATCTTACATGCAATTGTCTACATACGATGATTCAAACTTTTCGATGTACGCCAGATGATCCGCAGAAGCGTATATCGGTGACGAGTCATACTTTAATGAGGTTTCAAAAGCTGGCATTAATCGATAACAAATTTAACGAGCTTAACTGCTCTCGACCCTCGAAGGCAGCGGTTATCTAGACGATAAATATTTTCAGCCGCTTGCTAAAAGCGGTTTTGCAATACCGATGAAACGAGTGAATCAATTCAACGGCTGCGAATATCTGCGGCCGCAATTAACTTCGCGGGTAACCCAATTTGGGAATTGAAAGACTTGCTTGCAAAAATTAAAATAATTCGTATATACAAAATAAGAATGTACCGCGTTACATTTAAAGGAATTCGTGTACGTCAATATACCAAACAGGGTAATGAAAGATTATATAAAATCCAGAATATCTATAAATCGTACGGAGAGAAAATCGAATTTCAAATTAAGAGTGGAAAATCGAATGAAAAATGGCGTGCAAATGTCGATAAAGCGAGTCGCGGATAATATTGCGCGTTTCAGAATCCTTTAATTTTTTACCGCTCGGTCGATAAAGCGAATCGCGACGTGGTGCTCGTCGAGGTCAGAGGGACTACACCCGTAACGATTTCGTACTCGAATTCAAGGTTTTCGGGGAAACGGAGTACAGAAGATGCTAGCAGTCGTTTCGAATCGTCGTCATCCGCGTCGTCGAACCAAAGGCAAACGCATGGCAACCTCGTCAACCTCGATACGCCTTCGCCAATGATAAGATAAAGGTTAGCATGTGTACGTTCCTCGTAGAGTTACAAACGTGGGCGTTGTTGCATTTCGCTTTACTCGTGTGCACTTCGATCCTTGAGTTCGTTCTCGATAAAGCTTCTGCTTTCTACGCCTTCTTTTTCTCCTCTTGCGCCTACCCTCTTTGTTTTTACGTTATCACGAAAGAAAGCGAATTGGGTGCACTGTAACGCACGAATCGAGGAATCTCGATGAAATGAGAGTTTCGTTCCGCGAGGTTAGCCCCGGGTTCACAGGTATGCGCAGGTATGCGCGAGTAGGCGCCATAGTGTGACCGCCCACGGAGAAGATATATATCTGAATTTGTACGTGGGCAAACTGTGACGCTTAACCTACGTGTATGTATATCTTGCTGGTCAGGATTAACTTTGTTCATTAAACGACGGGACGCAATTCTCTAAAGCGCCAAATTCCTGTTACTTTTCAGTATCTCACTTACTCCGATTAAAAAAGAAAAATTGCATCTGGCATTTAACATTCAGAATAGTGTTATCATTCTCATGCATATGCTACCTTTATCAATGCGATTAGATTCAGAACGAACAGACACAACACACAGGATAATGTATGTAATGCAAACACCGTCACGCAGCAATGGAACTGTATTCGCTGGTGCACGTGTTGCGCTCTCCCAGTTAGCATCTACGTAAATAAACTTGGACTCTATACACGCTGGGGACTGCGATTTTAGCAAGTGCCGCTCTTCATTCCGAGGAAGACAATTAATGTCTACGTGTCCTGTCGTCCCCTGTTATCTGTATGCATTATAATACGTATCGCGCTACTGAACAGAGATATATAATCCGGTGACTTTGATTATATGCTTCAAATGTGAAGCCGAACGAAAATATAATTAATTGAATGAAGTAACAATGCTTGACTTGACACGAGCTCGTTTGAAACGTACGTACCAAAGTGATATTACATACTGGACAAAAGCCAACTATACGAAGACTCGAAGAGTTTCAGCCACAAACAAGATTCAGTCAACCGTCCGAAACAAAATGAGTATCAAAGGCGTCTGCCAAGATCATTCGAGTCGCGCCTCTCCTCTCAAGAAAATGAAGTTTTACGAAAAGGACTGTTTAATGCTCTTTTCGCAAGGAATCGCGGAACGCTACGCCCTTTTCTCTACTCTCGCATTCTCACGTGGCTCTTACCGCGCAAATAAGGTAGGTAAGGGCCATAAGAGTACTATGGTGCACAGGACTCAAAGGTAAGGTGTCGCAAGTCGGGAAAGACGGTAAATAGACGCGCCTCGTCTTGCTCACTCTTGTTCGTAATACATATCTATCCTTTGACTACTGTGTACCCGTGCACGCGCACGCACACGCAAGCAAGCATGTATATAGGTGAAAAGAGAGCAAGGAAAGCGAAGGCTATGAAGCCGAAGCAAACGAACATGGTGGAGAAAGAGAGAAAGAGTATAGCCGATGTACATCATTTGGGCGCCGAGAAGTCTGGCGCGACCAGGCTGAGCCAGGCCAGACCAGAGGCGCGTCTCTGGTTACGCGACCATTTGGGGCGCCAACCAGGGAACACCACGGTGGAGCGAGGTGCGGGAGGAAAGACTGATGGAAGGGAAAAACCAAAGGAGGGTAAAGGGGGTAACAGAAGAGGGCCCGAAAGGGGGCCGGTAGGCGTCCGAGTACGCGTATGTGTGTGTCTCCGTCGAGCTCTGAACCGGGGAACGCGTAGGGCAACGTAGAAAAAAAGGGACGAGAAGACGAGAGAGTAGGAGATCAACGAGGGGGCCCCTGCCGGCTACATTCCAGCGGGACACGAGTTTTCAAACATGGCTACCCGCGTGAATGAAGGTCCACGACCGATCCTATAACACGGACGCATACTCGACCACTCCATCTTTTTCTCCTCGTCGCATTCCTCTTCGTTTCTCCAGTGTAATCTGGCCGAACGATTCCCTCCCATAGCGTGCTCGTTCCCCCTAGTGCCTGCTCCGTCACACGCTTATACAGACACTAACCCGCAGAACCCCCTTGCCTCTTTGCACCAGCGGGTTCTTCGTCCCCTCGCCCCTCGCAGCAACCCGGACGGCCCGGCCGACCGAGCTGGCGACACCCTGTCTGGCAAGACCGGCCGGCGGACAAAGGAGGGGGAGCCTGGCCGCTGCGTTGCCACGTCCTCGGACTTCGGGCTGCGCCTACCTTCGGCCCCAAGGACAAATCCGATGAACGTGCCAGCCGTCGTGGCGTACTTAGGCGACTGTCGGTCTGCTGCCGCCACGTCGCTTTCCACATGATATGCCTGTTACCGATATTGTTTCACGATCGTTCTTACTCTCGCTGCTGCTCCAGAATCGCAAAACACGACACCGAACGGTATTATTAAAGAGCCGCGAGAATCGCCCCAATGGATCATCTGGCGGAATTTGAGAAAAATGAAAGGAAACGAAATCCGATTCCTTTAACGACGAGTTAAGAAATACCAAAAGGATGAGACACGCTTATAAAGCTATGCGAAGGTCGAATCGTGTTCAGAAGGCAGGTATATCTCGTCACGACGTTACTGATCGTCGTCAGATGTACATATGTATGTATGCATTTGGGAGGGGCTTGGAGTCAGCGTGATCGACGGTGCGAGAATAACCAGCGGGATTCCTAGAAGTGCAGCAGGGTGCTCCTTCGTGGAACCGTCGGAGGATCGGTCGGATCCCGGTTCTGCTAGTGGCGCGAATCGTGGAAATTTACGAGGCCTCGCTCATTTCTTTCTACGCGACCTGTCTCGCTTGCTCGCACTCCTCAATGTATGTATGTACTATGTACTAACGCACGGCTTGCGTCATTGCTCACGAGTCTCTCCGCGGCCGCATACGTTGCGGCCTACGTGCGGCACAACACATGGCAACTGCGCGCAAAGCTAAACATATTAACTGTCGGCCCATACCACAAAAACAACGTGATATCATTTCGCTACGCGTATGCGAGGTACACGGGATTCGCATGCATGCTTCGAAATCTCATTCAACGACGATTGGGAACGCATAGGAGCGAGCAGAAACGAAAATAATAAGAATGCGAGGAAAACGTCGAATAAATGACCGGCAATGACTCGTAACGGTAAGCCGGTAGAACGTTGGCAATAACCAGCAAGAACAATAAGATCGCATTACCTCGCCGTCTATAATAGGGACAACTCCAACCCTAACGAGACTACCGCATCGACAGGCCAACACGGTCACGGGCGATTTTCCTGGAAGGCAAAATCCCCTTGCCGCACCGGCCTTTCCCCTTATGCGATGCCAATAAAACTTCCTAGACGACGGCCGCCGTGTTGGCGCTCGGTACGGCAAACTTTCAAGAATCGTACCGTATGCGAAGCCTGACGTAGGTCTTCAACGATTTAACCTAGATAACAAGCCTAATCTCAGCGGTACAAGGAAACATCGTAACGCGAGTTCTGTCCGCGAATCTTTCGCTGCCCTCTCGTCCAGCGCCGAAATGTTTGGAATGGAATTCTGCGAAGCATGTTCGCGAGCACGGAGCGGAGAAGGTGAGAAAAAGCACCGCCGTGTTGCGAGGAGAAAGGCGAGCAAAAATCACGGCTCCATGCCGGCTAGCGCGGCTCGAGCTGGTAAACCAGCGAGCAAGCGAACGGGCAGGCAAACAGGCAGGCAGTCAGTCAGACGAGCACGGCAGACAACATGGCGCCGGGAGCGTCGTCACGCCGGCGTGACGTTTCCCGCGCGCGTCATTAACGGAAGTGAGCACACAAAATGGCGGAGCTTTACGACGCAGAGGTGTGAAAGGAAGGAGAGCGTGGCGAGAGGGTGCGAGGGGAAAGAGGCGGGTGGGGCGCCTACGGGTGCGGGCAGTCAGGCAGGATGACGAGAGCCGTAGAAAGAGAGAAGTTGGTGGAGGTTAGGTCGGTGGCGCAAAGAAAGAAGAATGACTGGTGGCCAGCGGCGGTGGACTAGCGCCTGTGCTGCTCGAGTGGACGAGGGAAGATCGGGGGGCGCCTGGTGGATAGAGAGAAAAGGAGGAAGAATTGGGAAAGGAAGAGAGAAAAGATGCGAGCACGATTGCGCTAGGTGGGGGAAGCACGGCGAGAGAGCCAAGTGCGGCACCGCGAGGGGGCTCACGCGGCAAGGGAAGGTACAGTGAGTGAGCGAGCCGAGCACTGGAGGGGGAAGGGAAAGACCGTTTCAGTGGGAAGCAGCCGCAGTCCTCGTTTGTGGTGGGGATGAAAATTAGTTACGGCATCTACCAAGACCTAAAAGGAACTCCGTGCGCGGCGCGGCCAGGCCACTTCGTGCAATGTTACGCGTTAAGGTACCCCCGTGCGTCGTTGGCAGTGCCCGGTTTCTAAGCTCATCGTCGTCATCGTCGCTGTCGTTCTCGTTCTCTAGTGTTTAACGCGACGGGTTCGTCGCTGCGTCGCGACAAAGTATAGTGCGTGAAAACACATTATGGCTCATGGCGTAAACGAAGTGCTCGGCGAGGGAAGCTCGGTGAAAATGGTGCATCAAAAACAGCAACATCAATCGGTGCATCAACATCAGCAGCAACAGAGCGCGAGGAAATCGGTCGGGGTGATGGGCAGCAGGCGCATATTCGCTGCAGCCTTCAAGCTCAAGGTTCTCGATTCGTACAGGAATGACATCGACTGTCGTGGAAACCAGCGCGCGACCGCACGAAAATACGGCATTCATCGGCGTCAAATACAAAAGTGGTTACAGTGCGAGGACAGTTTGAGAAACAGATGCGCCGAGGCAGAGAACGCCGTAGTGGTCGCGGCGACAGTGATTTCTCCCGCGGGTGTTTCCAAGCCGGACAGTACCGTGACGGAAGCCACGGGGCATGCTGTGACTCCAGCAGCGCCGGCCTTGAACCTCAGCCTCGCCAGACTGCACGGCGACGAGCTGGCTACACAGCAAGGGCCCCCACCTCTTCTTCCTCATCCTCCTCATGGTGGTTCACCCTCTTCGACCCAATATGCTACGCAATCCAGCACGGCGCCTGTTTTGCCCGTTCGGCACGGATATCAGGAATATTCTACCAATTCGGAGCAGCATCATCTTCGACGGGAGGCAGAGGATCGAGTACAGGTAACGGTGGACCTTCACGGCTATTCGGACGTCCGCGCAGATCCGGAAGTGAATTATTCCGTTCCAAATTCGGATGGTCAGCGAGATCTGGGAAATTCACCGTCGTTCGACTGCCGCGTCGAGACGAAAGTGTATCAAACCTTGACGGCGTACAGAGTGCCGCCGCATCCAGAGAATCGGTACGCGAATACGGTAGAAATGCATCAGCTTCGTTCGCCAACGATTCATCCTCGATCTCAGCAAAATTACGGGGACGCGGTTTCGCCGATGGACGGGAAATCGTCGTACGGATTGCTGCTAGCGCCGTCGATGATAAAGACGGAACGAGCGAGCCCAGACTCGGCGGCGACGCCAGGGCCGTGCGAGCCGGCGAGTGCTCCCGGTGCATCGAGGACACCTCTCTCGCCCGTTTCGCGTGCAGCCAGCAGCATCGGTTCCAGCTCCAGCCCCAGCTCCAGCTCCAGCTCCAGCACCAGCCCCGCGACGTCCGTTCACTTCGATTCTCCGAGGGCCTCCGCGAGTCCCTGCTTGCACGTGCACGCGAACGAGCGAGAACGGGTACACGCACACGCGTCACCACCGCCACCGTCACCGGATTCCGAGAAGCCGATCTCGTCTCTGCATCAGCCGCAGCAAAGACAGTCGAAGGAAACTGCAGCAGCCCGTGTCAGCGAAGAGAAGGGAACCGAGTATTTCGCGGTGGAGGCAAAAATCGGCAGGGCGGTGGTCAAGGAAGAAATCCATCTGGAGGAGGAGGAGGAGGGAGAGGAGGAGGAGGAGGAAGAAGAAGAAGAGAGAAGAGTAGCCCTCGTTGAATCCTCGTACGCCGATTATCAACGACCGTCTACCGTCGACTCGCGTCCGACCACTCCCGTCCACGATCGAGAAGGATATTCGTTACCTTCGAGCCCACGTGGACCGAACAGCTCCGACAGGTCCAGCGCCAGTTGCTCCGATTGCGAGATGGACCCTCTCGACTGTTCTTCCGGTAGCCAGCATACGTCGAACGATCTAGCTCGTCGACGATCCTTCTCCCTGCGGTTCAAGCTGGAGGTTCTCGACGCCTTCCATCGGGACGTTGGGGTGGCGGGCAATCAGCGCGCCACCGCCAGGAAATTCGGCATAAATCGGCGTCAAGTACAGAAATGGCTGGGACAGGAGACGGAGTTGAGGGGCGAGATCGCCCTTCGTGGAAACTCGAGGCAGCGGCTCGGACCCATCCAGGATGCCGCTTCCGGTGAGTCACCGGTCGATCTGAGGACATCGAACTACGCTTCCAGCTTATCGCAAGATCGAATCGAACCCGACTACGAGAGATCGCCTCCGCCTCTTTACTGCTGCGACGTAGGATCCTCCGCGCAGCATTTTCCGTACTATCAGCATCCCGCCACGATAGATGCATCATCTTCCGAAAGCGAGCCGCTGGTTTCTTGCAACCTCTCCTGCTGCATGGACAGTCACGCCGCGACACCGGCTGCATCGTGCTATCAGGAAGCCTCCATAAGAGGATCTTGCTACTCGGACACCAGGTTGTACTGTTATTCCCCCAGAGAGTATTCGTCGGAGATCACTTCGATTCCCGAACAATCGGAGGAGCTGTCCTCGTCGCTCAAGAGGCAGCACTGCACGCTATCCTGCTGCTACGAACCTTCGCGTTCGCCGAAGCGGATCTGCCTAGAATCGGAAGAGTCGACGAGGACGAACTCCTGCCAAGAAGTGCCTCCCCAGGAAACACCGCTCTGTCTGGTGAAGCCCAAGACGCTCTTCGACGCGTTCCCGTCGCGAACGGAGCCGGTGACGAGCACCGTGCCGACTCCGCCGTCGACCGCGGCACCTGCGACTCCGGTATCAACTTCGAAGGACGCCATCCTCTTCAAACCCTACCTGGACAATCCCGTTAGCAAGCCTGCGAAGGAGCACGCGATCCAGAGGGACTTGTCGCCAGTCAGCAATCAAAATATCATTAACAATAACAACAACTGCCAGAGTATCTGCAACCTGAACGAAGGCAGAGGGCACGATTACGCCCTGGAGCTTAGCTTGAGGCTGCCAGTGTCCTGGAGGACTCATTCGAGTCCGTACACCGAATTCCCGCAGGTCAGGAGCGCGTTCGTCAGATATCCAGCGAGTCCTCATTACAGTTAATTCGTAATCTTGTCTGATCCTCGATTCCGCGAGAAAAGAGCGACGGTATAGTTTACGCTTGCGTCCATTGGTTCAAATTGACTTACGTTTGGAAACGCAGGATTAAAATTTCGCGCAGAGTCCAGTAATAAATTCATTGCTATTGTTGATACTAATTTCGGAAACAAATTACACCGTACAAGGTTAACTAGAAGCGCCAAGGCCGTCTTATCTAAAGCTGGGATCCCCTGAAAAGGATTCGCAGCGGAAGGATCGATCGGTACGTGATCTACGACACGTCGTGCACCGCGTAAATGTTATCATTTCCCCGGATTGTCCAGGCTGCGTTACATATCAAGATAAAAGGCTTAATCGGCCATTGGACGAACGGATGCGTGGAAGGAGATTATACTCTTGCCGTGTCATCGGTTGGCATCTTCCTTTAAGTTCTTTGGATCTGCTCTGACCCTCCCCCCCTCGAAAACTCGCCACAGATATCCGCGCCATGTATTTTTATTTTTCGCACCGCTTTATCGTCGAGATTAACGTTCGTCGGATATCGGCTAGGCCGTTTAGAGGTCGAGTGTGTACGCTATAATTACGGAATTATGTCGCCCTCTCGATGATACCCTGCGCGCGGAAAACTCTCGCGAGCCGTCGTTACGTAACGACGCGACAATGCCGTTTCACTGTTCAGTCATTTTACTTTCGTGGAAAACGCTCAGTCTAATGAACGAAGCGTCGGTTTTTCGGACGAACGGCGCCACGAATATCCATCCTTCTGTAATACAGTTCCTCCGTACTGGACGATCGGTCGATTTTTCGGCAAATCAAAATTTTTCCATAAACAGCCGACGCTCTATTGGCTCCGCGTCGCATCGAGGATCGATCTCTGGATGTCGTTTAATTGCTCAAAGAATTTCTTCCATGTGCGCACTTGTGCGCTGTGCACGGTTTGCAGGTATTCCGACAAGGTTTCGTCTCAGTTTTTCCTCTCCCTTTCGCGTCCCTTTCGCTCCTCCCGATTAGGTCGTCGACTTTAGCGATTCTTCGACAGATTTTCGTTTCCTCCTTCTACGATCGATGGCGTGTAAATATGTAAATACGATTTGGAACCGATCGATCTGCGATCGTCAAAGTGCAAGACGGTGTAGGAGGAGCGAGACGATTAGATTTGAATTTTTAGCGACGGACAGTGCACCTTTGACGTGGTTCGGTTTTATTGTAGCTTCTGACTCGACGGAGGAAAGTAGGGGACGAAAGATTGAGGAGGATTTCACTCGAAGATCGTCGTGACCGCTTCCGTTCGAGGCTGCCAACCGTGCCTTTTTTCTCGCTGATCCTCGAGCCAACTCGTAGTCCGATATAGAAAATACTTACACGTAGACATTTAACCGTACATAGTGTTATATTTTGTACAAGATTGTATCTGCGTTTCGTCGAGATGCCGACGAATCGTTTCGCTGTAGAGAAATTTTTCAACAATCGACGGAGCAACAAGACGTACTTGTAAATATTTTTATTACGATTAATCGCGACAAATTTTGACAATCGAACGTACTACCACAGCGAAACGGTTCGTCCCGTCGTTTCGATGAACCGCGACCCAAGCCTGGTCGCGAAGGGGACACGCGCCGAAGCGCTCCGAAAATCCAGCGTGCCTTACTCTATATACATAATGTATACATATATACGCGAGTACATACATACGATAGAAAAATTAGAAGCACCCAGGGTTTTAGTGTCGACTAGCATCGAGTGTTTAATCGCAATTCGAATTTAGATTAGCACATTCGTACGAGCGAACCCTGGCCACGAAATATTAATTACTATTCTTTATAAATTATTCTCGCGTTGCAGTGTATGTACGTGATTTCTACCGTTGGCTCTTCTGTTTGCAGTCTCTCGATTGGCTTGCTCCGATTCTCGAACCGATAACGTTTCTATCGCCTTATCGTCGAACGACCTTCGAGTGTTCGTCGCGAAGAAAGTTTTTTAATCGGCGGCTGATCGGTGAGAAAAGGAAACTCGGGGTTTCCTCGTTCCGTTACGCTTTTGATAATCGATCCTTATCTGTCCGTACCGATCGGAAGGAGATAATCCAAGTGCGCGGCGCGATCCACAAGAGCGTGCTTCCCCGAGGAAGTACTCAGTGGATGGGAAACCGAAAATAGCCTTCTACGAATGTCCTACGATCCCAGCAATTGAGCGCGACGCGCTAAAGAAGGGCAATTTTGTAAATTACTGTCGCAGACGGAACAGTTGCGTCAATGTTTCAATATTCAGGCTCAATCGAGCTCGTTTTAAGCGCTTCTAATATCGCGCGTTGCGACTGCGCGTATTATCAGGCAACCAGATGCATTTACGCTCCGCGTGGATCGCACCGCGCACAGGTCAACGATATTTACCTGCGTCTCTCTCTCTCTCTCTCTCTCTCTCTCTCTCTCTCTCTCTCTCTCTCTCGGAGTAGATGACAAGTCGTTCTCCGTCCAGATGAATCGATTCGAAACAAAGGAGCGTATCGGTAAATCTTTCACCTCGTAGTTTTTTCTTTTGACACAGATTTTTTTCGTCCACGCGAATTTTAACGAAGCGTACGGCCTCGAAAATCGGAAATGGCGAAACAGGAGAAGAAACCGTGTTGGACTTGCCCGCGCTCGCCGATAGGGTCAAGGTGGCAATGTACAATAAAACGTAGCGCAATCGTAAGCCATAATGAATTAGATAATGCCATAGCAGCGTTTTACATAATAAAGCGTCGAATCGTCTGAGGGGAAAGGAAAGGGTGGACAGAGAGAAATAGACGCGTGCGTGCGAAATTGCGTGCTACTGGTGCGCATTTTTAATGTGCGTCCGCGTGTGTTTCGTGTGCACAGCCCACAAGAGTCTATTAAACGAGGCATGAAGCATTGTATAAGCAATATTTTGTTAAGTGCATCAAAGTGTGTGAACGATGTGTAGGTAGGGAATGGAGGGAGCGTTATGTGTAGTTGGCGAGAAAAGTGGGGAAGAAAGTATCGTGGGCGAGCCCTCGCGTTTTAAAATCTGTACATACGTGTAGGCAGAGAAATGAATACATAGAACTACACACGCAAACACATACAAATAATTATGTTGTAAGCATAATGCTCGTGTATCGTATATGTACAAACAAATTTATATATAGCGTTGAAAGATAGAGCGAGTTTATATATATATATGTGTATATGTATATATATATATATATAAATATGTATACATAGTTATTATATTTTAATACGATCGAATTATATCTGTGTAAGAACGAAGCGCCTGAAAACTCGCCCGGTGCCTTTTAGAGATCGCACGTGCCTTATAGCTTCGGTAGGACGAGGAGGAATCAAGGACCACAGTGTCTCGTGTCCTTAGAACGAGCCACGTACATTTTCGTCCTCCTCGTCGACGAAGCGCGGCTCTTGGCAAGGATACGTTCCACGGAAAGGAGACACCGGTGACTCGTACATGCGTGTTATAATAATATCAGTATTCGTTTATTTATTGGTCGCCATTTCGACCACGGAAAAACAAAACCAACAGTTCGTTTCTCTCTCTTTTTTTTTATCGAATAAACAAGATCGATTGAAAATATTGCGTACATAAAGCAGACATATTTTTTTTTTACACTTTTTCCTTCCTTTGATTATTTTCCAGCCGTCCACTGTGCATCATCCTTTTCAGCTGGCATTTAATCGCGCTCAAGGATAAACGGGAAACCGTCGATTGAACGTTTACTCGTTTGGAGGGTTGTGCAAGACGCGGTACGAAAAAATGAGTGTTCCTTGGCCAAGAGGCAGCTCAAAGTGTGATAATCGAATAATCGTCGATGCCGCGCGCTCGGGACTTACGTACATACATATTTCCTTTTCTCTGTACACTGCCGAGGACTCTCGAGCGAGCGTATTTCTCGTTTGCCAGCAAAATCGCTGATCGTATCTATTATTGTGATTCACCGAGAGCTAGGTAGTGAAAACGTGCGATTGAGAGACTGACAGATTGCAAGAGAAAGGAAGAGAAAATGATTATGCGCTGATAGAGAGGAGTATCATTGACGTGTCGTTTTTTGTACGGTAGAGCAATAAATATCATTGTATTAAATATTATATTATATACACGCGCTTAGATTACGATAATTTGAGAGAAATATAAGAGACTATTTTAAAAGAAATCTTCGTTTTGTAGTGTCCGCTACTCCTTAGGCGATTAGCTCAACACCTTATCAACAACTTCCCTCTGACAAAGTACGTCATACCATCTAATATAAAAATTGCGACAGCATTTTTATCGAGAGCTTTATACAGATGTAGTCATGCCTAATTAAAAAAAGAACAACGCTGATTATGTGCATTCGTCGAAAGCTCATGCACACTTGGATAGTTGAAAGTCTCCGAGATAACGGAGAAGCTGATAACTTGAGAAAAGTTGACATAGAAGAACAAAGGCACATGCGCCGATTTCTATGTCGACTTCAAGTGCTCGGCATCGCCTTTCGACACCATGTTTCGTCCATGTACACCTATTTATTGCGCGTCCACCGGACGATTCCTTCGGGAAGAACGAAAACCGAACTAGAGAAGGGTAGACAACATCGTCAACCGAATCGAATTTTTATACCTTTGCGAAGTCGCGATATTGTTATTGTTTCTCGTACGTGATTAGCTTTTAGTAAAGCCGGTGGAAAGAAAAAATGTAAATCGGTATCGTTCTACCTATTGTTTTAACAATTTTTTTCACTCAACAAAGATGTTAATCTTATCTAACGAAGTGCTTCACAGGTTGACGAACGCGTAAAGTGCCTACTGTTGCCAAGCACGAAATTCGAGTCAAAATCTCGCGCCACTATACGTATTCAAATTTTGATCAGCGCAGCACCTGCCCGA
Organism: Nomada fucata; assembly: GCA_948146005.1. NCBI lineage: Eukaryota > Metazoa > Arthropoda > Insecta > Hymenoptera > Apidae > Nomada > Nomada fucata. The sequence goes on along the minus strand of OX411276.1, from coordinate 36,862,900 downwards.
AATCCCTTAACGTATTCTGTAATACGGACGTTACAGCGTTATAGCATTCGAGCGAGGGCTGGAGCCATGCCGAAGATAACTCGTGCACTGAAATCACTCACGTCGCTTGCACACCGATACCACTGTGCGATCTGCAGTCGATGCATTGTTTTCGTTATCGTGGTTAACGTACTGGCGAAACTTTCTAAGCACGTAACTGCACGCCTGTTTACCCTTCATGCAGTTGTTGCTCATCGACTATGCAGGTGTGTCAATGAATGACGTAAAATGCCGTAAAGGGTTTTCACGATTTGCGGTTATTTTTTTAATTTGCGAAGCACGCATTCATTCCTGTGTCTTATCAGGCTTTTAAGATGCAACGCCGACGATTTTATCTGCGTGCGCAATCAAGCGTAGGAAGTCGCAGCGTATGGGTGCAAAATGAATTGCAACTTTTATTGGACATTTCTTTGGACTTCCAGCAAGGCCAAGGTATGCACGTAGCTGCACATGTGCGTGTGACGCAACGTAGTTTATGAATCCCTGAAACATTGCGCTGCTAGTAATGGATGAAACGGAATACCCGGTGATTAAACCGGAGAAGTAATTAACTTTAATAACTTAAGTCTCTTTAAAGAAGGAATTAATAATTAATAGTTAATTTAAAGCTGCACTACTTGACTCGCCGTTTGTGATTCATTCGGAGGATCGCTAATCCCTCGGTGGGTTTACGAAAGCTGTTAAAGTCATCGTATATTACAGGCATTGGTTTTATCGGCGGTTGCAGGGTAACTATACTGATTTATCGATACTTCCTTGCAATTTCTCTGAAAGATTATTAAATATCTTATCGTCCTCTGTGTTTGCCATGGGGACATTCCCTTGAGACGCGACTAAACATTTTACGTAATTTCAGCAACAGGTGCAGGAACGTTAAATTTTCATCAGCTTCGTTTTTAAGCACTAACAGTTTACGTACTTAGTAATTTGGGACGCAGATTGAATGGGGATACGGTGGCTGTCGAAAGTTCCGTATATGAAATCGCAATAAGAACGCTACTCGTTTTTATTGAGGCCACAGTATGCGCGCAAAGCGGACCTTGAATCGATGTATGACTGATGCAACGCCTCAATCAACGCCAATAAATGTCACCGACTGGTGCAATGAAATTAAGGAAGGGCGCAGCGGTATATGTAAATACAAAATAGTAATAAAAGAAAATGATGCGTTCATTCCAGTCACATACTTTTCAGAATAAATTCTCAAGCAGAAAACTATTACTCGCATGCAACCATTTAATTCCATCGTCGTAAAGTCCGCGACAGTAAACTGCTACATCTTTTGCTGAATCGTTTCGTATTCAAGGGTAATAAACTGCTGTCTGCAACGTCACAAAAAAATTCACGACAGAATTCCACGCGTCTGGCGTTCTCAACCGGAAATTCGAAAGGTATACCAAAAAGTTTTTGGCTTCTTTCCAATAGACGAATAACGTGTCTTCTGTTTGTGAGTTAAAGATCAGCGTGGAGACAAAGTCTCGAGTTTCGTTGATTATTCTTAACGTGCACTTCTCGTTCGTTCCTCGATATCATCGGGCGGTGGTTGCAGATTGTCAGCGAGTTTTCAAAGTTCCAGGGGAAAAACCGTTCGCTATCCACGATCCCTGATTCAACGAAATTGTTTAACCGAGCTGAACATTGTCCTGCACTAAACGGTATTACATTGCATTAATTAATAAACTAATCACGAGTTTATTTTTGGAAATAATATTTATTTCAGAATTTACATTCATTTGGGCAGTAATAATTACATTTGCATAACGAATTTGCTGATGGAAATTTTTCACTAATTGTCAACTTGGATATTGCTCTCTTTTTACTACTACGAAGCCGAGTGACATTACAGTACATAGAGAGTGCACGCGTGCACTTAAATGAAAAAGCAAATCAAATTTAAATCGTAGAGGAAAGTAAAAAGAACGAGCAAAGTAAAGTATTTTAACTCCGGGGACAGCGAGAAGATACTGTTTACCGCTTCGTGAAAGTCCAGCCAGGGTTTATTTTTACCCTAGACGAACGACGGGTGCCTTCTCTTCATCGCTTCTCCCGCCTGTTCCCTTTCGAGCACGTCTCTTTTTTCGCTATCTTTCGTTTCATTCTCTTTTGGTACACATCGTGTTTCGAGACGTAGAATGATAATTTTCCTTGGTGGAGGGTTTCGTCGTCAATCCGTTGAGTAAAAGAATATTTGACAATGATGGAAGGTCAGATCGATCGAGGGCTATAATCAAATGGAACGTCGCATTTTAATTTGAGCACTGATTCGTGTTACAGGTTCCCCAGCTAGAGCTGGCTGAAGAACAGTTGTAAATGACGGAGCGTTATGAATCGCCCGAGGCGAAGGCCGTATTGACTAAAGAAGAGATTCACAACAGATATCAAGATACAGCTTTAAACATTTTCCAAGTGATTGTTTTATGTAATGCAGTTAAACCGAAGTAATATGAACCGCAATTATTTTAATGGTTCGTGCATTTTCTTGTTACAGGAAGAGCAGAATAAGAAACAAATTGTTAACTATTTAACTTTCGGAACAAGTCGGAGAACAATGGAGTACAGTAGTTACGGAAATGATCCCGTTATTGTACGAAGACCAGTAGGCCCTTTAGTAGTTCATAACAGCGGTATTATATCCTCAGAAATATTAAGGATATATCAAAAGCCTCGGGATAGTTGTATAATTAATTAATCGTTGCCTTAATTACTACTTTCAGTTGCAAATTAAATCGATCAAAATTGTAAAACGTGCCGCCACCTTATTGTTCGACATCTCTCATATTCTTTCTTTCTTTCTTTTCCTCGTTCATAGAACCTAGGTTTAAATTAATTTTCGCTCCACTGCAGTGCAATATACATAGTTTTATAACATTGATTACAATCGTAGATGGCATTCTTATATACATGAGTAATTCTTTAAATATTATATATATTGTACAATATATTAGCATCCAGATACAATATTATTGATCGAACCATAATTCGTTCGATCTATAGTAAATATGGTCTAATGTCGATCCAAACTTAGCACAGATCTAGGCATTGCAATGGCGATAAAATTTGCACACGTTCGTGCGTTACAACAATTGAAGCAACAATAATCCCGCGTTTAGTCGTTATCTTTTAAAGAAAAAATAATGCGACGTTTATGATTTCGTATAAAATAAATATAAATTAAAGAACATGTACACAAAAACAGAACCTGTACTAATAGGATCCTGGATTGCCAGAAATACTGGCAAGAGAAAATATTATTGAACTCACGATTTCTGGCATTCTCATTCATAATTAATTAAACTGGCTGATTCGATATGGGTTATAACGTGACAATTAAATGCAGGAAGTTATCAGGATAACTCATATGTTCCGACATCCACTGGAGGGGTGTTTCCATGGGTACTGAAATACCATGAGTGAGCACTGTAACTGCAGGAATGAAATGTACAATGCACACGTAATACAGTGAAGATGTAAAGGATATCAAGTAAATATTTACCATTTTCATTATCCGGGAATACTTCATTGAACAGATGCCTCAAAGTTTTCCTTTGCCCTTCCTCGTTAACAGGTTTCACAAGTTTCTGTACATATTTATCTTCGCTTGTGTAACAGCGAAATGGTATGTACTTGAAACCTTCGTCCGTATTGCTGGCCTCCATGAGTTTTCTATTTACAGACCAAAACTGATCAAACTTATCATTGAGCAAACCGGACCACAGCTGATTGTGATCTTTCTTTTGCATGCTGGATACCACTTGGCCTCTGTGTTTCAATACGTCTGCTTCCTTTATACACGAGAGGAAGTACGATTCTATCACTTCTCTAAAATTTGAATTCAATTAGTTGAAGCTCCTTGCCGAATACAAGCGAGATCATGTTTAGATCCGGTATACCTACTTGTTCTGACAGCGCATCAAAACATTCTCTGGAAACCTGTCAAAGTGAACAACAATATTCCAAGGTAATTGCACATCATTGGAGTAAATATCCAAAAGTACACCAATTGGATAATGCCATTTCAGGGGTATACCATTAAACTCTAACCACATTTCATGCTCTTGTTTACTGTCACTTTGTATGTGTCTTATAAAATGTTTTCGAACCTAATTGAAGGAATGCACAAAGAAAACAGTTATACATAGATGATAACATTGTATAGTTTAAATAAAGTTTGGCTATTATAAATAGTAATTACCTTGTCTGTACAAAGAGGGAAATAACTTAACCTAGGTACCATAAGATAAAATGGATCAGGTCCTTGCAACTCGCATATTTCCTCGGAATCAAGGGTAAAACAAACGGGTATTTTACCATCCCACACTTCTCTCAGTACTTCCCTGTCATTCGCCATTATGCATACAATGACAGATAACGCTTATTTTAATTCATTCGTGTGTTCAATAACAATAAACTACCCTGTAGTAAAAGGTTAGGTTTTTCGTCTGCTACAATTATACACTATCAAGGGAACATTCAGACCTGACAGGTCCCAAGCAGCCAGGATTCTTTCCCAGTATCTAGTATAGGAAACCAATAATGCGTTTGCAAAAAATTCCTTCCATCGTGGACTGCATGTATATTAAAAATATTATTAAATTTCGGACTATTTTCTACACAACGGAGGCAAACTGTATTTTCTATGGCGTGGCGCGACCGAAGTGACGCGCGCTATTCAAACTTGTGACAATAGTATTCAGGAAACGGCATTAACAATATTCACAGCTGTATGATGATTTCAATAACTAAATAGGTTTCATAATTGCAGCATAAATATGAGTAACAAATACTTTATGCTAGTTAGCTATTTCGGCATTCTATAATCGACATACCGGCATGACATAATATAATGTACGACCTATTATATTTCGACTCTTCTACAGTATAATTTCCGTTCTATTTCCTTGCCTTGTTCCTGCCTAACTATTATTCTATTTCTATATCCTGCTCCTGTCCTTGCATTTTGTAGTTTCTTCTTTTAAAGCTCTACGTCAATTTGTTTCCCTCCCTTTTCATCAATTTAAATTCGCCCCTGCTTGACTAACTCATTTCATTCCATTTTAACAATCGCCTGTTTCTCATATACTTCTGTTTTTACACACTCTCCCTTCTTTCCTTTTCCTCTAATCATAACATAACAATCTTTCTCTCTCCTGTTACATGCTTACAAATATATTTTTTGTGTGTACAGGTTCCTTGGACAAAATTAGAGGAGTATTGGTTGGCACTTCTCATCCTGCATAAGCGCGAAAACGAAGAAAGAAATGCGTCGTATACTTTAGTTATATGCTTCAGTTACTGTCAATTGTTTTATAAAAATAGTTTATAACTATTAGCGCATAACATTCGTTTAGAACAATTGTATAACTAACTGTTATGTATATCTATTATATATTTCACTTTATATTCAGTTTATTCTACTTAATATGCCGAATATAAAATGAAAGATATAATAAATAATTGACATATGCAACAAGTTACACAATTGCTGTAATTTATATTTGTAGGCCTCTCCATATACATATAGTACGTAAAAATGGAATTTAAGTCTTATCCGTAAGATATATTATAAGTATTAGGTTATAAATTTGAATTACAACATTTTGTAACTTGTAACTTCATTGATTAGTTTAAATAAATTTCAATGAAAAGAATTCCAATACTCTTTTTATTTTTACACCTTACCAATCCTTGAAACAATCCTAAGTCCAATTCCTTATATAAGAAGTATCGTGGACGAACTTTAAATGCAAAGTCCTGAAGCGAGAAACTTATAAAAATTGCCCTATACGTTATTAAACTTGGCAGCAGAAAATTCTCAAACATTTTCTTCACTATCAAAGTCTTCATTTCTTGCAAATCGAGCTCTAAGAAAATGCAACAAAGTTGCAAATGGAGCTATAAGAAAATTCAACAAAGTTGCAAATGGAGCTCTAAGAAAATGCAACAAAGTTGAAAATGGAGCTCTAAGAAAACGCAACAATGTTGCAAACGGAGCTCTAAGAGAATGCAACAAAGTTGCAAATAACGCCTCCCGGAAACCCAACATTGTTTAAAATTTTTCTCGAAAATTTTTGTAACTTTGTTGCAAAATTTTTGGCGCAACATTGTTGCAAACGTTTCTCGAAAATTTTTGCAACTTTGTTGCAAAATTTTTGGCGCAACATTGTTGCAAATGTTTCTCGAAAATTTTTGCAACTTTGTTGCAAAATTTTTGCAACTTTGTTGCAAAATTTTTGGCGCAACATTGTTGCAAATGTTTCTCGAAAATTTTTGCAACTTTGTTGTAAAATTTTTGGCGCAACATTGTTGCAAATGCTTGTCGAAAAAATTTGCAACTTTGTTGTAAAATTTTTGGCGCAACATTGTTGCGAATGTTTCTCGAAAATTTAGCAACTTTGTTGCAAAATTTTTGGCGCAACATTGTTGCAAATGTTTCTCGAAAATTTTTGCAACATTGTGGCGTTTTCGCGAGGCGTTGTTTGCAACTTTGTTGCATTTGTTAGGCGTAACATTGTTACAAATCATTTGCAAGTCATTTGCAAACGTGTTTCATTTTCGCTAGGCATTTCTTTGCAACCTGGTTGAATTCTGGTGAGGCGCTTTATGTATACCTGGTTGCAATATGTTTAGTAATGTTGAGGTCTATTTTTACAAGTTCTCCGCTTGTGAACTTTGGATTTAAAGTTCCTGCACGGTAGAACTTGTTTAAGGAATCGGAATTAGGTCTTGTCAAGGATAGTTAAAGTGTTAAAATAAAGAGAGGCGTAGAATTCTTTTCATTTAAGATTTATTCAAATTAATTAATGAAAATACAAGTTACAAAAATGCGGTAATTTAAATTTGCAAACTAATACTTATGAACTATTCTTTAAAGTTAATTTACAATATATCTTACAGATAAAACTTATACTAAAATTTCCGTACTTCATTTGATGAAGCCTATTTTAAATTACAACTATTGGGCAACTTGTGCGTATGTAAAGCCCAAAGTATTTATTGTATCTTGCATTTTATATTTAGCGCATTCAGTAGAACTTTTAGTAACAGTAATATTAAAGTTTATACAAGATCTACTTAATAAAGGGAAATATAGAATAAAATGTATACTAGGTATACAGAACAGTTAAAGACACAATTGTTCTAAATTAATCTTATGCGCTAATAGTTACAAACTATTCGTAGAAACCAATTTACTATAACTAAAGTAGGTGGTTATTCATTCTTCTTTCTTGCTTTATGCCAAATGAGAAATGTCGGTCAAGCTCCTTACTCTTTGCCTGCGAAACCTGCACACACAAACAATATATTATTAAGTATATGTAGCATAAGAGATAAAGATTGTTAAGCGATATTTAAAGGAAAAAGAAAGAAGGGTAGACCAAACCAGAAGCGTAAAAGAAAGAGAGGATTATTTAATAAGGAATGAAACGGGTCTCATAAGAATGAATTTGATGAGAGCAGAAGTAAAGGAATTGACGGAGAACCTTGAAAGAAGGACTATGAAATGCAACAGCTGGAATGAGACAGAAAAGTATAAAAAGCTAAATATAACGAAACATTTAAATATATTACCGCTTGGAGTATAAGTTACCATCTGCAATAGGAGTGACCATTATTCCACGTGCTGTTCATTTGTTATAAACAATTAAACAGTTGAAATTGTTATTACGGCCAACTGCATACAGTCAAAGCAAGGGGGTATTTTCTATCGTGCAGCTTTTTCATCAGTAGAAGATGAGATAATAATTTTTTAATGTTTTGTCGGTAACGATATGTCGGTAATCGTGTACGTGGCGCCATCTCGCGTTTGCGGCCTTTTTCGCAGTTTGCCGCGGCTCCTAAACCGAATTCCTGGATTACATTGTTAATTTAAACAATTGTGTTTTTCTCGGCTTCTAGTGCGTGTTTTGTAACTGGACTGATCTTAAACTCAAGCTACGAACCATAGCTATCTACCCTAACAGTTTGAACAATATGGCACTTGTAATGTAAAAGTTATAAACAATTAAAGAATTAGCGAAAATGCACTTCGGGTCGATGCAATTAGCTCGATTTCTGGAGACGCCAGGTTAATGATCAAGTGCTTAAATAGACAAGGTAAATGATGCAGCTACACGGCAATAAAAGATTTACAAATGATCCGCGCGCTGTTTATTTGTTACAAACAATTTAACAATTCGTTTAAGAATTCTACAGTAACTATAGACGGGAGCTATTCTAAACTACAAAGAGAGTGTTCCTCGAATCGGGAGCTTCAATTTGAGACGACGTTGATTAAAATCGGCCTGGTAGAATGCGAGGCGATTAAATTTGTTTAAAGAAATTATAAACAAATGCAATTACATCGACTTGCAGGCAGCTACATCAAACATCAAGGGACATGAATGAAAGCTAGAGGTCCAATCTACAATCTCCAATATTATAAACTATAGACAACATTATCGAGTGTAGATAACGCAGAGCACGAGTAGTTTAAAGCACATCTTTATAGATGGCAGCCCGACGGGCGATATAATTATTAACATTGTCCGTTTGTAAAATTAATTTAGTAATTTATTTAATGATTCACATGGTACATGGCACATTATTCAATGCAGATCGAACTTTTGCAGAAATTTGAATTGCAAATACACCGATAACCAATACAAGTAAAAGAAAGAACGCACTGTGTATATGAATGCCCTAGTAGCATAACGAATATAGTAGCAGCATTTTAAAATTCCTTCAAGTTTGTCTTAAAAGGGCTAAAAAATGGAAGACGTTTCACTGACTAAAAGTGGAATGTTGTACATGTTCATTTAGCTGTTGTTAAATTTCTGTTTGGCAGTTAGATAACCAGCTCTTCCCTCGAACCGAGTTTTGCCGTCGAATCGCTAACAGTGTCACCCAACAAACCGAAGATAGGACCTACTCGCGCAAAAGGAAGTGCGATAACGCGAGAAAGTATCGAAGGCACGCGGTTATTTCAAATATAAATAGGCAAAGCAGATTTCCTATCTGTTAAGCGAAGATGTTGGGCGAGTGAACGTATTATCAGTCGAACCTTTGAACTTTGAGAGGGCAAAAAGAAGCCTCACTCTCTTTTCATTGTTACGATAAAAGCCGCGGTTTGGTTCCGATCTCCTAAACGCCGTGCCTGTACCGCAATGTCAATCGTCAATCGGAACGATCATTAAGCAAAAGAATGTCTCAAACGTGCATACAATTTGCCGCACCTGATACTCGTACCGTTGACAGCCAAGCAATTCCCCGCAACGCGCTTCGGACAAATCAATGTACAAGGCACTCGGTTGCGCCGCCTGCCCATTAATGCCCCGTGTTATATAACTTGCCGTTTATTTTGTAAACTCTGCATCGCGTTTTCCACGTCGAGCGTACATCTTTTTCATTTGAATTCGCAATCGCTCCGTTCGACGCAAATTCATTTCCCCCCCGGTGTCCCAGCAATTCCACGCTACCCAAACCCCTATCCTCTCTATGCAGCTCGGCAAGACAATTTACTCGCGAACCGTCGAGCAGCATTTAAAACGTTATCTGGAAAAGACGTTCTGCGAGTTAGAATTGAAGCGATGGCGCGGTTATTTGTCTATTTGCCCGACTGCATGAGACTCCCGATGACGACTCGGTATCGGTCAGCAGTTTATCGTTTCCCGTTTTTCCACGGTCAGAATTTTTCAGCGCGCCGCGCTGCCCGGTAATAACTAGCGCGCCTTACGTAGAAATTGCAAATGAGCGGGCGGTACGGCATCAATTTCGCGCACAGCTGCACGTGGTGCCGCGTGTGCGTGTCTCGCTCGTGTCTCCGCCGACAGGCTGACCCGACTGTCTGTGCCGATAAATAAAAGCTTCCGATAAATTCGCGTTGCAAACAGCGGCTGGGGACCGAGCAACTATGGGCAGGGGGAGGAAGGGTGAATATTTTATCGAGGAAGATGTCGACCGAGCGATGATTTCGCCTCCTTCGAATTGACGTCGATTGAGTTTCACGTTCGATCGTTTCGACGTTCGACGACTGAAGGGAAACGTTTCATCGAGCCGAGGTCGTTGCACGAAAAATGTGCGTCGATGTTGCGTTGTCCGCGGGAAGCGTGTTACCGTTTCGTTCGCTTCGCGCGTGTCCACGGATCTGGGGAAGAAAAAAATTACGGCCACGCGAACGGCGACTCAATCTCGCTCGGTAAGGTCATCGGGGAGTTTATTCTAGGCTGCAGCTTTCGATCGAAAAGGAGCGTCTATCGGCGATAAGCGGAAGAGAAAAAGAAAAGTGATCTAGAATCTGGAATCGGCGAGGGGCGAGGGAGGATCGCTGGCGGAGGCCAGCCTCCGCGAAGACCGCGTCCGCGTATCTTTCGAGAGCGATGCGCTAAACTATGCTCCTCCAGCGAGACTGAATCGGGGCTTGTGCTGAGGTTAATTTGCAGAAATCACGGCGGAGATAGTAGGAGATAGCTGCTTCTTCTTTCGCCGTTATCGTCCGCTGAAAGAGCGACTCTGAACGCAGGCGACGATACGTGAAAATTGTCCCCCGACGTGCAATTCGAAGCAACGGATCGTCGAAGGTTTTCTTATTCCCCGTGGCATTGACGAATTAATTTTTTCTACCGTCGGTCGAAATGGAGCGGCGCGTCAACGGTCAAAACGATCGCGCTTCGATCCTATGCAGCGTAACTAGTTTCCCACTGCACCCGCCCATTCGCCGTTCTCGAGTGCGCAGCAGACGAAGGAGGATCGTTGAACTGTGTTTCGTAAATCTTGGAGCTGAAACGAGGTTAAAGTGATTCGTCGAAGCGGAGTAGACGCGAGAGCGCTTGGTATGAGCCGGCACTTCCGGTCTCTTGGTGCCGGAACTACACTCACGGCCGACTGGCTGTCGCGACGAGGACAGCTCGTTCGCAGCAGAACTCGCCCAAAGTCATTTCACGCCCAACGGAGCGCGGAAACGTGCATTTACTCGAGATTTTCGTTCATAAATCAAGTGGTGAGCTTTCATGCAACCCCTCCCCGCAGACGGGAGGCCCGATTCACTCTCACGGGGGTTGACTCGCCATTCAGTCGATTAATCGGCGCAGTTGTTAGCCGAGATAGCGAATGGAATTTTTCGACGCGCCGGAAACGGAAGGGTTCGAATCGCGGCGCTGTTCCGTCGCGCTACACAGAAGGACCTGCCGCAGGAAGCTTCCAGACTTTCGTGCGACGCGCGTGCGCGCGTCGCCCCAAATATAATTCGAATCGAAAATCGTTTGTCTTCGCTTCGCGTCGAAAACGGTTGCCCGAAGAAATATCGACGTACAGAATTTTAGACTACGCTGGCGGGGCATGGCTCGACAAATGCACTCCGGGCGACAGAAAGGGAGAGAGAGTTTTCCTGCGAGGGTATTCACGTTTCCCCCTCGACGGGAAAACGTTCGCCACCGCGGCACCGCGGCACCGGTTGCGCGTCGAGCGTGGAAGCGCGCGGGACGTGATATTATTTTGATTTAAACGAAATCAGCAGGTGACTACCGACAGACGGGTAGCGAGTGTCGAAACCTAGAGGTTCTTCTACCTGTTTCGGATCATTTTCGATGCTATCCCGCAACATATGCGCGACAAGAAGCAGATGGTAAAAAAGTGTTGAGCCAAGGCAGCAGCGCGCGACAAGGGACAGTTTAAAGGGCCGACGTTGCTCAACTCGAATCGTCCAGGAATCCCTGCCGCTTTCGATTCGGCGCTGCTCTGCGGCCGCAATTATCTCGATGCTCTTTTCAGCGGGGAAAGCTCCACGGGGAAGTCTCCCGTTAAACGGGCAAACGCACCACCGCCGGAGGGTGAGTCCTGCTCGCAGGGAAAACCGTTTCGGCGAGAGATAGGTCGAGCTTTTATTCATGGCGACGCAGCTGCCGCGGCCAGGTCGTTTCCCTGGGATAAATTGGAATCCTCGGGGTCGACAAGTGGTACACGTGTCGCGATTCAACGACCTCCACGATCGTTTCTGCTCGCGCGTACACGCTTTTCCGAATTCCCACGGCGAGTTCTCCTCGACCTCGACTTCGAAGCCGCCCAGGCGCGTCAGGAGCGGCGACCGTTCGGAGTCCCGATTCGTGGACCGTCGTAGGAACGTTCGAAACGAAGTTTGGGAGTTCGAACGGCGAGCAGCGAGGGAACGAGAGAGAATTGACGACGCGAGCAGGAAGATCGGGAGGATGATGATTCCGTCCCACCTGTACGTACACTCCTGCGTTCCGGTATACCGTGTGCGACACGCGCGCCCGTTCCCGGCACGTCCCAGCTGCCATCCGCCGCGTTCTAGCGAGGAGAAAGGAACGCACAGGTGCGATCGTTAACTCAATTGAACTTTGATAAGGAAAAATGCGCAAACGTGCACGCATTTATCGGCGCTAGCGGGGCAGCTTTATCGTCGCTGTCGTTACGGCGCCACCTCCGTTCGATTAATTATCGCGCGTTCGCCGTAAAAGGATGCGTCGGAGGAACCGGACCGCCTCGCGCCTCGCGCCTCGCGTTTCCATAAATTTCAGCGGGGACACCGGCCGCGGTCGCCGCTCGAATTTATTTCGCCGCGACAAATTGCGCGGAACGAAGTAGGTACGCGTTTATTTCCCCGTTTCGTCCGCGAGGAAGGGGCGGCTCGCCTCGCGTTATCGAAAAGGCGAATCTCGACTCGGTGGTTAACGAAGCGGAGGCAGCGTCGTTAATGGCTAAGGTGCGCGGCGGTTACGGTTAAGTAGCGGCACCTCGGCGCGACGAAAATTTTTTCCGGGGCGTTCGATCCTGCGGGTCGGAACGCGCGGACGAACGGTGGTTAGCAACGGCGAACCGAACGGAATGGAATGGAATGGAATGGAACGGAACGGAAATCCGGGAAGAGTAGCAGGAGAAGAAAGGATCGAGCCGCGCGCGCCTGTCCGTCTACGCTCGCGTGGGACAACGTGTCATTAAATCGAGAAGGCACTCGTGCCGCCTGCACTTGCCGTCCAGGAAGAAGCACCTGACGGTGCACAGGGTGGATTTTCAACGGTCGGAAACATACCAACGCGCAAAGTGATTCCGAGGGTAGCCCCGATCGATAGGCGATCGATAATGAGACGCAGCTGCCGCATCTCCCCGACTCTCCGACTCTTCCATCCTCGGCCACCTTCGCCGGTGCTCTCCCTGCTTCTATTCTTCTCGCCCCCTTCCGGTTCCAATCGAGATTCCCCTTTATCGCCATTGTCTCGACGCTGCTCGCTCGTCGGCTATCGTTTAATATGATCCACGGTGACCGTTTCGATGACAGCTTTCGATGAAATTTTCGATGAAATTTTAAACGCGAGGCTCCGAGTTAATGGATTCGGCCGGGAAAGATCGAGCGCCTGTTTGCCGACTGTTACTTTCTTGCCGTATGGTATTGTGCTGTCGCGGCGAGACGGACGACGGCTCGTTCGTTCGGCGCAGGAAAGACGGCGAGCGTGGGTCGGCTCCGTGGGGTGGGAGTCGAGGGGTGGTGGCGCTGAAGAAAACGACGGTTGAAAGTCACCCGGTTTCTCGTGCGGGACCTTCAGGTGGACGTGAAACTTTTTAGCTCTCCACGGCACTCTCGTAGCCGCTCGGGGTGTGCACCTGCTATACACCTGTTGGCCGTTGCCGGTCCCGCTGGCCGTCGTGAAACAAATGCGACCGCGGCCGGAGCCGCTCGTCTAGCTCGTCCGTTAAAGGGAAAATCGCTTTGACCTTCTTCGCCGCCACCTTCTCCACCGGTGAACGGCGATTCCTGGGTCCGACGGGACACCGACGGCCTCTTCGTTCGCCTCGTTCGCCTCGTTCGCCGACGAAATAATCGATACCCGTAGAGCGCGTCGAATCGCTGCGAGGGCACCGATGCTCGTTTCGGTAACGATCGCCGGGGTAATCGACGAGGAGGACGATCGATCGGCCGTGTTCTTCGACCGGGCCACGATTACTGTAATTGCTGTCGACTTTATTATTCGGTTCGTATCGTCGATCGAAAGGTGGGACTCGAGTCAACGGTCGGGTCGAACGGCGGTCGAAACGAGCGGAATGGCTCGCAGTTTCCGGTGGTGGAGCCGCGCCCACTCTCACAATCGGACCGTTTCCAACAAAGATACCAAGCCGGCAGTCGGTCGAACCCGGGGTAATTATCGCGAAAGGAAGAACGAATCGGGCGCGTTGCGTCGGGACGCGGAGGCCGAAGCGAAGCAGAAGGAAGTATCGCGAGCAACGGAACGACGAAGAGCCATCGGAGAAGAAGAAAAAGAGGAGGACGAAGAAAAGGGAATAGGAGGCGGAGGAGGAGGAGGAGGAGGAGGAGGAGGAGGTGGTGGTGGTGGTGGTGGTGGAAGGCCTGATACACTTTTAATACGGGACCGAAGGAGCCCCCTGCACAGCAGGTGCACCGCAGGTGATTCTGCTCGTCCTTCTCTCACGGGCAGGCTTCCTCTCGCGACTTCTCGGTCGGCCTGCACCCTGCGTACGCGATCTCCCACAGCGGTGGGCTCGTCTTTTTTCCGCGATGGGCACACACGGCGATTCTTTATCGAGTCCCGCTGGTCCCTTTCTTCCTCGCGGATCAAGAATCGAGGGCTCGATCGCGACGGTCGCCGACCGCTGACCGCTTCTGGATCCCCGGGAGCACGAACGCGTACGTAGAATCGACGTTTCCCGATCTACCTTCCAGCCCGAAGCCCGGAGCCAGCCGGGCCGAGCGTACTCGCGGCGCGCCGCCAGAAGCCCGCAGGAATAACGGAAGAGACTCGTTATCGCGGCGAACGAGGGGAGAGGCGATTGGAAAGAGTCCCGAAGGAGTTCGCCGCGACGAAAGCCGGCTCTTGGGCGACGCGTGGGAAAGTCGAGGGGCGCCAACCGTTTTCGTGAGACGCGGCGAGACCGGAGACGCTGGGGGTGGACGAGAAGGGTAATTGATACGCTTCGCAGGGCCGTGTTTGAATTTCATTAAGGCCCTGACGCCACCTCGGGAACCGTTCCGCTCCAGTGGCTCGTCCACTCGAACGACCAGGAATCCGCTAACCGACCTCTCTTTCTCTCTCTTCTGGCAACGGCAACGGTCACACGACCCGAAAGTGCGACGCGCCTCGAGCTTCCCGGAGGACTCCGCTTTCCTGGGCGAGCAAAAATTGCATGGGAAAGTGCGGAGCGAAAGGGGACTCTCTTGCAGTTTTTACGCAACAAGGCTGTGGCGCGTCTGTTGCGCACCGTCGATCGGGTAAACGTCTTTTGATCGAAGCCTCCTCTCGGTCGTTTTTCGTTGGACGAGGATCGTTGGACGAAGGGAAAGCTCGGATCGATATCACCCGCGATATATCCGTGGATGCTAAAAAAAAAATGGTGCACCTATTACGGGAAACAAGCGCGCGTGCCGGCAGACCGGCGAGTTGCCCGGCTTTTCTTTCTCAGCGACCGAACTCGGTTACGCGCAGGCCACGTGCATTCGTGAAAAATGTCCGTTGCACGCGAAACGAGCAGCGCGACTCATTGTCCGGCGCCGTCTCACCTGCTGCTCGTCCGATGAAGAAATTCTGACAAAGAACACTCACAGGTGCCATTCGTTCCTCTTACGACGCGGCCGAGGTGCCTAAAGCGTACGTACAACTTTGTAACCCTTTCCTCGCCGCGTTGCGCAATAAGCGACGGTGGAGAAGAAGAAAAAAAAAAGGGACAGGCCCTCTTCCGTCGTCCGCTCTTTTTACGGTTATCGACGAGGGTGAGCGCGCCGCGTACAGCTCGAAGAAGAGGGCGCGGAAACGCTTTCGAGGATCGACGTCGTCTTCGAGGGGCAATTTCCTTCGGATTAATCGCGCCTTCAATCGAGACGAACCTTCCGTCGGCGAGGTGCCCGGGCCTCCCTCCGCTAATTACAGGCAAGGTCGAGTCGATGCGAAGAAAACGCCGGAGCCGGCGCATCTCGGAAGGTGAAATACGCGTGTCACAGGCGCGCAAGCTGCGAGCCACAACGCGTTCGGCTGCAGTCCGGAGCGCAGTCGAAGGGACCCCCATAAAAGAGAGGCGCAGCTGTGTTTTTTTCGAAAAAATCCTGACCGTGTGTGCGAGCGCGCGCGGCCATGTGGTCGACCCGACGAGGCAGTCGCGAAGAGGAAGACAACCGCGACGGGGAAACAGAAGCGTGGATCGAGGACGGGGCGATCAACGAAGAGAGCGAGAGGCGACGGAGAAAGAAGCAGAGGGCCGAAGAACGGCCCGAAGAAGCGGCAGAAGAAGGACGAGAAGAAGCGAAGTACGTAACAGGCCGAGGGTACCGGTGGAGGTGAAGGAGGATAGCGAGGCGGCAAGGTGCTGCCAAGGTGGCGGTTGAGGCAGCTGATCTTCGAACAGCAGCAGGTGAATGCGAAGAAGCTCGCGCGCGAAGAAGAAGCGAGACAGCGCCGCGAAGATGGTAGTTGCGGTGGATGCGCCGCTGGCCGTGGAGGAGGAAGAGGTAGAGTCCGCGCGTGCATAAAAGGTGTTTCGTTATTGTTACCAGGCGTGCGCGTCCCGCAGCTTTCTCGCCGCGACTTCTTCGCGATCGACGTCGACGCGAGGACGGCGCTCTCGAGGAGATCGCCTCCCCGCGGAACGGGGGACCTCTGGGAGTTGGCTATCGGTGTTCGGAAAAATAGAGGCCGGTTTCCTTCGCCGGAGTCCCGTTAGCGCCACGATCGGCGAGACGCTCGTTTCAGCGGCGTCGTTGATTAATTTATGACCGGTTCCGCGGAGCGAAGAGGCTCGCGGCGCGGGTGCGCGTACTCGATCGACGACATTCTTTCCCATGGCGAGAGTTTCGAGGAGGGTGCGAAGAACGAAGCCGCGTCGATGGATCTCCGCTGCTCGTCCAACACTTTTTTTCCCCCCCGTTGCGGTTTACAGATCGGGCCGTCGCTCGGGACATACCTGTTACGCAACTCTGCGTCCCGCCGTTGCGCGTTTCACGATTACGCCGTAGCAGCTCGAGTTCCTAAATCGAGTACCGGGGGACCGGAAGAGGATGCAATGTCTCGGGGGGCCCGGAACAGCGGCGATATTTTCTCGCGGCCGCGGCGACGTTTTCTCGCCCCGTGGACAGAAGTCGAAGAGGGTGGCGAGCAAGGTGCGCACGATTTCCTTGCGAACGTTCGTTCCCATGTCCTCGGCCGTTTATGGGGCCTTCCGTTGTCGTCGCTTCCCATGGACTTCCTAAACATTGACTTCCTCCGAGAAGTCGGCGAGAAGCAGATGGCCTATTAATTCGACGGCCACGAAGGAACCGCCACCTTCGTGCCTGGGCACCCTCTTCGCCGCAACTTGCGCCCAGGGAACACCCCTGGCCTTCTTCCCACAAGCACGTCCCGCACTTGCTCCGCGCCCTGCTCGACCGTTAAGTTTCACAGATTCTTGGCCACCTTGCGTTCGTAGTTCCTTGGCAACTGCGACGACCGGCAAATATTCCCATCGGCTCGACGGCTCTCCTCGTCCACACCTTTTCAGCTTTTTCACCGGACTTAATGGGAAACGGGGCAAACGGTTGTCCATCTACTTTCCTCTCGGCGCGCTCGCCTCGCAGATTTCTCGACGCTCCTCGTGCTCGCCGACAGATGTTCGTTGTTTATAGGATCGAGTTAATTGAGCAATTACCAGAAGGTAATTCGAACGCGGGGAACGCCGGACCGCTAGAATTCCACGAGCTGTTTCGAGAACGTTTCTTTGCGCTTTCTCCGCGGGGACGAGGCACCGCGGGCAAGGAGGACACCGGGAGCTCGGGATGAAAACTCCCAATAACTTCCGCGGAATTCGCGTTAAAGGTTAACCGACGAAGCGAAGCGTCGCGCGCGCCGGCGAATCGATCGGTGAAATCGTCGTTCGTCTCGAGGGTTCGCGCGATTAGTTTTCACGCCCGTTGTTTCGTCGCCCCTCTTCGCGAACCTACGACACAGCGATCGCGCGCGTACTCTACGAGCGAGCTGGCGACCGCCGCGAGGAAGCAAGCGATTCCCGCATTTCTGGCACAGCTTGAAACAATTACCTCTGACCCTGCCGACGCAAGACCCGGGATCAGCCGCTCGGCTACCTGGCGCCCATGAAGCACCTCCGGTAAGTCCGGACCGGCGTTGCTTCCAGCAGCTCTGCGGTCGACGGAGGGTCCGGAAGAATTGGTGGAACGAAATATAATGCGATCGACAGGGAGTTGATCTCTGCGATCCGTAAGATGGAAAGGGACCATGGGACAAGGGGACGGACCCGGGAAGACGCTGGATCGTGGACGCATGGCGGAACGTAAGAGGGAGAAGCGGAGTTAGAAGGGTACGCGATAGGATCTACGATGGCTCCTGTCTTCGGCGTGACTGGTGAAGGGCCCGGACCCTCGAGACGATCTTTGATAACGGTCTGCCGACTGGGTCGCGTTTACGAGTACACCACTTACGCGCGTAAACCTTCCCTCGGCATTGTTTTGACGCAGGGCGCATACTCTTAGCCGAGAATCGCCGCCATCGGGCGGGCGCTACGATTGCGGAAGCGGCTCGCCTTTGCCAGCAACCGCGCGATTCGTTTGATTTCCCAAGTCCGATTTAACGACCGCCCTGGCGGAGGGCAGGCGGCCGTTTTCGTGGAAAATCGTAGCCGAAAGCGAGGGGAAAATTTGCGCGGACGAAAGTGCCGCGACGAGGGTCCGGTCAGGTGGGCTGGCTCGCTATCTCCGTCGGATCTGGCCGATCGTCCGTGGCAGGTGGGAACGACGGGCAAATTCAGAGACGGGCTCGCGTAATTATTTGCTGGAGTAGACGACGGCCGCGCGAGAGACGTCGAGCGGAAAATGAAAGAAAAAAGTCGGCCCATAGGTTGGCACGCGTTGTATCGTTCCGCCTACTCGACCCTGGATCCGTGGCGTGTTTCGCGATACTTTTCACGATTTTTCTCGTATCGGCGATGCGTCGAATCGACAGCGGGGCGCCTTGTCTCTAAAATCGAGGCACCTAGGCGCGGAGGCACGCGTTCGCGCGACAGCTCGGCGGAAGGAACGCGAAAAGAAAGCTCCGACGAGGAAACTGGTTGGCGCGGCTACAATGGCGTGCGAGATTACGTAGGCGCCCTTGGGATCCTATTCAGGATCAGCCACGTCGACTAGGAGCTCGAAAAGGATACGGGGCAGACTGGCAACGCGGTGTCGCGTATTCGCGCGCACCCACGCGAGAAACCGGGAAGCTTCGTGAAAAAAAAGGGCAGAGGTAACGGTAAGGTGAAGGTGTCGTCTCGCTGGCTGGTTCAGCCTCTATCTGTACCGCGGAAGGAAATCGAGGGAAATTTGTACGGATCGAGAGGATCGATTAGTGACCCACAATTGAATTCGGTGGCCGCGACGGCAGGCGGCGCGCCGAGAACGCTTCGACGATGTCGCGTCGATTCGCCGGAACGAGGTGGAGGCGGAAAAGAATTACGCTCGGTTCGTTCCCTTTCGCGATATCGTAATTTATTTGCCGCGATACCTGGCCCGGCCGCGCCAACTGCAAATTAAGCGACTGGCCGGTTGCGGGAGTAGCCGCAATTGAGATAACACGATCGCCCTTCGTATCCGAAGAAACGGCCATCGCGGATGCGTCGCCCCCGCTTTGTCGCTGCAATCCTAGACGCGGATATCGGTCGAACGATAAAAACTGCACGGCGCATCGGGACCAGAATCGATCGAAGCTGGCGGCGACAGAAGAAGAGGTTCTGCCTTTTCCACCCGCTCGCGCCTCGTTTCCGGCCGGTGCGCGACCCGGCGTCCGCCCGACGTCTCGATAAACGATAAAGCCATCGGCAATAATTTCCTCGCTGTCGCGTCGCGTCGATCGCCGATGCGAAACGGAGGCAACGGAGGCAACGGAGGCGCGGAATCTTGGCGTCGATCGATAAATCGTCGAGGGACGCGAGTCTTGCGCGACTTGCTCCTATTATTCGATTCCCGTACGTGCGCGTCCACCTGTTGCTCCCACCTTCTGCCCGCGCACGAACACCGGGAGACTCGTTTCCTAGAGGCACCGTAAGCCCTGGCCCGGAGTGAACGTCTAGAAGAAGAGGAGCGACGCGAGAGAGGCGCGCGAGAGAGGGAACCGTCGCCGCGTCGCCTTCGGTTGGCCGTCAACTCTGTCGGGGCAGGGGGAAGGGTACGGGAAGGGAAAGACGGGGGTCGGTCGAGAGGATCTCGAGAAAAGGAAAGAGACGACCGGGTCGCCCCCAGCAGAGCCACGCAGCCTCCGCGGCCTGTCCTGTCCCACGCCTAGCTACGCTTCGCTCGGGCCGAGTTCCTTTCTCCACCGCTCCGCTAGGTGCTCGCTATCTTCGCAGCATCGTTTGCCCCGGCTCCCGAGGGAAAACTTTCGCGACGCGCGCCGAAAGACGTTAACGTATCCGTCTGATCCAGCGACAAGATCTGGCCGCGAAGAAAACGAAATCGAGGTTCGCCGTATCGACGAGCATCGCTCGAGCATTTCAAAGATTCGACGGCGATGCGGCGTGCTTCTTTTTTTACTCGGTATGCGCATAAAAATTGCGCAGCGCGAGAGGCCCCGGCAGCCCCTTCTCGGTTCCTCGAATCAATCATTTTATGGGCGTTTCGAGAGTTCGGGGTGGTTTCCTTGCTTTTATTCGCGGCAAAGTGGCCGGACGAAGTAACGACGCGGAGGGTGGGAACGGAACAATGGGTAGAAAAAAAGGGAACGCGGGAGGAAGAAACGAAGAAGGGAAAAAGCAAGAAGCCGCCCCCAGCAGAGCACGCAGCCTCCGCTGCTGGTCCTGTCCCACGCAATATCACGGTCCGCTCCGCCAGAGCGCCGTTCTATCCTTCCCGGCCGGGTCTCGCTCGAACGTTAAAGTCGTGGCCGGCCCGCTGGTGCTTTCACGGTTCGTTAAAACGAAACGAAACGAAACGAAATTGCAGCGTGAAAAGTCGGGGAATTATCAACGGCCTTTAACCGAGCGACGGATGCTACGGGGCCGGAAAATCGGAAAATCCGGAGGCGTCGTCCGATCTTCGATCGGATCGTCGCGGTCCCAAAGGGCGGCAGGGCGAGCCCCTTTTCGGCATCCTGGCTGAGTGACCTAATTGGGACCACCGTGGTCGTGTCCGCTCGTTCGGCGATCGCGGCACGCCGCCGTTCGCGTAATTAACTCGATTTGCTGCGGTGGGTCCCTCGAAGTTTCGCAGCGGTATCGTCGGCATCGTCGACGAAAGGAACCTCCGTTAGTACTGACCTCTCCGACGCGCCTGCCGCGGTATGTACGCATCGTCAGCTACGTTGGCGCCGCTGCGAGCAAACGACCGAAAGGTTTCTCGAACGAAGGCGAGAAACTGCACGCGGCGCTCGTCGCCAAACGCGGCACGCGAAGTCGACGGAATCGAATAAAAATGAACGTCGTGGGCGCGGTTGGGAGTACTCGCGACTGATGGCAGGTAATTTACGGGGCAGTTCGACGGGCGAGCGTCGCGAAAGTTGGGAAATAAATTTTGATTTTGTCAGCGAGGATGCGGCGCGCCGCGAAAGCAGCTTCGGGCTGGAATAAATCTCGCAGCCGCGATCGTCGTTGGATCGCGAATGACAAATGCCCGGCCGTACAAAGACGGAGGCAAGCTCGGCTGCGGCGAGAGGCGGCGGAATCGATGCCGGGCCCGATCTAAAACTCGACCATCCTCGCGGAAGGATTAAAACGAGCAGGCGAACCCGATCGATCGTACCGAGCGCACGAACGTCGGCGGGTAACGGTGCATTATCGATCGCGTGAATCGGCGTCAAACGTCTGGCGCGAACGATCGACCAAGATCGGCGGGGCTGCTTTGTTCGAACGCGAAAGAGAAACGATCGCGCTCGCCGCGAAAAAAAGGAGGCACGATCGATCGATTTCGGGAAGGAGAATCGAGACGCGGTGGAGCCAGGGACGAGCGCGATATTCCGTGCGGCGAATTAAAGTCGATTTAAATTTAAACCCAGCCGACGAATCTTTCGGGCTACCTTAAATCTCGGAAGGCTCGCGCGATCTGCGCGTCGAGTGCAACGCGAACGCGCGTACGGCCGCGCGCGGAGGCGTGTGCTCGGGCACACACGCATCTCCGTGGCCGTGCTGCACGAACCGCGAGTGGCGAAACGCATTCGACTGCTTCGAGGCAGGGGGCAGGTCTGCCTACGTCTTCTCGGGGTATGTTAGGACGATTCTCCTTCTTCGATCGTCTCCCCGCGTTACGCGGCCCACGGCCGCGCAAGCACGAGAGCTCCGCGCGTGCATAGAGGTTTCGGTATCGATGGCGCGGACCGCGGAAGCTGAAAGGGTTCGACGTCGTTCGCTGCGATTTGTCACCCAGGGGAGACCGGAGATGGTCCGAAAACCTTTCTCCTCTGCGGATCGTTCCACGGGCAACCCGTTCGACCCACTCGACCGATCTCCCTCTTCCAAGATAAGTGGCTGTTCGTTGAAATTCTCGTTCCACCGAATAGCCGGACGGTCCATCGAGAAAGGAGACGGCCCGGACGGTCCGCGTGTCGCGCGGAGGCCAACGAGGCGCTCGTCCGTCGCTCGACGGCGGAATAAAATTTCCTCGGATTCCGTTACGCGCCGCGTGCGCGATCCACGCAGCGCTGCTCCCTTCTCGAAAAGGCAGACGAACCACGCGGGTGCGCGTTCGAACTAGAAGGCTAGAAGGCGACGTCCCTTCGTTTCGTTCGTGTGGGTTGCCCTGTGGGAGTCCCACGGAGCTTTCTTATTCCTGCTGCTCCCTTCTTCGTCTCTCTCTTTCCCAACCGCCGCCTCTTCTCCGTCGCCGACAGCCAAGCGAACTCCGGTGCATACGTGTGCGTGCACCTCGCTGCACGATCCGAGCTCCCGTACGAATATATTACCGCCGCGTTCGAAAAAGAACGCGACTGCAATAACTCTTTCGCCGCGAGTCCACGAGCGTGGACGTCTTCCCCTCGTCCCGGACGAGGCGCTCTTCTTCTTCTTCTTCTCCCAACAATGCCCGCTTGTTTTTCTCCGGTCGACTGACCGGCCCGAATTAAAAGACGACGCGGGTGCCGATGCACCTCCGACGAACCGCGGAGAAGCCCCTCGACGGCGAATATGGAATTCGTGCGAACGTTACACCGAGTCCCGCGAACCGGTCGTCGTCGCGACAGGCGTGTCGGACTCGTTTCCGCAACCATTGCATTTTAATGACGCGTTTCTATCAATCGCGCGTAATTACCACGTTCCTGCCGCGACGCATCCAGGTCACGAAAAATTGCTCGCCTAATAAATGATTCATCGGAAGACGGGGGCGACGGAAAAGAGAAGATCGCGGTAGTATTCCCGTCGCAGCTGCATCTCGCATCGGCGAACCGAGACACGATCGTGATCGGTACACGCGACACACGTAGAAACGCCTCGTCTTCTTCGTGGGATCTAGGCAGTCGGAAAGAGGAGGATAGAGATACAGAAGCGAAGGTAAGAAAGAGAGAAAGAGAGAGAGAGAGAGAGGGGGGGGGGATGAAATAGAGGAAGCGAGGCAGAAGAACGTACCTATCGTACACACACGCAGCCCGTGGAGGGGATAAGGGTTGAGGGTGTGAGGTGGTGGCGGTTGTTTGGTGCGGGTTAAGTTAGGTTAGGGGCCTCCCCACTCCGGGCTCTGCGGCGACCGCCTCTTCGGGCCCTGGGGGCCCACAAACACCGCACCGTCGTCGGCCCTGACGAGGAGAGTTCAGGAGAGACAAGGACAAAGCCGGCAGGAAGAAGCGAGTGCGAGCCCAAGAGCGAGAGAAGGAAAGAGAACCGCCGGGGAACCCACGTAGGGAAGGAGAGAGAGAGAGAGAGAGAGAGAGAAAGAGTGAGCGCTTAAAGTCGGAGAAAGACAGAGGTAGAGGGAAAAAAAGGGAAAAACGAACCGAAAACCCACACCCGAGGCAGGGACTCGCGAGGAACCTCTTGGTGCTCTCAGTTCGAACCGAGCATCCTTGGAAAGTGGCAGTTCGGTTCAGGCTTGGACTTTTCGTGACTCACTCCTTGCGTTTCTCTTCTTCTTCTTCTTTTCCTTCTTCTTTCTCCTCCACTTTTGCTTCCTCGTCCTCCGAGGTCTTCCTCCTCCGTTCGCCTCCTGTCACCGGCGTGGTCGTCGTGCTTTTCTCTTATTTTCCCCGATCGTCGCCACTGTGCCTCTTCTCTCTCCTCCCTCGTCGACTGCTCCACTGCTCATCCGCGCACGTGTCTTCGACGGGAGCGTGAAATCGCCGTTACCAGAAAGACGTGAAAAAAGTTGAGGAGCGCGACAGAAGCGACAGGTCGCCCGGCCATCGTCCGTCCGTGGATCTTGGGGAAGCACGTGGTACATACTTGGAATCCTCTTCGCCGAGTGTTTGACGTCTGCTACCTAGCCGGACACGCGGCGCACCGCACGGCCGATTGTTTTATCACCGGCGATACCGCGTCGACTGGTTTCCGTTTTCTCGGATCGTCGCGACCTCGCCGTCCACCGCAAGGATTTTTCTTCGCGCGACGCACCGCGAGGAAACTTTATGTGTCAAAGGGAATACCAGCCGTGCGGCTCGTCTCGTCATTGGTGAGTTTCCACGATTTCACTTCTGCTCCTCCGTCTCGAACCACCGTAAACGCGCGACCAGTCCTTTTTCCGGTGACTCGAGGCCGCCGTTCGAGCCGGCGAAACTTTTTCGGCCGCCTGTCGCGCCTGCGACTACCGTGCGAACGTCCGAGCGGATCTGCGCAGGTATCGCGCATTTCGCTTCGACGCGTTTGGCCCCGTTTGTTTTCTTCTCCGCGCCGGAAATCGAGTAACTCGTTGCGTAATGTCGAAGCGAAGGCGCGGTTCATTCACAGATCTCCTTCGAAAGCTTCCAACGTTTCAGCGTCCGGTGAAACGTCGCCCGACAGTTGCGCGTGTACGCGTGTCAGCGAATCGGTAGCGTCGCTCGCACCGGCGAATCGATTGTCGCGATTCGAAGGAAGCAACAGTGCCGAAAGGATGAAGCGCGTGACAAGCGGCTACCAAGATTTCGCGGCTCGATCCGCGACACTCGCCTTCGCGGCTGTCGTTCTCGGGAGTCCGCGTGGTTCGCCATGGATCGACGTTCTTAAACGACCCACGGATTTATCGCGATCGGTGTCTCGGGTGAAGCTATCGATCTTCCCCGGAGGTTCCACGAAACGACAGCCTCGAAGGACCCATCAAACCAGTTTCCTAAACTTCTACGGACGCGAGAAAGGTCCGAAGGACGAGTCGCTTGTAAAATGTTTACGGAACTCGCAAAAATCGACCGGAGACGTGCAAATTATAATACCTGCTCGCCTTCCGCCAAAGGCGTGCAGCTTCTCGGAACTTTGTTCGCTGCCGACAACTGAACGCGTACGCGCAGCGAACATCGCGCTCTCCCACGAGCACCGAACTATTCGAAACGATTCGTCGAAGTTCTTCGTTTCGTCGTTTATCTCGACGCGCACAGACTCCTCGGTTATCTTGGCACCGCGACCGAGACCGATCGGTCGGGACGAAAGAAAAGGGAACGGAACGGTCGGGAATCGCAGCGAGAGACCAGGCTGGTCCGATCGTAGTTTAGATTTTAAAACCCAGGGGACGACAACTAGACCTGGGCCCGATCCTGTCCTTGCTTTAATTAACGAAGATTGACAAGGAGCACCGCCCCTAGCCCGGACCTCGCTCTCGCTGCTCGAGATAACGAGAGACTCGAGGAACGACCGAGACCAAAGATGGAAAGACCCACGTGGAGCGAAGAGACGCGGGCCGCAGCGCCCACGCGTTCGATTGAAATAAAACGAAATTCGAAATCCAGCTTGCGCGTTAATCGCGACACCACCGGCGCCTATCGTTTTTAAATAGTTGTTATTCCGGACGGTTTTCCCAGGACCCTGGCGATCGTTGTTGCTTTCGTCTCGGTGTCTAAACAGCGTGCCGTTGTATTCGCTCTACCCTATTTCCCGACATTCACCGAGGAGATCTTCCCTGTTGGCCGTTGTCGCGACAAAAATAGGGGGTGACAAACGTCGTCACCGCGACGAGATTCGTCGTAGCTCTGACAATGACGCGCAGAAGGACGGATAAAAGGGAAAAATCGGGCGACGATGGTGGAAGAGATGGGGTGCTCGCCGTGAAGCCTCTATGTATAGTGAGGGTATTTTCGAGTCCATGGGGGGGACCAGGTTGCCCGGGATAATGCCCCCATGCTCCCCGGATGGGATTATCTCGGGTCAGGTAGGAGGATCGAGGACCCTCGCTCGATTCGGTGCACCGATGCAACAATATGACCCGCAGGGACGTTCAATAGGATTGCGTAAAAATCGATGCGGCCCGTTGAAAAGTGTGGGAGTCCGGGTCGCTCCGCGCGCATTCAGATCCTCCGGGCAGATCGAGATCGAGAGAAACGAGGAGAAAGGGCGGGGATTCGTGTTCCGGGCGTAACGTACTTTTTCCGCGGCCACCGGAAGCCTGCGATGAATTCTTAGCTGGGCTTCGACACCTGCGGGTTTCGGAGCAAACAACCGATTCGCCGCGAGAAGAGATCGGGGATGGTACGGGGTGGCTCTCGTTGCGTAGGTAGCCCCGAGAACTCTTTATATACGATTTCCAACGCACGCTCCCGACGCGTCGAAGTCAGCCCGGTCCCGATAATCCCGTCGGTTCGTCCGTTGGCCGGCGAGATCCTTCGAAGGCGGTTGAAAGGAGTCTTCCCGGCGGACGACACCCGTCAAAAATATCGGCCAACGTATTTTTCCAGTCCGCGACTGGTCGACGCGCCCCGTTCGGCGGTCCGTTGACCGTTGAACGAGCGGAGGAAGAAAAAAGCTTCGAATAAGGCGGCGATCTAGGAAGCCAGAGGCAGGACCGTTAGATCCGTCCTTCCTGGAGTCAGTTTCACGGGCTTAATCTTCGCTAGACAAAAGAACACTTCACGTGTCCCGGTCGCAGGACGAATCGTCCCGGTCCGGGATACAGGAGGAACCGGTATCCTGTCGCAGGACCGGTGGCAGGAGAATTTGCTTCTCCCGCGGTCGAACGAAGAAGGATAACGGGGCACGTGGAGAGAATCGAAGGAAAGTTGGCCCCCGAGAAGATGCATATGTATGTCCACGTAGAGAAGCATAGGAACCCTTTTGTGTTTCGCTGTGATTGTTCCATTGTTACGGGGGAATAGAGGAGACAGGTTTCATTTATGGTCACGTATGGTAATGACTGGAGGGAGAGATACAGAGAAAGAGAGAGGGGGAGAGAGCGAGCGGGTAAACCAGGCAGCCAGTCGGGCAGGATGAGGAATCGTGTCCCGGGATACGAATATAAATTTGCATATTTTCGGCCCGCATCCTTCGACGCGCGTCCCACGTGGGAATCCACCAACTTCTGACTAACCGGTGCCGTCGAGTCCGTGAGCAGAGTGTCGATGCTTTAACGGTTTCTTTTGTCACGGATCCGACGATCCACGCTTCGCGGTCCTCCGGGTTTAATAATGGGACAGCCTACGCGGGCTTTGTTTTCCCTCTGAGTATCCATCCAGTGAGCGGCGCGTGCGCCTATGGGGCGCTACGGCTAATTTAAAACCTTTCGGAGGTAGACCGGCGAGGAGATCGGTGTCGCTCCACCTGCGCAATGCCAGCCTGTGCACACCTACCTCTGTGCTGCATTGTTCGCGCGATAGCTCCTTTTTGTCGGTCCTCTCCCTTCGGTCATTTCGAATCGCGACGCGTTGATGAAATTTACCGCCGGAATCGGCGCAGCCCGGCTGGTCTGATTCGGAACTCTGATTGCTCGCCACGCATCCTGCGTTCCGCCGACTTTTTTGCGAGCTGTCTGCATTGATTGCACTTAAATGTAGCCTCGGTCCCACGGTGGCCTTCGTGAGCGTCGGAGGTCGAGGGCCAAGCTGAAACGCGCACCGCGAATCAAGCGATGACCTTTCTTTTTCCTGCGATCACGGGCACGGTAGATCGCCCCGCGTACGGTAGCGTACGCACGGGCATGCGTGCACCTCGCGTCGCAGCTAGCCGTCGATCGCGGCCATTGATCTAGGGCCGAAAGCGTGGCGACAATAGAGTCCGAGCCCGGACCGATTTCTAAACGGGTTGCCATTGGCATCGCGGTAAACAGATTTTCCAGGGGGCTTCGTAAAAGGAGCGAAACACGCCACAAAGCGGGACAGTAACGTGTTTTCGTTGGTCGTCGGACCTTTCCTCTTTTCTTCGGACCGCAGGAACGAATTCGACGCTGATGGCAGAAGAGATGCCCCATTGTCGAGTGTTTACGGGGCGACCTTCGAAGATGGTGGCTGCTTCTTTTCTCGTAGGAGGTATCGAGCCGCTCGGCGGTTCCCGGTTGACGTCCGCCGAACCTTTCTATAGTCTCGACGAATAATAGACCACCGGGACAACATTTTCACCACGGAGACACGCAATTAGCAACAATGCGGGAAACCCCCCGCGGGGAAAGCCTCTGCCAAGTCGACGACCTTTTCAACCCGCATAAATCTTCCCGACGGAGCGTCCTCTTCTTCTTCCGTGCGTCTGCTTCGCGTCGCGTCCCGGCGCTCTACCACCCATCGACTCTATTTTGCCAACATCGCGGTATTAGGCACCGCGTCGCGCTTTCAGAGAAAACTTGCGCGCCGGACCCTCGCTCCCAGGAGTTTCGATCCCACGCGACCACAGTCGCACGAGTATACCAACGACCGTGCAGCTTCGGGCGGACGAGAGTTACGCGTACCATCTGTTAAAGAAATTAGTCGACCGGTTGACCCGGGGAATCTGCGAAACCTCTGGCCTCCGTTTAACCGATCACTGTTCCCGAGTGTTCCCCCGCTCGAGGATCGAATCGCCTCCGCGATTCGGCGAACGCGTGACGCACTCGATTCGGCAGAAAATCGCGTTTCCGGACGCGAGCGAGGTCAATGTCGGACGGGCGATTTCGTAACGAGCCGGTCCACGGATCGCGCCTTTATAGCTACTTCCCGGGCGCGTTTAATGGCAAGGTGGTTAAGTGACTCCTCTCGGTTTTCATGCGGTCGCCGGTTCGCCCCGTCCTTCTCTCGTTCGGGACGTTCGCTCTTTTTTCTTGTAGTTTCGCTCGGTAGGAGGAAGAGGGAAGGCCGCGCGGCGCGGACGGAGAAAGAAAAGCAAGGGAAGGGCGATCCTTCGTGTGTGGTCCCCGCGGAGTCCTCGGTCAACTCGGAGCCGAGGTGTCGCGTTGTGTGTGGTACGCTACGGTGTCTTGCGTCGAGTCGGCTCGTCCCACGTGAGCCACCATAAGCATCGAGCAGTTGGGCCAGCTCTGTGCGCGCACTTACAGCGGCCGGGATACCTCGTAAGAGGAGTCCTCCTGTTCGCCCGTCGCTGCACCGACCCCCTACGGAGGCTGCCAGTGTCCACGATCCACGATCCTCCTCTCGTTGCCGCCGTCGCCCTTCGCTGGCCGAATTTGCTATCCGAAGTTCGAGGCCCGAGTTGGTCGGCCGGACTATTTTTAAAACGGGCGGTCCGTATCATTCGGGAACGCGTCCGCGGCCGTTAACAATAGAAAGAAAGGGAATACGAGTGGAACCACGAAAACTCCGGCCGAACGAGGAGCGTGCATGCTCGACGTGGGAGGTCCTCCGGTTTAGCAGGCTAGAATCGTTCGAATCATTTGTCAATGCAGCCCAGTTTAGCGATTCGTTTCACCGACGCCAAACCTCCGCGGCTGTTGTCCGCTCGAACTTTGCCCCCTCCCCTGGTGGCATGGCTCTCGTTCTATTCATTCTTCGCGAGGCTGCGTAGGTCCGACTGGGACGCGTGAAAGAAGCTCCGGTGAATCCTCGCTCCGCGGCTTCTCTTTTCTTTTCCCCGCGGTCGACCCGAGGTGTGAAATTCGTGATTAATTGTCGGCCCCGTGGGCGGGTCGGGCAGGGAGATTAAAGGCTCCTCCGGGGATCGAAGGTCCGCGGGATTCCTAGAAACGCGGATGGACGGTGGCGCGGATAATTTGCTCGCCGCGCTCGGGTCCCAAGTTTTTGCCCGCTCGTACTCCGCGGAGAGTTCGAGCCTCCTCGACGTATCGGCCCTGCGTTCGTGGAAAATGCGACGACACGGAACGTCCTCGCCAAGAGAGTTGACAAATATTTTCCTTCGTATCCGTGCGAACGGCCGCGAACGCCTTCCGGAAATCGAGGAACGCGCGAAGGGCGGTCCGACGTTCGGGAACGGGCCCGTAAACGTGTTTCGACGAAAGCAAAACTTCGCCCCTCGGTCTGTTTATTTTTGACCTCGTGAACCGTCCAAGGGGTCTCCCGTCAGGTTTTCGGGCAAGGTAAGAGCCCGGGCCTCCCTCGGCTCGGGGATCGGCGCCACCGACACTGGACAAAATATTTTCGACTATCCGTGTTTCTGGTTAGAGACCGCTTCGCTATTTTCATCCTCGAACGGCGGGGAAGCTCGACGAGGCCGTCAGCCTGGGCAAACCGTTAATCGATCGTTCGGACTCTGAACGATCCTTTACACCTTCCCGGTGAAACGCGTACACGCGTGCGCGTGCATCGCGATTTCGATCGAGACGTCACCGAGGTCATTGGTAAAGACCACCGCAAGTTTAAGGGACACCGCGTAGTCGGTCCACAGTGGTCTGCTGGGCCACTCGTGGTCCGCCCGCGGAGAGGCCAGACCCTCTCCTCTCGGCGCCAGGGGCCTATTAAAAGTGATGCTTAAAGAACGAATTATGGAAATGAGCCGTTATACCAGCTCTGGGTTCCCATATTACCGACGACTTAGTCCGCTCGCGTTGAAATTACAGGTTGCGCTTGCCTCCATCCTATTTTCCCCTCCCGTTCTAAGCCGGGAAGAGGCCTGGCCCCTCGGGGAGGAATACATTACGTTGATTTTCGGAATCGAAGATTAAAACCTCCCGCCGCGAGCCTCCGCCGCCGCTTCTTCTTCTTCTTCTTCTTCTTCTTCTTCTTCTTCCTCCTCCTGGTTCCCGCATCGTACACACGAATCTCCATTTTGCGGGCCGCTCACGCGACCGTAAACGATCCGTGCTCGCTTCCACCAGATTCGTACTCGGTGCCCCCGGTGTGGTAACTTTGTAGCAAATACCCCTTAACTGTATCTATTCCGCAAGAACCTCGTTACGCGAAAGAACGTTTCCTGAGATCTTGACGATGAAAACGGCTCGAACCCCTCGGGTCGACTATAAAAGACTGTCTATAATGCGATTCGGTTCACGCGCGATATTTAACGCAGGAGCTATCGCGCGTGAGAACGTCTAACGGTCGAACGTTGCTCGCGTATCGTGCACGATTTCTCGCGATCTCGCAATAACCTGAGATCTGGAAAGGTCAACGAGATTTCCGAGAAGCTCGAACGGAGAGCGCGTAAAGTCGAGGAAAAGCGGAGTTCCACTCTCGTCTGATCGATTCGACGGGCCAAAATTCGATCGACCTGCGGCCGACGTACGTTCAGCTTCTTATCGCGCGGGGAACATCTCGGATATCTATTATCGTTTTGCTCGAGCTAGTCGGCGCGATACGCACTATTGTGTAGCTGTTTTTTCTCCTCGCGTGGAGAATCCGATAAGGTCAATATAGATATTATCGCGCTATCGCTGTTGCGATCCTACTTCGGTAGGCGCGAACTCGAAAGTGTTTTCTCAATGGAACGGAGAGCCGATAACGTCTAAGGCAGAGCTCGATTGTCGAACAATTTCGAGGAATTAAAACGCTTCGCAGGAAAATCTAGGGGGCCGCGCGACGCAGCTCCCCGCGCGAAGCGCAGCGGGCGAATGCCGCGGCTAGCGCCTTCGCGGTCCTTATAAACCGACCACGTGACTGGACGCGCTCGACGAATCAGCGGACGGTAGCGCCGCGACGAAGCGCCACCGCTGAGAACGAAGCAGGAGGAGCGCGACGAATAAGACGAAGAAGACGAAGAAGACGAAGAAGGCGAAGAAGCAGATGAAGATGAAGAAGAGGAGGAGATGGGGGAGTAGGAGAAGAGAAGCGAAAGTTCGCTTTTTTCTTGGTGGCAAGGTTCGAGTCGGCGGAAAGGTAGAGGACCCCCGGCGTGCTCTCCTGCTGTGACCGGTAGCCATCCTCTGTCCCGTTCGTAATACCTATCGGAAGGGTTGTGTGCGTGCGTCGCGATCGGACGCGTGCACACGTACGAGCGGTCCGTCGTTGCTCGTGGTTCGGTGTGCTCGGCCGAGGACGCTCGTGATGCCTGGAAAAGGACCGGAGGCGCACGCCATACCGATATTAATATTCCATTCTGAAACGTGATAAATCACCGAAGGATACGTCGTTCATCCTTAGAGGCGACCTCGTCGCCGCTCTCGTGTTACCCCGCAAGGTCACCGCGGTCCAACTTTCTCGACCGTGATTTCGAGGATTCCGTGCGAGTGACGCATCCGCGCTTCGACCGAGAAAGGGAACGATCGTTCGAGGGACAATTATTCTAATTGGTTCGGCTACCTGCCTCGAACAACGGGAACGCCTTTCCTCTCGCGTTCGAGAAAAGCCCGGGCACGATCCGATCGCCGTCGCGTCGCTACTCGGACGAAATCGCGGTCTTCGAGTGTGGTCGACGTCGTCGCGCGAGGACTACCGAGTCCCGTTCGAGGGAAGCGTTCCCGCGAGTGTTGTGGGAACGAAACGGAAACGTTCGCTAGGAAGCACTTATAGGCGAATGCGCCGAGCGAGAGATCGATCGAACGGTGATCGAAGTAGCGTGAAGGGCCATCGAACGCAACCACGGGGGTTTCACGGAATTCATCGGCGTGGCTTTCGCCTAAGACGCGAGGCACGGTCTTCCCCCGAGGCCTGTGCTTCTCT
The DNA here is from genome assembly GCA_948146005.1 of Nomada fucata. Classification (NCBI taxonomy): domain Eukaryota; kingdom Metazoa; phylum Arthropoda; class Insecta; order Hymenoptera; family Apidae; genus Nomada; species Nomada fucata. The sequence continues at coordinate 36,830,063 of OX411276.1, read as the reverse complement.
CACGGCACTCGAGGTTCGCGCCTATCGGTCGCCGGTGAGACACCGGGGAAAAAAAGAGCAGAACCTCGACCGCTGACCCCCAACAGCGCGATCGAATAAAAATGTGCGCCGAGGACGTCTGCGTTAGGCGACGCAGTGTGCACCGCTCGCGAACCGCGGGAATTTTAATCCCCGCTGCGCGATCGACGCCGGGGCTCTAGAAGTCTCGCGAGGCCGATCCTGCACCCTCTGTTCACAGGGTATGCCCTTCTGTGGTCGCAGCCGCGCGCAAAGTGCCACGCGTTTCTTCTCCGCGGTGCTTGTTAAACTGTACGAGCACGCGGGTGCCGCGTATATTCCTCCTCGAAACTTGGCGAACGCGCCGTCGTTTCCTTCCTGTCCCGGTCGTTTCAATCTCAAAGAGAGACAATGGTTCCCCGTACATGTATACTAAATTAGGCACCGGATATTCCCCCGGGTACCTCTGGCTCCCTCGAGAGAAGGTATAATTTGTCGCCAGTCCTTGGATGCCTCCCCCGAAGGCTCCGTTAATAAATAAAAGACGGAGCCGCGTGAGGCTACCGAAAACGATTCCCCCGTTGTCCGCTGGAGTCTTGGAAATCTCCGGCAGACCCGCGAGAATGCTTCGCCGATGGAATACCGAAATCAAATCTAAATGAAAGATCAGAGATGCTGGGGGCAAAGGATGGAGGAAGAGCGAAACCTCTTTCGGCGTTCCATGGACGCGTAAGCCGCGCGACAAGGTGAACAGAGAAGAGAGAGAGAGAGAGAGAGAGAGAGCGAGAGAGAAAGAGAGAGAGAATGGATGAGCAAGAGAGACGAGAGGATCAAGGGAAAGGACTATCTCTGGTGGATCTCAATCTAAAAACTCCGAACATATTTTCTCGAGTTTAGAGTCGGGTCTGGTTCTCATTGGTCCCCGTGGAATCCCCGTCTCTGGCCGTCGGTCTTTCTCCTGCAACCTTTTCATCCGTTCCCCTCCTTTTCTCGGTCTCTTCTACCTGTTCGCCGCGTTCTTTGAGATCAAAGCGCGCCGACGCCGGCAGTTCGGTCCGTGGGGTGTCATGCGAGACACGGGCGGAGGAGGGGATCCACTGGCCGAGAGGGAGGTGAGGAAGCTGTTAGTACCATATTCATTAATATCTTTGCCCCGGCCCGCTGGGGGTACCCGCAGGTAGGGGTCGACGCGTATCGCGCTTCCTCGGATCGACAAAAATTTGCCCGTCCGTTTCCAATTCGACCGACGGATGCGCGTAGGATCATTTCGAACGGTATCGGGGAGGCATCGACAGAGTGGTTGGGAAACCGCAAGGAAAATCTCCGCGATGCTTATCGGCAGGAGGGTTGTCCAGGCGTCGCGAGTCGATTATCTGCGAGTTAAGATCCGGAGACAATGGTAATCCCATGTGCCTCGGGAAATCCTCAATTTTTTTTTTTTTTTGTTCTTTTTGTTCTTTAATGTCTATCTTCCGTCTGGCATCTGCCGTGTCGCCACCAGGATATCGTGGGCCGCTATTCTTCGTCCCCTTATTATGCTGACCCTCTAATGCCTCTTTGATCGTTCCTTGATCTTTCCTCGAGCATCGTTCCGGTCATTCTCGTTTACAATCTGGCTTCTTGTGTAACGCTCCCTAACGAAAGCTGGACACCGCTGTAATTTGTGGCAACGCGTTGTCTTGTCGAGTCGAACGGGTTGCGCCGGATCCGTCTACAATATCGCAGGTAGATAAGAAGAAAAAGAAACCTCCCGGTGCTGCAATGCGCGAGATAAGTCCCATGTTGTTGCTACGTTATCGCGACTAATACCAGAGGACCCCCCCCAAATCTTTTAATCGAAACTGGACAAGATGTGCGGCTGCTCACGTATGTCGCTTCTCTCTTTCCGCAAACGATCCACAAACGGTTCGCTCCTTTGGTCGATAACCTTGACCCAAGTCTGGAGATCTTGAATCCGCGGCGAAAATCCCGTTCATTTTCGAGAAGGCAAGGACGCGACGCAACGACAACAAAGGCGGCACATTTTTTTCCGCGTCTATCGCGATAAGACTGCACTTCTTGAAAGAGCAGCGGCACTTTTTCCAAAGGCCGATTGAGAACCGCTGTCGCTGATAGCAACAGGTGGATCTTGATTTCAGGTGGAGGTTGTTTGCCGGCGCGCTCCAGACGAATGAGTTCTGACTCGAGATTAGATTGCCGTTTGAACAGCCGTTTCTTAACGAAAGCTCGATCGCATCGATAATTTCCCCGACCGAGAATTCCATTCGCGAGCGTGGAACATTTCCGAGCTTTTCACCCGAACGCTGAATCGGGAAACTGTCCGCCGAGGCTGCTACGGGAAGGGCACGAAAAATTTCTCACGGTAGAATGCATTCGCACCTCCGAGGGGGCCATGAATCTTGTCTCATTTTCCCCGGTTTTGTTCGCGAAAGGTCGAATCGTAGGGGAACACCGAAAGGTCCTGACCGATTTTTCATTCCGCAAAGAACGTCCCATTTATCCCGACGTTTGTACATCTATATACAATCGCGTGGCGCATCTGTTACGCCCGGAAGAAGCGTTGTCCACTCGCATCCAGCCCAACGGACAACTCTCGTCTGTGCGTTGAATTAAAAAAAAAAAAAAAAAACCCCCCCGGCGAAAGTACGATTCACGTAATCGTAGCCTTGACACACTACGGTCCATCGTTGCTGTCGGCGGAATTTGTACGGAAGTAGATATTTCGTTTCCAAATACCGCGGAAGAGATTCGTATTCCAACAAGTCTCATCGATTTTTGCGATTATCGTCATTGGCTCCTTGATCTTTTCGACCGCGGGCAAGATTGTTAGGCCGTCGCGGTCAAATGCCAGGGGGGTCGGAGTGAATTCAAGGCTGGCCCGCAAACGAAATCGTAGGATCGGGTTCCGAAATCGATCGTCTCGGCCGGGCCGAGTTCGCCCGGGGATATCCACCGTTCGAGTGGCCCGTTGCTGCATCGATGAAACGCGATTGGCCTCCCGTTTACGATTCACTCGATACTAATTGCAACAACTGGACGGTGCGCGCGAGCGATCGTCGCGACAGGTGGTCCGGGGTACGACGAATCGCGACGAATGGGCTTGCCCGACGTTAAGATCTCGCGAAACTCTTCGCAAAGAGAGGCACGGCTATTTGTCTGGCTGCATACGTTGGAATTTCCATTGCTTTTCGATATCGCCGCGATTCGATGCCCATAAACAATCGTGTTTTGCGCGTTGCGGGAATTATGTATCGCGTTGCCCCCCGCTATCCGGAGGCACGGGTCTAGATCGAAAACCGTTTCGACGAGAGAGAGAGCATGGGGGGTCCCTGGCCACGACGGTACCGCGTGCACTCCTCGCGAACGCTGTAATTTCGCCACCGGGAAGGAATTAGCCGAGCCGACCTCTGTTGACTTAGCTCGCGCACATACATTCGTTCGCGCCAACGCGCTAATGCGAGCGCGATAACGCGCGGCAGCTTCTCGAAGATACGTGGGACTTTGTTCTCGGCCGTTCAGGCATGTCTGTGGCCGCGAGGGGAGCCGAGAACAGGATCGACGAGCGTTCCTTGTACGCTCGGGCACCCCGAATTTGACGCGTCACGACGCCCACCGGGGGGCACTCGATTTTATCTCCCCGAATCGTCTTCTCTTCGTTGCTCCTTTTCGCTTTTCAAACTTCGAACCGTCCATCGTCGCTTCGACGATCGGGTAGCGGCCTCCTCGGTAGCCGCTACTGGGTTTGAATAATCGAGTGGACGTATTAGATGTCTAGATAGATGTCTAGGATCGTCTACACGCGCAAGGTCTTTTATTTGCTCGCGCTGGTTCGAAGATCGACGACCCTCTGAAACGACGGCATTTCGACGCTCGAGAAAAATATGGGGGTGCGCTACACCCCCTTTTTTTTTTAATTACTTCCACATACTCTCTCTACTTCGTGGCTCTCGGAAGCATTTAGGCCACCGGTGTGTTTGCGGCGCACGAGTTGCGACGTTATTGGCAAACAGTACCGGAGTAGTCTCTTAAAGTCCCCAACGTTTTCGCACGTTATCGTTCTTTGCTTCCAAAGGCATCGGTAAACCGGAGCTCGACCGGATCGTCAGTCGTCTGACGCATCAACGCGCAGAGGCATCGACGAAGGAGCGAGGCGATTACGGCTGCTTGTTATCAGCTTCGGTGTATTAGTAGGACAGTGCGGAGGGACGCGGGGCACCGTCGAAGACGATAGCGCGGTTATATATAAGGCGACCAGCCCGTCGTTGACATTAGTTGGATGTTGGTTGAGGTCTTCTCGCGACGGACAGTTTCCTCCTATCGTTCTTCAGCTTCCTTTCTCTGCCTTCTCGCCTCCTCGCCTCTCGCGCGCTTCAGAGAGAATCATCGTCCGCTGCTGATCCCCGGTACGCGTCTCCGCAGTAGTCGACCATCGAGATACGCGATTCGTCGTCGAGCCTGGGGGTGACTCCGATCATCGGCGCGTCGCAGTCCACGTTGGCGAGATCCCTGGGCGCAGATAAGCTCGAGCGGGCGGTTTACGCAGAGATCAGGGAACTGAGATACGACAGCAGCGGAAAGATGGGAGCGGCTCTTTTCTAGCGTCGACGGAAATTAAGTTGAACGGAAGCTAAGCCGGGTTAAGTCGGTCAGGACTCGAAAAGGATCGAAGGTGTCGCCGTGCGTAACTGCAAGCGGCACAATCGACGACCTCCTCGAGGGAAGCGTGTTCGCGTTTCATGACTCTGTCGCGGCCCCGCCTAGTTATGTTCTCGATCGAGTACAGCAAACAATTCCTGAGCTACCGTATACTCAAGTCGAACCGGTTCAAGTACATCTGACGATACGGACTCGGACTAAGTGCGATAAAAGGGTGCGCGACAAAGCAAAAGTGTGTATGTGAGCGTGCTGTGCCGTGCTCGACTTGTAGCTACGGTGCTCAGAGAGGAAGTCAGAGTCCACGCGCCCTCAAGACCTGGAAAGTCTTGTTTGCGATTTTCATCGATGCGCCGATCGCTTCCTCTGCTACCCACGGCTTGAGGGAACGAAACGCGGCCTTCGAAATTCGTTGGCGGGACGAAACTTTCGAAGAAGTCGGTCGTCGCGGGAGAAGGAAACGCTGCGACCGAGCCGCCGAAAGAGATCGAAGGCGAACAAGTACAGCGATCGATGATTTCGCAAGATTGCAGCCAACCGAAATAAAGAAAGCTGCCGTCCCGCGTTCCTTTCGGCCCTTCGCGTATATATTCTCTTTTATCGAGGTGCACGAACAGCTAATTAGGAACGCATTGTCGCGCAATCAGTCGCGCAGGCAGTCGCTCGCTATTGTCAGCAGCGAGCAGAAAAATTTGCACGTCTCTCGATCGATTCGACGAGGTAATCGGAAAGCGAGCTAAATCGAACAAAAGAAATAAAAATGATCGTTTACGTACCTGGTAGAATGCCAAGCCACGTTGGTCCGTACGGCGCCGCTCGTTACCCGGGCACCCTGCTAGGTGCAGTCCCGGGTTTCTATAGCCCGATTTCCGGCTACACCGCCAACCCGAATTCGAACCACTACGGGAGCCTCAGCCTGCACCAGCTAGCACCGCTGGACCTTCCGGTTTGGCCGCGAAGGATGCCGGTCGAGGAGGAATTGGGAACATCCCCGTCGGCCACCTTGCCAGGTCTAGGAGCCTCTCCTAATCGCTTGGCGAACGGTGGTCCGCCGAGCCCGGCGCACAGCGACTCCGACGCCTCCAACTCCAGCTTGGAACTTGGCTCCGTTCGTCGCGGCGAGAACGCCCAACTGAAATGCAGGTAATTCTATTTTATTGATACATACGCGCGCAGAGATACGCGACACTTTGCTCCTCCGTTTATTGGAAACGCGGAACAGAATCTACAGATACGACGTCGAAGCTTTATCTAAATTAAGCGTAGATTTGCTTCGTCGATCGAGCCCGAAAGAACTGTTTATCTTTCGGTTCCGCGCTCTCTTATCAAGAAATAAGCGGTCTAATCGTCAGTCGTTTCGCTCTCGCCCTCTCTAACCCTGCCGACGCGACCGCTCCTTTGTCTCCGTGACACGATTTTATCTGGGATATTCTGTTTTTTTCGTGGACGGCCCTAGCTTTCGGCGACGCTCCTCGAGAAACGTGGCTGTACGCGGATCGCGCAATTTCTCGAGAGGATCGCGCGCCTCTCTTAAGTGACGCTAATTTATCTGTGGCGCACGCGGCTACTTTCGCAGCACGCGTCCATCGCTGGTTCTAACCAGTTTTCCGCGTCCGTCGCGATATCGGCCAGCACCCTGCCCCATCTCTCCTCTCCTCTTCTGGGCCCGATCCGCGGAACGTCCAAGGCGCGTCGAAACCTCTAATCGCCGTTGACCTTCGCCTTTCGCGAGAACGATGAATGAGACCCCGCGGAAGAAAAATAGGATAAATGGAAATAAAAATGCAGCACCGCGAAAGGTCGAAGCTTTTTGGCGCGTCTAAATGTTTGCCGGTCTGGAAGAAAATGTCATATATCGATAACCCCGGCATAGCGATCCGCGATTACCCGAAAGCATCGCATTTGCGGATACCGTCCACGCTCTATTTTCGACCAGATTTTGGCTGACAGCGCCGGGCTTCGCCGACAGATGCTATCGTTTATCATAGTCCATCGTAAAAGTTGATTAAAACCGCGCGCTGTGCACGCGGTGGCCTCGTGAGGTCGGAAAATGCCTGGCGGTATGTATCGTGGTCGACGCCGACGTCAATATTGACAGAGGAGGCCGAGCAATCTCGATGATCGATCGCGCCGCTAGACGGAGGCCTTCGTCTTCTCGGAAGCCTCGGATTCCCCGGACCTCGAGGACTATCGCGAACGCGACTTGCCGGTTAAATCGGGCAAATGCGTCCACGAGCGCGTACACGTGTACGTGGCATCTAGAAAGGACGGCGAACGTTTCGTGAATGCCAGCGGTTACGCGTTACCTTGATCCGCAACCTTTCGCGCGACCACGTTCGAGCATGACTGTTCGTGGATTGCGATGCCGTTCGCTGGAACAGTGTCGAAGCCCGTGCCGTCTAGATAAACTGGTGTCAAGCGACGGCAATTGCACAATGGCCGGAATTGGTATCAATTGGTCGGTTGAACGGACGTTCTTGACGTAAATCGCGTGTCAATATTTCAGCCCGACGTCGTTCACCGCCGACTACGCCTCTACGTCCGTTCTATTTCGCGTGACGGCGCCGCCGGTCGCGGTTGCGACCATGAAAACTGAGAAAAAGACCCGAGACGACTTCGAGAGACATTTCCCGCGACCCGGCCGTGTGCAGTCGATCGAAAGGCAATCGGTGTTATATTTAGTACTTCTTTGAATTAAATGCTAGGCGCACTGTGTCGTATAAATAGATCGATCGACTTAAACGATAATCGTCTTACGAGCGATTCGATTGATAGGAAGGAGCGCGCGACCAAAGGTCAATATCCTTAAACGTTCCGCGATCGTCCAGCGCGAACGCATCTCCGACGTTCGGAGTCGAGCAAACAGATCGATTTAAATTGCGTGCCGGACAAAGGTTAACAGCGCCCGTTTTAATTTTACAGATGGCAAAACTGTGGTCGCTGGTTCACATCATTGGAACAGCTAGCAGGTCACGTTGCGCGACTCCACGCTGCGCCAGGACCGCGTGGCCTTTTTTATTGCGGCTGGGAGGGATGCGCCAGAGGTGAACGCGGATTCAACGCGAGGTAAGATGGTTTCAGTTTCTCTTTAAACGTTAAATCGATCGTCTTTTGCGATACGTTTGCTCACCTTCTGCTTTCCTGCTCCAGATACAAGATGCTGGTCCACGTTCGGACGCACACGAACGAAAAACCGCACCACTGCTTCCAGTGCGACAAAAGTTTCAGCAGAGCGGAGAACTTGAAGATCCACGCCCGTTCGCACACGGGCGAACGTCCGTACGTTTGTCCAGTCGAAGGTTGCAATAAAGCTTACTCGAACTCCTCGGACAGGTTCAAGCACACCAGAACCCACGCCGTGGACAAACCGTACTGCTGCAAGGTGCCCGGCTGTCCCAAGAGGTACACCGATCCCTCGTCCCTGCGCAAACACGTGAAAACGTACAGACACTACGTGAACAACAACGATAAGGTGCAAGAGAAGAGCTTCGACGAGAACAACTCTCAGGTTGAGAGCCGGTTCGACGCCACTTCGCCAGAAAAGCAGAGCAGCAGTACTCGATCCGAGTCGTCCGAGAAGAAAGACAGCAGCATCGAGAGTAGCGCGGCAGGGTCGAGTCCAAGGGCCAGCAATAGCTTCGAAGAGCAGAGGAGCTTCGTCGAGTGGAACAACATGTACAATCTGCAGGAGCAGCGAAAGGAACCGGAGCACATCACGCCGAGGAAGACGTACGAGCCGGAAGTGAAGATGTACGCCAGGATCTACGATGATAATTATATATTACCGGAGAGAATTCAAGTGAACCCCATGTACGTCACCGATACACCGATCATGAAGGAGAGTCCGCCGGTACAGTCGCCGCATACGAGCCCTCGTCGCGTTCCTGATTTGTTACCTGCGATAGGAATGCAGTCGACGCCCATCAAGACCGAGGAGCCCATGGAGTGCCAAAGCAAAGTGAGCACAGTCGACTACAGGAACATCGAGTCGATCATTAACAGCACGCCCTGCAAAAAGGAGACCACTGTAGTCTGTGACCCGGTGAGACATTCTGTGATAAAACGAGCGGAGGATCTAAAGATGGAGATCGAGCAAGTACCGACCAAGGAAGATATCTGCAAAGATACTACCGATTGCTGTTGTCGTCACAAGTGTTGCGTGCACAGTAACGAAAATATCCTGGAGAAGACGAAGATCTTGTCGGATCTGATTCTCAAGTCGCAGAATCCTTTGTTCAGACACCTGTTGGGCACGGTGGACCTCCAGTACGGGCTGCAGAACATGTGGGGCAACATCGTGGACACGGGCAACACCTGCGGACAAGATTTGAGAGTTAAAAACGAGAACGTTGTCGAGATGGAGCAGGATCTTCCGCTAGATCTGACGATCAACAAGTAAATTCAGATAGATTTTCCAAAATGGTTGATATTCTACATCTATCCTTCTTTCAGTTGTCGATCGATGTATCTTTCAGGGTTTCTAGAGTCAAGTCACCTCAAACTACCGGCCATGGCTATGTGTAAAACGCTTTCGAGGTCGCCCTGGAACTGAGTGCCTTAATTTCCAGTGCCTTTTTAAACGAGTCTATTTTTTACTCGGTATCGATCGTTATTGTGAAATCGGGACGACCCTGAAAGTTGATAAGTTCAGCTGAACTTTTACTCGAGCCACGGCAGGTCGTTGCTTCCAAATTTGTGACCGATTTGGACTTCTGATATTAAGAGGTTGCGTTGAATGTTTGGGGCAGAAGTTGATTAAAATTACCGGTGAAACGAAGGGTTGTTAGCGAAAATGTTACACGCTTTAGTTAGGCTGTGAAGCCAAATATGTATATCGTAATATGTTAATATCTGTCGCGCGAAGACGTAAGTGGAAGGAAAAGTTGTTTGGTCTGGAATGAGATTTGCTCAATCTTTATTCGTTAATGATTTCCTTATTTAATTAGAAACTCTCGGGCTTAGATTTAGCGGGTATCTCGATGAATCCGCTAGAGTAGAACGATTCCTGTCGATACCTGTGCATACATACACTAAACCAAAACTTAACAGACAGATTAGAAGCGAAAAGGATGCGTAGTTTTCTAGGTGGTTCACGGAAATCGCAGGTAACATTGTCGTCGTACAAGCAGCTGTATAATAATGTGTTTGACAGAAATTACTTGGTATGTTATGTTAAACATCTGTGTATGATATGTATATAAAAATATATTATGTATAAGATATACGAAGAAAAGTGCGTGCATTTCTGGAATGGAAAGAGCGTGTTTAACATTAAACTATTCAATAAAAGCACATTATTTATATAAAAAAATGTTTATTTCTTCTCCCGGTGTATAACAAGTTCCTCCCCTTCCGATAGCTAAAGTACCCGTAACACATATCGATAACGCTGGTGAAGGAATACAAAAATTTGGTAAAAATTTCTTTCCAAACATCATTGAAATCGGCGGTCGGCTTGTTATTGGCACTAGCTTTCTAGTATGTGAAAAATTATCATCGGCAATATTATTTGTACGGAAAATAAATTTTTCAGTCGCAGTTCTATAGTAGAATGAAAATAAATATGGCACCCAGTTCCGAAGGTGCAGAATCCCCGTTTACAGTTTCACGTTCCATTCATGTTCTTGCAACCTTATTATCGGCGATAATAATAGTCTAATCGGTATATTTACTCTGACAAAAATATGTAAACAATTTGTGTAGCTAAATATAACTCTCACGATATATTATGACTCATTAGAAGATCGGACATGCCATCCTTGATGATTTTCAAGCTTTCCAAGTCGGAATTTATTGTTGATATAAGTTGAGCCATACCCTGTTGCTCCATTGTCAGGTACTTAAAAGAGAAATAAAATAGATTAGGCATACCTTCGGTTTTTTAACAAATTTGTCCTCCTCAATTCTTCGTTCACGTACCGCTTTTATATCGTCCTGCGCTATGGGATCCATCGCGTACCTCTCTTGATTTTGTGTATCGGTATGGTTTCTCATTCTCAATTGAGAAAGCATTTCACTAATTCTACCTTTAAATTGCGTCGGCGCGCTAATCTGTGAGTGCATACCTTCGAACCTACGCGTTAAAACTTCCTCTTCTGGTTGCAAAGACAGCCCAACTTTACGTGTGATCTCTTGACGTACCAGCACCTACGGAAAAATTTATAAGCACGGAAATAAACGTATACTGCAGCCAATGTATATCGAATAAAAATATTCATTTACCTGCAGTACTCTATGCTGAAGTTCCAGTAACGTTCTTCGATGTTCTTTCAGCCTAGACTGTATCGCCGTGTGCTGCCTTTGTAATCTCTGTATCTCTTCGGCCGCCATATCCAAGAAACTTCTGTGCCTCATTGTTTCCTCTTCTTGGCATTTTAATCTATGCTTGACTTGTTGAAAACCGATCATTGGTACAGGTATGTAAAGTTCTGGATTAGGATTATCCAGTTGCGCCTGTTTCCACAATCGGGGATCGATGGAGCATGGTGGATTGTCCAAATATTCCTTAAGCTGTGCAGGTTCTAATTTGACCATAGCCAACATATCTTCAACGCCGTTTTGAACTAGTTGTTGCTTCTGCATCGATTGCGATAAATATGCAACCAATTCATTCGCGGGAATTCTTCTTGGCGCTCCAGTAATTCCTTTTTCGGTGACATAAACAGTCACTTGACTTTTTTCTTCCCCGGTTGGTTTGATGTTATCTATCATGACTGTTAAGTTGGGTTTATTGCCCAGAATATTATTCACAAAACCAATTAACTGTGCTTCGCCGTCCTTAACATCCTTCTTCTTTTTATTGAAACATAGTACGACTAGTCCGTCATTGTTATCGGCTTCAGGTATCCGGCTGTACCCGATGGCTTTAAATCGACATAATGGATTTTCTTGATTAAGATCAATAGCTGGCGCGTTCATAGAGTAGTAAGCCTTCCCCGTACCCCACAAGGCTTGTATAAGGTTCCATCTAGCGATAATATTGTCGCGTTCATCGTTATACAATTGACAATTAAATACAGCATTGTATAGTACTTCGGATATATTGTTAACGGTCTGCTGTTGCTGTTGTTGTTGTTGTTGAAATTGTTGCTGGGGCTGGGCCAATCCGGTCCCAAAGCCTGCGAATCCTGTACCTGAATAAATATTTTACCGTCAATATAAAGTACACTGACGTGCAATATTGTATTCATTTTAACACCAACCTGTACCAAAACCACCAAATCCAGTAGTTGTAGTTGTGGTTGCTGCTTTTGTTCCAAAAGCACCGAAGCCTGTGGATCCTCCGAAAGTAGGTGCTGTACTTGTGGTGCTGAATCCTCCAAAGAAGGAAGGTGCAGATGTAGTTGTTCCAGTTCCAAATCCACTGAAGCCGCCAAAACCTATGGAGGATGTTGTCGCTGTGGGTCCAAATCCACCAAAACCAGTTGTAGAGGCTGGTGCATTTCCAAAAGTGGAAGTTGTTCCAAACCCAGTGGCCGATGAAGCAGGTGTACTGCCAAAGGCTGGAGTGGTGCCAAATCCAGTAGTTGCGGGAGAACCGAAAGAAGGTGCAGAGCCAAAACCACTTGTTGGTGTGTTACCAAAACCAGTGGCAGCTGGTGTGCCAAATCCAGCAGCAGTGCCAAATCCTCCTGTTGCTGGAGTGGAAGAGGAGCCAAAAAGACTTGGCGGTGCTGAAGTGGCTGGTGTGCCGAATCCGAAGGACGGTGTACCAAATCCTGCTGCAGTTGTCAGTTCCAAACAAGTGATATTTAATAATAAGACATGGCAAACCTAGGACCCTAAGGGTAACTCATTCACGTTCTTCGTGTTTTATCACTCGTACTACAAAGTCATATTCGTAATACATCGAACAGTAATTTACGATAAATACGCGCGTAAAGAAATGATAGATGTAATAGCGCGAAATAGCGCTAGTTTCGTAACGGGAAATCGGTATTGGCTTTTGTTTTCACTGATTTGAAAGTGCTTCAAGTATAAAACTTGGAATGTGACAGAAATGCTTTGCATACAATCGTGACAACAATTTGCGATTTATTTGCACGTAAAATTTAATTACGCGCGTCACGAATAGTGTTAATATATTGCTGGTATTGTATAACATACTTTCGTACAGTGATAATCGGATGGAAAAAATTGTGAATGATATATAGTTAGATTGCAAAGAAAGAGGATTTTGAACAATGTCCCATATCAGTCACTATAATCAGGTAACATCAGTAACAAGGTATAAACATGGACAAATCTTAATTAAGCACTAGCATCCAATAGGACACCAAATATGGACGGCTTGCGCATAAATTATTAGAGATTGCTTCAATTTCTGGTAGAAAGGTTGTACGACGGCATGGCGGCCAATCATCAGAATCTTCTACCGAATTGCTTCACGAGATTGGTACTACAGACGTAGCAATTGGGGTACAGATATTACAGATCATACATTACATGTATTGATATGTCCCTTTTCTCCGAATCATAATACATATTATTAATCTTTGTAAAGGATGCTACAGCAGAAATAATGATAACAACGATAGGTAAAATACCGAATGAAATGTACGATCTAGAAGATACGACCATTAATTCGAATCTGGTCACGCATAAACAGCACAGTCGAATTGCATTTGAACAAGCCGTTGCAGCAACAACACATTCTTACGAAACAAATAATGAATCCTCCAGTCACTCTTCAATTTTAATCGCTTTGCTAATTGCACTTTTCATTATATTATTTTTGTGCTGCATCACTGCGTGTTTGGTAGCTAAGGCCAAACGGAAAAATAATTTCTTTGGGAGTGGCGACACAGAGTGCGAACCAGGCTGCACTGGCATGAATCAACCACTGCTGGACAAAATTTCTAGCAGCACAACCAAAACAAGCGTAACCTCCTTGAGAAACTAAACATATATTCGGCAGAAGCCCACTCAAAGCGTTGCGAGCGGCTTTTATTGAGCAAAATGGTGATGCTGCTTCGCGAAATATGAGTGTACAGCACAGCAACATAATACGAAGTACATTATACTATAAGTATGATATATGACGAAACAGCACATTCAAAATTTGACTACGTTTCCAAATTGTGATCTAAAATTACGTAGAAGCGATATGTCTTTTCAAGGAAGAGAAAATATGCGAAAGAATGTTTGATAAAAAGTCGCATGTAACAGGATGCAGGAGGAAATGTGAGTTAACCTAAAATCTAAAGGACATACCTGGCTTGACCGGCGTCGACGAAGTAGACGTCGTCGCACCACCAAAGCTGAAAGCAGGAGCTGGCGTCGAAGTTGTTACTCCGAATCCCGTACCAAATGACATTTCTGTGATTAAACTAACTTTGACGTAAGATGAAAGAACAATTTATCGCGCGCAGCTTAGATTACTTCGTACAAACTTATAAACGACAGTGGAACCAATATGGCCGCAGACATGTGCGCGCACCTAAATTTGTCTTACCGCGCATTATGTGGGCCACGTGATATTGCCGACAATTTAAATTTGAAACATTGAAATAGTTACAATACAAGTTACAATCTCAGTCTTAAATTTGTAACTAATTTTATTTGATTTTTTAATACACGTGTATTTCATTTGTACTACATATTTTTCATAAACGTCGCATGGATCTATAATGTATTAAATATACGCACTTTTTTAAAGAATTATATGTATTATCATTCCACATTTCAAATGAAACTATATGTAACTTTATTGTGCAATCTCGGATGAAATCACGGCGTTGCAACAATACGATTTTAATGAACTGTTTCGATTCGACCCATTGGATCTCTCGATATTGAATACGAGGACGACCTGTCACGAGTATACATATAATTGATAACACGGCAGATTTTTGTGAACGATCGATCGATTCAAGCGCGAGAGACCTGTTCGATAAGCGCAGGGTTATCAATAACATATACAATATGTGAATTTGTAACGAATTTTATAATTTAAAAACTTAAAAATAAATATATCTCCATATTCTAACGTACATATATGTATATGATACTTTCTTTAACAGTTCGATAAGACTATATGTATATGTTTATCGTATAATAATTCTAGTCGAGCGCAGTTCGCGCGACAGTCGATTGAAGAAGTACAGTAAAAAATATGTGGATGAGCGCGATGATCATTATACTAGAAACGGTACAACGTAAACGTTCGTAAAATCTCTCTAAACATCGTGTACACGTAGAGTGGCGAAATTGTAATGCACGTATGAAAAAACTTGTGCTTCGTGGCTTATCCAATCTACGTTATACACATAAGTCGTCTTGTATACCCATAAAATCTGAATTGCAGTCAAATCACATTATCTTTCCTTTCATAAAATCAAACTGTTCCTGAACCCAAGAACCTTCGATCATATTCATCACGTATAAACGTCGATCTTTACCGTTTCACTAAAACAATTATTCAATATATCGTCATCGGTGTAATACCTTGTGTTTCGACTAAGTCGTAATTGCGCAACATTTATAAATGTCTTTGTAAATATCTTTCAAGAGTTCGATATATTTCTTTTAATAGTTTTTAAAAAAAAAGGAGACGTACACGATGGTTGCAGCATCTCTCTTAGGAATTATCCGAGTAACAACGTATCTCTTTTGAGTAATATGGCGAGAAAATTCAGTTCCCATCGGTTCAACGTGATGCCCAGTTTCTCGACGGTTACAAAATAAGAATATGCAGTTCCGTGGATTTTACGCGTGTACATTTAATGCTAGTTTTAGAAGAGAAGGGGAAATAGATACGCTTGTCGCGAACTTTTAGCCCGTTTATACGTTAATATGCTCGTATTGCTTTCGTCATCCTAATCGATGAGGTCTTGCGTTCATCCAACCTGGTCCGCTTCTAGAAAGAAGAATTCAAAAAACGATAATCCTTCGGATATCATACGAAATTGATAGAGAAACTTTTTTTTCTTTTGTCCATTCATAAATAATTAATAGCCGACTCGAACACTTCTGCTTCGTGGACGTGCTGAAAGTTTGAGCCGCAAAAAGTATAATCTGAAAGATTACACGTTAACGGGTCATAACTACGCCGATCCGCCTCATCAAGACTCCCAAATTATTTATGAATGGCGCAACAATTGTAGCTTTTAAATCTCGTTAGCACGTTCGCTGTTTGCGTGTACCTTCCACATTGCCTGCGATCGAATATCACCTGCCAACATCCAATTTCGCGTGACGCGCAACGTTCCGTACAATTTGGGAGCAGACTTCATGAGGCTTACATCGATTCGCTGTTTCGGAAACGACCAGGCTATTGTCTAACGAGATTTAACTGCAATTACTAGAAATCGTGCATGTACGGTATAAAAAAATTAGGCCTGAAGAAAACGAGACGCTCGAATGTGACTTTTGTGAATGTGGCTAAAATCATACGATATTTCAAGGTAACAGTTTCTTTTTTTCTACCCCTCGTGGACCGTTCAATTTGTCAAGTTCCCGACGGAACGGAAACGTTCCTCCTCTCTGTTTCATTTCCGTTGATTTTTTGGACCCGTGTAAACCGTGCGCGAAGAAATTCGGATTATCGTGCATTACCGCGTCGGCAGTTTGCGATTACGGACGCCTCAGTAAACTATTCAGAAAAGTCAATAGTAAATATTTTACGAAATGTTTGGTCCGTGTTGTATAATCGATTCGTGCGACGTTCTCGGCGTTATGCAAATTGACCCAACAGTAGTTGAATTAATGGACCTGTCCGACAAAACTTCTCTGTACAAACACCTTCGTATAATAATAAAATCTCGAGAATCGGAAATATCTATGACTGGGCGATAAACTCTCGGGGTAACGAAACGATCGTTGTAAACGAGAACAGCGCGCGACAACCGTAGGCCAACTTTTGATCCAGGATACGTAGAAATGTCCCGCCGCGTTGTGGACCATTTTAGACATCGAAAACGTGTTACTACGGTCACATTTAGATTTACAAGCTCCTCTGTACGACTTGGTGTGCACATACATTCAACATTTATACGTTTAGACACCGAGTACATAGACACATCGTACGAACTATGAACGTATTGTTAGAGAGGAAGCTGCCTCGAACTAACGAGCCGCCTGTTTGCTTCTCAGAACTGCGGTGCATCGTTTCCCTTTATAGTTTGAATATAGATTGTGACAAGCCTTGCCAGTGCATGAGATAAACCAGGCTTTGTTAAAGAGAGGAACAAGTCTGAATTGTCTAAAATGGAATTTCGATTGCAAGAAAGAGGAGATATGCTCGACCCGTATACATAAAATTCAGCATATGAAATTTGTTACGAGCAGTGTCGAGTCTACGAGTCTACAAGTATGATCCTGAGAACTCAAAATCGGAAGCAGAAGCCCGGGATGATTGTGTGTAAACGGAAATACCCCCACCGATTGCACTGTCCGAAGTCCCCTCACCAGTTACAAAATCGGCGACTATCAGCGAATCCTTTGGCGCGTTCCCGCTGCCACATTTCGTAGTGTCGCGGTCGGACAATATCTGCTTGAGTACCTTAATCTTTTCTTCTTTCTGCAAAAAGAAATAAGCCGTTCCCGATGAGCCATCGTCGATAACGACATCCCGAGCATTGGAATATTTTCTTACCGCGGCAATGAGTTTCTGAAGCTCGTCGTTTTCGCTGAGAAGCTTCTGATACTTCTCCTCGTCTTCCTTCGACATGCCTACGTCCGGATTGTACTTGGACTCGGCCTTGTCCCTTGGGTGCCTAATCACCTCGATCACTTTAGGCACAAAGATCAACGCCATGCTCAAGAAGCAGCAGAAAATAATGGCGAGCGCAACGAACGCGAAACTTGCATCCTGTTGGCTCGCAATCACCAGCGTGACCGGTGCTGTGATTACACAAAGGATAACCACATTGTATATCGACATCCCGACGTATCGCGAGTCGTTTATCTGTTTAACTTTGATGCTCCTCGTCTCGTACGCCAAAAACAGCCCGAACACGAGAATGATTCCTTTGTAGCTGTACATTAAACCTGAAAAGAGGGCATAGCTTTTGTAATTTCTCGGAAGCAAACGGAAAGAAACGTCTCTGTCGGCGAACGTACCGAGCCAAATGTTATTGTGTACGCTCTCGCAGTGTTCCAACTCTGGACTAATTCTCGCGTCGTCGTCCCCGTACGAAGGAGACTCCAGGGGAAACGTTTCCACCTTTCTTTGCAAAGGGTCGAGCACTTGCCAAGAGATTAGCAGCACAATGTCGACCACCAACAAACCGCTTACCATCGTATACAGTTTCCATGGTTGTATATTCTTCTGTATGGACGAAACTTTTTGTTTAGCCATGAACAACTAAAAAGAATCGAGAATACGTTAAAGTTAAAGTTGAGGGTCGTACGAGCAGGATCTGCAAACCATGCAGGGGCGGGCGCTCTGTGTGGCAAACTAGAAACATTCGTTAGGTGATTAATCGAGTAACTGACGATCGAACGAACACGCGATTGCAGTGGGTGAATTTCTCAAACGCTTCTCATTCGTTACACCATACTCACTTTCGCCTGATCGGCTTTCGTTTTCGTCGTAAGCCTGTGGACCCGCCACACTTTGCTAAACATCGCGCCAAACGCGAGGGTGAAACCCGTGGAGAGCATCCACGCCCTAGCTTGGCAGATCGCGGAGTACTCCCATGGCGCGATGAATCTCCCGTCCATTCCTAACAGAAACACCGACACGAAACACGCTATCACTCCTACCAGCATGATAGTATTGCACACAGGATGGGACGACGTGATTACCCTGAATAAGTGTGTAATAAACATCGATGTTAGCAAATCTTTGGAGCGAACGAAACCGCGCGACGAAGCACCAAAATATACCTCCGGTGCCTATTCCAAATATTGAAAATGATCAGGCCAACAGCTGTCACGATCCCCACCGACGATATAGTCCCCATGCAAATGAACAGAGGCAAAGAGACCGTCCTCAGGACGGTTCTAACGATAGTCCTATCTTGCGGTATTTTGCCACCGATCCATCGTTCCATGTTCCTCCAGGTCAGATTGTCGCTTTGCGTATCATAGTATCCTAACTTAACGTACTTCCCATCGACCACCTGCTCGATTTGGGTCAATGCGATTCTATCCCCTTGCGAGCTGAACGCAACGTATCCCTGCAGCACACACACATGATCGATAAGAGATGGGACGTTTGAACATTAGGCACACTTTTACGATTCACGTACAGACACTCCGAGAAACTGCGTGGAATTAATCGCCGAGTAAATTTCGTCGGCAATCTCCTTGTTGGTGTACGTGAAATTCTTCAGGCTTTTTCCTTGCTTGCTCAACTTCTCCATGGACTTGTTGAACGCTGCGGTTCAAATACGAAACAGTAATGGAATGCAACTGTACACCCTGGTTACGAAAAACTTGACTCTCTTACCCAGTGCCACCGACCAAACCGCGTCGTAAGCCAGAGGAGCCTCCTGATATCCTTCGGGATATCTATTGTTATCGATGTCGTAGCCATCCTCTTTCAATTGTTTGTTTAATCTTAGCCTGAAGTCCTCGGAAGTCATTCCGCTGATTGTCGTATCGTTATTTTGATTCCACATGAGCGCTTCGGTGGTTAAATGTCCCTCTGCCGCGAGTCTCATTTGATCCTTCGTACACGTGATTCCCTCTTTGTCCAGGTTCACTTCGAACCAGTTGTCCTCGTACCACCCGATGAAAAACCACACGTAACTTTTCCCATAGAGGTTTTGGTGATACAGTTCGCAAAGGACTCTCCTCGCGGCCACCACGTAAAACAGGCCGACGATGATCCTGGCGTCCTGGCGACGAAGATTCCTCACCGCGTCCGATGGATCCGATAGAAAGCTCTGACGAGTGACTATTTCTATTCCTGCCTCTTTGCACCGCGCTTCTAAGTCTTCTACAGTCTGCAAGTGGAACGAGAAATTATTACGTTCTCACGTTTTTCCGATGCATTAGTTTGCGCGGCGATTAAACCGAAAGAATCTTACAGATATGAACACTTCTTCGGCTTGCTGTAATATTGCCACTCGAGACCATCCGAATTTTTGTAGCAGTTTGATTCTCGTCGGATTGTGCACCGTGGCTGAAGGGTGTGTCCTGAAAAGGGTCGGGAACCGATTTCGATCGGACAGCGCGGGGGACGATGCTCCATAGCATAGCTGAAAGTGATAAGCGTTATCATTTTTGTAATTCGTCCGAAGCAAAGAGTGACGCTTTATCGATACTCACTACTACCAAGTTCCACATCTTGGCGGCCTCGGCGACGGTTGTACAGACGGTGCTACATCCCGCTAGCAACATTAATTTGCGCGGTTTGTAGTACAATAAATTATACATCACCGAGGCTCCAAGGCCCGGCTCGCACTGGAAAGAAGAAATAGACAAAATCAGAAAAATGCTTCGCGTTCCCTCCGTTACTCTACTAAAAAACTTTCATTGTAAATATTTTACATACCTCGCTGTCGTTCGAGTGGAGCTTCAGCGTGAATCCTGGTAGTAAATTCTTCTCGCGATTGACATCCTCCAAAGCCAGGTTCACGGCTGGCATGCAAGCCTATCAAACGGAAAACGTATTAACTTCGTGGAACCTTTAAACACATTGAAATCCAATTATCGCTCACCTGACCACCCTGCCATCCACCCTCGCCCGCTATCGGAAAAATGCCACCGATGTGCAACACATTGTCGGCATCGTCGGGTGGCGACGAACTCCCAATCGCTCCCGTAAGCGTTACAATGATTAAAAGCTCTAACATCGTGCTGCTCGACCAGTTTTGTCATCTACTTATGCGGCCAGCTTTGTGTATTCTGTATTCGCCGTTCACCTTAAGACACACCCCAACAGCACGATGCTGATGGTCGCGCTTTTCTCACTTGATTCACGGCCATCTCCGTAGATCACTGATCGCCGCTGTGCGAGAATCGCTGATTCGTGGAACAACAGTTTTAATCGCTGCACGGGGTTCCGCGAGGCGAGGGCGGCGCACTCGCGGGGATGATCCAGTATAAACTGCGTGGTTATCGAAACGCGACGGTCGCGACATTAATACTGCCTCCACGCATTTTCTATCGCGTTCACGGACCCCCGACGCTCCTCCTTGCGCGACAGCTCGGAAAATTTTCGCGTGCGAACGGATTTACTGAACACTGAACGTTCGCGCGAGGTTTCTATTGATCTCATCCCGGTTTTCAAGGATCGTAGTGGGGGAGAGGGTGGTTCTCTGTCCTAGGTTTCTAGTACAAAATCAATATATAAACGATTCGACCTTACAGTTCGTTCATGACCGACGGCCTTGCGTGAAATCGAGCTTCGGGATTTTTACTTTCGGCCAAAGGAATAGAAATATAGATAATGCGCCCGTCGCTCTTTATCGATATGATCTTCAGCGATTTGAAATTGGAGGACGCACGCGATCGCTTTACTCGGTCGATAAAATCGCATCAGCTGACAGTGTTGTGATTCTGTCATGAGGCGGGCTGAAAGATTTGTGTTTTCGTGACGTGAAAAGCATGCTTTTATGAGGAAAAGTTGCTGATTTTTATTCTATACAATGACGGCCCAACGAGCATTGCCGCAAAGTAAGGAGGCCTTGCTAAAATCGTACACCACCAGATTAAAGGAGGATGTAAAATCGATGCTAGAAAATTTCGAAGGTACGCTTTCTAACCTCACTTTGATCACGCTACGCATGGGTAGAAAAGCTAATGTTTTTCAAAGAAAAAGTAATTTTCAGTTATAGAATGCATCCATAATAATCAAGAAATTCCATTAGGGTACTGAAATTACCCGACTAAATTATCTGACTGAACCTATAGCGGCTCGAAGTTGCCCTAGCTGTAAGTTGTTTTTATTGTTTCACAGAAATTATAAAGTTAGCCAAAGGCGAGAGCGACTCTCAGTTGTCCCGGATGACACAATGCGAGCAGGACACGTATGAAATGCACGTCAGGGCGGCAAATATAGTTCGGGCAGGGGAATCTCTAATGAAGCTGGTCTCCGACATTAAGCAATACTTAATCCTGAACGATTTTCCGTCCGTGAACGAAGCCATAGCACAAAACAGTAAACTGTTCAGAACAAAGCAAGCGGAATGCGATCAAAAGCTAGCATCTTTACGGGACGACATGGCGGCCGATTTATACGACCTGGAAGAGGAATACTACACGTCGATATACAAATAACACGGACCTCTATTTTCAAGGATGTGCAATTGTGTGTTTGCCTGGACCATATATTGACTGAAGTGTGATTTATTTGTTCAATAAACTGTATATATTTATTTAAATAAATAAGAATAGTTTTGATAGTACATTCCTACTTTTTAATTGGGAGCCTGACGAGACACGCGAAAAAGATAGGCTTGACGATACAATAATTTGGGGGTAATTGTCTCATTTTATTACTTGAATATCTTAATAACACACAGACGATACATCACACAATACTTCTAACTGGTAAGTATACTCAATAAGGTAATTGTGGATTCAAGCTTCGGATAATAATAACGACAATAAGAATAATGAGCATAATCATAAGATGAATAAGAATGAGAATAATCTTAGAATAATACTATCTCCAATTTAATCCTTTACTTGAACGACGATGCCCTTCCATATACTGTACAGCGATCATTTACAGAAATAATACGGAGTTCCTTGGGTCGGAGCAACGAAATCACGTCGATTTACCAACGATCGACCGATCAGACTGATAGCAGAACGCGTGTGGGATTGAAATTTGGAATGTTGTTTGATTCATCGTAATCTCGTTTACTCCGTGGTATTGTGGAAATACAAACTGAGCGGTCGACACGGTACTGTTTCCTTAAAATATTCGGAAGCAATTATGTATGTCGTTATTAGGGAAAGTAACAAAAAAAAATATCACAGTGTAAAATGTAACGCTGTGACACAGACCCATCAAGCATCGATCGAACGATAACGCGGAATCAAATGAAAAGCGATATTGCTGCAGGATATGCGAGCATATGTGTATGTAGTCGGAATAGTAGCGCCTAAATGGGCGACGGAAATTGGAACGCAATTGTTGCTTCGGCGTATAAATGAATTTCTATCGTTAATTATTATCATCGTATCGTACATTTACCCTTGAATCAGTCCGCGATCACGCGATTAAATCCTAGTCGAAAGTTAACCATACTGTCGCAATCATACTTTAAACATTTACGCGCGATTCAACATGTAGTACTTTCGAATTTTCGACGTTAGCGTTACCACTTCAAACACAATATGGACAACGAAAAGAAACAAAAGTACGCGCAATAAATCGACCTCAAAGCAATTGAATTGTTCCGTGTTTCATATAAACCCCGAGGAACTTTGAGGTCGATAATAATTTAGTATGTACAAAATTTGATTCGCTTAAAATTAACACTCATCATTAACAAATCAATAGCATTTTCCCGTAGCTTTCGTATCGAAACAGCTGAGATAATCCTTATTTTTTTTTGTTTGGTCCTCGTCCAAATGTAAGAAACAAAAAACAAATGAAACAAATTTAACAAAACAATATCACATGTACAGAGTGTTTTTCAGATCGAGTTGCAATCGAAAATAATGCGATTCCTTGGGCCCAAGTAAGCCGAATATATAAAATGACATTTTTTTATACGGAGCTCCGCTTTTTAGTAAATCTAATTCGAATATTCGTTGTGCATGTCTTGCGTTTCAGATGCCATAATCTGCGTGATCCCTTCGATATATTTATACTTTAGCTAAAAGGTACACTGTGCTCGAAAAATAGGAAACATCGTTTTTCGTTTAAACATAATGCCATACAGAACTGCGAACAAGGAAAGAATCTGAATATCGTTTCACGCTTTCTTAATTCATCGAGAAAGAATTTGTGAACGACATGTAACATAAAGAAATTAATTATTCATAATGGTGAACAGCTGGACTGAGTAAACCAGGCAGATTATAGACTTATAGTTTTGTATACGCATACACGACGAGTAACAGTTTTCTAAAAAATCGAATCTCAATATTTGACTTAGTTTTGCCCGAGGAATCACCTTCTATTCAATCGTACCGCGATTTTGTAAACACCCTGCATATGTAAGTACATCTACATCGAAATGTGAATGAACTTTGAGCATCCGTAAGATAGATATTAGTATTATTTAACGCACCTTTAGTATAAATAACGAATTATTCAGCATTTACAATTCAGAGTTATTCCTGGACCAAAACTTTCGCTTATTATACATATTATATTAAGTATATTAAGTAGACTTATATTCTACTTTGGCAAAACCCTTTACAAATCTAAACTCGAATGCTTGATTATTTTTTTTTCGATCGAATCTTTTTCTTGCACTCAATCGTTTTCTTCTTTAAAATGTTGCATAAAATTCTGGCCTTCGACTGGCAGCTTGAACGTTAAATAGCCCAGCGATAAAGTAATCTCAAAAAGGTTACAAAATGATTCAGTTCCATCGTCGACTTCTCTTCGTTTGTTATAAAATGTGCCAAAAAGGTGATATGCTCGTTTCACTCTATTTTGTTCTTCTTTTTCTTTCTCCTTCTGCCCGTCCCAGCAAGATTCACCGATCATCGGGCTTTCCATTTAAAGTGCTCTCGAGAAAAGGAAAGCACTGATCTAGCTTGGCAGTTTTAGTTACACTTTACTT
Organism: Nomada fucata; assembly: GCA_948146005.1. Lineage (NCBI taxonomy): Eukaryota > Metazoa > Arthropoda > Insecta > Hymenoptera > Apidae > Nomada > Nomada fucata. The sequence continues at coordinate 36,805,770 of OX411276.1, read as the reverse complement.
AGGAAAATCTCTTCACTTCGTTATCGTAGTAAATACAAAGTAAATGCATATACTTGGAATGATACTGTTTATCTTTTCGCTTAATTATCTAAGAAAAGGTTGCATTTGTCTCGACGCGTTCGCGAACGAACTTTCGTTCCTCCTTCACCACCTCTTTTATAACTTTTGATTCGTTTCCTGCGTCGAAGAAAGAAAACTTTGCGCGCAGCTCTTTAAGACAGCGAACTAACTATGTAAGGCGAGTTCCGATCGTGAACGCGTTGCGTGATGCATTCCTCAAAGCATTGCAGTTTGCTTAATCATACGGTGAGCAATCGTCACGTAGTGACGGCCTGTCGGTAGCTCTCTAAGAAACTTCTTAACATTAGTCTCCTCATCATTTAATAGGGACCGCTTGCATATCTTCTTTAGAATAGAAGGCTCTTGTTTCGTGCCTACGAAAACGTGAAAGAAAAATACTTTATAATTAGTCTTCTGAGTAGTCGGAACATGGAATTCCTAGCTCTTCTCCAAGAGCTTTTGAGCTTGTCGGGAGTTTCGCCCCTTCACGTATTTTCTCTCGATCTCTCCAGACGACGTCAATAGAGAAGATCTCCCGTAGTTTCTGATCCCCATGCACCGGCATCCTGAGCTGGCTTCAGATAATCCACTTCGGTCTCGTTCTCCGTCTGGCCTGGCGACGAAGTCGACGTGGAGGTCGCGGGTGTCGAAGATACCGCTCTGGTCACACCCAATTCGAACCCTTCAGACGTCAAGTCCACTTTGCTAGGAGTGTAATTGGCTAGGCCACCACCACCTGCGGGGAACAAGATTTAGCTCTCGATCCGTTTTCAAACAAATATTGGGTCGAACGAAATATTTGGACAGCAATCAACGCGAACGCCATGTACGCACAAGCACAGGCATGAATAGTTCTCTAACAAAAGGGGCAAAACATTTTTTTTCCCAGAGAAATACAGCGTTTAAAAAAGAGCTGAGAGTCTTCGCAGCTGTCCACGAGGGGAATTAATTCGTTCGCGTGTAAACATGAAATAAACTTGCACACCGTGATGCAAGCTCGTGGCGGCAATGATTAAAATTACCGAGAAGGGACGGCATGCTGGTCGTCGAATTGGTCGAGGACGTTTTATTGCTGATCGGAGCTGATTGCTCGGCGGAACCGGAAGTTTCGCCATCCACGCTGCTCTCACCCTCCAGCATCGATGCCTCGCTGGGATATTCGAAGGTACGAGTGGCCGTGTCATCAAACTGTATTCGATGCTGAAACAATCGTAACGTTGCAGCGTTTAATTAACTGTACGCTCGCTAGATGAACTTAAGAGCGACGAGTCTAACGGAAACGAACTAAATTGAGCCATTCGCCGCGATAAAGCGTGGCACGCGACTATTGTGAACCAGATGGTTGCACGACGAAAAGAGCCACATGTCTTTTGTGTATCGCGCGGTGTGCGTAGAGTCAGGTACAAATAAGACGCGGGCAGAACAAACAACGGCAACGGTATGCAGCCTGAAATAACAGTAAGCCGTCACACTCGATGCTTTTTCGACTGCGAGCGAGGACATCGCCTCCTCGTTCGTTTCTTGTCGACGAACATGATCAAAAGAGAAAGCAATTCTTTTTCTAGAGAGCCGCTGGAGCTTGCCGCTTACTGTTCGTCGTGCATCTGTTTTGAGGAAACCATTGGTCAGATCGGATGTTTCGGACCGCGAGAACCGCTAGCAACTTGATGGAATAAGATATTAAAGTAGAATGGGTCATCGGTTTCTTTCATGTCCGAGACTTCTCGGTTCCATAAATCCCAATCAATATTTTATATCGACCGAACCGCAACAATAGCAACCGGCATTAAATAGACTGCCACGCGTACAAGCGTACCGCAGAGAGATTCTATCAGCTGGTTTGCGAGCTTTACGTTCGATTCTTCGATGCGGCTCTTGGATGAACTGCTCCGGAACAGGCATGCGAGTCGACGAAGGTCAGCAACGCGAGGAACTTCCTGGTTAATTAATGGTGCTAGTTAATTACTATCGACCATTCGTCTCGGGCCATCGACAGCGAACAGAAAAACTTGCATCACCTGCTTCGAGGCAGTTGAACAAGTTATCGATTCCACGGAAGAAGGGTCTCCCGTAAGCTTTGCTCGTTCCAGTCGAAAGAAGAAAAAATGAACGTTTTGAGCAAACGCGGACAAAGGTCCTGCCGATAAATGGAACACGCGCAGCGTTGTCCAAACGCGAATATCAAGACGGAAAGCTAGATTCTACGACGCTTGGCTTGCAGGGCCAAGCGTGTTCGCGTGCAACGAGTGTCAAATCATTCCCCGAACCGAGATGCATGGGAACCCGTAAGGGCTCGCGCTCATTGGTCGCCGGTATATTGATTTTCACGAAGAAAACAGCGAACCGAACTACCCTCAAAAGAGAGTAAACCTTTTGTGTCGCGAGCGTGCTTCCTCGACTATAAAATCAACCTCGAGCACGCTGCCTGCAAGTACCCGTTTAAACTCGTTACCAAACCTTTGTCGAGAAGGTTTTACGAAGCGACCATGGCGCGCCGAGTGTTTAAGCGCCACGGAGGAAGCTCATTTTCGCAATAAGAGGACAACAGTTGCGCGAAATATTTACGACGCTCCTCAGTTTCGAGAGAATCAATTCGATGGATCCTGCGTGCCGATCAAGCTTCTCCCTTTCTGGCCTCGTTAAGAAACAGATAAGCAGGAATCCCGATAACGACGTCGTTTCGTTCTGCTTTGCATCTTTACGATCGATAAAAAAACGTTCGCTCGGTTTCAAGAATCCCTTCGACCCGTTCCTCCGGAACACGCTTCGAACATCGGGCTGCGAGATGCTTTTCCGTATACCCGGCCTGGTAGATTTTTCAGGGAAATTAGCCGGGGGAAAAGTATGAACATTGTCGCAGACAGGCCGTTATTTCACCGTAGACACCGGTGAAACAATGCGCCTGTTATCGTTCGCGAGAAAGGAAACCGTTTATCGCGGCGGACAATAGAAAGAGGAAACTAAACGGACTTTATGTATTACGCGTTCACATTTTACGTCCCACATGCGCCGCCTCGTAACGCCTTTAAACGCGGTCGCCTCGCGTGCTGCGTTTCGACCGAAAATTCTGCAGATCCATTCGCGTTCAGACGGCCTGAATAATGTAGGGCTACGTCGAAAACGCGATGGCTGGGACGTAAGTAATTGCGCGCTGCAGATCGCTCGCAGGCCGGCTCGCGAAAACACCCCCTTTATCGCGGAACGGCCGATCGGGGGAGACGTAAAGTTTAACGTGGCGCGAACTGAACCCGATGATACTTGGGGGGCCGGTGAAACGCGAGGGGTGAGACACAGCGCAGACTTGCAACGCGGAAGCTTTTTTTCCTTTGCGCGGCGGCGAGTCGATGGAGAACATACGGTAGGTACGCAACATAAAAGCAGCGAGGAATTTATCGTCGCGACGCCCCGTTCCCTCGAACACCCGCGCGCCAAATGGACGCATAAAAGCTTGCTCTTCGTGGTAAAAACTAGACGCGAATGCATCCGTTGCGCCCGAAGTATCGCGAATTCAAAGAGCAAATCGCTGCTCGATCGAATTTGCCCTACGCCAGTTACCATCGAGAGCTTGGAAGCGCGATGAAAAATGGTGCGCATGCAACGTGCTTGGAAAAATCGAAGCGAACATGCCGCAGAGATTGCTCAGCGATGACATTGGACGACGAATTTTCCGGAACGAAAAATCTGTTGCGCTGTCCTCGTTATTTGCGTTGCCAGTGACGAGCAATTGAGGAGAATTTTTTCGAGATCCCGCGGACGTTTATTGTCGGTCGGATGGATTTCTTTGGATTACCGTTACCAGGTGAACGCGCGCGCGTCGTCAGAAGCAATTTGGCCAAGACCACGAGTGTTTGCATTATTTCGTCATTTGCATACGCGTTGAGCGACCTATTCAATGACGATGCACGTAGGATACATTCCTTGAAAAGAGCCCGCGAAGCAGCGGCGTATTTATGAGACAACCCGAGCAGAATTTATAGATGCGCAGATAGTCTCGTTCGACTAGACAATGCTGGAAACATTTCCTCGTGCAGGTAACCAAGGGTGACGCGGTAAATGAAACGCCCTGCGCGTTGCACTTTTCGATAAGATTCTAAACGGCGCGTAAAAGCAATTACCCGCCGACTTTTCCGCAACGGAGCTACATTAGAAATTCTAATCGATACCTTTTTCTTCGCCGCCGATCCTGTGCTACGTTTCTGCGTTGTTGCATGCCCAACGGAAGCAGCGATATATTGACGCGCTTCCACCTCCGTTCGCGGGAATTACAATTGACTTTCGCATTTTTTTTCTCCGCTGACCGCGTCGAGACGATGCAACTGCATTACAATCAAGTCGGGGGAATTACTGGCTGGGCAATTTTCTCCGGAATGGAACGATCTCGCAATTGTTGCGGGTGGTGACGGCACCCTGGTGTCGACGACCACGTTGCTCGCGCGAAGGAACGAAAATCCGGGCAAAAGTCGTTCCACGCGTAATAATCTAGCAGTGCAGGTGAAATCCGAAGGTATCGAATGCTCGGAGACGTGCCTTTGAACTTGAAATTGTGAAACTTCGCGCAACGAATGGGCAATCACGGCGTAACAGGCCAGCCTGAGCGAATTGTGCTGTTTCATTAAGCATCTGGAGCATTGGAATTTCGATGGAAACGGTGACGAAACAGCGAGCGCAACGAATGCCCGTGCGAAAACTTCGAATTCTCGACCCGGTTTCGGTCAAGGCTGCCAAACGATACCGGGCTAACAGAAATTGCTGACGACTGTCAACACCTGGCAGGCAAGAAGCGTAGCGCGTTTCAAGTTTCCTATTTCAGCTAACAACGATGGACGATTACGATGTCGCGTAACTTTTCAACGCACGCTTCCACAAGAAAACGCTGGATGGTCGATCTTTATGCAAGACAATTATGCAACGCGTCCCTGCGGCCGTACCAGCTGCTCATTGTCGTCGTGCAGCTTCTGAGAATTCGTGGTTATAATTGCTCGCCGGGGCAACCTTTGTTTTGCTTGCGCGCTCGCAATTGAACGGCCCAAAGAGACATTCGCAATCCCTCTGTCGAGATGCACGCACGTTCACTGCAACGTGACAATTCACTGGTTTACTTGACGAGCGACTCGATAAATCCTTGACGATCAGAGATTCTAATGAGCTCTTTAAATCGTCCGCGATAATTACGTCCGCGAGCAGAATTTCACGCGGAAGGCTGATTGCCAGGAGCAACAGACGTCGGTCGATTCGGAGCGAGATACGAAGACCGCAGCCTTGAAGCGCGACCGAGTACACATACCACTGACGCTCGCGATTATTCGCATTATCAGATGCTGCACGCGTAATGTCCCTCGTAATGGTTTCGCACTGGATATGTGCTCGTTGCCTTTCGCGGATCGCTATTAATAAAAGAACGGTGAACAACTGCGACGTCGATCGCGATCCTGCCGACACTCGTGGATCCACTTGCCACCACTCCGTTAGAAATCCACCTGCTGACGTTCCTTCTATCAACGTCCTCGTGCACTCGACGGTCCATTAATCGTTGACTCGAATCGTCTCTGCCATGGTCGGTGTTCTCCTGCCGATCTGGAACTCGAGGGCTCCTTTTCAAGGAGAGAATAACTTAATTCGTTCTGGCACTCCGATTGCCGTACCGTACCGACATTATCTACAGTCAACGTTCGTATTTCTCTTTCGGATCGTCCGTCTTTTTCGTCCGGGTATAGCATGCACGTTAAAGAGCGTACCTGTGATTCCCACGTGGCGGTGTCTCGCCGCGTTACGCGGGCAAGGAAATTCTGTTCCCGCGAAACGCCGGTTACGTTATTGTTCGCGCGTCTTCGATTTCAGGAGAGAAATTTTCAGCGTGCTGAAATATTCAACCGGGGAACAGGGTCAGTGAATTTCGCACGGACGTTTTCTTTGTTCCACCTATTTTCCTATCGCGTCGTCGGCTAAGGTGCGCGACGGTTTATTGTCCAATGACTCTGCACAAGACTCGGTATCGGCGATACAAGCGACTGTTTGCGAAGCGAAACCGTACGATACGCGCGCGGAGCAAAGTGGATCGTAAAGAGCAAATTATGTACAGCAAAGACGGCCAGTCGGTGTTTGCTGGGAAAGAACAGTTTCGCAACCGAAACTTCCTCGTTTCGTTGCTTTTCGCGGCGCCCCGTGAATTGGCCAATCGGAAAATTCTCTCCCCCGTTGGCTGCGTTTCCCGTAAGAAATACGAGCCTTTCCGCGGGCATTATTAGAGAAAAATTTGTTCGGCAACGGGGTATCGAGCAATTTCTGTCGCTTCTGACGCGCGGGACGCACGCGGGTCGAGCAACGCGTCATCTGGAGCCAACGTTTCCGAGCCGTGCAATTTTTCACCGTTAGAATTCCTTTCCGTTCAATAAAATGAAAATATAGCGTAGAAGTAACCGGTACGCACCTTCTTGCAAGATTTCTAAGCCAACACGCGTCGAGTTGCAGGGAAACGTTCTCGCGCCGCGAAGATAAACTTTACGCGATACTTACTTTTATGGGTCGGTAACGCGACTTTGCTTTCGGCCGGCGTCGTTTTAAGGTAATGGCATTCGAACCGAGCCTAAATGAAATTTCCAGCTCGCAAACGCACCGTGCAACACTCCCATCTCTTCGAATTGAACGTTGCGTCGGACTGGACGGCGCGACGTCGAACGCCGCCGGAAGCACCGACGACAACGCCTCGCCCAACGGGAAACGCCGACGAAAATTTTTAACGACGATTCCAGCCACGGAATTGCGAGTCGCGCAACAGCCTTGCACGGCGTTTCCATCGATCCGACGCGCTCGATAAACGCCGGAGCGGCGCGAAGAAAATACGGCGCATCGACGAACAATCGATTCCGGGGATATCGGTTTTCTCAGGACGACTCGGACGATCGATCGTTGAACGACGAGCGTGACGACGCAGCGCGTCGGTTCGACCGATTTTACGACGAAATATTCCTCGGCGTTTTCTCCGGAATCGTTCTCCCACTCTCGCTCCGAGAACTTTCAAATATGCAAATTCCACCTTTTACCGGTTTTGATTTTTCATATCGCTCGTTACGTAACTTTATGAAAGGTTAGAGCCGGCGCGCCGCTAATTGGATGCCGAAATTGAAGCAAGCAAGTTTAGGGGGAGCATCGAGACGTCGAGTTACGTGTTACCCGTCCGTCGACGACTCGAGGATAGGCGGCCTGTCGTTATTGGTCCGATCGGTTTCCAGCCCGCCGTGAGATTGCACAATGGGCAATTTTCTGAAAATTGCATCCACTGCTTCTCCCCTGATTAGCCTGCCCGTTCGATCGAAAAGACAAAGATCGCGCAGCGGTGCCACCTTTGACTTTTCAACGGCGACGTCTCGCATAAATCGGCGATAACTTCCGCCAGGAAGAGAATACGTTCGCCGGGGACTTTTCCCCTGTCCGGGTAGAATTCGACGAGCGTGAAACGGAATTCGACGGGGGATTTGCCGCGTTCCCACGTAGAACGGTAGATTAACTCTTCCGACGGTATGCTCGAAAATCGTTACCGGTTCGCGCATCGGCTACTTTTACTTCGCAAGTCGACCGAGGTAACAGGTGAGCCCCGATCGGTCCATCGTCACGGGCATCCGAGTAAACTCGAGCTCGTGAGAAAGGCGTCCGTCGAAACGTTTCGATCTTTTAACGAGCGTAATTATCGTGACCGGTAACGGTCTAGGGGAGTTCCTCGAGAACTTCGAGGCGTTCGTTTTCGTTGCTCGCCAGAGATACATAGTGGATTTTCGACGGGGTTCGCTGCAGTCGCGTGGAATTGTTTGGTCTACGGGAGCATGTGTTTGCCGTTTCGAGGAGAGCCACCTCGATGAAAATGCTTCGGGTGTTGCATACACTCGGGAACCTTACGGTGAGTCACCCGTACGCTGGACGTTTCGCTTGCTCCCTTTTCCTCGTCGAAATGTAAAATTCGACGTCAAGAATATACCAGCTACGCTCAATTAGCGGCGGAAAGAGGAATCGATCGATCGAGAACGATTTCCTCGCCGCGAGAAGTTGGGCCGTGGAAATTAATGAAGCGCCTGCACAACGTTATAGCGCATTAATTATTTAGAACGATTACCTACAGTTCGAAAGGAGAGTATCGCTTAGTCCGCTTTCAAGCTATGGCAAAACGAGCCTCCAGGCATCGGGGATACCTGTTCTACCGAAACTCGTTAACCGCGAGTTTTCGCCAGGACGAGCCGCGCGGTTCGTTGAACTTTTGCCGGGACGAGACTCCGAAGTATTCGGAAAAAGTAGAACCGCGACGCGAACAAACTTTTGGTGCGCAAAGCGTGCTGCAAAACTTTCATTGCACGTGGTCGTGTCGATATGTACGTACAGCGGGCCAAGCAAATATTCATACTGTACGTGCATAAAGAGGTAGCTAATCGTAAACGACGAACAGTTCTTGGGCCTATCGTTCGAACGGCGTTATCCCTGCCACTTATGCAACGAACGTGAGATCGTAGACACTCTTAACGCGATTTTCTGCACCCTTCGATCTCGATCCGCCTTAAAAGGTAGGGATAACGACATCTTGGGACGCTTCTTTTCAGTGGGGGGGTACAAAAAGTGCATCGAAAATTCGGTATGAAAGGACTGCGAAATAACGAGGCGGCCAAACGGAGGGAGAAAAAAACTGAAAGGCTCCGGCGCAGCTTGCCCTTGAATATTTTACAATCTCTTTCAGGAGGGAAAGCGCATTCCCACGGCGAAGCAAGGGCCCCGGTTACAGTGTACTGTGCGTCGCTTGCTTTTCGACTTAAACGAGCTCCCGCGGCGGGATCCCGCAACCAATGGTGCTGCAGTTGATTAGATTAGATAACGCAGCCCTGGTGGAACGCGAGATGTTAACTCGTGGCTTATCTTTCGAAGAAAAAAAAAAGGGGGAGGAAAACTAGTACGGGATGTGCCGATAAACGCGACACATATTAACGTCGATTCTTGTCATCGATAATGCGTTACCGGGCTTTCGTGCATTTTTCGCGCTTCGTTGCGTTATCGCGCGATAGATAACGGTCGATTTTTTCCCCTGTTCGACCGGCTTTACGAACAACCGAACCGCGATTAACTACGCGGACAGACTTGGGAGATATTATTTTCGAAGCAATCACGCACCTTGCGCCGCGAATCCTCCTAGAATATTTCGGAGAAACGAAGAACTAGAAAGGATATCGTGAACTTACCTTGTGATTTCGCGGCGTCCTCGCGAGGTTGCTGCGTCCATTTATAAGAACGTTGTCGTTGAAGAACGACACGTCGCAGGGCGAGGGCGGACCACCGGACAGTTCCCACTCGGCGTCGTCGGTCGTCGACGCATCCAATGTGGCATCCAACACTATGATACCACCGTCGCCGACCTGTGGGTCCAACAAATAAGAAGATTGAGCTTTCGAAATCGGAACGTGGCGCGTGGAATCCGGAGAGGTGACTTTCGAGTCCCGCCGACCGAGTTCCAAGGAAACGAGTCGCCTCGCCTCGATTATTATCCGTCCCGGCCACGAAATATTCCCCCCAGTTATGGACACATTGATTTTCCTTGAAAACTATTCGCGTCCGTCGACGCGAAACCCGTGCAAAACCTGCCCGCCAGAGCCTCTTACGAGCAAACAAGATTTCACGTTCGTTTGCACGTGAAACGCGCCCACGTGCTCCACCCGCTTCAATTTCGCGTCCGCCAATTCGAGCAGCCGGCTTTCCCCGCGAAACAGGTAACGTCGGGGGCCTTTCGAGGCGAATATCTGCGCGGCTGAAGAAAACAATCGCCGCGGATAGATCGAGATACCGCGAGGGTATCGAGATCGCGTGGCGAGATCGAGCGTGCGGCCGTGCGAATCGGAAGGTTCACGCACGATCCGAGATAAACGGCGAAACTGTCTCAATAGATACGTGTTTCCTTCGAGCTTTCAATGTCGAATAACCCGGACTGGACGACACGCGCGTCGCTCGAATGTTATTCATCGACATCCGCCGCCTTTCAATTATTTCGTGAATGAACATCCTGCCGATTTAGAAATCGAGCCGAATGAAAAGCGACGCGACAGCGACATTGACACGCACACGCGTGTCCTTCGATACGACTAATTACGCGAGGCATGCACGCACCCTGCCTACACTCAATCATACCTGTGGTACGAAAATTCTTCTTCGAAGAGCACATCGGGCGATAGAGCGGTTAATCGAGGCTCGCGGACGCGTGGCAGAACCTGTGCAGCTGACCGAAGAAATTGCTCAATCGCTCGGCTGATAAATTGAAATCGTGTTTTTCAACAAACGCCTCTCTCGGCGAGATTTCTCCTGCAAGTGTCCACCTATCCATCAGCCGTTCGATTCAAATAATCACGCGTGAAATCGAATGGCAGCCCGATTTCCGGTCTAATTTCTTCCGCCGTCATTGTCACGCTCGTCCCCGCGAGATTTTTCGAAAGTGATCCTTTCCTCTCCGCGACAATTTCCTTTCCCATTTCTTTGCGACCGTGTTCTCTCCGCAATGCTGGGAATTCGGTTCGAACGCCGCGGCACGATCCACGAAAAAATGCGGTCACGGATCATAACGCGAAGCCGCATTACAGACGAGCAGAGATCGAGGCCGCGTAACGCGATACGTGTCTGGATTTGAATGCAACGTGTCTCGGATGCACCGAAACGGGAAGATATCGATCGCGAATCGCGCCCGATTATCGATCGAATGGCAGGTGGTTTTTGGAGCAGCCGCAACTAGCAGAAGGCAGTCGTCTGTTCGCGGGGTCGATGGTTGACAGAATTTGTGCGAGAGAATCGATCCGAAGCGGCAACTTCGGCAGGACGGCGCCGTGAGAAGAAAGTAATTCAATATTTCCGTTTCTCCTGCGTCGTGGTTGGCATCCGTTTGTTGTGGCGGCCGTATTATGCAAACTATTCCACGCGATAAGGAATCGTGAGAAAAATTGTTCGGCTTGCGTTTACCGTGCAATCTCGCGCGACGCTCGGCCAGGTAGGCGGATTAATTCTGACAACTTAGAATTAACTCTAATGCGGCGGTGCCGTAAACAGGGCTAATGATTACGCCGGCGTAGTTAATTCTGCGTACACGCCACACGCTTCGAGTTTACGAGCTCGACTGATAGTCGGTGAAACGAATGATTTACTGCCCGACATTTACGCCCGGGTAAGGGTGTTCGTATCGGCGTACTAAAATATCGTAAACCTCGGTTTACGCAGCAGTCGTGGACTGTGTACGCTGGATCGGCGGATCGCGTCGAAGAAAGACTTCGAAACGAAAAGGGGGCTGACAGGCGCTACAAGGGAAGCGACAAACGCAAACGCAGTCGAGGTAGGGAACAACGTCGCGGCTAAGGACGAGGTCTCTGACTTCATGAGAAATTCACAGGACGTTTCTTTCCATTATTACGAGCGCACCGGGCTATCACTCTTGCCTCTCGGACCTTGAACTCTCCGAGAGTCCACGACAATCTACCGACAATTGCATACACCTGCGCTCACGGAGGTGGAAACCCGCATGCGTTTAGCCCTCGCCGTGTTCGACCAAAAAGGCAGAGGGCAGGATGCGGAGGGCGTCTCGAACGCGGCGCCGTTTACGAAGCTTCCTCGACTCGGAAGATTTCAACTGGACGCCTGGGCGGTGGTATTTAATTACGGGGCCTAATGAAAAGATGGCATCGTTCTGGCCGCGCGTACGTATATACTTCTTGCACGAAATCTTCCTGACGTGTAACGAGCTCATTTCCTAGCCGAACCTGCCGCCAGTCTCTCGCGCTCGTCGCGCACTGGCGGTCTTCGAGCAACGTTGTTTAGCAATCTGTGTTTAAGCCGTATTGTAACTATCTACGTACGAAATTGGAGTGTTTCGCGCGAGCACGAATATACCGGAACGAATAAAAGCAAGTTAATCCCAAGCAGATCGCCGCATTTTTTGCTCGCCTTTCGCGCTAAGAATACTTCTAATTATTTACACCGCCGACTATCAAGATCGGATATTGAAATTCGCGGAGGAATAATTTTACGCGCGTTTCCGCCGAAAACGAGCGGGCCTTTCTCGATTCAGCCCGATAACCGAATAAATTGTTTCCGCGAAAATGTTCCTCGGGGGGAATATACGGCCTCGCGATGGAAAGTTCTTATCGATCCGTCGTCGTAGGCGACGGCACGTGCAGCCGAATGCACGTTTCGCGGAACTCGTATCCACGCAACTTCTTCTCGGGGTTCAACAATTCTGATTAAGAGCGTGGGCCCGTTCCAATTTCGACCGGAACAGCACGATTGTCGTCGGAGGAGAGTCGTTCTCTTTCGCGGGGTCCGCGAACGCCTTCGCGAACCGACGCGTCCATAGAACAATAAGTCGCGGCGACCGCGAAAACGATTTTATCACTGATACCAGCCCGTCGAGGCAGAACTTTCTCCCTTTTGTTCCAGCCCGGCCGTCGTCGTCGTCGCTTCCCCGTCCATCCATCGATTCGATTCGAGGCGAACGCCGTCCCGTGGGACGCGGACCGGCGAATTATGCAAGCGACGCCACGCCTATGTTTTGTTCCGCGTTTATTCGCGGGCACGACAAATTTGCTCGTCGTCCCCGCCGAAGCGTCGCGCGGAGCTTAAATCCTGTGAATCAGCCACCGTTTCGCGAGTCGGCGGAAAAAAATTGCAAAGCTGTCTCGCGGGGACGACACGAGTCGACGACGCGTCGCGGCGCCGCGTTTCTAAATTGGAGCACGCGTACGCGGCGTTCCGAGTGATTCATTCGGCGTCGGGATTAATCCAGGAGCGTTGCTCGCGGCGACCCTTTCGTCACTTCCATTCCCACCCCCGCTGCACTCGCGCTTCGTCCACCTCGCGACGGGCAATTAGGAAAATTGAACGCGCGAGCTGCCCGGTACGACTTGATCTGCCTAAATGATACTTCGAGGGCCGCTGATTGCTTGAAAAATTAATTAACCGTTTGCGCGTGACAGTTTCTTTCGGCGTCTGCAGATGCCCGTTTATCAGTTATCGTTAAAAGATTCGTCGGAACGATTGGAGCAAGCTCGTTCCTTCCAAAAGCTGGATTTATTACGCAACACGGTGGGGGGGGGGGGCTCTACTGATTGCAGGTACCGCAACACGGGCGCTCGAGCCGTCCGGCATGCAAATGCAAATTCGACCTACGACCAGCTGCCCGCTCGTGTCGTCGATCAAGTTTCCCCATGGGATCGAGCTGGTCAAGGTCACGCAAGGTCACGCATTCAGAATTTCAAGGGGAAAGAAAGGCGGAGGGAATGGCCGACGCTTTCGGGTAAAACAGAAATTCCACGATTGCGCGCAGCGACACGAGATATGCGGCCCCCGGCTTTATTCGCCGGGCAGCCAATTAAAAGAATTGGAAAAAGGAACGCGTGCACCGGATGCAAGCACGGCGAATTGATTTTCTCGGCTCTTGAATTCGACCGTCGAGAAGACGGCCGATAAATTTCTTCGTTTCTGCAGTATGCCTGAAGCGCGCTTTATTCAGTGCCACGTCGCGACGATAAAAACGTAAACGGTAATGGGGTTAAGGAATGCACCGAGCCGGCCGATTCGAGCCGTATCGGCGGTAGGAGAAAAGTTCATTATCGTTGCCTCGTTTATTCTCCCATGATCGCGTTCGAGGTCGACGCTCAGCGCCGCGATTAATTTCGCAGATCAACTTCTAATAAGTCACGGGGCCCACCTGGCGTCGCACGCGAACCTCCGCTTCGAAAAATGCCCCGAGGCCCCGAGAGGATGCTGAAAGTTACGAGCCCGTTTTGCGGTTTACTATCTTCGGTCGTGCAACGATATCGCGGTCGTTATCGATCGTCGCGGCAACGAAGCTGGGCCCCGAATTCGACCGATTCCGAAGTAAAACCCTGCAACGAATACGGAACGGTCGTGTCGTCGCCTACGCACCAACCGGTTCCTGCAGGTTCCGCTCGCCCCGAAAGCGTTCTGGCCTGTCAAAGCCAGGCGTCGAAAATCACGGGCCGCATTCCGATTGCGCGACCGACGACGAGGCGACGGAATCGTGACAGATATCGGTCGATTAATTGAAACTGGAATGGCCGGGCACTGGAATTTCGAACGGGTCTAATTTTAACGCCAATTATGCAAGAATGCACCGCTCGCCGCGGGACGAAAGGCCCTGGAACGCAAAGAAAGGAGAAGCTATTGTCGCACGGCCTACATACCGAAAATCGTGACGGTTGATTCAGTTGCGAGTTGCGACACGATCGTCAGAGCTCGATACCCCGTAGAAGGCTGGCTTAAGGAGCGAGTCTGAAATACGCTAACGGACCTCGGCGCAGCTTCTCTCGTCTCTTGGCGTCTTGTCGCTCTAGGACAGCCATATACGTGAATTCCCATAGAGTCTCGTGGAATGTCACCGGCCACGATTCCGCGCACGCTGCCCGTTTCTTAGCCGTTTCTTAGCTGGCTGATCGCCTATCTAACTTCTACCTGGCAATTTCTCGAAGGCGCCGCGACCTCCCGTGACCGCGAACCAATCGAGAGGAACTGCGAATTCGTTCCTTTCCCCCCGTTCGCCCGAAAGGAACATCTCCATCGTCTCGAAATGTCTGGGCTCGTTTTTCGAGCTTCCTACGTATCGCGGCGATTAACGATTATCGACAGCGACAACCGCGATAAGATTCCAACGTGTTTACGGTCGACAGCCGGCGAGTCGACGAAACAAAAAACAAACCTTGACGACGGAAAAATCTGATCGGAGATTTGCGCGGGGATTCGAAAGGCGAGAAGGCGGTGCACGCGGTCTTGGTCGCGCGATGCGAACACCAGACTAAGGTAATATGTAGTTATCGAAAGAAAGAAGGTCAAGGATACCTTCTCCAGCCGTAAACTCGATTACCGTACATGCAATACGGTAAAACTGCTGACGAAACGCGGGTACAGTGGTTCTTCGAACGATACACGAGCGCGTGTTGCGTTTCCTTTCTCTCCTGCGATCGGCATCCGATCCTCGCGATCCTCGCAAAATTATCGAAGTGTCCGGATCGACGAGTGCGCAGGAAAAATTAGAACGCGGGGTGGTATCGATAGGGAAGCAGTGACGCATCGTCGATAGCCAATATCGGGGCCCTGGTCTTGCCCGCTCTTAATTACCAATCGATATCGTACAGTCTTACTGAGTCATCGAGATGCCCTAAACCGACTACGCGACAGAGGAACACGTATTTATACAAGGGTAAAGTCAGGTGTTTATCTTTCATCGGCGATAGCTATTAAACAGCACGGCCGATACGCGGCAACAAATGTGTCAGAATTCTATGGGGCCACGAAATTCTATATACCGTATATATGTATATGTCGCTTTCGTCAGGGAGAGAAATCAGCTGCCGAACGTCGGAGTTTCTATTCCGGCCCGAGGAATGCAGGGGACCGATCAAACATCGAAACGGAAGCAATCGGAGCCAACTTTTGGCGACCGTGCACAGATGGAAAAGGCACCGTCGTATTTGCGCGTTTCGACGAGACCGATTTTCCTTTCTGCACGTTACGAGCACAGCGTTACATCAGTGGGTCGGGCATTTATTGCGGAGCGATCTCGCGATAATAGTAATAATACAGAAAGCGAAGGAACGCATTTGTTGCTTGCATAATAAGGCATAAGCATTAGCTACGTTTCCCTTCCGGTTTCTACGTCCTTGTATGGACAGGACGAATGCCTGCTAATCGCACGCTCGCCGCGACAAGTCAGACATATCGGCGAGCGATGGCAGCGTAATAAGCAATAATAATAACGCGGATGGAAACGAGCCTAACGAGTTCCGCAATGAGCTTACTTTACGGGGCAACACCAACGCCCCTGGATCACTTATAGCACCTGCCGCGTATTTCCCAACCTCTTCGATCGATTCACCTTCCCATTGAGATTTCGAGCAGCAGCGGCAGACGATTCTTTATTTCCGCTGCTGCTGCTGCTGCTGCCGCGCAATTAAGATGCAGAGATGCTGCGTAATTCCTGCTTTCACCGCTGATAAACACTGGGAAAGATTGTGAAAGAGTTTTACTGTTACGGAAAAGGAACACGATTCGGAGTACATTACGTCCCCTCGCGTAATAGTGGAAGAAATATTTACGACCGTGAATCATTCGGTTGCCCTCGCGCGACGTCGATAGAAATTGGGTGCGTAAGCTTCTTATCGGGTTTATTCCCTTGGTTATCGATGTTCTTCCTTTTAATACACTCTACGGAATTAAAGGCGTCGCCGTCGACCCATCGCTGCTCGCTGAATGAAAAGTGTGCCGCGGCAGTTTGGCACACTATTTACGGTGCGGAATAGCACCACGTGTAAATACTTTCGGTTGACGTAATACCAAGTTGGTAACGCCACGCTCGTCAATTAATTTCTTTCCGGCTGCATTACGAAACGCGCATCGTTTCACTCGGCTACCTCGAGGAATTCCATGAGGGTCGTCTCGAGAATTCTATTTCGTTTCCCTCTTTTTTTCCATTTCTAATTATCTCCCCGCCGGTTCTAATTTTATCCTCGTTATTCTTCCGCGCGGATGTGTATACCGACGCGACGGTCAAGTTCCCCGCTCCCGAACCCGTAGATCGGAAGGAAAGACAGGCAAGGGGACGATATTCCGAACAGAGAGTTCGTTCCACGACCTAATTTCGCGAGCGTGTTAGGCTTCTCCGTCTCCGACAAATATTTCTGTCGATCAATTAGACCAATTGTTACGTTCAGTTGCAAGGCCCGCGATAATAAGGCGCATCGGGGTGCAATGCTCGAGATTGCGTAATTATTACGAGGTCGTCGAAGGTTAATTAGCGGGGCCTCGCCTTGCGCGCGATACGATCGCGAATCTCTGGAGCAACTTTGCCCGCGTCTCGACCTGCACCTATCGAATATGGTTCCGCAGCGGTCCGTTCGGGGATGTTGTCGCCAAGAAACGGACGGCACATCTAATCGATTAGCGTCGCTCAGTGGCGCCCGTTCAATTTCGTAACTCGATACCGGGCGGGGAATCAGGAAGCGTGCACGCCAAAGCAATACGGTTATCGCGAAATCGCGAAGGCTGCCTAATCTTTGTTTAATTACCAACGAGAAGCTGAGTACGACGGCAATCTCAGATAGTGTCGCGAAACGCGTGTACGTACATGCGCGACGCGTTAACGTTACGAGACAAGCAACAAGATATCCACGACATGTCATCAATCGAATTACGCACGCCCCGCGAAATTTTATCTTCCGCCGAGGCTGACTCCAAAAGGTAAACGTACACGCGTAACCGTACACCCGCGTGGACGAGAAAAATGCTCTCGCAGAGGTGTACCAGCGGCTTTTGCCCGACACGAGGCGTACTTGGCCACTAGGACAGCGTAGGAGTGAACTGTTGCCAGTTTCGTCCTTAAACTAATCCAATTGTTCCGGGGACAACAAGGGGCTTCTCGGGCGTTTAGCTGTTCTAGCTTGAAACGTTTCTAGCGTCACAGCTTTCAGCGCGTCGACGAAAGTCGAGCAAAAGCTGCTTAACGATTATCTACGAAAATATGTGCATGCACGTGGTACGCAAAAGGATGCTCGGCAGCCTCGATTCCGGAAGACCTTTTGAGCGATCCAAGGACGATCGTACTCGAGATAGAAAAGTGTCACGGGGAGTGCCGTTGCATTCATGGTGGTAAAAGACGATGTTTCGCGAGATTCTCGTGCACTTCGGTAAGGATTACGCGTATGCATGCCCCAGTTTACGGTTCGTTACTTGGCTCTCCTTCGTATCGAAACGGAGCAGGTGCCCGTTCGTTTCCAGCGGTCGCCTCGACGGATACTCCGTTACGACTATTAGATAAAGCAGCGACGATCTTGCGGCCGATTATCCGCAGAGATCGTGCCACGCAGAAGTTCGTCGGACGTGAAGTAACAGATCACTGGTGAGGGATCGCTGGAAAATTACCGGGTGTACCAAAGAAAACGCCGAGCAATCCCTGCTCGACCGAACGATCGAGACTCCGGGTTATCTAATACGAGAAAGCCAGCCTGGCCGCCTTCGATTTGCCGAACGCGATCTTAATTTGCTGCGCTTTTCGTCGCGTAGGAGCAAGAATTCGCCACGAGGAGTCGCGTTACGATTTCGATCGGTGCGGCATCAGCTGTGAAACAAGTTTACGAGGAATCGAGCGCGCGACATCCTGCCACTCGACTGTGGAATGGAAAACAAATAAATGTCGTGTACACGCCGGTTAAATGTACCGCGTGCCACGAATGCCCGGGCATCGCTTGAAATTCTACGTGTGCCTCGTGGCGAGAGCACGTACGCGTCCCCCAACGATAGCGATGCGTTTGTTAACGCGATATCGAAGAAAGTGAAATGCTTGAATTATACATACATATGCACACGTACGAAATGAAAGTTAAGCGTGCCAGGCTGCTATTGAACCGTATTATCGATCGCGGACCACTCGCAGTCGAATCACGAACTGTTCAGTTCCACCGGCCGTATTTCTCTCGCATCGATCTCGCGACGTAGCTATTTGCGATCGGAGAGCGACGTCGTTGCCGAATAGCTGAATTTTTCGAACGGTAGCTCCAAGTGAAACGCACGGTAGCAATTACGCAATGGAAAATATTATTCGGTCCCACTTCCGGAGAACGTTGTACGCGTACGCACGTATACACGAATAGTACCGAGAAAACTTGGGCGTCGTCGACCCGATAAAAACGCAACCGAGCGAAATTGGAAGCTCTCGATGACACACTCACCTTAGGCTTCTCCCGTTTCTTCCTAATGATGAGTCCGTCGTTCTCGATATAATCGGGCACGTCCTTCCGGTTACTGAAATTGAACACCATGGTGTTGTTTTGCTGGTTCCACGGCTTCGCCTCCCACAAACCGGCGCCCCCGGAGCCAGACTTTTTCGCCGGTTGAATCTCCTCGGCGCTTTTCAAGCTAACGACAACCTTGGTGGGCTGCTCTATGCTCTTCACTCGATTGATCAGATTCTTCTCCAATTCCCGATTGCTCAGATTCTGCTGAGGATGCTGCGTCTTCGTGGAGACAAGCGGTCTGATTATCCCTATCTGCTTCTGAGGGGGGGACTCGGTGGTCTTTTGGCATCTTATCGTTTTCGACTCGTTCCCCTGCGGATACGAGGTGGCTGTCGAAGACTTGATCAAACCAAGACTGCAGATGGCACCGATAGGTTTGCTCTCGGGGCTCGCCTTGACGTCGGTGTCCTCCTTGCAGTCCTCGATCTTCCTGTCGCATTTATCCGGTTCCAGCCTTTCCTGCAGTCTAGAAACCGCCTCCTGATCCGTTACAACGTTCACGGAACCTTCGGACAAAAACGACTTGCCTCTGGATTCCTCCGAGGAGGGCTTGGTCTCGTTACCAGTATCCGCTTGCTGCTCCTCCACTGGTTTCTGCCCGTTCTGCTTCAGTCCCGGCAGGTAGCTCTTGTTCGCGCTTGGTTTGTCGCTAAAACTGAACTGCATCGTGACACCGGTTCTCGCGATGTTCTCCAGCGCGGCCTTCGAAATCGTTTTCGGTCCATCGACCTCCTCCGCGTGCTCGTCGTCGACGACGGGCACCGCGTCGTCGGTCGGTGGTAGGCTCTCGTCGGGCTTCTCCCGTTCCACGGGACTGTGTATCCGTTCAGCAGGTATCTGCTGCCTCGGATGCTCCGCGCTGACGACGCTCGCGTTCTCGTCGGTCAGCGGTCGCGGTGGCTTACTGGGTTCCGGCATGGAGATCTGTCTGAGAAGCTCCCTGCTGGGGCTAGGCGGAGGCTTGTGGACAGGACTGGAATTTTGTCTGACGAGGTCCTTCATCGGGGACGGAGGACTTTGGACGCGCGGGGAACACTGTCTGTGGGTTTCCTTCATTGGGGACGACGGGCTCTGCAACCGGGGCGAGGAAATTCTAGGGGAAAGAACTGGAGTTACCGGAGGAGATTTCACGCTGATCTCCAAGGAGGACTTTAATTTACTTAGTTGCGGCTCGGGACTGGGCACGGGCGAGAATTTCAATTTGAAGGATGGCTCGGGCGAAGGTGACGGTGAATGCGACTTCTCGATCTGCTGGAACTTGCTAACCACCGACGACACCGACTGGGCTATGGGATCCGTGATCACGCCGTCTATGTGGTACTCCTCCTGGCCATCCTGCCTCTCGATCAGCTCGGCTGTTGGTTTCTGCGGCAGCACGATCTTCTTTGGAGAGCCGGGAGCCCTGGAATTGCCATTTACGAACGGTTTAGGCTGGATCGGCGGTTTCGGCACCAGCTTCTTCTGGGTCTGGGCTTTCAGCGTGTCGTTGATGGTTTTGAACGTGGCCACCTTCGCGGCCACGTCGCCCTTCGGTTTCAGCTTCTTCGCAGACCCCTCGAAGATTCTCATCGTGGTCTTGACTAGATCCGGCGGCGGCCTCTCCGTTTCCGCCAGCAGAGGCTTAATTCTCTTCGGCTTGTTTAGAGGTTTCGGCCTGACCAGCTCGCCCAGCCGACTTTCTATTTTCACCGTGGTTCGATCGACCAGGATGATGTGATTGTTGACCGGCTCCTGCTTCGTCAAACCGTTGCTCGGCACACGGCCGGATACGCCGTGGCTGCTGCCGACTTCGTCCGTGCCATTGTACCTCATTAACGTCTCGACGCTTCGAGCTCGTTTCATCGATTCATTGCCGCGGGAAGCGTTTCTGTACCTGTCTGTCTTCGCAGCTGCGCCAACCATCGCTCTCTTCGTGTACTTTCTTGCGCTTTTCTCCCCAGGCTCGTCGTCGCAGTCCAGCAGGTCCTCGAGGCTCGCCGCGCGACGAAAGCGTTGCACCGAGACGCGGCTCTTGTTCATTTCCCTCAGAGTGAGGTTAAGGTACTTGCTTTTCAGTTTGTTCACGATACCTGGTCCGTACTGCAGCTCCTCCGAGCTGTCGCTCTCCCCGTCGTCGTTGACCCCTCTGTTCCTCGCCATCTCTGCCTCGATTTTACCGGCCTTGCTTTTGCTCACCTCGGCCAAAACGACCCGCTCCACTTTGTTCGTCCTGCAGCCGCGATACTCGTCGCAAGTTGCCAGCGATTCGCCTCCCTTCTCGTCCAGCCTGGTGTCCTCGGTCTCGACGATGTCACAGTGTTCCGATTTCCGTTCCATGTCCGTCGACGATTTGCTCAGCGTACCGTTCGCAACATCCTCCGAGTCGGAGCAGAACGAGAGATCCGCCTCGAGACGCATGTTGCACGCGACTGTCGAGCCGACGTCGGCAGCGGCGGTCGTTCCGCTGCTGACGATGGCGCCACACGCCGGTCCTCTCGAGAAAAACGGCGAAGAAGATACAACGACACCAGCTATGGCGCTTCCACCACTATCACCGTTAACGCTCGAGCTGTTCACCGCGTTGACACTGTCCTCGCCGCTGCTCGTTGTCCGCGTTCTCGACGGCACATTGCCGGCTGCGCACTGCTCCTGGCCGCCGGCGGCGTCAACGGATTCACTTGGATCCGCCGTTGTTGTTGTTGTCGTCGACGACGAGCCGATTACCGACGAGCATAGCTTCCCACTGGCTCCGTTACTCGCGAGAACTTTGCTCTGCTGCCTGCGACGCTGAATCAAGTCCCTTTTCCACTGTGGCACGTTGCTGCCGCTCGCCTCGCCGGCGCTTGTCGTCGTATTGCTGGCGGTAGCCATGTTGGATGGGACGCGCGATGGGCGCGTTCGCAAACGCGCGCCAGACACTACACGACCAGTTCTCCTCGGCTGCTTTCGATTCTCCCGCTGTCAAAATGTGTCCTCTTCTTTCATGCGCGGCGCCTCGCACTCATCGTACTCGTACGAATTCACCCGGCGCGGCGGCGGCGAACAGCCCGAGCAGCTGCGGCGAACGTTCGCTGGAAAATCGATGCCTCCGACACATATGCACGCTCGCACGCGCGCACGAGGCTGCAAAAGCCACGTTTCCTTTCTCTCGCCGATTATCTACATTTTCCTTTGCTACTGTCGCGAAACGGTCCGCTCCACGGACAGCCGATTCTCGTTGGAATGCCCGGGACACCGGGGCGGGTGCTGCTTTCCTCCGTTTCGATCGGGAACGCGAGACGAGTTCACCGAAGGACAATCGTGCAAATTCGAAGGCACCTGTCGCGAGAAACGTGCACGCAAATAACGTACAGTCGCGCATGCACACCGCGGCGCACAGGAGAGGACCGACAAGAACGAGCACGTACTCGGCGTGCCGTTCGCGTACTATTACACTCGACGGTAACTGTCGGGTCCGCTTCCTGGTGCAGCGTTGGGCCCGGCGAAGGTACGCTGATCGTTGGAAATCGAAAGTACCTGTCCCGTGAGCACGCACTCACGCACCCACACGAAACGCCAACGAAAGGCGAGCGCGGCCGTCCTCGCTCGTTCGCTCGCACTTCACTCCTGCCCGAACCGATATTACGCTTCTCTTTCACTCTCTTTCTCTCTCTCCAGTCTCCTATGCAACAGCCCCCCCCCCTATCTGTACGGCGGAACCCACCCGAGTCGTTCCTCTCCTTCGCCCTGCTCCCTAGCCCCGTTACCCCTTACGACTTGCACGCTCCTCCACCCTGACGTCACGCTTTCGACCGAGCAAACGCCGTTTCTATCGATTACGGTGACCAACATCGAAGTCGCGCTAGGGGTACGAGAACGTGTCGCGATTAGATCCTCGATTCCGCGGGGCGGGAAATATAAAAGAAGAAGACCGGGTATGGGGTTGTTTCTTTGCTTCGTTTTCATCCAAGACGGTGAAACGATTTGGAGGAGTGTCATGTTTAAGCTAACGGTGCATTCGTGTTCAATTTGCTACGTCCTTGTACCCTTTATCGTTAAACGAAGGCAGTACAAGTATATGTAACATGTGTCGAGCACGTTTAACACGAGGGGGAAGCGCATCCGGTGCAAGATAATAACGAGTATGAGAAAAACAGGATGGACCTGAGAATCGGAACGAACGATGACCTAAAACGTGGAATCCCGAGCACTCGACTCGTTTCCTCGTGTTCCGTGACGCGCGAGTCCCGCTCGGAATGTTTGTTCGTTGCGCGCTTTACGCGAAACCCTTGTGTGGGTGTTATTATCTCGTTATACCGTACAGTAGCGCTTCATACGCATTGGATTATATAGCCCTGGCTGGTTCACGAAATAGTTCACTTCCGGTGTCGGCATTGCTATCAGAGCGTGCAAAGATTCATGGTAACGACGACGCTGACTAGAACAAAGTATCTTCGAAGCGCACTTCTAACATGTGCAATTGACTAATCCAGCTTGGTGAAATATATTCGCAGGAAAAAAAATTGGAAGCAGCATTGTCGTAAATCGTTTATCGATCACTGAAGCCGATAAGAATTATTGCGTAGCGATTGCTCGATTAAGGCACGACTTTGGACGTTTCACCTGCCCATTTTTCTAATCGAAAAAATGTTACCTACGATTTTACAAATATATGTACAGAAACGTGTGCACGTCTTTATTATTTGGGGGAGTCAATGTAATTATGAATAATAGTGCTGAAGTGAATTGCGTGAAATGAAGGAAGTGCATGAAATGCACGCAACTTATACAACTGTCTAACATGATCTAACAAGTGATGCAACAAACTTGTGTTATCGGAAAGTCTGGAATGCGGCTATACTAATTCATTTCATGCTGAATTGGGTGCCTCATTTTTTGTTTAAGTAAAACGGTTCTTTGTCACCGATATTCGCGTCGTTCTTGCTACGAGGCATAGTCGATATTACTAATCTTTATGTATCGTGCATATCTTTCCGATTAATTGTAAAGTGTTCATTGACTCATACAGATTTCAAACTCGTTCGAAACTCGTGCCATACGCCATTCCATTGGCTGGGGAACCTACCGCATCTTTGTTGCTTGTAAAGTACGGAGTAATATGGCCGCCAGTTCTCGACACGTACGGAACCAGTTTCAGTGTCAAACCGGTTTGGGACTAGTTTCCATTGGTTTTTCGGCCCCCTGCAAGACCGTGCCACGACCGAGATTGGCACTCGTGCCGGACATCTCTCAGAGATTGGAACGGAGGTTACGTTACGAGAACACGCTAATATGGCCGAAATTACCGAGCAGAGAGGTAAGAAAAGCATAGTCTCAAACAAGGTTATGTCCCATTGCTAGGATACAGTCATTATAAATTCGATACTGCTCGAAAGTCTGGCGTTCATGTCGCGGATACATTTCGAAAGTCGTGCTTCATGCGCCTAATCGACACTCGAATTGTTCTACGCGGCAAACTCGAATACCATTTTATACCGGAAATTATATTCGTTATAAATATTCCATTATTACTCACCGATCATCTGAAACATGTTTGAATCGCTTTGACATGTAAATCTATTCTTAAAAAGGGGAGAACATCGATGCACAGATGGAAATCAAGGTGGAACCGACACTTCAGGGGTATGTTGAAGAGGAACATGAAAACGGTTTTCCTGGTTTTGAAAGTAACAACGCAATTCCTTCCAGTGCTGATATTGGTGCCTTGAATTTATGGACCAGCAAGGCCACGGCTTGCCTTATAAACCAATACAAAAGATATTACTCGATGGTAGGACAATCGACTCAGATTCGAAGTTTGCGCGAGATGTTTGAGATGATTTCTCTCGAGATGCAAAAATATGGGTTTTACTTTAGTCCTCAGAAGTGCGAGAATAAGTGGCGAGTTCTCGAACGGAAGTACAAGAATCTTGTATTTCGCGAGCGATTAAAAAAACCTGGTAGAATGAGACATTACGGTCAATGGGAACACAAAAGAGCGTTAGATGAAATTTTTAAGGAAAAGAAGAAACATATGTATCTGGAGGAGAGTGATTTTCCGCCGCCACCTGGTTCCGCAAGATATATGTTTATCTTACCAAAACCCACCGCGAATGAGGAGCAGAATAACGCTTCCGCTAGTCAGCAACAGGAGGACCCTCTAGCGGCAGCATTGCCAAACTCGTCGACAAGTAGCAAAGATAAGGTGCTAGATCAGAATGCCACTTTGACGACGCTTTTTGAAAATTTTTTTGATGAAATAACAAAGCACTTTGAACTTGCAGAAAAAAATAAGGAGAAAAGACATAAAGAAAAAATGTCAATGCGACAAAGCGAGTTGGAAGTGCAAAAGAGGCTTCTAAAATTAAAAGAACAAAAGTTAGAGTTACAGAAGAGTAAAATTATAGCTGCTGCGCAGCATTTACATTTGAACATGTAGTGGTAAACGTATAAAAGCGGAATTTAAACGATAAATCTAATAAAACGGCATTTACGTTATACGATTTGAAATAAGATCGTATTTAATATAAATAGTATTACAGTTCGCGTATTTTATTGATCGTTTTTATACAAAATGTTTTTTAAGAATAGATTGTAATATAGCAGTATAATTATTTCCTATAAATATATTCCTGTTTGTAATAAATATATATTTTATAATAAATATTCGTGTATATGAATTATACATACATGCACAGTCGGGATGTAAGAATAGACACATTACCCAATGTATTTTTTCGAGCCGCATTTCTAGGACCTCATGTCCCATTACCATTAGCGCGTCACTCACAACGTTACCAACAGATTATAGAATATTCCAATATCTCGACGATGACAAGATGAATCAAACGAATTTGCAATGTTACGCATAAGAGAAATTATAAAACTCGCAGCCGATTTGCTCGAAACTTTTATCATATGTATGTTTAACAATTGTATCACAAAAGAATAAGTGATCGAATTGGTAAATGTATGATAAATATCATCGATTACCTTCTGAAGTAAAAAATCAGGATTATGATACACATTAACTTATACATAGTTACTTTAAATAAATAGGATATATTAAAATGATTAGCTGTGGCAAAAGCTGAAAAGAAAAATTCAGTTAGACATGACTTAAACCAAAGAATAAAGATTACAATATAAATTAGCATGCGCGTAGTTCAAATAAATCCACATATACTTAAGGTAAATTAAATCTTAACTTAAAACATCCTACCTCACTAAAAAGCTAATTTTATTTGGAAATTGCCAACCTTCATTGCCAAACAGTGCCTGCCTAACTGAATAAAATCGTAAATATTACGATTAAAATTGTAATCGATCTTCGCCTACACGTGCAGCCTCGAGTATAATGTCACTATGCTCGCAAAACTACTAAAAAGTACAACCAGTCACCCGTGCCGCTTCGGACCAATCGTCCTACGGCATGATTGGGGACCGGAGGAACCAAAATTCATGCGACTCACCAACTCGTTGATTGCAAAAATAGACGAAGTACTCGTGGACGACGATCAGGAACGTCACCGAGGAAGCTCAATTCAACCCAAGCATCAGGAACTGTGCAAACTGTAACTAAACAACAACGCAAAAAACATTAAAATCGACTGTTAAAACTGCAGAATTTAATTCTTCACAGAAGACTGAGAATTGTTTAAAAGATACTTACATTTCTCACTTTACCAGTGTCGCATAAAACATCCCCTTCAGTGATGCACTGACTCTACTTCCGATGGCGAATATAAGAAAAAAATAAAAATAAAAGACTATGTACGCGACCGCAAATTATATCGGCGAAAAAATTAAGATGCTACTTTCGCGATGGATATAATTGAAAAGGAGCACCGATGCTCTGATAACAGTATTAATATCTAGTACGTGAAAAACACTGACTTTACAATCGCGTGCAGCTAAAGTGTGGATGAAAATTTATGCAGAGCCACTTGCTCTGGAAATACTAACAAACTGCGAAGCAAAGGCTAACTCTACCGACCGCTTTGCGCGCGGTCACAAAGTTTCTGAAACATGTTCATCCTATCGGGTGTTTGTTATCAGTGATATTTATGAAAAATAAATATGCATTAGAAATACGTTAATATGCATTAGAAATATAGTGTATGCAAATATACAAAGAAAATATACAACATTAACAATGTAATAACAAATGCAATAAGTTATTGCATATGTTAAAGTGCATATGTTTTTATGTTTTATATTTAAAAACATATGCATTATGCAAAAAGTACGAAATAAATTGTTTTTATAAGTATTTTAGCTATTGTTGTTTCATCTTAGTAACAGTCACACATCATGTAAAACCAATATGAAAATATAATAAAAATGCTCACATACACAGGGCTCGGCTGCATTGAATTAGTAGGCATCATTGTAGCTATTGGCTTACTCTATTCCATATGTGTAATCAACTCTCTCCATACTCCTGTACCAAAGAATAACAAAGAAATAAAACAAGTGCAGGAATGTAATGATTATTGTGATATATTAAAGCAATAATTAAATTCGAATTCTGTAATAAATATGAATATTCGATTTGCAAATGTATAGGCACACGATAACAAAAGATTTAGTATGGAAGCAACAAAGTAGAGAATGCAAATAAATGTGGTGTAGCTATTATGAACGCAACTCACTGAGATGTCTTTCGTATGTTTTGTTAGCACGGCGTCAAATAGTAGAATGAGAACCCTCCCCATCGTTCCTTATCGTTGGGCTATGTTCGACACCCGATTAAAGACAATGAGCAGCTTTGTCTACGATCGCTTGTTTTCCTGTAAATATTTCAACGTAGACATTACTTGATAAGAATATCTTTATGTCTCGCGATAAATGAACGAGAGTTTCGGGAAAAAAGAAACTTCGTACGCACAGGCCGAACCAATAAAGAAATAGTCGCCAATAATTGCGTGTATTAACTACTTGTCTACAACACGACTATATATCATACAAGTATTATACATGGCATCAATTATAATTTAATAGAGATATATTCCTAGAATTCTACTTATTTCAACAAAAAATTTCAAGAACGCTTACCTGCCAGCGAGAATTTGATTTAACAATATGGCGGCGTGTCACTCTGCTGCTGCGCATTCCCGTTCAAAAGTGCCTGGAGTTCGCGCCATTTCGGATTCGAAGCAAGCCAAAGAGACGCCGTGGAACAGAATGCAACTGAAATTCGAAATAAATGTATTAAGAATAACCAATATTATAGTAGTATTGCTACAAATTGCAGTATATATTGCAAGATTATGGAATTGGGGGCTGAAATATGTATATTTATGCGTAGAAGTAGTGTTAGATACAAAAAATGCACGTTGGGTGATTCTACTGACCGCGTACCATTTTCTCAATTTCTTCTAAAATACCATTTAATATTAACAAAAAGCACTACAGAACTCTCAAGAGACCGGAAATGAAAACAACTGATGTAAAATATTGTAAAATTTTGCTGAAATATGTTACACTATGTGACATACCTTAATTCGACGTACACTTTGAACACGTCTAAGCACGTCGAGATCCGATGGGCGAAAGAGAGAGACTTTTGAAATAGATTGCGTTAATTGGCTGGTAATTGTGCGGATGGTGGGGGGTGTTGTTCTTTCTTTAAGGCGGGTGTTTTTGAGTATCATGTCGAACTAAATATTTCATATTGCAAGGGTTACAGTATGAATATTAGTGCAACAGTGGGATGCAAATATATTTATCAATAATAATAAACGTATCTGTGTAATCAAATGTTTGTAAAGTTTGTTGCACTTTAGAATAAGTAAACTATTTCCGTCAAACTAATATTTGTCTTGCCTTGACTTTATTTAAATTACAATTCCTGTCTTAGTGAGCGTTCGATATAACTCGTCTGTGAAAATTGCTTTCCTGCGAAGAACAATATTAATTAAGACAGGTTAAGATATGCACATGTGTCACTCGTCGCCAAGAGATACCACTGGCAATAAAGACTAGCCGCATCACATGTACACCTCGGCCATAGGCTGCAAACAAGCCTAGGTCTTATTCAAATACTTAAATAATAAATAAATAATAGAAAAATCACCTTATGAACTTTCGTGGTCTAACGTGACTGCCATACCGACACAAAAATTCAACACTGATTCGAGCGTCCTCTGCTCGTAAACAGTGATTAGTTGAAGCACTATTATTTACCGAGGAAGTGGTGGGGATCGGAGTCATGCGATCGTGTGAATATATGTGAATACGTTGGGGAATCAGGGAAGCAATTTCCACAGACGAGTCGAAAGATTCTAGAAAACGATCTGAATACTCAGTACGGTAGGAATATTTTTCTTATTCTATAGTGTAACAAACATTGCAAATATTTTAATAGGCATGTGTGTTTATTATTGCTGATAAATATATTTGTATCCCACTATTCGAATAATATCCATACTGGAATGCATGTAATAAAGAATATTCAATTCGTCAGGATATTCAAAAACATCCGCCTTAAAGAAAGAACCTCGCCCCCACCACCCACTCAGTTACCAGCCAATTAGCGCAATCTATTTCGAAAATCTCCCTCTTTCGCCCATCGGATCTCGACGTGATTGAACGTGTCAAGAGTGTCCGTCGAATAAAGGTATGTAACATATTCTAATATATTCTGAAAAGCTGGAAATTATATACATTGTTTTCATTTTCCTATCTTCCAAGTTTTCTGTGGTTTCTTTGTACATATTAATGAATATTTTGCAAGATATGAAGATAATATTGTGCAGTGAAAGGAATCACACCGCGTGGCGTGCATTTTCAAATCGACTCGAGTATGCATATACGTATCATCTTTTACGTATCTGTATACGCATTTCAGCTCTGAATCCCATTATCTTGCAATATATTCTGCAGTTTCTAGCAATGTTATTATAATGTTGGTGATTCTTAATGCATTCATCTCTAATTTCAGTTGGATTCTGTTCAATGGTGTCTCTTTCTCTTGTTTCGAGTCAGGATTGCGGGAACATGACGCTGACAGGCGCGAATGCGCCGGAACACAGTGAAGCAGCGCCATATTGTCAAATTGTCTTCTCGTTGACAGGTAAGCGTTCCTCATATTTCTTGTAGAAATAAGTTGAATTTTAGCAATATATTTCTATCAAATAGCAATTCATACCACATATAAAACTTGTATAATACAGAGTCGCGTTGTAGATAAGTAGTAACATAATACAAGCAATTATTTGACACTATTTCTTTATCGTTTCTGAATGTGGTCAGGAAGCTTGCATTTTCTCGAAAATATTGAAAATTGATCGCGAAACATGAAGATCTACTTATCAAGTAATATATACGTTGAAATATTTCTAGAAAACACATGCGATCGTAGAGAAAAATGGTGATTAATCGGAAAAAGTAGAATCTTAATCGGAAGTGGAGTCAGTGCGTCACTGAAGTGGATGTTCTAGATGACACTGATATAGTGGGAAATGTAAGTATCACAGTTCTCTATGAAGAATTAAATTATGTAGATTGAACAGTGGATTTTATTGTTCTTTGTGTTCTTGTTTAGTTACAGCTGGCCCACTTCTTGACGGTTGAGGTCAATTCAGCTGCCTCGGAGATGTTCCTGATGTCTTCCACGAGTACTTGCTCCACTTTTTTAATCAACGAGATGGTGAGTCGCATGCATTTTGGTTCCTCCGGTCCCCAATCATGCCGTAGGACGATTGGACCGAAGCGGCACGGGTGACTGGTTGTATTTTTTATCAGTTTTGCGAGCCTAGTCACTGATCATAGTGACGATCATAGTGATACGATAAAAGCGTCGGGCGATTTTTTATAGTTATCCTATACGTAACATTGCAAATTCGTTCGATTCATCTGGTCACATTCGAGATTATCGGACAGACCAATCGTACAATGTATTTTTTAGGTCAGAATTTCCGAGTTATCGAATACTCCTTACCATTCCCGTGTCACTTACAACGTTACCTTCCACCTTCCATCGACTCTGCTTCGTGTGCGTGTTTCTGAAGGTAATCGGTGCGTTTGAGTACTGTTTTCCCGACTGCGGGCGTACCGCTGAACCTGTTGCCATCTATTATGGGCACCACTCTTTCCAATGTTACATCAATGTTCCGTTCGTAATGATTCAAGTGAATACAAATTGTTAGTCGAAGGTACTAGATTCGAATCTGAAGGCACTGTCTTACAAATTATACACCGGTAGTAGGAGTTTAAAAATACTACTCGAGTCCCCGTAGAGCAAAGTCTATAGAATAAATGTATCGTTTATGCTATACATATACTCGTACATCATGTTGTAGACCGCAAAAACACGTCGGACTATGGTTTTATTGTTAAAACTTGCACCGCGGGCATCCCTGTTCAGCGTTAACGATTACTTTCGCTATGTATGCTGCCCGTGCTCCTAATGACTCAATTTATTAAGCGGCGATTCAAAAGATTGCCTCCCTAGTCTTCATCGCATTGATATTGCAGCTTCAAAGGATCTTGCAACGAATAGGGTTGGACAGAGATTTATAACGCTTAAATGCAATTTCATTATTATATCTTATCGGATTAACAGAGACTCAGCCATTTTTCCTTCGCCCTTTCGCTTTATTTATAGACGTTTCATGCAGATGCGGATCATAAATTGTTGGATTGCTTAACAGAAACGTAATGATAATGCAATCGTATGGGGTGGAAATTGTTCTGCA
Source organism: Nomada fucata (assembly GCA_948146005.1). NCBI lineage: Eukaryota > Metazoa > Arthropoda > Insecta > Hymenoptera > Apidae > Nomada > Nomada fucata. The sequence goes on along the minus strand of OX411276.1, from coordinate 36,774,245 downwards.
ACTTGTATGCGTCGCAAGTTACTTTTTAAACAAAGCACAGGACACTGTTCTTAATAGTTTGTCACCTACATAATGTAGAACGATCAAATTGGAAGTAGGAAGTATCTTTTGAGAAAACTTCATCTGAGGTCAATGAAGTCAGTGGGTCGTATAATTCCGTGCAATTAAAGTTCTCATTGCGAAGGAAATTTAATTCGTACCGTGATTAATTGAAAACCCGTGAGGCAAGCTCTCGTAGAAAGTAAATCGATGCGGCTCCTTGCCTGCGGATTTAGCGGGTTGATAGAAAATAGAATCTTCTAACATGGAAATCGCATGTGACAGGACAGAAGACACGATGCGTATCTCGATTCCGTACCGGACTGCCTTGGTGTCACCTTACATTATCCAGTGCATGACGATTATGCGTTTGGAATTTGGAAAAATTCATTTCTGTCACGCAGCATAGATTAAATAACAGGTAGCTTTTACCTATACAAACCTCCACCATCTGTTCGTACTTTCCCAATTCCGTCGTGCATCGTAACTCGTACAAAATTCCGAAGCATCAGGCATTCTAGTGTAGAAGCTTTTCCCGAATTATTTACGACAGCGTGACTTCATACCTCAATAACCTTCTACACGCGTAATAGCACTTCTCCGGGAAAGTATCGAAGCGAGTTTTCCGCCAGTTTACGCGCATACCGAGAAATGACAAAGGCCAAACAATTTTACAAACCGTCGCGTGTGCTTTTCGGGAAAAAATCGGTGAAACCGGTTACACCCGCCCGTGCGAGTATTCGTACCCACCGACGACACGAACACGTTGCATATGATACCGGCACAAGCGAACGATCGTAAGAGTTACACGCGAGCACGTGCAGGTACGTGGCTATAGACGCACGATGGGCAGTAATACACGCGAGGGCGCCGGTTTGCTTGATACGGGTGTGAGTACGGCGGGTAATAGCGCGGAGGCGGCCAGTCGTTCAGTCGAGCCGCGACTACCGAGCGGTGAGCATATCTTCTCTAATTTAGCTTCGACTTTGACGGACGATAAGAACAACGGAGGAGGGATTTCGAAAGCATCGCGCTGTGTTCGACATGAATCTTTATTGGAGTGCGCAGGGTTCTGGTGCGAAAGCTGGCTGCACGAGGGTGGCCCTGTGTCTCGCCGAAATTTCGCGTGCACAGGAGTAAACAGAGGACGAAGGAGGACACGCGATTCTTTGGAGCGTGTCCACGCCTGCGTACACATTCATTGCGATATAGCATACGCGATGTGCATTGGGAGCAGTCGTGCCGTCTTCCGTTTCGCGTGACCCGTGAATTTTTAAATTGGGAGCAAATATTCCTATCAATCGCGGTGCGTCCGTCGTTCGGTATCTGCGATCGTTCCGCTGCTCCTTTCGAAGCAGACCTTGAGACAAAGCTGTGGCTATCGAAGCGCCGACAATACCGCATCCGTCAATGGTAATCGCCGTTGCTGCCGCGGCTCCTCGTAAAAGAAAAGAAAACACGTCACGACCGCATGGCGTATCACGAATGCAATCTTGAGCTCGCTGTCAAAAAGTAGAAAAAGATCAGTGCGACTCGGTCTCCGGCTATCGACGCGCGTTCGACGCGCCTATAATCTATTCAATCTGCGCGAGAAAAAGTAACAGGTTTCTCGGAAATATAAATTCGGAAAAATCGGAGTGCGTCCCAGCGGATTTTCAACTGCAGGCGACTTGGCGTTACATGCACCGTGTCCTGTTCTGCATCGCGTTTTGCAGCGCGTCGTGGGCCCCGAAGGCTCTTGTCTAAGTAACAGTACTTCCTCGCGCTCGCTGGAATAGGCCTCTCTCCGAAGAACGGGACCCACACTCCACGAGTCCGCTCTCCACACGTTCCTCGCCTCCTCGCTCCACCCCCGAACACTCTCTTTCTGTGTGTTTCCCTCTCCTTCCATCGTGTCCGAAGTAGTCTGGCCGGTCGAGCACGGGGAGCCTCGTGAAACCAGTCCTCGTACGGTGGACCTCTCGGTCGGGACCTGGCGAAGAGAGGAGGTTACTCGCTTCTCGTGTAAACCGGCACCTTTTGCACCTGCCGCGTGATTCCAAGTCCCTCGGCTTTTCAACCAACGTCCCTGTGCTACGCGTTTCCCGGATCGCGACGCCGCAACATTTTCCGCGGATCATCGCGGTCGCCTCGCTTGACAGTGATTTGCACGATCGATTCGCGAGAAACGAAGGAGATCATTGAGAAGTGCATCGGAGCGAGAAGAGGCTGGCAGCGGTTTGTCGAAGAATCGAAACGGACAGAAACCGGGTCGCCATTCACGATTGAAACGTGATGCTCGCCCCAGGGCACGCGACATTTAATTCGCGCAGTGTCAATTTCTGGAGAACCCCGAGGATCGAGGACAAGACGAGTTTGGTCATCGATCGATAAATATTAAAATTGATAACACGTGCGAGCGTAGAGGTTTGCGCGAAACCAGCCGCCGCCATGCTAACCCCTGTTGGAGCTCACCGAAGGTCGAGGTGTACTTCGCAAGAGTAGGATGAACGATAACGTTGCGCGTTGAGACGGTCAAGCAGTGCTCGTCCATTGTCGGGTTGGCGAAAGAGAGGTTTTGGTCCTCTCTCCGGACTCAGCTTAACCTCCAAGTGTCTCGGTCGCGAGTCCCACTAATCTAATTCGTGCCTCTTACTGCCGCGTACTCGCTGGATGCGCTGGATGCGCTGACCGTACGCTACAGCGTTTCGTTTCGTTTCGTTTCGTTTCTTATCGTTCTCGGAGAACATCCTACGATCGCGTTAACTCTAATCCGAGAACGAGTGTACGAGTTGAATTCTAGAAAATCGCGCAAAGTGACCAGCGTTGCATATTTTACTACTTTTGCTACCATTTTGTCGACGGTAACGCAAAGGATCGGTTGGCCAGTCGGATTTGTTGAAATTGCTCGGTGATACGACACCAAGTGGTTAATCGGTGCAGGACCGAGTGCGGTTAAAATCAGTGCTCCTCTTTTTCTCGTGTCTGTGTTTGTGCTCGTGTGCCTCTTTTCGCTTCAATCCCGGTCACTCGTACCGTGGGGCTGAACTTCGAGGCGGATCGATGGATCGTCGTTGAGGGTCGCTTCCAAGAATTCGCGGAGAAACAGCCAGAAATGAAGACCACACAACGCGCATTGAGGTAAGCCTTTGAACGGTCAATGATAAATCTGCTTCGTCTAGCTAGGATATTTTGTGGTCGACATAACGACGTTCTGATAGACGCGAATGAAACGTTCCTCAACGACCCCGTATAGTTAATGTTCCCGGGGACTGTCCTTTACGTTTTATTTCCTTCTCGCGGGAGCATCTGTCGCACCGGATGTACGTGCATACTATTTGCGTAAAAACCAGGGCAAATCTCTTTGTAGATCGTGCTACCGAGCGGGTCACGCTATGCGCCACGAGAGAGCTCCGTTTCAAATGATTATTCCCTTTCCCGTCAAGTGCAATATCTTTTGCACTTTGTAAATAAGACACCTCATTTCCTAAGAATGTCCGTAGGTGGTTGCGATATTTGCATCATCTCGCAACATCTCGGCACACTTTTTCCATGCTTCTTCGCCGCGTGATTACACGCGCACAACGCTGCGATGGCTCAGCGCCAGGTATCCGCAACGATAACAACAATAGCTCGCCCGCATTTCCAGCGACCTTGCGTTTCTTGTTTTCGACCCGGCAGGAAACGGTTCGCGACAAATGATTAATGCGATCGCAACGAAAGTGTGTCCCATTGAATCCACTTGGCCTTCCTTCGGTTCTCCGCGATTTTGCACACTTCCACCGATACCTGTTACTATGCACTCCCGATCGAAAAGTAACGCGACGAAGCGGGGTCGTACTAGCGGCTATGTAAATGCTGCTCGGTGTATTGCACGGACGTTTCGAGTCGAAAATGTCAGGTGTTCACCGGCTGACGACTCGACACGACTCGTCCGTGTCGCGACTCCCGCCTGTGGAACACCTGCGCGGACAAATTGAAATGCTAATTCGGGTGGTGCCACGTCGTGGCTGACAGAGTTCTCGGTGTCCCGGGCCGCGTTAACCTTTAACATCCTTTTCACACGAATTTTCCCCCGCACCCACGTTCCCGGTAGCCCGTTTCTTTTCGCTCTGGTCAAATTCCAAGGAGTCACATTTCATCCGTGACTTTTCGGGCACCTCGCGCCGTAGGAGGATTAAATTCCCCGGGCATTCAGCTGCCGAGCACTCGTTTAGAAACAATAACAGTATCGCGTCTGGGCTTTGCATACGAAAGAGGCCGGTTATCGCGAACGATCCGAAAGCGAGACTCTCCCCGAAAAAGGGAATAGAAAGCGGGAAAAATATCGGTGAGAATACAGAGCGACCTTATCGTTGGATGGGTGAACGTCTGCTCGACGAGGGACTCGGCGGAGAACCAGCAAAGGGAGGAGTTCCGGGAGTACCGTATGAAATTTCAAATGCAAATCTTTCACGGCAGCGTTGCAGTCCTCCATTCATAGTTTTGTCATCGAGCAGTTAGGCGTCCCGCTTGTGTGCGTCGAATTAATTAGTGGATGCTCGAGCGCAATTTGTCTCGCGTCCCCTCGCTTCGTATTTGCCGGGGAGCAGGTGGTAAAAATTAAGTGCCCGCCACTAATGAACGCGAGAATCCTATCCATTGTATCATAGAATCACCTGCGGGACGCCTGGGAACGCACTTTCCTTTCCCCTTCATTCCATTCGCGTGAAAGAAGTTTCGATGCCGATCGTGACGACTTCTCCGATCCTCGCCCACACCCCGGCTCTCCAACCTTTTCCATCGTCCTCGGTGCTCTCTTCTGCTCCTCCGTCGAACGAAGCTTTAATTAGAGCATTTCAATTAAAAGAGATCAACCGGCCATTGTGCCTCTCCAACGACTCGACTCGACTCGATTCGATGAAATTTCCCTCGACATCACTTCAGGCCTGGGAAAGTCGTCCTTGATGCGATTAATTGCAGAAAGCGGATTTCTCTCTCTGTCCCTCTTTCTCCTTCCTTCCTTCCTTCCTTCGCGTCTCTTCCTTCCCCTCGACGTGCCAGGAGAAACACAGACAGAGGTGCTCCTTTCTTTGTTAACACTTAATTGATCGAATTCCATTGCGCATTTGCTCACGTAGAACGGTCGTTCTTGTCTAATCCCATTCTACGCGTATCGCGTTAGCGTTTCATAGACGCGTCGGCCGGATGGACCCCGCAATACGGTTTTTCCGTACGAAGATAGATTCACAATTATCCTCGAAGTATGCAGTTTAACTTCTTGTCGGGCAGTTCCTTAACCGAAGCGCAAATCCAACGGTTCATCCCCCGATCAAGCGTTCCCCTCGATACAAGAACGAGCTAAGCATCATCAGCTTCTTCTCATTAATGTAACAATTTTTGCGAAGCACGACAAAACAGAGTTAAGGCCCATAAGCGCGCAAGTTATTACGCTTTACTTCGAAGGCTGCACCGTACTTTACTGCGTTCCGTTCCCGGCTCAGGCCGATATATTTAAAAGAAAACCCACTAACAGTTTGCGGGAGAATTACGCGGGGTAGCACGTGGGATAGACACCGGCGACGAAGAGTTACATCCGAGTGTACTCCGTTTTTAAGGCGTCACGGAATCGTTTCTCAGAAGCGATTGCACACCGAGCAAACTCGCCGACCCCTCAACGACCGGTCGAAACGCGCCGGTTTGTTCTTCTGGCTACGCGAAACGATCCCCGTCTTCGTCTATTATTCTGTTCATGTTAAACCGCCTTCAAATCGCCGGCTCTGTAACGCCGTTTCGTTCGCGTTATCCTCTCGTTCCGTTCGCGATTACCGCGTCATTGGCCGGGTGTAACGCGAGTAATCTCGAATGAGATTTGTCACGGTGTATTAGACGTAGGGTTCGGAATGAAGGCGGCGATGGATCGTTCCGCGTTGAGTTCGTTCTCGTTCGAGGCGATATAGGTCGAATAGTGGAAAGAATACCGGTGGGCGACGGCATTGTTTCTCAGGTTGTTGGTGGAAAGCACGATCCTTCGTCCAGGGGCTCGGTTCGCCGATAAATTCGTGCGTGAGTCACGAGTGATTCACCTCGTCGAGGGAACCTGTTGGCAGAGAAATCACGTACCCCGAGATTGTTCGTGCAAAGTCGGGTCCGAAACAATCGTATCTTCGTTGCATTTGCAATCACCTTTGGGTGTAGCCCGGGCGTTCGAAACAGTCTCAACGTCGCTCTTTGCGTGGCGAACTTTGAGTCATAGAATTTGCATATTTATCGTCGTAGCCTTCTTAGACCCGACGATAATGGGTAGCTGAAACGCGACTGGGCCCCCCGGCGATCGCTGCCAAAAAGGTTCAGAGAAGGAACGAACTTCTGGTGGTCGAGCGCGGACAAAATATTGGCACCGTCGATCGGGGATCTCTTAGCAGAGACTGTTAATAAAGCTTCCGATTGTGCGTAATTCGCGAACTGGAGGTGTAACTGGGCCAACCGTATCGCTTTCGTACACCGTATCGACAATGGGAACTGCCGTGGAACTTTTACCCAACGACTTACCATACAAGATTTCCGTGGCTTCTGTTCTGAAACGAGGGATCGCTGTATTGTTCGCCGCAACTTTCCAGTAATCCTAGCTTCTTCATCGATCCTGCGCGGTGTACATATTCATTCGACTGTTCCGAAGATGGCTCGATGATTGCGCGAGGCAAGAAAGTTTCGCGACCGGCTGTCTTAATTAGAAGGATGCAATCAGTATCGGCGAAGGAATCCGATCAGGGGCTCCGATTATACCTGTATCGACGTTCCATTACATTGTCCACGGTGATAATAGCGAGCGAATAGTTTGATAATTGGATGGGCGAACTCGATAGCGCGCTAATGGTATACGTCTGATCAGGAAACCTGTCAGGGAAACGGTTCGTTAAAGGATTACGCTGTATTCGTTATCGGTGTCGTTTCAGCTGCTCGTCCATAATGCTGCAATCTTTCAACGCGTGTAAAGTTTCGTCCCGTTCGGTTCGATGATTACGCGCAGCTATTGTACCGAGAGAATAAGTAGGAGACAGAAATAGCTGAAAGAAAGTTGAAAGCGACGACGCGACGACGTCGCGACGTTACGCGCACAAAGGTTGCATCGCGTAAGGCGAGCTGATGGTTTTCAGAAAGTCGGCTAATAAGATTACGTGGTTACCGGTTTAGGGAGGCATTCACGGGGCAGAAAAAGCGGCGCCGCGAAATTACGTCGTCGTGAAATAACCATTTCGACGCGAAAGCGCTGCCGGGGCTTCCTGTTTCTCCTTTTTCGTACCCCATGCGGCTACGGTGATCCGTGACGAGCCGCGATTTAAACCGCGGTCTTCTGATATTCTCGCCGAAATCCTCGCAGAACGTGGCACCGTCTATCAGCGTGTAGTCGCTCTTGATGCGTTTAAATGGATTCGAGAGGGACCACGTGCAGAAGTATGCATACGTGCATCCGTGCACTTATGCGGTTACGTTTCGATGCCGCCTGCAGCCTTGACACGCTCGTGCACGAACGCAATCGAAGCTACGTGGCCAGGTGATCATTCCGAACGTACAGAATTTTTCGTTAGATTCGATCGACCTCGCTTCGCAGCAAATAATACAATTGTATGGAAACACGAAGTATCGTTGAACCGTTGCTCGCTGTAGGTGCTGCGCTCGATTTGGAGCGGTTTAAGAAATTTATTCTTCGCTTACAATTTTACGTGGGGAAGGTGGTTCGAATTTCAAAGGCCTTTGGATTTTCTTTTCGCGGAACCCGCACGATATTCTATCCGCTGTTCCGCGAGCAATTGCGTGGGTTGAATCCCGACGCATCTGAAAACCGTGAAATTTCGCGATGACGTCAATCACTGTCAATTGATTTCCGCGCAGTCCAAAGGCACTGCCCCGCCCGGTATTCGCCGTCCATTCTGTTCTCTTCTCTCTGCAATTAACATTGAGCCTTGAACGGTGAATTATTTTTCGCTCGGTGAAATTCTTTTTACGGACAGATGGTCACTAGGTTGGACAGATTAATAGGTGAAGCACCGTCCAGCTTTGTACCGTTCGACGCGCGGTTTCCACCCGTTCATTCGTATTTTCCATTTGCTCGTTAGCAGTATTGCTCACTTGCGTTTGCGATTTGCTTGTTTAACGTAAAGTGTAAATGGAATGGAGTCGGGTTTGTCGCGTTCGGAATATCATTGGGAATCACGCGTCGCTAACCAGCAGCCGTGCTTCCCGTAATCAATATATCGGGTGTGCGAAGAATTCGTGCAACCGCGTCCTCGCGCGACACCGCACGTTTCTGTCGCCGCGACGTGCACTCGCTCGAAACCGTAGGGGACTCTTGTGCGTGCCGGAAATTAGGTATATCCGTGTGGCGACTCGCCGGTAAGCAACATTTAACACGCGATCCCCGTATCCGCCGAGCATTGCCCTGCTAGTCAAACTTAACGAGAAGAGTAACCATTCTTATTATTGCGCGGAGAGCTGGTCGATAGCCTGCCAAAATTTTGAACGATGAATATTACATGAGTTACGTTTATCCCGGAGATCGAAAGAGGCTTCGAGTTCGAAATTCTCAAAGGTTGGGGGGGTCATAAAAATGCAAGCAGGTAGAGGCGAATCGTGGAGCGCGTGTGTGGGTTGCTGGAAGTTTTCAGGCCGCCGGTAATTACTGGCCGATCGCGGAGCGGTCGCCCCTGGATCGCTGGTGCGCGTTGTCTCAGGTGAGTTCGACTGTTGGACTAGGAGGCGATTAGGGTAAGCCCGAGTTTCAAGCAGTCGCGTTTCGGCGAGATCAATCGCGCGAGAATCGTTCTTCGGGACTTTCTTTTTGCTCGACCTGTCTCCCTCCTCTTTCTCCTCTTTTCATCCGACCACTGAAATCGAGATCTGCAGGGCGCTTCAAGATCTACGTCTTCCCTTCGCGGAGAACAAATACCGTTCAATATTTCCCTAGCATCCCAAGCAGGGGCAAACGTTTTCGTCGGGTCGCGGGATCGAGGCCTCGTTGCCTGGACGTTTAACTCGACGAACTGTTCATTGCGCTTCAGAATTAATAATAACGTTCGAATGGAGTTAATCTGGAGCATTAATTACGGCCAAGACGGGGCTCCTCGTTTAGCGTCGAAAGCGTAGTAAATTTTACATCGTTTCGGCGAAGCGAACCATGAAAAGGGGAATTCGCCATAATCATTTTTAGCAAACCAGAGCGAGGCATCCTTTTCAGTGTACTGCAGCCCCTCGGTTGAACGAATTCGTGGCGGATTTTACGAACTGCGAGCGGTTCTTTGCCCGAACGCTTTGTCTTCCACGTTTCTATTAGCCGTTTTCACGGCGCTAGGGCACAGACGGTGTCCGACACGCTTAACGATCAGCCCCGAAACGGTGTTGGCGGCTATTTAACGATCAACGAAATTACGAAACGTCGCTCGTTAAACACTGAAAAGCGAAGTTCGATCGTCGAACACGTATCGAATGTGCGTTCTTTACGACTGGCGACGTACCCGTTTTATTTACCGTCGGATCTGACGTTTACGCGTCTCCGCGTGCCGTAAAAATACATTGGGTCCGCCTTCGCGACGACCACTTTCACGCGCCGCGACGCGCCGTGGAAATTCCTCGCCCGGGAACCTGCCCAAACTTATCGCCGCGTGCCCGAATTTCCATCGAAATTTCCCGTACCAATTATTCGCGTGCGTCGATCGAAATGCACCCGACGATCACGGATCGGTCTGTCCGCGACGGTGAAATTTAATTGACCTGGCGCGAGAGAGCTGACGAGGGGCAGCCGTATCGCGAATATATTCGCGAGGTAACGCAGCAGCCACGAAAATATTAACAAGGCCGCAGTGCGCGTCCCGATCGCGGTGTCGTCGTCAAAGCTGCCGATTAATAATCGGCCAACGCGATAGGTATTAACCCGCACGCTGGACCGAGCAGGGTCGAGAGGGTTCAAGCGGCTCGCGGCGATATAGACTGGCGGGCGATCAGTGCCGCGTTTAAATTTCATTCTAACACGCTGGGGCAATCGCGTGAACCCAGGGACTGTTGAAGGAAAAGAAGCAAAACGGGGGAGAATAAATCGGTGGCGGTCGAGAGAGGCAGAGGCAACGATGCAATCGGTGGACTGCAAATAGTCGAGTATTTTATGCCATAGGTGCATTAGGCCGTGGCATAAGTGCAGCATAAATGCACGTACGATGCGCTCGCGGCTGATTGGTTTACCACCTGCGGCTACTTGACTCTTTGCGCCTCCAGCAGCCACTAAAGTTTCCCCCCCCCCTGTCCTCTCATTCTGCCGTTTCTTTCCGTTTCGTTCCGTTTCGTTCCGTTTCTCTCCGGTCGATCAGCTCCGTTTCTTTCGTTTCGATGCTGTCTCGGAAGTCGATCGGCGGACGGCGATATCTTGATATTGAATCGATTAATTTCAGGGTCGAGTGCTCCTGCGTACATTGATTTCTCGTGGTCTCGGTGGCGCCGGTATTTGCTCGTCCAGACGTCCTTAGGTTCGCTGCCAGCAACGCGGAAGGTACAACATCCGTGAGAACTTGTCCAATTCCCCGCGTGTGCAGCCCCGACGATTTTCCTTCTCTTGGAAAACGACCCAATCGAATGGGAATTATCGCCTGTCCCTGGGTCGTATATTCTGTTCGAGAAAATCTAATCCCTGTCGAATTAATCGGAAGGCGTGTCGGAAAATCCTCCTCGTACGGTGGAAACTTTAAACGATATGCAGGAGTCTTCTTTTCGGAATATTCAGAAGCTACCATTAGCTGGAGAACGATCGGACCACCGTTTCCAGCGCATCGACGCGCGTAAAAATATGTCCCCAGTCTAACGAGATTTCCTGAAAAGCGTTTTACTTCGGTGTAGCCGGCATGTCGCGCTCCACGTTGCATTTTACCCTCCTTTTCGATCACGGTATTAGCTTCCCCCTCCGTGTCACTTCCTGTAGACGTCGATGGAACAGTCGGCCTAAGCTCCATCCACCAGCTTTTTCTCTTCTCACTGACGCATCGAGGCCAATCGATGGCGCGATGCTTTCCGACTCAATCGAGCCGTACAGTTTTCGTTCAACCGTACCGTGGCTGTCCGATGGACCGAATTCGGCCTTCGCGACGTTTAATTGAGACAAATATGATTTCGCTCCATCGAAGTCTTCCGACTGTATCCGACGTTCCATGAACGGTCGCAATCGGATTTCTCGCGCACTCGTGACACGGCCGTGCTTGCTTTTTCGTAGTCGCAGTGAAGACTACGAACGCAGCGGGGCCGCGGGGCAAGAGAACACGGAACTTGGCTAGGTAAAATGCCGAGGTATCGATCGATCCCACTCGAAAGTGAAGCTGGCCGGCGCAGTTTTCAGGTTTCACTTGGCGAGCGGGCGTCCCAGGAGCTCTTCTGTAAACGCATCGCAAATACGCGAACGGTTGGCTAAAAAAGAATAAAGCTCGAGAGGGGACTGCCGCGATTGTTTTGAAACAAACGCGAGGAAATGTTCGACGAACGATGGCGTGTAAAATAGCGAGAGAGAGATACCTCGTACCGTATGCGTTCCGAATGGTAATATTTAACGTTCCGTGCAGTCGCGAATGATAAATTCGCGGATGGACTTAACGGGGACCATAAAAACCAATCTCCCTTTTCTCGCGAAGCTGACAGTTCAAAGGACATGTCGTAGAAAGAGAACAAGCCAATCTACTGTTGACTTTCAAGTCTAGCCACGAGCGTTCGTCTTCTGCAATGGACGCAGTCGAAGAGCACACCGCGAGATCTTATCGAGGCAACCTCGCAATCCTCCCTGGCGTTTTCATCCTTCGCGCGATAAGCAGCTCCGTTCCGGACGACTCCGGAGACGCCGGTTGCTCGCGGTTCCTCGTTTCCACGTTTTCCTGCCGTGTCCGTGTGATCGACGTCCCTCAGGTCGTGACGTCGGCGGGGCGAAAGGGAAAAGAAGGGTCGAGCGGTGTACCCCAGAGCGGGGGGCTTCGAGGGCCGCGAGTTTCGCGAACCGAGGGTTCATCTACAATTTAAATACGTAGATTCTTCCACGTGTGTCCGCGTGCCTCGGAGAACGTCTTTGCATTTTTTCGTCCCTCTCATTTGCTCGGATCTTCGCCACGGACAGGAGATTCGTGGCCGATTTATGTTTATTCGTCACACGGCCGCGCCGCCGTGAAATCACGATCTAACCCCCCGATTTATGGCTGTATTCAAATGAGAGTGAATTTTATAATGCGTGAGCGAGCTGAATCGCACACGTGCGATTCGGTCGATTTAGTACGAGTTTCTCGGGTATTAGAATTCACGATCGTGACGGCGCGCAACCCTCTCGCTGCGTCGCGCTTAAAATTGAAAATATTTCCTCGCGCAAGAAGCGGGACGGCTTTTATCGAATACGAGGGAGCGATACTTAATTAAAGTGAAATACAGATGGCGATAAATGTAATACTACTCTGGACGGAAGGGTTAATTAATCGGGTTTGCTTTTAATTTTCATCTTCCATTTCGCGTCACCCGTTTGCTCGTAAAATAACGGAGTGCACGATGATACATGCGTATACATATACATATATGTGCTTCGGAAGCGACACACACCCGGGATGCATTTTCCTCTCGATAGTACTCGCGGTTGGACGCGTACTCTGGTCGTGCGCTGTGCACGATCCTCTTGAAAACAACAGGAACAACAGGAGATCCCGTTGTTGCTGGCGGGTGGCGTCGAAGGTCGATTTTAATGGGCAGCCACGGCAGTAGTGCACGTAAGAGTGATATACTGCCAAGAGGAATTGCTTTTAATTGCTCTTCGGCGTACACGACCATAGAGGAGCCACTTCTTCCCTTCATCTTTTTCTTATTCGGCGTCTTCTCGCTGTCCCTCGTTCAATTTCTTCCCTCCATCGACGGGCCGAGTCTTTGCGTGACGATCGTGGCAGGTAAAAGTGATACCGCTTCGCATTATTTAGTTATTTATTTAACCGAGGGCACGTTCAATTAGACACTTAACGTAAGCAAAATCGAATAAGAAAGGCTGCGGTTATATTGAAATTGATGCTGATGGCTTTGCAGCCCGGAGCGGGCGAACAGAGAGCAATATCGCCGGCATTTATTCCTGCGCAGTTTCTTCTCTAGTTCGTCCATTATAGCGCCCGTTGCTTCCTTTTATGCGATCCATTTCCAACGGGCCACCGTTTCTATGGAAATCGAATATGTACACGTACGTTCAGCGCCTGCCGCTTACATTGGTAGCCCGGCGCACAATTTAACTAGCCATCAAAGTCAAAGGGAGTATAATCTGATTCTACTGAAACCGACCGCCATAGTTCCACCCGTTGTTTAACGGTGGCGAGTTATCGCGCCGCTCGATTATAAGTTCCTCGCCGTATGAGCTGCATATTATCGGAGATTAATCCTCGAGATTGGACCGTCACCCGCCTCTCTAATCTATGCAGAGGCTGGGTTCATTAGTGCGCGAGATCATGACCCGTTAAAGGCTGAATTGAACTTGGTCAATCGATCTTCGAGGAAACTCGCGAGGCCTTACTATCGCCGTCTGTTATCGATTTGCGGCGCGCCTGACTCGTTTTTAACGCGAAAGTGAAAGCGAGGGGAGAGGCAGAGGAAAGCTTGGAAAAAACTTGCTGGAAGGACGGGACACGCGCCTGGAAGCGCAATGCCGTTCCTTTTAACCATAGTTGACGGAGCCTTTGTCGGGAAAATGTTCGCAAACGAGAGAGGATTGTGTAACGGGCAGAGAGTTAGGTTCTCGGTAAGGGTAAAAAAGGGGAGCGGGGAAAGAAGGCAAAATGTACGCTGGTCAAAGGGAAAGCTTTCGCAATTATAATTGCACTGCGAAAAGTCGAGAGGTCGGCGGCGCTGAAATGGACTGGGAATCGCTACGATTACTTGGACATGTATCTTCGCGTCATTGGTCGTTACAAATATTATAAGAATAATGGAAATCGCCCGATTAAATTTCACTCCCCGAACATTTCGGAGCTACCGCTAGCCACAACGACCGTGATAAATTCCCGAAATCGAAAGTGACTCTTGATATCGAGCTTTTCGACTCGTCCCGGATGCTTCGATGGGTGTTTCACGATTACCTGTCAACAGGGAAAGACTCTTCCTAAATGCGTTTGTTCCGCACACGTTACGAAGCTTTTGCAAAGCGCGGTCGAGGAGATGCCGTCCCTCGAAGGCCGCGCTCATAAGTTGAGCCACGCAGTATCTTACTTGCTGAGCAGCGGAGGGGAACAGTATCTAAAATAGACACGAAAATCGATGGAAATCCTTGGGGGACGAGAAGACGGACGGCAGCCGAAGCTGAGAAGAGGAAACAGGAAGAATCTTGAAACGGCAGAGTGTGCCACGAGAGGAGATCGTCGTTCGTAAGTTACGATAATGACGGGCCATGGATAAGTAATGCCAGGATGACGGAATAGAGAAGAAACGGAAGGGTCGCGAGGAAGAAACGAAGGATGACGGGTGGAAGCCATGATTGGCAGGTTCGTTCGGGCATGCTGCCAGGAGGGAAGAAAAATTCTCGTGCGATAGTATTGCCAACACTTAGAGCACCGCGGTGCACCGGTGCACGATTATCGTTCACTGCGACCGTTAATACGCTTTGAACTAATAACGGAAGAAGAAGTTCTACGAGTGTTTCGTTGCTCGATTTTCCTTCAATACTCCAACGGAAGAGGAGGATGACGAATTATCGCCGAGGAGGTCGAAACGGGTTTGATCCCGCGTAGCCTCGGTGTCGAAAAGAAATGACACAGGCGAAAGTTAGGTCGGGAATTTAGAGAAGGGGTAAAGGGAAACGAGAATAAGGAAGAGGCGCGGCGGGAGGCGCCCTACGAATTCGGGGAACTCATTTGCGCGAATCGTAAAACGATTATTGCCTGTTTGCTTCCCCGGGGGGCTCGGGCCGAACAAGACGTCGCGCGAAATCACAGCCGACTGTCGGACGGCCGGGTAAAAAGGACCGCGGCGAGGACGAAGCGGGGAAAGTCCGAGGGTGACTTTGGGAAATTTAGTGCGGCACGCTCGCGACGTCGACATAAATGTCACGTGCGCCGATTCGGCTCCGGGAACGTGGAAAACAATAAAGAAGGCGCGGTGGCAATAGACGCTGCCGTAAAAAGTAGATAGCACGGAGAATCGCGCGAAGGGCGGGTCGGGCAATAAAAGAAACGAGAAGGTCCGCGCGATAGGAATGCGAAAGAGGGAGCGAAACGACGCGTCGCGATGTCGGGAACAGGGTGGACGTTTTGCTACCCTTATTGGAAAGAAAGGTGGCGGTGCTGGCGACGAACGCGTAACTAGACCATTCAATTTCGCGTGCCCCTGGCTATTGAACTTTGCTCGATCGCCACACGCGCGAGCGATCGCGTCTGTCTGGAAACCAATTAATAACGAAGAGAGCTAGATGGAGCGTAACGAGACGGTGCGCGACTGTTCGACACTGGCGGAAAGTAAAAGTTGCCGTGCGTTACTTCGAGTCCCTCGTAGATGCAATAGTGAAAGACTCCGGAGAGCATTGATCTGAAAATGGCAGCTAATTGATGCACTTTCTCGCGTCATCGTACGAGGCAGCTGGCAGAGCGGTTTCACCGTCGAGCGGTTTTGTAGGAGCTCGTTCAATTTCAATTCCACTTTGTCCATCGGCGACGATTCGGATTACTTTATCGTTCCTGATATTACAATTGCCTCTGCGCCGCATAATTGTCAACGGGTGACTTCGTGCGCCGATTTGATTTCCAGGGGGGCAAGATAGTCTCCCTATACTTTACAGCGAGTCCTACAAACTCTCCGTCAATTAATGCCAAAGATATATTGTGCGTTAAATTGTTCGCCGTAGCGAATTCTCGACATGCACAATTTACTGCGAACGCAATCACTTTAAACAAACATTCGCTGGAAGTCTGCGCAACAAATCCCGGCTATTCTAGGCGACAAACGAGTCAGCAGGCGATTGCGAATGCGGTTGGAGTCGACCTTTATCGTCCTTCGCCTTACGAAATAATCGCGCGGTGGCGAACGCGAGGGAGGATAAATCGTCCTCACCTTCGATCGCCCCTACCAGGTAGACACGAAGGTCCCGATTGGTCGAGGATCGGTCTTTTAGCGATTCAGCTGCGATCTGTGCACGGTCGATTCCATACATTCACCTTTTCCTTAGCAAATGTCAAGTCCTGGAGAACGTGTTCTGCCTCTAATGCTGATATACCATTGCTGGCCGCTTTCGAGCGGAAAGAGCACATGGAAAACAGAGAATTCAGCTGCGATTACGTTTTTCCATCGCAGCTATGCGCCTCGATTAATTACGCCGGAAAACCGATTGAATCTGTCCGCTATCGCTTCGATCACGGAAGATCTAAGCAATCGACGACGTTGTGCTTTGGTCGTCCAGGAAGGAAAAGTGGGAAATATTTCACGGGCGTCGTTGCAGGTCCGTTCCTTGATGCGAAGACGTAAAGGTCGGGTGGATTCTGTCGTTCGAGATCCTTTTTCCAGACGACGCGACGCGTAAAATTTGCGAGCCTCCGCAGCGCGCCTCGCCCGTCAAATTCTGAACGCAGCACCGATAAAGGCTCGCGTTCGAGTGGTGTATCGCAGCGAATCGATCGGTAATACCATGATTTATCGTATTACGTTAACGAGCGGTCGTCGTTGGAGAATTCGCCTCGTTACAGCCCCGTCAACGACGCGCCTCTTCAAACGGACCTTTCCCTTTCTTCGTAACGCTATCTCGTATCAGATTTCGCGGCAGGAAGAGAACGTTTCGACGCCAGATGACGGATGGCCTGTGTACCGTGTACACAAAGACGGTGCACTCTGTTGCACTTACTTGACGAACACGAGGCACCGGAAATCGACGGTATTCTTATCGCGACTTTTCGTCGCACCGATCCAGAATTCGCATCGAGACCTCGGACCTCGGATCAACCCCATATCGAGCTAAATCGACGGACATTCGCGTTCGGTTGCCGCGTTTCAACGTAGCCTCGGAGAAACTCGGTGCCTGCCCACCATCGATTTCCGCGCAGCAGTGAATCCGTGCGCCCCGGTGTCGAGGAGCAAAGGAGAGCCACAGGTTGCGTACCATCCCATCGACGACCTGTTGTATCGCTCTCGCCGATCGTCAAAGGTCTCTTAAAACCCCGGCTTTGCTCTCTGCTGCTTCTGCCGGCGTCTCTCCCCTCGCGCGGTGCGAACATCGTCCTTGCATTGAAAAAGAAGCAAGGTCGTTCAGGACTTATATAGCTCGGTCCGGCAGGGCACGGTTCGAAGCCCTCGCTCGCGAGAGTCCTGTCCGACATCCTTTTCGATTCCCCATCTCCTTACCCGTCTGCGCGTTTCTTTTTCGTTCCTTCCGTCCGCTCTCGAGCACCGAAGGCGTCCCTGCCTCGTAACACCGCGACGCGGAGCAAACTGTGCGTTACTTATCTTCGCGGCTAGACGCTCCCACACGAAGCCCGACGCTGATATACGAGAGTGGCAACGAAATCGTCGTCGCGAGGTAACCGGAGAGAGATAAAACGCCGAGCGGCCGGAGGAGAGCGACGCGAGTCGTGTTGCTCTTCATCGAGATTTTTCTCGTTACCGCGCCGGTAACGAGACGTTTACGATATCGCGCGCGACCGTCGCGACGCCGATCCTTTCCTCGCGATCGTTCGCCCGCTCGGATTCGTATTCCCGGATGGAATTTAGTTCCGGCGAACTTCTGGGGTTGCGCGTAAAATATCCTCTAGCGAATTTTGGATCGCCTTTACGAGCCTCGTCATCCGATACGTTTTCTCCGCGCGTCGTTTCTCGCATTCGCGGCCTCAGCATCCTCGTTTCTTCCGCAGCTTCCTAACCGATTTTTCCAGGGGACGATGATCGTTGGTGGCGCGCGAGCATCGCGAGAGAATTCCACGGGATTTACGCCAGCGCGTCCATTTCACTCGTCTTCATTTCCCATAGAGGCTCGTCCCAGCGACGGCTTGATCGTATCTGTCGTTCCTTGCGTTACCAGCTTTGAATTACGACCACGGTTATGACGATCTGCCTCTTTTCGAGGCCCCGTGCTCGGGCTGCACCACGAGCGTCTCGAACCCGGCGCGCCCCGATCGACGGACCGTCGTTTCTATAAGCTGATATGGAAGATCCTGGTAAGAACCAGGTGCTCGAGTTTCCTAGCAACGAAACGGTACGGGTCTCTGCGATTTCCATCGCGATTTCCTCTCGTTTAGTTGACCGAACCGTTCAGTGGAACCGACGCGCGTTAATTTCTTGTATAGACACCGCAAAGGTTAAAGGGTTTCGAGTAAAAAGCGTTCGCAGCGACGATGAACTTTTCCATCGCGATTGCGCGAGTACTTTGCCGCCCAAGAACAAATACATTTCTGTCTGGGTGGCGGAGAAACGGCTCTCGCGGAGAAATCGAGAACGGCGTTGCATCCCGAGGAGAACACCGAGACGAAAGCGTCGGGGAACTGGGCGCCTTTATTATCTCGTGCCGCGAATTCGAAATAACTCTTGAAAGTGTCGCGCATAATAACGCGACACGCGATTCGACTAGACGATTATCGAGCTAATTAACCTCGAGAAAGGCTGTTCCGCGTTCGAGCCCGCGATACAATCGCAGCTGGGATTCCCCGGGTAGGGAGAGCCGAGCCTCAGGCACGACCCCTGTATTATTTCTTATTTGGCATCGGACGACAGCGGTTCGGGACAATCGTTTCCAGACAGCTGAGACCGTAAGGAGCGTTCCCCGTCTCGTTCAGGATAGGACGCTCGATGCATGAAAAGTAGGTGCCACCGATGACCCGGATGACGCGCACGCACGACGCTCGTTTCACTGGTCTAGCGCGCGAGCAATTATCGGCGAAGCAATTACCGGGATACTCTACTCGCGCTCCCCGCTAACGATACTCGAAACACCTGGACGGTTCGCAGTTTCGCGCCATTACGAATCTATTCGAGAAGCGTAAACTGTTCGCCGTATGAAACGTAATCGGTGCTCGGTGGGCAGCGGTAAAACCGCGAGCCGATCGACAAGCGGGTATCACGCTCGCCGGTGAAAAAGCTAACGCGATCCACGGAAATTGCGGAGCGCACGCACGACGGGCCGTGTCTAATAGCGCCGATAAACGAGTTTCCAGGATTTCGTTCTCGCGGTCGGCACAAGCTTACTTATTATCGTGCAAGCTGCCGCGACGCGAATTTTCCCATTCCTGCGATCGCTCCTGCCCGCGTATCTTCTTATTTCCAGCGATTCAGCCCCGCTCGTTTATTCTCCCATCCCCCTGTTCACCTTTGTCTCGAACCGCGTCGCTCGACCCATTCGATTCTGTTCTTTTTTCGCTGTCGTGCCTGAAACCGAGAGTCAAGGGCGACAGACCAGAAGGCGCCTGGGGTTGGCTCCACGGGTACACGCACACAATCGATATAGCTACCGAAGTTCATGGCGCAGCAACCGCCAACCGCCAACTACCACCGCCGCCATCGCCACCACCCACCGCCATTACCTTCCTACGGCCCGCGCCGCTTCCCTTTCGTTCCCTATTTTCTTTTATTTACTCGCACCCGCTCGACCTCACCTGCTCGCACATTCGCGCGCGCGCTACCGTCGCGAAAGGTGCTTTCGCTATTTAACCTTGAATTACCTTTCGTCCCCTAATCGTTCGCCTTTTTCGCCACGGCGACGTCTCGTTCGCGCGGCACGCGTATCCGTTTCCCTGCATCCGCTTCGAGCTTCCCATAAATCTCTCGCACCTGAAGTTTCGACGTGCTTTATCGCAATGCGTGTACACACAAGCTCGGGCAGCACCGCGGTGTTATTTAATGCGCGACCGTTGCGCCGGGGGATTTTTAGTGGCCCGAGGAGGATTCGATGCCGCGAAGATAATTACGTTTCGTTCGGTGCACTACATGCAACGAGCTTCGCGTAACGCAGCGCAAATTGTTCGCCGCATTAAACGGTGCCGTTGGTGTGCGCGATCCAAAGGCCTCGGGGTTGTTTAGCTAGAGCGGAGGTTGCGTTGTTCCAGGCCGCGCGTCCTTTCAACGATCCGCCGACCACTTAAATTAATTATTCTCTTGCGGTGGAAAACTTCAGCGAGGCAATCTACGGGGCACCGTTCTGTTCGTTTCACTTCTTTTTTTTTCACTTGCTTTTGACAGCAAACTCACGCACGCGTCGAGGGTGCGCCCCCGTTTTCCGTTCGCCCTGCGTCGTTATTTTCGGCGCAGTCTGTCGTTTCCACGATTCGCGTCTCACGCGCCAATTAATCGCGTTCCCACGAACGTTTCTCGCGAACCGTTCATTCCGTCGGGAGACAAAGCAGAGAGCGGCGCGCGTCGCGGGAAACAGAGATTTCCGTCTGCAGAATTTGTTTCGCGTACGCCTCGAGGAAACTAATCCGGGCTTATCCGCCGCGACGGATTACGCGTCTGCCCCGAACGCGATAAATTACGAACTCGCGATGCGTACTTGGCGTCGGGACACCGATATTTCCATGCGAGAAATATTTAACGACTCCTCGGCCGGGTCGAGTCCTTCGATATTTCTTGGGACACGGAGTAGAAGACACGAATGACGCAGTCTCGCGAGGCAACGGACAATTAACGTCACCGCAAACGATCCCGGCTACCAGGGTTCCCCTCTGCCTCGCGGTTTCGTCCAAGTTTTCCGCACGCATAAAACACGACGGCTACTTTCTCGCGCGATATCGGACAGGCAGCGGCAATATTGCATCTCGAGGCAAAACTTTCGACTCCGTCTTTCTGGTAATAAAGCCGGCAAATCGTCGTCGCGACTCGGACGGACCCCGAGCTCTCCGCTTCTCCTCGAGGCGGCCCGAGGTTCAATTACGAATATCGCGAGAATCGTATCGCGTGTTGGCGAACGCGCGAGTCCGGCCAAGTCTGGACAGCGGGGAACGACGAATCGAAAGTCGTCCTGCCCTCTTGGCCCCGCGAGCGTTTCCGTTGCGTTCACCAATTAGATAGTAACGCGCAGATACCGGCGTTAATCCCGTAGTCGTATAGGAAAAAGCGAATAATTAATTGCACGGCAGCGTGGATATATCATCCCACGCTTTTTTCCAGTATCATTGTACGCGGCGCGTATACGAGCGTAGCGTGTATCGGTTTCGCGATGGATAAAGAAAATATGGGGGACGTCTCGAACGCCGGGAAAATTTATTGCCCTCTCTTTCTCTTTTTCTCCTTTTCCTTAACATCTCGCTCCCTCTTCTTTCTCTCGTCGAGCGCCACACGGACAAGCGGCAGCAGCGGCACCGCCGAGCCGATCGGCGGAAAAGTCCGGCGCAAGAAGGGGCGCAAGAAGAGAAGCGAGAAGGGAAGAGGCGGAGGACAGTCGTGGTGGAAGAGAGAAGCGGCAGCGTCCCAGGGCTGTACCAATAATGATGGTAACAATGTTGACCTCGTAGGTCGGCGGACACACCCTTGCAATATACTCGTTTCTCCTCTCCGTTGTTTCCGTCGTTCTTTTTCATTCCGTCTCCATCCTCGTTTCGCGCGTCCACGTTCCTCGTCGGCGGAACGGCCGCTGAAACCCCATGGGTTCTATAATAAGACGTATTCTACGGTACACCGTCTGGTACTGCACGTGTACCTGATTCCATGATTGGCCAGTACCCCGCAATCTGCCTCATACGTGATCTATGCTCGTTTCGTTCTCTTTTTACGCCTCTGTCTCTCTCCTTATCTCTGCGCCTTGCGGTGCGTACACGCGGGTATCTTTTTCCCCCGGCTCGTACAGAACTCTGTCCTTTCCTGTTGCGGCTCCGTTGCCCCGTCCGCTCGTCCGCTCGTCCGCTCGGCCACGGGACACGGGACACGGGACACGGGACACGGAGCACGGGACACGAGCATGCACGAATATTCCGGAGCGCGGATTAAGCCTGTGTATGTGCAAGCTGAATCCGTGGGTCTCGCGCCGCGTCTGTTAATCGCACGTGCGCGCAATGAAAGAGAAAACGAAGCGGAATGGCTGGCGAGCCTGTCTACCGGCTCCGGGTCATTTTTATTCGCATACATTACGCTCGCCTCCAGACGCCAGTAGTCGACCGGAGTTCTCCGAAGGATTCTCTCTTTAAGCAGCCCCGTCTTGCTGCTCGATTTTCCCGCGATGGGGTTTAAGCGAATTCTAAGAGAGAGCCGCCTGGCAATTTAAATTGCAGAACGTCCGTGGCATTCTTTCTAGTCCCGCGAAAGTTTCGCGTCTGCAGCCCGATCGGGGATCGAAACGGTGGCGACGTGTACGAATATTTTGTCGAGATGCACGCGAGACGGGAAGGGAACTTATCGACGCGACTGAAAGCCCGATTCGAAGAACGAAGATCGTCGACGAAGTTTTAATAGGAAAATTGCTGCGGGACTCGGCTCGAGCTTCGACGACGCGTCTTCCCTTTGACGATCAGCGGAGATGCAGCCGGGCATAGAAAATTGAAAGCACGGTGAATTTTTAAATTTCAATTAGAGACCATGCGTGTTGCAGGCTCGAAGGAGCCGACGCTCCGCCACCGAGAGACACGAGGAACGCTGGACGGTCTGTTGCGTTTCGTATCAATGTTTACTGATCCAAACGTTAAAAAAAGAGTTGCCCCGACATTGTACCAGGGAAGAGCGTCCTTTCAATCTTTTCATAGCGCTCGAAATAGATCGCGAGCGTTCCCAATCGACTCGTTACGCGCTCCATCGCCAACAGCTGGCGAAGGTAGGATAGCTCCGACCTAGCCCCCTTCCGAATACGCTATCCTGCCGGTTACTCGGCGAAAATATCCGCGACTCGCCCGTAAAGCAGCCAGCTGAAAAACAGTTGAGAAGATATCCGGGCCGATAGTTATTAATCGCGGTTAATTTCTGCGAATAATCGAGGGGAGAAGAGCGAGGGGATGTTCGGAAGGAAGCGCGGGGGCAGGGTGCTCTCCGACGGACGATGGCCTATAGTTATCGCGACGTTTCGTCGTCCAATTAGCGAGCCGATAAGCCTGAAATGGTGGTCGTTGCTCTGCCCCGAAGATGAACCATCGATCACCGTCGCGCATCGTCGATAATAGTCCTTCGTTTGCCCCATTCCGTTCGGCCTTCCCCGTCCCTTTCCACGGAGCATGGAACTGGAGCACCTGGAGAGGGAAAACGGTGCACGAGAACACGGCCGGAGCTTGTGCCGCGTGTTACTCGAACCGCTTTCGAATCGCTAATGAAAGCGCGTTACAGAGGTGATAATTGCACGTTTGCTTCGCCGCGTGGGTTTCTCGACTCGTCCCGTCGACGCAATTTTTCGGCAATTAAAAGTAATTGGAGTGTGGACAAAGCCGGCGCTCCGAATTTTCAAGCTCTATTTCGCCGACCCTTTTTCCCGGGGCAGGTAGGCCGTCGAAGTCTCAATTCTGCACGGCGCGTAGATTCGCCGCTGCCAAACGGTCGTAAATAACCGGTGGACTCGTGTTCGATCGGTTCCTGCATTACTCGAGCACACCAGACACCGCGTTAAATCTCGTTCCTTCTATATTATCTTGTCCGTTTAGCCGAGGCGCGTGCTCGCGTGCGCTAGCTCCTGCCACGGGAGATAAACTGGATAAGCTTGATAGCGTTTAACAACGTTTGCGATTCTATCTTCCCGGCGTTGTTCCGCTCGCCTGTCTACCCTCCCCGATAGCGAAGTCTCCTCGCGGTGGAAAAGAAACAGAATAAAACTCTCCGACTGCGAGCTGCTCTGCCATTTGCTTAACCGTAACCGTACGCGCGGGATCGTCTCGTTCCAGAGGGGCAGTGACTTTCAATTTGTTTCACCCGATCACCGTTACTTCTTTGTATCCTCCCAAGGCGATAGGGATCGCGATAAGGATCGGTCGCGCGTTTCACCGCGGAGGCACCCGGTCGATCGGTTAATTGGTTCTCGATAGTCGTTCGGCGATCTCTCTTCGGTAACACTTTTCTGAATCGAAACGCGGCGTTAATTGCCGCGCGTGCGAAATCCAGCACGCGGAAAGGGAGCGCGGCTCAATTCCGATCGCGATACGTTTCTGCTCGCGGATCGGTTGGAAAACGAACGGACTGTGTTTGTTCCGCCCGTACCGATCCGCTTATCTCGCCTCGCCTTTTGTTCGCCGCTTTTGTTTCGTTCGAGAGCTCGACCCTCGACCAACTTTCACCCGCGACTCCCGTTCGTCCGTCGTTTGCCCGATAAATCCCTGCCCGATAGATGATATCGTTGCAGCAGTTTAAACCTCTGCCGACGTCTACGCCGCGACAGCTGCGACTTTCACGCGTGACACGGATCCGTGAGTCCGTTCCTTTCGACAACGAGAGCGACGAATTTTTCTATCCGGTACAATTGATTCGCTCGATCGAGCCGGCGAGGCCGCAGGAAAGTCAATGCCCAACGGACACGACTTCCCGAAGGCAGGCCGTAATCGGGTCGGGTGAATCTCCTTTGTTACGCGCACGTGCGTGTCCGGTCGCCGGCACAAAGAGAGTCGCGACCGCGAGGCGGCCTGCGGCTTCGCGGCGTTCGTGTTTCGCGCGTGTTCGCAACCCCTTATTAGCCGGTCGAAAACGTTCCCGTGCGAATTACACAAGCCCCACGCTCCGCGACTACCTTTTTACAAGGTAGCAAACGGGGGAACGCGAACGAGATTGGAGCGATCAGGCCCTCGTGTTTGTTCTTTTCCTCGCGCGGAGTCGCTCTCGAATTATGGAGCACCGGTTACGCAACGAACGCGAGACCTCGTTCCCGTCTATTATTCTTATATTCGTGCGCGTTACGTGCATCCTTTCTATTCGGCGCAGCAACGATTCGAGCAGCGATAGGGACGAGAACGCCGCGGCCTCCTGTTTCGGATCGACGAACGGCCGCGGCGAGGAGCGCGAGTACTCGCTCCGGGCGTTAAAAGCGTAACGTCTTCCTCGCGTCAACTTTTCGGAGCGGGATCAACGCCGCCAATTCCAACGAACGGGGACGCGAAGCCTCGAGGAAAGGCGGATCGTCGTGGCCGCGAAAGGATAGAGGCGTAGGAGGCGGCGAAGGAGGCAGACGGTTGCGACACTCCATCCGTGGTCTACATTCTGATAGTTCAAGAGTGCAGATCGTTTCCTCTCTTTCCTCGCAGCCGAACCTCCTGGCTCTCCTCGTTGCCGTCTTCCCCGGCTGTCCGTACGTATCGCTAAAACGAGATACAGTTTAGATCGTTACGCGCCGCGGCTTTCACTTTTCCTGCCTCTCGAACACCCACTCTCCGCCCGATGACGCGCTGTGGGAGAGAACGAGCCGCGGTCCGCGGTCGCAGCAGTTGCAGCTGCAACGTTGCGCTGTCTTTCCTCTCCGTTCTCTCGAATTTGCATTTATTTTCACCTCCCCTCCGTCGGAACGTCTGCCCCCGGAGTGCGGAGCAGCGATTTTCGAGCGAGCGAAACCGGAGTACGCGCGCTCGGACGGCATTTGCGAAGGGACAGCTTTCGGAGGAATTTGTCCGCAGGTCGGAAATCGGTCCTCGAGAAAGCAGCGAGAACGACCCCGGTGGGTGTAAGAGGTTCCTCCTGGGTAACGCGACTCCCTCGGCCTCGACCTCGACTGCCCCCGTCGACCGACTCGCGGAACACCGATTCGAGAGTTAATAATATCGGCTGGAGAGCCGACCGCGCGAGCAAACGCTATTCGCCGGCCTTGGCCGACTGATCTCGTCCCGAGGCGGATACAAAATTTAAGACGCGGCAGAACAGGATCTAATTGCGTCTCTCGTCGGCCCCCCGTCGAGGGTGACGACGGTGACGACGGTATTCAGAATTCAGAAGCGTCCGTCCGGGTCCACTCGCCGCTCCGTTTCTTCCGGTGCCTCGCGAGTCGCGAAAATCGCGGACTTATCGCAGCTCGCCTCTCGTCTCCGCGGCGGGCAACGCGCGCCGCCCGTGCGACCGTAGTCGCATCGATAAATCATGTAAGAAACGGCCGGACGCAACATTAACTCTATTATTATTTACGACCGGCCTACGAGCTGACCCTCGCGTTATTTCTCAGTATTACGCGTTACCGAGGATTGTAATTCATTGTCGAGGCTTTGCGCGCCTTCGATCGCGCGATACGGCTGGCACCGGCCGTACAACAGCGCCCGTCCTATTCCCGTTCTTCCTTTTTGCGAGGCTTTTTCCCCGCGCCGAGTGACGCTGTATTACCGTGAAACAACAAACGAGTCGACGTTCCCTCTCGTTAAATTGCAATCTTTGCCCCGTCTCGCATGCAAACCTGCTGCCCCGATCCCCTAATTTGTCGCGGCGCCGCCTCGACGGCCGCTTGCTAATTAAACCGTTCGACTAAGCTGGCCGATTTAGCTATCGCTGGCGTCTCGAATGCTACGCCCGAGTGAGTCGTTGCTCGCGAGCCCCCCAATCGCGCGCCGCGACGCTTCCCCATTGATCTCGCATCGGAGCGTAATCTTTATCGAGGGAAAGAATTCTCGCGGAAATTTCCAAAGTTTTCGAGCGAACTTCGAGGGCACGACCTAGTCGGAAAATAGGTTTCCGGAAAATCCACGGGGCAGCGCGTTTCGATAACGGAGCTGCGTTATCCGTAGCGGTAGAACGGGCACAAAAGTCGAGAGTCGACGGGCGGGCAAGACAGGCAGGCAACAGCAGATAGGAGAGAGAAGGAAGGAAGCGGTGGGAGTGAAAAAGATACGTGCGCAACAGAATGCCCGAGGCTAGGAGCCGGGGATAGAAGACGACGGTGGATGAACGAAGAAGAGGTCCGGGTGGCCGCAACAAGCTTACGCACTTTTCTGGTTGCGGGACAGTGTCGCCGTAACAAGCCGGGAAACGGAAACCCGTCCCGGAACAGATCCAGGAACAGGTTTTCCCGGGCTGGACGTAATCGAAATGGCCGTGCAATAAATCTGCATACCGAATCGTTTCGAGGCGCGTTCCACGCTCGAAATCCATTATTACGTGGAACCAGTGTTACCGATTTCTGAATCGAAATTGAAGGAACGACGGAGCTTGACGGAGACACCTATTCCACTTCAGCTTCTTCTCGGCCAGGGATCTCGTTGCATTGAAAGGGACGAACGAGACGGTACTCCGGAAGGAGAAAAGGTTAGGGATGCCTCGGGTCCGTGTCGAATCCCCGATCAGCTGTTCTTTGAGATCGCGAGAAACGGAAGCGCGATTTTGATCGTTCGCGAATGGCCGCGTCCGAGCGGTCCGGTTCGCCCGTTTGCTTTCGACGCAGCCACGGGGCAGGAGAAAAAAAGGGATCTAGAAAGTCGAGCGCCATCCGATCTTCGATGGAGAAATTTTGTTGGCCTGCTAGATCGGGCGCCGCCGGCGGACGAGCAATTTTGAATTGCAAATGCGTCCAGCGAATTAATCTGTGGATGGCGATTTTATTGGAGCAAAGAGTTGTCGGCGTTGCTGCGCCGTCGCCTGTCGTTGCGCGCCGTCCCGTTTACCGACGCCGCTGAATCCCGCGACGTTTTAAGGCTCAAATCGATCGGGAAACGTCGACCGGTCGCGTCGCGACGCGTCGTTTGCATTCCGAGACCAATCGGCTGGAAATTGTATCCGCGCGGTCAGCTGCCTGAAATTTGCCGTGGAAATTTCAGCGACTAGAAATTTCAGCGACGCAGACGTGTGCCCGCTTTTGCGAATTATCGCGCAAAGGGCTTATCATTTTGGATCGGATAAGTAATGTACGCTCTCGTGCCCAGGGACTGCAGGGGTTGATTCGATACAGAAGTCGTATATTGCTGGCTGGCACGATCGATTTTTATCGCCGGTAGGTTTCAACGAGGCGCTACTTTATACGAGCGTCCACGATATAGTAAACATAATTCGCTTTCTTCTCGATGTAGCCTGTCCAGTGGCCACTCGGAGCGCAATAACGTTTACACGCTACTCGTTTTTCATCCGCCGCGTATCTCTGCTTTCTCGTGGAAACCGACATCGAACGGGAACCCATGCCATCTCGGACATCCGCCGCATCGACTTGTCCCCCCGTCTGCATTTTCTTCCTCTTCCTTTTGCTTCGATGCCTCGGTTCCACGTTCCGACCGGAACCAGCTTGCTTCTTTTTCGTCACACGATCCGCCTAGGAAGAAGCTCGAGAAATACAAGCTCGGGGCGCTCGTGGAATCCCGGCTGCTGCACTTCCGACGGTGTACTGTTCTCTTTCGCAATCGGCCGATCAATCCGGCGAAAATACCGATCCTTTGTCCCGAAGCGCGTTGCGATCACCTGGCGGACGTATCGACGAAAACCAGGAGGAAGTATTCGCGTATCTCGAATGTTACGCGACGTCGAATAAAAGTGGGTCGAGCGCGGACGGCCAAATTGGATATAATTAGTCAATTAACGAAATAGATAGTATCACTTTCGAGTAATATTCTTTTGGGCGAGTAGCTTCCTACCGATCCGTCGCAATTTCCGACCGATACAATCGCTAACACGTTTCTCGCGTCCCGCTTTCCTTCAATTTATCCACGGGGACCGTGTCAATGCGTCCTCCGAGTTGCAGGATGTTATTCGGCCCCTTCTCGAGCGTCCGCTCGTCCTATTGTGCAGCCGACCTTCTTGCGCGCAGGTGGAAATGCCTCCTGGTTCTCGTTGTACTTATTCGTCGCGAAATTGCGGTCGTACACGCGGCACAGAGCCTGCGTTATTCCATGGAAGTTCTTCGTACGCTCCAAACGTCGCGCCGTGTCACCAATTGCGCTCGACGGTCCAAAGTTTACGCGGATCGAGGTAAAGTATTCCGCGAGAAACAAGTAGGCACAATTAACGATCGTTTTCCCGACGGCAGCTGTCCTCGTATCGGTGCCGGAAACCGCCGATCGGACGATCGTACAGAACTTTGGCGAAACTTCCGGACTTGCGGGGCAGTTTTACGATCCGCAGACCCCCACGCGTTGTTGCCTCTCGCGGCGCGTAATGTCGACGTTAATTCCGCGAGCTGCCAAAGTTCCGGCATCAGGAGGCGGACTTTGCCTGCTGCAAAGCCAGCAGACGACTGTGAGAAGGTTCGGAGAGTCTGAGCACCTAATTGCCTTGAAAATCCCCTCGCGTGGTTATCGTCGACGGCCAGACACCAGAGAGACTTTCGCGCTTGTTCCGTGTATGTGCGTCGAGCTGCTGCCACTGCGAATGCAAAATAGCTTCGAAGGAGTCGCGAGTTTTATTCCTGGGATGTTCCAGGGACCCGTGGACCGTCTGGTGTTTCTTGCTTGTCCTATGATATTTTAATCAAAACGAGGATACAAAGTGCGCTGATAAACTGAAAGGAGTTAAACGTTCGATCCATGGTCGAACGCGCAAAAGAATTATATGACAAGAAGCACACGAAAAAAGGATCCTGGAGCAGAAGCAAATTGAATAGTTAAGAACGAGAGTACATTCACCGACGAACGTGATTGCAGTCTACGATTGCCGGGGCACAGAATCAGCGTTGCTACTTATCTACAGTCCTGTCACGCGATGAAGATGTTCCCGGTGTATAAACGTTTCTCAGAGACGCGTGAGGTCCTGGGGGTACACGAGGAGGCGGTACTCTTGGTCCCTAGCGAGGTGTCTACCAGGAACAAGAAGAAGGAGAGCCGGACAAAGGGGTCCTATTAAAATTCGAGCAAACAAACCGACTCTCCCGTGAAAGAGATGCGGCGAAGATAAAAACAAACGGAAGAACCAGTCCATCGGGTTTCTTGTCCGGTCGGGACACGGCTCTCACTCCGAAAAGGCGCATTCTCACGACTTTTCGTGCCTGCCAACGACGATTTCGAGCCCGTCCGCTGCGAACGATACCGGCGGATACGATAATTTCTCGGCCAACAAACGAGCAGCCTGGCGGAAGACAATCGGGAGATATCTTTTGTCCTCGCTGCTTTTTTTCCCCCGCCTGGTGGACTCGCTGCTCGTGGATTGTTTAAAATTCCGAATCGAAGCCGAGGATGTTCGCGGCGCGGGCAAAAAATTGCCCGAGGAGACATAGAAGTTGAACGATCGCGGCAAAGCGACGAACTTTCCTCGCGGACTCATCGTCGATACGGCTGCCTCCGGTGTTAACCGATCGCCGGGCGTCCCTTTTGCCTCTATCCGTGCTCCCTCCCGGACCACGAACGGGAAGAACGATTTCGCCCGACGAGACGCGGAATCGATCGCTTATTTCTGGACGTTGTCGAGTTACGCGAACCTTCCTGTTCCTGGAGGACGTCGAGAGGAAAAAGCTGCTGATCCCGGGGATAGAAATAGAGCAGCGAGACGACGGAGGGCGGAGAAAACGAGGAGCAAGCAATTTGTGCCGGGCGGCGGTGCGATTAAAGATAATGCCGGCCACTTCGGCCCAACCAATACGCATCAACTCGAATTTCTACCACCGCCTCTCGAAATCGGCCAGCGCGGAGAAAGTGTCAGTGGGTTAAGGTCGTCCAGACGTATCCGCGTGGGTGTTCCCTCGATTTCCATAAATATTTATGAAACTTTTACGCTCGTTCGGTCCAGGATCCTTTCGAGAATGCTCTCGCAATCGGCGTTCGATCGGACGAACGTGTTCCTCTTTTTTTTTTACATTCCGTTCGACCTCTTCGAGCCAGTACAGTAGCGACGCGGGTCGTTCGTTCTTCGCCGATTTCAGGGCGGAAGTCGGATCCTGGAAACCAGGACACGCCGGTGTCCCCTAGCGTCGCCTCGGCTGCGTTGTCTTTGGCCGCGCGAAACTGCAATCGGTACGGCCCGGCGGCCAGCCTGGGTAATTTTAATTACGCCGGCTCGTTTAATTACCGACGTCGGAATCGTGGGACGACGAGTGCGCCCGCAGAACGATTACACACCTACAACTTTTCCCAAAGCGTGGGCAACCCGCGTGCACTAACCGTCCATGCGCTCCTCGACTTTCCGCGAGTAGGTTAATCGACCTATCGTATAGCTCCGCGAAATATCTCCCAACGAAAACTGAGGAGCGGGCAACGCGAGGCGTCCTTTTTCGATATCGACGGTTACCAATTCGAGCTCTGGTGGACGTCGGCCTCGGCGTTCCGCGTTGCCCGCCGCTTCGATTAATATCGTTATCGAGCACGATTGAAGGAAACGAAAGAACTCGCAAGTCATGTTATCGACAGCCGAGGCTTAGCAACGGATTCGGATATCATCGATATTAACGATGGTTTCCCGAAACGGAGCAAAACGTCGAGGCTGCCACGCGAATCGTGCAACGCGTTCGTTCTCTCCTATTCGGGTGCTCCGTTTCCCTCGTTGTCCGCCGAACGGACGCGAGGATAAAGGCTCGCCGGCTTTCTCTTTCGTGATCGTTTTAATAAGAGTCGTGGCAACGGGCTCGATTTGTTCAGGAACGCGCGAAACGCTCGCGGAAACGATGTTCTGGCCCGTTACCAAAGGCTATCAGGGAAATTTGCCGGTGCCGCGGATGGGAAAAACACTCGGGTCGGCGCGTGTCGAGCGAAACTCGTTATCTTTCGGTATCTCGAAAGCGGACGGGCGAAATAATAAATCCACGGATTTGTCGCAACAGCTTCGACGTCTAAATCGCGGGTACGTATTCGAAGATCGGTTACCGAGCAGGTACGGTGCAGCTATTGTCGAAGTAACCGCACATGTGATCGGAGCGTAATTGCATCCTGTTGCTCGGCAACTGCAGGGTACACCGGTACACCTGCAATATTCAACTCCACTCGGAATATTGTTGCGGGGGTATTGTTTCGCGGTGGTTCGTCGAATATCGATTCGCTGTGTCTCCCTTTAATGGTTCGCCGAAGTTCGATACAATTAATAGAGTGAAATGCGTGGAAGGGTCCACAGAGGAATCGGTGTTCCGCGAATAATGTATTCCGTCGAATATATATCGAAACGAGGAATCGATGATCGGGGAACGGTGCGCGGACACGCACAGCCGTGCAGCGACGGCCAGCAATTATTCAGCCGGTTACCAAACCGGAAACAAAATGGGTTCTGGATGAAAATTAAACCTCCGGAACGAGTTTCCATTTATAGAGGGGTAAAGGAACTCGAATGCCACGCATTGGCAAGTTAACGTTTTAATTACTCCGCGATGGAGAACGCGTATTACAGCAGCTTGGATAAACCTTTTCGCGTTGATACCGAGGGATAGAAACGGCATCGTCGGCGTTTCACGATTGTTTCGTCTCTGCTCCCGATTGGCCGGCGTTATGGTTGGGATAATTCTGAAAATTCCAGGAACCCCGTTCCTCGGGAAGTTTCCTTTTTGTTGCGAGAGGATGGGATAACTGGAGCGTCACGCGCTGCCAAGTGGTCGCGGTTGTAATTGCACGAAATGCAGAATCGGCGAACGCGAAACTGGCACACAGAGGCGGCGCCGTTTTGTTTGCCCACGCTTCTCTTATTATCGGGAGGCGAAATTTCTTTTGTCCATCCTGTCGCGAACTTGCCACTGTTACCTGGTCGCTCGTTACTCGTTACTCGTTACTCGTTAAGCTGTTCAACTTCGTGCCAAGGAGCGTTGTAGAATACTTGGAAACGGGGGAACGCAGCGAACGGTCGACCGTAAGTATGTCTTCCTTTCCGTTCGAGCAGTTAATGAGCAATCGCGCGAGCAACGAGGAAACGAATGGCTCCGTTTGGAAGGAGGATGCCGGTGGTTTTCGGAGTTTCCGGTCTGACGAAAGAAAAATAGAAAAGTACGCGAACGGATGGAAACGAGAAGGGGTTAATGAAAACGGAGGGATCGTTATTAATCTGTGTTTATGTCGCGTCCCGGGCCGGTTCTTGCAAAAACGCGAAGAGTTTCGAGAGAAAAAGGCTCGTTACACCGTGACCGTCTAGCCGTGCCGCGGTTAATCTTGCTAATAGAGCAGATAATGGAGGACGGACAGTCGATTAGTCTCCATCGTTAATACCCCGTTGATAATAACCGTTGATCAATTGGCTCTCGATTAAAGGTGTTTCACGGCCGACGTACGTCTCGATTATCCGCGACGCTGTTTAGAGTTTAAACCGTCGAAATATGGAAATACCCTTGAGCTTGCAGAAATTTGCACGAAACGTCGATATTTCATCCGAATTTCCGCGCCACCAGACGTGGAAGCTTTTAAGCGATCAGCTTCCCGAAGCAGAAGGAACGGTTTACGATCTCGCGTCGTCGCGTCGCGAAGACAGGGGACCCCGTTCGATGTCGTAAAATTGACGCGTGTCTACCAAAGTGGCCTGTAAATTTTCAAGCAATTCCGCGAGTAACCGTGCGACGGGCACACTGCTATCCCGGTGGAAGCGTCGACTCGCCACTTCGGTCTCTATTAATTTGCGTGGAACGGCCATCGGGTGTTCCGCCGATACTTTTAACGGGGAAATTGAATAGCCTGATCGACGGGTAACGAGGAGGAAGCGAACTTTCGACGCGCAATTTATTTGCCGTCGCGTGCGACCGGACTGCGCCACTTTCAACAGCAGCGACAAGCGATTCAATATTTTCGTTCGAGGCCGAGCTTGTTCCAAATTATTCGAACCGTTCTTATCGAAGCGGCGAGACGGAAAGTTTGCGTAAGGTTTCTTAAGGCGAGGCCAACCTTCTGGGTCGGCTGGCGCGGTGAATCCCGTCGCGACAAATGCGGTCGGGCAGCAGCAGGACGCGTGAAAGCCATCAATAACGAGGAGCAAGGAAGAGAGGTCCGAGGAAAGCTCGGAGGTTTCGCGATTCCTCCCGGTCGACCAACCCAGAACCCGACCAACCATCGCGCTATTACACTGTAATACGACCTTTAGCTCAATCTACCGAGATAGCCAGCATTTCCACCGCATCGTCGCCGTATCGATTGTCAAATATTTGAGACGCCGCGCCGCGCCGACGATAATATCGCAGCACGCGGATTTTTCTATCGCCGAGCGAGCATCCCCGATGCCGTCAGTAACGAAGGGATTACCCGGTCGCGGATCGAGCCTCTATCCTCGATAATGGCGGTATTTAGTGGCCATCGGTGTGTCGGGACCCGGTGTAATTCCGATCGACGAGCGGCGTAATAAACGTAAAGCGCCGCCTGCGCGAGCTACCACGCCCGCGCGTTAAAATCGTTTGACCGTATTAAATTAAAGTGCCCGGCACATTGAGTTGGACCGCCGTGATCGAAACGTGGGAGTGGGATATCACTGGGGAACGTGGAACCTTAATGCGCCCGGACGATAATGAGCGGTACAGTCTTCCAACCGGATGAGAGTGGTCTGTTCATTTACCTTGGACAACGCGGGCCCTCGCTCGTCAGATTGTTGAAAAATGAACACGCGTCTGGGTAACGAGTTACGGGGATTCGCTTCTCCCTGGGCACGATAATTAGAAGGAGTATACAGCGGAAGGATTCGGGAACATTTCCGCGTTTATTATGCGGCTCTCCGAGGAGCACCTGCAGCGGTTGCCCATATAATAATGCAGCGGAATTGCTTAATATTTTGCAACGTTCGAATTTTCACAGAGGTTACCTTATCAAAAATTCGACCCCCGACGGCATTGACATTCGACACGATTGTGAAGCAGACATTCGTTTCGCCGGAATGTCAATTACGCATTACTAACAGATACTCGGTAAATTGCTTCGCTCCCTCGTCGATTCCACTTCTTCGCCAGCAACCGCCAACGCATCCTGGCATCTTTCATTATTACGTCAGAGGGAGAGGCGGGTTCGCGCGGTCGGCCTTTTTCTACCACGGACCGGTACATTATGCAAGCGAGCGGGACCCTGCGATCGTCTCGCGGAGGATCGATCGGCCCGCGGATATTCTCACGCGTGTCTTCGCGTCTGGCCCGGGGGCCGCGCGTAATTTTACTTTAATGCGTTCCCCCGGACCGAGGTAACGCGGTTCCGTGCCCGCCCAAAACGATCCCGAAGGGCTTAGCCGATTTCGGGAGGATAATGGCATTTATCGCTGGAAATTTACGCTTCGTTCCGCTCGCGGTCGGCCCGTGGCCCGCGGGTTTGCGCGTTTCGCGAGCCCTCGGTTGCCAGTCGATGTTTTCCCCCGCGACTGAATCGCAGCAGGATCGACGAAACTTTGTCGCCGCGCGGACGAGGCGGATCGCCTTACAATTCACCAGTTCGTTCGTTTACAGGCAACGGGACGTTCTCTATTTCACCGTGTTCCGGTCGTTCGTTTCCGCCCGTGCAGCAGATACCGCGACAAGGAACGCTCGGGAAGCGTAGCCTTTTACGCGCTGATTTACCACCCTCGCTCGCGCGTGTCGCATTTTTCCGCCGTCCCACTCGTCCTCCGCTCGCGACGTGTCCCTCGAATCCACACCTCTTTTCCTCGAGTAGGTGTGCGCCGTCCGACGTGCGCTCCCAGAGGAACACGGCCGGCCGCATCTGCAAAGAAATCTAAAAAGCGATGCTCCGCGGCGTATATACATCGGATGGCTTTTCGTTTGTCGCCGCGTAGATGTTGCCGCTTGTGTCATCGTCCGTGCTGTAATCGGTAATGCGCCAGACCGAGCAGAAAGAGTCGTCGTCCGTAGGGAACGCACTCGACCCTTTTAGATTTATCGCGCAATGGAAAACTCCAAGGTTCGCGCGCAGCCTTGCAGCGTCCATCCTTGCGGTCCGGACCGTGGAGCGCATCGTTGGAAGATCCGCTCGTGTTCCTTTGCGCGTTTTGCTCGACGCAGTGGGTGACGTAATATCTGCCGGGGAGGCAAGATAGTTACGGCACTGCGATAAATGGGAGATCGATAGAACTGCAGGGATAATAGCGGCTCATTAGGCGGACGTGGGTCGCAGGAGATAGGTCGTCGAGAAGCGATCCGGTTGAGGGGATCGATGATTGGGTGTAAAATTTGTGGGAAATTGCGGGGATCGCGGGGGTGGCGAAGGGTGCGAGCTGAAGGGAAAATTCGAATGCGCTTCTGAGAACAGTGGAAAGGGTGGGTAGGTAAGCTCATTGAGGAGTCGGATCACTTGGCCCAGCAAGCGTTCGAAATAATTATTGCGCGTTCCGGCGAAACAGCTTTTATCTCCTGCTCGTCGATTCCAATTTTCTCCTGTCCGGTCGAGGTACGGGCAACGTTCGCCTACCCACGGAAGAAATTTTCTCGACGGGGTCGACGCGTGATCGGTGTCTGGAAATTTTGACGTAACTCGACGCGAGGCATCTCGTCCATCGCACGGTCCAGCGAGCGGGCAGCGGCTATCGCGCGCGTGTAACGCGCCCCACCGCGCTTCGTGTAGGAGTAGAAAGTTGCTATTGTGCCTGGATCTGGTTTTATATAAATAGCTGCACTCTCGTACCCTGCACCGCGGTTCGAATTTCCACGGAACGATAAAATAATACGCTGCTCGAACGAATCGTCGCTCAGCTATATCCGTCTTTATCCCGTATCAAATGCACGAGAAAATTCGAAGAACCTCCAGCCACCAGAAGCCTCGGCGTTCGTTCGTCCATTATTCGCGTAAGTTCCGCGCAAGTATCTCGGCTCGAGGGCCGCTTCTCCGTGAATGTTTAACGGCGTCCAGGAGTTTCCCTATCCAGGAGACGATCCAGAACGTCCGTGAACGATTCCGACAGAATTGGCGAGCGAGCTGCTTAAGATTCAACCACGACGCGGACCCAGAAACGGTCGCCGAAGTTTATCGCGATCGTTTCTGAACGTTTTCGCGTGTCCGCGAGACGAGTAACGGCTTGTTAACCGGTGACCCGTGCCCCCTTGGAACCGCGCGCGGTCCTCGAAACGTGCGAGGCATTTCCGTGGAACCGCGCGGCCGGGTAATATCGGCGAGTGGAGTGTTTTTCAAACAAGTGGAGAACGAATGGAGGCCACGCGCCGCGCTGTTTTTCCGAGGATGCCTCGTATTTTCGTGCTCCCGTTTCGCGAAAGGATTATACGTGTCCCGGGTATCCGCGAGTTTCCAAGGTTCGAGTCAAAAGATAACATCCTTGGATGGAATTTACGGGCGCGCGTGGTTACGCGCGAGCAGCGAGAGAAAATATTTCGAAATTTTTAGGAACGAAGCGGCCCGCGTAGACGTATCGAAATATCGATTGCCGATGCTTGGAGCGAGCCATTACTGCGGCAATGGCGATGAAAAAAGAAAGAAAAAGGAGATAGAAAGTAAAGGATTATTTGCTCTCCGCGAAATTGTCCCGTCGATAACCGCGCACCGAAACGCAGTACGCGTTCGCAACTCCGACATGTCCGTTCTACACGCGTGTGCGCCTCCGCCGAGGCAGGTATCGGCCGTTGCCTAATTGCGTTTCGCAACAATCGCGTTTCGTGGAAGCCTCGCGGACCCATCGAATTCACCGAATCGCCTAATTGGACTAACGCACGGCGGCCGCCGGTGGCCGCTGGTGGCTGCTGGTGGCGGATCTTGGATTTTCGAGGCCGCACACCTATGCAGGTATGCGATTGTGGCGTGCGATCCGCCGATGGCTGTGCGAGCCGCTTTTTCCCCGAATGGCCGGCCTGGGCTCAATTTGTTGCCATAAATAACGTAGAAATTCGCTCGCGAGAGAAAGAGAGCCGGAGCCGAGTCGTGTATCGGCCTCGATGAATCTAGTCGCGGTTTCAGCTCACGACGCGACGAGGCAAAACCGCTGCCCGATCGTCCAGGTAATCTGTTGGAAGCGTGTCGTACGCTCGATTTCCCTTTCAGATCGCCGATCGTATATCTCTCGGGGCGACCGCGTGATTAGAATCGTAAAATCGACGCGCACCGCGACGGACAGGCCAGTCCGTTTTATGGACGCTCGTTTTATGCTCGCCCCGCCAATGGGTACGCGGTTACGTACGGGTACGCGCGGGTCTTACCGGTTCTCCCGATTTCTGCCATCCAATACGGCCCGTTATTTCGCCACCGAGATTTAGATACGCGAGAAACCGGACGGTCCTTAACGCCGCCGCCACCCAAGGACGACTCTCTTCTGCGGGCCGACGACGGACGCGAGGCGCGCACCGGGAGGTGTCCGCGGGCGCATTCGCGGCAACTTTCGTGTTCACGGCTGGCTTTTCATCGCGGGCTCGTCTCGAAAGTTGCCGCCGGACGTTAAAAAAGACGAATCGTGACGCTCCATTTAGGAAAAACAAAAGTGACCTCCTTGTCTTCCGAGTACTTTCGTGCGAAGCAGATGGTACCTTTCGTGCGCTTCGTTCGCCTCGACGCCGATTAACTTTTGCGCCACTCGTACTCGCGCCGAACGAAACGGCCCGAGAGCGAACGTCGCCTCCGGAAAAAGTACTTGGGTGTTCGTCAAATATATATATATAGGCTACCAGGTCGAACTTGTTCCAAAGTTTCATCGATTTCCCTGCGCGATTCGTCTCATTGGTCTTCTCAACGACGCAAATTATTCGAGGCGGTCGCGTTGGCTCGAATCGAGTCATCGCGGCATTGATCCGCGGCTGTTCTTCTTTCCTTCGCTGGAGAAAAAATGGAAAAGGACGCGGTCTGAAGGAAACCGAGCGCCAGAACGTCGGATAGCCGCGAAATCGAATCCTCGATGGGGAATCGCGAAGGAAAAAAAGCCGACACGTCGAGACAAGAAGGCTGATCGTGTCAAGAAACTCTCGTCTTATGCCCGGTCTATTTCACGACGCGACCGCTATCCACGGAAGCATCTCATCTGGAACCGTTTCACCGTTCTCTCTGGTCCCGGGAAAATGTCACTTGGAAGCTGCCTCTGCATTTCCATAGAGAGAATGGCTCGATGATTCGATGAAAGCAGCGATTGCTATACGGAAACCTTCGCGGAAGAAAGTGTTTGTTGTTTGCCGCTCGATTTAACCCGGTACCTTTTTTTACTAACCGCGAGCAAAATATTTGACAACTTTCGTAGCCCGTGAGGCGATTCGCCGCGATTTCAAGCGAAAGTCAGTAAACGATAGCGGAAGATAAGGAGAGAATTGAATACTTTCGCGGAGGTTTCCTCGGCGGTCGGTTGAAAGACTCGGCGGAGCGATGAATAATAGAATAAACAAACGGAAAACGTGAGGGAGATGGAGGGAGAGAGGCGGGCGACGAAAATTAATTTTCCCGGCGAGGTTTTGTCCGGGGAAATGATATGCGACAGGTACGCGTTGGACGAAAATTTCCAGCGCGAATGAATTACGCGCGAAGCGTGGCGAGGTTCTTCGCGACGAGGACTAGGCCGGGGGAGGGCAAAAAACGGGGCAAAAAAGGAGGATGAAGGAAACGGCCGATAAAAATGGTCAAGTTCTTCGCGTCTGAGGAATCTCGCCTGGCAAGGTCGGGAAACGGCCTAGCCGCTGGCTATGACACTCTTTTGCCTTCGTATTGGTACGCGAGCGTGATTCTATTTCCGCGTGCTTTCGTGTGGGAACGACGATCGTTCCAGCCTTGTCCCTCTTAGATCGGAACCCATCGCGGCCGGCTATCCAGCCAGATTAGTCCGAAATTTATGACGCTTCGGTGAATCGCGTAATACAGAAGCCGGGGGGGATACGTTTGAAAAAGTGGCCGCGCCGAGTCGATCGAGTATCGAGAGACGAACGATACCCGCGTCGGGTCGATGCCGCGACGCAGCATAATTCTGAAAACTTTCACCGGTATAATTTCACGAATTATTCGGATAGCTGAAACGATGACGGACGATTCCTGGGGGGCAGTAATAACAGCCTTGCGACGCGGCGTCGAGATTAATGGAGCTGCGTTTCCAGATCGGCTTCGTTATCCGGTT
This sequence comes from Nomada fucata, assembly GCA_948146005.1. NCBI lineage: Eukaryota > Metazoa > Arthropoda > Insecta > Hymenoptera > Apidae > Nomada > Nomada fucata. Next base: position 36,734,573 of record OX411276.1, on the reverse strand, counting down.
ACACGCGCATTCCAATAATCTTACATAATCCCGGGGAAGTATGTAGCCGGGTCGCGTTCTGCGACCGGCTGGCAACGATCGGAGTGCACGGACGGAATATCGATAAACCCTGGCCCACCCTGAACGTTCCTTTTCTTCTCGCCCGTCCACCGCTGGCGAACACCCGCTGCCAACCGAGTATACGCGTTGCATCGAGTTTTAATTACACCTCTCCCCTGGCGCGGATTGAACTGTCGTTCTCAACGCGAAGAAGGAGCCCGACATTGTTCCCAGACGGTTCCCGATGTTGAAGCTTCCGTCGGGTGTGCTCGTTAATCCGCGACGGGGGTGAAACGATCGCGTCACTGTTAATTATTCGATCAAACAATCGCCGGCGGTGCTCTGCTAATCCCCCCGACGCGATCCGCCACTCGATCGACGTCCCTTCTATTCCTCCGATCGCTGCACTCGTGTGCACGGTTAACGCTCGTCCCGATACTCGTCGGGAATCGAACGCAAACACACGGCATTGCCCGGCCGCGTTCCGAATGGAACGCTAGACGGTCGATTTTGCACGCCTAACTTGTTATCATCGTTCGCCGAGTTTAGAATCCGCTTCGTCGCGCGTGTTTTCGTTAACGCGTTACCGCGACGCGTTTGATTTGGAGAGGTAATTAAGCGGAGAGGCGACTCTGAAAACGCGTTCCAGTCTCTCGGTGAAGTTTGCCGCGGGAAGGGCTGAAATTGGCTCTCGAGCGAGGCATTGCTTGCACGGAGAGCTCGTGGTCGCGAGGCGGATGTGCTCGGGCGTTTCTCTCGCAAATTACGTTTAACCCCGGCTTAAATATCAAACGGGTTGCCGCGTGTCGTATCGCGACGAATACACGCAGGGAAATTTACGCCGACGTTGGATACGGGGCGTTCGCGGAAACCCGATAGAATCTGGTCGTTCGCATTAGAATGGCGAGGATAATTAACAAGAAATCGAGTCGCCAGCGAGGCGAAGGAAATTAAGGTGACACGGTCGGGAGCTCGCCTCCGCGTTTTCGGTATCGACCGATTCCTATCTGGAGCGCGAAATAGGAAGCGGAGAATCGCGGTTTCATTTTCGCAACGGCGGCCAAGAAAACCCGTTCGACGAATCGGAAGCGCCGTTCCGATCGATCCGACAGGATGCGCCCTTGCGCCATCGGTTGTTTAGCTCGAGCTTGCCTCGATACACGTATTCTGTGCCGGGAGTTTTCGCGTGTCGGTTTATTGGAACCCGTATTCGCTCGATTCCCATTTATTTCTGGCGTGCATCGCGGGAAACGCCACTCGGATGCTCTCCGATATGTTACGCGCTGCTATCCGCGCAAGAAGTTTCTTCTGTTCGACGGGGCGGGCACATTTCCTTGTAAAACGTTTCAGCGAAGCACCAGCGGCGCGCAAAATTTAACGAACCGCTCGGGTCTACGCGACGAACCTTCAAGACACTCTCTGAACTCTGCTCAAAGTCTGCCATCTGGAATGTTGAATTTTTCATAAGGCCTGGCACGTTCGCGGCAGACTTTGAGGCGTCGCTGCGCGAGAGAAAATGAGTTCGGCCACTTTGATTAATTAAATCAACCGCGGCAGCTATCTCGCCCGGCCAATCGCGCTACCGATTCTCCTGTGCCCGAAAGCAAGTTGACGGGAGGATTTATAAAGACTGGGAACCTGCTAAGTCGAGCCTATTTGTCCACGGTGAAACGGAAGGATTCTCGGAAGTTGCCGGTTGTTCCCGTAGAAGTACTCCGGGCTAATTGCCTTGGAGCTCGATCAACATCTTTCCTCGAAGAGGGTTCGCACCGTCGCGTCAGCGCGGGACGGCGGCACGACTTCGTTCATAAATCTTCGCTCGCGTGGTGTCGTTAGCTTGAAAAATAAAATAGCCGACGTATGATTAATCGCGTCGGGTGTCGTTTATTACGCGAATAGGCAGGGGACGCGATAACGCTGTTGCGTAACCGTATCTTTGCCATAAGCGAATCGCACCGTCCAATGTCGCGAAATATCGAGAAGACACCGGTCGATCGGCGATAACTTTGACGTCGGTTCACGGGGTTTCTGTATTGTTCCATTATGGATAGCCCCGCGTTGCGCTTGGTCGAAGATTAAAACGCGACAACGTTTATTACCCCTTGCCTCGTAACTTTCCGCTTTGAGCAGGGATCAAGAATTCGAGGCAAGTTTTAACCCCCGATCGATTATCGACCGACTCGCCGTGGTCCCACATTGCTAGAACTTTCAGATTAATTATTTCCCAAGGATTTTACGGTAGTACAAAGTTATCGAGAAAACAAATTGCGTCGAGCACTCTTACATACGGTCTTACTCGAGGAAGTGTTTCAACCGGGTAATAGTGATTATCTTCATTACGTACGGCTATCATTATCTATCGAGCATCGATCGAGATTCGCGACGGAATGGAAAGTAACTTCGAGGAGTTATCCGTTTTACGAGATGCCGTTCTCAATTTAATTGGAGAACTAGAAGAGGTCCACGGTAGGAGATCTCCTCTCGAGCGTATAAAGAATCTTGCCACAATTGAACCTCGCCTATTTCCCGCGGCTTCCACCTAAACATCGTCGCCCCTCGAAGTTTTATCCGTCGCCGTCACCGCGGGCGAACAGAATTTCCACGCGAAAAATGGAAGTCCGTATCGATATCAGCCACTAAACTGGAAATGTAGCGAGGCCGTCGTAATTAAGCAAGAAGCAGAGTAGCTTATGGCGCGGCATGCAAACGCCTTTGGGCGGCATGCAACGCTCGTGGCGCGAGTTAGATGAGATCTAGAAGCGTGTCAGGGTCGCTCCACGGCCTCCTGCGCCGCGGATCTTGATCCGAGACGAGAAACTCGTCGGGCAATTTTTATCTAGTCGTTTTTCGCGGCAACCAAGTCCCATGGGAACGCGTCCGATCGCGTAATAACGTCTGATTCGCGAGGCTTCGGACCCGTTTCGCCGGTCTGGCCCCCGGGCCGGTTCATTTGATTCCCCCATTTCTGTCCACCGTCCACCGCTTCGCGATAACAAGGCGTGTCGATTTTTTGTTGGACGCGAGTCGGCCCACGGAGGTACTTTGATCAACAAGTGTACCTGCGCACGGTCGCGAGAACATTTCGGAACTTCAGCAGGAGGAGATTGTTCGTAACGGGAAATGCACTTACCATTTCTAGGTGTATTCGTGTTTAGTTCTATTTGGAGTTGTACAAACGAATTCTAATTTAGTAACTTGTTCGACCGTTTCTATTGCTTCCCGAACTAATTGCATTGCCCGTGGCGGGCCTAGCTGGGAAGAATAAAAGCGGCTTCGTCGTGCTGAATTATGCGGTAAAAGCACAGCGGTCAGCAATGAATTGGTTCGCTGTACGAACGCAACTGGACTCTCTTTTTCCGCTCTACAACTTGGCGTGTGTGTATAACGGGCAGGAAACTACGGACAGCGTGTAGGTCCGGAAGCGTTGATGCGCTCAATGCCTCCCTTCCGGTGGTACTGTGCCGTCGACGTCACGGCCGATGCGAGCAGAGACGGATCGACCCCGACGACGACGCCTGGCGTCGCTGCTACCACCTGCCTTCCTACCTGCTACGCAGATGGCGGTAGTCGTCGGTGAACCAGAACTTTCAACCCTCTCGCCCCAGTTCGTTTATCTTGCGCTTTTGCCGAGCAAGTTTTTCTTCCCCTTTGCTGACCATGGGCCTGTGGAATCGCTGGTTCTTCAGAAGGGCAAAGTTTATTTGCAAGCGGTCAAGAATTTCCGGGCGAACAGTGAGACTGCTTTTATTTCAACTAAGAAACAAACAAAATTATTCCTGCTCCACTGTTTAACGTTTCCTCTGATAACAATGCTTTCCGTGAAATCGTGCGAGATATAATGGAATGCCGTAAGAAACTTTCCAGCGAACCGGACGTAACTTTTTACGCGCGTGCTGGTACCGCAAAAGAAATAAACAATCATTTTTCGTAGTACTTGTCCGACCTGCTGTCGCAGATGGCTGACCGAATGAAAAGTGTACAAGAAGAGAATAAAATACAGCGGAAGGGGGAAGTTTACGACGCGTCCGTTTAAAATACCGACTACTTGGGAAATTAGAGTTCTAGTCTCATCGCGGTAATGTACCCTTCCTTCACCTTTCCTCTCGCGACGATGGAAATTTCATTTAGTTCAGCGGCACACAAACTGCCGAACGTGGACGCGGCGCGTCGTTCGGCCGACTACCGCGCTGCCTCGGCGACGGGAATTTGCAAACCGCGCTGTTCGCGATAAACCTGTGAAGTCATAACCGCTCTACCTGGATGTGAGTTGCATCAGCGTCGAACATACGTCGCGCGAAGTTTGCGTTGCAAAATCTTGCGCCCGGTGAAAGTAGTGCCGATCTATTCTAAGTGGGTTAAATCGGGGAGATGTAAGTCAATGTTGGGAATAAGAATGGACTACGAAGCGGTGGAATATTAAACAGAAGGCGGACTGATGCGGGAACAAACGTCCCACGTATATCAGAAATGAGAACAGTTCTTTCGCTTCGGATACGCAAACATCAATATTTATACAAGGCACACGCGTATCACTGTTGATTCGCTTTTGTTCTCCGCCAACAAAAGCGTAACCAAAAAGCTTCCCAGCCAATCCAGCCAACAAAATATTAATCACGCGATGTACTCCATTAATTAATACGGCCTGTCTATATTCGATTCGCTGTATCGCACGGAATTGGAAACGAAGCCTGAACCGTACATCGACAGTCATTACGGTCCCTTTGACAGAAACATCAGATATACGCGCAGATTTTTTCATTTTCGACGCCGAACGTAGCAGCCTTCGTCATTCGAGAAATATCGTATTCATAATTCGACGCGGCATACGTTCCTTTCTTTCGCGTTGATCGTTGATACACTAATAGATATCAGCGTTATCTGCGTCACCGGTGTTTCGTGTTGCCTTCATACACAGCGTGCAATTGTATTTGTCAAATATGCTCGATCGATCTTTTGTCCCCCCACTAGCTGGAGAACCGGCCTGATAATTACGCTCTTCCATCAGCGTTATCGAAGAGCTGCGAAAATGTTTCCTCTGTACATTCTCCTTCGTATATCCATAATGCATTAACATATTCTGGAGCACGCTATAAAGGTTAATATATGCACTCGAGATTGCAATAGGCGATCCACCTTTTCCAGGTAGCGGGGGTCAATTTTTGTTGCTTTTTATCAGGATTAACGAGTTCGCGAAGAATATAGAAATACGTTTTGGGCGAAAGGGTCAAAGGATCGTGAGATTAAGTCCAGGCATGGTGTATAGTAGCTTTTGGCACTGCCAACGTAGGAGCCGTTGCAATTCCCTGGAGATAGCACGCCGGCAAATCTTTACTACCTTTCGTGCAAATATTTTCACAAAGGATATCCTGTCGCCGTGTGTGCACTGCCATTCGCCCCTGCGATAATAACTTCTAGCGCGAGAATCAGTAAAGTTTCTTGTCCTTCCCTGGGCAAAGTCTGCGTAGTTTGTTCGACGATTGAATCGCTCCAGGTGAATCAAGCTTAGACCTATAATTTTGGTCGATAATACGATGAAACGGACGACCACGTAGAATTACACGTTTAACCAAGGGAAACAGTCCCATCGACAGACGGAAGCAATTAAACGTCGACGTTCTCATTCGTCAGATGGTCGAGTAAAGATATTGGACATCGATCGCCCACTTACGTATATATAAATTACTTCGCCATCCTAGATATCGAAATTGCCAAGATCTAACGCGGTTGTTAATAACAGATGCTATCGGAGTTCGTCGCAATACCCTCTCGTTTATTAATGTGCGCAAGGAAAAGAAAAATTTGATAAGTAGCATCTGCTGTTTGTAAAGTCTTCGCGAACTCTGTTATAAAAGCTTCGTTCTACAATTTTGAATTGGCCCTATACTCCCCATTCTACGCTTACGTGCTTTCGGTTCGAGACCGACGATATTTTCTATGCACTGGCGATTTTCGTCTATTCACCTGCGCATCGAGAATATTCCTTTTTTAATGTTTCGTGGATGCAGCTCACTGTCGGCGATTCAAAGCTTCCGCATGATATTTTTGGCAGAGGAGCTTCTGAATAGGGCGTAATCTCGTTTCTGCCCGCTTGCAAAGGGTTGCTCCACCGCGAATCAGTCTCGCAACGGGTTAGTCGCGCACAAGTGGTGATTCTCGTCGCTGAGAATTCATTTCTACCGCTAAACGATACCACGCAACCAGCCGCGATTGTATTCTTCTCCGATACTCCTGCAGAGCGATGCTCCGATAAAATGACAAGTCGAAGCTTTTCGTCGAGGGTGCTGGCCTTCGCCATATTCAACATTATGGCATTTCGCCGGCTCCGGGATATTTCAGGATCTTCCAAATTGATCTTCCGGTGTGGCAGAATACACTCCGTGGATGGTATTGACGATAAGTCAGTGCTGCCGGAGCATGTCGGGGGTTACCACGTCAATTTTGAAGCACGCTCAAATCTCTGCGAGCCCTCTGACTGCTCTTTGGCCTTGCATACTCCTCGCGTAAAGCGTCAATCCGAGCAAATATTTCGACCGCTCTGCGCCATTTCGAGGGAAATGGCAGCGATAGATAAAACTCCCGATGCCAGGGATGAAAATAAAATCGCAGCTTTAAGCCGTGATCTCTGCACGCCCGTCATCCTCAGGGAACAGCGGCCTGGATGTCGATAATGAAGAACAACGGCCGAATATTAAATGTCTCGCCCCGTTCTTCGAGACAATTTCCATCTTGTGCGAGCAATAATAATTCGAGCAAGAGAATGATCGGTCTCTTCTTCGATTTAGCCGGTCGATCGGTTCCAAATAAACTGTTCCGTTTTGCCAGCGAGACGTTTGCACATTGCGAGTTCCAAAGAAACCTGGTTTCTCCCGGCGAAGAAACACGTGACGTCGTCGGGGTGTACCACCCAAGAGATCGTATGCGTATCGCTCTGAAAAGAACGAGAAACAAAAATACAATTTTGCATAATATTGTGCCCGGAACAAGAATTGCTCTTAATGCCAGCAATGCGTACTCGTTGCTTGCTACGTGCATGCACTCGCATACGGTGGGCGTGTTGCGTGTGATCGACATTCAACGAATTGCCAATCGAAACGCTCTGGAACCGAGGTTCCCTCCGCGCGTATCTTACATTCGGAATGGCACTTCGAAAGCAGGTACACGGCGCTTCGTATCTGGCAATTCGAAACTCGCGGTGGCAGACGCGTCCTCGTTACCTTCATCGCTCCGCGCGTGTTTTAAGTATTGCGAAGTGCGATGGAACTTCCAGCAGCAGGGACTTGATTAAAACCAGCCAGGGGGAGATTAATATCCACTCGAAGATGATTAAAGGTACCGATAGATTAAACGACGCCACAGGACTGGTTATTTCGAAAGCCAAAGGGCTCCTGCACTTTCCAAGCTGCGGGTAACTTCCTTTCGTTTCTTGTTCAGACGCGAAACGGACGCGAACAGTAGTCTGCTCGCTCTAATGCAATACCTTTGGACGTTCTAAATCACTGGATTTTGCTGCGCCTATTCAATAACCCTTGTACTCGTTGGAGGGTTTGCAATTCTATCGAATGAAAAAACATCGAAGGAGAGCTCGCCTCGTGTACCTATCATGATACGGTTTGATGAACGTGCGCCAACTGTTACGTATACCCACGGAAATGAAATGCTGTTCGATTGTACGTGGAAGCCATGAACGGATGCGACCGCCTCCCCCGTTCCAAGTAATAATAGCGGGTTTCCCTTTGGTCGAAAGATGCAAGAAGTTCATCGTGTATTCCATGGACGCGATAGCGTGTTACTTCCAATTGGAACACAGTTTTCCTCCCAAGCTTAACGAGAACGAGTCCGGACGCAACCCTTAATTTCAGGATTTAGACCACCTGAATGACCCACCTCACGCGAACGGAGGGCAAAATTGCAAACTGAATTATCGCTAATAAAGCACGGGAGAATACAGGTACGTGGAGAACAAGGTGTATATTCACGGATAGTACAAACCCTCGGGCATCAGCGCCACTTATTGATTTTAGTCGAAGAATCGTTGCTCCGTACGTGTACACGCGTTAATCGCCGGATCTGCTTCGAAGCCGATTCCACGCGAAGAAAAAGTTCAAAGCTGCAACTTTTATGGTTCGCCGTTGCTCCTCGCTTTTCGTCGACGGAAACGGATCGTACAGTTCAGGTGGAGAAAGGCGACATTCAAAGCGTTTCATTTTAAAGAGACGCGTTGCTTTATCGAATGCTCCTCTTTCACCTGAACGACAGTCAAAGTGGGAATGGAAATTGCGGTATCCATAAATAACTTTTGCTGAATGATGTGCAGCGACACACAAGCTACGTTGTGAAACGAATAATTACGCGCATGAAATCCGACTGAGAGTTGCGTATAAATGCAGTGAACGAGCTTTTAAAATTTTTTCAAGCAATAAAACCAGCCCGCCGAACAACCAGAGGCACAAGACCGGGCCTTAATTAAGGCTGCCATTTCGCAGGTCGTATCTATTACAAACAACCGCCTCGACTTCTGCGGTTCGTACGCCGGTGCTGCCTTTTGTAACAATGCGCCTTCGAAATGCGCTCAAACGCACCATGCGAAAAGGGTTGATCTGAATGGTGTTTTTCGAAATGCAAGGCGGATTGCCTTTCCGAACAAAGACGGAAGGTACTATTCTTCTATTCCTGTTCCCGTAATTCAATTAGGGCCCTCCTCGTTCTCGAGATATGCCAAAAGAAAATCTCGTCGTCCGTTCTGGCCCCTTTCTCTTTCGCTGCATCTAATCTGGAGAAACGGGCAATAATTTTTTAAATCGATTTCGCCCTCTATTATCAGCTACGCCAAGTTTCGACACACCGCCACCCACCCCCCTTTATTGCCACAAGAGACTCGGTCGTTCCGAAGCGTTCTCAGCGTACAGCGCCCATAATCGTGGGCACTTTTTTTTCCAATCGGCGTAACTGCGAATTGCCATTATTACTGTTGTCGCGCGAATCGGTGATTGGAGGGGCGCCTCGGCGCAATTGCGGAAGGCTACGGGGCAGCTGCAGCCGCTAGTCATCGGTCGGGGCTTGCAAATACGAGGAGCAGGGCCAGGTAGTATCGGCGAACATTCGGTCGCGGCAGTTGCGCGGCGACCAGCCAAGGAAGCGGCAGCGAATTCGCTTTCGCATTTTTTTTCGCGCGGCTCTTGTTCCGTTTGGAATCCGACCGTCGTTCGAACGATCGTTTCGTCCACGGGGCAACTCGCGAGTGTCTTTCAACTGCTCGAGGTGCAGGGGACTGAGAAAGAAATAGTTCAAATTTTTGCTGGCGAACATCGGAGCAGCCTAGGAGACGTTCAAGTCGTAGAACCGAGAACTCGGTGCTTGCGTGCCGCGGGAAAGTTTCGAATCGAAAACGTAGCCCGCGGAGTTTCGTGTTCGCCGGAATCGTGCGCATTTACTTCCACTTCCGACTGAAGTTTTCGGTTATTCGTTGATTTCGTCGCGCTTCATCGGCCGCAACGCCGAAAACTTCCCCGGCTGTTATTCGCTGGATGTGGAGTCGTGGCCGACCGAGACAAATATGTGCTTTCCCGAAGAGTCCTCTTCGCCGCAGTCTGGCCGGCTGCATATGCAATTGTCTGCGACGATGCGAATACCGAAACAGTGCCCTTCCGTATCGTAGCGCGGATATCGCGAAGAATTTAAGGGATCGCATTTGCGAAGGCTTTCCATTTTCCAGCGAGGCTCGTCAGTCCCACGGCCAGGCGAAGATGCAGGCGATAATCTTATCGCGGAGACTCAGTCGAGAAACGCAGCTGCTTCGTTCAATTTTCTTCCCTTCGTGTCCGCGCTTTTTGTCCACGGCTAAGGGAGCGACGGGGCGGACGGAACGATCGGTGCGTCTCGATTGAAATTGACGTCACGTCCGCGGTTCGTGTCTTTTTTGCGCCACGCTTCGCTCGCAACAGTCCAACTTGGCTCGCCGATTCCACTGTTTCATAAAAAATTCACCGACGAAGCTTCGTTCATTTTCTTCTGACGGCGGTGTTCCTTTCGATTTCCTTCTGTTCGAAAGCATCGCCTAGCGTAAATTGAACGGCAATTGCAGTCGGTTAACACGCTTTTTTACCGACCCGCGTGCCTCTGCTTCAACGATTACCCGCCTAATGGTATTTTTATTCCGCTGATTATTTGGGACGATGAAAAGTCTCAGCTTCCTGCATTCGTGCATTCGTACCTACGTAGATATCTCGCTTGCAGCGTTTATTTCGCCACTGGAATTTCGTTACTGTATCCAGTTCTATCGAGACTGATAAGATCGGAACATTCTTCGAATATTCTAGTTTCCGGACGGCAGCGCGGATAAATTTCTCGCTGCATTCACCAGGCGTATGCGAGTTAATTGATCCGCAGAATTCCAAGCGGTACACGTACGTGTACGGTCTCGTGGCCGTCGAGAGCACTTGGTCCCAGAGAGACATTTTCGTTTCGTCGCAACTTTTACCACCGCCAATATCTACATTTCGCATGGGGCCGGCGTGTCCCGAAGGAACGAATCTTTTTGCCTCGCCGGAATTTCTCTTCGAGTTAGTTAGGCAGCATCGTGATTTCGCGAGGCAAGACCTGACTGCGAATTGTTCCCGCGATTGTCTCCTTTGTCGGACGAAGTTTCCTTGAACGAGCCCGCCCCGGTCGTTCGATGCTCGCGTTATTTTCATCGACGGGCAGGGAATACGTTTGGCCAGGTGTATAGGAGCTTTCAACGAGAGTTCGCCGATTTTAAACTCGTCGCGCTCTAGTGTGTCGTTCGTTTTTCGGTGCCTCGTCGCCGCGGGCCACGAATGTTCAACGACGCGAATTTGCCATCGGGCTACGGCAAATTTAATCGCTGCTTTGGAGTGCACAGTCCACCTGTTAATTTGTGGAGCAAGTGGTTACGTCGCGCGATTAATAACGGGCGTTTCGACCGAACGATTCGGCAATTTCAGTAACCGTGAAATACACTTTTTATGCGATAAGAAAAAGGGCAACGGCAGTCGACTCCTACGATACATTTATTCGTAAACGTTTTCGATTCTTCACATCGCTGGTGTAATGGAAATATCATGTTTCTGACTTTATATCTCTCCAGACGTTCTCAGCAAAATCCATAATCCGACACAGCTTCATCCGCCTCATCTTCTTGGACCGAATCACACTTTAATTCCCTATGAAGCAGCGCACCGATGAAACATGGAGGGCACTGCTAAGTTTCCAAAGTCTGACTAGCGCTCGCGAACTTCCCTATGATAACGAGCTCCTTTTTCATGTCTCCCTGGTGTATCGAGTCGAAGCAGTGCCTTTATCGTCTATTGTTTTCCATGTATTCCGAGCACTCGCCAACTTGCGGGAAGTTTCGCTGCCGATCGCGTTTCACTTGTAATGCAAATATAACGAGCAATGTTCGGCGCGCGTTAAATTAATCTCATTAGTTTATTAACAGTTACAGTTTACCTGTAATAGCGAGAAATCCCACGGAGCCACGACCGCGACAAATTTACGTCCACGCATAATGCACCAACGTGCCCACCAATTACAGGGTTAATAGCATCGTTCTGATTGTACCTGTTAGATTAACGACGCGCTGTACGCATAAACGATCGTCAATTCCCGCTGCTATAGAATTTGCCATCCTACCTGCCACTTTTCTCGACATCGAACGATTTTACTCCGAAAATCGAAGCAAAGCTCCGCAGTTCGCACAGAGGAGATGCTGGTTCCGTTTGATTTCCACATCGGCTACAAGCCGATCGCTGTACCGCGGCCCTTTCGTCGAATCCCCTTTCTCGTTTATTAACTCCATCGAACTCTGACAGCAGCTTTAAATCCGTGCATCGATAGCGACAGCGCTGGACGCCGCGACGTACAGAGGGAACGGAAAATGAATTAAAAGTTTCCCCGAGCCGGTGAATAAAATCAATATCGAGCGTTGTTTCTCCGAGATTAAAACGGTCTTCCCAAAGATCGTTCGAAAAATTGCGCAGGCACGCGCGTCGCCCCGGCACGTGGTCATTTCGCAGAGAAGCATGTGCAACGGGGTGCACAGAGTTGCGCGAAATTCCGGCCGGCGCAGTTGCAGTTTTGCCGCGTACCCGCCTGCACTTGGGATCGCGTCCGCGCGTTCTCCACTACCCCCGTACCGTGGTTTAATCGGTCGTCGTCTGCTCCTCGGACCTGCTTCATCGTCGAGCGTCTGCGCGGTCTCGACTCGCCACGCGCTGCGTTAAAGCGAATTCGAAACTCGAAGGTGCGCGGTGAAACACGACGAGCGTCATCAGTCGCCTTCTCGACGACACAGAGCCAGGACCTCGGTTCGACAGTTCCAATACACGCGCGTACCCCGGTACGGGAGCTTCGACGAGTGATCGAACTCTGTACATCCAGCGTTCTCTCGTCGACGCGCGAATCGTATCCACGCCCATGCGTTCGAATCTGGCTCGCCGAGGGACGGTTCGCAGGCGAAAGAAGAGGATCAAGCTACCAGGATCGAGCAGATGAGTATCCCTTTGAACGGATCGATCAGGTATCGATTCACGGTCACCTGCATGCGCGTGACGAACGGGAGCGTTCGTGAAACGTTGAGCTCGGGGAAACGCGGCGAACCGTAATAGTGATGCACATGGAACGGAGCCGAAGCTGCTGAAAGCGCGCTCGCGAGCGAGAATAAGCTTCGCGACTAATGCCGCGCGGACGAACGGCAGCGTAGATATCGTCCTGCCGAAGCGTTGAGAAGCGTGGCCGAAGGGAAAGAGAGAGAGAGCAGACGCGAGAGAAGAACCGGCCGTAGCACAGTCTATTAGCACGAAGCCGAGAATCTTGGACCGTCTCGTGGGCGAACGACACTCAGCGTAGAGCACCGCGCGCTTCGTTTTGCATTTCGTCTTCTCACCTTAACACCGGAGGGGAAATAGCATCGACGGAGGGCCGTAAAAGTGGACGACTCTTGGCACGAAAGCCCCTCGATGCAATCCGTTCGCTTTCCTTTCGCTTTATCGTTGGCCTTTTTTTCCTCTTTTTCTATAAAACAAGCGGTCCCCCGCAACTTTTTTCCCCGCACTTCTGCAACCCTATGATCGCATTAACCGACTGTCTTTTACATTTCTCCGCTTTTGTGTGCTGTATTGGCCGCGCGCGATCTTTTGTGCTCGCCGTTCCACCCCCCAACCCCTTCATTCTTTCTGTATCACGCGAAAAAGCGTAATTGTTCCCGTTTACTCTTTGCGTTTTTTTTCCTTCGCTGTTTCATCCTCCTTTCATGCGCCGAGTGTTCTTTCCTCGAACGAAGAGGAGAGCCTCCAACTGGATTCGCTGGAACGGCAAAGAACTCTCCCACGTTTCACCGTACCTTCCTCCATCGACTCGAATTCTCGAGCTTTTCGCTACGCGGGGTTGCAGATGAAGTTTGCTCGGTAGCAGCAGCACAAGACGACGCGTCATTCTCCTTTTTCGTTCGCGCAGGATTCGTCAGTTTTGCCCCGGACTTCACCGCCAGGACGCCGGGAAAAGCTCGACCAAAGGTAATCTTCTCGCTACCATATCGATTTGTCGACTCGTACGCATACCTGGGCAGCGATTGTCGAGGGCGATCCGAGGGAATGGCACCGCGAGTCTCGCGACTTCTTTATCCATTTCGAGGCTTCGCATCCACCATCGCTTTCGTTATTCCACCGGACCTTTCCCGGGCTGGTGCTTCTGAAAAGATACAGCCGGAGAAAGTACACGGGGAGGATCAATTCAGTCGCGGGTTGTTGCGTTCTAGCGCGCGATCTTGCCAATCGAAGGCAACGATTTCGAGACAATCGACGGTGCGACGTTCGAGCGTCCGGTCGATTCAGAATAGTTTACCGCGCTCTCGGATTTGTTCAAAGCCCTGTGGCTCCATAGTTTCGTCGAGACCGAGGAAATTGAAGGCTAAACTCTTTATCGCTAACACGGTTTTCTTGGCCATGAGGCAACCGCGGCAGCGTGAGATTACCGCACGAGTCACAAAGTCCAGGAAAAGACCCGTCTGAACGAGCCCGGGTCCGTTAGGGCCGCCGACTCGCAGTGCTTATCGCGTCGTGGCTCCACGAAGCCGAGAATAATCGATTCCCGAAGAAATGATCCTGATATCCCACTGAGTTCGTTTGCGAATCCGCCGGCACCTTAATGTCTTCCGTGAGTCAGCCGCGAGTCGCGGAGAGGCGCGAGCTTTTTCCCCTTGCGTACTGGATCGTGGTGAAACCTCGGCAGGAGAAAGAGCCGCGATGAACGCAGGGGGAATAGACGGAAAAAAGGATGTCTCGTAACTTCCACGCGAAAGCACCGTGTTCGCGTTTGCGGGGGACGGCGATAAAATTACGCTATTGGGAACAAAAGTCGGGCATCCGGTGAAATCAGAAATGGCAAAATGCAATAAACCTGGGGGAATGTAACTGAAAGACCTTGCGATGGTTAGAGACGTGCAGACGTCGCTGGGAAAAAAGAACTGACTGGGCAAAGCAAATATTTTTCGTCGGGTCTGCGACAGCGACTGAAGAGAAACACGGTGATAGTAAAACGGGGAAAAGTTGCGCCCGAAATTTGCGGCGCTGTGGCAAAGGCTTTAAATCCATATTCTGCTGGACGATTCGTTTAGAAAATCGAGACGCGTATCGAATTACGTGAAAATTCCCCTTTTCAACGTTTTTCGCTGAACAGCTTTCATTTACAAACGTTTCCGATTATTTATCATCGCCCTCTCGCGATCCACCGGACGCTAGTTCGTTGTGGTCGGTCCTAAATTACTCGATAATGGACGTTTCAGTGAAACAAAACGCTGGTCACTGTACTACCACTGTACCACCGTCGTCGTACACCAGCAGCAGCTAATCATTTAATCGCGGCTGAAAATCGTACGACGGATCCTAATTCGTCCCACGTAATTTTGTCCCGCGCACCCTGGTCGTCGGTGTCATGATCGAGGGTTATCTATTCCTCGCCCCGTCACCTGTAAGCATAATTGATAGATTACGACTGAAACACTTCCTCTCGTCGCACTTTGGCTGGTGCATTAATAAAGGCTTTTCATTGGGCCCGTTAGCGGAAAGCACCGGAGGGTCGGAATTGATTTATCGAAAAATCTGTCCCTCGTCGAAACGCCCTCCCGCAAATCTGTACGCCCTTTCGGAACGAAACTTCACAAAATATATTTCGGCGCTGATGTGCGTTACGCGACGCGACCCCGTTCCATCGAAACTTCTGCTAATTAAATTGTAATTGGCACTGCTGGACAGAGGGAATAATTACCAAATTTAACTGGGGGAGCCAACGAAGTGCCGGCAAATCGACCGGCCGCAACTCGCAATGCTTTCCATTTCGGAGTAGTCGCGGTGAAAATGTATTTACCTGTGCTCGCTTACTGGCATCTTCGAATAATCCGTCGCAAAAGTATGGAAGTTTCCCGTCGGTTAATTCGACCGGCCGGTTCGTCGAATTAACGAGCCGGACTGATTTCCCACCCTTTCTTCCGTCGAGCCCATTAAAATGGGGCGATTACTTTACAATTATCGATCGCTCGTGAATCGGTTTTACTTCGATATTATTGCGATTGCTCGATAATGAAGGAATTCTTGCGGGTCACGATGAATACTTTAATCCATCGCGTGGACTATTTCCCGTAAAACCGATAGACATTTTCCCCGGTGGCCGAGGTTTTCAGTGCCACGGTGGAATGTTATTGGCTTTTGATGACGCCTCGTTTGATCGAAAATCGAAGATGGCCACGCGATGCTGGTCGAAATTGCTCGTCGCGTCGGTCCCAGCTTTCAGTCGAGTATCAAACAACCGGGAAAATCGTTAACTGCGAACGAAATTATCCCCTTTTCTACAGTTTGCGGTTTGCATTAACGACACGTGGCCGCAAACAATCGAAATACGTCTGACTGGAGGATCGAGGCTCGACCATCTGCCTCTCGAAATTCGACCTATACGTTTATACGCTAGGTATGATCGCGTAGTAGTTTGCAATTGACTGGATGATTAAACGAACAAATTGCTAAAGGTCGAAACTCGGAATGAAACGGCCAGGCGTTGGGAGTAGGTCTTACTGTTAGACCACTGTGGCCGAGGGTCAAAGCTTTGAAAATTAGCGAAAGAAGTCCGGAACAGAGTGGAGCGTTTGTCCGTGGAGTCGATCGATCTGGAAAATCGACGAATATCGTCGTTCCCTTTACGATACTGCTTTTCGAGTTGCTCGCCGAGCTGCGCTCGAAATTATGCAAAATCGAAAGGAATTGAAGCCGATGAAATTTGTCGGCGATCGACAGTTGAGTCGCGCACCAGCAAACACGTTTCTTACGACGAAAGATATCTGGAACCTTGGAAATTTCGTGAACTTTTATGTCAGACGTTT
The DNA here is from genome assembly GCA_948146005.1 of Nomada fucata. NCBI lineage: Eukaryota > Metazoa > Arthropoda > Insecta > Hymenoptera > Apidae > Nomada > Nomada fucata. The sequence continues at coordinate 36,718,150 of OX411276.1, read as the reverse complement.
AAGGGGTCGCCTTAATTTCAACTGCATTCGTCTGCATTCCATCGAGTCGCTCAGCTCATCGAGATTATTACAAGTTATCATTTCACCCGTAGCACAAAATCGAACCCGTGGTTCAAGCCTGCCAAAGGCAGCTGCTCGATCAGCGAACGCATCTGCGGAACTTTTTGTTTCGCTCGAATTGCAAACGTCTCGCCTGAAATGCACCTGGCACATTTCGTTTCCGAATCTGCCCACAAAAATCTGTTTACTCCGTTTGAAAAAGGGAAGATCCGAGGGAATTCTGTGGAGGTAGAGGCGAGTAATCCGAATGGTGAAAATCGGAGTTGCAAGTGATTATTTCCAGGCCACGTCGGCGTGGAATTGCATTTCTCATCTCCCTGCACAACCCGGGCTACGATGGATGTCATAATTTTTGACTGACTACGACGAAATACAATTTCCGCTCGTAGCTCCTTCCATCCCCGATTCTGCAATAGTTTCCGTTTTATCAGCGACTCAGGTTCCGCCGTTCGAAAAGTTGTTTCTCGATAAACAAGTTCTTTTTTCCGTTGAATCTACTTTTCTTCTTACCCCGGAGAACATTTGGCGTCGTTACGACGACGTTCTTAAGGTCTATTCATGCACCGGTCCGAATGCGGCCGGAGTAATTTGCCGTTGCTGGTTGTTAGCGAAACTTTTGGCCGCGCACACTTGGTGCACGTTTCGAAACGTAACGTGTGCCACGAATACTGTAAATATTTGTCCTTTTCTTTGCGATCAGGTTGTAACAATATTAAGTGCAACCTGGTAAGAATCAAGTATTTGCATGGAAGGTGGGAGCATTCTTGATGGTAGATTCGCGAAGAGATCCTAAGGAAGAGTTTCAAAGGAGTTCAACGATTGCGAAACTATTCAGCCATCTTCACAGCCACCACCTGTCACTCCTATATATATTTTCCTTGGCGCCCCGTGCAGCATCGACAACTTCATCGGCAGATATTCCTTGACGAATCTCCCGTCCCTCGAGCAGTCCCCCCCGTATCGAGAAAATCGATGATCCCCCGTCAAATAATTTATACGATCCGCCTTGAAAGTTTAAGCGCTCGGATAATGGTTTTCTGACAGCTCTCATCCCTCGTTGTCTAGGTGGCCTTCTCGGCTGGTCCTTCGTTTTCGTTCGGATGCTTTTAAGCATAGAACCGCCCCGCTTTCGATACGAAAGAGGAGGAAAACAAAGGTTTAACCGGTACGAAACTGCAACAAATCGTCAAGCGCCAGCCAAAAAATAGCCTCGGGTAAAAATTGCTCCAAGTCGAACTCGAGGCAAGGGAGAAAACTTTAGGCAGCAGAGCGGGGGAGCTGTCGTATCAGCTGATCGTTATCAAGGCGGCAGCTGACAGTGACTTAAGCCCTGCATGGTTTCACCGGGTTCCCCTCTCCTCGTCACGCTACCTGAACGTAATTCCGAAGAGCGTCTACGTAGCTCGTCCGTGTTTCTATGCGGCGATCGTCCGATTCGCAGCTGCAGAGGCGCGTGCACGGACGACCTGGCGTCGGGGGTTGCTCGACTCGTCGCGACGTCGCGTATCAGCCCGTTTCACGACGGAGCGGAGGGTCGCGCAAGAAACTGGCCGCAGGTCCGCATTGTCAACGGCAATTAAGAGCGATTTCCAGGACTCGGAGCAGGGGTCACAAACGGGCCGCAAATTCGCGTACTGCACGCGAGCGACGAGCCGTCGACGGTTTCGTTGAAAATTACGGCGAATCGCGGTGGCAAGCTGAGGAACGACTTTGTTTTTCGACCACCGCTGATGCGATTGGTTAACGAACTCTGGTGAACCGCGGCCAACTGCTGGTCAGTTCGTGTATTTGTTTGCGGGTTGAAAATTTCATTATCGGTGGAATGCGGCTGGTAAAATGCGGCACCCCGCGTAGCAATAGATCAATCGGGCGTTTGGAGTTCACCGAGATCGAGGATACGCGCAGATGTTTCGAATCGATAGGTTCTAGGATCGATGGAGGGGCGATTGATTGAATTGATCCTTGACGAATCGGTAATCGACGAGGTACAGAGGTACAGAGGTTGTTCGTTCTTGAGTTCTGCCGCGGTGTCGTAAATTACTTATGTTTGATTTCGTTTCCGTGCTCGAACGCACGCCAATTACCTTTCGGGGCTCGCGGACTAGCAAGCTCGTATTTGGGTACAATTACCAAAGCCGTCGAGTGTGTAGCTTATGAACTTCAAAGGAATTTAAAGACATCTTCGCGTTTAAATATTTGCGTGCAATTATTCACTGGGCCGTCGTCCTGTCGGTTATGCCTCGAGGTAGTCTCCGCGTTCGAACATGCATGCGGGGTTAAATGCTAGTCGATACTGCTTAGCAACCGGGCTGGTAAACACCAAAATAGTGCTTTAGCTGAGGGGTTGTTTGGTGAATTAGCGTTACGTTGCATAGCGCGGCGTGCGTTGACTCATTTTTCTTGTTACACGAAATAACACGATGGTCCACCCTCGAGGATCGATCGTCCGACCAGAAAGTAAAGCATAAACCGCGAAGGGTGACTCAGTTAGTGACCGGTGCATAATTTATTTTAACTCGATCAGCGAACGACTGGGGTTAACGCGCAGAAAAATATTCCCTTTCCATAAATACGTCGCGACGACATTACGCGAATCGCAGTTGAAATTGTAAACGATTCTCCGCCTATCCGGCTCCAGAATTTCCGGAAAATTCGATCCTCTGCCAGCTGTGACGGCGGTACGTATTCGATATGGCTCGTTTATATCCCGCACCGAGATCGATGCATCATATTTTAGGGGCAAATTTCTCGAACGAATTAAACGTTGCACTTCGCTTGCGTTAAGAAGAAAGTCGCGGAACGCGCGTCTACCCGTCGCAGACTTTATTCTCGGATTTTCAAAGAAGATAAACTTTCTACACGCGAAACGACCCACTCGAGTATGCAGCAACCGAGTGCAACGTTCTCCGCGTTGCATAGGTTTTCGTAGCACGGCGCCCCTGCCGTAAATCCGTGCAGTCGCGTTCTTCGACAGTCGTAAACATAGTTTTCAAAAACCGTGCGCTTTAAATCTTCGCATCAACCGCGGTTTTTGGTTGCCGATTAATGTTCCCCCCTAAAGCGGAGCAGGGAGCCGCATAAATCACGGGAAGAGGAATAGTTTGAACGGAGTAGATCTTGGTGCATGGCTGATACGAATTTACGATGCAACTTATTGTTAGTGCCCCAGCGAAACTGGAGAGCCACCGCGATAGCTAAAGTCGCGGAAGTTTCGCAGGTGCCCTCGCGAATCGTTCCTAGAGACATTCAATACGCTCGGTTTGCTGCGAGGAAAGCGCGCGGCTGCGGTGGATCCTTGCGGTTCTTATTAAGTTTCACTCGGGCTGGATGGAACTCGAATCGCGTGAACGAGCGGATAAAACAAGTCGCATTTGTTGGCGTCGCTTTCGAACGAAGCGATAGCCTCGTTTTAGTTTATTCGACTCCCGGGTGAGGCCATCTAACTTTCAAGAGGGAGTTCGTTTCTCGGTTTACGAGAAACGCCGAGGAGCCGTAGCACGCTTGTTACGATCAGAACGGGGCGGGGGACAATTTGCATGAGTGTTTGCAAATATTTGCACCGCGTGCGCCCGCAGTTTCGACGCTCTCGCGGACCGTATACAGGCGCATTCGTCCGTGTCGTTTCGAACAATCGACGTGCCGCTGTTTGAAGTAGAATGCGACTCTAGACGCGAGGTAAACTAAATATAAACGTGTGGATTCGATTTTTGGTTGCAGTTTCGACGAGACGTCGATGGACAGCTGCCCATTGACGGCGATCACCGACGACAGGGGGAACGATTTATCGAAGGACGCCAGCGAAGTGGAAGTGACGTCACTGGAGGAAGCGAAATCAGTGATAGCAGCACTGCGAGCCAGACAGAGGGCACAGGCGCATCAGATGCTTACCTGGCGGAGGACCCTGAAATTGCAGGTAAACTGCAGACATTGCGCAAGACGGCGAAAGAAATATCGCCTGCAATTGCCAGTCTGTTCTCGCTCGATCTCCTTGTTCGAGCTCGCTGATTAAAGTCATTATCTAGTGAAACTTTGAAGCGGGATCCCTGCTCGCTTCCTGTACAGACCAGACGTCTCGTGACGTTCGACTATTTAGCTTCGCATCTTGCGTGACTAGAAACGATCTACGGCCGTAACGCATTCGCGAAAAGAACGCCTCCCTCGAAATTCAGCAGCTGTCCGTGCATCGAATAATCGCGAACGATCTCCCCGGCAGTCCAGGGGAAACCTGCGCATGTGTGAGTTGCACGCGGCGCGATTGGTATCGTGGCCAAAATGGAAACGGCGGGACTCCTCGCGAGAGAGTCGAAAAATTGCGAGCAGATGAACGTGAGAGATCCTTGGCGAAGGCTTCCGGAAAATAGAGCGAGGCGAAGATAATGGAGCGAGGGTGGCCCGAGGCGTATCGGACTGCCCCAGAATTCGAAAGGGAAGAATAGTTTTATACCCGATCGAAGTTGCCTCGAGGTGTATCTTCCATATTCCATAGACGCGATGAATTCGTTTGAAAGGCTGCCAGATGCTCGTGCGCGACAGCTCCGTGCAGGCCTCGAAATCAGTAGATTAGAGCAAAGTTATCAGGGCGCTGAGTTCCACCACTTTCGATTGTCTTTCGAGCTCTTGGTTATTATTAACGTGCCGCAGGGAATAGGCTTCGACTAGCGGCTAATTGGTACCAGACAATAGGCAGTTTAACGAAGCGGACCAAACTCCGTTCGTTGGGTATCAACAGGCAGGTCCGCTGAAAAGGAAGACGAAAGCGAAAGGATATGTGGGATAATGTTGGCCGGCCACGAACTCGAGCGTGCGTTAATGAACTCATCTGTCTGTTCATTAATTCGTCCGTCTGATCATTCAATGAAAGAAACGAGCTGCTCGGAGTGCAGGAATAGAACTGCTGGTGCGGTTCGAAGTTGCACGATCACATCGGAGAATTGCGACTCGTCGCAAGGTTGACAAGATATATTCCTCTTTCATCGAAGCAGCGTATCCGTGGTGGTTCCTGGGCTATATCTGAGGAACACTCGCCTCGTGGATCGGCAATACCGGGAGCTGCATTAGCTGTTACTCTGGTTGCCAGCCCTCTCTGTTAATATTAATGGGACGAGAGAGCTGCGGCTCTAGCAGTATCCTAATAGAATCCCGTGCATCGCAGTGGGAGTAACGCGTTTGACCTCTGACCGTAGTTTCTTTTCGCTGAGAGCGTTGTCGCCGTTTTGGAAATACTTAAATGTACGTTATACAGAGTTCCCTTTAGAGTAGGGTACACCTAGTGAAATATGGCCAGCTCTTTAACGACAGGCCTTTCACGTTACGATAATGTGGGAGGTCTCCGACTGCAAACACGCGGATGTCATGTGCACTGCCGTTCTAATAAACGGTAAAAGAAACTGTTAATTATGCCATAATAACCCGTTGCTAAGCGCAACGACCCCTTCGCGTGTGGCACACGCGAGTGCGCCGGGAACTCGATGGAAATTTCTCTATGAACAGGACACACCTTGCGATTCTCCATATTGTTACTCGCTTACCAACGTTCTTTCACGCTTTCGTAAATTTCTCAATCAGTGGTGCCGATCATCTCTTTGAACGGGCATCGTTGCGTTCGACACGGGAACAAGGGGAGCGCCTCGTCGCCGGAAAGAGATCCTTTCGGGTGTGCTCGCCTTTTCTTCAAACGGCACGGGTCAAAAGGAAACGAGAGGTTAACGCGGAGGTAATTCGCGGGGAAATCATTTAACGCTATACAAGGCGAGGAGTAATGGACTCGTGCCATTTGCAACACTTTTCCCGTCAAAATGCTTTTTCCGGAATTTTTTTCTCGCCCCTCGGAGGTTTTCGAACTTGAAAGTCGAGTGGCTGGAAAAATAGTTAGTTAAAGAGCGGCCTCTAACATTAATATTTCGAGAGGGCTAACGACCTCGGGCTTGGGCCAAAGTTCTGAAAAATTGACAGCGGTGCCGCTAAGATAGGGGCAAAATCTTAACGAGGCCACGAGTAAATTGTAGTTTGTTAATGCTAAATATGAACTACCCCGCGTCCTCTCTCGAGCTTCATAATGCAGTTTCGCGATAAACTTTTCTACCAACGAATATTGCGAGGCGAAACGCTGCAAAGTTGGTACAAGCTTCCCTACCCGGGTCAATAAATAAGCAGCTAAGAGATTTTGAGAAAGCGCTCAATGGTATTAAGTTAAATAGAAACTGGAGTTGGTATGCGTGTACTAAATTAAAGCGAAAAAGAAGCAGGGACGCAATAAACCGGCGTGTTGCCGCAATACAATCCGTAATGCGGTCTCGGAAAACCCCCGCGGCTTTCTAATTAATTCCAAATTAAGATCAGATCGAAGATGCATTACAGTTAAGCCATTTCTTCTCTACCAAGATTGATCTTTAAACTAATTACAGAGGCTGCCAATTGGTGGACGCAAACTTCTACATAATCGTCTGGCAACAATCTCCTCTTCGTGCTATTTTTACTTTCCGTTATTCCTTTTAATTGGCTACCAAAAGGGTCGCTCTGAAAACTCATTGATCGAGTAATTTCTATTCGTTAATCGTTGCTCGATGAGCACAAGATACGAAACGTCGATTAATTTCGTCGCGATAAAACGGCGCGGAAATGCGAGCGCATAATTTCGCCAAATTAACGGCAATGTAATTATTTCAGGAGGACCTTGTGGCCCGGCTTACGAGGGAAAAGGCCGAACAACTTCGAACGTTGTCCTCGCAGTTACTCCTGTTCGAGTCGAGACTCTGCAGGAAGCAAAAGGAGATTGAAGCTAGTCTGGCGCAACGAGAGTCCATTATTCTCAGACAGCAGAGGGTAATTCGGCAATTGCAGAGCAGATTAGCGGAAAGAAGCAACGGCACAAGGGATTCACCGCCCTGCGACGCCCTGGATAGATTGGACAGCCTTGGCGACAGTGACAGCGCTGTCGTTCTCGAAGAGGCAGCAGACGATCTAGCACCACCGAGGTACATGACAGTCCCATTTAACCGGAAAATTAAAGTTTCCGTTCGAAATCAAGCTTCTCTTGGTTACCCATTGTTTGACGCTCAAACTGGTCTGAATTATTGAACAATAATTGAGCGCGAGTAAAATACATCGGAAAGGAAGCTTTAAAAATGGAAAGTTCAATGCGTACTCCACGACTTCCTTCACTTTTCCGCTCTCCCGAGGCCGTAGAACCGCATAGAAAACCGTCGACTGACTTGCAGATTCCGCTCAAACATCACCGACGTAACGGTGATCCGATCTGTGTCGGACGCAGTGGAACCATCGAGCAAATATTCGTCCATGCGCCGGTGCAATGGGTTCCTAAGGAGACCGGAGATCCTGGAGACCGTTTATTCGGTCGAGGAGGACGGCGATAGCGAGAACAATCAAGATCCGTCGGAATCGACGGAAAACTCGGAGTGCGAGGACAGACGGTCGAGGAACTTGGGAAACGGAAAGGGCAGACTTCAAGATTTGTATGGAAGCTTCGAGAGACTCGCACAAGAGGCTGATTCCCCGCCCAGCGAGAGGCCAAGGGACGAAAGTCAGCAGGCGCAGGTAAGGGACCTTTTTGTTCGAGTCCCCTTTTCACTGAACACCGGAATTCAATGTCTCCTTGCACCACCCAACCATTTATACAACTCTTTCGCCAGAGTCTATTTGCATACGTGCTATGAACCGCCCTGCTAAGATTCTTGAGACTACGGTAATTGAGTTGAAGCGGCAGTCTAATATGAAATGCGATTGTGACAAAGTTGGGAGAACTGAAATAGCCGAGGATATCCTGGCCTTTTCTACCGTTGTTGCAATAATCGGTATGTTCAGAATGTTGTTTTATCTTGATTATTGACGTTTTTAGGTCACGTACAACAGGGTAATGAGTAATCACCGATCAGTCACGAAGCCGAAAGATGTGAAGTACAAGAGGATAAACAAGGCGAAGTCGAAGAGTCTGGAAGAACTCAGAGGTCGACTGAGAAATTGGGTCGAAAAAGGGAACAAAATTGCTATATCCTTGGATCAATCGTATGCCTGAACCCGTACCTCCTGAAAGTATATAGAAATCTTTTCGAACGACGATCGGTTATTCGCAACGGGCGTCCTGCTTGATATTTCGCTCGTGCAACCACCAACTGCTATTATCAAGTATACATTCGATATTCCAAGTTTGATCGCCGTTGTGTAATTAATTAAAATTCTCATTGCTCCATGTGATATTTACTGTAGTGTCTCGAGAATTAATTAGGGATCTTACACATTGCCGATCACATTGCGCGTGGACGATTTCCAACACTTGTGATATATAATGATTTTATTGTAATACGACCACGTTATTTAGTGATAATTATTGTCGCGACTATGAAACGACGAAGGGGTTGATTGGGAGAGAATGAAGCAAGGAGAGTCGAGGAGAGTTGCTTCCTCTCCAAATCTTTCCTTTCGCGTAAGCAAACTTGTGTTGCCACAAGGCTGCATTGCTGATTTCTATATGGCGTACAATCTGCATCCTTATACGATAGTGGATCGTATTTTCCCGTGAAAACGCTAATCCAAATCTCCTCTTTGTCCGGGTACAGGATTAACTGTACACAAGCAATCCAGAGCATATTTTCGTATTACATCTTTCGTCTTTTCTTGCGAGAAACCGCCAAAACACGTTTGCCAAATTAGCCACGTTCGTGACAGTGTAAGACAGCATCTTATCTTCCAAATGGATCCCTTTTGTCAATTACAACCTTTGCGCCACCGGTTGATCAACGCAATGCTAAATCTGAAACGAGACGTCGAGGGTTTTCCAAAAGGAAGACCACGCAGGCCTGAGCTCAATTTTTTAAGCACTCCATAGATATGGTTTAAAAGTATCGTTAACAAATATATGGCGCGTCACTATTTCCTCTGCCTGCACCACCTCTTTGTCTATACGCAGAAAAGTTTTTCGATGCATCAAATGCAAAGTTTGATATTTTCAGGAGTCTTACGGAGGATAGATCATATTCCTTCGATGGCTAGTGTACACTTTATTCGGTAGGGAAAAATATGCCACCCTCTCCACTTTTCTATTAAGGTTTCGTTACGCAAACTTGCTCACCGATTCTGCCTTCAGGCCGATCAAAGCAGCCAGCATTTTATACTGCATTGTAGCAAAAGGACGTGCAATTCGAGTTAAACTTTTATAAGGGTTTACTGTTACCATAATATCGAAAATAATTACCGTTGCTGTATAAAATATGTATATATTGAACAGTGGTTGTATCATAAGGTCGAAGTACTTAAAATATCGGTCACAGTATTTTAACTCGATAACTGTATCCTATTAATACAATTGTTTCGATCAGTCTGATGCACGAATTTGTCTAAATAATCTTCAGAATTACACGATCCAATCAACTCGAGATAATCAATACTTGTATATGTATACATATAGGTATGTGTACGTGATGCATTTGCAGTATGTGTAATGCAGCACAAGTTATTTTTCCAAAATTACGAGCATGCCTTCGACACGATTACAAATATTCGTAAAACACGAGTTACTTTGTAGTATAATATTTTCCGACAATTCTTTGCGACATACTAGCGATAAAAAAAACTCAACACTTTATTTATTGAACGTCTATGCGAGATCGGCTAACTTTCGTGTCTTGTTCTATCGGAGTGAGAAAGAAACTCTCGCGGGTACCTGTGTTAATGTTTAAAATATATTAACCGTTTTCTATTTCGCGTTCTGTTCGAAACGACTTTATATACCTCCGATGCGCTTTCGAACGGAACAAGGGTACAAGAAAACTATCGACAATCCCCACTTTTGAGAAAGAAAGCAAACATATTCTATTACAGAGGAATTTACAGACAGTTCTTTTGTAAATAAAGATGAGATGAAATCCATACGTACTATTTTAATGTTAAGATCCTTCGAAATTGTGCAAGATTATCATGTAGATAGATAGCCACGTTAGTTAATAAATTTTAACGATAGAGAATCGAGTTTTATGTTCCTGTAAGGCTGCATAACAGCCACCAAGAGATCTCGTGCATAATATATTTGCGCGCTTATAAATACATATACTTCTAAATGAGACGCATCTAAATACATAAATATATGTAATAAAATGCTATATAAAAATGTATTTGAGTCTACTACTAGTGATGAAATAAGAATGATGAATGAGAGAATTCGAACGACGTGCATAAACTGTTTTTGAAACTCATTGTCGGTCTGCTGGCATTCAAGTATACACGTGAACAGATGCTACAAATGGTACATAAAGAAAGTCGATTGTTATTTTAATTTATGTAAACGATATAACGTGTATACCGTCGCTTTCTTAGAAAATTAGTAGACTGCTACCAATATTAATAATTATCTCCTTATTATTTTAATTATTAATACACCTCAAATAAATTATAACGCTGAACAGCTGTGTAAATCATTGCCTTTTTTCCTCTCACTTATGCACGACAAATCATCAGAGAAAACTGAGACACCTGTGTCATGTGCAGCGCAAGCTTATCTTTGCACAGAAAGCACTACATTTATAATTAATTTTCCGGATTAAAATTTCTTTAGAGATTTCTAATAGAGACATATTACTGGCATTCCTACAGTTTTATTCTTTTCAAATGTCGCTGCGTCGCAAAATTGACGTCATGCTACTGCGCATTCCCGCCAGTCACCGTCACAACAATCGCTTCTCGCATCAATCGATTCTCGCAACAATCGATTCTCACAACAATCGAGGCAAACAGAACGGACGCCACTAAACTGGCGGGAAACTGGGTAATATTCGTTGCAATATAAAATAAGTAATCTACTTTCGTGCGACTAGTATTCTCTAAATTGAGATTTAATTTCTGCCACAGCAGGAGTGGACATTTCAACATTCGCGCCTTTCAATATTTCTGACCAATCAAACACGATTCGGCGGCCGCCTTCAAAACAAAACAATATGGCTGCTACTACGCCGAACAGGAGATAAACCGGGATGCGTTCGTGAAGTTTTGCTGAATTAGAAGTTACGATTGATTTTTGTTACTGACATGATTATTGTACTGTTCCACGTGCTCTATTTTGTTGGCAAGTTTGTATATCAGAATTATCGAACTAAAAAGGAGAAATCTACAAACGATGAAGCCGTTAACGCAGAAAAACCATTCAAGATTTCTGAAAGAGATTATAAAATGAGAGACCCTGAAGCACCTCAAGATTTGGAAGATCATTCTATTAAATTTTTCCCGCCGGCATATGTGCAAAGATACAAAGCTGTGAGCGATGTACTTAATAACATCAAGTATCAAGGAAAGCTACGCAAGGTTATCACCCGTGTTTTGATTGCTTATAATAATGTGGACACCGCGCAGATTTTTGTTTGCTAAAAATATTTTAACTTGTATGTGTGCTGTCAAAAAATTTGTCTACAATAAATAATCACGTCCCCGCGAATGTTTTAAAACCGATTCACGCGATATGTAATTTTGTAGATTATATAATATTACTTTATTTTGCATTACTGGTTGTACACTTACGAGCGTAAATGCATTTGTATGTAATTGTTTCTCGACGGCTTAAATAATGAATCACTCCTTATCTTGTTTTTCTTTTATAGGTTGTTGATTTCGGATGCGCAGAGCTGGATTTTCTAACTTATTTAAAAAACACGGTTGGCGTAGAAGAAATATTATGCGTAGATATTGATAGATCACTTTTGGACGCTTATAAAGACAAGGGTGCCCCATTAGTCTCTGAATACTTGCACACAAGGACAACGCCCCTTGTAGTCGAAATATGCGAGGGTAGTGTCACTGATAATGATAAGAAACTAGAAAAGACAGACGCTGTGATTTGCATAGAATTGTGGGTTTCTATTTAACATAGATGTTTGTTTACATGTTACAATTTTTTGAAGGATACAACGTATATTTTGATACTTTAGGGTAGAGCATTTGTATCCTGATACCTTGACCGATCTTCCATACAACATATTCGGCTACATTAAACCAAAATTAGTTGTGATAACAACTCCAAACGCAGACTTTAATGTTCTGTTCCCAAACTTTTCTGGATTCAGACATTACGATCATAAATTTGAATGGAGTAGACAACAGTTTCAAGATTGGTAAAGATGCATAACTTCTTTTAATTAGGATATTTCAATTATTATATACAATACAGAACATACGTATGATATATAAACATAATATCTCGTCAACAGGGCTGAAAATATCACTTTGAGATATCCAGATTACATGGTAACTTTCGATGGAATTTGCAAAGGACCAGAGGGCACAGAACATTTAGGATCGTGCTCTCAAATGGCGATTTTTCAGCGGATTAACGACAAAGGCATCTGTGGTGTCGGCATCGAAGGTTTATTTAAAACAGTAGCTAAACACGAATATCCATTTCGTGTAGATAATCGTTCGGATGAGCAAAAGATTCTTGATGAGGCTACTTATTACATTAGACATTTATCTTATCAAGACAACGATATGGAAGAAGAGGTGCCATTAGAAAAATTGCAGCAAATGTTGAGATTGTTTCAAATTTCCATAGATATACTGCAATCGATTTTAGAAGAAGCAGGGTGGAGAATTGAAAATCGTGATTTTGGACCAGTTGTATTAGTACCACCTCATACAACATTTTCTGATCTTAGTACAGTGGAAGATCCTTTTTGGACTAATGAATATTCTGATGGCTATATAGATGATTGGAACAGAGAGCCAGGACCACCTATAAATTCCAGCAGATTGTTGGACCAAGACTCCATAGAAACATGGGACAATGAAAATTGGAATGAAGAACCAAGTATTGTTATTCCACAAAATACTTCTGTTCTTGAAGACAATACGTATCTCTTTGATGAGGAAAACGTTGTATTGGATAACGTGCTCGAAACGACGAAGGATGCAGAAACTGTTGAAAACTACAATAAAATTAGCAGCACAGAAGATTTACATCCGATTCCTAGTATAGGTGATCTCGACGATTCGTTTCGCGATAACATCTCGTCACGTTTAAACCAATCTGCAGAGATACCTAATTCTTCTTTCAATGGAAAAGTAGAAAGTGTAAAGGACGATTTATTCTTTACCACAACTTTAGAACCAGAAGATCACGCCATGTCAATTGTCGCACAAAAGCTCAATCGAACGTTAGATACCCCGGCGTTCTTGTCCGTTTCGCATGCGTCTACTTCACCTGAACCATATCTTTTACAATCGGTTCAAATGGACCAGCACTTAAGAGATAATAGTATGTGTAATTTAAGTATGTCAAATGACTGGTCGCTAAATAATTCACTCGACCAGGAAAATATGTTTATGAATATCACTGCGGAAACGAGCGACAGCAAACGCATGACGTTATCACTGAATAATGATTTAGAAGATTCTAGTCGTTTGCATAGTATATATCTAAATACCTCGTACAAGGAAACCGAAGATTCGGATAGTAATACAAGTACAAGTACCGACTGTTTCCATCAGGATCAAATAAAGACTGTTCAACTTAATAAAAGTGTTTCACAAGTTAAACATGAGTTGCAATCAAACAGTGGCATTTCTGTTGGCCCTAGCGTATCTGTCGAAAATGAACCGCAATTCACAAGTTCGCCAAAGATCGAGAATAAAGTAAATAGTCCAGGTAAAAAGCGCAGATCACTCGACTATAAAGAACAGAGAAACAGTAACAATTCGTTAAAGATAATCGAGAAATCTCCACTAGCAGCCCTTGCAAATAGGAGCAATGTTTCGTTAGAAGCCACCAATAATCTACTTTTACAAAGCAATAGTGATATATATATATCTACTGCATCAACTGTTAATTTAAGCCCAGAAAAACAGCAGTACGATAAAGAAACGTGTTCTGTATATGGAGGAAAGATAGAAATAAATAGTGTAGAATTAACGCATTATCTTAGCGAAGATACGCTTACAAATAGCGATACGTCGACAATAGCTTCTGCATTAAATGACGATAGACATGCCTCCGACCAATGTTCGGACACAAATTCTGCAAGTATTAATAAGAGTACGATAAATGGGGAAATATTGCAAGTAAATCTTGCAACAATGAGTAGAAATAAATTGCCGGAATCTTGCCTTACAGAGAAATCGATACAAGAACAAACAGGGCTTGATATACAGCCAGAAAATAGTACTGCAGAAAATCTCCTAGGTAATCAAAAATTGCTCATTAAATTAGAACCTTGCGTTGAATTTGTTGCCGAAAGCAGCGATAGAAAGACTGAGCTGGGATCAGAAGTACGTAGTTCGCACGGTTCGAAACACGTTTATAATGTAAATAGCGTTGAACCGATCTGTAATTATTCCAAAGATAGTAGTAACTTAGAAAGAACATTGTTTGTATCTAGCCTTGGTGGCGAAAATATGGATGATGTTCAAAACACATCAGTATTAAAAAGTGAAAAACAATTAGAATGTAACACAGGAAACCGTGAATCCAAATGTAAAAGCATCAGTCCACATACAGTACAAGTTGCAGAAAGTACTGAATTGAAATCTTCATCTCCTGAAAATGTGGAAACACCACCAAACAGTTGGACTCTTGAAGTAATGGACTCTGGTTACCCAAACTCCTCGTCTGCTCAAGACATGACACCGGAATACGATCTATCGAGTATAGCACAGGATCATCCATCTGATTCAGAATCACCAAGTATAGCAGAAGGTCCAAGGCTCGGAGTTCTCGAGGTGATCGAAGTTGAAAATGGTGATCTTGCAAACAATAATAGAGATGGTGAAGGTAACAATATGCTGGCTGCTGAATTAAATGAATTAGAAGACTTACAGCCATTGATCGCTGTACTTGAGAATGATCTGGAGAACGAGAACGATATTTACGTTGGCGGGAATGGTTTCCCCCTATGGTTGCTAAGAATTCTTAATATGGCTAATCCTATTGATGCTGAAATACACATGCGAGATCATAGAGAACTGAGGTTCCCAAACGAGGGAGCAGGTAATTGTTTCGATTTAATCGAATTTCGGAAAATTTATCTGTAGAGAAATAAGTGATTGTAGGATGTTCTTTGTTTAATTAGGTGACGAGGCGGGGTATGCAAACCTGGAACGTGACGAAGGATTCGACGGTAGTTCGGAAGAAAATAGCGACACAGAAAACAATGAGATAAGAGATAATGTAAATGTTGCCAATGAACATGTGTTAATGAATATTATTGAAAACGATAATGAGAATGCTTTACATAGTGATAGCGGAAGTGAGCAGTGGCCTGCAGGTGGTACGTGACGCTGGTAAAGTCACAAACTAGATGACTCCACATATCGCCCTTCAATATGTTTGCAAAGTCTGAATATAGATATTTAAAGGTAATTATTTTGTAATACTAATTCTGCTCATTATTTATTTTTCTTTTTTACTTATTCTGGTTTGTTGAGAAAGTGATGATTTCCTTAGTTTTGTATAAACGATGAAGAATTTCTTACATTGTTGCATAAGCCTTTTCGCATTGACTTTATATGATCGCATAGAAAGAAGTTCACGATAAATTTGTCTTCGCCACGTATCAATCGGAAAATTGATGCCCTTCAGTGAATATATCATAGAAAAGTATTTGAGTAACTAATATATCTGTATGCGATTGTATACTATTACTAAGGTTTGCTTGTTACCACTCGAAGTACTAAGACGTCGAATTTAAAAAAGATATACATATATTTTCTTACGATTTTCAAGACTTCTCGTCATGTCGTTTATTAAATATGTCATACGATTTGTAATGCGCTCTTTTACCTATGTATGGTTTACGAAAGTTTATCGATATGTTACGTTTTTGTCTATTTGCACCTATTTAATAAAATGCTCCGTTAATTTATAACACCGTGTCCTGTTGTATTTTGAAATCTAAGACTAATAAAACACCTTTTAAATATAATGTTTGAAACTACGCGGGTCGTTGCCATATCTACAGTGCCTGCAATGGTACCGCTATCTATACAGAACCCCTTGAAACTTCTCACGCCTGCTATAGTATCGCCATCTATAGAAAACTCCTGGAAACTACTCGCGCCTCTTACTTACCGTAAGTGTAAATATAGCAGAGGCCCAGTAGTTATTTATTATCATTCATTATCATTCACATCTCTATAGATGGCGACCCTAATGACTCTAGATAAAGCAGACGTAGTTGTAGTTTCGAGCGCTTCTTCATAGATGGCAAAACTAGAGACCGGTTTGGGTGTAGATAAGACAGGGATACGAGTGGTATATAATTTCAAGTACTTGTTCATAAATAGCAATACGATAAACTTCGTAAAATTTGGTTAATTATGTCTTCATTTATAAAGTTAAGTTAGTAGTGCTCGAAAATAATTTTGTTCTACTCTCATTTATATATCAATAAAGTGTTAGCAAACACAGTATTACAATATATGTATATTGAAATTAATGCATTGGAAGTTCCATTGTTTACTTTATTCTGCAACAACCAACTTTCTGTTCATTTTGTCTTTGCAGCCATAAATTTTGGATTTCCAATTCGTGTACATATAACGTAACTTTAGAGTACAATCTTAGACTACGCATTCTTCTGGTAGTGTTGCACTTCTAATATACTTAAAGTACTAATTACTTAACCTTTCATTATATTTTGCTTCTTTTATTTTTTTGCCTCATTCGTGCTGTTGTATTTCATTGTCTCTTCTTTTAAGGCTGCCCGTCAATTGCTTTCCTTCCGTTGGCATCAAACTCTCTCGTACAAGACTCATTCCATACCTTTACAAATAATCTTTCTCCTTCCCGTCTACTTCTGTTTGGGATCTCTCTTTGTTCCTTAACAATCTTTTCCTCTTCTGTTACATACTTGCTAATGTTTTTTTTGTGTGTGCAGGTTTTGCAGGCAAAGAGAAGGGCACATTGACCGGCACTTCTCATCGTGCATAAAGCCAAGAAAGAAGAAAGAATAACTCTTGCCACATACATTAGTTATAGTAAATTGGTTAATAAAAATACTTTGCAACAATTAGTACATAGCACATAATTCTGTAATTAACACATTGGCGACGGATGACACATATATGCATCATTTTAGAACTGTATTCCAAAAGCCTGGTCTCGAATGTGTTAACTGTTATGTATATCTATCATATATTTTATTTTATATTCAGTTTATTCGGTAGATCTTATATAAGCTTTAAAATTACGTTTACTACAAGGTCTACTGAATGTGCTTAACATAAAATGAAAGATATAATAAATGATGTACATATGCACAAGTTGCACAATTGCTGTAATTTAAAATAAGCTTCAGCATATAAAGTATATAGTTGTACGATGTATTTTAAGTAGATATAAAAGAATTAGCCATAAGGATTAGCTTGTAAAATTGAACTACAACATTTTGTAACATGTATCTTCTTGATTAATTTAAATAAATCCTCAGTGAAAAGAATTCCACTGCTCTTTTTATTTTTACACCTTAACACTCCTTGAAAAAACCTAATTCCAATTCCTTATACAAGAAGTACCGTGGACGAACTTTAAGTGCAAAGTCCTGAAGCGTGAAACTTGTCAAAATGGTCCTACACGTTATTAAATTTGGCAGCTGGAAATTCTCAATATTTTTCAGTCTTCATTTGTTGCAAAATTCGTTGGGAGAGTCTATAAATTTAAGCGCTCGGAAATTCCTGGAGTATGACGTCATTTCTGAGAATTGATGCGATCGAATACCTCCTCGGTTATCATATTCTCCTGATACAAATCCACAATTTTCGGCGAGATATTTTTGCCAGAAACTCAGAAATTTTGCGCTCGGAAATTCCTGGAACGTGACGTCATTTCCAAGAATTGCCGGCGTCGGATACCTCCTTGCACATCATATTCTCCTAATACAAAGTCCAGATTTCCGAGCGTTGAAATTTCTGAGTTTTTGGCAAAAATGTTGGCTGAAAATCGTGGATTTGTATCAGGAGAATATGATATGCAAGGAGGTATTCGTTCGCAGAAATGACGTCACATTCCAGGAATTTCCGAGCGCAAAATTTCTGAGTTTCTGGCAGAAATATCTCGCCAAAAATCGTGGATTTGTATCAGGAGAATATGATATGCAAGGAGGTATTCGTTCTCAGAAATGACGTCACATTCCAGGAATTTCCGAGCGCAAAATTTCTGAGTTTCTGGCAGGAATAGCTGCTGAAAATCGTCGATTTGCTGATCTCAACAATTCTAAGAAATGACGTCACGTTCCAGGAATTTCCGAGAACTTAAATGTAGAGAGCTCCCATCAAGACGTATTAATTCCTTAGCAATTAGCGGCAAAGTTAATGATGTTTAGGTCTTTTTTTACAAGTACTCCGCTTGCGAATATTCATAGATATATTTACCTTTGCTAAAGAGCTTGATTGTTGTACAATAAAATGAACAGTGGAACTTACGATGCTACTATACATATAAATTTTAATGTGCAGTGTTATTCTGAGTTTGCTAACACTTTATTGATATGAAATGAGATCACGTAAAGATTTTCAAAGATTATTAACTTAATTTTAGAAATAAAAAGGCAAATAAACGAATTTGTTAAGTCTATAATGACGGCATCTTTAAAGAAGTGTTTGAAACTACTCGTATTTCCGCCTTATTGACACTCGTGAACTTTGGTATCGCCATCTGTACAGAAGAGCTTGAAACGACTCGTATATCTGCCTTATCTTCACTCAGTGGGATTTAATATCGACATCTATGAAGAATAGCTTGAAACTACTCAAATAACAGTACCTTGTTGCGCTCCAAACGAGTAAACGGTAAACTACTTTAATTCGAGAATTTTTTTACACGAGATATTGTTGATGTAAACTATGCCTGTCAAACACAAGTTTCATTGAAAGATTGAACACGATAAAATACTTTATATAATCGTATATATCCGAGGTTAGTGTACTGGATTACTCTCTGAATGTAAACAGTACTAAATCGAAAATATATTGTGATATACCAGAATTATGATTATAATAATTTTGGGCGTGGCATGAGAAATGAAGTGCAAACTCTATCTATATTGTTAGGGGCATTTATTTTTTACTTTATACATGCCTCGTGCATATATTTTATATATTGCTATTGCATTTTTAGAAGTACACATCAGAATTTTATTGCTAACTAATTGATTGTAACGGTATTTTGAGGTTATGGAATTTAAATAGAATTGCTAAATAACAGCCCAAAAGTTTTAATTGCTACAACATTCTATTTTGCATATACAATTTTCTTTTGGTATGTTGGAATCAGCAAAACCTTAAAGTTAAAAAATTGACTCATTTATATAAGGATAGAATATTTTAAACATAACGCATCACATTTCTTAAAAAAAATGATATATTTGCAGATGTAACAAATGGAATTACACAAAAGTATGTCCATGGTATGAAATTAACCGAACCGATTAGAGCGTTAAACATGGATAAGAGAGGTAGCGCAGAATTGTTGAATGTTGAGCAAAATAATTCAAAAAATGCCAGCTCCGATTCTCTCAACTCAGATAGCAAGAGCAGTTCTCTTAACTCTAAGATGGGTCAAGAATCGGTAAGAAAGCTTACTTAATTAATTCTTTTAGGTCTTTGTTTAGATTCACTCCTATCGAACTGTACGCAAGTATTGAACTTCTTTAGGAAAGCTGGGATAAAGCATCACATTCCAAAAGTTTTTCCTCAAGCTCTACTTCGACAGATAATAATATTGTGTCTGCTTTAGAAGCTAAAAAAGACAATGAAGTAAAAGTGAGTTCAATATAGATGAATAGAGTTAACGTAGTGTATGTTTTTGAAACATCTACTGACTATCAGAATTTGTTTTGTTTTTTCAGACAATATATTTTTCATTTCACATATTTGGTATGTTTCTCTTAGTTGAGAATTTCCGTTTCATCACTTTTACTTTCTCAGTATACATACATACATACATACATACATACATACATAGGCATGTTACTCAAGTATATAGAGTTTATTGTAATGTTTACAGTTCTAACATATGTATCTTTTCAGCAGAACTTGCCCGGCGGAGAAACAGGGCCACCACTTTTAAATGGAGAACGCGTACAGGGCATTGCTCATGAAGTAACTTATCTGTGTCCTTATTCAGGACCATCCAGGGGAATTCTTAGCGTCACGAATTACAAACTTCATTTTCGGAGTATAGATCGTGAAACGCCTTACGTTGTTGAAGTACCTTTAGGTGTTGTTAGCAGAATCGAGAAAGTTGGTGGCGCGTCTAGCAAGGGTGAAAACTCGTATGGAATTGAAGTGTTCTGTAAAGATATGCGGAATCTCAGATTCGCTCATAAGCAGGAGAATCATTCCAGGAGGGACGTTTTTGAAAAACTGCAACAGTATTCCTTTCCGTTGTCTCACAAGTTACCCCTCTTCGCGTTCGAATATTCCGAAACTTTTCCTGAAAACGGCTGGAATGTACACGAACCCATAGCGGAATTAAAACGAATGGTAAAAAACGTTACTTACCTTTACATTTAATGCCAAGAAGAATCCATTAAACTCGGTTTATACTTTTAGGGGGTGAACAATGATATGTGGAAGATATCGAAAATCAATGACGCTTATTCGGTATGCGATAGCTATCCAGCTGTATGGGCAGTGCCTGCAGCAGCAACTGACGAAGATCTTCAGGCATCGGCAGCATTCCGGAGTAGAGGAAGGCTGCCGGTGCTTTCGTGGATCCATCCAGAGAGTCAAGCAACGATAACACGTTGCGCTCAGCCATTGGTGGGTGTTGGTGGTAAACGTAGTCGCGAGGATGAGCGATACGTTCAATTAATAATGGACGCTAATGCACAAAGTCACAAGCTTTTTATTATGGACGCACGACCGATGCCTAACGCGGTAGCGAACAAAGCCAAGGGCGGTGGTTACGAGAGCGAGGACGCTTATCAAAACGCAGAACTCGTATTTCTTGATATTCACAATATACACGTAATGAGGGAGAGTCTTAGAAAATTAAAAGGTACGACAGTCTTCGCTATTCATGGAAACGTCTATAGCGTTGCCAGTGGGAAATTCATCGTTGTCATTATGTACAATTTTACAGAGTTGTGCTTTCCAAAAATTGATGAAGCAAGATGGTTGTCAGGGATCGAATCGACTGTCTGGTTGAAGCATATAAAATACGTACTCGCGGGTGCGCTGCGTATTGTCGGTAAAGTTGAGAACCATAAAACTTCTGTGCTGGTACATTGTTCGGATGGTTGGGATAGAACAGCGCAGGTAATTACAAAATCACGAAATTCTTGTCTTCTTATGCAAAATATACCTTTAATACCTATAACTTTTTACAGCTGACAGCTCTTGCCATGTTAATGTTAGATCCATATTACAGAACTATCAAAGGTTTCGAAGTCCTTATAGAAAAAGAGTGGCTCAGTTTTGGTCACAAATTTCAACAGGTATACGATGCACCTGTTCAATTACGTGTGGTTACAAATTTATACGATACGCTATAATTTCGACCATGTGTTTTAGAGGATCGGTCATGGTGATGAACATCATAGCGATGCTGATAGATCTCCAGTATTCTTGCAATTCATAGATTGCGTGTGGCAAATAAGTCGTCAGTTTCCCAATGCGTTCGAATTTAACGAACACTTTCTAATCACTATTCTCGATCACCTATACTCTTGTAGATTTGGCACATTTTTATTCAGCAGGTATGTAAACCTTTTACGCTACTATTGCGCGTCTATCGCAACCATCGTCTATAGTAATCACTTGCGCAGCGAACGCGAAAGGGTTCAGGAACAAGTGAAACAAAAAACTGTCTCCCTATGGTCGTACACGAATAGCCAATTGTCGCTGTATCAAAACCCTTTGTACTGGGCTGCACCAAATTATCAGCCTGTCCTAATGCCGATTGCCAGTATGAGATACATCAAACCATGGAAAAGTCTGTATTGTAGATGGAATCCCAGCATGCGGCAACAGGTAAATAAAATGTTTGAGTGGCTCTATTCCTATAGGAAGACCGAAATTCTTATTCGTGTTCTTTGTGGCGTGTTCTCTAAGGATCCCGTTTATCAGCGAACAAGAGAGCTTCTAGTCTCAAAGGAACAGCTCGAGAAGCAACTCGAGGAAGGCCGTCGTGAGCAGGCCAGTCGAGCTAATCGATCTATGACGTCACCGGCACCACCTAGGATACATTCCCCTGTTCACTCATAGCACAAGGACTCCTTTTCATCTTTCAACGATCTGTAGTCAGTTGTAAATGAGCTTCCTTTTATCATTCGAATCAGTGTACATTATTGACTAAATTCATTTCTCTATGTACAAAAACGATCACTGATATATAATGAAAGAGAAAAAGAAAAGAAAAAGTTTACAACCTTTACGCAAATGATTCTATAGACTGGTCCTTCTTCCGCGCATGAAGAAATATTATAGAAAATAAAATGTTTCCTGAAATAATGACTCGCATTAATCAGGGTGAAGCATCGTAACAAAATGTAATATTTCGAAGCTTCGATGACTGTTTCCATGTCCACTAATTAAAGTCTTAGAAATATGTGCGTGCATATACTCATTTCGCTCGTTTCTTCGAGGCGAGTACCCGCAAGAACAGTATGCTAGGCACTTCGGTTGCCAACGACAGCGGAATAGCACAAATGTACGTAGCTATAAGCATTCCAAAGAAGACAGCGCCCTAAAAAGGAACAGAACGTTATTTCTTATCTGCATACGTTATATCGACGGATGTCTTTCGGAGGGAAATTAATATTGGTAAACTTACGGTTGCTAGGACTTCAGTGAAGAGGGGGTAATTACTCGACAAGTAAATTGAAATTATAATCAGAGGGTTTAAGAGATACGCGCAATATGTTAATCTACTCAGGGGAACCCACAGCGGTAGCGATAGAAATTTGTTCACGACACCTACAAGCAAAGAAACATCGCGTTTAACAAATTGTAACCAACATGCAACAGTATTTTCGCAATAACGAATGATAGAAAATGGGCTTTACCCGCGTTATTAGTGCAGCACGCTACCACGAGCCAGGCTATACCAACCGCCCAACCTGTTCTGCTCAGGGCTGTGTAAAGAATAGACAAACCAAAAGGTATAGGTTTGCTTGGAATGCCGAATAGAATCAAGCAATTGCACATAATTCCAAGTGCCCAACACACGGTGAGGGCTTTCTGAAACACGAATGCAATAACAATACGCAACGTTATAGGTGTGCATAACTTGTTCAAGTGATGAAACATAGCAGATGTACGCAGTTTATTACTTTCGACAGATGCAATTTGTAGTTCCATTTTGAAAGAAGCTGTGCCGCGCCTATTCCTATCAGGAATGGTGGTATTCTGAGCCACGGTCGGAGGTACAAAATACTCAACGATGCGTACTGTTCGTTCAACCTTCGAGGAGACAGAAAAATATGTACATGTATCTTGCGTGTCTAATGTTCTAGAATTAATTGAAGATATTTTGTTACACTCACGTTAAGGTGTAATCGATGCTGTATGCGAAGTAACCGTTTAACACTATGGATAGGATCAATGATCCAAGGCCAATTCCCAGGGCGATAAAGTAGTGACTGGAATTGCCAAATGAACTTAGGGGCCGATTAAATTAAACATTAACGAACGATTAAGACTGAAGCGATGAACTTACGTGGTGGACAATACTAGTAGAAACGAACCAAATATGAAGAACTGCATATCATTGGACAAATACCAGCTCCAGGAGAGGCACTGAAACAATTATTATCTTGTAAATGTGTTTCTTCATCTTCTTTCCGCAAATTGTATTTAATAAAATTATTCATACTAAGCTGTCCCATTCGAATAAGTTATTTATGTAGAGTATATTCCTCCACCAGTACTTTGAGCACATATTGTTCACCGACTCGGCATAATGGAACAGCGAGACCTTTTCGTGCCAGGAAAAGTTTAATATTGCTATCAGTATCAGGACCAAGTACGGAGGTGTGAGCCTTTAAAATCAATCAGCAAAAATTCAATTCACGTCAGCCTCCTCGACAGAATGTGTAACGGGAATGAATTCGAAATACCTGATGAATCGTTTGAGGATCGAGAGAAAGAATTGCTGCACTTGTATCTGAATCGGCGGAGCCCTCTTCGATTGCGGCTGGCTCTTCAGAAACACATACGACAATAGGAACCCGCTGATACAGAAAAACGTGTCGACGGACAGCGTAGCGTTGCTCAGAATTTGTACGATTAAAGTGTCGGTCGTCAAAAAGCCCGTTACCCTGTTTGCTGCACACGGGAGTTTTCATATTAGAATCGTTTTTACTTTAAAGAGTTAAATTGTAAGAGAGAAATTGGTCCGCCGCGAATGGCGTCTCACCGAAAATGTAGTTTCCGTAGAAAATCGTGTGAGCCATAACAATCCACAACATGCCCAAGAATTTCAAGCCGTGCAACGCAGGCACGCCTTCAGAATGCTCGTACACCTTAAACAGTTGCTGTATGTTCGTGTAAAACGAAAATGTAAGGAGAACCTGACCGATACTATTCTCTGGCTTCAGCTCAGAGATTGCGGTATCTTCGTTGTCGTTCTCGCGTTTCTCCTCCATGTCGTGCTTCATTTCTGTTAAAAAATGATCCAAATATGCAATACGATTGGAAAACTCCGATACGCAGGAACACGCCAGGCATAATGCGATTTCGGGCGACCGGCTTACCGGAGGTGTTGTTGTTC
Source organism: Nomada fucata (assembly GCA_948146005.1). Lineage (NCBI taxonomy): Eukaryota > Metazoa > Arthropoda > Insecta > Hymenoptera > Apidae > Nomada > Nomada fucata. The sequence goes on along the minus strand of OX411276.1, from coordinate 36,693,390 downwards.
TCAAAAGTAAGGAACTTCTGTTTCCTGCGCAAACGTTTCTGATAGACAAGCATATCGTACAGAGTGCTCACTATTGCCAAGCTTAACAGCAGTATCAGAAGGAGCCTGCAATTAAAAGTTGGAACGATTCTCGTCATTTCTTGTTCGCTATTAGCCCTGTACTCGGTTGCGGGCAACGAGCGCAGAACGCGGAACTTTCTCGATTCGCCGAAACACGGGTATTATCTCGAATTTCGCAACGATTACCTTCGTCGCTTACGTACATGATCGTGATAATTTTTCCGCTGAGGAGCCACTGATGATCGTCCTTCATGTCGGAGACATCGATCAGGCGAAAGTCCGCGGAATAAAGCTGCCCGATCAGGAGGGACCTATCGTCCAGCACCTTCGTCAGCATCGTTGCTATTTCGCCCAAGGTGCAGGTAGCCGGCAGGCAAAGTCCAAGCGTGACTAGGTCCTAAAACAGCGCTATCTCTGAAACCTCTGTGCACGGTTGCAATTAGCGCGTCAGTTCTCGTCAGCTATTCTAAAACGAAACCGTACGCTTCGTGGCTCATTACGGTTCCATCGTTCGAACTGCGAATTCTTACTTCCTGGGGCATCTCGATGTGATACTGTTCGGTGCTGTTGTGCCGCATATGCGCCACGAAGAACTGAACAACGAACGGCGGGAACTCCTCGCTCCTGTTCCGATACATCGAATTGTTCCTGACGACTTTCTCCGACAGCATCAACGAGACATTGTTAGCGAGGAAGCTGCACTGTTGACGATCGCCCAGCCAAAAGTTGTTCCCATTGAGGAATCCGGAGTAAGGCTCACCGCTTGCGTCCAGCACTTGAAAAAATAGAGAGGAACCGTCATGGCAGTGATCCGGCGAGCGTAAACTGCGAACGCGAAGGGCGGGCGCAAAAACTCGGCGCGGTTGACCAGCAGCTAAATGGGAAAAAGTGAACGAATCGACGTACATGTATGTACGCGCGGCGTAACCGCGCCGCTTTTCCGTGCTCCGCCGAAGAAACTCGTTTCTTGTGTAACACGCGAAGAAAGTCTCGGGCCAGGGTGGCCCGACGAAAAATCACGCAGCTGACACAATCGCGCGGCGTAATCGTGCCGCGAGCCGTTCAACAGAATTCGTGTTGCACAAGAGTCGCGTAGAGTTGCTCCTCGACGTTCGTCGAATCGAATTATCCGCGACGGCGCGCGTTTCACGCGCTTGCTACGGGGACCAGAAACGACGGAGGGGCTGGTCGTTATTTTGCAAAACGGTGCACGTATGCGGATTTACGGCCCGGCTGCGTCCCTTTTTTCCTCCTGGCCGTCGAGTGCACTTTTCGCGAGAAAAAATTCGCCAGGTTATCAAGTCTTACTAACTTCTCAGGCTCCACAGTACGCCGCGATTCACCGCCTCGTGGAACGTCTGCATCTCCTCGCTGCATCTGCTCGAATTCAGGAGACCGTGCTGGCCAGCAACGGCGTACGCCGGCAGGACCTCGGTCATCGTCTCTGGGTGTCGAACGGTCGCATGAGTCGAACAAGAAAACGTCGCCAGCAACAGAAGGGCGAAGAACTGCGTCGAAATCTTCGTGCACTCCATGGCTCCTTGATTTAAACTTTTCACTGATCGGTCGAAAGTTCACTGCAGACGAGAGACTGGCATCACGCGGAACTATCGGTATATCCAGAACGGACAGAGTCCTTGTCGAGAGACAGGGAGAGACTAGGAACACCGTTCGCGGCTACGTTCGATTCGAGATCGGGGTGGATTAGGATGGATGCGTGATTGCGCGGCTGAATTCGAAATATCGGAGGAAATCACCGATACCGGGCACGATCGCGACAAGACAACGCGCATCGACGGAGGAACACACGATTTATTTGCATGGGAGCAGCGACCAAGGAGATACGACGACCGGGAAAGGACTGCCGTGCAGGAGAAGTAATCACAGAATCCAAATGGAAAGCAAGGTGTCCTCGTGGCCTGCGTCGTCATTGTCTTTGAAGTCACACCGCGACACCCCTCCACCCGGTTTCAACCTGATTATTATTCCTATCGTACGGCGATCGACTATTATTTCAAACACTTCATAATTTACGTAAGATTCGAGACGATAAGCTGGGGTTCGATCCTATTCTCCCACCACCTTGCTGATAAGTATCCCCTCGCCACCCTGCTGCTATTACCGGCGGTGTCGTTGCGTAAGTAGGGATGCACGATTGCAATTTGTCGCTCTATGCATCCGGTGATCTGTTCCTGATTCGATTTTTTTTCACTTTTCATCCGACGAGACTGTCCAATCTCTGTAATAAAGTTCCGCTACAATTTTTCCTCGCGCGTTACGCAAGTCAATCTCGTCCCCTTTCCGATATTCGCTCCGCAAATGCATCCTCCGATTCGAAGAAAAATTTTCAATATTCGACGGCGTATTCGGCATTCGGGATGCCACGCGTTGCCTTAGCCAAAAAGAATTCAAGACCTCGATCAACAAGTTCGACTGGTTTTCTAACGCCACGTGTCAACGAAAACGGCGTCGCATATTATGCAAAAGTTCCATAATAGTCGCTCTCGTTTTCACCTGGAGTCGTCGGTCCATTCAGTCGGCGAGGAGTCGAACGGGGCGAATGATATTTGCACGCGTAATCGCAATAAAACCTCCCGATCGAAGGAGCTTGCTAGACAATCTTTCTTCCGTCCTTTTTTTTCGTCTCTCACCTATCTTGTCTCGTCCATGCTCGCTTTTTTTTTCTCTTCTTCTTTTTCAAAAACTTTCACTCGTCTGGTCGCGGGCCTCGCGAGCGCGCCAGTCGATTTTATGATCGCGGGCTGCTCGCAATTAGCATTTCTATATTATTGACGTTGCTGGTTAAAGTGCTGGACTGTGGGAAACTTCGCGGTCCATTCTTAAGCCGACAAGAAAACCCTGGCTCGGCCATCGTTGTTCGTCGATCGTCGCCGACGACTCTTTCATCGAACGTGGCTGCGCCCAGCGTCGACGGCCGTGTTCTGGGATTTGCATTCGTCGGGTTGGATGTTGAAACAAGCATAATGTATTAGTCATGGGTGTTCCCTCTTTGTTTAACAGGCCATATTGTCTCGGAGGTGTCAAGTACGCTTTTAAGATAGTCTGGATCCTCGTCGTCTTTTCGGCTTGATTTTTTCATATTCCTGGTATCGCTGATCGCTTGCGCGGAAGTTCGTTTGATTCGATCAGGTACCGCAGGAAGAAAGTTCATTAATATTGCCGTTCTAACACTGGCATATAGGGAAAGAAATGATTATTCTGGTGTGACGCCGTAGAAAATTGTAATATAATTCTGGAATATTAATTAGTTTTTGCAGTGCCTTGGAAACAGCTTGGCCAGATAAATATTTAATCGCGATAGGTTCGTGAATTTCGTGCAGGGGTTAAAGATCGTAACGAGTAAGAGCGTTATCGACGGTAGGAGTTGCCATATCTGTGCCAAAAAACCAGTCGTTAACCGATGTTTGTTTCTAAATTTCGTTTCGTTGGAAATAACTTCTCTTTCGCTGCGCGGAACGAGCAACGAATCACTTAAATGGAGACTTGTGTTCTTTTCACCTAAATTGAATTTATTCCGACTCGCCTCCGTGATACTTTGGCCTGGGTAGTTTTCATTTAAATTAAGCGATACACTAACGCGAAAAGAAACTTAACTACTACATGGTGAGATATTCGATAGTCTTTGCTGCGGGACACGTGGTCCATTAACGTCGTTTTATCGATTGTTGCTTACATAATTTCCATAGCCATCGCAAAAGCTACTTGCGTAATCTTTCTTTTTTTTTTTTTTACGAGCAGACCGTGTCGTTACCATTTGGAATTCGAAACGAATTTAAATTATTCGAAGAATCGGTCAAATTTGGTCGATCTGGCGAAAACGCTGCGCAACGTTTTCTAATTTCACGAAAATCCGAAGCGTTCCCGACTTCGTAACACCGTGACGCGTAATGAACGTGAAACTGAATTATTCGCTCGCCGTTCGGCCTGTCGTTGTTTTTAACGCAAATTGGCCGCGAATGAAACGAATTCCGACGATTTCTGCGAGTCAGGTTTCTTCGGCCTGCTTCGTCGAACAGGGCGAGCGATATTTTCGTCCCGACTTGACGAGGAAGATATTTGTTGGTTCACGAAGAATAAGAACTTGTCGATAGAATGTAGATTAAACGTATGACAAATCGTTTGGTCTCCTCTTGTAATCGATGATGCAAGCGGTCGCAAAGCCGTAAAACCGTACACACGTTACCGCGTTGCGCGTACATTCAATTCGCAAGATTATCTCCTTCTTTTTTTTCACACCTGTTAACGCAAATGAAAGCATTATATTCAATGTTTGCGATCCCGATATAATTCCGTATGCATTAGCTGAAAGATCATTTGAATAAAAATAAGATGATGTAGTGGAAGGCGTAAAAAGTGAATGAAAGGAATGAAAAGGCAGGTAACGTCCTCGCCGGCTGGGTCACCGATGACGTCTTTAAGGTTTTAATATTCATCGATTACATTTAGCCACTAATCGTCCATAGCATCGTCGTTCGTTTGGCCTCCTCGAAAACACATAATATCATGATATATGGTGTTTTCGGAGAATGCACGTCGAATGCAAACACAGGTCGGTCCGAATAGTTTTAGAACGGTTCGCCCGTCGGTTTCCACCTTTTTGCGCGGATAGCTTTCAGCGAATAGCGTGCAGAAAATTGCAACGGAAAAATTCGAAGGGGAGAAGAAAAAAATGAACTGGTCGCGAATAACGTTCCCATTTGGTCTATGTCGTTAGTGTTTCACGTGTAATGCGCGTGAACATTCTATGGACCACTTTTTCCGCCGGCCCAATCCCGTAGGTGTGCGAGGCTAAATCCTTCGTCGCGCGGCCACGTGGATACGTGAACACCGCTGAAAATTCCTTGTGGGCGGAGATCAATATTTGACCGATTCACAACTTCACTCTCGCCGATATATTCTGTCTTAGCGTGTTTAATTTCAGATTTCGTAGAAAACGCGAGAGCGTAGCATGGAATTTTTGTCACGACCACGGTATGTTAGCTTTTGTTGCGAAAATCGCAACGCGAACTGTTGCTCATAGGTCGTGGCAAAACCGACGGGTCCCATACCACAACGCGGTGCATAAATCTTCCTTTTTCCAGCTGATCTGTATCGCACGAGTTTTCCTTATGCAAGAGGTTCTCTACGTTTTCGTCCTGTTTGCTTTCCACCGCGGACTTCTGACTGATGCACAACGAATAATGCGGTCAAAATTGAAGTCGGCAGCGGTGGCAGTGCCAATAGTAGTAAACGGGTTTTTTTTTTTGCTCGCCACGCTTCTGGAGTGTATTTATTAGGAGAAAGGTGGACGGAAAATTATCGGAAACGCTGTTGAATTCCAATCGTACGATTTTATGATGGGGACACCGGCGATATATCAGGCTTGTTGCCAAATGCAACCTTCCCTTTGGTTCTGCAGGTAAAAAGTTCGCTGCACGACATTTCGTTGCTTTAAATTGTTTGTCGCAATATTTCGTGAGACGGAAAGTAACAACGATTGAAATTGATAATCGTGGACACGGAAAATAACAACGATTGCAATTGATAATAAAGTGCGAGCAAAAAATTAAAAGGAAAAACAGGTATAGTTTGCAATGCCGTCATTTGTGATTTAAAAAAAAAACGGGGAAGGGGGTTGGAGGAGATTCATATTCGTTGAGAAGAATATCTGCTCCTTCTGGATTATTAATAAAAACGTATCGTTTCAGAGATCAGCTACGCCTATCAGGAGGATCTTCATACGATCAAGGACATCAGCGTGCGTTTTTGTCCGTTATTGACATCACTGCAACTAGAAACCTATCTTCGCTTTAAAAGATATTTCTTTTTCTCCATTAGCTGTCGATCATTGAAATCTTCGTCAAATATTCCGCCGTAAAAATGTAACACAGAGACACGGCGTGGCATTATCACGAATCAATTGAATAGTCCGCGAAAGCTCATTATCGCGGATTACGCAGAACGCAGTGACGAACATTTAATGCGCTCGACAAACATGTTGTGCATACGTCAAAGTATATATTAGTATATTTTTATACACGTAAAAGTTGAACAGATTGATAATAAGTGATAACCAATTAGACTTGTACCGAAGTTAAAAGTAATCTTATTGTATCATGAGGAAACGGATGGCGCAATTCTTAATACGGCAAGTCATTTTTCATGAAAGGAAAAACGCACAAAAGTACCGTGATTTATTTCCCCAACGATTACATATGCATCGTTTTATCGCAAATGAATATGTTTGAACATTGTTTAGAGCGGTTTGAGGCAATGTTAGTTTATAACAATGACAAGCAGATTTCAGTAACGTAACTATTAATTTTCTACAAATAACGTTTCAGGAGGATTATATCATTACTAATGGTGTGACGTATTGATCGATCTTGTTGACGCAAGCGCCAGATAATTAATCGTAATTGAAATCGATCAGCGATGCGAATTATATAAAGGAAGGAAATGCATATGAAATACATCGTCCAAAAAAAGGGGTGGCACGACACGTCGCGAGCCAACCCGCGAGAATCATCCCGTTTCATTGCGATGCAAAGCCTTTGCTACGTTGGGTGGTTACAATTCGAGTTTGTTTTCATCAGACGTAACAGAAGCGAATTACATCGTGAAAGCGCTCGCATAACACTCATAATGAAACGGGTATCGGTTATGTGTTCGAACGGATGTTAGGTCAGAGTATGGATTTGTCCGTAGCAGAGAAAGTAAGCCTTTCGCTCTTCCTGGTTCGGGAGGATCAATTTTTTTTCTCTCTGGTATATCCCATTGATGAATCGCACAACAAACGAGAATTTGTGCAGTTTTTTTTAGCTGAAAGTTTCACTCCACCGATGGTATCGCGGTCCTTGCCGCATGTTTGACACGGTTCTTATTTATGCATCTTGAATCTTGAGTAACCTTGTACATCGCGTAGCCAATTCTACACGCGCGTTATCTGATCCAGCCGCGGTTGATGAAATTTATTGTTAAAGGTTAACAAGCTTATAATTGATAACTACACGTTCCCGAGGACCTTGGAGCTTCACGAACCTTACAAAATCTTTTAAAGTGTCTTCTCAAATCTTTTCAATCTTCTTATTCATATTCATTTAGAATTTACACATATTATTCTAGTATGCCTCGTGTACGTTAATGGGTTTAGAATTTATCTAACGCGTTTAACGAAGAAGAGGTGGTTCCGCAAAATTTGTTGCCGCCTGCCAAATTTCCCTTTTCTACTTACAGATTTCGTTATTTGTTTCGTGCGGGCAACTTCTGCGGATGGACTCGTGGGGAACGTGCGTGTCGGATGGAATAAATGGCTGGATAAAAAAAGCAAACAGACACTGGAACGTTTTGATTTTCAAAGTATAATTATCAGCACATGGTAGTTTCGCATCCATCTCACAAAGTAAGGTTCAGACAAAACGTCAACAATTACAAATCGGAAAGAAACACTGTCCATAAGGGCCGCCGGAGGCCGATTCTCCCGCGGCGTTCTAGAAGCCAGTTCCGGAAATGAAAAAGTAGAATCTTTTCGTAATACAATTCGTAATACAGAGGCAATAACGATATCAATATCGTTAGAATATTGTAAAATATCACAACGTTAATATCAACCGGATGGTGCGGTCGAGGACGTCCGCGAGAGGTCTGACGCGACTCATTCGTTTAGACAAAAATTTGAATTCCAAAGATTATTACTGCTAAATACAAAAGAAGAAAGAAAAAAAAAAGAAAAAAAAAAGAGAGAGAAGACACAGCGAGCGCGAGATATTTTACACCTTGGCATCGAGTTTCAGCAATCGCGCGGCTCACCTTGTGTCTCGCATTGAACGCACGGGAATTTAAGATTCTACATTTTTAGAAAACGAAGCTGCTCGTCTCCGTTATGGGGACCGCATCTCGGGAAGCACGAAAACGAGCAATCGGTGCGTGTTACACAATCCTAGGGCTATGGGAACAGAAACCAGCCTCTCGGAATCGAAGGACTCTTTCGTTCGCGAAAGGAGAAACCATAATCGTGCGATCACGATGGAACCGCGTGCCCTCGCGACGTTCTCGACGTGACACAGACCTCGGCACACGTTGGCCAACGACACGTAATATCCACTGACCTGTACCTGCCGATCGAAACTCAAGAAAACGTAAGAGTCGTCTGCTTGGTACACTCGGCGTCGAGGTGAACAGCATCATGGTCGTTCTACCTCGTGTGACCGGCCCCGGGCAGACGAATAAATTATAAACGATTAGGCAAGGGGAGGTAGGAGATAAAACGGTGACGATCGAACGGTCGCAGAGATCGTGAACCGTCGAACGGGGCGCATCGTTCTAAATAAAAATCTTTTGCGACACCGAGCTACGTTAAGAAAATAGCGCGCGTTGCGACCCTTCCGGCGCCACGGCGATCTCTGCTCACCTGTTCTCTGTTCCTCGGGCAAAACTGGCGAACCTTGGCGCGGGACACGCGAGCAGCGCGACGCGGTAATCGTACGAATCTCGGTTCAAGCATATAGAAAAATACTGTAGTACTCGTAATGAGAAGTAGTTAGGGAAACGCAAATGACGCGGTGAAGGATGTCGAACCGGGGGAGAAAGAACGGAGTTGCGGGGCCCTCGCAAGCGAATTCTATTTATCGCTGATTGAACGGCGACGTCACGTCGGCGTGAAATAATTACTTATCGTTCGTCTCTTCCAGCTGGTACCGATCGACCCGCTTTTCGTATTCGCTTGGGAAATAATTCTGTGCATCGAGGAGAATGCATCGCTGACAGCGTCGGTAGTAGGAAAATTTTATTGCGTTGCTTTTGTAACACCGATGAAACGTCGTTCGCCAAGTTCTTCTACAGGCTACGCAGGTAATACTGTCGGGGAAAAGGAATGAAATTGTTTTTCTCTTCGCGCGCCTAATGATTCTCCCTTCCGAGTTAACGATTCCTACAACGGTGACCTCGCCAGTGACAATACTGATTTATACTCGAGGGATCGCGAATCTGCGTGGGCGTAAGAAAATTAGAAGAATCGAAACGACGATTGCAACGACATCGATGTTGGGCTGGAATACTGTTACCTGTCGAGGGCGCCGCAAACTCGACTCGCGCCAGTGGAACGGTGAAACAAAAATGTCTGGTGTATCGTACAGAGTTTACGTGGATAGTCTTTCGTTCAGAAGTGAATGATCGAATCGTCAGAAGAAATCCAGAAGGCTCTCGGTCTGGAAGCTTACAGAATAGCGATCGGAAAAAAGGGGGGAGGGGGCTAGACTTTATTGGAGCGAAAGCGGTTTTGTGCACACGATTACTAGCTGCACGCTTGTCTTAATCAGTTTTTTTTTTTATATCTGCATTGTTGATATCGCTAGTCTAGTTGTGGAATCGGGGGGGATGGTCTCGAGCCGCCAGGGGCCAAGCGTAACGCCTGAATTCTCTTTCTTTTCATTTCTTTATCCTCCGGTCATCTTTCCGATATTTGTTCGCACGTCCATGCGCCGCTGGAAGTATAATTAACCACCCTCCTCTCCTCTCTCTTGTTCTCACTCTCTCTCTCTCTCTGTCTCTCTGTCTCTCTTCCTCTCTCCTTTTCTCACATTCTCGCTTCCTTTCAAAGTGTTTCAGGCACACCTATATACACAGAACGATATCGTCTTCTCATTTTGTTGTTACGCCGGCGGACGATTCGCGACGAATGTTCGACGGGTCGTTCGCGCGACTCATCGTTACATTACAGGCAATTGGAGTAACGGGGAAGGGGGGGAGGGAAAGAGGAGAGAACGTACGTATACAACACCAGCCATTTACCTACGTAACAATTACTACCGCTATATATACAACGAATTACTAATGCGGTTACCGATTGCATCAGGAAACTGAAAAATCAAAGACGAACTTTTCTCTCTTTTACTTTCGCCCTCTGACGCGCGCATGCACACTCGCTCTACCTTTCTTTCTTTTCCGCTCTGGATTATCGGGATATCGGAGAAGGTACGAGGACGAGAATACAATAATTAGAGTAATATCACGGAAAAATGTCCAGCCTCGGCAATTAAATAATGTGGCACTTGTTGGTGAATCTCGTTCCACCGATTCAAAGTGTCTAGTAAAATGGAATTATCGATTTCTCTCGCGGGAGGAAACAGGTGGTTCGATCTTGCGTCCAGATCGAACGACGGACTCTCTCTCTCTCTCTCTCTCTCTCAAACAATCACGAGAAAAAAAAAATAAAGAAACGAAACAGCGTAAAAGCTAAAAAATACAAAGAATCGCGACAGAGTCGAGATCACGAGAATATACATTACGCGGAATACTATAAAGTGGAGTTGAATCCGAGAATAAAAATAAATACGTCATCGAAATACCGATGGAGACATCGACAGGAGTCCGTTCGGTTCGCGAATCAATTGAACAACCGAAGGCTAATAAGCGATATACGATATACCGCTCGGTACCTTAAACGACAATAAAACCGCGACGAAAGGGGAATCTTCCCTTGCTTCTTTTCCTTTTGCTTCGTTTGTACGTTAAACACGCGCAGCGAATCTAGGCTCGAGACTCGCGCTCGTTCTCCTTTACTTTACATTATGTAAACGCCGTTCACACGATATTTTTCGACAATCGAAACGAATGAACGCGCCCGGTCCACTTTATAGCAATTGCTCGGTCGTTCACGCCGACGACAAAGGAACCGTGAACACAGAGATAGAAAAAAAGAAGCGTTGGTGCACGCATACTGTTCATCGTTTGGTTAACATTAATCGATTAACGTTACACGTATAGCGGCGATCGCGCTTCGCCATCTCTTTTCTCTCCTCGTACACCGATGCGCGTTTTCTAGACGACCCTCCCTTCGATTCGTCATCCGAAGCACGACTCACGTGAAAGTTTTTCTTTTTATATATATATATGTATATATATATATATATATATATATATATATATATATATATATATATATATACACACACATATATATATATGTGCCTCGACTTCACGGAAGGAAATAACGCGTCGCTTTGCGTTTGAGTTCCGTGCACCCCTGCGCTCGTTCTGATTCGACGAGTCACCGCATCCTCGTGTATTCTCCATTCTTTCGTCGAGCTTTTCGGTGCGTTCTGCATTTCGCGTATGGATTTTCCGGAATTCGACGGCTTCTCCCTCCCCTCCTACGTTAAAAGTGTTGCGCCTGTTACCGAGTTAAGAATCGATTCGCATGATCCAACGGGGACACCGTTGTGTCGGTCGTTACGTGTAAAAAAGAAAAATTGTTAGCAACCTTTGAGCGTAAGTGACGACCGGTTCGGTACGTAGGAGGCCAGTAAATGTCTCGGGACGCCATAAGGGCGGCCAGGCAAATGAGAGAAATAATTCAGAGTAAAGAGATGCGGGGTGCACTCGCGTTCGCGTTTCCTCTCCGTTCACCGTCACTCGACGATTCCATCGTCTAGCTACGTTGCCCCCGTAACTACCGTGGCTCGTAGGCCTCGTAGACGAGCTCTGGCACCAGAGCCAACGAGAACGTGGCGCTGGCCTGTCTTGCGTACTGTCTTCTCGTCGCGATAGCTTCGTGTTACCTATTATTCTCCTCCATCACCACCTGCTTGAATACACCCGCCGGCATTTGGCTTTTGACATCGTGACTGCCCAGCGCCGTCGTCCCGTCTTTCGCGATGAACAATTGAAGTCCAGTGGCTGTGAGCATAGTTAATGAAAACGTTACCAACGGGATGTTACGCGAGCGAAGCTTCTCTATCTCTGTCGAGCAAACATCGTGTTAATTGTATTGTTACATTCGTATGCAATATTATACGCTTCATTTTTTGTCCCCGTATTCACGCGCAGTGGATAACTTTGTGACGCAATTAAGTTAATGATTGAGTTGACGCAACGTAACAATGACTGGATAATTGATCGAGAGATAGAGAATAAAAAAAGATGCTAATAGACAGGAGTCAGTGAGACGTACTCTCGGAACTTTCGAGATCCGTTTGCTCCAAATTCGTTGCTTTGATCAGCTCGTCGATCAGGGAGTCCGGATTCGGCCTGGTCACTTCGACCCTACACAGGATTGAATTTCCCGTACCGTCCTCGGCTTTTTTTCTGCGCTCCAGCGCGGCCTTTGCTCGGTCCAAAGATCCTGTTTCGCTCAGGCCAGACCCGCCAGATGGATTTCTGTGAAATAAACGAGTCAACGATGAAGAAACTCCTTTCTACCCTTGTCCTCGACCTTTGAACTCCTTCTCTCTCTCTCTCTCGCACTCTCTTTCTATCTATCCATCTCGGACACCGGCACAGAAAACAATTACGAGTTTTTTAATTTTTCAGGAATCGTACGCTCTCGACGAACTGGCTCGTTGAAAAACTCGAGAAACAATTGCATTAGAGGTGGACAAACAGGACGAAAAAAACAAGACTAATAAATATTCATCACTGTTGGCAATGAATATAGTCGTCGCGTTGCCACGAATCTTTTTCTTTATGTCGATTCTGTTGCCGGTGTGCGTGATGTTTGCGGGATAATTGAAAATTATTAATAATCACGGCACGTGGCGTGCGATGTAAAGATCAAGGAACACGGGGGCTGTTGTTGAGGTGACGCTAACGAGACAGATGCAAAGGTGAAAAGCAGGTGAACGCAGAGGCAGGTTTTAGTAGATGGATGCAAGCGAAATAACGTGTGCAACAAGCAGCGAGATTTCGATTTTTCTATGGATGCGTATGCATAGAAGGTTCTGTGGGTCGCATGCATCAAGTTATGACGTATCTTTCGTGCGAATCGATCCGGAGATTTAGGCCAGCTCTGTCCAAGACTGCGTTGTCCAATATTTCCTCTCAAATCTTCGCGGCTTATTTACTAAAAGAGCTAAAAAATTCTTTAGCTCTGCACTTCGCGATCCGTCAAAAGAACGAAGCTGGTCGGATGACGTGGCGTTCTTGCATTTGCTGTTCTAAGTTTTTCAAGAATACTGTGATGCGCGTATTGATTCTTGCCGATTGCTACTCGCTTCGTTCGCACCGTCGTAAAATTGCAATTAACGGCGATGGAAGATCTCTTCGACGGAAGCATGGCCGACACAGAGAACATTAAAGCTGGTACATTCCGTGATGATTTATGCATGTAATCGTAGCAACCGATTGTTTTTTTCTTCGGTTTTGCGGTACTGAAGCTGCGAAAGATTCCTCGAACAGTCATCCCGGCACACGGGAACCTTTGAACGCGGACACGCGAAGGTTTCCTAAGCATGCACCGGTAACAATAATTAATCAACTAACGTGTTGCGTGTAAAATGAACTTGTCCATTCATCGTTAGGCAGGAAATGTTGCGCTATACAATTCTGCATCGACCTGTAGCGGCGCTAATTAGATGCGTGCACACACACGGATTGCAAACATTTCGACAACGGTTAAAGTGTGCTTGACCAGTCGTTCCGTCGATGATCGGACAACAATGTGCAGAGAATTAAGGTTAGCCGGAGTTAAGCATACTTGGGGATAAAACAAATGAATCATCGTTGACTTTTTTCATTGACGAAACAACGTCGGAAGAAGCGAGCAACCGGTTTGCGGAACCGGCGCATGAAAATCCGCCTGTTCAGAAACCGCGTGTCCACGTCGAAGCGACGAACGGGCAGAAGCGAGAGAAAGAGAACGTGGCGGAGAGATATGAGAGAATGAAGACACACAGAAGAAGAAGAAGAAATTAAGACGAAAGCATGGACTGACGGTGGGGTTATGCTGTTTCGGTGCTGGGTGCTCGGTGGAGCGACTTCCGGTACCCCTAAGGAGGACTCCTCGGAGTCCGCTGGGCTGGTAGCGACCGTAGCCAACTTGCCCCCCGCCCCGTCCAGCAACTTCCGGTGACCTCCGCCAATACCCCTGCAAGGATTCACAAAGCCATCCAAACTGGAAGCAAAGCTGCACCTCCTCCCTTTCGCTACTCGCATCTCCCTTCTGTTTGCTCCCTCGTGTTTTGCTCGCGCACCCGATCGCAGCGTGTTCTCCATGTAAATCGACGAACGTTTTCGACGGCTCCGACTGTTATTGCGACTTGGTTACCGATGGCAAAGAAGATCGATTATTTCAACTGTATAGGGGACTGTTTAGTCGAAAAAGATCGTCGAAGTACATCCTCGATCCCTTAGAAAAGGCGTTGAATGTTTAAGCCCGTCGAGAGTGATGCTCTATCGATCTCGCTCGGTGTAATGTTCATCGTGGAAAGAAAGAACCCGAGCGTAGATTTCATTTCGACGATTGACCAGAGATCGTCTCTTGCGGGCGTGCATCGGCGTCGCTTTAACAGCTTGCAATAAAGTGTCGCTATAAATTCTCATAGAAGCATGTTCGGTTGGATAGAAACAGCTTGGACCAAAAATCGGAAGCTACGAAAGCATTTAGCGAGTACATTTTTGCTTACCCTTTCCCAAGCTACTCGCGGCGTTAAATGCGTTTAAAACTGTTCTTTGAACGTGCAGTAACATTTTTGGAAATCGATTTCAAACTCTTAACGCGTGTTTCGTTTCAAATACAGTTGCCCAGTATCGGTTCTATGCGAGCAATACCTCAGATTCATACAATTAGCGGCGTTCGAGAAAATCGTTCAAAAACGACACGATCCGCGTTCGCAACGTCGCCAAGGTTTCTTCAAACCATTCGCCGGGCAAGTTCACGTTTTCGCGATTCAAAGAATGATTTATCGCCGATGGATTATTGAATCCGGCAGCTTTACTGGGAGATTCGCGCGGCGTAGAAGCAAAGCGAAAGCTGAGTGTCCGTTGCGTTTATTCGACGCCCATGATATTCTTTTCTAATCAAGCATCTGCTCACATCGACGCGTTCCAACTAGAGATCCCTATTTCACGCGACTTTCAATACGTGTTCGAAACAACGATCTCTAGTTCCAACGCGGTTCGAGTACCATTGCCATTTTCGGCAACCGCCGTTGTCAATTTCAAGCATCGTATCGAGGAAACACGTTAACGACAGAAAAAAAGGCGGGTAAAAAACCAAGGCAATTACATTAAAAGCAAATAATTCGTTAAACGTCCGCGACAGATTGTTTTTATAGTAAATGCGTTATTCAGAAGACCAATAAAAACGACGGACAAAATGGCATATGTTATTAACTGGGCGAACAAACAACAACAAAAACCCCAGGAAAAACAGAATAAATAACAACGCAGGGAAGAGGAGGGACACTATCCTTCACCCCAACACATTCTGTCCTTCGGGCCGGTTCTTCGAGCCACGAGACCGTTCCGCGAACGCTTTTTAACACGTCGATCGTCGAGCATAAATCGACTATATATTTCTTGCGGGGCCACAAACATTGGGTTACCCGCTGGGCATTCTTTCGTTTTCTTCGTATATCTTCAATCTTCAATGGGCACGTATAAATTTATAAAACGCCCGTGAAACTTGATTGCCACGCAGACAGCGTGGACGGCGGGTCGATCAACGCGTTAGAAGACGACATGGTCTACTTGGAAGAACGCTCGTGTCTCGAAGAATCCGGTTACTTTCATCTCTCTGCTGCACGCTGATCCCACAAGATCCACGACTAGTACATATCCTACGACGGGGAGCCTGTCGAAGCAACGGCAGTTAACGCAGAACAACGAGCAGTGGGGGTGGTGGAAACGGAACGCACTGAATCATCGTCGAACGGGCGAACCGGGGTTGGTTTAATTAAAACAATCGAAAAAGAGAAAGTCGATCAGTGAGACCTACCTGAGGGTTTGAGCGGTCGTTGCGGATCGTAGCGAGGCTCTGGGGTTATCGGGCCTATGAAGAGGATCGGGAGAGGATACGGCTCTGGCCTGATCGACCAGTCTCAAAACGGGGCTCGTTTTACCCTTCTCTATGCAGTCGCAGGTCTTCGATATACTTCTCCAACCTTGCTGACCGATTCTCGGCTTTGCGGCTGGCGCGACCACGCAGCTCGGCTGTCCGTTCTTGCCGTTCGTTATTGAGTTCGAAGCGTTACGCTCGTTTCGCGCATCGAAACTGTTCCGTTCGAAAGTTTTACGAGAGTGTCGCGGCACGTCCTTTCCACCGGGCACCCTGAACACGCCGACGTCCTCGTCGTAGTTGGCGATAACGTTGACGCGACTTGCGTCGTTCAAAGCGACACCGTTTCTCGAACGATACGCTTCGTTCTGCTCGCCCGGCAGCCGAACAGCCGCGGCACTCGTTCGCATGGAACTTCGCGTGCCCGATTTCACGTCGCGCGACGAAAGAGGACTGGACGCGGACCAGAACCGATTTCGTGTGTCCAGCAGCATGCCGGACGACGAGGAAGGGATCTCGGAGTCGAGTGAAGTCTCGGGTCTGGCGGGTTGGCTAGAGGAATTTTGGGAGACATTGGGAATACGTGGTGCCCATACCGGCCAGGAGGGTGACCTATAAAGATCACAACACAAATATTCAAGCATGCAAAAATAATAATAAACTCATATTGGTATGTAAAGACAGAAGGGGGATACTCGGGAGAAATAGAGAAATAATAGTACTGGAACAGAGAAACCAGAGTCTCTAATTTGCGGATAAAGAAAATCGAAGAAAAAAAAACATGAGAAAAATGTGTTCCCCGTGTGATATTATCGATGCCTTCTCGTTAACAGCCGTTCGACAAACGAATGAAAAGTATTAATACGCGTTCCAAAGTTGGTTAGTGGGCGTGCTTGAGTATCATTGTTAAGCTACAGATATCGAAATCTATCGAAACTGCCCGACGGTAAAATTCGAGACGATCGCGCTAAAACAATCGGCGAGATAGACACGTAAGCGTAAAATCTTCAAGCGAGATCACCAGCGTGACCGCATTAAATGTAGCAATCGTTAATGCGAATAACTGCTCGCGATTCGAGAAATTGTTAGTGCTAGTGTTACTACGATATTCTTTGCTGCGTATTTTTGTTAGAACGTTAATCCACGATTAACAAGAACAGTAAGAGCAACTGTATTCGTATAACAAATTCCTTCCCTCTAATACCACACACAATACCATGATCGCTTATAGCTAAACTCCTGAAGAATTAGACACACGTTTACAATAATAATCTCCCAAACGTAGAATAAAAAAAAAGATGCTCAAATGCAACGATCAAAAATATCTGAGAGAGATATCGGTCGAGCGAAATGCTTCGCAGAAGCAAGCGATTAATGAGACGCGATAAAAAAGGTACTCGAGGAGTTCTTATTACAGAAAGAATTGAGAAGAGAACTCTGGACGTAATTAGGGCGGTTTCAGAGCAGCATTTAAAGCTGAACGATATTTCTTAGTCTTTCTTTCGACTGGAAAGTTCGCACTACAACTTCCAACCGTTTCTTTACCGAAGAAGAAAAGTTTGCTACTGTTTCTTTCTTCCCGTTTGGTATCCCAAGTGGCCTTACCTAATGTGGCCACTGTCACCACTACTGCTCTGTCTACTGTGCTGGCTGTGCGAATTCAGGGATCCATAGCCGGATCCTTTGCTCAGCTGACTGGTGTTGCTGCTGTTGCGAGAATGGCCCGACTCCGTGTGCGCTTCAGCAAGAGTCTCCACTGGAAGAGCCGACGGTACGATCTCGCTTAGGGTCATCGGGTCGTACGACTCCGCCCCGCTGAGGAGCTCTGCAAAAGTGACTCTCCGTCAAGCATTGGCCAACGAACCCCACATTGCACCCATTACCGTTCTCATTCCTGCCATGCTCTTTCACCGAGTCTCAATTTGTCTTCGCATGCTTCCACGAACCCCGTTCGAAGGTTAATCTCTACTACACTTCCATTACTATCTCTTCCCTGGGTGAAAGAACACGGAAGAATCCGACGCGATAAGCAATCATTACCCGAAGAAAAGAGAGCAGGCCTCTTTTTGGGAAGACTGCCGAAACCGCTGCTAGCGCTGGCTATACTTCCGGCCAATGAACCGCTGGACACATAGTCCTCCCGGTTGGTACACCTATCGGAAGTGGTTACCTCGTCCGTTGTCGCGCCGGTACCACCTGGCACACCGGGTACCGCGAGCTGCGTTTGCTTCAACGACGGGGATGGTCTGCGGAAAGAGTTTCGTTAAATGGGAGATTCCCGCGGCGAAGGTATTTACGGGACTCGAGTCGATCGATGTCGTAGCTTACACTTTGAACAGAATGTCCCCTGACAGCATGTTCATTTTAATGGCAACGCGTAACGTGGAGTTGTCCTGTCGATGTCTCGCGTCGTAACCTTCCAGAAGGCACCTCGTTCTGCAGAGTCCAGCACCTGCGAATTCGGCGAGATTCAGGTCGGTGAAGCCGAGCTTCTGGAAGGACCTGCCCCCCTTCAATTCCTGCGGAAACAATTAACAGTATTAGAGTCGGCGCAAGGGTAGAATTGCCTTAGGCAATCGGAACGCGGCGATCAAACGCAGCGAACAGTTTTACCTTTCTTATGGATATCCTCAAAATACACGGATCGAGGATACCAGTGGACGCGTTGGCACTCATCTTGCACAGGAACTCGAATTTAGCGTTCCATCTGACTGTGTGTTCCTGCACCTCTTCCCTGTAACAAAAAAATAGAGAGAGATGTAGACGATTGTTAACAAGTACACGTTCGTAAAATTCATAGATTCGATCGAATTCAGGAACCGCAATGAGTCATGTGCCGTTGGTCCAATACTTTTCCATCCGAGATCCACCAACGAAACGTTTCAATGAATATTCAGTGTACTCTGCTTCCGGTAAAAGAGCTTCCGCCCGGCGGTGACGCGAGCCTAGATCGCGCATCGGGTCGTACGAAAGGCTGAATTATATGTTGCTATTGTTTATGTCTCCCATGATGAATACCATGTCAGCCCGGAGGGTCGGAAGCTAGTCGCGTGTACGTATTTCGCGAGCAACCTTTCACGAACGGACCCTTCAAGGCGAACAATCCTGTATTCCGATAACGATCATTACCGATCCGATCGGATCGCAACAACGACGCACCGAATGCAAAGTGCGCCAAGCGCTTCGTCGATAAGTAATTGCATCTTGCGGTCGGAAAAAAACTTGCCCGTTCAGCGGTGATATGCAAATCCGTAATCCGGGCGATTCGGGGACACGACGCTCGAGCATGAAATAAATCCCGCGGAGTTTTCGTGGACTTTCCGATCTACTTCGCCCCATTGGAGAACCCTTCGCTTCGTAAATGTCATCGACGCCACACGCACCCTCCATAGAGCCATAAAGAATCACCGTATCGACCTAACATAGCGAGCAGAACTTACGAGGGGCAAAATGCCTGACGCGGAGAACGGAATAATAAAGGCACTCGTGTGTTTCGAAGGGACGAGGCGCAGCCCTCGAAAGCGTGCACGAAATCGTCTGTACCGTGGGACGCGTAGTTATCGAGGCCAACGATTGATATATACGCGGAAATACCACGGGACTCTTTGGTGGTTTTGAAGAAGAAGAAAAAACGAAGCGTGATCGCCCGTTGTCCATCGAGCGTACAGACCGATCGTTTGTTCACCCGGGTTAGGTTCGTTAACGAGATTGCACGGCTTAGAAGATTCCCCCGTAGTCCAGTATTATCTAGAATCTAGATGCATGCATCGAGCGGTTCAAAAGTCGCACGGCTATTCCCATCTACAGTAAGATTACACCGCGAGCCCGGTCGAAGCTGGAAAATTGTACACCTGCGAATTAAAGGGAAAATATCGATCGCGTGAATCCTGTCCCGGTGGACGGAAATACATTGGGACGAAAAGTCAACGTTTCCTCCTCGCGCGATCCCCGCAGAAAAATGCAGGCCTAGTCGGATGTAAATTTAGAAAGCTTTCATCGAAGACGCGCCCTGTCGGTGTAATTAAAGGTCGTATTGTGGGTCAGAGGGACAGGACGCGACGACGGCGGATAAGGCATTAAGTGCGTCCATGTGCGTGACCACATTTCCACATCATCCACGCAATATTGATGTCAAGCAACGCCTCCAATTTGTGCCTTGCTTTCTAAAAGCTTCACCGGACATCGTGCCGGAACACACGTCTATTCATCTGCTATTCTATTTTGAACTGCGAATAATATTTCGTGTTCGCGAGGGGATGCAATTCTTATCAGGCTGCATCGTTTTGCTGAGCGAACGAAGAGGGTCCCCGACTGGCGTGGAATTTCGCAGCAACGTTCAAGGTTAATCACGTTTAACGAGCACCCGGAGCATAGGAATTGCAAATGAGCTTACGGGTAATTGGAAGAGAAACTGGGCCAGCTCCGGAGATGCGAATGCATACGTGACACCTCGGCGTTCGACGACGAACGCGATTCACTCGACGCACAAAGCATCTTTGAAGAATTTAACTGTCGCCTTCGCGCGATATCGTCTTGATCTTTTGCTCGACCAAAAGGAGCCACCATTTCCGGGGGATATCTGGGCTAGCAGTGGAGAAGAGATCGCGGAGAAGAGCCGCGAACGTGACGGGGCATCGGGACGACGAATTACAGCCACCGCGAAGAGCACTGAGACGTATTCACTGAATATCGATATACCGGGGGGCTAAATTCCTATTCCGCCGTGGCGTCCAATGCAAGAGAAGTAACCCTGGCCGAACACGTTGTGCTGGTACAATTTCGGTCGACCCCAATTCCATCCTATCCCCGACGTTGCAGCCCCGTTTAGGTGCAGTTCGAATGTCGGGACGAAATAAAATGTCAGCCACGGGGACACTTTACGAGACACGTTTACTTTTTTCCGCGCGACGTCCAACGTTTCACGGATAATGGATAGCATCTGGAGATTACAAAGCGTACAAAGTATGACAGCGTTTCAGAAAGAATAGGAAATCGATGAACACTCGCCCGTAAAGTTCGACGCTTTGAGCATTACAGCTAAATTGGCATTCTTGTACATACGTGTATGCCGTCCGATCAATCTCGCTGGATACTCCTTGATAAAGAATCGTTCGACACGAGTGGCAAACTCTCGTCTCAAAACGTCTAGAACGTTTCTTGGCTGGTCGCGAGCCACCTTTCGTTCTAGTTTCTCCTGTTGCGCCGACAGAAAATTCGTTCAATTATGCAAGAATTAATTTTGCCCGGTGAAACGGGGATTCGATTACTCGAATGCAACGCGAGGATACCGTGGCAGCTCGTCGAGAGGTTTAACGAAACCACGGTCTACACTTTCCCTGCGAGACGGTCCTTCGTTAATGGGAATCGCGCTGGAATTCACACGAGCCGAGGGCAAACTCGTGGCCCGTCGACCGGGATGAGCTAATTAGCGTGTAAACCGGGCCAATCTACCCCACAAAGTGTCAAAAAAAAAAAAATTGCGATCACTGCGAGCGCACGAATTTTCACACCGGGGATCGACGATTGATTTACAATCGACGACGAACGATGTCGTCGACGAAAGTGTCGCAAACGCCTCCCTTGCCTCGCGGGAATTCCGGGGAGAATTGCGTAATTCCGAGATCCCGTACAGAATTAGATTTTTTAATTGAATATTTTCCAAACAGCTCGGCGGCTCGTCCTTAATTAAGGGCGGGTTTCGTGGCAACGGCTTCACAACAGATAGCACGGGGTGCTACAAAACTTATCGATTCCTCAACAGGAGACACGTGTATCCAGGGAATCGAAGCTCGGAAGCACGATTAACAGGCGTGCTCGCGTGCCGTAAGGACAGCCCGTTTAGCGTACGCGCCGCACGCAAAATGATATTGCACGGTGGCTTGGGGAGGAAAGAAACCCCCGAAGTCGAAACTTTGCTCGATGGAAACCGGCCGGGCGAAGTGATTCCGGGCGAATCAACAATTTCGTTTCGCCTGGAATTCAATTTGTCCCGAGGGGCGAAATGAGGATCGTCAAACCGTTTAACGTGCCTCTCGTTAATTGAACGTCCTTCCGGAAGATCGAAATCGTTGGTCGAATACCATCGTTAAGAAGCTGCCGAGTGGCTAAAGTTTTAATCGCAACGAAATCTTTCGTCAGATAAAAGGAAAGGGACGGGTCCAAGAACGAAATGAATTTAACCCGGCGAGGGGGGCCGATACGTCGATTGAATTCAACTATCGTGCTCTCCGTGATTCGATCGTTGATGACCTACCTGCCTACTCGCGACAATTGCAACGTCGTTCTTATTAACGTAGGAGGTCGCGAGGTCTTCGTCACCACTGCGCGTGCGAAGAATCCTTGCGCTTCTTCGGCCCCTCATTTTCAACTATTGTAAAATACTATTCAGACTTCGATACGGCAATTCTCGATACAGGTGAAGCGTGCCGCGTACCGTATCGATTATATCATGATCGTATCACGCGCTTATCTATCTTACTCGTAGCGGAAATTGCGCGAAACGCAGGCATTGAGCGGCACGTGCCATTTGCTGAACGCCAGAACGCGTTTTATCTAATAAGAGTATCGCGTCAACTTATCTCGATGTTCGATTGCCAAGAATGCGACGAAAGGTCGATCCATTCGTTGCCCCGTATCTGCCGCGGGATGCGCTCCATTTTTCAATTCATTGTTTTAAAGATAAGCAAGGTGGCAGTGGGCGGTGCGGGACCAGCAGTGCACGATAGTCGCTGCAGTGGTGGATCTACGGACAGTTCGTACCGAGTCGTTGTTCCAAATACGTCACTGGTCGACGTCGGCGGCGCGCCGCGACGCCAAAAAACGTGACGCTGCTCGTCCAACCGACGGCTCGTTGTCCGCAAACAAAAACAGCCGACGCAAACTTTCCACTTGTACCCCTTTGGGTCCCCGCGAATCGGAGGCGAAGCCTCGAGTCGAAACGAGTTTCAATTTGAGAAGCGTATCTTCTTTTAAGGCGCGCGATTGCGCAACGACGAGGCAACAGATTCTGAATCAACAGATTTACTTGATAAAAAGTCGAATTCATTTCGTTATTCCCAGGCGAGGGAGAGAGCATTGTAACGCGTTACGGTTACGTTCCACTTCATGCACCGAATTCAGTTTCACGATCGTGGAGTACAATAAAACGGAGTGATTTCGAATTTATTCACGTTCAAGAATAGCGAGTCCTTTCTCTCTTCCGTATCGGACGTATAATATGGTCAGTCCTAGTTGTAATAACGATTATACAGCGCGTCCGAAGCAAATACGATTTTCCCTCGATTACAGTCGAGCGTGGAATGCAAAAACGCAAGAACAAAATTTCTCCCGGTGCGTGTACCGCGGCTTCGTGGAAGGCGCAGGTACAACTTTCACCGTGCGTGAACCAGTGTAATTCACAGATCAGAAGCGGCGAGGACATTGCATTAGCCGTGGGCAAGGCTGCTCCAAGGCTGTCCGGATTGTGTGTCATTCGCTGTTTCGCAATCCAGTTCGAATGAAAACGCGAGCCTCTAGTCTCGTGCACCTTGCTTTTCGTAATCGAACGACCGTCGCTGTTTAGCCGCGGTACTTTCACGCCCAGCTGCTTGCCCGATAGTGCCATGCAGCCGCTGATAGCGCCGCCACGGGGCTCATGAATATTCCAATCGAATCTTCCGATCGCTCGTGTTCGATGTTAATTGCTATTATTTTTTGTCGCTGCACGAAACTGTCGCGTTCCTACTGCCCACGAGATTAAATTGATCCGCAAACCGATGCTCCTCGACGAACGCACGTTGCACGTCGATGTCTCCGATACGCGACAAGAACGAGGATGACTTCATAAGCGGCAACGATCGAGGAAAAAAATACCGTGGCGAAGTGGATTTTTCGATGACTGCCGGTCGCTTCGTAGGTTTCGCTGTTTATTCAGACCGTAGCTGGATCACGGTTATTTTCGTTTGATCGACGTACGCTTAACCTTCCGTCGTAATCGGCGAAAGAACGAATCGATAGAACGAATGAATATCGTTTAAGGAGGGTACGGCGAAATTTCCCCGCGACTATTTCTGATTCACCTTGCACGTGAACCTCCGCCGCGACGCGTGGCACGGTGTTCCTTCGCGAGACGTCTTCCTCGGGAACTTTATAATTGCCTGCTTCTCGATTGTCGAGAAGCTTATTATAAATCTCGTTTGCAGGTCGTCACTGTGTCCCGTGAACTTGCGCGTTCAACGCCGGCAAGGCTATCCCAACCATTTGCCAGGAAATTGCAAAGAATTTCGAGCAGAGCCGAGGACTGCGAGGAGCGAGCGTTTGTTTCACGGAAAGAAAGTCCAAGCTACGCCCGACGCCAACGTGCTAATGTACGATGAATTACGACTCACGTCGACTGTTCCCCCTTCTCTCCTATAGCTTTGCCTTTCGATTAGAGGTACTATTCGAATTGTGGTACTATTCTTGGCCACCGTCGACGACAAATTTTGAAACCTTGAAGCGGGAAGAATTTCTGAATTCAATTCGTACTACAAGATTCTACGAAGTGACATACGTACTGCAAGTACCTATTGCGCAGATATATCGCTCGACGAAGGCGTTTCAGCGAGGACAATTTTATAACTGAAGAACAATTCAAGTACGTGTAAATCGAACCGCCGAGAAATATCGGAAACTCGTCCGGGCAAATTCGCAATCACGTGGCGCTCTATTCGAACGGGCACTTCATTATCGAACTGGAAATTAATAAACCCCGATTACGGAACAATCACGGTAGTATGACAGGGGCCGCGGAGGGACCACCGCCAAGTGTAACACAATTGCTCGCGGTTCACGTTTCGAGACGCTAAATTCGAAATTAAGTCGCGCTTCCGCGTTGAAACGCGGAAGGCACCGCGGCTCGTTGTTTCCCTTTATTGTCACGATTATCCGTCGCAGCCAAACAGATTTAGATAATTTCTTGAAAGAACGAAATGCTCGCCGATCCGACCGCTTCACGAATCACGTCCCGTGACGTCTTCCTCGAAAAACACCGGACCGTGTTGCGAACTGTTTACACAGACGGCCCCCGTGTTTGCCGGTCTTATTTGCGAGGGTGTTTGAAAATAGAAATATCGTCGGATAAAATCGAGGGCGTCGCGGGAACAGCAGCCGCGCGATTTCGATTTCGATTTCGATTCCGGCGACGAAACGTGTTTTTCAGCTTCTGTAAACTATATCGGGCCGCGGTTATTCGATCCGTCGACAGGTGCCCTCGGTGCGGGGGCAATATCTGAAAACGTCAACCGCCCACAGGTTCGCCGATCGACGAATGGCACCTCGGCGTGGACGCGTTCCTTTCGTGTTTCGCGGTTTCGTGAAATTCGGAATTAATCGAGTCGTCGAGAGGGCGGACTGGCCGTGAACCCGGGAATTAATGTCGTTCCGCTCGTGATCGATGCTCGCCAGAGACGGAGGGAAAGGGAACGAGCGGTGAGCGTGAATCGGAGTTGCTCAATTTCAAGAGTACGAGAGGGCACGCGTGTCGGGGAATTCTAAATGCAGGTGGTCGGAAGGCAAATAGCGCGATAGGTGGTGTAAGTGGCGCGTGATTCCGGACCAACCAGTTTTCCACGATCGGCAATAGGTAATACCGGACCCGATCTTGAACGGCACCTGAGAGAGTTCGACGAGTTCAAGTTGCTCGTGGTAACGAGACCACGCTTCTATAGTCGCGTCGGAAACCATTTTTGTCTTCGAAACAGTTGGACGAAGAAAAACGAGTGCGCGTCGATTTAATTAAGGATGCACAGAGGCGTCTATTCTCCCCGAGAGTTGCTATCGATGGCGCTCGAAATTTGACGAAGCTCGACGTGAACGAAAACGAGCGCTGTGAAACCCCCCCGGAGGCAATAGGCGAAAGGTCGAGAATCGAAATGAAGCTCGCAGCAGCAAGGGTCGCCGGTGTCCGGGGATCAAGAATCGGGATCGAGATCCGCGCGAGCCGGAAGAATGCAAGTCGGCACGTCAAGGAGGACGATTATCGAGTTGACTTCAATCGAAACGCACGCATCTGAATTGTCGAAGGGAAACGTCGCCGCGGAAGACCGTTGGGTTCCACGGGAGGTCAGGCTGGACAGGAAAAGAGACGCGGCTGTGGAGCACCGCTTCCGCCGCTGCGTACACGTGTGCGCACCGGACTAAACGAGAAAACTTCGACTGCAAGTACTATCTCCGTAGCAAAGTATGTGCTCCGGCACTGAAAGACGATGCAAATAGGAAAGCCAACGGTATTACGTATTCCGAATGGCAAGCTCCAAAAAGGTTAAACGGTGCAAATTAAAAGCATTCGTCGCTCGACACCGGTACCACGTTAGCATCAATCGTCGCCCATAAATTCTCCGTGTCCCCCCTTGTCAAGTGTACCCCCGAACGACTGGATCTTCGCTCGATTAATACGGAATATTAGATTTAATTGCACGATAATTTACGAGACTCGAGAGTCGGGGACGATAACGCGGCGCGGTATCGCAAAGTACAGCATGCTTTCTAGTTGCGTTATCGACGGTTATCGCGGGGAACCACGAGCGACGGTAATTATCGGTAACGACGGTCACGTGTCGCATTGTTCGCGGCACAAGCAACTAAGCTAC
Organism: Nomada fucata; assembly: GCA_948146005.1. Taxonomy (NCBI): domain Eukaryota; kingdom Metazoa; phylum Arthropoda; class Insecta; order Hymenoptera; family Apidae; genus Nomada; species Nomada fucata. The sequence goes on along the minus strand of OX411276.1, from coordinate 36,666,951 downwards.
TGAACGAACAATAATTACCATCGCTTAAGGTACATCAGCCGCCACACGACGTCTATGCGTTATTAACGTAACGCAACAATTGATTGTGTGAGACATTGTTGTTCCCTAGGTTCGCACGATCAATGCGGATCGCACTCTCTCTCCCTCTCACGACACTTACCGCTTTGCGACAACTGGACGAATCTTTGCCCGTCCTCCCCTTCTATTTATTTACTTGCGCGCTGCACGATCGCTCTTACTCTATTTTGCCAGAAACAATTAAATTCAAGTTACGTTCGAATTCGCCTGAAAGCTGTTCACCGAAGCAGCCATTCGTGCACCAAACACAGTCGAAGACATTACTTCCGGATCGGGGCAAGTGCAAAGTAATACGCGATCCCTGGCGCATCGTTTCGCCACGGTGGATGCTTCCGAAATTCCTTGGCTATTCCCTCGAACGACTGACGTAACGTTGCTTATGAATACGTAACGATGCAAAGTGAAGGTACTAGGAAAGATCGGCGTAACAGAAGGAAAGGCCCGTTACAAATTCTTCGATCGATGTCAATCAGGAGCTTAGCTCGCTGGTGGCGAGTTTCCCGCGAGCAAAGTTCAATTCCCGGTAGGAAACTTCGATGGAACAATACCGCGTCCGCTAAAACCCAAGAATGAAACGCTTGGCACGAGGAATGAACGCGAGAATCGACGAGCCGCGTATAAATTATCGTCGAGCGGCTCACGATGCTCGCGATGTGAAAGCAATACAAATCAGGGGCTGACTTTGGGACCAATGCCAAACCCCACGTCGACGTTCTAATCAAGGCTAAAATGACCGGCTGTTCGCGTTCGCACCAACAGCTCCGTTTCGTCAACCGAAATTCCTTCATCTGTTTTAGATGCGCCGCGAGCGATTGCGCTCCCGTTCGCCGCGAATACGCCTAACAAGGGGAAGTACGGCGAATCGGAAATTCCGAAGAATTTGAGAATTTGAGAATTTGAGAATTTGCGCAAGCGTAGTTCATATTATGCTGACAACGGAACAATTTTTGTTTCCTGCTAGAAAAGGGTCCTAGGGGTGAAAGCACTCCACCAAAGAAAAGCAGATTTTTCTTTCGAAGAACTTTCCGAAAATACATTTATTTTAAAAATTGTTCGCACCCGTATTGTAGACCATAAAGAGGCATCTAACTTTTTCCTGTATGTTGAACAGTGTCTGAATTGTTCACGATAATATGAAAAGCCAAGATTTGTGCAAAGTTTCGAATTTTCCGGAATTTTCTACTAGCCGTACTTGCAGGTGTAATTCTTGCCCGGTGAGCCTCAAGGCGACGCGCATCCAGCAAAACGCGAACACGCAAAGTCCCACGTGTGCTGTCGCGAAACTGACGCGTGTACAATTAAATCGGTGGCCTCTTGCCTCGCTTGTCCCACCTTCTATTCGCGTCCTCGCGGCCGAAACAAGAAGCGCAGAAATTAAATCCCGAAGCTGCCTCGTGCTTTTTTTTCCAATTCCCTGCGATCACCGTGCTATTTTTTCTACAAATTCAGCGTCGCGCTTCGCACAGGTAGACTCGATAAAAATTCGAGTCGAGGAGCGATTTATTTTTTTTCTTATTTATTTGTTTATCCGGCTTTGCTACCGTCCCGTCGTGCCTGCCGCTGCGCACCGTTCAGCGACATCAGAATGGAAATTTAATCGGCTGCCGTTCGGAGCCACAATTGCTTGAATTTTATACCGCGTGTTCCAGAACATAAACAGGCTCACCTTTAAACGTCTAGACCGGGTATTCAATTTTCACGACCGCGTGTTACATCGGTTCGATCGATAGTTCCTCGCCGGGCAACTGTTTGCCCCCTTTTCGTTGTTACTCCGATCGGGCATCGATGATCAGGCGGGGGAGACGGTGAATTATTCGCGTGGCTGTTGCGATCTGATTGACCGTGCCATTTATTCGGAACTAATCGCAAGAAGCCTCTCAGAATTACTGATAAAAGTTCCGCTACGTTAGCCTACGTTACTTTCGCGTGGCGCGAATGGTAACCGGCTATAGCGCGCATATAAGAATGACACGAACTGTTATACTGCCAGCAGGCGCGTTGAATTATCGGTGGTCTCTGGAATGCGATATCGGAGACTGGCGTCTGTGCGGAAAGGTCGCCACGCGAATTCATTTATTGATAACGCTCAGCCACGTGAGCGTGACACGGGCATCAAGCCCAATCAATAACCTTCTCTTAATGGTTCCACGTTGAAATTACAACCCGCTATTGTGCGGCGATACCATTGGTATCGATGCGTCCGCGTACCCTCTGTATCGTTGGTGTATCAAAAGAGCAGAAAATATATTGAGCTCGCGCGTCCCATGCTCCACGATTAAAGTGCTTTCTGCGTCTAACAAAAAATGTGCCATGCAACAAACGTTCCACTTTCCTCCACCTCGATGCGACGCAAAAGTACTAAAAGAGGCAGACGACTTCAGGCCATGATCTGATCGGCGAACACTTTCGCGGAATCCGCTGAACGTACAGCTCGCAATGATTTAAAAATAGAGAGCGAATACGCAGATACCAGCCTGTCTATCTCGAAAAGATACCGATCTAATAGGCTTTGGATCACGGTCGTAACACGTGGCCGCGGTACGTGGGAGGTAATAAGCTCTGTCGAACTGGAAAGCCTTTGCTTCCGCGCGCAAAAACCGCGAAACGCCGCCAAACCGTACTCGAAATGCCTGAAAGTAATTCGTTCCAGAGGAAAGGGCAGAAAATCGACAGACCCGAGCGGCATGCGAAATGAGAATAACGCGGCGCGCGGTGTTCCAGCAGAAATAGAAATGATTGGTCGATTGTTCGGCACCAATCTTTTCCGAAGGTGAAGATTATTAACGACTGAAACGAGAGGGACAAGGCGAGAAAGAGAAGTCAGTTGATTTCGAGGTGATCGCCGCATGAAAAATAGGCGATCCTCGGGCAACCTATGATTTAATCGTTACGTAACGACCGATTTTGTTCGCGCGGCGTTCACCGCGCGAGTAGTGCTCCACGGAACGAGGTTTCGATTTCAATGGCAACGGGAATGGAAATCCCGATTGGTTTTACCATTTACGCGATTTATTCGGGACCGAGATATTGTCGCGAAACGTTCTCGTTCACTGTCTAGGTGTGCACGGTGTCGAAGGATCCGATCGTCAATTCCGGTCGCGCGTTTTGTAACGAGCGGGACCTACGTACAGGCGCGTTCTCACCGTTTCGCAAGATCACGTAATAACTGGGGTGATAAATGTGTAATTGTACGTGCGGCGTGCACGGGTACTTTACGCGCATCCTTGTCGCTTAAGGTCAATGTCGCGCCCTGGTATCAGAAAAAAAGAAGAAAAAAAAACAAATGCAACGGAGAACTTTCAATCGTTCACGCCGCTACCGCATATTTTCTTTAATTGGCCGCGCGTGTCGTTGGCGTGCGAGATGGATAATGAATCGGTCGGACCAACTGAAAACGTATTTGCGTTATTCCCCGAGAAACCGTCGCTAAACGATTGCGAGCCTATAATTAGCGTTACGCTCGCGCGCGCTTGAAACTTCGTACGATTGCGAGCGATCCCTCTCAACCGCGAGTGCAAAAAGAACCGCGGTGTTTTTTAATCGATGCAACTTCTTCCACCGTTCTCAGCGATCCGAAAACAGGTTTCTGCCGATTCTTGGAGCTGCTGCGAGCGCGACAGGTGTTTCGTATCCAAAGTATGGGAGAGTTATGGGATTACGTGCTCCAAAACCGGGCGGAATAATTACATTGGAATAAGCAGAATATCGTCCGCCCCCGCGCCGTCTCCCGACTCGACCGCGTGAGAGAAATTTCGCTGCGAGACACTAACGAGTATCGAGCGGATTTAATAAGCGGCTTCTCGTCGGCGGTAGGAAACGTTCGCGGGCGAGAAGCGGCAAGCAGGAGAAGAATTCACGTAACGACAGTATAGATTGCCTTAAGTGCTTTCAAGTGTCGGTAGCCCGATCGGTGGCAACGTTTAAAGGAGGATCCCCGTAGCGGGAGCGTGGCCCAATTTCAACAGAGATTTCAGCAAACTCCCCGCGTCGGCCACGATACGCATAATTAATGAGCCGAGTTAAGCAAAGCAATCGAGCGAAACCCATTCATCGGGGTAAAATGTCCCTTAACGATCGGGCTTGATTGTCTTGTTACACGTAGCCGTGCCTTCGTTCCATTTGTCCTGTGCGCCGAATCGTACGGTTTCACCGAGACAGAATGGTTAAACCGTCTGTGAAGCTCATCAAAATTCGCCGGCCTGCTTTCCACCGATTAATTGACCGTTTGCCTCGGCTCGCCACGTTCCACTCCGATCCTTTAGCACGGAAGCGAGCAACACAATGGACAGCTGATTGCGCGAATTAATCGCGAAAAATAATTTCGCCGGGGCTGGAAGCGAAGGGCGGCCAGAGGGAATCTGGGTTTCTTTCGTTGCGCCAGGGTCGCGGAGAGCCGACGAGGCCTGCTCCGCGTCGTACAAAAGTACTGTTGCTCGCAGAAAATTCCAACACGATTGTGTCAAGTCCGTAAACAAGACGTGCATCAGCGACCGACATTAGGAGTGCACAACCTACACGTAAGGTCTATCGATGTCGCGGCTATTACCGGCAGTCGTCATCGTTCGACACGCGCAGAGAAGGCACTTTGAACGCGATTCAGAGCCAATTAAGGCGTCAAAAATACCATGCATCGCCTCAATGAATCGCTACCTCGCGAGTCAACTTCGAGACGACAAAGAAATCACTGCAACGTTAATGGGGCGCGGTGGAACGTCTTGGATAAAAGTAAGATAGAAGGATGGTATCGAATTTGCTAGCAGCAGGAGAAATCACGGTGAGAAACGAGGCACCGATGTATAAATTGGACCAAGAGCAGCCCCGTAGAACGAAAGGCGAAAAGGGGGAAAAGATAAACGGCGATCGTGAAATGGAAAGAAACGAAATCGATCGGATAAAAACGGACGCCCGAAACGCTTTTCCTTCTGCGATTGCTATTTCCGCGTACCATCCAGCTGCTTCTTCGTTTCGTCCAAGGGAGCCATGCCCGAGTTCCGTTCCCTTTCCGGAACGGAATCGCGGAAATACCTCCGAAATACCCAAAGTAATTCTAGTGTTCAACGAAAACGACGATAACACTTGCAAATACGTAAATTCCACCGCTCTGTTTCTTTGGGTGATATTTTTGTTAATAATTCCAATGCGATGTTTTCAGTGCAACAACAAAGTCGAAGCAATCTCGGTATAAATTGATAAACGACGCTTTACGACCAACTGACTCGGTTACGTTATCTCCCGCTTCGCTGAAACGTCCCCACGCCGAAATGCAAGTGGTTTGTTCCTCTTCCCGATGCATGCACGAAGATCGCATCGATACACTTTCCCGTGGACCACCTCGGTTCGTGGAGCAGCAACGCGGGCCCTGCTATTAAAGCGGCACGATCACGAGCGAAAGGTGTCCAGGCAAAAGAAAAACCTGCTCGAGTACGTTTCGTTACGTGCGCGCAACACCGCGCGGACGTAATATACGTTACGCAAGGCTGATAAAACGAAACTCGAACAGTCACGATACGGCCATCGTGGCGAGTTTAATTAAACGCTTTCCTCGAAACGTGGCAAGCCTTAACCCGTTTCAACTGTGCCAAACATTCGAAGCACGGTGCGAGGAATGATTTCGACGGCGACGACGACGACGACGCTGTTCAATTATGCGTCCCCAAGGGGGATCAAGGATGGCCGTCGTAAGAGCGGTCGGGTGTTTCGAATGGGAGAACTGACCATCGCGGCTGTGAAACATTTGCGCGACCGACTGTCGACAATGCCACGGAAGAAATTCGCGACAGTGCACTGCGGTGGCCTGTTTGTTTGCGATTTATCTTGCGCCGGACGACCACTTTTCTTTGATCGTTCCACGAATGGACACGGTGCTCCGTTTGCGAGAATCGACGTATCAGGCGACGAATTGATAGCGTGACAATTTTCGGCAAGAGATCTTGTCAGAACATCGAGGAGATGTTACATCGATAATAGCAACAGCGTATTTCGCGTTACTTTGTAGCTTGAACTAATTGCGATCTTGCCCACTGAATGATTACAGGTGCAATTATCTGCGACACATGGGGGGGGGGGGGGGGGGCCTACAACAAAGCGCCAAGATTACACAAGGCAGGGCTTTACTGAATTGCGAAGAAGCTTCGTGGAAAGTTCCCGGTGAAATAATTGAACGATGAGCAACTTCGGCTCGCCGTGAAACCGATTACAAGGCGAGTCAATTAATAACGTCGCTGCAACCTGTCGCCGCGCAGAAATAATTAACACCTGGACCGATGACGCAAGGATCCTATACTTGCGACTCTTCGCATCGGCGAAATGACGTCGGTGTCTGCTACGGTGGCCCTTCCCCGATGCCATTGTAAAACACGGAATGCTGCAAGAAAATGGCTGTTTAAAAACTACTTGTCATATTCGGATGACAAGGCGCTTTGAGGAACATCGTCGAGTCCGTGTAGAACTGAAAAGCTCGTACTTGTAGCCACCGCAGGACGCGAAAACCCTGGTCGCAGCGGCAGCTAGTATTTTCTAATAAACTCGGAAGCCGAGGGATGGATTATTGCGGGGCATTGTTGGCCAGCTCTGTATGGATCTGACTTCGGAATCCCCGTGGACCTGAAGTGTTCTAAAAGCGCCACAATACCGCCGCGCACACCGAGGCATCCCGCAAAAACGTGGACAGTGGATACCTCCTATTTTTCACCGAAGAATAGTCATTCAGAGCGGAGGAACGTGTATACACTTGCATGGTGTACGGTTCGGTTAAATCGGCCCAGCGTGTACAGAGACGCGCGAGAAGAGGAGAGAACAAAACTGCGAGGCAGCGGGAATGGACGTGTGCCGGCTCGCGCACCGAAAATAGCTTCTAGGTTTCCATTTAAATACCGGTTTCCCGCGAGCCGCGTTCGCTACGGCGAAACCCGCGCGAGCACGAAACATAGCGAGCAGTACGCGAGAGGACAGGTAATAGAAACCGCCGGGGCACCGTGGTTCGTGTCGCACGGCATTACTGACGTTCCTCGAATGGTCAATGCGACGATCGAAGGTAAAACGGATCTTGCACGCGTGATGCAATCGCAACATCGATACGTGCCAGTAATCGTCGCGTCTTTACCTGCCCGGAGTCGTTCACCTTGTGCGACGAGAACCACGACTCGTGCGTCTTTTTTATCCCTTCGACGGTGAAATGAAATTTGGGTTCGTGGTTTTAGAAGAAGCTGGAGAAGAGCCTGCGCGAAAGAATAAACTTGCATATCCGCGTTACGTTAGACGACTACTGTGCGTCACAGAATCCACCAGGAAGGCAGACAGGTGCGCGTTTCTCGTTCGGCGCGTGAAAATATTTCTGACCCGTGGCAAAGCGGACCTCGAACGCAAAGGACGAAACTATTGCGGGAACCTTTCTAAAGAGCAACGGTTCCGGTATCGTGCATAGTAAGAAATAAAAATATCCTTCTGCTTCCGCGAGGCAAATGCACGGGGAACGCTCCGGAAACGTTTCAATTCCGTAAAGCGGCACGCCGGCAGAAAAGCTCGCAATTCTCTCAAGTACGCGGCCATCTCTCGTTTCCCCTGTTTATTTCGTCGGAACGAAACGAAAACGGAGCTGCTGGAAACCGGCGACGCTTTAGACAGCCCAGTGCCGACAACCGGCGGCCAGCTGGCCACCAGTTCGGCTGATGTATTTTAATTACGCCAATTAACCGAGGGAAACGATACCGGGGCGGCGGTCGGGTTTTTCGTCGGCAACGCGAGCGCAAAGGCCGAGAAAAGGTTCGCAGCGAGGCTCGTTAAAGAAGATGCCAATTAAACGGTACCTCGACCTCGAGGAAGCTGAGCAGATGAGAATTTCGCGAGACGGGAGGGCTTTGTTCCGAAGTGAAAAAAATAAATCAAGACTCTGAAACAACGTCGTGCAACGAAAATCCCGTCTGCATTAAAGTGCTTCAGTTCATTTCTGTGCCGGCTCGGAAAAATATTGCCAATACGTGCCAGCGATAATTTGACTCCATTTGTCCCCTAATCGATGAAAACGAAGACATCGGGTTTCATCGTGCCATCACCTTTATGCGATACTGATTGCACTTCGATCTCGATCACCTTGCACTTTCGTTTCCTTCCATATGCGTGGAACGAGCGCATAAAAGTCGCATAAACACGGGCCGATAAAACGAGAAATCAGAGAGGCGACGCGCCGTGGGAAAACGCCGCGTTAGCTGTTTCTTTCGAGGGTGAAAAAAACCGAGGAAAACTCACGTGGCGTCCTGTGGACCAGCTGTATCGCTGGCCGTGGGCCGAGTCGACGGAAAGTATAAATTGTCATCGAGCAAAACTAGCAGCCACGTCACGTCGGAGTTGTGGGATTTTTGGATACGATATTTTGTTCGCCCGACTACTTTCGTGGAAACGGATCACGTATTAAGGTCGGCATCGTGAGTCGGGATAACTGGTTCGTGGACGGGAACTCTGCAAATTTGCTAATGCTATCAATTAGAAACTAACTGGGTCAATTTATCCATTGTGAAATTGGGGGAGGAACGATCGCAATGTTGCGCACAATGAAAGGTTTTCCATTTTCAGCACGCACTTGCGCGTTACCTGGCACCGTGACCCGACACTTTAACCCGCCTTGATTATTTCGAAAGCCGGATCAGCTGTAAATTAACATTCGACAATGGTGATTACGCAAGGCCGATTGCCAGCCGGGGGTTAAAATTCGTATCGCGAGGTGACATATTTCTGATTGCATCGACTGGGTCGATATTCATCGTTGGGATCGCGGGGAATCGATCGAAATAAAAAACAGGGCGAGAGTTTCGACGAGCGTGGGGAAAAGGGCTGACGGAAACGCGAGGCCGTGAAACGCTCCAGTTTCGTATACGGCGGCGGCAAAACGCATAGATGGCCTGTTAACTTTCCAGCAGAGATCGTTATTGGGAACTCTTTTCCTGGAAGGAAACTCGTTATCTGCCGTCTGGCTTGGTACGTAGGCACACGGCTGAACGAAAGGGATGCACAAGAGTTAAACGGAAGGAAGGGGGCGTGTACGCGCGGCCTGCGACCAACACACTCGAAATCGAGTTGAACCGTGTGCACAGGAGCGTCGCGTGCGTGTGCGTCGGACTAATCAATAAGTTTCTCGACTGTCGGCTAAACAATGTCTGGCACACGGTTTCCCGTGGCCCGTCAAAGAAATTGCTCGCGATGGCACCTGGTTCGATCGTTCGATCGTTTCGGTGAATCTGCGCGAGAACGGGAAGCCCCGGGTGGACCGTGAAAAACGATATCGATGCCCGATGTTTGCGCGCTGGCCGGGAAATTGAAACTGAAACGGAATTGAACACGCGGATCATTATTATCGGCAACCTTTTGTTCGAATCTATTTAGTCGGAATCGGAGCAGCGGGCGCGCGAAGGAAAGTCGATTGGAAAATATGATCGAACGGCCGTTCGATGGCGAATCTCGACGAGCTACCCGCGAGATTACTGTTGGTCGCAGTTTCTTTATCACTGAAACGGGAGAAAGGGAATCGCGAAAGTCGGTGAGATTCGCCCGGGTTGGGACGAATTTGTATCGCCCCGAGGCGCACGAATGTCGAAGGTCGACCACGGGTGGAAGTATCGGTCAAGGTTGAATAATCGATGCTGGATATGCAACGGGTCCAAACGCGGGCTTGGCATCGGGCCCTGTCGCGTCCACCTACGTCCCTGCGAGAAGGGACGTCCGTGGGATAAACGACTTTTCTTTTTACGCTCGTCCGGACGAAACTTTCGGAGCCTCTGAAAGCGATTCGACCTCGTCTCCGTCGTCGCGAGCAATCAGCTACCCGCGTAACTCTTTTACTTTCCGTCGGTTTCTGCTTACGAATATCCTCCTCACCCCTTCATACCTGCCTCCTTCGTCGACCGTTACGGATTAAGCTTCTTGCCTCGCCGAGGAACTGTCGACCGGGGCGGTGGTAAGGGACGCAGGAGGAGAGAATTCATTTCCACGGGAGTTTCAGTCTGCGAAGGACAGGCTGTGCTCGCGTGGACGACGAGAGCTGGGGAACATCCGGGAGCAGAGGCGAACGGTGGTTCGGCCAAGGTCGAACGATCGACACTGAAAATCCCCCTGACCCTGCAATTATTTGGCATTGCACTTTGGCGAGCGCCGCCCGCGACCCTGGCTTCCTGTTTGTTGGAGCAGAGATTCGCAAGGAAACAGGGGAGAGAGAAAGCCGTCTTCGGCTGGACGAATTATGGAAATTCGAGGTACAATGGGGCTAACGAGTGCCCGGCGAGTAGAAAGAAGCAAGTATACGCCGGGGGATTTCGCGAAAGGGAGGCTGGAGAAAAGGACCCTCGAGGACGAGGAGAGTGGCGAAAAGGATTAGCTAAGGAATCGAAAGAAAAGGCCAGAGGGGAGAAAGAATATTTGGAAGAAAGGATACGCGGGGAATGGCAGAGAAGGGAGGTCGGTCTGTCGATGTCAAATCGTGTGTTCTCCCCGAGCGTTGGAGAAGCCAAGGTTGAAGCCCGCACGAGAGCAAATGCAGGGCGAGCTTTGAGATAAAGGAAGCAAAGTATTCGCGAAACGAGTTCATTGAAACTCGAATAAATGCGGGTATGCCTTTGGTCGACCCAGCTATTTCAGATAGATAATCGTAGTGCAGTTTTGAGGGGTTGATCGTTCACACCGCAGCTTAGAATAATAGTGCAACAAGATTCAGTTTCTAGCTAACAGAGAGAGAGATAAAAATTGCGCGTGAATCAAAGCGTGGACCATTAGTGGAAGGATAATAATTGATCATCCGAAATGCACCTCCTAACGCAGCGCATTAAATTCAAGTAGAAAATTGTATGGTGCTTTGCTGCGCGATCTTGAACGCGTCCTAATGAATATTCAGAACGGGAGGATCCTCGAACGAGACGAGCATTTTCAGGAAGCCATGCCTCGACGACAGATGCACGACAAACGAGCCGAGTTCTCTAGCAAGAAAACTGCCGAAGGATCAAACAGTCTGCTGAACAAACACCGCCGTAATTCCCTGACTACCTCGTCTCAAATTTCGGAAAAAATCCTTCGATACATATTGGAGCACAGTCTGGTGTGCTTCGTAATCGTTTGTGTGCAAACGTCACTCTAAATGAAAAAGAAGCGCGACGAGTTTTCAGCGCTGCAGATCGCAGAAAATGGCGAGAAAAATAATCGAGGGGGAGGGAGGCCAGGTCCGAGAAAGGAAATGGGCGGAAGACGATATGCAAAGAGAACGCAGTGAAGAATAAAGTCGAAGAGGGGCAAAAAAAAATGGAGTACCAAGTTCTGCCTCGAAGCTTTTCGTGCCTGGGAAGTCACTTCCCGCGAACGAAATAAGAATCGCGACCACGAATGAGGGAAACAAAAGCGAGGAAGAAAAGCCGCGGCATGTCCAATGTGTACGTTAATCGTTGCGCAAGTAGATGGTCCATTGCGAAACTACCTAACGAAAATCGATGGGTACAAAAGGAATGCGTTTTCGCGCCGCAAGGATCCCTTGGAAAATTTCTGACGACGCGCTACGAATCGTCCTAAGCTCGAGAGAAAAAATCAATTTCGCGTGTCGCGTTAATATTCGAAGGGTTGCAACAACAGTGCACGCGTACTCAAGTAAGTAAGTAAAGCTTGCCTCCGCCTCTTGCGTTTTTAGTTCGCGAGCACGCTTGCGGTTTGTTTTTACGTTTACTACTCTCTACGGAATCATCGTTCGCCCGTTGCGCTTTCGCAGCTGTCCGCGCCCGCTTCTTTCGCGGTTTCGCGGAGTTTCTCGAGCCGAGAAGAAAATCGGAACAGGTATACGAGTGACGTTCTCGCGTGCATACGCGAACTCGCGGAGCGCATTAGGAGAGCACGGGGTAAAAAAGGGACGAGCCGGTTTGGAACAACGGTTCTTCTTCGGCTCGGAATTGTTCTTCGGGGCGAACGGATCGATCGAGGTCCAACCGCGATGAAATCTCTTGCCAATTCGGCCACCGAGCACAAAGTTCCGACCGTTTCGGATCCCGCGTGATTCTCTGGCCTGGCGAGAAATGTAGGCTAGCGTGACCCACCCACGCCTTTTTTCCCTCTCGTTCGAACGGTTGTTCCGTGGAAAAGCTGAATGAAGAGGAACAGGAGAGAGGAAGGCGGTTCTGCTGGGTGGTTCGCGCAGCCGCGAGCATCGCGGAATTTCAAACGATCGAACGGGCCACCCACGCGAAACAGCTCCACTTCTGCCTGTGACGGTCGGTCTGTGCAGAAGGCACGTGATTTCCTGAGGACAGTGTCACCGATAGCTACCGCTGTTGATTGTTACGATCGTCGCGATTAACGCCACGGCGACACGATCGTGTCGAGCGCATTAGATAATTCGAGGATGGGCGGAATCGCTGGACCAATTGCGATCGCTCGTCTGATATTTTCGAACAAATCGCACGCCCGTCGACGGGGGCAGCGAAAAATTTCCTTCATTAAATTTCTAGCTGGGAGTAAAATAATACCGCGGCTGTGTTGCACGCAGCTGTGCCCAATTGTTATGCTTTACGTGACATGGAAAGAGATCCTCTCGCGGGATGGTTGACACCAAGACAATTACACAGTGTACGTCGAGGGTGAAAACGGCGCAACCAGTTTCTCGCTAAATGCTTTAATCTTAATATCATCGTATCGTCGAATTTCAACGGTGCAGAATTCCGCGGCACGCGAATAGATTCGCGTGCCATTCCCTTGAACTCGAGCACGCCAGGCATGCGGATACGCGAAATTTCACTGCGCCGTCTGCCATTCAACTTTTCTAAAAACACTCGTCGCTTCTTCTGCACTTCATTCTGGACATAAAGCAGCCGCATTGTAATCGATTCTACGCAGTCCATTATCGCGTGAATTGCGCGCGGGGGATTTAATCCTTTCGTTGCGTAATTCGACCGGCGGTCTTTGGTCGGCCGTTTCGGTTTGCCGTGAAAAAAATTTGGAGGACCTTTGGCGATTCACGAAACGCACATTCTCTGACCGACTCCGCCGGAAATTTCGACCCGCCGTCTCGTAATTTTAACTTTCGAACTAGTTTAATTAATGCCTCGCGCGTAATTGCTAAACCGGTCGCCAACGTTAATTACAAAATCTAAGTAAACGGCAAAGCTACGTTCGATGGAAACAGGGAAAAGCTGTACGCGGCGAATGCACCCTGCAAGACGTTACCTGACAAAGTGCTTTTCCACAAAGCTCCTCGTCGAGGAACGGCGAAAGCCACGCGACATCGGAAACGAGCCCAACTATAAACGACGATCGACCTTAGCAGGTAATATGCACGCGAGAATGATTAAAGTGGCGGAACACGTTCGAAGATACACACGCGGTTACTCGTGCAACGTGACCCCTCGGAGCCGATACAAATCAGGGTGAGCTTCTCGTGACACGCAGGGTCCCTAGATATTCTCCGACCCTACGGCTCGTGCTGTACTCCCTTCTCTGCAAATATGCGCAGGGTTACACGACCCAATGGCGACGAGTATCGACATAATCGTTCCCGTGGATACACGCAGAAATATTCTGTGTCTCGGCCGGAGCGTTGTAATCGGGTGTTTCCTCATCACGACACATTGAAGCGGTGTCAGGTCCTCCACGGTGGCCACTCGTTTCCATGCTCGGGACACCGGACGACAGGACATTGTCCATTATCGTCGTGCCCTCGCCTCTTCGCCTACTCGCTCGTTCGATCTCGCTCTTTTCCTGCCGTTCCCTCTCTGTGCCACCCTCTTACTCCGTCTCTCTCTTTCTCTATCGGTGAACTCGCGTAAGTTCGCACGTTCAATGATTTCTTTCCACCTCGCCGCGACGATCAAACTCTTCGCCAGCGATTTTCGCGCTTCGTGAATCAGGACGAGAACGAATCGGCCGCACTTTCTAGCGCTATCGGTGGGCTAGAGAATCGCGTTTCTCTTTCAACGTTTCCCACTGTCGCTTTTCTTCGCCCCGACTTTCGAGTCGTACAATTTGCCAATAGCTATCCCTCGGCCGACTGACTGCGGACGCCTCGCGAAAATGCCCAACGCGCCAGCTCGATTTCTAATTTTGCATCCGTTCCTTCCTTGGCGTGTCGCCTCCGAACTCGCGGACTTCCGATCTGCAGCTTCGATCGCCCAAGAAACGTTCTATGCATTTCGAGCCCTTTCATCCGACGTCCAGCTGTCGATCCCGAGTAAGGTCATGGTTCAAGGTGGAGAAGTCACCGCGAAACCAACCGGCTATCTCTGACGTTTAATCGAAACGCTTATCTCGATCTGATTGCGCGCGCGCGCGCCGGCCGCGTGCAATTCGTTTCTCTCAGTGCTCCATATCGCTAGTGTTCGCCTTGAATTACTTTGGGGAGGATCCACCTTAATGAACGGAAGGACGTAGGGCAGAATAACCAGCAGGAGCGCGGCGAATATTCGCGCAGGAAATTTCGATATCCCAGTGACATATAAAATCGAGCTGCGTACCGGACCGAGGATGCCGCAATGATTTTCGAGCGCGTAGTAAACTTTTTACCGCCGATCTTCGACTATCGGTATTACAGAGAAATCTCGAGAAATCTCGTGGAAACTTGAATCGTTCCCGCTGACATAGATTTAAACGAATCGTGTTACGCTTGTAATGGTTCCTCCGTGGATGCGCCGCGTTTCCACAGCCCCGAGCGAGTACGGAAAATTATGACCGCGTTATTATAATTAAAAGAATTCTAGAAAGTCCACCCGATAAGACCGAAAACGTGATTTACGCGAAACTCATTTTCCGCAGTCCCCTCGATTTTCCTAGGACCTCCATTTCCTCGACGGTAAAAGCTTCGAGATTCCTTTCGAGACGAATCGGACGGGAGAAATTTGGCGGAATGTCGAGGGAATCGATTAAGCCAGCCGCGGGTTTACACCGAGCGCGGTGCCGCAGATCAACGACGAGGAAGCGGTTAATTACCAGCGCAGCCGCCGATTAAATTTATCAGCGAGCGAAAAAGAAAAAGCTCGCTGCGTGTCCGTTTAATTAAGCGCTCGTTACCCTAGCATCAGCTGGCGCGTACGTCGCGAGGCGAATAGAAATTTGCGCGATCGAAGAAAAAGTTCGGCCCAGTCAGCGAATATCGATAGCGAAATAATCAAATCATTGTGCCACTCCCCGAGAGGAAGAGACCGTTCTGGCGTCGGTCCAGCCAGCTTCCGGTATTCCCAGAGCGCTGCGAGACTAAGAGGAAGGAGGCGGTCTGAAAACTTCAATCGAGAGAACAATATACCCCGTACGTGACTCATTTTCCACGCTGATTTTCTTCCCCAGAAATGACCATTGTCGTGGATTACAGACTGTGCCAAGGAACCGTAGGTATATAATGCGGGCAAATCGAAATAGGGCGAATTTCGAGATGGCAATAACGAGAACTTTCCTGCGTCGCGAAAACTTGTTTCCCTCTGGACCGCGCTAATTCTCGATCTTACTGTCCGACGTGCTTCGCTGTAACGTCGCCTATAAATTATCGAGGAAACCGGACAGTTCAAACGCGACGCAATTTCTACACAGTATCTCGGAATTAATTGTCTACGGGAGCTCGACGCGTTAACTCTCGCATACTTTTCTCATTTAAAGCTCCAAGCATCCGGATACGTGACGCTCGATGTAGGCGCTGGCAGTGCAGTAAACACGTCATGTCTAATAAAGAGTTCCCTTACATGCGTACAGTTTTGTTGTTTCCCCTTTTCCTCGGTTCCAATTGTCTCTCGAACGAGTTGCATAACAACTAAATGAAGAGGGGACAGGCGAGAATTAAGAAACGATCTTTCCGCGCCTGCGATTCGCTCCAAACGAGACGCACCACGTCCGATGGACTGCACCGGGGAGCAGAATACGTATCGTTTACGAATTTACGTCGCGTACATTTTCTACACGTGCGGGAACGTTATGTCGTACGTAACTCGGCTCAATGTAAATACGCCGACGGCTCCGGTGCTCGTGAAATATCGCTGCTGGATGTAGACCGACAACGGACGGAAGGTAGAGCGCAATCGAATCGCGTCTGAGAGAATATCGATAACCGACTGCAACAAAGCCGAGAGAATACGTGGCTTCGTATTTAAACGTTTCATTGTATTACGAGCGACACGTTATTTATTGCTCTGTCGATGCGTTCGCGGTTGCTTTTCTAATTTTGGGCGAAAAACCAACCCTGTTCTTTTGTACGTTCTTGTTCTTAACGGACGAGTCGATCGAATAACTGTTGTCTCGCAACGCCTGATCAGGTGCGAAAGGATGGCCACAGGTGCATACATACATAGTTATAGGCCCTCGAATAATTTCTTAACACCCCTCGAATGGCAAAGTTTCCGTGAAATTCATCATGCGTGAAACTAGATCACCTGTGTTCTTCGAAGAAAGTATGTTCCGGGAAGCAGTAGAGAAAAAAAAGGCAACGCCATCAGGTAAGCAGAAAAGATTCTACGAGAAGGTTCGATTCGAGCTAGCGACCGGAGAAAATTCGATCACTGGATTCAAAGGTCCCGACGTTCTCCAAAAATGTGTGAGAATTTCCGGCACGTTAAATTAGCGTAGGCGCCAACGAAGCACGCTGTTCGCTGCAGTTTAAGCCACTTAAACGAGCTGTATAAACAGCAGCTTATATTTTATGCGCTTATTAAACAGTAACTAGAAAAATGTCAGAGCGGTTATTCGTTTAGCATTCTCTAAAGCCAGCAGATCTGTTCCATTATTAATGAAACAGAGTACATACATATTATGCATTCTACGTCAGGGCTCGCCTATCATTTCCATGCTTATGAAACAGCGAAATGCCAAGGCGTATGGAGACAGCGTGTCGCTGAATAACCTTTTTATATTCTATCTTTGCTCCCCGACGCGTATCTACCTCGATAGTTAGGGCTACGAAAACGAAATCCGAGTTTCGAGGGGCCTCGTTACCGAGTTTCAGGTGATCCATGCGTCTCGGGGAGGGCTATTAATCCGCATCCACGAGGCATGCTTCATTCACAGGTAATACAGTGGCGGGCGCGAGGTCCAAGTTTAAACGAGTTTCCGACACGCTTCCGAGGATACACTTTCAACGGGAACTAAATAATTTAATGGTTTCGCCGGAGCTTCTTTGTACCGAACGTAAACGTCCGATTCGTTTCTAAGCTCGACGCGAAACGTTTTTCGACGAGTTCAACTATTTATCTCGCTAGTTAAATTTCAAGCATCTGCACTCTCGAGTATCATAACGATGTCAGCATGCGAAAGAAAGGTGGAGAAAAGGTGTTCGATTCTGTTCTTCGCGGAAACAAATTACGCATGGGTACGAGAGGGAAGGTTTTGAAAAAAAGATTTCAGAGCAACTTTCAATCTCGTGCAAAATAAGCGTCTTATGGGCCCGAGTGCAATTATGTGCGTACCGTGCAGCGAAACAGGTTCGCCTGAAAAAGTAATTTTAACGAGCCGCGCAGGTGTGCAGGCTACTTATATCGCGAATTAAAAAATTCAGCGCGTGCCGCGTTAAATATAGCCAGCCTTCTTATTCCAACCTACGACACAATATCCCCGACGAATAATCGCGTTTCCTGGTCTATGGGCGGCATAAATAAATCAACGCGTCCCGATTCTATCGTCGCGAAACTTTTTCCAACGGATGAGAATACTTCTTCCGGAAAGTTTATTTCAGAGACGCGTGCGATACCCGCCGGACGGGCCTGTTCCCCGCGGATCGACCGTAAGAAGAACGACGGGGGAGAAAAGTTCGAAAATCCCTTACCTCGTTGAATGATCGACGAAAGATCCACCGTCGAGGAGTCTCAGCTTCGCGAACAGCACCGCGTTCACGAATGGCACCGCGGTGAGCTCCTCCAGGTCGACATCCACCGAGAATTTGTACTTCTTCTTTTTCATCATGAAGGCCATCTCACCGAGACCGAGACACTTCACTTTGATGGCGACTCGTTCGCCCGTTTTACATTTACTCCTGGCGAAAATCAACTCGCGGAGCGTTCCCGATTTCCGGCCTCCTCTATCCGGAAATCCACGGGCGGAGAACGCGCACGGTACACGACACGCGCGGGCAAACCGACAATTGTGCACTAAATGTGATACATTTAACCCGTAGATTCCACGACGGCAACTAGGTTCCCGGCGGATCGTCCACTAATTACAATATTTACCAAAATATTTCTTTGCTTTTCTACTCTGCTACAAAAGGCAGTCTCCGCGATCCCTCCGTCTTCCCGTCGTTTCGTCGGGCAGCGACTCATTCGACGACCTCCACCGTCTGGGTGTGTTTTGCAAATTGAGCACCGATCTTGGGCGAGGAAGCTGTACTCTTGAAGCCGGCTGGGCAGATCTCGTTCGAAGCTTCGCCGGGCATCGCTACTTCGTTTTTATAGCAACACGGACACGTGCCTTGCGGGATCCTCTCTTGGTACGAGTGTTCAGAAACAGCGTTTACTCGTGCACGCCATCCTGGTCGTCGAGACTGCAAATTAAAACGGCCTTTCGATAACGAGGAAACAGGAAGGGAGAAAAGAAACGCAGAAAAACGGGGCCGCTTCGCGTAGTACAGTACAGTTGGCCCAGTAGTAACGCGCGTATCGAGCCATTGAAAGATATAATAATACGACTGGCCGTGTATCTGGAAAGCTTCACACCGGTGCTAAAAAAATCGCCCGAAAGTGTTATCACGTTTCTGCTTTACTTCGAAAGGAGCCTTGTTTATGCCTAGCTAACGTGGACGATATTCTGCAACCAAACCGCCTCGACTCCGTAACATCGCGTGTATAAATAGAAAAATTCGCCACCACTGTATCCGGGCCCGTTCCTGGGTTGTTTGCCGCCCAGGTGCAAAACCAATACCGCCGCGCCTATTAATTTAATATTAGCCAAAATCTTACGTATATTAAGCGGTCTGCGGTGGCACCTTTGGCACCCCAGTCAGGAACGGCTCTGGCTTTATCCACATCTCCGAGAGACGTGAGAAATACACAGTGTATCAATCGTCGACACCGGTAGCGAGCTTCCAAGAACGAAAAGCGCCGTCGAACAAACAAAGTCTAGCGAGCGAGCGTTCGCAGGTGAACGTTCGCGTACAAATGTCACTGAACCTTTATCGACATTTTCAATAGGCACGTTCACGCGACTTCGAAAGCTATAGCAAGGTAGGAGGATCGCGAGGGTTGTCAGTAGGGCGGTGAGAACGGACGGGTTTGTTGACGACGTGACGTCGATTGTTTTGAAAACGTTTAATTGCGGGTGGAAACGCGAGCAAGCGAAAATAAACGGGCTCTTCCTGGAATCGAGTTTCAGGCTGCGAAATTATGTATAGGTGACTGTCGTGACTCGACGTGACCAGGCCTCTAGAGACGGGACAGTGTACTCCGCCGACACGAATTATTAAAGCTCTCGGTGACACTTTCGCGAATCACTCGACCATTCACACCGAATACGATATATGTGCATACACTTTACGGAGCCTGTACAAATTAAACGGGCCGCAAAATCGTCGACGTTCTTATTCGCGAGGAACTGATCGCGCGGGTAGCTTTGTTTAGGAGAGATTCAGCGAAGTTGCTAGAGTCTAATTACCGTTGGCGTAGCTGGTGTAATTTATGTAATAAAGAGAAATGAAAGGTAGTCGGTATTCGTGTTCGACGTGTTACGCTTCTTGGAAAAACTCGGTCGGGTAGAAAGGAGGCGAAGTGTTTATTGAAATCAGATTACGCTTCGATTCGATAATGTACCGTCTACAGAGTCAATCGCGATCAATTGTAATCCACCGCAAGCTACGTTGACTAATTGGAAAAATAATTGATCGCGTGCCAGATTCGTTTAATTTCCTATTGTGAACGTATATCGCAGGAAAACTTACGCAGGGTCGAAGTTTCCCGAATGTGATCGGAAACTGGCACTAATTCGACGTGAACGAGGATTTGTACGCAAACTCGTTGCGCGTTTAACGAAGAGCAAAATGCAAGTTTAACGCGACCCGCACGAAAGCGAATTACGGACTCAAAAGCCGAATTCGAACTGCTTGGTATACGCGTAATGATATTAGAATATGTGTTTATACTCGCGGGAGGGAGGTGGCATTTCAATTTAGAACGATAAGATAAGAATTCTGTGCGGAAAGTGATTCGAACCATTCAAACTTCTCGAGCTCGTTTCGTTGCTCGTGTCTTATTGTTATCTGCAATGAAATAAATATACTTCCACGTAAGCGAGCCTAACGACGGAATCTTCGATCAAGCGAGGATCGAAGATAAAGAGCAATTTTCTACTTATCGATGAGTCATCGAGATCATCGAGGAACAATTAATGTTTCTACGACACCGAGGTGCTCTTTCATAATTACAAAAACTCATCGCTCGGATTCGACACGCTTTGTTCGTAGCAGGTCCTTTCGAGATCAAAGTAACCCTTGATGGTTTCGTAGTACAATATTAGACCGACATGTGGGATCGATCGTGCAACGAAAAAGGTTACTAAGCTTTCCCCGTGTAACTTTAAACACAAAAAAAGAAAAAACCGTGCACTCCGTTACAGGTGGACCACCCTGTGGAAACTGAAGCACGATCCCAGAAAGATGAGGCGGTCGCAGATGCTTTATGGCAGAATCGGATGCGATTCTTCGGGTGTTTCGCAATTAAAATAATGCAGCCACATTTCGAGAACTCGTGCACCGCGAGCGGACAACGTATATTTTCTTAAATCGTATGCAGCCTCTAGTATTGAGTATATGTACCTGATTGAGTGAAAGAAGTTACTGGAACAAAGTCACGAGAATTTCGCGAATTATCTATCTCGAAATATAATTTGCCAGGTTATCCGACGCACCTGTCTTAATTTTCGTCCCGATAATAACGCGTACGCTCGCGTTCCCACAGATGCATTTTGTTTAAACAAATTGTCAGTCACGTGTCACTTGGTGCGCTGCGTTTATATAACGTACGAGGGGTGCTCACGATCGAGATCAGTAAACGTATTCTGCCGCGGGCAGCCTTGTAACGAGTCTACGGGGGAAAAAGCCGCGAAATAAGAGATAACCGAGCTCGTGTACCGTGAGACAGAAAATTTGGCTGCTTACGAGAACGAAGCGAAAAACGTGGCCGGCTAGAAACAACGCGTGAATAATCGCGTTGATATTTCGGGCCGACTGACATTGAGCTTTTCTAAAGATAAAATTACGCGAGAATAAACAAGCGTTATATTGTTTTCATAGCGATGACAGATCCAGAGATATCAATTTTCGGACTGTTCGGCTGACAATTCATAACCACACACGACTCCTGCTCTCTGTCAAACGGTCCTATCAGCGACACATAAAACGCACAGAGATCGTGTAACGCGTCGGTACACTGAAGACAGACTCGCAGAGACAGTTTCCCTCAGGTCTAATGGAAACAGCAGTAACACACCTGAAACGATCTACCGTATTGTCACAACATTTTACAACACGTTCACGGATTCTGATACACAAGTTGAGAACACCAACTGCACCGAGACGAGAAACGATGCGAAAGACAACGAACCGATGCTTCACAGAAATATAAAACTATCATCTCATGATGGCAGGTGCAGGACAATATCCGTCTTGACTTTATAACCTCTCCTTTCATCTCGACGTGACGTTCTAACGTGCATATAGGGGCTCTATCTCGCAACTATGAACAATCGTACGCGGTAACAGAAACGGAGAACGATCCTTGATGCCAACGAAATCGCGACAAACCGTAAGATTATCATTGATATGCGACGCCCGTTCCAAAAAAGAAGCAAAGAAAAAAGTCGTCAGCTCTGAATTGTACTCACTCGGGTTTCGACTCGTTCTCGCTTTTATCTACAGCTAGCCGATCTCGCACATTCTCACACTTTTCATGATTACAAAACTCGTCCTCCTCGGGAATGCACAAGTTTTTAACGAGTCTCTATGCGAGAATCCGATAATTTTACAGACAAAAAAGCTTCCTCACATCCGACGGAACGGAGGTCGTCTGTGAACTAACGCGTCTCAACTCCAGCTCGTTCTCCAACGTCGTTGCGCCACCTGTCGTCACTTATCAGCAAGCTCTGTGCAAGCGAATATTCTATTGGTTTCCCAGTTAACGCGCGGCTACCAAGCCACTTTTCCTGATTGGTTGCCTGCCAGCCGTCCAGAAGAAATCCCGGCACACTGCTATACATATATCGTCCTGTCACTAGTATCGAATAACTTCTGTTTCTTTCGCGATAACGAGCAATATTTTTCCCAATCGAAACGCATGTTTAGACAGAAAGATGAATGGCTTCCACTTTCAATTGTTGTACTGCATTTCGTAAATGAATGCTAAGCAAAGGCTACGATAAGTGTGCGCTTGTAGCTCTTACGTCATTGATGTAGTAGAACACTGCATTGTATCATAGACTCGAGAAATATTTAAATGGGATTACATTCAAGTAACATATACCAATCGTTTATCGGAATTTCTGTAAAATCAATTCTAAGTGTCTATTAGAGGAATACGATACAAAAATTTAGTTTTCACGTACCGTTTAATCATGCCGTTTTCTAAATTAAAGTCTCTGTTTTCGTTGAAGTTCATTATGCAGCTATAGATAGAAATGCAATATTGAAGGTTTTACATTCATCTTTCCTGTGATATCCCTCGATGTTTATGCAATTTTTATACGCAGAAATAAATCCGCTTGTGCCCATACAAATTGTACGACACGGAGAAATTTTAATTTATTGAAAGAAACGTACTTATCTTCCATCTAAAAGATAAATTACTAAACTCAGTTCGAAGTTGTTGCGCGCTATGAGACGGCTCGTCCGCAATTCGTCGTAACAAAGTAGAGACTTCCGGGACCTTAGAGCTCGAATGGCTGACGCCAAGGTTGTCATTTATGTCAAATGAAATAACTTCTAACGCGAGAGAAATCATGTAAATGTTCCCCGATCCTTTGGAAAATCGTACAAACGTGGGTAGTTCGATGCGTGGATCGAAGAATCGGGGTGTGTCTGCGGCTTTAATGAACGGTAACGCAAGAAGAGGCACCGGTGACCCTTCAAGTTTTCGATTCGACGGAAGGGTAATCCCTGTTCTCTGCTGGGGGTGCGAATAGAAGTGAGCAACTAAAGCGTATGACAGTGTAAACTGGGACGTAAAAAGTCCACTTGAGAATGCTATTCAGATCAACCGATATACTTGACAGTCAAAACGACATTATGAATGCCAGTTAGTGCAGTTTTAGTGATGTCGTATCGAACTTTATACGTGCGGGGCTTGTTTTGCTTTCCGATCGTGAGTCGATCAATTATTGTATCCGTATTCAAATGAACCGTGCTCATTAATTACAGTAAACTACGATAAATTACGCTCGATTAGAGAATTCTGTCACTAGTCTACATTTTCCCCATCCGTCTCGATTGTTTGTATCGAATTAATTACACGTCTGGTATTCCCAGCTATTAAAAATAAAGATTCAATTGCACATGAAGGGTACAATTGGTCAAGTACAGTCACTTGTGGTCGGGATACTCCTCTTTCAGTCTTACATTATTCCATAAATAGAATATAAATACCATGTATCTTCAGTGACTATAGTGGATGTGTCATTAGTTTTATCTTTAGATTTAATCAGCAGCTGTATCTAACATTGATCAAACGCTTATATTATCCTGCTGTTCTTAATTAGTACACTGGAAAACAAATTTTGAAAATCTGAAAACACTTGCCAGCGTACCTTGGTAGATATATATGATGCTTACACAGAAGTATATGGTTGTCAAAGAAAAATATTTATCTGTACGCGTCATACATTGTATTGCCTATGAAAAGTAAGCAACAATTTTATATGATACATTACAGGCACAGTTATGGAGGATAGCGTGAGTGTTAAATCAATAGAATCAGTGGCGACTAGCGAGGAATATGAAGTTGTAAACGACAGAGGCAATGAAAAACAGCAGCAAGCCCTGATCGAATTGCCAATGCTAAAGATTGCCAACAACGGCAATTTTGAAGATCTGCAAAATAATCTGCGGGAGGTTTGCATGCATTCACTTTATTTTAAATAATACAGCATTTATTCTTTCTGATCGTGTAATTATAATTATCTGAGTCACAATGAAAAATGAAAACAGGTATTGACAGAAGACACAAAGATGGAAAGTAACGACTACAAAATTGTGAGCAGCGTACAACAGAATCAACCGAAATGCAAGAAAGTAGGACAGAGCCAATTTTACGATGTAACCTCTTGCATGATCGCATCTGAGAAGCAAGACATCATGAAACCAGAAGATTATATCGATGAAGGTATAAATTATTCTTGTTTCCACTTACCACCTACAAAGGGTATCTTGTAGGCACTTGAGTCTAGCCTTTTTCTTATTACAGAAGTTAACTCTCCAGCCCATGTTCAACAAGAGTGTACTATTTTTAATGGTGTAACTTACTTGGGATCGGCAGCAATAAATGCGCCAAAATCAGAATGTGAAATACAAAGGAACATGAACATACTAAATGCAGAACAGTCTCTTAACTTAGGAATTAAAGTATCTGTTTCTGTACCCAATAGCTCTCAAGGTTCTGTTGTGTACGTAGGATTAACAAACATGATATTTAAGTATTGTTTTCCTCATTCATATGAGGTATATGTGATTTTTTTTCTGTCGTAGTTTGTACGATGCTACTCAGCAACCCATTGCACATTATGAAGTACAACGAATCTTATTTTATGCACGCGGAGAAAGTGCTGGCCCATGTGCTGCATGTTTTGCTTTTACATGGTCACACGGAGACACATTGGAATCTGCTATTTATCAGTGTCATGTCTTTCGGTGTGATATACCAGAGGCAGTACGTTCCACAAATTTCTCCTATCCTAGTATTAAAATTTTCAATAAAGTATGCCAATATTTAAATCCATTTCAGGTAGGTCAAGTTTCAGCTTGCTTTTCCAAAGCGTTCCACAGAATACCACGATCGATGACTAGCTCGCTAACAGGGAGTGATTTCAATGGTTTTAACATCGGAAGCGAAAAAACAAATTCTCGAGTATTTATTTTCGAAGTAACGATGGAAATAAAAGAAGAAGATGGAAAAGGAGGTTTTAGTACAGTTCCTAAGGACCGAAATTGTTTCAAACTTCGAAGTAACATAACCAAGCAAGTGTGTTTAAGTATTCAGCAAGTGTCCAGTAAAGAAGGGGGAATTTCTCTCGAGGTTGAAAGGTGTTTCGGAGTTCTTGTTAGTCCTGGACGAAATGTTAAACATAGCGATATGCGTCTGCTTGAAATGGTAAGATGATAAAGCTGTTTTTGAAAATTGCTTCTTCCGATTTAGCGATTTACGATTTTTCCTTTGTTGAAATAACAATAATTATTTTTAGCAAGTCAATGCAGGTCCGCTAATACAGGATAAACAATGCTATAACATATGTGGACATTGGGATCCAGCAGATCCAGCCTTGGAAACTCTTAACATTGAAACTCCTAGAGAGGGAAAAATTTTCATGACAGTTGCCGTTGATTTAGTAATACGTAGTATCCGAGAGCCTGTAAGATTCATAATAGAGACGTTAGTCAAAGTGTTTCCACAAAATGAGAGGTTTTGGTACTTCAACAAACGAAACCTAATACAACAATTTTATTTAAATTCGAAAGAAGTAAGACATTAAAGAAACTGTTTCCATTGCTGTCTGTAATATCACCGATTCTATGTGCACATTATGATTCCAGATAATATCTGGGGACGGAACAGAAGTTCACTATGAAGTACAGAGTATAGAAACTTCAGGAGAACTGGACAGGAACAGGTTAAACCTTGCTCTTAATTTAGCATCATTGATTCGGTCACCTTCTTTAACTAGCATTGACACACTTACCCCTAAAGAAGAAATTGACTCAGGTTGCAAATATCTTGCAATTGTTTTTGATTACTATTACTAGAGGAAACAAAAAGCACGCTGGACATATTTTTTCACCTACAGATGGAGATGAACCAATGTTAAGTGGTACGGGCGAAGTATCAAAGGATTGTTCTGCAGATGAGCTAGCCAGTTGGGCAGAGGTACTGGACAGTTGGCAAGTTAATGAACAGCGTTCAAAACTCCTGATAAAACTCACGAAGCAAGGAATTCCCGAAGCTTTGCGAGGAGAAGTATGGCAACGTTTAAGTAATTGCGATAATTCGCAAGAAATGATGGATAAATATAGAACTTTAATTACTAAGGTAAATAAAGTTTACGCGTCAATTACGATAAATAAATTGTATCCCAAAATAAATTATATTATATCTATAGGACAGCAGTTGCGAAAGTGTTATTTTAAGAGATATTAATCGAACATTTCCGGCCCATGATTTTTTCAAAGAAGCAGGGGGTTTAGGACAAGATTCTTTGTACAGAATAAGCAAAGCATATGCAGTTTACGATGAAGAAGTTGGATATTGCCAGGGACTTAGTTTTTTAGTTGCTAGTTTATTGCTTCACGTAAGTAATTGTCATCCAGTAATTTGCATTTTTAAGGTATACACCTGAATCTGTAATAGTGATCTATTAGGGTATTTAATGACAAGAAAAACGTTAGGTATTTCTTTTAGATGCCAGAGGAACAAGCCTTTTGTGTCCTGGTAAAATTAATGTATGACTATGGTCTAAGAGATTTATATAAGGATAGATTTGACCACCTCCATATGAGATTCTATCAACTTAACAGATTAATAGCGGTTCGTATTGTGTTTTATTTCATTGCAAACCATATGACACTTATTACTACTTGCAAATATTTTTTATGCTTTTAGGATCAGCTGCCAGATCTTTATAAACACTTTTGCGATCGTGGTGTTGAAACACACATGTTCGCTGCACAATGGTTTTTGACTCTATTTACAGCCAGGTTTCCACTTTATCTTGTTTTCCATATTCTTGATGTATTCCTTTTGCAAGGACTTGACACGCTATTTCAAGTCGCCCTCGCTCTACTAATGGTAAGTTTGCATTTTTAATTTGTAGTTGTGCCTATAGAGCATATCAACAGTATATGTGCCTTCTTAGTTGTGCAAAAAGGAACTACTTCAACTAGATTTCGAAAGTATATTAAAGTACTTTCGGGTGCATTTACCTAAACGTTGCCGAAACGAAGAAGTATCACGCTACGTCATGAAGTTAGCCTGCTCGGTTTCCTCGAAAAAATTGAAGAAGTATGAGACAGAATTTATGACGCTAAAAGGTAATTTCATACTTTATGTTTGAATGGCACAAATACTCATTAGTATCTGTATACATGACAATCATGCAATACATAATTCTGTGTTATGTGCATGTGCCGTCTGCGTAATGCCAGAAAACATTGTTGAACAAATGTGGTAAATTTAATTCGCCATATGAAAGCGTTAGACATTCGGTTAATAATTTTTTTTTTAAGCATAGGATATGAACTAAAAATAATCATTTCCATACTTGTCGTATATCCAAATATAGAGTGTGTGTTTATCTAGTCCTGCCAAGGAGCTACTCGATAGTTCACCTTCGCAAAAAATATTTGATATTTCAATATAATTCACGTTGTTAAAATATAATTTATTGCACAAAATTTGAAGCGGGTGGTGGTTGAACTTTATAGAACACTTAATATTGCACGAAGTGATGAGTTTCATATACCGAAATACAGATGATATTAAAACAAAAGGCACATATATAAATACTAGCGTAGTCAAATTTAAATATTATTATTCGATAGAAGAAGTAATAATAAATTTTCTTCATTTTATACGAATATTTGTTCTATTCGTACTGTATAGAAATAGTAAAAAAAAGTATATATTATTTAAAAATTTGCTTCTATTTTCGTGTAGTATTCAGTTTGTCTGGCATAATATATGAAGCATATATTGTTACATTCAGCGGAACCAAAAATTATGTAAATGTGCTGATAAACGTGAATTTAATGATATAATGCACGACCATGGGATTTCAACCAGTTAACGAATGATATAATACATCTAATATTTTTATTACTACCGTGTATTTTTATTGCGACATGTTTATTCAAATCGCAATTGTTATTATTATTGTAAATAAAAACAAATACCATCGCGGATTTGAAAAAACTGGTTGAGGTATCATAGTGTTTATAAATTATAGTAAACATTTGCAGGATAAGTAGTTTCTTTGGTTGTGTTATGCTTAATGCGGGTATTTTTTTTCGCAAACGCTAACGAGGCATAGATCATTAGCATCACTTGTTATTACAGACAAAAAGCACTCCTTAGTAGTGATACTCAGTTTAGAACGTCGCTTCGGATTTGATTTTTTTTTTTTTATCGACTCCTTGACTATATTTATGTTGTAATATTTGTAAATTCGTCCGACTTTTATATGTTTATAATCAATTTTGTCTACCCTTTTCTAGCCACACTGCTTTGTATACTGTCTTGTGTATCATCTTTTATAAGACAAAATTATTTATTTTTTCTTATTGGAAATAAATTGTCCGTCTAGAATATCGTGTTTAGTTTTATCAATTTCACCTGTGTACACCCTGTTCCTTGTACTCTTGATTGCATTTCTTGCTTCAGTTGGAATTGCATGCAGTATATGGTAGTTGTATAAAAGTACAAATGCTTTCAGCTTTTATTTTACTAACGGCTAACTTGAGATATAAAGGGAAATCGTGTTTCGTTCGTATTGTTATCAATTTCCTTCAGATTAGTACGTTCGTAAATGGCCTTGATCTAACTTCAGCAAGGACTATAATAGGGATTACAACGAAATTGCCATACTCATCTACAATTAATATTAAACGTGTGTAAGAAATATTGTACAATTTTAGAGTCAATTTTCTGCGGAAATATTCACCCGCTACTTATGACTTTTGACGCGTGTCAAATTTTCGTTTATCAGTGTCATTATCTAGGCATTTATGAGCTATAGTAGGTAACAAATGTGTCTAGTTAACAGCTGCCAGCAGTTTAAAATTGGCCACGATAATGTGCTACACAGAGAATATGTGGTGGGACATCAGTATCTGCTTTTGTAAGATATCACATGTCTGCCAGTTGCATCGAACCATTTGTTTTTAACGTTTCACTGATGGAATCATGAGCCATATTGTAAAGGCATTGATAAAAAGTAAGATTGTAATAAAAAACTTAGAGTATATCGTAATATTTCTTCGCCGTACAGAGCACTGATATGAACGTTTCTATGCCATTACGATTAAATGTATTTCAATTTCGCTTCCTCGTAATATATAAATAGCAGCATGCAGCAAGTGCACGCTAACGTACTAATTTTTTTTCTCACAATACAGAAGCGCAGGAGAACGCGGATGAGTACAGCAACGAGGTAGAACAATTACGGGGAACAGTAGCGAGAAATGAGGAAGAAAAGCAAAGATTAGAAGCTGAATTGAGTCAAGTTAAGGAAATGTTGCAGCGAGAAGTGGCGAGAGCAGATGCGGAGGGCCGACGAAGCAATATTATTATTGCTGAATACAAACAGGTATGTGGACAATTGTTGGCTCCCCTTGTTTCAAACGATTAGTTTCGTCCCATTTTATTGCGAGCTTATCATTTATTCTAGATTTGTCAACGCCTAGAGGATGATTACAACGCTGCGAAAACGACGCTCAGCGAGCTACGAGTAAGTGCCTATAATCTTAGTTTACGAACATCGATAACACGCCGGGATGTTGCACAATACTTCATAAGCGAATATACTTTGTAGTCGAAGGTTTCGAAATGTGACAAGTGCAGGAGTTGCATAATGGATGCGTCCAATATATTGGCAGACATTGCGCATCCTTTAGAAAACCGGATAGACCCTATGTTGCACAGAGTGCAAGAGAGAGTGCGAGAATTGGAATTGGAGTTGGCCCAAACGAAATTGGCTCAGGTCGAAGCTGAATGTAGAAATCAGGTGAGTGAACGAAGTTATTATGGATTTACGTGCTTCTCTTAGAATTGGAATCTCATGGCTAGTTTGCTCTGTAGGACTTGACGCATCAATTGCACGCGACCGCTTCCGAACTTCAAGCGGAGAGAAATAGCTGGCCATGGCTGAGTAAGACACTCTCGAGCATAAAAGAAGCGGCGAATAAAAGGGAAGTAACGGCACCGTTGCTACTAAAAGACTTGAGACGAGAAAGTGCACCGAGCGGTGAAACCCATCACATGATAAACACCCGTAATCAAGACACGCGTGATAATCTCAAAGAAGTTGTGTGATGCAGTGAGTATACGGATTGAAAGAGCCATATACTATTTTGAAGTAAAAGGGTCACGTTAAATCTGATACATCACACATGCATTCTAATCGGATTGTTTTAACTAGGCAAAGTGTTGGAAGAAATCGTACGTTACAAGACAGAGACCTATTTCAGACACAAACTTGAATACACAATGTACGTCCACTAATTACATGTAGTATTCTACTTAATCAGTTTACGATATACGCTCGACATATGTACTTTCCATCAGATTCCTCACGTGCACTATTCATCGCGTGCTTTTAGAGAGAGGGCAGCTTTATGACAAATGATATTGATTTTGAGATATTCCTTGTTGACATTTGTTGAGTCTTTTAGTATACTCATTTTTACCTAAATTCAGCGCGTAAATTATCTATGTGGTTTCCAATCTCATTTTTATTGGTTTAATAGGGGACTTCTCGCGGCACGTGGACAGTCCTATATTAAGCAGCTGATGCATATGTGGAGATACAAAAAAAAGATTACAATAGATGTTAGCGATAAGTTCACTACGTTTTGTATGAAACTAGTCTAAGACGTGGAAAATAGGACTGCAATAGGATTTATTGTACATAAGTAGCACTCTCAGGCGACTAATAAACGTAACAAACTGCAGAAATCGGAGATTCTATGCTTAACGAATCGGATTAATATATGTATGTATTTGCAGTTCCATTTACTTTTTGTATGAATATCTTATATTTACATTCCAAAATCGGCCGAGTGCGTTTTACTATTTAAACAATATCTTATGTTATCCAAGACGTTGACGACGTTTAGTTAAAGAAATACAGTTGATGTACTCGTGTTCACAAGTAAATCTAAACCGCGCGACCGATTAGGCTTCTGAAAAGGAACGTTTTGTATTATTTCATTTTTATATGCAAACTTGATATCTCACAGGGCTCGTAATACCCATATATAAATCAATACTGCGACGTTTTTTATGTACACTAACAAGTGGATAACAGTGTAACGTAAGGCTAGATATAATCTACCACGATAGAGAACACTCTTTTTTTGTTTCGTTTTTTTTGTCGTTTTTTTTGGTTTTTTTTGACAGGTTGATTATGTAAGTTTACAATTGGTTAATAACACGTATGTGCAGAATACTTAAAAATGTATTTAATTGCCATTTGTGCTTTGTTTGACAAAGTCTGTAAGAGTTAGACTTAAGGCTATAAATTATGTTAAGGCACTACTTGAAGTTAGCATATAATCAGGTGTTTAATAAACCCTTCTGTTATACCAACAATAAATATGAATAATTAATAATCTAGAATGTTTGAAATATTAGATTGTAAATCTAGCTTCGTAATTAGTGCCATTTGTTTGACAAAGCTACCGATTAATTTTGTTTGTGCTGCTCCTATTGTGAGCTCTCAGTTTATAGTACCAGCAATTCATATCGTGCCATTATCTTGCAGCATAAAATTTACGGAAGAAATTGGCCACGATTATTTCCTCCTTTATTTCTCTTTAAAATAACAATTTAATTCGATCTTTCTCAATGCGATATTTACGAAATGATATATACATGATCGAAAGAAAAGTTGATAATCACTCTAAAACTTCATACAATAGATAACAATAATCCTGCATTTTATTGAAACAAACAATATATTTACTGTAAATACTAAAAAGAAAAACAATATATACAAAGATAAATTACTAACAAGTCATGTAAAGATTTAGAATTACTACATATGTATCACTGTACACCTTGTAATGTCATTCCACTATTATTGAAATAAAGAAAGATACGATATCTGTCTATTTCATAAGCGTTTTGTAACATTAATAATAAATGCAGTCTCATTTATTTTATAATGTTTACGCCAATCGGAGATGGTAGCTTATACTTCTAGCTTTAATTTATGTCGTTTGGTCATTGATGTAACTCGCCGGCAAGTCGATGTAATCGCATTTGTTTAGAATTTATAAACTATATTTATAAATCGTTTACTGTCGTGCAGCAGCATACCCGGTGTGCATTTTCGCGAATATTTTAATGGTTTATAACTTTGAAATCTCAAATGCCATATTCTTAAGACTGCGTGAGAAGATAGCTATGATTCATAGCTCTAATTTGAGACCAGTCCGGATAAAAAATACCCCTTGCAAGCTGAGAAAGGGGCAATTTTTTAAATTAACGTTGTAATCCAGAAAGTTGGTTTTAAAGGTGGCAAAAAGTTGCTCAAAATACGGCAAACGGGAGATGGCGCCACATTCCCTCTTTCTTATCCGATCGAGTAGTTGCACGAGAGGGTTCACGCGCATGCACAAGCGCGGCGCTGTAGTGCGGACGTGCCGGCGCTGAAGTTTGAATGATATCGCGTAACAGGGACTGATACATACTAATATCCGCATATTATTTATTTATTACATTTAACTACCTTTGCGCTTGATACGCATTTCATATCTTAACGCGACATCTGTCATACTTTTTGTACTACATTTTCTTTTCTTAAATAAGAATGTTTCTGATAGTTACAAAAATAAAATACATGGTGCAGTTTTGTTAGTTTTTGTAACCTAACCATGTTTCTTTTATTAATACATTATTTCGCGAAGTGCATCATTTTCTAGGAACCTAACTGCTGTGTTATACGGGGTTTACCTGGATACGTACAGTAAGTGCATACGCACGCAAGCGTTGGACCAATTACGGTGGGCTTCTGTTGCCTAGGTAACCATACCATATGCTGCTGACGTCAAAGCACGTCTGCAGTGACGTCAGGAAAGCAACGCGAGTAGCTATGTTTACAGAAAAATTGAACTTGAATTATAATCGTACCCCGAACGTTCGTACCTCGACGAGAATACAAAGAGTGTGCTGGATGTTCGGTTTTAAGCAGAGGAAATATGTCAGTGTGTTAATCAATAAATATGTTGAAGATCGCAACGAACTATCATTAATCTCCTAATTGATCTTCAAACTTAATACGTCACGTTAATTTCAGAAGAAAAGACACAATTGAAAGGTTTAAATGCAAAACTACATTTCATTGTTTCCGTAATATCGTTTCTCAATATCTGTATATCTATTAAGTTGTTCCACATTTAGGACGGTGTAAAGTACACGTGGAAATGCATGAAGATAGAGAAAATGAGATGGTGACATTATGAAAAATCATATATGCAGACTCTGCATATGCATGGGAGCAGGTAGAATTTAAAAAGAGGAAGAGGAAGAATATCAGCGCGAGGGGGCGGAAGGTTGTACGCATAGACTGGCAGCACCGGCGCTTCAAGAAACATAGCCCCGCGCCTCTGCTCTCGGTCTTTCAACGCTCGTGCCAGTTTTCTTTCGGAAGGGCTCCAGTGAACAAGCGGAGGGGGAATCCGACAGGAGGTCGAAGCAAAAGAATTTTCTTCCCGATTTTGGGGCCGATTAAGCTCCACGATTGAACAACAAAAACTGTCGTGCAACGCAGTTGCGGAACTTCAATGGGCGAAAAGTCAAGAAACGCAGCATGGTGTGAAAACGCGCATTGGAAAGTAGGTTCGATTCGGCGGATGTAAGAAGAAAGAAGGAGGAAGGAGTGAGGTGTACAGAGGAAAGAAGAAGAAGAAGAAGAAAGGTGGTGCGTGAGGACGCGTCGCGAGTCGTTGTGCAGCGGGTAGGTGAGGCGACGGCGGCGTGGTGAAAGGGGGAACTAGAGAAAAATTCGGCGGTAACCGGTAGCACCCAGAAGCTACCAAAGTGTTCCAAAGCGCAGCAGCAGCGGCTC
This sequence comes from Nomada fucata, assembly GCA_948146005.1. NCBI lineage: Eukaryota > Metazoa > Arthropoda > Insecta > Hymenoptera > Apidae > Nomada > Nomada fucata. The sequence goes on along the minus strand of OX411276.1, from coordinate 36,632,922 downwards.
AGGATGCTGCTCGACGGAGTAAGAAGATGGCCGTGATCGGCGAGCAGAGGTTTCACACGGCGGTCCGTGCGAACGCGTACACGCAGTTTTCGTGTCGGAGGTACGAGGTTGCGACATTTACGTCGCCGTCCTCGACGTTATCGTCCCGTCATCGTCGACAGAGGAAAAAGCCGCATTTGTCTGTGCAACTAGCTATGTCCTCTTCACGAGGTAGCGGCCCCGAATCGGGAGAACTTAGCGATTCCGAGGACGGTTATTTGGATACAGATCCATTAAGGTACGAACTGAGAAATATACAAAATGTGATACACGTTACTAGAGAAAACATTGACGCTTTGAACAATCGCTTTGCCGGATTTCAACATCCACCTTCGATATATTTAACTGAATATCAAGAGTTAACTAGCAAGTTGCATGATTTAGAATCCAAGGAACAGAAGCTCAATGAATTATTGAACGCCAGTCTAGTGTCTGGTAGTGCTTCCACGTTGGAGAACGAATCTCGCGATGCTATCGCATCGGCCAGAGGTCAAAAAACTCCACTGAGATCTCTGCTGAGGGCATATTTGCCTAATCAACAGCGCACCAGCGTACAGGTTCGAGAAGGACTTTCGTTAAGAGATGCCCTTGCCAAGGCAATGAAATTGAGGAATCTGACTACAGAGATGTGCGTGGTATATATTTTGGGTACAGACAATTCCAAATACCTTACTTCATGGGACACAGACATCTCCTTGCTCGACTGCGATGAAATATCTGTGGAAATTTTGGATAAGTTTCCGATAACTACTTCCATTTCCCATAATTTCGTGCGCAAGACATTCTTCTCGCTGGCATTTTGTGAATGCTGTAGAAAACTCCTTTTTCAGGGTTTCTATTGTAGAACATGCAATTACCGATTTCATCAAAGGTGCGCCGGCGGTGTGCCTGCCTTGTGTCATCAAGTACGCATGCAGGATGCTTATTACCAAGCGTTGCTGGCGCATAATCTTGAAAGCACTGCTGGGATACTGCAACTTCCTTCTGGTTACGGTTTAAGCAGAAGCATGTCTCCGTCTTTAGCACCATCGAGAAACCAAAGGCATCCACGCTCCTTGGGGCAACAAGACCGTTCCAGCTCTGCGCCTAATGTTTGCTTCAACATGGTAAAGCAAGGCGGGGAATCTGCTAATCTGGATGAATACAGTAGATCTCAAAGTTTAGGTCGCCCTGTTGGTGCCGCTCAAAGTGCTGTATCCCCTGGTAGCAGCCCAACCAAACATAGTCAATCGACGCAGGCTAGTCCAACTAGTACCTTGAGGCCAAAAAGACCAAGGGCAAGATCCGCTGACGAGTCTTCTAAAAATCTTTTAGCACCTAGAGAGTCCATAGAAGATTGGGAAATTCCGGCGGACGAGATTTTAGTCGGAGCTCGTATTGGATCCGGTTCTTTTGGAACTGTATATAAAGCACATTGGCACGGACCTGTAGCTGTGAAGACGCTTAACGTTAAAATACCAACCGCTGCTCAGTTGCAGGCATTCAAAAACGAAGTTGCGGTTTTGCGCAAAACACGGCATGTAAATATTCTTCTGTTCATGGGTTGCGTGAGTAAACCACAATTGGCAATTGTTACTCAATGGTGCGAGGGTTCTTCGCTTTATAAACATTTACATGTATTCGAGACAAAGTTCGATCTATTCACATTGATCGAAATTGGAAGGCAAACTGCACAGGGGATGGACTACCTACATGCAAAGAATATCATCCATAGAGATTTAAAAAGCAATAATATATTTCTGCACGATGATCTCACTGTGAAGATTGGCGATTTTGGCTTGGCCACGGCAAAGACTAGATGGTCCGGCTCACAACAATTTCATCAACCAACCGGATCTATTCTTTGGATGGCACCAGAAGTCATAAGGATGCAAGAAGAGAACCCATATAGCTTTCAGTCCGACGTTTACGCATTCGGCGTTGTTTTATTTGAATTATTTTCTGGTCAATTACCATATTCGCATATTAACAACAAAGATCAGATACTATTTATGGTCGGCCGTGGAAATTTGCGTCCAGATCTGAATAAACTGCGTTCAGATACACCGAAAGCACTGAAGAGACTGACAGAGGATTGCATCAAGTTTTCCAGAGAAGAGAGACCAATATTTCGACAAATTTTGGCTAGTCTAGAAGGTCTTTCGCGTGGATTACCAAAAATAACAAGATCGGCATCTGAACCAAACTTAAACAGGACGCAGCTACAATCAGATGATTTTGTATACACCTGTGCTTCGCCGAAAACTCCAGTGAACTTCCAGTTCGGAGCTTTCTCTTTCTACCCTTCCGGTGGGAACATATAAAACTATCATCTGAAGCAACGAGTCTGGCGCAACTTGCATAAACTTAAATATTTAAAGAATTTCAAAGAAATCATAATACACTTAGCTATGAACAATCTACGCGACTCTTTCCAAATAACACTCCGATTGTGTTGCAACTGTTTGCTCGATGTAGAATGTGATTATAAAATACTTAATGCAACTAAGACAAAAAGGGGCAGAAGTTCATCTTATTAATCGATGTAACCGATGTATTTCATGGCAGGAACGCATACGTAGCTTCTACCCTTGCATACTTACTATCTTTGGCGGGGGGGATTTTTATTTCACGATTCATCGTCCATGTATAAATACAGATCCATAAACATGTGTATGTGCAGGCGCACGTATATGTGTGCGTATGGTGTAAAGGTCTGTCACTTTTGTGGAATCCTTATGAAGGATGTAAAAAATAAAGTAAGTAGGAGAAGTAGCGGCATTTAATTCGCGTGGGTGTCGTTTATCTGTGAAGTATTTTTGCAAACCGCCGAAGTGATCTTTGTACCTACTTCCTTCATGTATTGTCTTCAATATGCTCACATAAGAATTGTTCCTTTTCATAAGTTATAATGTATAGCTTAATACTAGGATGTACATAAGTTTCATTAAAATTACTTTAAATTTACGCATCTCGCGGACGCAATGTAGACGCATTAAACTCAAACTAACTAGTAGATATTCCGTAGCAATAGTTGCAACGCTCTTTTGTTTTACAATTATTAACTGATTTCTTTTCTCTTTTAGTGATAATTGTTATCGATGTTAATAATATCATTCGACTGATTCTTTTTTTTTTATATATATATATTTTTTTTCTCCTGCAAAGCGATTGCTTTTGATTTAAACGAAATCAAAGGGTTGCTCTGTATTAAAGAATGACAAATCAAATTGAAAGTCGAATAACAAGTGATAAGTATTCTTCAACTTAACTTTAAGACTTCATCGATATTATAAACTATTGTGCAAACGAATCGCGTATAATTATTCGTTTCGGTTTGATTTCGAAGGATCGTTTCAAATCAGGGCCTAAAATTGATTCCAGTCTCCGTCGACGAAATTGAGACGGTGTATGGCGTGTTGCAACTTAACAGATTGGAAAAGTTAACGACTAACTTCCACCTTTTTTCCTAACTTTGTAGTCGACTGTTGTTCCTCGCATTTTAATATTTATTAATTTTTACTGTTACACTTTTGTTTCTTTTTCCTTGTAAGTTCTCTCCGCCATGGTTGAGAGTGGCTCAGTGCAGGAAGGGGCGTGAATTTCACTTCGAATCTGACGAATTTTCCAGGTATTTGTCACGTAGCGTCCAGAAACTTGTGTTACACGCGGAAAATGGAACTTTTCGTTACGAATAAACGTGTTTTCTGATAGCCGCCCGACGAGCAGTAAATAAGTATATGATAGGGGAAACGTGTGCGGAACACGAGAGTAAAAGTGTGCACAAGTGAAAACGTTGATAGAGTGAACGAAATGATGTGCATCATCGAATTACTTTTGTCGGGAAAAAGTTAACGAAGCTTTGTTCGATGTGCGCCAGATGCGCTTTTTATTCGATGGATGATAAACGATAGCGGCTACGTGACATTTTGCGTCGTTTATTTCACGGTCGTATCCTACAAATTTTAATATCGATATCGACACTCGTCAACCCGTGACACGTTTCTGAAGCGTATCAAAGGCCTAAGTGCAAATCTTTGAACTTTCATTAGCTAGAGCGAGTGGTTTTGTTTCTAAAGCACGTGGCATCTTCATTTATTATTTATTTATTTATGTACACTCCAGTGTGATTAATTGCAATTTGAAAGCAAAGAAAAAAAGGGGAGTGTGGTAAACTGACAATGAGATACAAGTGGCGCATTATTGAATCTCGTTAAGAGCGGGTGATCGTAAGGAACAATGAAAATGTGAAATTGAGGAAACGTGTTCGAGTGTGTGTGTGAAAACGAGAACAAGGGATAGAGAGCGAGGGAAGAGTGACATGGAAAATGCTGATGAACACATACGTCGGTGTAATGGAACTCACTTGTCATTTTTTTAATGACGCTTTTCTGGTAACAGGGGAACAGTAAACCGCGGAAAACATAATTAATAGTGTTACAAAAATTGTTAACAGAGAAAGAAAGGTACGAGAGGAGGAAGATGGTCCGCAAGATGCGGAGGGTGGTTCATTTTAATGGCTTTCCGAGATCTTTTTATAGTGCAATTTTCTAGACACGCTAAAGCTTTTTGGGTGGCAAAGAATGGAAACTTGTGCTGTACACAATGGTCATGCATAATATAGAAAGTAAAAACCTATTTTTGCATTTTTTTTCTTACGCTCACGCTGAAACCGATTCGTTCTCAGGATACACGATATATATTGTACCTGCTTTAGACTTTATAGGCACGTTCTTTCGGCTGATTCTAATTCTAATGATTCTAGTGGTGCGGATTTAATTGTCGGCTAATAGTTCGAAATATTCTCCGTTCTTCTTGTATGTATTATCTTTGACATTGCTCTTTGCTCATTGCTGAGAATAGTGAATCGAGTAAACAATGCGGAATGTTTAGCTACGTATGGGAAACTTGTTCAAAGAGACGCGGGAATACGTAATGAAGAGAAAGTAGAATGGTATATCGAATTTGCGACCCTCGCGCTCTGCGCCCTCCTTAATCAATCCACCTATATGTCACTATCAAATTTGTAGAATATTATTTTCTCGGAAGACATTCCTCTGTACATTGCTTCAATGTATACCGTACATGTAGAAAGAGTTTGTATGCGATTGCAAGTGATGGGGCGTGTTTTTGTGTCGACCTGAACATCGAGAAACATATTGTATCGTGTACGTTTTAGAATTAAGGTATGGAGTTGGCTCTTCGAGGCGTAGAATCAAATCGAATGCGACAGAAACGACTGATGTGAACTAACTCGAATGGATTCAGAACGCAACGTTTTTGCTTTGCCTAATTAGTGTCCGCAAAGAAAAGTCAAGTAAAATAAGAAAAATGTGGGACAATTTTTGATCTACGAATCTTCTTAGAGTTAACTTGAACTCGTCGACGAAACTGGTGATGTTGATAGTTCCGAGAAAATGATTATATCATTTTCGAATGACATGCAATCACTTCTGGAGATATGAGTCTTATTGTTAAAACATTGTTAAATCGTAAGCATAAGTCAACCTTCCAATACCGAATTTGCTTTCTTCGAATTCTGCCGTGGACCTGAAACTGGGCTTGACACGAAAAACGATCGCACGTGTGAAATATGTTTCGTTTGATCGACACACGTCGTATCGCGTGTATTGTAATAGGATTTCGGCTTCGAATTGGTCAAATTAGGCAGAAATTGCTGCCAACCGAACTGTCTTGTGGCGAGGTAGCGTGGCTGAGATTGGAGATACTTAATTCAATCAATGGAGACGATCGATTGATCATTGTATTCAACTATAAAAAAAAAAAAGAAAAAGAGAAAAAGAAATAAAAAGTTGACTCTTCATGTAACAAATTTCGTTCTTCCTTTAGAAAAATTTCAGCTCATTTTTTCCCTTAATTTAGAACGATTGTCATCGTTATTTTACATCAAACTGACAATGAGTATGTAGTCGGGAACTGTGATTCAATTTGCGTGTGGTAATTGTATGATATATAATCTGGATTCTAAATTAATATATGCAGTCGATTTGCGTTTCGAAAGACGATATTCGGATACAACAGAAACATTGCTTAATCTATCCAGTACATGTGTACCATGCAATGACAGCTTCTAAATGCAATCACGGAAACCACGAATCCCTGTCGGAAGGTCGTGGCATCGCAAAGCTCCGGTAATCCCCTCTAATATTCTCCACTCCCCTCCCCCTTCACTCCCGCCTAAAATCTAATCTAAACCTCATCAGTTTATACGTTGCAATTTGTTGCATTTCTATCACAACGATTTAAAAAAAAAACGAAGTGAAACGCGATGTGCGCATAAATTTCGATTTTTACTCCTTTTATAATAGATACATCGGATTCCTTTCTGAAATTCACTTTTTACAAAAATAATCCGTAAGCACGTGTGTAAGTGAACGCACCTCCACAAAAGGATACGTCTCGTCGGTACGTAAGATACTTATACGTGTGTGTCCTTATACAGTCGAATGTGTAGTTGTAGTGGATACATTTGTGACCGCGTACGCATGCACGCATAGGTATGCATACACGTTGACCAACGCGTGAGTGCGCCAGCGTTTGCTTGTGTCGGGCCAATGTATGTGAGATGATACAGAGGGAGCACGCATGCGCAAATCCAGCTGGCGCCTCGACCGGCTGAATAGTCGATGCTGGAACTTCGTACGTGCGAGTACTTGTACTTCTTCGTCCTTTGCGTCCCATCGTTTTGAATTCATACGCGAATTATATACGCGTGTATACATACGTCAACACACGAGATATAGAATAGGTAAAGAGAATCTCGTGTATGTACGATTGTCGTAAACAGGTGGACGTCGATATCGCTCGTATCGTTGCGCGAAACGAGGTTAGTTGACTTCGGGTCGAATTTTCGGTTAACGTCGTTCTATGGGGGGACACAACATTGCATGCAGTATACTTGTCGCGATGTACTCGACTCCTTGTGCTTTTCTGTATCGCCCGTTTTAGTGCGTTGTGTGACAGTATGTAATCGAACGAAGAAAACGATAACTGGAGGATTACGACGCTCGCCTCTCATTTTTCCCGTCTAGTATTTCAACGTAATATATCAGACGAAAATAGTATCGCGTGTTCAACCAATCGGAGGATGTACGAGTTCCACAGAGAATCCGGTAGCAGCTTGATTTCCCGCGATATTCGTCGTGCATGAGTTAGTGGTGCGTTATTTGAAAAACGTGCTATACGTATACGTTTCTACGGTGAATGGAAACCGGACATCGCTGCGATACATTCGAACATTGACAGATTGTTCGAGCAAACGCTACGTATTTCGATTCATCGTGTCTTCAATAAACAGTGAATTTCACAATACCAATCTATCTTTTCGTCCTTGTACATTCATCGTGAGTAACTTGTTGAATGAAAAAATTGTTATCGCGACATAACGAATAATGACACTATACTATATTATTACGATACACCGAATTCGATCAGTTGCAAAATTATTGTGCCTCGTGCACCGTACTCGGAACGGCATTTGCAGGCGACAAACATTGCAGGAACATAATGCACTCTTAATTATGTAGTTGTGTCCTGGCGGGGGGAATCGATGAAAGCGGCATTGACCGAGAAGTAGAAAAGCAATCGTCGTGTACAAATTTTTGCACCTGGTAATATTAAATGCTATAATTACTGCGAAATGTATGAACGCCAAATACTTTCTCTTTGTTGCTCGAAATTCGATATACGGTTTTAGTGTTAACGTGCTTCACTGTGACACACTTTCTGGGACAATTAACGATACCGAAACAGATACCCGACAAAATTTTCATTCTCAATAAATGTTCAGAAGAATATCCCGTAGAGTGATTGTAAATGCCGCGTTAAATTTTAAGCGACAACAGATCGCTGCTAGAACGTTATTGCGGGGCGATGCAGAAATTTCGCACATGTGGCTCTTTCGTGTGGCGTTCCATTCTTAGCCACATACGTGTGTGTGCGCGTCTCATCGGCTGAAAGCTGGAACATGTCAGATATCGTGTGCCAAAGTTAACAATATCGATCCGACGAGTTTTATAATTCGTCGTGGCGCCCCGTAGTCGCGTAAAAATTATCTTTCCCTAGAATCTCCATATTTAAAAAAAAAAAACCATTATCTTACCTCAAAGCATATTTGACAAACACTTAAGAACGCCAAATGAAAGAGCACATTGTTTTCGACGCACAGAAAATTGCCGCTCAGGTCCGTTCCACTTTCGTGCGAATACCAAACACCGCCGTCACACTATCTACTTCACCCGCAAAAGTTAGTTACGCTTATCGGTGGACACACGGAACGTTCGCATGCCTTATTTAATTGCTCGCCTTTTTCAACACGCGTCCCCCGTTGGAGCAGCGAAGTTTTAACCGGCATATCGTTTTCCTTCCTTTTGCAGCGCCGAATGTGGTAATCGAATTTTAGGGACCGACCGAGAAGACGTTCACCTTGCCAGAGAGCGACGAAGGGAGAGAAGGCTGAGAGGATCGCACGAAATCGCGTCGTCCCTCTCTGCTACAATTCTCTCACCTCTCTATCCTCACCGCCGGTGCTTCCACCTCCATTGACTATCGTTTCATTCACCGACGCGATCGTCTCTCCAGTCCCCGACGAACGCCATTAATCGTTGGAGAAACTGGAGAAACTGGAGCAAGCGTTCACCATAAGCAGCGTTACCTCGAAACCTTGCCGGATCGACCTTGTAACCGAACCATGTGCCGGTCGCACCTTTGCATCGCGCGGTATTAACTCTGCCACTGGCGATCGAAGGTAATCCTGCGACCGAGGAAAGGTATCCGGCGAGCGTGGACGAACGTTATTCGGCGCGGCTTGGATTGTACGATGGAGAAGCTGTCTAGGCCGGTCGATTCTATTGCGGCGACCCGGTAAAGCCCATTGAACGTTTCCGTTTTGTAAGACGAGTCCGCCAAGGTGGGCAACCGAAGGTCCGAGCGAACGAATGCATAGAGGGATAAGACCGGAAGATGCACGGCTGGCAGCGTTGGAAATGGGATAGATGATAGATCGCGAATAATGGGGTGGTAGTGCGAACAGGAAGCGCAAAATGGATTGGGTGCCTCGGCTCAGGTAGCCAGGGACGACGAAGTCGCGGGCGCCAGGGCGATCGAGCCCCGAACTGTACACAGGTTTCCACTGTTCGCCGAGGGAACGAACGTACTTCGAAAGACTTTGAAAGACTGCTTTTAAATCTCTGTCGTCTGGCGACCGACACTCCGCAAAGACTGAACGTGTCAATCGATAACCAACTTGGGGAATTAGTCCGCAAGCTTTATCATCGCGAGAATTCGTACCGATTAATCGGCAGAATGCAGCCCGGCGGATTCGTTTCAAGAAGAAGCGGATAAAGATCTTGGATCCAACGGGGACGGTCACTTCTGACTCACGCGAAGACTGAACTCGCAGTTTCATCTGCCGAAACGTTCGTGTAACGTGTCCTTTGGAATTCCGACTTTCGTTTATCGCAACTATACGTACATATGCTTTGATATCTCACGTAATTATCGCACGCAGCCTGTCGCACCAGTTACGGGCATTGAGGAACACACCGAGGAGAGTATACGGAGCTCTGTACGCGTCTTTTACGCGCATTTCCAATTATTAAGCGCGCCGCAAGTAAGTGCATTGCGTATATATACGCGCGCGACGAAAAGAGTATACATATCTATATGTACCTATTCATGTATAAAGGATATCGTAGTCGCTGCCTAATTGAAGAATTAACGGGTAATTGAGATGCCGTGTACGATACGGTAAAAGAAATATTTCACCTTTCGACGAAGTGATCGCGGTAATCGTATCGATATACCTCAGTCCTCCTTCGAAAGATCGAGAGAAAGAGTTCGAAAGATGTTACTTTGAAGGAAGACATTTTTGTGCAACGAACATAGAAAAGAAAAGAATTACCCGGAGCCGGTGAAAAGTGTAGTTAATGTGTGATCGCTGCGCGAACCCGTAACAAAGCAGGATGGGTTGTGGACAGAGCAAAATCGGCAATATTTATCCGAAGAATAAGAAGAATAAAAACAATAGCGGGAAGAAGAACGGCGATTCTGTTGGTAAGTTTCATACGTACGAATTATTATGTATTTATTTATTTATTGCGACGGTTTTACGCCATCGTGTTACAAAGAAAGTTTGCCTCGATTATCGTGAACGTTTGATTCTTGAATATAGAAACAGGAATATAAGATCGTTGATTTTTTTCTCCTTGGGACAATGTCGTATAACTGGAGCGCAATTTTCCTTCGCAAGCGTTATTGTTAATCGCAAGCTGAGTCCTCCACAATGTAAATACGTAATAGCCGGTTCGGAGGGCTCCCTTCGCTAGCTGACATACGTGGGAGAGATCAGCATTGTTCGCCTGATTAACATCGCCGGTCGTCAATCCAAAGTGTAATTGTTGACCCGACGACCGTAATTAAACAGATGCATTTCAATGTGGAGCATTGACACCTATAGCGAGAGCTCCGTCTTCACGAAAGGTGATTGAACAGTCGGCTGAATCACGCTGGCGCTTTTCTTTGGCGCGTAACGATTCCGTATTCGACACGCGACAATGCAAGGTCTAACAACGATAGAACTCCTTTTTTTTTTTTGGAGCAAATCCCATTTTATATTTACAGACGGTCACAAGTTGAAAATAAATGGGTGTGTCATGTGCCTTCCCGCGTATCGATCGCGATTTGTTAATTATTATTATTCTCGAGGATGCTTGAACGTTGGTGAAATTTTTCGAAAAATTGGAGCAATCTTTCGTTTCTATTTTTATTGCACGCGAAGACAACGCTGCGCGACAATCGCGTTATTTGACAAATCTCCGATATGAAATTACGTTCCAGAATATAGTTTCTCGTTACGTTTATTTTTATCTTAATGAACTGCGGTTCTTCCGCAAGATTAATGTCGGTTGTGCGCGCGCGTTGAGTATTAACTCGACCGAATCTTATGTTTAGGAAGAGTAATAGATATTTGTACCTGGAAATTAGTCTGTAGATTAGTTTCTTTATTTTTGCGTCATACCACTTATTGTTAGTGGTAATCGATGAATCATACTGTAGGCTACTACGAGGCATATGTCTGACTTTTTCTCAAATCAGTGTGCTGTTGCGGATTGTCGTCAGAGATTTCCCCTTTTTCTTCACCTGCACGCTGTTAAATGATAAAGGTAGATAAAGCATGCTGTAGTTGCGTCGATCAAGAAAGTCGGAATATTAATAATAGCTTGATTTGTATCGTTTCTTTTATCACGGTTTGAATATTCTTGATTAATCGCTACCTGACTTATCGATATTTAATTACGTTTCGATAAATAGGGACTACGTGTTCTACAAGAGTAATTTTGCAACAGAGAGAGTGTAGATAAGTACACTCGATAGAATGTATTATCGTAGTATGTTACGTTAGAATTAGAATAAGTTGTGAGAGACGGGCTTACCGAGTGCGTGGCCGGGTACACGTACGCACCCGTGTAACAACGATCGATTTAATTCTTAACTTACATCACTTGAGGCAGATTAGGCTCTGGCTTAGGTAGTGCAAAAGGGGAACGTAACCTTCTAAAGAGTAAATTGGCATTCAACAGCCCTGTTTTTGCGTTGTTCGCACAGCTGTTCTTTTATCCGTTGGAAACGTTCAGCCTGATAAAGTACCGGATGCACCTCGTGGTCGACACACTTTTTGTTCATCTGTAAAAAGTTTGCTTTCTTTCAGCCTTTTATTGCTGTTCCGTTGGCAGGATGAATTCATGTTTCTATAAATTCTGCTAATCGGCTGCTCAAACAACACAACGTCTATTTCTATCTCTGTTTTGTCGCTCCAATTTCAGCAGCAATAAATCATCATGTACGATTAACTTGGGATACGGTTCTCTAATTTGCGGACTCACGCGTCCTGGATGAAGAGATTTGTACGCCTCGCGTTTTTGCATTCGATGCACGATGAGTTTACTCCGAGTTTAATCGTTTTTAATTTCCCTGGCCTTTTTCTCCCTCTTATTTGTAGCCATTTTTGGCACTTGTGCCCTCGTGATTGTCAAACGTGAAACGCAAAGCTATGCCTCAATGTAAACAAAAAAAAGAATGATAAGAAGAGAGGAAAATCGGTGAACCACGCGCGCTGAAGTCGCATGTAGGTTCGCGGTCTGTTGTTTACCGGCTTCGCCGACTGCGAGCTAAATATAACACGCGATAATTCTGATATTTATATCATTACGATGCCTCCGCATACTGTACTTCCAAACACTGTCGTTTAATTCCTGCATCAAGATTATGTATTCTTAGTTATCGCTTCAAGCAACGGTTTAACTAACAGTTAAATAACACTGTACGATTATTTATCGTTGCTGCAACACCGAGGGGTCCATATTGTTGGCTGAGGGGCGTATAATTGCGTTCAAGTTTATCCTTCGTGTTATAACAGCTCCAATGCTAAAAATGAAAGTAATACGTGTTCTATTGAAATATTTCGCGGAGAACGGAGATGACATTTTTATGAATCACTTCGTAAAGTATAGGCGCCTATTCTCATTAACTTTTCTCCGTCGAAGTTCAAGATACTCGTAACAAGATCATTTTACCGCTACCAGCGCGGGTATTGTTTAAGTGTTTGCGCAATGAATCTGTGCAATAAACTCATTTGAGTAAAATTGAAAGGGTTCACAGGCAATAGTTTATTGACCGTGCGTCACCCCTTGCGCGAGGCGGAAAGACTTTCAATCATCGGTATATATCACGCTTACAACTATTACAACAGGAAAGAGTTTAATATACCGATATTTATTCGTATCTTATCGTTTGTTGTTGCGAGTTTGTTATGCCAAAGGAAATGCATAAACATCGTTCACATTGTTTGTAATCTCACCAATAACTCGAAGAACATGGACACGATCTACTGAAACGTGTTATCTGTGGATAATCTAGTATAGCATTTTCGGATATACTCGCGTATTGCGCAGTACTGCATATGCAAAACGCGTCGACGCAATGTTAAACACATAAAATTGCTTTCGGAGGTTTAATTAACGTCGATTATCCAACCTCTTAAATCCAAAGTAGCATAATTCCAAGTAGTATAGCACGTAGTGCAATTTTCAATTTTCCACTAATCGCGAAATGTTGCGCGCGCACTCGGTTACCAGTTTACACTGTTCACAGCGTTGCCATCGTTTAAGCGAGAGCATGTGCCGCCAAACAGTCAAAGTGCTTGCCGTGCATGTGGAGGTTGTTCGGTTTGTATTCGTATTCGTATCCCTAGGAGTTTAGTCAGTTGCGTGTCTGCTGCAGAGTTCGATTCTCATTGCGTTTGATCGGCGCTTCCTTCGTCAAAATACGCTAGAGTCGACAGGTCTTTACTTGGTAAACAAGACAAGTTCCAAGGCCCGAAGCTGATATTATCGCACTTGGTAGTAGAACAGCTAACGACTTGCCTACGTGATCGTCCCGTCTATAAAAGGGTCCCGCCTCTCTAGCGTCAGTGTCTGTCCGTCGTAGCAATTTCGCGTTTGAGCACTGTCCGTTTACAACGTGGAAAACATTACTCGGATATCTTTTTTGTTGCTTGTGTCTACCTATTACCGATCGTTGTTAAAATCAGTACAGTATCGACTTCCCACGTAATATACGTTTTATACGCAACGAAAAAGTGAGGTTAGGTAGCCGGTGCGAAACGAGGGACGGTACTCGGTGACAGTGAAGAGTCTTTACTTCACGTCTGGTATCGAAACCGGCATTTCCTCGTGGTTGGAAGACCTCTGACCTACCAGGACGTCGGATTTCGAGAATAAACAGAAGGGAGCGAAGATGTGGCTAAAAGTGCTGAGGCAAAATATATCCCATCTTGCACGCAGAGCGAAAGGTAAGAACACATTTGTTCCTTGAAATCGGATGCCAGAAGGGAAACGTAACGTTCGTTGTTGGTACAAAAAGAGGAGATATTAATAGATTCACGATATTACAAGACACGTATTATACGACGGACATAACTCGCTGGAAAGATTTTACGATCGGTGATGGATGCGATTACGTATTTGGGTTAAAGTAAAGGTTTTCACGTATCCTCCTGACACTCGTGATTCTCGAATTAGGCTCCATTCTAATTTAAGCACGCTTCGCCTCGCGTTTCGCGGTCTTTCGGAGAAGAGAATAATTGTGGATACGCACGGTGACGATGCTATGTTGCAGCTGCATGAGTCACAGCTGCAGCAGCAGAACGCATCCGGCTTTTGCATTGTTCCAAGTTTATTAACCTTTCAGAAAAAAAATCGTATAATTGCATTCTTTCTTAGATCAATGTTTACTTCGTGTCGTGAGCAACAACCGGTGGTAGATACAGGCTGGTTAGCTACACATACATATGCATATTCTACTTTAAGTAGACGTGTGTTAGAAACCATTATGCAATACACATTATTTATTTGGTACCTAGACAAGAAAGTAATCAAAGCTTTCAAAGGAGCAACGCTACGCGATATTAATAACATCTTTGGTCATTTTAAATATTTAATAAGTATACATATGTACTTCTGTGTCGGAACAGCGATTAAATCGACGTGACCAGAATCATGTCGGCTTTTTAAAGTAAAAACGACCTTGGTATCGAGATAGGAAGCATATGCTTATATCGACATGTATAGGTATACGTTTAATCTGTTATCAGTGTACTGTTAATTTCAATGCGAAGATCTCCACCTGTAGCCATTTGCAACATAGCGTGCAATATGTCGCAATCTGTTTATCAACAACAGTGCTGTATTTATGCCTCCAAATCGATATGCACATAGCTTATTCTGTATTGAGGAACAACCTTATTCTCGAAGGTGCATTCCAGGTTTCGATATTTCAAGAGTAACAGCAGCTGGCCCATTTTTCCAAGACCATAAACCTTCGTTTCTAATTCTAGAGAAAGCTCGTGGTCCTCGATATTTCCAATGAAATCGGAAACGAGCGTAACACCAGGTGATACGTAGCTCTACGGGCTTTGTGCGATGCAAGGAGCATCCTCATCGATCGAGCCGCTCGATCTAACTTGGCGTCGTATATACGTCACTTTCCCCTTTGTGGCACGCCCCGCGTGTCGATCGGATAGAGCGAAACGAAGGAAAAATGCGTGTCTCGTGACAGCCATGCGACTATAGATAGAACGCTATATTGCACGCAATGGCGTAGATACGGGGACGCGATTGGCGCCGGAGATTTCACGTGCTTGTTTCACACGTTTCGCATTCGCCCGCGTCGGCGTGGCCCATCGGGTTAATGGGATGCGAATGCCAACTTTTATTTCGAGGATAACTGGTCTTTACTCAGATGGTGCTGACGGTCCTTTTTTTTCTTCTTCTCTCGTTCGCATTTTGCTACGATTTCTCTCGGTGAAGATAGAATTTCGTTTCGGCGATTCTTTGTCGATGTAACTAATTAACGACGCGTCGTGAAACGAATGCAATGTTTGCAGAAAAGCCGGCGGTAGTGACGCAGAGCACCGACGATATTTTTAAAAGACGGACGTGTGTGCGCATTAAAATTCCATGAGAGAGCTCTGCGTTTCTGCGCAATAATTTTTGGAATAACAAACGACGCGCAGGTTTAAAAAGCGCGCGGGGGACGATAACGACGAGATATTCCGCGATATCTCATTCTTATCGGCTAATAAAAATCTTTGCTACACGCCAAATCAGCCTTATCTGTTGCTACCTACTTTCGAGTAAGCTTTATGCATTCTCGCGTGGTGGCGCAATTACAGGTGATTAGTCGGCGTGATTAAAGGCGCCGCGTCTGAAATTATGGTAATTCGACGATCTGTTTTTGTTTATGCGATTATAGAGTTCTTATCGGGATGGGCCCATTCTCGTATTCGTCGATGCATTGAAATTTGCAGTCGCAGGAGTGCACAGTAGTGCGCAATATTTACGGGTATAGTACATTCGTCGAAGTTCATTAGTTTTATTCTTTACGATCTTTTTGTGTCCGAAGTAATTGTTTATTTGCTCGGGCAATTGAGTGGTCGGAAAATACGGCGAGGACATACGCCGTATAATAATATCCTAGTCAGAGTTTGTTTTCGCTGTTCGTTACCGTGTTCAAACAAGTTAAAAGGTTAGTTTCTGAAAGGTGGGTGGTAATTAATTACTTTATTAACGCTTCGTATGAGAGTGCAACCAAACTTGCCGTCAAATTACGAACATATACATGGATCGCCCCCGTTGGGATAAAATGTGAAAGAAAAGGTTGCGGCCTATCTCATTAGTCGCTCTCACAATTCAGAAATCGTCTCACCATTTTTTAAACGATCTGTACACGCTACTCCAGAACATCGTAGCTCTTTCCCCCTTGTCTTCAGTATCGATATTTGTTTCCTTTTTTTTTTTATCAGACACAAAGAACAAACGTTATTGCGATATAAACTTTCCATACGAGCACGCGGTTTAAAGGTCGTATCCCCCGTCGAAAGAATTCGCTTCCATAGACACGCCCAGGCGTGAATGTTCACGAAACGACTGTCGCGGCCGATAAGAAGTCTTCGCTTCCACCTGCAGTTTTTCGACAAAAATCTTGCTACCATCTTTGTGGTATCGCGTTTCAGTTCTTTTTCGTTGATGCACGTGCTCTTGACGATTCTTCGATTAATTCCAAGCTACTCCGTTTAATCATTCGACGCCTGTGAAATATTGAGGTGAGGCAAGGTCTTCAATCACGTGCGGCTCAACAGTTGAAGTGGTCAATGTAATTGGACTTGCGGCAAGAAAGTTCTTGTTCTGAATTAAATCTTGCGGGATGGAAAAGTTGTCGCGTGTTGTTTCCCTGATTGCGGAACTTTCAAGGAAAAGTTTCTCGCGGTGGAGTTTCACTTGGTCCGATGGACGGTCAGTGGTTCGCGCTGAGCGTATTGTTTGTTTTCGCGAATAGGTCCTCCTCTGATCCCTTTAATTTAAAGTTGCGACAAAGACGCGCGTGCGCTCCGGAAAGAAAAAGGCGAGATAACGTTCATTCAGCTAATAATAGTGGTTATCGACGAGAGGTATTTCAGGATGGAGTTTTATTTCGAACATCAGATTATTATATATACGTATTCCCTCTGTTTCCTCGGAGTGGTGACCCGCGTTGTAGGCGCACGGAGGGAAAAAGATTTCTCTCTTTTACCGTACCCGTCTTTCCTCGTCGTCTAGAGTCTAGACTATTACGTTTCTCCGAAGAAATTGCCTGGCGCCTTAATAGAGGTTGCGGGGACCAGCGTCGTTCCTCTCGTTCATTTTACTTATATAGAGGAGAACCGGCGAACCACTGGAATCGCTATCAATCGTCGTCCAAGTATTGATTTCCACGGAAACCAGTTACATACACCGCGGTAATCCGAACTCGCAACCCATATCCGTTTGATACCATTCGATAGATGACGGCGCACCTATTTTTCTCTCTTTTCGCGTAAATATTGCCCGCGACGCGTATCATTTTCTTCCGTTCTTTGTCGCGTCCATGATCGTTCGTTAACCGTCGCCAGTTATTTCACTCGCAGCAGCCCTGTTAGAGTCTGTAAGAATTTCTGGGACCGCGTTAACGACATCGAAAAACTTCGGTGCTGTGAATCCGGAATTCGTGAACCGAAGGATTGCATAATCGGTCGCAGAAGTTTGTAACGTCATTAGTTAATGTGCGTGCGTGTTCTTTTTAACTACGAGCAACCAGGTGGGTGATTAAACAAGGGAGACCTGGCGTTATTCGTATGGTAACCGATCGTGGCTCCGCTTGTCGGCGGTACACAGGTCACCCATGCAAATTTAAATATGAAGCGAAGGCATTGAATGCACACTTCAAAGACTCGCAATTGAATAAATCTTCGAAATAGCTCGCCTGTTGACAGGCGATACGACGGCGAAGAAGCAGACAGCAATAAGGTAGTAAAGGTAGTTAACAGATCGATTTTCAACGCGGACTGAATTATTTATGATTCCTTCGTGTCAAGCTTTTCTTCGTTTTCACGATAATACCGATTGGAATTTCAGTGCATGTGGCACAATACCAACCAAGGTCTTATCGAGTCGTCCTAAAAATGTTCTGGTTCTAACCGTGAGATGGAAAGTTTCCTATTGGTTTTTTCCAAACAGATACGAATATCAGTATCGAGGTCAATTTTGGCCTGCAAGGTGAAGTCCTCGATCGAACGGGTGTCGTTTCTTCTCTCTAATAACGTTCACCTGTGGAATTAGACGTTACTCTCTCTTTCGTGCTGCCAAGGGAATACACAGCTCTTCCCGTTGTAAATCGATGGATTCACGAGTTTTCTGGGTATTGTTCGCCTCAAGATACCTGCACGGTGGGTCAAATCGAACTCACAGAAATCTAGAACCTAGTATATGTAACTTCTCGTATATAAACGAATACCTTTTAATTCATAAAAAAGTTACCCGACTAAAAAAAAATTGTCGCTAATTTGATCTATTGTTGATCGCTTTAGACCGATCAGTCGAACCATCCCTTATTTTTCGAAACGTCTGCCAGGCGCACGCGGTTGCCCCAGGACTGCTACTCACAATGGATAGAAAGCGCCGGCCTATATTTGGCTCTCCGTCAGTTGCCAAGACGTGTTCAACGGCAGACGTACGGGATGAATCAACTAGTGGCGGCCCACTGTTAGATTTTCCATCGAGGTTCGCGTCCATCAAGAATCGAATTTCATTGATATTTTTGGCAGCGTCGCGACGCGTCGTACAGAATTTCCGATGAGCCTATAAACAACGCCTCCAGCCCCGTCGTCGTTGATGCGTTCCATTATTTTTGTGGAACTATTCGAACTCGTCCAGATAACGCGAGCGTGGGCTACGCGTTACATTATGCCTGCTGGGAACTGTTATCTCGTTGTCATTTAGTTTCATTGTTCGTTAATTCTGTGAAAAATTAATGGACGACAGGTCGACGCGAAAGTAGGTCGACGGTCCTCGTTCAATTCGCTAAAATTAACGCACGTTCGTTTCTTCTCGTTACAGAGGGACAAATCTAATTGTAGAGAACGCGCGTGGCCTGCACTGGTCGCGCAGCTGGATAAGCTGCTCAAGCAGGATTTTATTGAATTAGATTATCGAAAGATGCGGCTTCGTATCGATCATTTGCATGCCCGTCTTTGTCAACGCTTTACTCGCTGACCCATTTAATTGCTGCCGCGCCAACGGGTCGACGTTGTCCGTCGATTTTTTTTAAATATTCCCCGCCGGTTAAAATTCATCGCGATACCTACGGTGTCCCCTGCCTGATTATCATTCGCTTATAGCTTTTTATCGCGCCAAGCTTGAGTTACTTTCGTGCCGGTGGTTAAACATTCAAATAGGTTAAATATAATGGCTAGCTCGAATATTCAGCTTCATTATCCGACCATGTTTTTTAGATATTAGCCAATACTTACGTATCGCCCAGCATGGAATCTCCACCATGGATAATAATGAAAATCAATTTGTTCGAGCGCCGATCTGGCGTGCAAGGGGGAAGTCGAACGACGAAAACCATAAAATACGTAATAAGAAATTTAAATACATTTATATGATCACGAATTATTTAAAACACGAAACCTTTCTAATTGCCTCTGTTTAATATTGGTTACGTCAGGATATTAGAGTGCACTGTTTTCCGGCGGCGATCAACGGGAACGTCAGTTGAAAGATCGAGACCATGTGGAGAAATTAATATTCGTCGCAGGATTCACGGGGCTTGCGTGTACCGAAGTGTTGAGTAATCGCATTCCGCGACCGGTCGACGCATTTATTATTGGAATTCCTCGACACGGATGTCCGCGTGCGATCGACCGAGCGAATCAAACGCAGCGAATTTTATTGTGTTTCGACTACATGGCAAGTTGGACGGAACTTGACACCTACAAACGATCTATGAAGTCGTCGCGATTCATCGCGTGTAGCAGCGCCAGACGGGGCATCATTAGCACGTGGAACGCTAATGAGTCCGCCATACCTATCACAATACCTGTCCCGATACCGACTCGATGCTGCTCGTTAAACACGGACGATCCACGACCTACGACTGATAGCCTATATTCATGTAACGACGATCAAATGTATTTAATCGTCCCGTCGATCTTACGGTGAATCAAGCGTAGCTCATTTCGATATTAGCGGGCAACGATGTGTCATTATTAGTCATTATCGGAAATAATATCTGAGCCTGCGTAAAACCCCGCGGGCCTTTTGGTACACGGAGATTCAACATTTGCGTAAAACGTGGAACGTTGGTCTTGGTTCGCTGGCAAGCGGTTGCTCGCCAATCAAGATTTCGTGCAATCTATGCTCCGTAGGATAGCCGCTATTTCTGACGATAAATAGAACGTTCATAGATGCAAATTATTATTACACAGAAGCTATTATCTCTGTGTATTCCTTGGAACGCGTAGAATCACGCTGTAGATATAATTCTCCAAACACGCGCTCTATTTTTAACACCATTCTTCTGCGGGGAATCGTCGAACTGGATACGCATACTGCACGAAATGCAAAGTGAAAATTCAGTTTACACGCGAGCTTAGGTACACGCGCAATATGAATCTATTAGATGCAGGTCGAACCCATCGAATTATAGCACGCGACACCCACATAGCCATGAATAATGTATGGGCCAATAACGCGACGTACTCGACAGGAACCTTTTACCTACGGCGGAAATATATTCTGGATATACTGGGTGAACTGCCGTCACAAGAAATTTCCATAACGGAAAAATTCAATGAAACCCTTACGCTCCGGATCGCTCTTTCGCTTTCCTCTCCAGCCGTTCAATTATCTTTCGATTCGATTCGAGTCGACTGCGAATTTCGGAGTACGTACTATGATTCTCCCGGAGAACGGCTAGATATATCTGTTCAGAGGAGAGACGGATCGGTCTATTTGCCTCAAGGATTTCCAGGGGTCTGCACAGAAATTGCAGAATCCTCGCGTTGCTGCGCAGCAAACGACGGAGAGATATTATTCGACGAAGTTGAGTTGGTCGGACGCGTTTAAATATTTAAAGAATTGATCGAGCCCCGAGACCATGCCACGCGTTTCTTTCTTCGGCGATCCTATCTCCGCTTCGTTTATTCTTTTAACGCCAAAATTAGAGAGCAACACGTACTTGTGGAAATGTTGCAGAATCCATCGGGAACGATTAATTCTCGGCGGTGCCCGAACGTCGCGGAAACAAACGGAGCTCGCGAATATCATACGCGTATTGTGCATACGCGGTTCGCGTTCTCGTTGGATACGCGCATATACCGTAACGGCGGAAAATTGAATATTTATATCGACGGCGGGCTACCGAGATAAATATTTAAATTGCACGAGATCATTGGAAGTACGATACTCGCTCTCTTTCTTATTTTATTTTTACCTCTGGCCTTCGCGATTCCGTGCCGCGCTCGCGAAGCCAAGGTGAATGAGTCCGCTCTCCGCTTCACGCTCGCTCGCTTCTCCCCATCCGTATTTCCATATTACGTTAGGCATACGCGAACAACGACCGTCTTCCTGCGATATTCCTAACGCGAGTCTGTCATTTCTCGAGCGATGGCAATTTTTTTTTATCGCCGTCTAGCTTCCAGAACGAAGTTCCATTCGGCGTTTAGGCCGGGAAACGAGCTCAATTTCATCAGACTCTCGTGACCCAAGCGGACGGGACGTTACCCTTAATTTCGCCCCAAACGATCCTCCACTTTTTCTTTTAGACCGAGGGGTCATTATCCCTTTCGAATGTACCGGCATTTGGAAAGAACGTTTAAGTCTCCTTCGCGCCGGGAGCAAATTTTTACTTCAGCCCCGACGCGAATTGCATGCACGCGAACGTTAATTCGTCACGACGACGTGATTTCAACTTCGCTCATCGTTAAGACGATGAAAAATACGATTCGAGGCTGTTTCTAAAGGACAAAGCTTATTTATCGCCTGTTCTCGAGGCACGGCGATGCGCTTCATTAATCAAGGAAATGGCTGCGACACCGATGATTCCCTTTGATAGATTCGAGCAAAGCACCGGAACCAGTCGAAACGTTCCAGTAGATGGTATATCGCTGGGGCATCGCCTCGAATGTGAGCTAATTGCGTCGCTGTTAATTACGCCTTTAGTTTGTTACGCGCACGTTGATCGTGCACCTAGCCCGGCCCGACCTGGAGCTGCTCAAAGCGATTCCTTTCATCGACGTTATAATATTAACCTTGTTAATCGTTTTCCGTTCTCGGCAGAGAAGGAACGTCGACGTGCAGTTCCCTTTACCTCCTCCCTTTTTCGCCTTTTATGCTCTTTGCTTCTTTGCTATTAAATAAAGACGCGGAAATTTATATAGTATATACGTTTGAATGCGCCCTTTATTTCAGGGTGGAACAATTCTCCGTTCGCGATCAAAGAAAGGGTTGGGTCACGGTGCATCGAGGGGAACGCTGCGAGGTTGGCATTTGGCGAATTTCTTTCTTCGCGAGGCAAACGAACGTTCCTTTCGTTATATGAAATTTATCGGTAGATTGCCAGATATATTTCTGGGGAAAATTAATACGCGCCTTAGAACGATTAGGATCGTTCGCTCGAATAAATTAATAACTGTGGAAAATTCTTTGAATCGGTATCAGCTGTCGTATGCGTGCGTAGCGTCCGTCGAATATTTTGTGAAGTGGCCGGATACTTTTCGAACACGTCACAGATATATTTATCTAAGGATTCGTAAAAAAGACAAAGCTTTCTTCGTTATCGCCGGTTATCTCGGCGTCGTTCTTCTTTTTGTTTCCCTTTCGTTACATCGACGGCCATTACGCGAAAATCTTGCGCTTATCTGACACCAGCGGATTAATCGTCACGATGCATTAATTCCAGCGATGAATACCCAGGCTCGATTATCAGCACGGTTGACGGTTTCCTGTAATTCGTTTAGTCCGGTAGCCGTCGAGTTTATCCGAAATTTATTAGCTCTCCCTTGCCAGTTCGTCGCAATCGATCGAACTTGCCGCGAACCAATGGGAACAGAGCGAAAGGGGAACGAAACCTTTCAAACTATCATCGAAATTATAGTGCCACTTTAGGGGGCAAAATTGAAACGTAGAGTGATCAACCCTTCGGCAGCATTGTAGACAGCAATTCCGTCAGATATATTCCGTATCTCCAAACGAGCCTCCATAATATCACCCCAATGTTTTCACCAATTCGGTGTTTTTTATTTTATTCAATTTTTATGTCCCCGAGGCAATTTGTTCCGCGTCTCTTTTGATCTGTCGTATTTTACGAGTCTCCGCTTCGTTTTTCTTCGCTGATTTAATTGAAGGTATGCCAGAGCTACACTGGAGTCGGACGCAGAGAATAATTACCAATCGATTGGCGCTCTCCCGTGAATCCGCCTGCGTCGTTTCGCGAAAGGGAAATGAAAGACTGAAATGTATTAAACGTGCCGTTCCTGTGTCAGTGGAACAAGCCCGATAGGTGAGAGGATTCAAAGAGAAACGCAGGAGAATGAAGAATTAAAGGCGCCGCGCCTACCTCGAAGACCCAGTCCCTTGTTAAATCGTTCGATGATCATTGTTCCCCGAGAATTTCGAACGAACCACTTTACGTCGAATTTCGCTCATTGATCCGATCGATTCCACCAACGCGCGACGAGTTTCTTGCACCCTCGATTATGCCTGATTTAATTGACCTGAATTTAATAAAAGGTTTCCTCAACTTTCCCGATTATCCGATTCGTTGGTATATTCAGTATTCGTTTTTATCCAACTTTCATATCTGCAGCTTAAATGCCTTTGCAATTCGATATCGAAGTTCTCCTATCAAATGGAACGCGATAACGCGACTCTTCGTGGTTATTAGTTAGCAACGCCTGTGGCTCTTATTATAAAAATGGCCGATGAAAAGCTGCACGTGAACGGGCGCAATTTGCGGCAACGTGCCGAGCGTAGAACCGGCGCAGGAATATTACGCATCCGCGGGTCTAGGCACATCGTTCCTAAATTTACCGAGGATCACGATAGCCTCAAAGTGGGCCACGATCTCGGGAGTAGCCGATGATCGGACGCCGCATCATTAGGAACGCTCCCACGACCTTACGCGCAGGTATATTTAAGTGGTCATGGGCCGAGTACTTGCGCGGTACACACAAAGCGTGACGTAGAGTTATATGCGTCAACACTCGATAAATAGATATAGGTGATTCCAGTGTACGCCAGCGTCAGTGATGAACGTCTGGTATCTCAAGGGAACTGCGAACCGACGTTTCCTGTACCTGGTGCGCGTGGCACGTGTCATCATTCGTTAATGAATTACTTTTTTTCGGAGCAATGAATCTTTTCTCGACGAGAAATAGGATAGAATCCTGGCCACGATATTAATAATAGATATTATCACGCCACGGAAGGATAATGTTAAAGGGCTGATAGTTTTCTTGCGGTTTTTATTTCTGTTGTATCTAGTGCACAGTCGATGACGGACGGTACAGGTGCACTTCGAAATACAGGAGTACGTACACGATACCGCAATTACCTGCGAGCCAGACGCGGGCCAGCTCGCGCGTAATATTCCTTTTATTAATTAATTACAACGTACGAGTAGTGGTACCGATGCTTCCATACGAGCTCGCCTACCCTTTGATCACTCGGTGGACGCGTTTAAGCCCGGCACAAAGTCAATCTTCATTAGGGAAGTCAAGTGTCTGTGAATAAATTTTTGCAAAATCTCTGTTCTCATAGTGTTCCGGAGTAATGGAAAATTTCGTTGCGCCAGACCTGCACAAGTGTTCAGAGTGGACTGTGCGAACGCCGGCCGGAGGAACGAACCGTGGACGCTTGCTTTCCATTATCGTACGATTAATCGACCGTTTTATTTGTTGAAAGTTGTGCGAAATTTTTTTACGTCACAGACTGTTTAAACATATTTCGATGGCCAGTGGAAACGACCAGCCCGCTGTCAAAAGGAAATATATACGGAAATGTACTGGCAAAAAACCTCCATTGTGGATGATTATTTTTTCTGCGAGTTACGACAACTGTGTATGCAAAAGCCTCCGAAATTCCGACAATTCCACTTTTATGAAGCAAATGCGGGCTCGTTCGAATACAATGAGTTTTTGCAATAGCATACGCTTTATTATATGTCGGGTTAAGTCTAAAATATTCTCTGCTTGACGTTACACAATAAATCTTGTATACCTTGAAAGATACGCAAAATTTATGCACGTGTTGTCTCGAGGTTGGTCATTAAAAAAAAAAAGAAGAAAATTACAATGAGATATTCAGACCTTTTTCAAACATGTACATTTTTACTTCAAAATCCAGAGAAGACAATTTTAAAGCTCTGTTCCGCCGTCAAGAGCAATTTTCTGCGAGGTGCTAACTTGCAAAAAAAAAAAGAGAGAGATATTCGAGTAAGATGAAGAAAGGGCCGGTTCCCAAGGTACACGTGCACCGAGTCTGTTATCAATTCTTGTTACGAACCCCTTGCTCTTCGTGTCGACCAGATTCTTCGACCGGTTGACTTTGCACGCTTCGTCGTGCTCGTGTCCTCGACATATTTATCGCGCGACAGGAATGTTCGCATCGCGGAGAAACGAGATGACGTTGGTCACTGA
Source organism: Nomada fucata (assembly GCA_948146005.1). NCBI lineage: Eukaryota > Metazoa > Arthropoda > Insecta > Hymenoptera > Apidae > Nomada > Nomada fucata. The sequence continues at coordinate 36,607,331 of OX411276.1, read as the reverse complement.
ATTCCACGATAAGTCTCGTTCCTCGTGTCGACAAGGTAATTGTTGAGTTATGAAATCTGTTATGACGTTTGCTGCGCGCTCTCGAGGTCTCTGACCTTTCACTTCCGGCCTGTCTCGGTCGCCTTCGATCGCATATCCCCGCTGAACAGTCTTCTGCGAAACGTTCCCATAGAAATTCGCCGGGCAGAGAGCGCTCGACGAGTTCTTAACGATTGCGGGTCAAAGTTCCCCGACGTTTTGCACCTGCGGAGGCGTTCTCACTTCGCGCACAGTTTTCATAAATCCCGCGATTATTGTGCCGCGCGTACGCTATGATTTATGAGCATATGCGTCCACCGTGCGCGTTGTATGCGCGTCAGCATCGTACTGGTGACAAGAAAATGAGATAGCGATGTTTCGTGGTCTAAACTACGTGCACCGTTTTACCAGATATTGCACTTTTCGAGGAGAATATATACGCACGTCGCATCGGTTTGTTTGCGCGTAAGCAGCTTTCGATATGCAACGAAAGTAACTTTCGATTGTACACGTTTTACAGTAAAACGTGTTACACGTACGCGAACGTACGGTGCAGCTACGCGGAGGTAACATTTGTAGGGGGAACGTATCGAATGGAAGGCCAAGATCGATTCAGAAATACTCGTGATGTAATATCCCGTCGCAATACCTTAAAGATTAAGGGTAATACGAGTGTCGGGCGTTGAAAGAGCAACACATGCACGCGAGTTATACCCCAGTCGACGCTCGTTCTCTCGTCACGGATTTATTTTCACTTTTCCCCTCACTTTTCACTTGCAATTCCCCCTCGGCTAGTACGCCGTCCGATCGCGGAGGCGTCTCGTGGAATTTCAGGATACCGCTTCGTTGGTCGACGTACGTCGACCTTCGGCTATGTGCCAGCGTGAAACCCGGGGGAATTCGAACCGGTTGAATGAAAGCCATTCCTGCGAATTGATTTTTTGTTCCATCGCCAACCAGCCCGTCCGAAATATTTTCGTTATGTCTACGGGCTTTGGCTACATTCCGCTAACTCAGCCGACCAGCGCCCGGTCTGTCAACGCACGGACGATACTACTCCGCCGCATAATTATTCCAAAGCTCCTCCAAATGCGCGCCGCCTCTATTTCTAGCTTTCGGACGTCCATCTCGTGTATATTAATTCTAGGGTATTTAAATAGTCTGATGTTAACCAGAGGCGTTCCCTAAACTATTTTCAAGACCCGACGAGTTAAAACATTGCGCGTTTCGGTAAATTTATACATTCATTTGGCCGATACTATCTCGATTGTTTTCTGCTACCGTCGAATGTATTCGCGTTGATATTCTAGCCGACTGCGGGATTCGCGAGCTTAAGGACGACCGTGATGTCTTGAATTAAATCTTCGTGCACGCGTAACACGTAGTGTGCAGCTAGTTTTGTACACACGGTTCTTAGGAAATCCGGCTGATTCGTTCGACAAGGCTTCCGACAACGCAGGTTGCAATTGCGCCGCATCGTTAGCATCGATGCTCATCGTCGTTGAAATACACGACACGCGCGTTTTAGTTTCAGGATTTACAGTATGTACGGATTCTGAGTAGCACGAGCTGTACACGGGCATGTATAAACAGATCAGGCGGAGTTAGGTAATGGTATTAGAGCTTTAATAGGATCGTGTGGTAGGACGATCAGATAACGAAGACTTATCGCTGATGAACAATAAATCGACAGTTTAATGTACACACGTGTTAATAATTTCGTTTTGTACAATTTCCCATTTAATGCCTCCGTTCCTTGGGTTTTCAATGCTCGGCCCAGATACGTATTAGAGAAAGTCTTCCTTCTACCGATGAATCGCGTATAATCAACATTTTTTACATAAATAGGTCTACCGGAATGTTCTGTCCGTTTTTCAATCCAAAGAAAATAATACATTTATTGATATTTGCCGAGCAACATCATTTCCATCGTTGCTAATGCAATTTCGAAACTTGAGATGATACTATCGGACAGGACTTCCCGGTGGGCCTAACATTTTCATATGGGAACGGTCCTTTAAACCTCAACCACCGAGTGCATACGTAAGTAGTCTGTTCTAGAGAGTGAAATAAAATTCAGAAGCCAGAATCAGAAGCGTGTAATTGACTGTCGGTTCGCAAATTGCCAGTCGATAGGTCCTTCGTTTCTTTTTCCTTCGCGCATGACAGGTCGACCCAATCTTCCAACGCGTTCCACGCTCCCCTGCAATTTACGTAGTTTCACTTTATTCCCGAGCATCCGGGGATACGCTCGCCCAGCTGAGCCCGTTTTCTTCGGCTATTGAATAATGATGCACCTGTTAACGCGCTCATACGCGAATTCCACTCGTCCAACATTTTCCTCTCCTCCGATCGGTCGATATCGGCTAATACCGTACTATGTACTCGAAGCGAAAGGCACGCGACAAGACTAACAATTAACCTGCCGATGATCGATCAACCGTCCGCGGAACATTAGCCTCCGTGAAATTCATTTTACAGTATTTTCAGGCTGGCCGCGCGTGTCGGTACGGCATAAAGAAAAATAACGGATGCATTAAAGCAATTGAAAGTCTCGTCGCGTGAAATTGTCACGGATCAGCGGCGCAAATACGCGGATATTCCGCTGGAATCGATTAATACGAATCTATCGGCACCGCTGTTCCCAACAGAAAAGCGTGGGTGAGAAACGGGCTCGAGTGGTCGTGTAATTACAACGAACGCCGGGCTTAAAGCACAGCCAGCGGTCTGACGGAGTACGGCATCACCTACTGACCTATACACGCATAGAGTCAGCATTAGCGCGTCTGTGCCTCGGGTTTATTTGCGTTTCATTGTAATCCGAGTTCATTCTCCTTTTGCTTTCTTTCGCCCCGTCGCTGGTCGCCTTGCTCGCCAATGAATGGACCGCGTGTGCACGCGTGCGTGCTGATTGTGTGAGCGTCGATCGACGAGATCTATCGTTCTCCTCTGCCGAGAATATTAATTGCTCCTAGGTGCGAACGAAGCTTCCTGTTGGCGAGTCATCGCAGTCGAGTGTGTATTGCTTTATCGAACTTGTCCCCGAGAGCGTGACGAACTCGGGAGCACCTCGGGCAACGGGGTTGCTTATCGATTATTCGGAGTCGATTTTCACCGTTGGTGAAACGGGAATCGCTTGGCGTTGTCGGCGGCGTTTTAACGGGCGCGTCAACGCGAACGCGTGGAATATAAACCCCTTCGCTGCGAGGGGCGTATATTTCTCGCGGTGTCGCGTATCTTCTTGTTACGAAAAATACATAGTTTCTTGCGAGCTTCGTTTCATTTTTCTTCGTCGCTCGCTACTTTGACCCACTCTTGTACCCTGTTATGCGCATAATATTCGAGTTCGCGATCTCTCGGCAGCGGGGCCCTCCTCCTTCCGTTCTTTTCCTTTTCTTTCGCGGCGGTTTCTCTAGCTGCGTTTCTCTTCCGTTGGCGAACCACGGAAGAAAGAGGGACGGGAAGTGGCTCGATACGGCTCCTTGAACTTGCACTTCGCACAATTGTTTCGCCCTTGTGAGTTAGCGGACATGTTTTTCATCGTTTTGCTGTCGAGTATTTTCCTTCTCTTCTCTTCTCCCTCTGAATGCAACGATGACATCAACCATTCAACCGAATATGCCTTACACTCGTCGCTGAACGGAGTACTCGCGCCTTTGAAAATTTCGTACACGAGTTTGTGGAGTCCTTGTTCAAATGTATTCGTAATCTATAGGTTCGAGAGTTTCGCGATTAATCGAGGGAAAGTTGTATTCCGTGGATTTCGCTCGTGTTGAAGGAGAAACACAGTGGCACGGATAATATCCGTGTTTGAAATTATTAATATATGTATATGTAGAAAATTGTGACGCGAAGACCGATTTATAATTATCGAACGTCAAGGTTCGTTTGCATTCTTTGGCTAACGTTGCTGTGCCTTTCGTGTTTCAGGCTCTGCGTCCGTGGAACAGAAAAACGGAAACGGCAGCACGAAGAGTAACAAAACGAATAACAATGGCGTCGAGGTGAACAGAAACGAGGAACAAAATGGTTCGGGCGACATTAAGAATCAAGCTAAGAAGAAGTCGAACGCACCTGGAGGCGGACCTCTGGTGCAGCAAACGTAAGTTTCTACCTTTTTCGACTGTCTCCCTGTGTTGGTCACCTAAAAGTCGCGAGGATTAAAGTGAACGAGTATAAACGTTGGAAGAAGAGCGGCTGCGTGTGCTCGTCTTTTGCCAGAAGACGTTTTGCTTATGAGCAGCCTTCTAATTAGAATGCCCTTCGGCCATCACTCGGGCCACGTTGCACAATATGTTATTCGCTAATAAACAATGCGAGCCGAATAGTTCCAATGCAAAATGACCGCGTAGTTAGTTGTTATCTTGAAACTTCGATGTCCTTTGCAGTGAATTAAAGAGTTGTTTTCTTTCCATCATCGATCAATCAAATTAATCGTAAGCAATATCGCGTACGCCCAAATCATTAATCATCCTCAATTTGCAATTTTACAGAGAGATATCTTCGAGTCAGCTCGACTTCTTCAAGATGCTCGACGAGAAAATCGAGAATGTAAGTCGCTTCTACAGAAAGCATAATTGGAAATAATACAGTCGACTCGGAAAGTAAGTCAACGATTGGTATTTTTGTGCAAATGAAAACGATATATGTAAACTTTTCTAACTTCTTCTTGCACGTGCTTGTACTATAAAGGATACATAAAAACATACAAATCGAGTCGACTGTATATTGAAAACTTCGCTGAATTTGTTTATCACCTTTCTTCGTTCCCCCGCGATCCACTGTGGCTAAACTTTCGATTTGTAAAAAACTCGTCAGCAGCTTCGAATTGCACGGTGTACTTTCTATTGCGTCGGCAAAATGCATTGGAATCAGGCCATGCAAAATAGATGTCCACTTAAGGCTTCGCCAACCTTGCGACAGCCTTGTCGGAATAATAATATTAATTTGCGCGATGCCGGGCAGTTGTAATTTTCGTCGACTATGGGATACGAATTTGCTCGACATTTCACCGACTGCGATATTCAACGGCCTTACACGTGTGCTTATGCTTTGAAGACGCTCCTCGTTCCTCGACGCCTTCATCTGATCGTTAGTATAATCTCGATCTCGCGTTGACTCCGTATGAAACAATGTCCGTTCGTAATGTTACGCTTAACGGCCGAGTGCGCGAAGGGCTGCAAATTGCTGAAGCGAAGCAACGAAAGCACCCTCGAAAGTCCCCAAAAGCTTTACAGATCGTTTATAACATAATCAATCGCGACCCTTTTATTTCGCACGGTTGACCGGAGCATTTAATTGTTCAATTTAGTCGCGATTCAGCCCAGTTTTTATTGTAGAGTAAGTATAGGGGCAAGGTACTAACGTTTTCGGAACATTCATTTCAGGGACCAGACTACGATGAAAGTCTCGACACGACCGCCAGTGCCGAACGAGTGTCCAGCCTTCTTCGTCAGTGGGAACTGGCCAGTGTTACGTGGTCGAGCCTTACCGATCTGAACAGCACGTCCCCCACAACGACGAAGAATCGTAACTCCGGATTAAACGAGTCCCGACAGAGTCTGAGCGCAAAGGATAGAGAAGGAATGAGAAACATAATTGGCGGTAGGCCTGAGAGCGCCCCAATTTACATGAGGAACGCGAATCGCGTGGATGGCCTTCACGAGACCCACAGTCCATCGCCAAACATGCCGAGACACGTGCTGGAGTCCATCACGCAGAGTCCAACGCAGAGCCTGAAGAACGTCACACCGCCCGGCTCCTCTCCCACCAGTCTACGTTATCAAGACAGTTACAAGGAGTGCAACGCCAATCAGCTGTCCGCGAAGAGCGTGAAGGTAGACTACGGTGCTCAGAATCCCGTGAACGGGGAATACGTGACGCAGCAGGCGCTGTATCGGGAACAGTATTTGCAACAAACTGGAATAATCAGTTCGCAATATTCGACCAGCTCGCCCGGTGGTAACGTCCTAAGGAACAATCCGTACGTGCAACAGTACCAGATCGCCAACCCTCAACACTTCACCGCCCCCAGGAAACGAAGCTTCAACGCTGCGCAAATGACGTGACCGGGCTGGCCGTGCACTACATACTAGATAAGACTGACACGTGCAACACGCGCATACATATGTACACACACACACGAACACACACATACACGTGCATACTTTAGGGGTCGAGAGGGAAAGAAATGGGCTCTTCGTGGAGGTGAAACTTAATTACGCGAACAGAAAGAAGGAGAGAGAGCCCATCGTGGCTGGAGACTGACCAACAGACGGAGAAGATACTACGGATATTTCTCCGTATGTTCCTAAATGATTCCGTACATTTTCGTTTGCGATCGGCTGTTAAGTAAGCTTCAATCACCCAACAGACACATATTGTGTGCTGCGGGCGCGAAATCCCTGCTTTTGGCCTAAAGGATTCATTGCGAACGTTATTAACGAGGGAAAGGAATAGCGGACAGATAGCGTCGTACCCCGCGTGAGTTCTTCTAAAATCTACTCAGAATTCTTCGCTATAAGTGCCAAAGTGCTACTGCGTGAGCAACCTTAAAGTGTCGCGGAAGAGGAAGAAGGAGAAAAGAAAGGGAGACATTATCCGTTGAACCAATACTCCGTTCTTTGTAATTCGTGTAAATGAAAATTGTTCGATGTGTATATGATATACATACATACATATAATATATATATTTTTTTTTCGGTCATACCTGTACTTCTGTTCTCTTTTCTAATCGGTTGCGTTTCAACGTGCCATTGGTATATGTATATTTCTATAAGGGAAAAAAAGAACAAAATGAAAAAAAAAATAACAAAAGAATCACACTCGAGTGAGGATTCTGCTCTAGCATTTTGTATAATTGTGTATTAGCGAGATATTCCAAGAGAGAGATATATACTTCACATATATACGTATGTATGCATTTATGTATGTATCTGAAGCATTGAAAAAAAAAAGAAAGATACAAAACGAAGAAAAGAGCAGGACGTAGGGATCTTACTTATACCGTGTATAGATTCACTGTATGTATTGTATGGATACAATTAACTTAAAGTGATGACTGTATATTTATATGTATGTTGACCATGTTAACGATATATATAGTTGATAATGAGAGTTTTATATTTCATGTTACGAATATGCTCTATATCGTGGAATACACTTAATCGGATTCGCTGCATCACTGTCGAACTCTAACAACTATATTTTGTTCCGTTGACGAACCAATTTTTTTTTTATAAATAAATTCGTAATTTTTCCCCAACGAAATTTGTATTATAAATTTGCCTGAATCAGTTGCGCCGACTAAAATACACACGAAAGGATTACATTAATGTAAAATCATTGACCCTCTTGAAAGGAGTACATAATATATTTTAGTAAGTATATTTTTACACATTGGCACCCAAGGATTAAACTTGGAAATGCGTGTATTAAACTGCGTTTCTATAATGCTAGCAACTTAAAAACCAGTGGAAAGGTGCGGTAATACCCGGAGATTGGTATGTAAGTTACTGTTTAATGTTTGTGAACAGGATTTTTGAGCCGCAAGAATAGTCGGCTAGCAGCCCCCGTGTAATCCTATTTAACACCTGAGTAATAAGATTTCTCTGGTCTGAAACCCCTTCGATACGAATCTAATTGCATTTATTTGTAGTTGCAATATGTACACTGCTTAAAGCCTGTTTACAACTTGACCCTGGTTGTTCCAGCAGGTTCAAGAATATGGCTTTTGTAGTTTAAAAGTTATAAACAATTTAAAAATCGGAGAAAATGCACTTCGGGTCCTTTCAATTATTTCTTTCAGTAAGCTCCACGTGACGGGACCTGGGCATTTAATTATTCGCTGTATAATTATTAAACGAGTTGTTGCACAATCTCACAGAACAGATAAGATACGTTTGGTAATTGTATGGAAAATAATTCGAACGAATAGACTGCGTATTGAACTTAGGATACAAAGTACAGTAGTGCCCGCTTAATGTTCGTTTTTCTCCCCAATTAATGCTTCCGGAATCATCCCCACCAATTCTTAGACCTCTCCGATGCATCGCGGATGGAGCGAGCATCCGAGTTATCTCAACTTGTGATTACCAATTACCCTCAATATATCTCACCAATACAGTCTAAACAAAGCGTACCGAGAAGCAAGCATGAACAATTACTGGTAAGTCAAATACCCGGATTGGGTTGAGTAGGTGTAGCCCTGAACCTTCTCTTTTATGAATCAAATACCCATCTGTATATTTTAATTGACAAATTAATTAATGTCTGCAAAGATATTTTTGAAACTACGCGGGTCTCTGCCGTATCTACAGTGGCTGCAATGTTACCGCCATCTATACAGGACTCCTTGAAACTACTCACGCCTGCTGTAGTATCGCCATCTATACAGTACTCCTTGAAACTACTCGCGCCGCTATGGTATCGCCGTCTATAGTGAACGCCAGGAAACTACCTGCAGATCTTACTTACCTTAAGTGTCGATATGGCAGAGGCCCAGTAGTTCTAGTCACCTGTGTACAGGTGGCGATACCAATACCCTTGGATAAAGCAGCATTACATCTAATTTCGGGCACGTCTGCATAGATGACAAAAATAGAGATCACTTTGGGTGTTGATAAGACAGGAATACGAGTGGTATGCAATTTCAAGTATCTCGTATCTACGCATCACATCTTCTATCTTAACCCCTGTAGTTCTTCTATTATAACTTCTGCATATAAAGTACGTAAATTTTAGTATAAGTTACATTGTACATTGTAAATTAACTGCTAAGAATAGTTCATAAGTATCAGCTTGTAATTTCAACATTTTTGTAACTTATGTATCTTCCTTAATTCATTTAAATGAATATCGAATGAAAAGAATTCTACTGCTCTCTTTATTTTAACACCTTATCTATCCTTGAAAAGACCTAATTCCAATACCTTAAACAAGTACTACCGTACAGGAACTTTAAATGCAAAGTTCACAAGCGGAGTACTTGTAAAAATAGACCTAAACATCATTAACTTTGCCGCTAATTGCTAAGGAATTAATACGGCTTGGTGGGAGCTCTCTACATTTAAGTTCTCGGAAATTCCTGGAATGTGACGTCATTTCTGAGAACGAATACCTCCTTGCATATCATATTTTCCTGATACAAATCCACGATTTTCAGCCAACATTTTCGCCAAAAACTCAGAAATTTCAACGCTCGGAAATTATTAGAATTCCAACACTACACAGTACCAAAGTAAAGGGGGGACAGGAAAGAGACAGTTAGAAGTGGATAAAGTTACAGCAACGAGACTATTATAGGTGAACAGCTTGCTTCTTTCCCTTTCAATTGACACCTCATACATTAAAAAATAACCACCAGAAGCAGAAATGTAAAATTTGTAAATCACATCGCTTTTTACAATCTGTCGGAAACAATGTCACACTATATAAGATATACTTGGCGCCATCTCGCGTTGCGGCTTATCGAGTAGATTTCTGCATCTCAAAAGCCAACTCTTTGAATTACCTTGTTAATTTAAACAATTGCGCTTTTCTGAGCTTGGAATTGGTCTTTTCTATTCAGACTGGTCTCAAATTAAAGCTACGAACCATAGCTATCTTCTCCAACAGTTTCAAAAATATGACATTTATGGTTTACAAGTTATAAACCATTAAAAAATCTTTGAAAATGCACTTTGGATCGATTCAATTATCTCGACCTCTTGATAAGAAATAAAAATGGTTGCCGGCAAAGTAGCCTTTGTAACAGGTATGTGATAAAAGAAGGCAAAATGAAAGGAGGAAGAAAACAAAAGATTTACAATAAAGAGATTCAACGGACATATAATTTTTTTTAATTATAGGTGCTGGAAGTGGTATTGGTAGAGAAGTATGCCGCATTTTGGCAAGAGAAGGGGCTAAAGTTATTGCTACCGACGTCAACTTAAAAAGGGCAGAAGACACCATTGCATCTTTAAATGGTTTGGTTGCTAACAATTATTAGTTCTAATCCGTTTCATCATAAATGATTAATGAAGTTACATCTGACGAATGTTTAGGTTGCAAACATTTGGCGCTAAAGGCTGAAGTTTCAGACGTAGAAAGTATTAAAGAAGCATTTCAAAATGTAAGAAGCAAATTTTCTACTGCACCAACTATTATAGTCAACTCTGCAGGCATCACACGCGACCAATTTATTTTAAAACTTACCATGGACAATTTTGATCAAGTTCTTAACGTGAATTTAAAGGGAACATTTTATACAATTCAAACAGCAGTGAAAGAAATGATTGATGCTGGCGTTAGCAAAGGTGGCTCGATTGTTAATGTAAGTTCTATCATTGGTAAAATTGGTAATATTGGCCAAGCTAATTATGCTGCATCAAAAGCTGGAGTAATAGCTCTGGCTCAAACTGCTTCCTTAGAGTTTGGACAGTAAGTAATAGAGCAACTATTGTCAAGTACATTGCATCTTTAAAGTAGGTTCGTAAAGTTATTATGTGTACACTGTTATTACAGATTTGGAATTCGTGTTAATACAGTTTTACCAGGCTTCATTCAAACTCCCATGACAGAAACTGTACCGGATAACGTGAAGGAATTGTTCCTGAAAAAGATTCCACTTGGTAGAATGGGAAAACCAGAAGAAGTGGCAGAGGTCATTACATTTTTAGCATCTAGTAAGAGCTCTTATATCAATCGTGCCACCATTGAAGTTACAGGAGGGTTGTATTAAATTTATATAATTTGAATATCGATGAACATATATGTATATTTCTCTACTTATGTTTGAAATGTGCTAAATAGGGGCAATTGCAATTACAAATGTTACAAATTGTTGAAAGTACTGTTATTAAATATATATATAGCTGGTAATTGTTCATATTATTTTTTCTTTCCCTTCAGTTTCTTTGCATGCCTGTGAGCTTTGTAATGCAGTTTTTTCTTTTCTTCAATGATCTCCTTATATTTACGCTTGTTATATTTAGAAAATTCTGCATCAGCCATAAGTTCGTCCACAATTGTTTTCTTGCGTTCTTTCTTTGTAAGACGTCCAGAATAGTAATCCGCAGGTGAATCCACAACCTTACCAATTTGAAAGTACCTTGGTAATGTTTTAAGATCATTCTTCTTGTAGAAATGTTTTGGGTCCAGGGCAGATCTCATTCGTAGAACCTGTAGGTCATTCTTAACCTCTGGTGTCAACTCAGGAGCACGCATATTAAACCAATTCTTCCCTTTTGTTTTAGAACGTTCTTTGCGCCTCTTAGCTTGTAATTGTTTCTTACTTAACTCGTAAGGTGGTACAGCTTGTAATTGCTCGAAACCAGGTTTTATAACACTCCTTTTAAGTATTTTATCTAATGGTGTCAATTCTTGTGCCAAAGGAGTTACGTCTGGCGCAGGTGGTCTTTTCCTACTTTTACCTGCCCTTGTCCAACCCATATCTTTCTCAAACTCGTCAAGATCAATGTCTTTGGTCTTATTATGGGCTGTCTGTTTTTTTGAACATTCATCTTCAAATAAATCTTCTTCGATATCAAAGAATTTCACCGGTTGTTTACCTGCCAAGTGGATGCACGAACAAAAATATTGTTTAGTACCCTGTCAATTATTTCTAACCCCAAAACAGGTTACAACTGAAAGCAGATTTAATTACCCGCATTTTCGAAGTCTATATCATCCTCGTCGCTTTCTATTAAACAATCACGTGTCGCCAAATCAACGTTGCCTCTTGTATCAATAATTATATCCATTTTTAAAATCAATTTCAGTTGTTTACTTCTTCGACATATTTCCACACGTGCAACCTATCGCTCCGTTTTGCAGCGCATTTCAGACTAGAGAATGGTATACTCCATCCTTCTTTTCTTTTACAAGAAAAACAAGGAAAGGATGAGGTACCACATGGTCCATGCTATGAGAATAATCGGACGTTTTGCGCATGCCCAACACCAAATCTGAAGTGTGTTTGTACATATGTATAATTTAAAAATAGTCAGAGTTTTCGAAGTAGACCAGTGTTCTTAAAAATTTGTCTATGATTTGTTACAGTTACTTTCGCAATTAACCGCCATACAATATATCATATGAAACGTAATTATTGCAAGTATGCGTTTAAAATAACACAACTTTTCGTCGAATTCTTATTGCGATGATTTCGCAAAAGATGAAATTTCTTGTTACGTAGAGACAATTGAAATGGCGGAAGGAAAGCAGCAATATATTACCGAACGAAATACTCTCTAAACGTAAGTTTAAAGAACATGAAATTGCGGTATCACGTGCAATGTGTGTATTAGGGGTAACAAAGTGGGAGACCAGATGCAGAGTATATCTGACGTTGCACGTAATCAGTAGTTACCAGTATCTATAAGACTAACGTGTTTGATCGTGATTCTAAATTTTCGTCGATGTGCTTTCGAAACATTGAATTCGTCCTGTGAAAAATAGATCTGTCAACTTTTTAAACAACAGGAAAGAATTTTGTATTTATGCGACAGCACGATCGAAGATAATTGAACCGATTGAAAGAACAAACAGTTTTCAACTAATTATGTTTGGTGTGCGTTCACTGATTTTGTTCCTTGTGTGCTGGGCAGTGGGTGGTCTGGAGTTGAGCAGAAAGTCCGCGCAATTTGATCCTCTCGAGTTACAAGGAAAACGTAATGTTTTGAAAAAAATTCGCAGTATCTCCTGGGAGGGCACCATGGACAGGGAGAAAGTGATTACGTCCAATATAACACGGGATATTATTAATCACCCGAGGGTACATTTGGACGACTTAAATATCTGGAACCCATATAACGTGGCGAAAATTTGGAGCCCCGATAAGCGTAAATTATTAAATGTTACGATAGATTGTGAAGAAGATATTACGGTTTACATGACGGCTATATTAGCGGGACAGCAATGGGCATTGAAAAGCAAGTAGAATTCATGGAATATACTAGTTTAAAATAATTCAAATTAATTGAAATATAGCGTGCAAACTACGAGGAAACGTTACCACATTATTTTCATTATACATATACGTATATAATATAATATATAATATAGATCGTGACAATCGAATAATATTTCAATATCTATTAATGTCCAGTAATTGTTGTATTTCTAATAACGCGAGGAAATAATAATTGTGCGATAACTCATATGACTCATACGTATAGGAAGTAGCTAGAGCACCTGTAGATCACCGGATTTGATCGATGAAACTTTCTTCGTAACCGGAAAACGATACGACACAAATATTGGTTGCACTTAATGGCTTGGAAACTCGTGCTTTACGGAAAGTTCAGCAAAGTAAAACATAATAGGCTGAAAAATTGCTTCCCCTAGTTTGCCAGGAAGTGAACGTTCCCGTAATAATACGATCTGCTCCACTAAAATTAAACCGCATCGTTGCTAATAACTATAATACCATCAGCGCGTACGTAATCGTACTTTTAACGTGCAGCCATTGAATCGCTGTCACGGTACAGATGGTCTTAATAGGATGCGGGGAACAAACATTCTATTCAAATCACGTCGAGAGAAACAGCATTGTGTTTTATGCGCTAGATCAGCTTTCTAAAATCGATTAAAAGAATCTACCGTAGTCTAATTCAATAGTTAAAGTTATATAAAGCTGTGGAGCTTTATACAATGGGACGTTGCGAGCAACACGAATCGCTTATTCATCGTTACACCCTTTCGTTTTTAAGCAACAACGAAATTATTTTCAGTGGTTGACGCGACTGGCAGATACACGTGGGGTTTATTTTCCGGCAATGTATTCTGGTTGGGTGCTGCGGATCAATGCAGGGAAATGGAAATGAAATTCGACGAATGGCAAAGAAACGCGAAACGGCAACATCAAGAGGGGATTCCACCATTTCCAGTCAGCATGACGTCGGCCACCCTAAATTTGACCGTCCATCGACCTCAACTGAACGAGGTGGTCGCATTTATCTATCATTAAAAGAAACTTTGATTTGTCTTTCGAAGCTTGGTGTTCACGACCCTCTTGAATTTTTCAGACATACAGAATTATTTTCGGACTCTGTTTGCCCGATTCGTGCAACGTTGGAGACACGGAGAAGCTTTTGTACTTTGCTCAGCGTCAACGCGGAAACGATTCCTCTGCGGAAATGGTAATCGATGGAATCCGAAATACTTCCGGGGGATATTTGTTTTCGGAGGATCCAATATTTTACGTCCTGATGTCTGTACAACTTTCGTCCATTGATTTGTCCACGATTCTGAGCAATATCAGGGAACTTCTACATATTTCACACGAATTTACAGAGTCGCATTCACCGTGGTACTTCTTTTTGTGATCCTGGGAACTTTCTACGACATTTCCCTCCGGTATCAAGTATTAACTACGGAGAAAAAAGGCCAAAGTACTGGAACTATAATGACGGAAATGAAAATGCTGAATCCGGGCGCGTCCGTTGAAAGTGAGATCACCATTGCTAATCTATGGTCGGTGAAAAAGCATAACGGTAGTTTAGGTAACGTGCGAAACTTTCAATTCATTCTCCCCATTGATGAACGAATTCAATTAACAAACGCTATTTATTTTCTTGCGTTTCGTAACTATAGATGTACAGAATTCAGATACCGTACCGAGGCCGTTATCGGAAGCACTACTATCCTTCAGTATACTGTTGAATCTATCGAAACTTTTTAGTCTGGCTGTTGGGGAAGATACTTTAGCTCCCATTCATGGTTTACGATTTTTATCGATGATTTGGATTATCTTGGTTCACACTTGTTTAACGGTGAACGTGATTTCCGGTATGCGAATACAAGAATTTATCAGTCGCACAAATGAATCATATTTAATAATCATATGTAACTTCCTCCTGCAGAAGGTGAAACGTTTAAGTCAAGCGCAGAGAACGATTTCCTATATCAGACCGTTAGTAACGGGACGTATGCCGTAGATACATTTTTTTTCATGAGGTACGAATAAAAAGTTAGCCTATTTTGTTCGCGTTATGTGCGTTATTTAGAATTCCTTTGCTCCAGCGGATGTCTGGTGTCATTTTTGTACTTCCGCACGATCACGAAAGATAATATGAGAAAGAAAAAGATGATAAGGGGAGCCAGTGGTCGGGTCCTTCAGTTTTTGGGAATGGTATGGTACCGTTATTTCCGTTTAACGCCTGTTTACCTCCTAGTGATCGGTCTCATCGAAGTATCTATGTCCTGGTACTACAGTCACACAATGCTCGATTTGTACACGATTGATTATAAAAATTGCCGAAAGTTCTGGTGGCGCAACGCTTTATACATTAACACTTACTTTCCAATGGACGAACGGGTGAGCGTGACTTAGGGTAAAATTATTTTTGCCTTCTTTATGAATAATGCGCTCAAGAATTGTACTGTTTCAACAGTGTATCGTGTGGAGCTGGTATTTAGCAAACGACACATTGTTTTATATCATTGGAATAAGTATTCTTATAATTGGAGCAAGGTATTGTATATGCGAGCCAATGCGTTCCTCGTTAAAAATGCAGTGCAATTGATTGGAGACATATATTTGGCAGGTTCCTTCTGTTTGCTGGAATTATGACAATCTCTATTCTGATCCTATCTTGGATTATTACTGCAATCATCACACTGAATGTGGAACATGTGCCAAGGTGAGACCTGTTTTGCATACATAATGTAAATTATGTTTAAAGATAATAATTGTACGGTGAAAAAAAAGGTAAGGCTAAAGATTTATATATGTATGTATGTAGCATTGGAGATCCATTCGCGCATTACGAAAGTCTGTACGACAAACCTTGGTCAAGGATTGGACCGTACCTTTTCGGAATGATGACAGGGTGGTACCTCTATAAATCCAATTGCAAATTGAAGATCAATAAAGTGAGCCTATCTACATCGTTTTGCGCAGGCAATAATACGTTGCAAAAATAAATACATATTTAGAGTGCAATTAATTCGCAAACAATTGATTCATTTCAATTGCATTATTCTACAAATCGGCAAATATATTCCGCCGGTATAATGATATTTATGGCACGGCGGTAATATAGCCCGCGTTAAGATCTATCGTAATCCACTTTCAGCATAATGATTTCTAATTGACGGGATAATGTGTTTAGTCAATGGTATGTGTCGTACTTCAATAAATTAATACGTCTCCTCTGTAATTGTAGACGATTACATTAATCCTTTGGCTCATCTTCTTTGCCATGATGCTAAGCATAGTGTACGGATTGTACGGAAATCGACTCACTCCGGTGCAGTCTGCACTGTACACTGCATTATCGCATTCCGGATGGGCGATTTCTGTAGGATGGATACTAATTGCATGCTGTACGGGGCATGGAGGTGGGTAACAAATGTTATACGAACTTGACAAATTGTTTTTAATAACTGAAATATTTCCAGGCGTAATAAATAATATTTTATCCTGGAAATATCTATATCCGCTTTCTAGATTAACTTATTGCGCATATTTGGTGCACCCCGCGATAATACGAGCGGTAGTGTTACATGGAGAATCATCGATTCATCTCACGCAAGGACTTGTGGTACTATGATCCTTCTCATTCTTCGTTATCTCAATTCCAATTTAATAATTTGATGATATGCAACTTGAATGACGATAGAGCAACGCGATTACCGATCGAGCAAACTCACTTTCCGAACGATCCTCCAGATCTCGACTCTTTCTACTATCGCGGTTTCCTCCCTTCCATTTTCCCTTCTTATTTCCCACTCTTGGATTTATTAATCCCCTACCACTTTCCCGCATTTCATTTCTTTATTCCCCTTTCACTCCTTACTGCCTGAGAAAGTGTTCCTCGTGTCGAGCGAGAAGCAAAATTTCGTCCTCGAGCAGTACTACTTTTATCCCCTATTGTAGTAAACCTTGGCATGGTCTAAATGAAATTTGTTAATGTCTTGCAGGCAATATTGTTCATGGGATTCACGATAGCATCGTACGCTGTATCATTGTTCATCAGTTTAATCTTCGAAGCTCCTATGGTGTCCTTACTCAGAATAGTTCATCCATTACGACAGTGGAAGAAAACCAAGTAACAATAATAAGGACTATTCAGTCGCAGTCAACTTTCAATTACTAGTACATGCTCGTCGGCCGACAAAGTTTTTACATAATATATTCTTGTAATATAGAGAGAGACATGTGTTATTTTGCTACTCTACTTTCTTATTAATATTAGATATACCATTCGTGATTGCTCGACGTAAACATTATGTAAGAAATATTTGAAAAAATGAGTTTTACTTGCACTTGCTGAACATGGTTATCTAAAAGAGTAAAAAACGGATCATGAGCACTTCCTGAATAGACAAGGCCTTTCTGCAGTACAAACTTCACTCCTTTTCACAGATAAATCATATTAATTTTAGAAATAATTAAATCCATATAAATAGACTTGTAAGAATGAAAAATTGCCGTGTTTTTTTTTTTTTGGAGAGTTGCTTTTTTTAGCTAGCACGAAGCGCACTCCAAATTAAGTATCTAAAGACTCGTCGACCTTCCCCCGAATCACCTTGAATTAAGTTTATCAGACGAAATACATGCCGATATACTAGGCCCAGCGGCATGGAACTCGTCAGCACATACTCAAATATATTATTCTCTACTCTGGACGGTTTGCCGATTTTGCGATGAAAAAAAAACCAAGCCATTCTCGATGAAAGAAAGAATTGTTCGAAAAAGAAAGGTCAATTTCATCAAGGACATACTGCCAATTCTCGGCTAGACGAATCCAAATTTTATTTTTAGTTCCAAAGATCCTTAACCCAGCGTGACAGATAGAAACTTGTTTTTCTGAGAAAAAGATGAACCAACATCTTTTTTTTCCTCCCTTTTGCCCCGACCAATTTCACTCTCCAACGAGGTTTACATCACAGAGCAAATATGTGGCCTGGACGAAAGAGAAATTCCAGATTATAAAGCCTCCGCAATAATTATCGCAAAAAAGAAGTTTCCGTAATGATCGCATATATATTTTTATCGACGCGCGTTCAGCAAAAACGAAGCGTAATCGTGGCATCCGTAACATTCACTTCGATTACCGCTTAATTTAAATATTAGACTATCCGTGACAGTACGGGTTCGAAGTCCATAGATAGCTGGATTGATATTCGTAGAATGTCCCAGAAAAACGGTAACGAACAGATTCAGAAACCCTACAACACCATAATAATGTGAGCGCATGACAGGAAAGAAGCTACCACGCGACGCGCCTGTTGAATACCTACTTTTCACGCAACACGCGTTTTATAATAACGCGTGCTACGAATACAATTCTCCGGTGTTCTTGTTAGAACTTATGTTAATGACTTTCTCGACGTAACTGTTGAAAATACAACTGTTAACTTTCGATCGGGGATGGATCACAAACGATTGCAACGATTGATTACAGGTAGAAGAAGATTCGTGTCTTTATTGTCATTACAGTTTTTCGACTGTGGGCGTGCAAGATTACCAACGCAAATTATACGGGAGGATGGTGAATGCCGGTAATGCCGGCAAGAGAAGAAAACGAATTTCAGCACGACTGAGCAACCAATGACAGCGTTTGACGAAAGTGCTACGCCGAAGAAAGAGAAACACACCTCTAATAGTATGAAATTTCCCAGTGAAATCTCTGAAATAGTTTCGGTTTCAGACGAGTCATGCAAATCCACAGTTTTAGGCGAATTCATGCGAATCTGTAAATCAATCGATTCATATCGATATCCGAACGAAGGAAAAATTAATTTTCACACAGAGCACCGGCCATTAAAATATTCACCGTCAAAAATTGATAGTGGCGAAGCAGATACGAAGGTCGGTCGCTGTTTAAAGATCCTCATCCGTGCAGCCTTAAAAACATATCTGGCTTTATGTAAGCTTCCTAATTTTAATGTGCCAAAATCTCGCTTCCTTCCTTCTTTTTATACCGCGACCGAGAAACAACGTTCAACATTGTTTATTACTTTACAGCGTTGTAGCAGCTATTCAAGTTCCGTCATACATCATTTACAGTCGAAGCACCTTGGCCCGACAGATATTTCACATTCAAAATACTTCTTTTTATTCATAAATGCGTTCCTTCCATGGTAACTGAAGTAAGAAGGAAGAAAAAATGGGAAAAAAATAAAAGGAATAAAAAATGTTGGACAGTTTTCATAAAAAGAAGCAGCCGCGCCACCCGAAACGAACTATCCTTTACTTGTCTCTCGTGTTCCGTTGGCGGGCACGAAATTATGCTAACTACTAGTTCTTATAGACAGCATGTACATATCGACCTAAGGTGTCCGCCACTGGCACTCACTTTTCAATATGGGGAGGTTTCTCCCCACCATTTGCCCGCACTTTCATTACTACCAAGATATTCATCCGGCGAAGCCATTTTTCTACCATTTCCAGCCTCGTCGTTCGAAGTGATTCTTGCCCATCAAGTAACGAGAAGCCACGGGAAAGAGAGGACACCGCGCTTAGGACGTCCGCGAACTATCTAAGGCCGGCCAATCGGCCGGGCAAAGTGGTACACACTCTCCCTTTCCTCGTTGCTTTCCCAAAAGCATGATAACCAGAACGGAAAGGTTTGAAGAAGACATTCTATGGAAGAATTCGAAAATGCGGCTACAAAGCTTCACGTGACTCCGGAGGAGCTCAGAGTATCAAGATCATTTCCTGTGCTCGCATCGGTGACGAAGGGAACGCGCAATCGACTTAGTGAAAAGGTTTCCTTCCATTTGAAACTGCAGAACGAAACTGTGGATTGTGATTAGAAATTGTTCTCCCCTGTGATATATTTGACAGTCGTTGATCAACTTTTTCTACGAATATCGGGCAAGAGTAAGGAGTACGAATTAATGTGTGCGCAAGGAGCTCGAAGAATCTGACAAGCATCAAGCCTGTCGACGATGTTAGAACTTGGATCATGATTAGCTGAGATTAATCGATCGACGAACAATTTTATTTGATACGGTGCCTGGTGTGAGCATAAATCGAATGAAAATGTATTACATGTGGGTTTTCGCAGTCGTGGTCGCAGTCTCCTGCGGCGTGACATCTTCCTCGAAACTCTCGGAGAGTTTTCCACAGGATCGAGTAAGGATTTTAGGTGATATCGAAGAAATTCCGGATAGAAACTGGACCACATTAACGGAAGCGCTAGATATATTCAACGTGCGTTATCTTGCCAATAATTGGACCGAGGGAAGTTATCCTGTCCAGGAACGGTGCGCCAAAGACATCACAAGGTATATCGAGGGACTGAAGAAACACGAAGTATGGGCTCTAAAAGGTACGTTGAACCAGTCAAATTTATGCAAAAATTTCTGCTTTCGGTGATTGGCGCCCGAACAAATGTTTAATATTTAATTATTCATTAGGAGCTAACTGTAAGCATACATTTTCCTTTTTTTTTATCGCGCACCCGGTAGTGCGTCCTGTCTTATGAGTCAAAATTTATTGCACCAATAGAAAGTGTACGGAGTTAGGTGAAAACATACATAATTTCCGTGTCTCTTTCAAATTAGCGCTGCTTTCAAAAAATCGAATTATCAAACTACAAAAATAGAACTGGCGTAGAAATAAAGGAACAATTAGCTACATCGTACGAGTCGAACGAATATCAGAGCAGAATACAGATTACTCGCATCGAGGAGGAAATCGAAAGTTGATAGGTCATTGTTCGCAACTGCGGAAATTTGCCAGCAACGACTTCGTTAAAGCATCTGCCTTCCTTCGGACAGTTCCTTCTGCTTTGCCTACTTTCATCGTGAAATTTCACTTTTCGCGACACAAAGAACAGCATCGTGACGGCTTCTACGAGCGATACAACACGGCCTACAACGAATTGCTTTCAATGTTTCACTGTTTCCCTCGGTCAATGCCACTTTTCGCAAGAGGTTTACGTTGCGCCTTTTGGAAAGTTTCGTCGTGACCACCTGTCCGTTTTCTGTCCCTGTCTCATAATAGTCGAGCAAAACGAGCACAGCCATGCGTTACAATTTAATCACTCCCCCGTAAAATCTCCCAACACCGGGGATAATCTATAATTAAAGCATTCGTTCGAATGTACTGTCCGGTGTTCTTTCCATACAGAATACATTACACGTGAATAGCTAACTGATGCTCAATGAGTAATTGCTTTATCTTCTCATTTTTCATTAGAATTGTGCACACCGTGAGATTACATCGGTAAAGAATGCCATGCGACACACCAACCTCTACGCAACGGCTAAGAATAGAGTATGCTTCTTTTATAGAGCCCTCTATTACATTTAGGATCCTCTTATCGAACACCCCGTCCAGGTGTGGTACTTCTAGGTGAATGGGTTACATGTGTCGCTGTTGTCCCTTCGCCTTTGTATTACACATTGCAGCAAAAAAGAAATGCAATCATCACTATCCGACTGATCGTAGCAATCTAAACTTCTACACCAAAAAAGACTGTCTACTTGTTAGCATGCTTTTTTTTCTTCCCATTGTTAACTATGCGACGAGTTTACTAGAGTACAACGTGCAACGTTATTGGATGTTAACGCGGTGGACAAGTAGACACGAAACAGTTTGTTTTCTTTTTCGAACCACGATTTCGTGAGCGTTCGCTGAAAACTTTTACTCTTTTACAGTAGAATTTTTCCAGTGAAAGCGCAGGAAAATTGAACCGCGGTGAATTTTACATAGCATATATAACAGAAGAATTACTCTTATTACTTTCCCTTGTGCAAAGAGGAAGGAACATGTTGACCGATCAAATACTCCATTGGATAAACCAAACATTTCGCCTAAAGAGGAACAAACTGGTTTTTTGTCTCACACTTTCGACATATGTATTCCGTTACGAGGAAGAAGTCCTCGGCGAACGGATACTACCGGACAATTCGAGAAAGCAAGCCCTCGTTTGAAACAATTCCTGTTACAGAAGCTGGACTTCGTGCAATTTTCGCCTTTAGCGGAGAACGGTTGTTGCGCGAAATAGAAATCTACGAGTAACCCTTTCTCCCACCCCGGGGAAATTATTTGTCTAAAATTCTCCTTCGACGACGGCAAAATTATTCGATAGAAAGTTCGCCGGTATACTTGTTTCGGCCAACTAACTCCTTGCGAGCGGGAATAAACTTTCGTTAAAGCTCTATTATCCTGCGATGTTTATTGCTTCCGGTGAGAAATGTACGAGAACTCTGTCCGGTGAATTCACCCGAATTTCCAAGCGAAGGAAAAGTTCACGCAGCGAATATTCTTAACTTTCTCCTCTCGCGGAGGCGCGTGCACTATTATCAAATTTGTACAATTGTACGGAGAAAGGTGAAAGGTAGCCCGGGACGGCCACATGAAAACAACGCGCAGAGCCTCGCCGTTGCGACACTTCAAACGCTGCTCATTCGCGCACATTCCCGGCCGAGCATTATTCTACTACCTTTCGGTTCTGTTCAACTTCGACCCAATCCTCCGGTTTTCCAGCTTTGCCATATCCAGCTTAATCTCCACGTCCGATCGAAAATTACACCGAAAGACCGGATAGAACCTTGTCGAGTTAAATTTGAATAGAAATAGTGATGAAACGCGACGGAACGAACGGTTTCTTGCCTCTTAAAACGTCTCGTCACGTTATTTAATCCGGCGACAAGCTCTCGAATGGGCGATCCGTACAACTTCCGTGAACATCCCTCGCGTTTCGCGCAAAGGTAACGCTAGAAAGTTCGAAGGAAGACGCGTACGGAGAAACACGGTCGAAGTAGAAACCGCAGTAATTATTGAGATTACGTCACGCTGGATATAAAAACCGTCGGAGAAAGGATTACGTGGAAGCCGGGCTTGCAAACGCAACTTTCACGTAACGTCAGACTTTTCTTCCTTGGAGCTCGTTCGTTCCTGTATCTTGTCTCCTCTCTTTTTTTCTCCGCTCTTTTTCACGAACGTGTGTCATAACAGTTTGGCGAATAGTCATGTTAGAAAAGCTCCGCCCTCGTCGATCGCTTCCTACTTCGTGGGGCACGCCGTTCGCGATCCATCGGCCCGTGTGTTTGCCCTCGACGACTATACACACACCGTTTTACATCGTATGTAATATCGTTATATCGCGTTTAGATTACAGTCGGTGATTAATGTTTCGGGCCCGGGGATTATGTAAACGGATATTCCCTTATGTACTTTCTACGTGTCTCCCCCGAACAGGTTTCCTTTCGTGCAAACTTGCACAGCCAACTAGAGCGCCCTGAGCCAGCGTCTGATTTATTGAGCTCGAAGCATCGTCGGAGTCTAATTGAAATGACTGGAAATCGAGGTGGTCCGAACGGAGGAGACGCGCGGAGACGAATTTTTGTTCCTGTGTTACCGCGAGTTAGCGTGCATTCATAAAAAAGAAAAAAGTATTGGAAGAGTAGAAAGTAGCGGCGTTCGAAAGTTGTGCAACAGCCTAAATACATTCCTACGTGTTTTGTATCGCGTACCGCGGTCTTTCAATTAACGAACCGCCTATTTGAATTAGCTGAGTAGAGGGAACAGCGTGCGTGCAAATGAACCCAGCAATTTGTTTGACACAATTTCCACTCGTAGAATTTCTTGCCAGCAAAGGAATCGAATGCTGAATGTTACGAGCGACGCGCAATAAACCTTTGAATCGTATGTTTCCAGTCGTACATAAATATTCGCCTGGAAGGATCAACGACTAGTAGTATTCGGCCGAAAAATCGATGCGAGTCAATGAAGCATAAATAGTTTCGACCGATTTCGTTTACCAAATAGACCGAACAATTTTGAGACGCCAACGAATGCAATCGAGAGAAGTTTTCCCTGCCTGCTCGCCATTTATGGGACACCTACGAAACGCAGCAAAGATTGCAACAACGGTACAATACCGTAGGACTTGTGCATCGCGCGTGACACTAGTTTCACTTTCCTCGCGTCAAAAAGGAAGCAGCCGAACGTATCTATAATTGTATTCCGAGGTCGGTCTACGAGCCGCGATGCGATCGATTAATGAACGCATCTTCGAATCACCGATACGTTTTTTTTCCCCGTTCAAATCACCGGTTTGCCGTGTAAAACCTGTTGTATGGCTGCGTTGATTGGTTCGCACGAAACGGGCCAGAGAAGCACGAATTTCTATAGAGCGTAGGAAGATCCACCGTAGAAAATCTCGGTTAAAGACACGCGGTTAGAATGTTTGCGATGTGGACGACGCTTCAAAATCAAACACATTCGGATAGGCTTACATTAATATTGCAACACGATGAACCATGTAAAGGAGAGGCTTTCTCTTTCCAAATTACTTTCCCCGGCAGACTGTTCGAAACGTGCTAGACGGTGGCAGGTGTTGGTGTTGACGGCGGAAGTAAATAACTACACATTCGAACGCGGCCGTTAATCGACAATATTTCTAATCGCGATGGAAAACCACTCACACCGTGACAAAATGCTAATCACCAAGGAAACTTCGGATTATTCCGCTTTTGGTTTACGATTTTGTTTACGCCAATTTTCCATATACAAATCTATTAGCGAGATTATTGGTCGTTCACTCCGAAGTACAAGGTTAAACCAATTACGCTCGCGGCTCGATCGAAACCTCCGCTTCTTGAAATCTTAACGCCTTGAAACTCGATGCTCCAACAGCTAAATAGAATCTCTATTTGGCTCGGTTTAAACGATGATGCACGATCCGAATATTAACGAAGACTTCGGAACGATCGCAGTACTTCGCACGAACCATTGCTTAGACGCCAATAAAAACTGTTTTCCTTGTAATGTCGGATTAAACTGCATAGAAAAATACTCGCTCCATAATCGATCGACGAACGAAGAGCACGTACATCAGCGTTAGACCGCGGTTTTTCCGTATAGCTTTTTCCAGCAGCCCTTGATCTTTGGCAAGGATACCTCGGCCATGAGCGCAGTGCGCGAGGAGAGAGACCTTCTTGTAAACCGGTCATATCGAATTGCCTTCTTGCGTCCAGTCGCAATTTCCTTTTTATCATTTTCAATGCCATCGTGTCGACCACCCTTCAAGTTGCACCGATGCCCTTCGAAGGAGACGTCGACTTCAACGAGGAATGAATCTTCAGCGTGGAATACTTCTCGAGACAAGACGGGCGAAAGTATTCTTCCAACAAACATATATGTGTGTGTATATATATATATACACACATATTGTTTCTGTTTCGAATTCATTCAAGAACACGAAATACGATGACGCGTTTGGCGAATTGTAGCGCCAGGTGTACCCGTGAATGAACTTTAATAAGATTGTATTCACGTTTCATTCTTTCACGAATGAAGGAGGAAACTACGTGGGTCACGTGCGGAAGAATGAACTTGACTTTGACTGTTCGACGCCGGATTGTGTCAGAGATCATCGTGGCACACACATGCGTAAAACCCATTGTTAAGCGTACATGATTCCACCTTTGTGCGAACAGAATCATAAATAAGATACCTGGCCGATGTCGGGATCGTGAATTGAGTAACATCGGTAGAATGCTCGGCGTACGGAGGATACCAAATAAAATGTGAGCAAGGTCAAGAATTATTTCTAAATCAGAATTCATCGATTCTTCCGTCTGTCCGGGGGAGGCTAATTCTACTGCGGCTGAGCCGGAGAAATAGGGATAAGTGAAACTCGGGCCGCGGCGTCTGCCCGATGGAGTAGCACGTTGGCGGAAATCAATTGCGAAATCTTTCAGGGAGAAACCTCGGTAAATCGGTTTTTGCGTGCAACGATGACGTCGTAGTTTATCGTGTAACCGCAATTTAACGTTGACGTAACGAACCCATGATTAGACCGCGTACCGTGCAACACGTACATACATGCCGGCCGATGGAAATGATCGGAACGTTGCCACGATGATCATGACGATTAGATAATATTACTTTCTTCTCGAATAGAAAGTCTTATTAGAGAATTGCTGAATTCGCGGCGCCCGATACGTGTTGTAACGTTTGGTAATGAAAATGATGTATTAGAACCGACGTTTTGCGAGCATTTTGTTATGAAAGTACGTACTTCGTGCGTCGAGCGACACAATATCGTGCTCGCGAAAGCGATAAAACGATAGAATGTTGTTTAACATGGGGGGAAACGAAGCTTCAGTTGCTCGAACAAGAAAAGATGACTCGGCGAACTCTAAGAAAACCGGGCATTACGAATTCTTTGTCACACGTCGATCATACATCTACAACCGCCTCCGCACTGAATTTGTAAACATACACGTGGGTTAGTTTTCGTTGGAATTTCATCCAGAGTGATCCGGAAATGGTCACTGGTTGAGCGGAGAGAAAGTGTTCAGACGGGCGAAGTGGGTCACCGGTTCCGACTAGCAAGACATCACGTATTAAAAAACGGGCACGTGCACCCGTTTCGTAAAGTTCCTCAAAAGATCGATACGCTGATCGATCGTATGTAATTCGCCTTATTTTCCAGCCGACGACGCTTCGGGAAGATACACCAACAGCTTCTTCTGGGGTAATTCGTACTACGTTGGATCGTCCACCCAGTGTGCTTACATCGACGAGGACTATGGACGAAAGAACGCGAAGACGCAACGCGAGTCGTCGATGGACGAAGTGGAAGAATTTAATACCGAGCCGCACAAAAGAATTAACGGGCTCAGTGGGAGCAATCTTTGGATCGAAGCGAAATTGGATAGATCTCCTTACAAAATGGGATTCTATATGATGACTATTTCAGTGAATGCCAGTCTGCCTACCGCGGTAAGCAATTACAAGTCCGGAAAATTTCGACCAACAATACACCTGTTAACGATTCCTGCAACTTTTAATTACAGACACGAACAATTTATCTCGGAGTTTGTCTGCCGTTCTCGTGCTCTGCCTCGGACGTCTCAACGATAACGAAACTCGCCGCGAGCGAACAGGCAGCGAAGCACTCCTCGATTGAAAAGATTCGAGATCAGCATGACATGTACAACATGTACGAGGATCCCGTATTCTGGATGCTATTGTACGTTCTATCGTGTTCGAAGTATCGAACGAACTAACGCGAGACCTTTGAATTGAAAGCATTGAAAACATTTTAGAGGCGCGACCGGTGTCGTTTTCGTCTTGATGATTATTGGCTCCGGATACGATATGTACGTAACAAGAAAATATACTCGCGGAAGGAACGTGATCTATGATTTGGAGAGGCACGCGAAACTCGAACAGCTGGCCGCCAGAAATGAGAAGTCTCTAAGTGGTAAGATGCGATACATTTGCGTTATTCTCTCGCTTCAAGCGTCCTTCCTGTAATGCTACTTCGCTTCGACGCGGCTCAAGAGCAACCGTAGCGTCATTTCAACCCCTTTCCCGAGAACAAAAGGGTGACTAACACTTACAGACTAGCACAGGACAAGGACAGTAGCAGAGACAGTGACACAGTTTTATTGTTATATTCCGTAGCTTTTCAAGGTAAGGTCTACCTTCCTGTTCCAGCGGCAGAAGCTATCATCAATGAACCTCAGTCGTTGGCGGTTAATAACAACAATGATCACGAAGGTAGCCTACGATCAGATAGTCCGGATGGGCACAAATTCAGTAAGTGTTAGCTTGGAATGAGAAACCAGCAAGATTATTGGTGCGTTAGCGGGTCAAGGTTCGTATAGTACAAGTTATTGAATTTCCAGGTGTTTTCGAAGAATTATTGCTTTCCTTCTCCGTTCCGGCTAATGTGAAAATCATTTGCGACAACAAAGTTGGAGGGGACACAATCAGTACTGTACATGGTCTCAGAGCAATATCGATGGCATGGGTTATCCTAGGCCACACCTGCATCACAGCATTCAAGTATTCCGATAATATGGAATACCGAAAGGTCGTAGAAAAAAAGTTTCTATTTCAAACGATCACGAACGGAGCTTTCAGCGTCGACACGTTTTTCTTTATGGGCGGACTGCTCGTAAGCTTCCTGTACTTTCGTACGAACGCGAAAGGAGACTTGAACAAACTTACACAGGGTACACGGGGTTTCGTTGCTGGCGGTCTAAAATTCATCGGTCTACTGTTGTACCGATTTTGTAGACTTACGGCTCCCTATATGTTTGTATTGGGATTAGTTCAGATTGCAATGAAATGGTTCCATTCGAACTCTGTTTTCGAACCACCGACCGCGGATCATTCTAATTGTGCCAACTATTGGTGGAGGAATTTACTCTATATCAATACCTTATTCCCAGTCGATCAAATGGTAAGTTCTCGGATTGAATTTCAAAATTCGAAATCGTATCGATGAAACGTCGAATTTACAAATGAATTGTTATATGATATATTAGCTGTCGATTAAAATTAATTTTCAACGTCTCATTTCTCTCTAGTGTATGATTTGGAGCTGGTACGTTGCGGATGACACTCAATTCTACATTGTTGGCGCTGTGATACTGGTGTTAGCAACAAACCACTTCAAAATTGCTACCTTCCTGATGTCCGCATTGCTGCTTAGCTCCTGGTTGACAACCGGTTACATTGCTTTAGTGAACAATCACATGCCAAGCTCCGACGATCCCTTGGCACTGTTCGATAAAATCTATGATAAACCATGGACTAGACTAGGTCCTTATTTCATAGGCATGTCGATGGGATACTTCCTTTTTAAGATTGATTGTAAAATTAAAATGTCCAAGGTGCGCAGAAATATTTTCAGCGAAGAACTTCCAAAGATAATGATTCTATTTTAGAAAATATTTGATTTTCTTTTTAGACGACCGTCTGTGTAGGCTGGCTTCTATGTTCAGCGTGTCTTTTAAGTCTGTTATATGGTTTATACGAAGCCGAACTAAGCCCAATAATGGCGGCTGCTTATTCCTCATTAAGTCACAGCGTTTGGGCAGTGGGTTTATCCTGGATCGTTGTTGCATGCAGCACAGGCTACGGAGGTAAACATTTGCTCGCCATAATAATCATAAAACTACAAATATACCAAACCATTAATCCTTCTTTTTTAAACACTTTAATCTTGAATGGTTATAGGATACGTGAACAGTATTCTATCGGCACCGATTTTGTATCCAGTCAGTAGAATAACATATTGCGCTTATTTGGTACATCCACTTGTTATTCGATTAACAGCTATGAATTTGGATTCGCCGTTTCATTTAGGAAATTATACCATGGTAAGTCAGTCGTAAAATGCGAAAGCCATTTTCTATTTGCAATTGTCAATCATTTTTATCACAATATACGTTTCAGATGATCACGTTTTTCGGTCAATTGGTTCTATCTTATATATTATCGTTCATCATATCGTTATCCTTCGAAGCTCCTATCGTAAGCATGTTAAAAATACTTTCCCCGAAAAAGCGGAAGCGCATACAGTAAGGAAGTGACATAGATGTGTTATGCATAACGTGTTTCGTAAAATTATTTATGTTTTTATTGTAGTTAATGTAAAAAATTGATGGAGAAGTGAGAAAACATCGACATATTACAAACATGTAATCTTAACATTACTATGTATTGTTACATATAAAATAAATTATTTGCCTTTGTATATCTGCATCCACCATCACACAACAAAATATTTTCCTTGCTTATACATATACCAATGTATTTCTTTTTATATATGGCAATGGTTAAAGGAATAACATATCTTACAGACCTCCTTCTACTGCAACTTCTGTATTGATTTCAACATAAAATGGTCCTTGAGTCACAAAGTCCCTAAATCTTTGCATTTTATCTGCATCAAATATGTCTGGTTCGGCTTCAATTAGCCGCTTTACTACTTCATACTTGGCTTCCTTGCATTCCTTAAAGGATTCGCTATTTCTATCCAATAAAAACTCCACGAGACCTGGATAAGTTGATATATATTCTTGACCCCATACTTGAGATGCTAGGACCGCCAATACCTCTAAGCCTGCTTGCCTAATATCTGCAAATGGTTGCCTACATAATCCTACCACCATGCCCAATGGATCATCGCACATACAATTGAACCACGATTTTGTCAAGGACAATATTCTATTATCCTGTTCAGCCTTTTGTACGTCAAGTATGAGAGCCAGATTGTTCAGTCCACGAATTCTTAAGTCTGTAGGCATCCTCTGTATCACCTCGGTAATTTTCTTCAATGCGCAAGGCATCGCGTCTCCCAAAGCATGCAAAGCATATTTACCCTCTGCGCGCATAGATACATGTCCCAGTGTATCTAAAGCAACGCCAAGAATAGCTTGGTCTCCGCTTTCTATTACCTCAAACAATGCAGAAACGACAACTGGATACTTTGAAAAAATCTCATTTGGCCAATAACGGGCAACATTCCCAAAAAACTTCATTAAACCGGGAATCAATAAATTTGACAGCGGATTTTCATTAGCCTGTACTATTTTTTGTACCAGCTTCCTTAAAACATCTTGCTGCTCTAAATAACATAGCCCTTCTTCGGTTAATGCCAATTGTGTCAAAATTTCTAATGTATTTACTTGTATCAGTATGTCGTCATTTTCGAGAATTTCAAATAAACTATTTAAGAATCCGGATTGCACAGAGGCTTCCAGACCTTCCTTCGATGACTTTGCAACGTCCACAACAACTTCGTATATACGAAAGCTAGTAGTATCATTTTTTACTATTAATCTAGCAAAACTTCTCAATAGGTCACCTGTGTATAAAATTTGAAGGCCGTTTGGATTTTTACCAATTCCCTTCATTATACACATTGCGCATTTAGCTACCATTAAATTGTCATCTCCGATTCTATTTATAACAGCAACCAACAAACTAACATCCGTTAGCACCAATGCTATCTTTTGAGGATTAGAAACGACGCACAAAATTTCATGTAATACAAGGGACCTAACTATATCATCTGGATGAATTATCAATTGGGATATTTCTGTTGAATATCTTTGATATACTTCTCCAGGTTCTAAGATTCCAAACAACGTCTTCAAAATGTCACACACTTGACTTATATATTCTCTGCAAGGGAAAAGGAATAAATGTTTATACTACCACATTAATTAATGTCGCGACGAACCACCTAACAAATTGGCAGCTTTTAATTTTCAACTTCTTTTGTGTTATAGTGTATCTTTCGAAGAAAATTTTACAGACGAAAATTCGGTACATAATGCAACCATCACAGATGATGTAGTCGTAAAATTGGTACTGTTATGATACCTGTCATTTGAGGTTAACTGAGAAAACAATTGACCAAAGTCCACGTTGGGTGAGATCTGTACGCTTTCTCTACTGCTTAAACTGCCCAATTTGATTTTTATTTCTGATAAGATGTTGCTCTTTTCTTCAACGTTATCGAGCTCGCCGAGGCGAACAATTTTCAACTGCAACCACTCCGCCATGATCGGAATACTGACATTACTTTTTTTGAAAATGTTACTAGCCAAGCTTTCGCATGCTAACAAGCTGGTTCTGGCGACTACCAAACTTGAAATAATAATAATTTTGTATTCGTAGACAAAATAAAAGCACAACGTTGGAATATTATTATTTAACTTGATGAAAATATCAATATTTGGACTTTAAATTTCTGGACTTTTAAATTTCACGCTGCATAATTGAAATATATATAAATTCTTTTTGACTTTCAATGATATTAATATTTATACAAAAGGGATTTATACAAAGAAGAATATGTAACTTAATTGGAGGAAAACTTTATTTCTTATTTTTGAAAAATTCTACTTTGTTAAAATGCGTACCACATTTTAAGGGTCAATAATCCTTAACATTTTGTACTTGGCCCCAAGTCTACATAGACCGCATAAGTTCTTGCGCCAGTGCATTTTTGTACGTCACTAACGTCGTTCTGAATGGTTGTCTTTCAAGTTGCTCTTTTCATTAATACAAGGTAATAAGAACTGACTCGGCATAATTCCTTGCAATTGTGCAAATATTACATCTGTATGTTGCACGAAGTAAAACCATGTACTGTTATAATGGCATATCCCGTATTTTCGTGTTAGCTTATCAGGACATCCAGTGATACCTGTTACTATATGTTCCATTTTAGATTATAGACGTATAACGTGTGGCTATCCGTATTATGCATCTTTTTATGCAAGACTAAAGCTTCTAGATTCAAGTTTCGCAAAGCATAAATTTGTGAGCACTCTGTAATAAATACATACGATCCACAAGAATTGAACATTGTACAATTTATTAATAATTAGTCGCTGTGTACATGTATGTTTTTATACTTCTGTGAAAATTATTTTTAATATATTAATAAATTATGAACAAACTTATACATCTCTATTGTCAAAAAAGAATCAAACATATTATTCACGTTTCTACATTTCTTTCTACAGTCGTGAATTAGCCCTTGTAGCATTTTCCATTAAGATATGGCAATGGAGTCGGATCTAAATGATCCTGAAACACGCTTGTCACAATATCTCTATGTTGGAAAAGAATATCCCGACTATCAACCTGGAAATTGGTTTGTTCACAATTATTTCCTGGCTAAAAATGTCCCGTCTATTGAGGAATTGGCAGAAGATACGGATAAACAATGGGTCCCAATTCAGATAATAACAAAGGTAAAGGCTCATTGTGAATTATACAAACAGGTCTAATTAAATCGCGTATGTTAACAAAACAATATTTACATTGTTTTCTAGGTATTTGAATCTAATCTTGCTCCAAATCCAGAAACATTGGTATTCGCTCTAGCTGTTTGCTGCAGGCAAACAAAAAGCGAAAGTTTGCGTCATGCAGCTTACGCGGCATTAAGCACAATTTGTGCATCGCCAAAACATTTTATTTTATTCATAAAATTTGCTTCCCAATTAAGTAAGCAAAAGGAACTTGATACAAATGGCAGTTCGAAACATGGATGGGGCCATGGCCTGAGAAAAGCTGTAAACAACTGGTATTTATCAAAGACACCTATGGAATTGGCAAAGTGTGTTACAAGGTACAAAGGCAGATACGGCTGGAAACATAAGGATATTATGAAACTGTCTCATCCTACACCCGCTAATCCCGGTACTTATCTTGTTGTTATAAGAATGTCATATAATGAATTGTCATGCCGATCAAACAATATACCGTCTACTAGGTAGCGAAATGGTTATTAAATATGTCATACGTGGTCTGGAAGAAATAAAAAAAATGCATGGAGAAGATACAACACTTGGAGAAATTCTAGAATATATCGAGCATGTGGAGGATTTTAAGCATTGTACAGATGAAACTCGTGCGGCAGGTATTTTGGAAATGTACAAATTGACATTGGATCATATACCTGGACACTTATTAAAATCTAAAGAGGTATACTTATAAAAAAGGATATTTACTATATTTATGTTATATGGAATACAACTTGAAATATTATTTAGGTTTGGAATGCATTAATACCATCAATGGACTTAAGTTCACTTTTAAGCAATCTACAAAGAATTCACAATCTTGAATTTTTGAAACCAAATTCATCTACAGTTACTAAAATAGTAGAGCAGATCACTAATGAAAACAATATTGCCAGGGACAAGATCCAGCCAGCCTTAGTATTAATTACGATAAGAGACTACGAAAATTCCGGGCAGTAAGTAGCAGTATTCAATACTAATTTGTAATTAATACCAGCACTAATAGTTGACCATTATTACTGACACTGTTATACATAACTTTTGAAGACCACTAACATACGAGAAAAGGAAGATGAGAAAGCAATGGACACCATTACCTCCTCCACCAAAACCAAATCCAAAAATCATTAAAGCACTCTATAAAATGTTGAATCTCTCATTTCTTGTAAGTATAAATATTGTTGTGCCATCCGCGTTTGTATTTATGGACTTCTAGTAACATGGATTTTTCTTTTATGTAGCACCTTAAACCATCTGGTTTACGTTACATGATAACGATAAATATGAACAAAGTAATGTCAGAAATACCCACTTGGAACAGCGGTTATATAAATGGTGCAGAGGCAGGTTGCATGATTGCACTTGCACTTCTTCGCAGTGAGAAGAACGTCACTGTCGCAACGTTCAAAAATGTTGGGATTTATATCGTGAATATTGATAAGACCGCTTCTTTTGGTCAGGCTATGAGGAGATTACAGCAAGTGCCCGTGGGCAATGTAAATTTGAGTAAACCAATATTGTGGGCTGCTCACCAAAACAATAAATACGATGTATTTATCAACGTTGTGGATAAAATAATTGAGAAATTTGATATGTTCGAAGAGGCTCTTGAAGCATATCAAACAAAACTGAACAGTCCACTCACAAAGTATGTTCCATTAAACTACTTTCTTGGTATTAATAATGATATATTATTTATTCCTTCGTTTTTAGATTAATAAATTGTGCTGTATGCTCTTCGTCAACCTATCGAAAGAACAAGAGCAATAATAGCATTTTGACAATTAATGGTTTCGACGCAAGTGTTCCCGTAATCATACAGGCTTTCGCAAGATCCATGTTTTAATTACTACATGTATATAGTAATTCCTTCTCCGACGAGCAGTAGTAGGTAATAATGAATTATTAAACTTTTAAATTTGTACATTAAGTTGATTCTTCAACGACTGAATCTAAAGTAATTCTTACGAGAGGACGTCAATTAAAGATTACTTCAAAATACGTGGTACATTACAATCGGACTCGCAAAAGCTAGTTTTCAATGATATAAGTGCTGCTAGTCTGTATCCTTCTGCAGTAGTCAGAGCATGCAATAGTTGAACCAAGTTCTATGAAGTACTTTAATATCTCGAACGCCTGCTTCTAAAATGATGGAGATTATTACAAAATGTAATATTTGAGTATTCTAAAGGAAACAGTACATATGTATTTATGTAGAATATGGAAAGAAACATGGTTAACGGTGCCGAAAGGTTTATTTAATCCAAAGTATTTTCTTCCATATTGTCGTTATACGAATATTGCCAATTGACATTACACAATCAGTTTAGTACAAAGTCATACTTGTAAGAAATTTATACGTTTATTCTTCTTTTTTCATTTAAGCTTGGTTTTATGATGAAAAGAAAAATTCGGCACTTTATTATTATTCATTTACTCACTCCTAACATTATTATTATCTTATGTTACTACTAACACGGCAACATTTACGAATATTTACTGCATGTTTTTAGCATTTAGGGTGAGCTGTGTAATCTTTACTAACAATCTTTTTTTGGCTATAGAGGGTGGTCCACTGAATTTTATAAATGTTTTTTTAAATAAATACCACATTGAGAGATGATTCAATAAAATGTGAAGCAAATGAATGTGATACATCTGTGATCAGATACTTAATTAGATATAAATGAAAATGTTTTAAACTCCATGGACCACTTCGCATGATTTAGGAACAGGTACATGACTACTGGTTTATCATTTTTCATTTGATAAAATTAGTTGCGCAGCAAAATAAAATTAGGATAAGACCGCATATTAAATGCAACATAAGTATCTATATTGAGGTGCATTTGTAACTAATCATAAAAGATACTTTTATTTTACTATTGCCTGCTTAATTCCACTAGTTGGGGGTAAAGCTTTCTGTAATGTCTTTAACAAGATATATATAGATATAATGTGATTTTTATAATACATTTCGAAGACTGGTGCGCTTCTGGAAGTTTAAATAAGAATCTTCAAAAACATAAAATGTTGGAAAATTTCCCACTGTGATATGCATTTAGCCCCAAAGAATATAGACTTACATTAGTATAATTTTACCGATATATTTCATATTTGCCATATCCAAAGTAAATACGACAAATACACTACTAATATAATACTGTGACACAAAGACTACATTGTTATTGTTGGTGAACTAGTTAAAAAGATAAGTAAACGTTACCAGAGGCGCACCGCTTGTGCTTGCTTGATTTGTTGATTAGTATCTATGCCTAGTAGCGCATCATTTTTGTTAGAAAAAGACGAAAAAAAGTTACGTCTGCCCCCCGTAAATTCGGTTTCGGTCCATGAATTATCCCCGCGAAGATCTTTGGTTTCCAAAGTGAAAAGCAAACTCTTCTCAAGATATGTGGGTAAAAAGTACAGCGTGGATGAATTCTCAGGTCTGACAAACAATTAAATTAAGCGTTTAAATATTCACGTGTTCTTTGCAGCCTTGCGGCAATTCATGGATCGATGTCAGTTGTAGACTATTAATCGTAATGTATGTTAAACCATGAAGCGTAGCAACATCTAACGTTTTAGTTTCTCAATAGACGGAGGAACAACATTTGAACGGAATCATTAATCCGTAATGCGGAAAATAATTATGTTACTCGGGGTTCAATTTTTTGCGCAAACGAAATTCATTCTATAATCGTTCGTTCTAGTTCCCCGAGTTCTTGCAGAAAATTCTAGCAATCATAAATTATTGCAAATAGTAGTAGGTATTTTTAGATGAATGTTTTCTGATCGAATTTCACGAAGTTTTATAATGCGCTCGACAGGTTTATTTACACAAAATATAATATACTGCTACATTATATCGTCCTATGTGGGACGAAAAGTGAAATAACTTTTTGTCGCAAAAAAATCATGCAAATAGAAGAATATTTTAATAGTTGCGCGTTTAGTTGCTATTTGCTCCTCGGGAGTAATAGAATATAATGCTACATCTATATTTGTGGCTTATTGTATTCAATGATATCACGAGAAGTAGATTAATATACATCCTCTTATTTAGCGATCGAAGAGAAATGTGCATTTTGTTATGCTGTCAAATTACGTGCTATCACTGTTATGTTATAACTGACACTAATCATCATTATGTATTACATCTTGTTATCTTTAATTAACATACCAACTGCACTAAAACTTACTGTGCTCGATACTCTAATATTCGAGTTATTGAGAATATTTAAATATTAACATTTTTCTTACAATCATTTAGAATTAAAATAAAAAGAATATTGAACTTCTACATACAATAACATAACAAAATACCTCGTCTGTATATTCTGTTAACAGATTCACTGTGGGATTGTACTAATTATGCTTACAAGAATGGAATATCTAATTCATAAAATGCCTACTTTTCGGCTTAACATTCTTATAAAACGTTAAGGAAAAAGTAAAAAAAAATGCGAACTGGACAATTGTTCTGTAACTTCTTTTGTATTCGTAAATAAGAAAAAAGAAGGTTGCGAATGTATGATGTTGTGTTTTTTATGCTAATCAGACGAAAGAGACGAGCCGTGTTTATTTTATATGTCCGCGTTCGTTAAACGAAAATAGTATTACTGTTTTTTAATTGTCAACCCGACACCGTGTAAAAAATGTGGTTGTACAAAATTGACCACAAAGGATTCCACTGTAAAAAAATGTTGTTACGGGGTTACGATGTTATTTTTGTACCTAAGTGATCTGTTGCGAAGAAAAAAAAATGTATTTAGTGACCGAATCACTCCAAACAAACAAAAATATCAGACAGACGACAGAGTACGTTATACATATGTGTTATGTCTGTTAATATTATGTCTGGATAAAATAGACACAATAGACGTAAAGATACTAGACTCTAAAAAGATAATCCTGCCTATAAATTTTTAATTGTTTTTTTATAAAACCGAACCATATCTTTAAATAAAATTTGTTCCAAATCCAACCCGAAAATTTGTTTTTCTCTTAATGAAACACCTCTGGCTCTTCGTAACGTAGATGCACTCTTTTGCATAAGTACTGCCAAGCTTGTGATTTATTGAAAAAATGTTTATTTTCATGATACTGATACATGTGACATCCATTCACAGAGAATAGCTATATTGTACACAGTACGATATAGTATCTCTACAGGCAGAAATGAGGGCAAGTCATACATATTTGCACGATCATTCTAATTCGCACGCATTCTGCAAAATCTGTCCCGCAAAGTATACAACTGCTTATTCGATTATACATATAATGGAACATACAAAACAATTCAAATAAATTAACGCGCAGAATCTTATCGGGAAATTGGAATATCTCCAGTGATAAAATTCTTTCCATTAAGTGTACGCCTTTTATCGACAAGATCAGGATGACTGTTATGTTCTATGACAAATACATTACAGAATAATACACAGAGTGTATCTCCATAAGCTGTGTATCGTTTAGTTCTGATGCAGCTTAATGAATAACGAACGTTCGTCGATCAGTCTTTTATACTTGACGTATCAACGACGTATTAATCTCTGCAGCATTTTTGCACGAGACTGCGTTAATTCAGTCTAAATTAGGACGAATACAAGGACCGATAATCTTCTAGTTAAAGTTCGTCCTTCAGATCTTCATCTTCTCCGCCGGTAGGCGGAACTCCACCTGCACCCTGGTACAATTGGACAATGATAGGTTGAACGATATCACTAAGTTCTTTCTTTTGTTTCTTATATTCCTCTGGATCGGCGTCTTGGTTTTCTTCTAGCCATTTGATGCTTTCATCAATAGCTTCATCCATCTTAGCTTTGTCCTCATCGCTAATTTTGGAACCAAGTTTCTTCTTGTCAGATAACTGATTCTTTAAAGAATATGCATACGATTCCAGCTCGTTACGTGCTTCTACACGTTCCTTCAATTTCTTGTCGTCGTCGGCAAACTTCTCAGCATCTTTTATCATTCTCTCGATATCATCAGGTGTGAGTCGGTTCTGGTCGTTTGTGATAATGATCTTCTCCCGATTTCCGGTTCCTTTGTCCTCGGCAGACACTTGAAGGATACCATTGGCATCGATTTCGAAAGTAACTTCAATTTGTGGTATTCCTCGAGGTGCTGGTGGAATACCAGTAAGATCGAACTTGCCAAGAAGATGGTTATCCTTTGTCATTGGACGTTCACCTTCATATACTTGAATAGTTACTGTGTGCTGGTTATCCGATGCAGTGGAGAAGATTTGCGATTTTTTCGTTGGGATCACAGTATTCCTATAAACGAAATTAATCATCATTATTCACCTATAAGAACGATTTTACTATGAATAAAAATTAACAAAACATTTCCTTACCTTGGAATAAGTTTAGTCATCACACCACCGACAGTTTCGATACCCATAGTAAGTGGATTTACATCAAGGAGTACAATGGCATCGGTGTCTTGTTCGCCAGACAGTACACCTGCTTGCACAGCAGCACCGTATGCAACAGCTTCGTCTGGGTTAATACCTCGTGATGGTTCTTTGCCGCCGAAGAATTCTTTAACCAATTGCTGAACTTTTGGAATCCTGGTCGATCCTCCAACAAGTACAATCTCATGTACATCCTTTTTGCTCATATCGGAATCTTCTAGAACTTTTTGCACCGGCTTCAATGTGCTGCGGAAAAGGTCCATGTTCAACTCTTCGAATTTGGCACGCGTCAATGTCTCGGAAAAGTCTTCACCTTCGAAGAACGATTCAATTTCGATCCTCACCTACGCAAAAGATAACAAGATAGAGAAATGGCTTACTAAGTTTAATAATAATGAAATATGGCAAACACTGATCATGAAACATACTTGATGGCTGACACTGAGCGCTCTCTTGGCTTTCTCAACTTCGCGACGCAGTTTTTGTATCGCTCTCATATCCTTGCGAATATCTTTGCCCTTCTTTTTCTTATACAGCTTGATGAAATGATCCATCACGCGTTGATCAAAGTCCTCACCACCCAAATGTGTATTACCACTCGTTGCAACTACTTCGAATACACCGTTATCAATAGTGAGCAAACTAACATCAAAAGTGCCGCCACCTAAATCGAAGACCAAGACATTCTTTTCCCCATCTTTTTTATCCAAACCATATGCAATTGCGGCAGCTGTAGGTTCGTTAATTATCCTCATTACAACAAGTCCAGAAATAGTGCCAGCATCTTTGGTAGCCTAGATAAGAAAAATCAATTTTGTTAAACAGTCTGAAAATTAAAGTTGACCTATAGAGAAGTGATAATTTTGTATTTACTTGTCTTTGTGCATCGTTAAAGTAAGCAGGTACAGTGACTACAGCATGAGTAACTTTTTTCCCCAAGTATGCTTCAGCCGTCTCCTTCATTTTACCAAGTACCATAGCAGAGATTTCTTCTGGCGCAAACACTTTCTCTTCGCCATTAACAGCTATTCTTATGTATGGTTTGGTATTCTTTTCAATTACTTTAAATGGGAAGAACTTAATATCACGTTGTACATCAGCGTCCGACCACTCTCTACCAATTAATCGTTTAACATCGAATACTGTATTTTCAGGGTTGGTAGTTAACTGATTCTTTGCGGCGTCTCCAATCAAACGTTCACCGTCGATTGTAAATGCCACGTACGAAGGAGTAATTCGGTTTCCTTGATCGTTAGCTATAATCTCTGTCCTTCCATTTTTATAAACACCAACGCTGAAATGATTAATTGATTTTCATAATTAAATTGATGTCTCTTTTTTAAATGCACATAGCATTGTGATGATTATCATATATCATTTAAATATATTTACCAAGAATATGTTGTACCCAAGTCAATTCCAATAACAGTTCCAATATCTTCCTTCTGCTTTTCTTCCTTTGCAGCGGCAAAGGCCACTACTAGGCCCAATAATAATAGAGCTTTAGCCCCCTTCATTTTCCTTCAAATGTATGCAGTTCTAAAAAATAAGTGTGATTAAAATACCACATAAAAATACAAATAATATGACCAGATCGCATTGCTATGAATACACATGTATATGACTAATAAAAACAATAAATTACGGTGAAAGCATCATTTACTTGTATAACACTGATTTTCGGCAAACATATTTCACTACATATATCGTCAAATATAAAACATGTTTCTATAGATAAATTTCAATTATAAATAGGGCAACTAGAAGGAACATGTACAAATTCCATACAGAGAGTTGTATAAAGGTTCAACGGGAATAATTAAAAGCAAATAAAATGTAAGGATGTACATCCCAATTTTGTGGCAAGACGTGGCAGATAATGAGTTACTTTTAACGATCTACCAAAATGAATGTAATACCTTTCTCAACTTATTTACATGTACATAAATAAGTATTTCTTGAATAACTCTATTACTTACCAAGTTAAATGTACCGTATGCACGCTTTTTTATTATAAAAACTTGATTAGTTTTATGAAAAGTCTAACACGTAATGTGAACAACCAGGAATGACTGACTACAGAATGCTCTCGGTGCCGGGATATTAACGAGGTGATTTCGTCGTGGCCTGCGTTCATTGGACTCACAGTATCAGTACCAATGGAAAGGCGCATGCTAATTGGCTAAGACGCATACAGTTGGCCGCCGTTGATAGGCCCACGTCACAACGGTACCGTAATTGTGGAAATTTGAGTATTGTTACTATTGGTGGACTCAGTGCGGGAGGATGGACATCGCTGCACGTGAAAATTGATACAGCCACTTGTTATTAGTATGAACGTGTATAAATATAAGTTTAGCATAAAGAAAATAATACTGATAAGTTATACATATATTTATTTATCAGCTACGTTTTTCCTACAAGACTGTCGATAAATTTATCTTTGTAAAATGAATTACAGCAAAATTCCTTAAAAAACCAGGTAGTTCATGTATTAAGCGCATTATTAATTTATTCATTCGATTTCTGTTCTTTTTTACCGTTTATTCTCACCATTTTCTTAATAAGGTAAATTATCTGTAAATTGAATGTATTTCACAATTTATTTCTTCTACATATGTCCATATAATTTTTCATGAAACAACATACAAATATTCAAACATATTTGCTTTATTCGCCGAAAGAATGTACGTAATGTTATAATCAATGTTAATATTTGCTTTTCGGATGCAACATATCTAAAATTAATGGAGTAAAATATGTTATGATGCAATCAGCTCCCGCGCGTCTCATCGATAAAAGTACTTCCTTTAAAACATTCTCTAAATTTATAGCACCATTTTGCGCACCATGATAAAGCATGGCATATTCTCCTGATACTTGATACACAAACATAGGATATTCCGGATGTGCATCTTTTGTGTGCCTGACCACATCCAAATAAGGTAGACCTGGTTTTACCATAAGCATGTCAGCACCCTCAGAAACATCTCTGGCCTTGAGGAGAAAGTAGATTAACATCTCACACTTCGTTTGAAACATTTATAGTTTATAAGAATTAAAAACAATGCAACTCACAGCTGCTCTAGCAGCTAATCCATTACTGCCCGGAGGTAACTGATAACATTTTCTATCTCCAAATTTGGGTGCAGATTGTGAAGCATCTCTAAAAGGTCCATAGAATCCTGATGCAAACTTCACAGCATAAGATAAGACTGCAACTTTATTTGTCAGTCCTGCTGTTGTTAATTTCTTTTTTATTGCACCCACTCTTCCATCCATCATATCAGATGGGGCTAAAATATGTGCTCCTTTGCAAAAAATTGAACAATGTTTCATATTGTTTCCTTTATACACGTTTGGAAAAAAGGCAATCTTACCAGCTTTTGCATACGCAAGAGCAACTTCCGAAATTCGTTCTATACTAGCTTTATTATTTATGGTCCCATCTTCATTTAAAATTCCACAATGTCCGTGAACGGTGTAAGGGCATAAACAAACGTCGCATGCTATCAACAGATTTGGAAACCATTGCCTTATTAATGGTACAGCTTGAATAATAGGATTGTCTGCAGTATCTGCATTACTTCCAATATGGTCCTACCCACAGAATACAGATTTTTCAATAATTTATGTCCTCATTCCTTTTACAAAGTAGCTCACCTTTTTCAAGTGTTTCGATACACCAAATAATAATATTGATTGCAGTCCTTTCGAAACCAATGGTTGCAACATTTTTCGTAGATTATTAAGACCATACCGATAAACTCCTGGCATACTAGCAATTGAATCTTTAGCATCCTGTTCATCTCTGTAAGAATATACTTTTCGTAGTGGCCATAAAGAAAATAGTATCAATGGTATTCTTAACTG
This sequence comes from Nomada fucata, assembly GCA_948146005.1. Classification (NCBI taxonomy): domain Eukaryota; kingdom Metazoa; phylum Arthropoda; class Insecta; order Hymenoptera; family Apidae; genus Nomada; species Nomada fucata. The sequence goes on along the minus strand of OX411276.1, from coordinate 36,564,505 downwards.
ATGACTAAATTAGCCATTGTCACTTCCTTGCAAAATTGTGCAGCTACAATTTATAAATTCTTTATAAACAATACCTTTTATACTTACACTCTTTTATATTCTTATATAACACATAAGAGACTTTTTATCGAAATTTCTAGGTAATCTTAACCTTATCTTTTAATCCAGTTAATATATTAAAATAAATGTCTTAACACAATATTTTAAATTAGTACAAATGCGTATACACCATATATACATATAAGAGTATATATACATATATATATATATGCATACGATAAAAGCGGTAAACTATAAATTCTACTTACGAGATGAAAATTGGATACATAAGATTATTAACAGTGATCTCTACATTTGGTGATTGCCACTGTCGTAAAACTGGATGAAAAATGCCACTGTGAAGAGTATGTTTTGCTTCTACTTCTACCATTCTGTACCTGTGGTATGATTCCTTATGTATTTCGACTTCTAGTCCGTACGTATTCCAGTCAAGTACACCTTAATTAGCCTACACCTTTCTTTATTCCCCAACTGAACCTCTTGCCGTGTGCGTATCCTTCGTATGAAATTCTGTACATCAATCCTTCGCTACAGAACTAATTTTTAATCTTTTTCTCATTCATAAATATATAGCAAATAATAACAATTTATTAGTAATGTATTTTCATTTGATTTAATGCAGCAGTTTTAATTCAGATAAATTAAGCCAAACTTAAACAACTTACGCACTGCTTATTATTAAATTTTGTGAAAGTATTGTCCCGAAAATGGAATTTCCTCATGACTAGCGCAATTAATATTTATTCGTCAGCATGATAAGGTAAAAATGCTTGCAAATGATTATTCGTTACCGAACAAACATTTTCTGCTCAAAGTTTCTTTTCGCTACGAGAAATATAGGTGTAACTGTTCACGAAACAATAATTATTTAGAAACGTAGGATTAAAAACGCACGTATGCCAGTAATAAATGTATTTGAAATATTAAATATCATTTCATTAAGTCCCGCCATTATCCATGCTCGACCAATAATATTTAAAATTTCAAACGACGGCTACTGTTTATAAGCGTACAGCAATTGAATGTATTTGTCGGGAGTCTGCTGTTGGCTGTGTCCCAATGGCTGACTGAGTATACAGTAATATAATTATTATGTTTATAAGTGTTAAAGAAATGTCTGAAACTATAATGAGTAATCGGGACCGGCAGGAAGATGAAGTTTTAAGCCTCTCAAGTATTTACAGTTATAAAGAGTTCTCGTACACGAGTGAAGATAAAATACAATGCTATTATAATATTTTTCCCACTGCTAATAACGATTGGCTACGAATCCAAAACGTTCGCAAAAACTTGGATTGCGATTTATTTCCCGAATATTATATCAAATATCTACCACCGATACGGCTACATTTGCAGCTACCAATTAATTATCCTAGCAATGAATCTCCAAATTTTTGCATTTCTACATCCTGGTTATCTCCTTGGCAACTGTCATTTGTTTGTCAAAAATTGGACGATATATGGTTGAAGAATAAGGGCCAAGAAATCCTATTTTTCTGGTTCGAATTCTTAAGAAACGATCTTCTCAATTTTCTTCAAATCAAAGACACATTAGACATTTCGTTTATGTACATGGTATATTGCCGTATAACAAATTATTTTAAGCTATCTTCGACATTTCAACACGACGTTAGAGCTATGTACAGCGCAACATTTTTTGATCCAATAATATTTTTTATGAATTACGACAAGTATCAGCGGAAAAGTGAGTTTGAAAATAACTTGTACACGTGTGCTATATGTTTTGATGAATGTTATGGAAAACATTGCATAAAACTTGAAAATTGTAGCCATATATATTGCAAACAATGTATACATCAATACATTGTTACAAATATTAACGAAAAGAATATTACGTGTCCGGGTGTAGAATGTACTGTTAATATTACATTCGAGGAAGTTAAAGAACTTGCTCCAGACTTATTCTCTAAATACGATAAATTATTATTAAACAAGGCATTAAACGCTATGAAAGATGTAGTTTTCTGTCCTAGAGTGTGGTGCCAATGTCCAGTTATAAGGAATAAAAATGGTGCGTTGGCTATTTGTAGTAAATGTGATTACAGTTTTTGCTGTTACTGCTATAAGGTATAAGCATCACAGTTCAAATAAATGCTCACATTCTTTTCATATTATTAAACATTTACTATGTATTTGTAATAGGGATATCATGCGGCTACGCCATGTCCTATGACATCAATCGAAATGATCGAACTTATTAAAGAGTATGAAAATGCTAACGATCATCAGAAGAAATTATTGGGGAGAAAGTATGGGAGGAAGCAAATAGAAATAATTGTAGAGAAACATCTGACAAATGATTATTTGAAGGTACTTATATGACATCATGAGAACAATATAATTTACAATATTTACAGTCATTTGATGTGGTAATTTTGTGTTTAGAAATATGCTAAAGCATGTCCAAATTGCTCAACTATGATTGTGAAAATCGACGGATGTAACAAAATGATTTGTTTTCACTGTAAAGCATCCTTTTGTTGGATCTGTGGTATACTTATTACTACAGAAAATGCATACGACCATTTTTTGTCTCTTAATACCACTTGCTACAAGCGTTTATTCCAATAGATTTAAAAAACGTTCACTTTCAATATAAGAAAACAAGTCTATGTTCAAGTCTTATGTTCGAGATGTACAAAAAGATTTTATATTTTTAATTAACATATATAGATATGTATATAATACATGTTTTATATATTTATATTAAAACAGTCAAACACTTATACGTCTAGTTAACATTTTAAATAATGAACAAAACAATTCAACCATATACAATATATGTATACATTAAATTCGTTTTATTTACGCCTCTATTGGCATGTGAACTTCTACAGTAGCTTCCGTTACTAACTGATCTGCAACAATAGAAACTGTTGAACCATGCCCTTGATGACTTGCTAAGTTATCTAAAAAGATGTTCATTTTATTACAACCATAGAAACTATGTCCTGAAGTACTTGAAATTTTACCTGCGCATTCTTTATCACAGTCCCATAATCTTTGCCTTTCATAAAACTGCCTTACATTAAATTCTATAAGCTTAGGCCCAAATATCCAATACCCAAAGCCACCGCCGAGTACAATGGCAATATTGATGTACGCATTGTACCTCATCACGGATAGCATTAAAAGATAGCCAAGAAATGTATGTACAAACCACTGAAATACTTGAAAGCTCCATGAGGACCATAGTATACTGAGAAAATAATACGTGGTATCACCCAATTTGTAAGACAATTTATTTTTATATCTCAATACTTTATTAGTAAAATGTAATTGCACCAGTGTAAAGAAAATTGCGTTCCAAATGATTTCGACGATATTTTAGACAGCAGGCAAGAATTCTCTGATACTTGTAGGTTTTGTTTTTGTATTAGAATTATAGTATTTTGGTGTAATTTAATTTGTAAGACTTTCATAGCCTCATACAGTATTGTAAGAGCAAGTAAACCCAAACAGGTGCAAAAAAAGCTCGTTGTTGTAATAACGTTGTACCCTGGTAGAAGGAAATTGCCCAAATTACTTCCAAACCAAAACCACATATGCATCTATAAATAGATAAGCTATACATAAATTGGTACAATAATTGAAAAACTATAATTGTCAGGTTATACGTACCTTAGCTAATTTCAGTCTTCTTTTCCGCATACAGAGAAATTGCAGATAATTATTCAAACTGATAAGGACTGTACATTTAATTGTCTTCTACATTCTAAAGCTCCACCTAGCCTTACCCAATTGCTCATTAATGACTCAATTGTATAGTATTGACAATTACTTGTTAAGACGTTAAGAATCCATACTAAATGTTGTAGTTACTTATAGCATTATCAATTATTTTATGATTGCTCAATTTGTTTTGTAAGTTTATTATACATAACGGCTTCATGCTAAATGCCATATCGTACATTCAAGAACACGTGGAAGTAAAATGCACAGTTTACTCCAAAACTCGTATCTGATGTTTACAAATTCATGCAAATATAAATAACGATTTAATTGTGTAGAGAACATACGATTCTTAGGCAGAAATGTTATTTCTAGTGAGTTTCTCAACTTCATGTTGTTTGAAGTTGCTAGGAAACAGTCACGTGATATTATTATAATAAGTATATCGGTTTTAAAATCTGTTAGCTGCGAAAAAGGTTTTATATCAAAACCAAAAGATAAAAAGAAAAATGGTGTGACTTAACGTTTATATTATTTCGAATAACATATAATACAGAAGTTATTGAAATTTGTGGCTAAAATAGTGCGCCAGAAATACATCGATCATTCATTGGTCAACGAAGTATGTATACAAAAGATTGCTTATGAAATTTGTATAATAATTTGATTAATATCATTATTACGTTAATATTCATGTGATAGGTTATGTAATTCATCATAACAGCATATAAAAGCAGTTTTCAACAAGATACGTTTAAATAAAACAGAAAGATTTCTAAAAAGCAAGCCGGAAGGTGGCGGATAGTATAAAGTACGACAGCGCTATCTACATCGTTGGGACGAGCAAGCGTGGCTAATCAAAGCACCAAAAGGTAAGCCGTAAAGGCTGTTTATTTTTGGGTTTTCATTCGTCCTACAAGGGTTTTTCTCGAGTAATGTGCTTCCTGGCCGCGTTGGACTGTACATCGTGTTTGAAAATAAGTTGACGAAGCAGCAATGACCACGGAAACGTAGGTGAACCGCCGAACAGTCTGTAACGTCGAGCATCTTGCCTAGTAAAGTGAAAACTCCAGTTACTCCCCTCCTCCCTCTGTGGTCCCAGTACCCTGTCTTCCGTTGGTGCTTTTCTAACCAATTGCCAGGCGTGCACTAAGCACCGACAGCGAGATATACGTGTGCATAATATACAAAGATCGAGAACTTTTTTGCGCACGTACCTTTACGCATTACATACGAATCCTGCGCTCTTTTAACGCTACCACATCGTCGTCCCTGCTTTGCGCAGTGATACGGAAACATTTTTACCATTTCTTTTTCAACAGGAAAATGAGTAGTTCTGAGGAGGTATCCTGGATTTCGTGGTTTTGTAATCTTAGGGGAAATGAATTTTTTTGCGAGGTAAGTACTCTGGCCGTTACGACATTTCGTTTGGTTATTCTCATGTATGTACCTTATCCTACATACGTTTTTTTTGAGGTTAAAGATTTTCGCGTTGTTGATGATTGGAAACAGTCTTCACGACTACATCGGAAATCTATGAAGTTCTGTTTCTTTTTACGTTCTTTATCATTCGAATTTCGATAGTTTGTAAACGATGTTTTATATACGTTATTTACATATTGTAGTACGAAATTATTGATAAAATATTTCTTTTCAGGTTGACGAAGACTACATTCAGGATAAATTCAATTTAACTGGATTAAACGAGCAAGTACCACATTATAGGCAAGCATTAGATATGATACTTGATCTTGAACCAGGTAAATATAGTAATTACACCTTAACAGAAAATATACCGATGTACTCTCAAGACTCCATGGTTGTTCCAGAAGATGACATAGATGTCCATGCAAATCAGTCTGAATTAGTTGAACAAGCGGCGGAACTACTTTATGGATTAATTCATGCGCGATACATTTTGACTAATCGTGGCATCGCTCAAATGATTGAAAAATATCAAGCTGGGGATTTTGGTCACTGTCCACGTGTATATTGTGAATCCCAGCCTATGTTGCCATTGGGCCTCAGTGATGTGCCCGGAGAAGCAATGGTCAAAAGTTATTGTCCCAAATGTATGGATGTTTATACACCGAAAAGTTCTCGACACCATCACACAGATGGAGCATACTTTGGAACGGGTTTTCCCCATATGCTTTTTATGGTTCATCCAGAATATCGACCCAAACGTCCAACAAATCAATTTGTACCTAGGTAAGAGTGCACAAACAAATTGAACTTCCTTTAAAGATGTGATCAAACGTTTGGAAGAAAAATTTCTTTTAACGATACAAATTCAAATTTGTTTTTGATAAAATTATGTAAAGAAACAAAAATAATGTGTTTGCAGGTTATACGGCTTTAAAATTCATCCTCTAGCATATCAGTTGCAACAACAGTCTGCATCAACATTTAAAACACCAATGAGAGCTATTAATTATAATAATGGGAAGCGTTAAGAACATTGCAACATAGTCTAGAACATTTTTTCATTATTCAAAATACAATTCCTAATTTCGCCCCTAAGGATTAAATAAAATATTATTTTTTATATTGATCTTTACACATCATCACAAGGCGCTGAAATAACAGCCGTTTTGTTTGATCTTTCAGTAACTACAAGATTAAAGCCAACACTCGATTGCTTTTCGGTTTTTTCCACAGTATTTATAGGATACCGAAAAGATCAAGGAGTGAGGTACCAAAACTATCAATGTTTGTCAAGCGTCATGCTTGTTTTTATTTCAGCTTTAGTAACAAGTTTTTGTGTTAAAAATCGTATTTGTGTTGTTTCATCAAATCTGGTCGATTGAAAAAAAGAAGAAAAAAACATTAAATACATACTTAAGATAATTACTATAGTATAAGAATGGAAATGAGAATTACGGTGGAATATACCTGTTTAGACGTTTTTCATCCCTGAGATTGCTGCCTATGATAGTTCCTACGCGCAAGAAACATAAAAAACTGAATGTCGATTGCGAAATGGAAGTGTAGGTAGCGTCGTGCATCGATTAATTTTTCTAGCAAAATGGAACGATATACAAATCAACAATTTGTTAAATATAATTTAATTTAAATATGAGTTAAGCAGCGAAAATAGAATTTATTTATATATGATTTATTTCAATAAAATAGTAAGATCGGATAAACAAGGTTTGAGGCGGAGTAAAAATTAAAGACTGCATATTATTATGTAGAACCTTGTTTTCTATTGTAATTTTGTGAAAACCTAGATGCAATGTTTAGTGACAAGAAATTAAATTCCATACATTTTCTGAATATGATATATATTTAACATAAGCAGTACATATTTTAATATAGGAAAATAAATTCAATAATGCAATTGTTTTTTATTACAATTATTACAGCTGTTCAAAATTGTTATTTGTATTAAAGTAAATAAGTTATGTACTTTTAAACATCGTAGTTTAAAAAAAAAAGTATTGTATTTAAACTAAATTAAAATTATTTAAAAGTAAATCACTTTGAAAGTGATACAGGACAATATTACCCACTGTACTATGTATTCTAAAAGCTTTAGCGAAGTACGTTTTTGCGTATTCTTTCAACATCAATTTCATGTTGTATATTAATTTTACAATGGTTGCATACAGATCTAAAATTTATTGAGAAGTGCAAAAAGATGTCCAATAGTAAACTGAAAATAATTCATAATATCTGAACATTTGTAGTGTTTAAAAAAATATGTATTAATAAGCAAACTGTATTTTATTTAAAAATGAGTAAGTTCTTTCTGAGTCATTTATTATATCGTACATTGATTATGAATTTACCATTAAATATAAATATAAGGCATTATAACGTAACATAATGTACTGTAACATGTCATTATGTATAATATTAAAAAAAATATTTTTACGTTAATTTTATTAGATTGATTTAAAGTCGATCATATGTTCGTAATTAATTTACTAGATGCTCGTAATGCAATTTTTTAAAATGTCCCTAGTACTATTGAGTTGCATCGCGCAACACTGTTAGCTGTAACCAATCAAAGTGCATATTCAGAATTTGAATTTAATGACGTAAACGAAAAACCAGTATACAATATGAATCAAACAGGCCAGAATCACAAAAGTCAATGATTTGTTTTGATTTAAAGATTTGTTCAAAGTTAAGTGGTTCTGGTAGTATTTAGTGAAATGTGATTTACACTTACATGGGTACCGTAACTAATGTGTTTTTGCAACGTGCGGAACGTTAAATGATTTTTATGATTATAAGTACGACAATGTTTTCAGTACAACAAAGTCAAAATATAGTTGAAATCAATTTGTTTTATTTAGTTCTAAACGAACTTTATGTAAATGTATCGGAAACTTTGTATACTTTCTAGTCTCCCTGTAAACAAGCCTTATATCCCGAAGTGATACTAGATTGTTCATATATATTTATATATTTACGTTTGCTTTGGTGAATAGTGTGGATCAATCAACGCACATTTTTCGAAAAATGTCAGACCTATCAACGAATAGTAGGTCCATGGTGAATAACATGGATTTTCAAAATCATACTAATTCACGTCCAAAGTTTCAACCTATAAGGGTGAAAGAATTATTACATTTTTGTGAAAGCGATGATGATGAGAGCGAAGATAAACCACAGAACTCTGATACTGAATCAGATCCTGATGAACCTCAGCGTCTCCCAAAAGACGGTGATATCGAAGATGTTTTAAACAAGTCATTATCCTTTCATAGTGAAACACATAACAATGAGTTGAAAACAACTTGTAAAGTTGTAAATACAGTCAATTCCTCTAGACCTGAAGAATCTTTGCCAACGGACAATGTTTTAGAATGCAAAGCTGATGGTAAAAGTTCTGCTATACTTGTTCATGAACGTGGTACGATAAGTGGAACAAATGTAATGCATGAGAAATTCAACCAAATGCAATTGAATATTGACGCTCGCGTACAACGAAACATATTTAATGCTGAACATAAAAGTAAACACATTATTAATGTAGGCAATAAGAAGCAATCAAATGAGGATTCATTGCATAAGAGTGATCCACAATCTTTAGATCAACAAAAGTCGTATGGAATCAGTAATAGCGAATCAACAGCTTTTCCATTTCGTGATTTTGAGAATGCGTCTCAACCTGGAATAAATAACGTAAAGAATACAAATATCAGAAGGGAAATAGTAGAATTGAAGCCAATAGTAACTGAAGACAAAACTCATAAAGAAAGTATACCATCAACTAATAAATCATTATCTTCGGATGCGGGCTCGTTTGTAAATTCTACTGATCAATGGGCATTACAAACACCTTTGAAACATGCTCAAATTAATTCTACCCGACCGGAACCGTGTTTTTCTCGTCGGAATATCACACAAACACCGCAGAACAAATTATCTGATCCATCTAAGAATCATGGATTAACACCAGCGACAATTTCATCTCATAGGTCGCAAAACAGTGTTAGACAAACTCCGTTACAAAATAAAAGTATTAATTTTATGGACTCTATACAAACTCCAAAAAATTCTGTTTATATTACACCAAGTATGGGAAGACACGAGACCCCAAGGTATAAACAATATGTATTATCTGCGTAATAGTCAATGTTAATTGTTCTTAGTTAAAGTTACATTTAATTGTAGGTACTTGAATATAGAAGGAAAAGTAAGAAAACCTTTGGTGGATACAACAGGTTTTGCTCAAAATGATTCTTCAAATAGATATTTACTACAAGGCTCGCAACTCTTCAAAGTAAACGAAGTAACGCCTAAATTAGAAAAGACATTGTCAAGTAAGAATGTAAATAGCAAAACAAGTTTGCCAAAACAAATACTTGAAACGTCAGAAAATGCTGTGCATACAGAGTCAGATGCCAATGAGGAATTGAAGGAGAATAAATATCCAACTATAGAGAATGCATCGTTGGAGAAAGAAACAATAGTTAAATTATCAAACAGTAAACAAATTTCTCATTGTACTAATGACAGTAAAGAAACATTGAAACCAGTGTGCAGCCTCTTTCAAAACCAACAGTCAGAGGCCAGTAATCAGAACCAGCAGAAGGAATTAAAAAAAATTGCAGATAATGTATCAAACGTACAATTTTCAATGCCACCTAATATTCCTACATCGAAGCAGCCCAAAACTGTTTCTGTAAAGGGAAAAGAGTATTTGATTTTGGGCACGCTAGGCCAGGGTATGAGTGGTGAAGTTTTAAGAGTACAAGATGTAACGTCTCTTGAATTATGCGCCATTAAATGTGTAAATCTCAATCGTATGGATAAAGACTCAGCGCAAGGTTGTTTAGAAGAAATTTCGATGTTACACAAATTACAAGCACCATGCGTTGTTAAAATGTTCGATTAGTAAGGAATTATTTTACATATAATATAAACATTAATACATATGGGGCATTCACGTATCTACATTTACATTCAATTCTTGTTTACTCTAGTGAAATAAAATTTCCTATGGTCTATGTAGTAATGGAAATGGGAGATACCGATCTCAGCCGTCTTTTAAAAACAATGTCGCAAGAAAAACAAATTCCTCTTACAATGATTCTATACTACTGGACAGAAATGTTAACAGCCGTTAAGCATATACACGATAACGGTAAATATTTTTATGCTATAAAATCTCTTTCCAATTATATCAAATAATTTGGGACGAGCAACTTATGTATATTATTTTTTCAGGAGTTATTCATTCAGATTTGAAGCCCGCAAATTTTTTATTAGTGAGGGGAAGATTAAAACTCATAGATTTTGGAATTGCTTCAAGTATGAATGCTGATATGACATCAGTTGTAAAACACTGTCCAATTGGAACTTTAAATTATATCAGTCCAGAAGCTTTAATGGACATCGGTGGGAATTCAGATTCTCCAACACGGAACGACAAATATAAAGTATAAAAGTTGTTGCGTTACGTGTTAGAAAAAATAAGACTTAAAAAAATAATATTCTTGATATGTTTATTTTGCAGATAAGTTTTAAGTCAGATGTGTGGTCTTTAGGGTGTATTTTGTATAGTTTAGTGTATGGCCATACACCGTTTCATCACATTCGTTCACAATGGGCGAAAGTAAATGCAATAACTAATCCGAAGCCGAACATTCGTTTCCCTACAATTCTGCCGTCAGCAGATGGTAATAAACATATATCGTCGCCGCCAATTTTAATTGATGTAATGCGTAAATGCCTTCAGCATGATCCCAAAGCACGACCAACAGTGGCCGAGCTCTTGCAAGTAGAATACGTACCTACTAAACAAGAACAAATATCCACAATACCTACTGAGGTTTCAGCAAATACTTTGGTGAAAATAAAGCATGCATTAAATGAAAACGAGTGGCGACAACTGTTATCGGTTTGTACACTATTACTTTTTAAATTCAACATTGTTTACAAACGATACATCGTATTACAAACAAAATTTGCATGTCCGGTATATTATATTACAGGTGAAATTATTTAAAATAATAACTAATTGTATTTTTATGTTACAGATATTGGAGAGCAGGCGGTATACATGAAATTATTCAGATTAAGTACTTCTAACTATGTACATAGGTTGTTTTTTTTATACATAACAATAGGCAATAATACATGGGGTGCTTATTTAAATGTAAGATAGTGAACTATGGGATTATTTCAATACTGGTTTAAAATATAATAATAAGATTGTACCATGATACGATTTTATTATGAAGTCCATCCATGTTTACCTGCACGATGTAATTATATCAAGTAGACATTGCATTTATAAATGAAACACGGGCGGTCTATTAAATTAAAATATCTTTCATTTTATTATCACACATTCATGCATACAAATGACTTCATTTAACAGAATTGGGTAGCATTCACGAGAGTATCTATTGTGCTAGATAGTTTGCATGATTGGAAATCTAAAAATACATATCTACATGTTGCCCGTGAAATAATGTACTCCGAATCAATTCCGTTGCAATTATTTTTAGACTTCAAATAATACAAAAGTATGCAACATTTTCGTACTACAGTATTCTTCTTTCTTCATTTTTTTAATGTATAAAAAAAACGCCGAAAATTCACGATCATTTTCATTGCGTTTTCGTTTGAACGAACAGTTTTCATTTTGATAACAATGCATATTGCACAATATGCGTATATAATGCATAATTTCATTACTGCCAGTCAGTGCATTGTTGTTAATTGCCAATATTGCAGTAATCTTTCACCTTTCGGCAATGCCATCGAATTGGGCCTCTCAAACGTTAACATAATGTCTTTAACTTTATTTTTTAATTCGTTATCGAATAAATGTCCTCCGGTGCGTTCTAAAGCCGATGCCATATCATATTCTACAGAGGGGAGAGGTTCGCGAATGAAACGGGCAGCGCTAGCAATACTCGGCACTATGTGCCACTGTAAGGCTTTGATTTCCCATAGACTACTAAGGAGTGCATTACTTAATAAAGGATCTCTTTCTTCCATTAAAAAAGGGTCTCCTGCACCGTTGTTCTCCTCCGGTGAAATTTCACCACCTTGCGGATGATCAATGAGACGTTTCAAGCCTGGGTGTCGGAGCAAAAGGTTTCCAACAAAAAGTAATATAATAAGAATATCTTCAGGTGGCGCTACAAGGGTTAAACGAGCAAGTCTTTTTGCAAATGCAGCGACTAATGCTTCTGGTAAGTGTCTGAAAATAGTTAAGAATACAATGATTTTCATACATATCATTCATGATAATCAAATGTTTTAAAAATATATCGAGCACTCACGTTGAACTGAGGAAAAGATCAGATAAATAAAACAAGCGAGCTTTGTACTTTGTATGAAAGATTTCTGGTTCGAACATGGAATAAAGTTTGGTGAAGATATTAGGGTATTCCAAGTTGTGTTTGGTAACTAGCAAAAATACACCTTGCAATGCAAGCAAGCCAATAGGCCCGTCCGCGTCCAACGAATCCATAAGAAAGTCTGTCAATAGAATCGGTTTTTCTAAATGTGGCATAACTCTTTCTAAAAGAACTATTAATAATTGCTTGTGCAACTGTGGCGTCAATTCCCAATGCATAACACAAGCCCAGACTTTATTTAGCGCACGTCTTGCCCCAACTTCGTCCCATGTGAAGTTCTTAGTAGCTATTCAAAAAAATATTACATTTACGAGATTGTAATAGGCTTAAGTACAACAAATTTTTCTTACCTTCTTGTGATTTACATAACAAATGTTTATCTTCGCATATTTCATTTACTGAAACATAGTAAAAAGGTTCAATATTAGATTACAATCATAATTGTAATTATAAGACTATTATGGGTATAACCATTTAAAGGTTTAATTTGTTACCTTGGGTTTCTTTTGGCAGTGATAACTTGTGTATAAGTTCCAGTAAATTTTTTATATAAATTTCATGCGGTTGCCTTTTCGGTGTAAGAGAAGGAAGACATTTCCATGTATAATAAAGAGCATCGGGATACTCTATAATCTCTTGAAATCTAGATATTAAACTGACATTGTCTTTCTCCGGCGAAAGTAGCTTCATTAAAATAGGTTTTAATCGATGAAGTGGAAAATAGTAACCCAAGTTGCCAGTCGGTTCTAACGGACTTTTACCTTCTTCGGCCATAAGTTTTATAGCTGTGGTTAAGGCTTGCAGCTGAACAACGGGTCTGCCTTTTTCTATAGATGTAAGCAATTTCTCCCATATCTCTTCGTAACAGTTCCTCAACCAGTTAATGTATCTTGCTTCAGGACTCGGCTCTGTTTTACAAATCTTATGGAAAAGCTATTTCATATTTCCAAGTATCGACGAATAAAAATAAAAAGAGTATTTCTCATCTTTGCATTTAAACTTTGTGCCCATAAATATATTTTTCACAAAGTGTAAACGAACAAAAATATGTAATATATATCATAATCAAATTTAACGGTGTATTATGTCAAATATTGTGAATTATCAAAAAAACATTACGTCGTTGAAGCATACCTGATATTGTAAGAGATATTGTGCGTTCTAAATACATATCCCCCCTTTTTAGAACTTCCACAAATATTGTTTCCACTGTAAGTAGGCAGGATAAAGTGGATTCCTGATAGAGTGATCAGGAATTTTAATAAATGACATAACCTTAAAAAGTTAACATATACTCGTGAATTCGAAAAGTGTTGAGAATTTGTACTTACATCCCATTGGGAAAATATGTCTACTAAATTATTTGCATGTTTTCTCGATGATAAAAATTCCTGAGCTTTTTGTCTTAAAAGTTTCAACGACATCTTTTGACTAGAAGATGCGCCGGGAAGATCTGCTGCATCCGCCATCGTCGTGTACGAATTCTCTAATGGCAGAAGATCACAAGAATATACGTGAATATATTCTTTTCTATCTCTATCCTTCTTCGTTAATTCTTTACTTTCGATAATTTAACCAAGAATCTTAATCTAAAGAACGTGCTATTTCCTTTCCGTTTCTATCAATGGTGAGAATAATCGATAAAGTTTATTGTCAATACGCATCATTTGTATCAATTTCCGCGTGTGGTTAACGTTTTGAATTTTGTAACACTGGTTAGCGATACATACCAACGTGTAGTATAATAATTTTAAAGTTCATTTACGAACAAACTGAATTAAACTGTACTTGCTCTACTAGTAGTGCAGACACACCAATCAAATTTACTTCGTAGCAACATTGTCATAATAATACGCTGTAAGTAAATACTGTATTATTTATTTATGCTTACATGAGATATATCACGTGTATAGACGAAACATAAATTGCTTTTTTAGAAATTTGTCATATGATTTACATATGCACATCTTAACCGTGTAATGAGTAGAAAAATATATTGTTGATACTTTTTATCCTCAATATATCATAACCTGTAAACTTTGTAGTATCCTCTTACAGAATATCATTACTTTATATCCACATGAAACTTCTTTTCTAAGCAGCTGTTGTTTTACTGGTAGATTTAAATTAATAAATACTTGTTTGAGGTTGCAATTAAAGGTTACTCTATTTTGTTGTTAAATGTAACAATGTTTATCTTGCTATTAACAAAAGTAACATTCATTTATGAATATAAGTGTAACGAAAGATTTACCTTATCGGTATAATTTGAATGCAATGTATATCTTAAATAATCATTTTGCTTTATTATGTTTGATAAAGATAGAAAATGTTAGAAATAACATGCAACGATCGTCTTGGGAAAAAAGTTAGAGTTAAATGCAATCCAGATGACACAATAGGAGATTTGAAAAAGTTAATAGCAGCCCAAACTGGAACGCATTGGGAGAAAATTGTTCTGAAAAAATGGTATACTATATTTAAGGATCATATAAAATTACAAGATTGTATCCTTTCAAAGTATATATATTTGCAATAATATATTTTTTTTAAACATGTTAATACTTCTTCCTTAACTTAACATTTTCAGATGAAATTCACGATGGCATGAATCTAGAACTTTATTATCAATAATTAGTAACTAATGTTATATAAATTAATGTTAGATATAAATACAACAATAACAATAATTATAATTTTGATATTTAAGTGCATCATGATTTTATATCTTACATAATATTTAAGTGTATAATGTATATTACAATATACACAGTATACACAACAAACAAAATAAAAATATCAACAGGAAAAACAACCCTAACTTAAATTTTTGTCACAAATTAATGTTTGTATTGACAGAGATCGCTAATGAATATTGCTATTCGATATTTAAATATTCCTACCTTATCTTTACAAACTTAAATCTCTATAAATATATTTCGTCTGACATCGCGAAATGTAATGCTTTCCATTTTTATACCAGTTGTACGAAAACTTTTGCTCTATTAAATCGAGTAATTCTAAATAGGTTTAAGTTTTCGCACTTCTAAACCATGTCAAAGCAAAGGCAAAAAATACTTTACAATGTATTCCTTGATGCTTAACTGTATGGCATACAAGTGTGTCACTAATTTATCGAAGAGTTCCCGTTCTTAAGAGATATATAAATATTTCAAAATAATAAAAAGTGTTATAACTCGAGCAACTGTTGAATCGGTTTTTAGAAAATTAATGTGGCCTTTTAGCTAATTTTTCTGTCCTGTTTAACGAACTTTCAGGTTGGACTGTTACCCTACCCCTGTTGCTTAAGAAGTCTCTTATATGTTGCACTATCAAATCTATCGCCACTGTAACAAAGTATAAAACATTGGTAAATGATTGGAGATTACTTATCTAATAATAAGGAACTTAACATCTTTATTGTTATTTTCTTTTTACAGATTAAATGGTTGCTATATCAAATTACATAATTAATCTTTTATAACAATGATACCTTTTACTGGGATTAAAATGATCTGAACATATATAAAAAAAAGGAAAAAACAAAAGTACCAAATAATAAACGAATTACCACCACACCGAATAATTAAATGTTTTAAATATGGCAGTACTCGAATAATGCACTAAATAATATATCACATTTTTACGAATTATATTAATATTTTATGTTTTATGCTCACTTAAAAATCGTTTTATACAAAGCTTAAGTCTATATTATTATACCGTTGTGTAATCCACTTAATTGATTGATATATAACAATGTATAAAAAGTCTAATTTTTTTTAGAATATGCACCAGAAATGTATGCGCATACTTATAGAGGTTCTTATTATATGTAAATAATACTTTAGTTCATTTAATACAGATCAATCTTGTCTTGTACATTTATATAGTTATGCAATATTGGAATTACAGTATTCGGACAAGATAACTTATGGACCGTCTGTATGTTAGGAACAACATTAAATTAATTTCACCCAATTAAGGCTTTACTGGATACACACATACTAGAAGCAAGTATCTTTTGCTGTATGGTATAAATGTAATGCAAATACAGTTGTATGAGTATACCAGAAACATGCTATATATACTTACAAAAAAAAAATAATTAAAGATTACTGCAGACTCGATTCTACATCAATATATGGTATATAAAAACATAGTGCTTATAAGTGAGCATAACATGCTAAAATCATCTGCTGAGCGTGTCGGATAAAGTCGAAGTACGCCTATGTTGGTAGATGAATGGATGCTGCCCGGATGAGTTTTCAGCCTTTTTCAAACGCAAAATGTCCCAGATGTGGTGTACTATAAGGTCTATTGCCACTGCAAACATACAATAACCAAACGATGTACGTTTTTATATGACCTTTATTTTGTACTAAATTAAAAGACAGCTTATTCTGGCAGCCCTTACATACCAGGCAGCACCCATGAACGCTATGTATACATATATACAAATACTAAGAATAACACTTTAAGCTGCCTTACTATTCCAAATCTGCACCCACAGTCTAACAATGTATGTACATATAATATCATAATAATGTAAAGAAATAATGAAAATTAATAAATGACTGTATAGCAAAATATATTTTAAATACTTAAACTTAACACTATAATTAACTGAACTATTATTATAATTATTATCAATTTTTATGATTGATTAGGTGCAGACTTGATGATAATGAATTCTGCTTATGATATAATGTAAAATTAATTTTCAGCGATAAGTTAGTAATACATGTTATATGTTTAGTGTCAATGTAAATTGTCAGAAAAAATTCAACTATAAGTTTTCTCCATTCAATTCTTGCATTGTCATTTTTATAAATTCTGTCAAAATGATAGTTTACCTGTATTGTCTGCACCCCTCGGTATAATGACATCCACAAACTTCTTAGTCGGAAGACAGAATTCCTCAAAGGCAGGCTTCACAAAGTTCATATACTGATTCAGGACATAATCTAAATCTCTTCCCCTTTCCTTTATATCCCTTGGTACTATGGAACATAAATACTAACTGAATATTAAGTGTATTAAAATTTGTTAAAAAGGCTATTGAATATATCGTGTTATTACCTCTTCTGGCCAATCTGGTATCTGAGTCAGTATCTACAAACAATTTCATATGAAATAAATCTCGTATTTTAGGAAAATAAAATACTAAAATGCCTTCAAATAAAACTACGTCTGCAGGGTAGATTGTTGTGATTTGGTCTTTTATTCTGAAACCCCGAAAATGTTTCATTAGTATTATAGCTTACGGTATTGTATTATTCAGAAAAACAAAACAAAGACAAGTACATACAAACTATTTGTCCTATAATCGTAGGCTGGTATTTCACATTTTACTCCAGCCAATATATCTTGCAAGGTTTGTAGTATCAAATCATTGTCAAATGCATCTGGATGATCAAAATTGTATTGACCTTTTTCTGCTTTAAGTTTCTCAGCAGGTGTTAGGTCTCGATAGAAACTGTCTTGCGAAATACAAACTACTTGCCGTTGCATGTGGTCCATATCTACTTGCCCTAGTTTTTCCATTATACGTTTACATACGGTTGACTGGAATGGTAACATATACAGTTTAATTACTTTTTCCAATTGCAAACATTGGTCCAACCAGTACAATCTTTAGATTCTAATACACTTCTTTGGAGATGGTTACGTTTTCACGAAAGTATATTACGTATATTGTGATAAATAAAATTATGTCACACTAAAGGAGTAAAATTATACATTACGCACTTTCCCACTAGCCGTTCCACCAGATACACCGATTAAAAAAGGTGTTTTACTTTCTAAACCGTTCAACTTTCCATTAATACCAAAGGACATTTTTCGCGGAGTAACAATATTCATCGACATGTCTGCCATTATCGATAATTTAGTAAAATTTGTTGATATGCAATAGAATATCAATCTTGAAGATATTACTGAAAACACAGTTCAGCGTATAGTAACAGTCGATTCCAACTGCAAGGATGTCGATGAAAACGCAGTAGCGTGCTGATATAAATCATTACTTGTAAAACGCGCGTGCGTATCGGCACATAAACATATTTAGATGCATATACCTCAGAGCAGTATATATATATATATGCACAGCAAATCACCTAATGGACTTTCGTGGCCCAACGTAACTGCCATACCGACTCTGAAAACTGACACTGATTTCAGCGTCCTCTGTTCATGAACAGTGGTCAGTTGAAGCACTATTATCGAATGAAGTAGTGTTGGGACAGGTCCATGCAATTGTATGAATAATGTGAATGCAATGGGGGAATTAGGGAAGCAATTTCCACAAACGAGATGTATGAATTCTTATATTTCGTCGGTATCTGTGTCAAAAGATTGTGGAAAACTCACTACGGTAGAGATTCTAATTTAAATGAAGTTAAAGCAAGACATATATTAGTTTCACGGAAAAAGTTTACTTATTCTATAGTGCAACAGACATTTACTAATTAATATATTTGTATCCCACTATTCGATTGATATCCATACTGTAATGCTTGTATTAAAAAATATTTAGTGCGACACGATATTTAAAAAAACCCACCTTCAAGAAAGAACCTCACCCCCCACCCCTCTACTTTCCAGCCAATGAGCGCAATCTATTTCAAAAATCTGCCTCTTTCGCCCAACGGATCTCGTAGTGATTAGACGTGTTCAGAATGTCCGTCGAATTAACATATGTCACATAGTCTAACATATTCATTAAGGCAGGAAATGGAATGCATTGTATTCATTTCCCTGTCATCAAAGTTTTCTGTGGTTTCTTTGTTAATATTAAAGAATATTTTGCAAGAAATTAAGAAATTGTTGAGCAGTGAACGGAACCACAACGGTCGACGTGCATTTTCTAATTGACTTGAATATTCATATACGTATCACCTTTTACATATGTGTATACGTATTTCAGCTCTGAATTCCAATATCTTGCAATATATTCTGCTCTTTCACTTGCTTCGAGAATCAAATCAGAATTGGCGGGAACACGCCGTTGACCGGCGGGAATGCGTAGGAGTAAAATGGCACCAAGCCATGCCGAAGTGTCAAACGATCTCGTTGACAGGTAAAAATTTCTCAAATTTCTTCTATATATAAGTTGAAATGTGCAAATACTAGTAATATATCTTGATCAAATTATTATTCGTACCACGTATCAATCTTGTATGATATTACTATATCACAATTATTATTACTGTCGAGCACTTCTTTTATTTCTGTGATATTCTTTGTCACGGTAGAATGGAAAGAGTTGGTTACGTATTGGTTTTGCATGATCTGTTATCGATTCTCAGTTGAAACAAGAATAGAATGAATAATTTGCGGCAATATGAACAAACACTCTCGCCTCTTCTGCCAATCGTATACAATCTACATATAATTATTTCAGCCATAAATTCCATTTTCTTGCAATATATTCTGCACTTTCTAAGAAAATGCCCCAGAATCGTAGGTACAGCTAAAACTTAATCAGAACCCGCAGAAGTCCAGTAGGTATTACGTTTGGATAGCAGATTGTGATTAAAATTTCTTGGAAATCAAGGCAAGGTCGCGGTCGAGGAGTGGGGTAGGCTTGGGACGCGGCGCGTCGTCATTATCAGTTCGAGCGTCGTAGCGTAAGGGTCGTAGCGTAAAGGTCTGGCCGTCGAAGGTTAGCGATATACATTAGCCTAAAATGCAATAACGTCTCGGGTTTTACTGTACCATCGCATACGCTTGACGATTAGCTTCTCTTAATTTTTACGCGTTTATCTAACGATCGTTTTACTATCGCGGGAGTACATTAAAGTCTTTCTCAAGTGTCTTTTTCTGGAAACTTGACCGGTCAACCGGCTGAGAATGGGCGCGTGTTTTTTCGGTATAATCGGTTCTTGGATACGCGATTAATTAGTCGTTTATTTTTATATCGCGTTCATTAATTTATTAGTTTAAACGGTTCTTCGAATCTTTATTATATTTTATTCTGATTCGATTCGGATTTTAGCATAGGTTTATCACGTTGCTTTTCTTTTTGTTTCAGGTACAATGGATGATTGGTTGGCAGAAAATAATGTATTGGGGCTGCAGGAATAAAGTATTGAGATACAGTTACTACGACGATTGACAATTAGTTTGACGACATTTGATGAGGGACTGGTAACATTTACGTATTATTTTATAGTTGATGTATATTTCTTGTTTTCTGGCTATTGAATTTTGGTGATGGGTGATATATAACTGATAATAGTTACTTCTCTCAATTCCTGTATCCATGTTCATTAAATAATTTAAACATTAATTTAATTTAAACAATAATTTAAACAAACAATCGTAATTAAAAATAAAGTCAGTAAATGTCATTAAACCTAAACGAAAAATTGATATACGTTAACGTTTCGCTGCATTTTGGTCGCGATTTCTATTATAGCTTCACTAATGTTTTTGTAGACACTTTCATTATCTCTGCGACCTAGTCACAAGTTCGGTCGAATTGTATTTTCGACGCAGGATTGTCCGCGACGCTACGTACTTGTTGCCATGCCCTTGACGCATGATAAATAGTTTCGAATCTTGATTTCTGCAAGCAGCAACGAGAATTTATAAATGCGCGATATTGTTTACTTACTACAATCAGAATCACTTTTAAAACTCTGACAAAGAACAGTCACAGTACCCTTCTGATAAATCGATATTAATATATAGTAATACATCTTGCATAGACAATTAATAGTAATTAAATCTGAATACTGAGACGGTAGTACTTTATTAAAAAATAGAGCAGTATTTCCTCAACAGACGTTCGACAGGATGAAGTAATAATAAAGAGGCAAATACAATCAAATATACATATATTGTTTAAATTTCTACCTCCTCACCCCATTTACTAACTTGTACAGATTTTCTTTCAGAAAATTTTGATGACCGCGCGCAATGCGGTCGGTAGAGTCAGTGCTTGTTTTGTCAAAGTTCTTTTTATTGTTTTTGGAGCGCAACCGCTATTGATTATTACAATTAAATATAAATGATAGTAAAGATACGCGAAAGTAGAGTCAGTGTTTGCTTCGAAATATTGCTCTCGCGAAATTAGAGTCACTTTGTTCGTCGATCACAATTAATAAACGCGCGCGATAGTAGTCTTTTATTTTTTTATTCTTTTTTCTTAATACGTATTCCGGTATTAGAGTCAGCACCTATGCAGTTCGGCGAGTTCGGGCTTTCATCCATCAACTCGAAGAGTAAGTATCTCTGTATTTCTTTAATCTTATTTTTCAATGGTCTTTGATAATTTTCCTGTTCGAAAAGTACTGAAAATGCAAGGATTTCAACGTTGTCCGCTCTTTTGAATGTTTCAGAAGATGCCTTGGGCTCGATGGTATCATCATAACGATATTGTTGACCGCGCGCAATGCGGTCGGTAGAGTCAGTGCTTGTTCCGTCAAAGTTCTTTTTATTATTTTTTGAGCGCAACCGCTCTTAATAATAATTAAATGTAAATGACAATAAAGAGACGAGAAAGGTAGAGTCAGTGTTTGCTCCGAAATAATACTCCCGCGAGATTAGAATCACTTTGTTTGCGAATCATAAGTGTTCCATTAGAGTCAGTGTCCTGTTTGGCGAGTTCGGGCTTTCTTCCCCCAACGTGACGAGTAAGTAACCCTTTATTTCTTGAATCTTGTAGTGCACTAATCTTTAGATAATTAACACATTCTAAAAGTACTGAAAGAAGAAAGGTTTTAATGTTGTCCGCTCTTTTTGAATGTTTCAGCAGCTTCCGTGGCTACGACGGCGACGAGCTTGACCGCGCCCCTGGTGAGCCTGCAACCGGTGAGTGGCATGCTTTAATGTTCCTCTGGTCACTCAATCATGTCGTAGGACGAAAGGTCCGAACCGGCACGAGTGATTGGTTGTAATTACGTAGATTTTTCTTGCAAGCACTGTGACCATGGGTGTATGAAAATATACTCATGAGTAGTAACTTCTTTACTATTTTATATTATATGAGGATAGGTCTTCTTGTACAACGCGTTTCAAATTAGTTTGAGAATTTTAAGAGAGAAATTTAGTATAAAATATATCACTATGCATCTTTTTATAATAGATTATTTAATTGAATACGTATGAAACGAATATTTAAATACTTATTAATTATTAAATGAATATAAAGTCACGTCCAGTATCATACGTGCACTAGTTTGTAGTGGAGAAGTCGAATACCCTTCGACTTCGTTTATTTGCCAATTGCAATTAGTGCACAGTTATAATAAAATGCATAATGATTGCTATTAGTAAGAACGTAGTATTTCTACTTTGATTGAATATAAAGTAAAGGTACTTATATACCTTGTCGATTTGTTGGAACTATCGAATAATTTTATTATTCGATATCCATATTAGTCTTTAGCGTATAAAGATATCAATAAATTAACTTCTTCCGTACCAAATATTAATTAAACTAGAATGTACAAGAAGACAATACGCGAACGGGTAGATCTCGATATCAAGGCAATCTATTTTAAAACCAACCTTGCGTTTTAGACCCAATGCTTTGATGACGGGAACACCCGAGGATGTTTCAATTTAATTCAAAGTATTTTAAAGTAGAGTCCTTGAATAATTTATCTAATAAAGTAGAGTCATTGCGTAATTTTTCTAATAAAGTAGAGTCTTTGAATAATTTTTCTAATAAAGTAGAGTCATTGCAAAATTTTTCCTATAAAGTAGAGTCATTTAATTTTCTCTTCAGTGAAATAAAATCATTTATTGATCTGGTATATATACATATATATTTAGCCCGTTAGAAAATCAGTATGCCTTTATCATCTTTTTAGACGAGGATTTCCAGGTTTAACCCTTTCCGTGTTCACTGCCCGGATCCCACTCACGTGCCCCGGTGCTACTTGGGTGGGAAAACGGTGGTAGAGCACGACGATATTTCTTTAGTTGATAAGCTATTGAATGATTTATTGTTGGCGACTGACAGCGCGTTTGGTGTATCGTGCGCGACGTAACATCCGCATTGTGTGTGTGGTTAGGCTGTGGATTTGCGTCGTTCCGTACTAAAATGTAGCTACTATGCCCAAGCTAAGATGTCCACTGATTTAAAAAAGACATCATTAAGATGACAAATGCCAAATGCCAGAGGGAATCGAATATACTTATCAATTGCTTACTTATTCTATTAAATAAAAACCGCGGCGTGGTCTTTTCCCATGCGAACGCAAAGATCCCAGCCACTGTCAGTCGATTTCAGAAAAATGGTACGTACATTAGAGTGTGCAAGTTGTGTGACAACACTTGGGTGTCGGGGGTGTCCCGGGACGCCTCCCTAGTGTAGGCTTTTGCGCCCAAGTGTTTGACTGAGAACCGTGGAGTGTCGTGTGTTGGTGTGTCCGTTTGCCATTTTTTAAATATAGGTCTAGGTAGGATAGGTAGCATACTTTCTGGTGTGATTGATAGACATAAGTAGGTAGGGCCGGGCAGGTTGACACAGTCTCTGATCGGGTACGCACTATTTCGCGTCTTCAACCTGTTTCAGGAAATCTGATTTGAAAAGTCGACGGTGAAGCTGTGGCGCGATCGAAAATGCTTTCGCCTCTGGCTTTGCCTATCGATTTTTCGAATCCTTCGCGGTCGTGGTCGCGGTTTAGGCTCCGAAACGAAACGCCTTACTTTATGCTCGAGGCTGCACGCGTGAACGAAGAACGATTACAATTTTAATCGTAATCTTTGCGATTTTCCGCAATCACAATTTTTACGATTTTATTTGGTCGTGATTCGGCCGCGTGCGTTCCATTTAGCTCCGCGATTTAAGCTCTTTATTTAACATTTATCAGTTTTTTCTTGATTTCCGAGTAGAGCCTCGAGCCTAGTTTAAGTTTCAGGTGGCCCTTGGGTCCAACGAAAAGAAGAGGCTATATGCCGAAGAGGCCCGACAAACTGTCACTCAAGAGGGCAACTACTAATGGTTCTCCATTCTTTTTAAGAATGGGGCATCATTCTTTGTTACTACTTTGTCACTGTGCTTGCATTTTCATTTGTTGAATTTTTATTTGAACTTGGCCGACGCACATTCCGGCCGAACGATACAGCCCTCCCAAAAATATCGCGTTGCTTTAGAGTTGCGAAAAACTTGAGAACGGGTCGAATTAGAGTTGCGTTAAATGGCACGCGGTTTTTAATTAGAGTTGCGAGCAACTGAAATGGAAATCGCGATTGATTTAGCGTTGCGTAATGATGTCGCGATTGTTCTTGCAATTTTTCTGTTCTTATTATTAGTTAAATTGTAGTAATTTATATTATATTTTACATATGAGAAAGTTTGTAGTGTAGCGGAAATTATTTTCGCGTCTTGAGCCTTCAGCAAACTTTTCAGGGGTTCTTCAATTAGCTTGTTTTTTGATATTACAAATAATTTACTGTTTGTTTTCTATCAGCCTTAATAAATAGTGTTGCGAAATGATTGCATCGCGAGTTCTAGTTAGCGTTGCGTTGATTAAAGGTCGCGTTTTTAATTAGAGTTGCGAATACCAGTCCCAAACTGCTTCCAATTGTAAGCCTGTTCCTGTGCCACCCTGGAGGTGGCAATCATCGTCAGCCAAAGATCATGGCTGACCAGTTCTTTGGCAATTCTTGTTGTATATGGTGTAATTTTTCTTTTCAGTGTTTTATATTTGCCTTTCTTTTTATTTTTTTTTATAATAATTATACCACCTGGAATGTCTGTTGACGGAAATACTGCTAAAAATTTGCATACATAGTAGTAAACTACTGCGGGAACGAAATTTAAAAAAAATGAAAAAAATAAAGGAATATAAGAGAAAAGAAAAGAAAGAAAAGCAAAGCAAAAAAAAAGAAAAAAAGAAAAGAAAAGCAAAAAAAAAGAAAAGAAAAGCAAAAAAAGAAAAAAGAAATAATTCGAGATAGTAGATTTCAATTAGAGTCAATACTAGTGACTGTTCATTATTGGAGTTTAACTTCAAAATATTTTTTCTTAGTCGATTATCTCCCCTCTTTTTAAGTAGAGCCAATTTTTATAACTTCTCGAGCTTGCTTTGCACAAATTGAAATTCACTCGCGATATCCGTAAATGTTTAAACAAAAATCCTCGCACGAAAAATGTTCGTGGCTGTACTTGGACCTCGGCATGGTGATAGTGGAAGTTTGATATTTTGCTTCCGAATAATCGTTTGTCGCTTTTTTGTAGAAGCAAAATAGAATCAGTTGTAGTGAAATGTTACTATTTCAATTTGGAGTTTTTAATGAAATTGATATTACCATTCAGTTTAATCTGGAAAGTAGAAAAGAATATATCACCTTAGACGAAATCCAATTACCTATTGTTACTAAAAAAATATCTTCCTTTTTCATATTAATTGTGATTTATTATCTTCGATATAATTCAGTTATTACGAATTAAAACCAGTTTCAATGCAATAAAATATGGTGAGGCTTGCGGATGTCACTAATCCAATGTATGAGATTGTTACAGATTCAGAGATGAACCCAAATATGACATATTAAACAAGTGGAATTACAGACGTCAGAGGCTTAAAAGTGGAATATATACAAATACAGAACCAGAAATATTATCAAGGACACGATTGAAAACTTAAAAATTAAAGAGCCAGACTCGTCAATCCCATTTGTGAGTTCAAGATTTTTATAATGCTTTACTAATTATTTCCAGGTCGTCATTGTTTCAGAAGCATTGAAAAGAATCAGCTGAAGAGGAGAATTGCTTTAAATTTTTTTAATATGACCACACTCGTACCCTGCCCCTGCCCCTGCCCCTGCCCCTGCCCCTGCCCCTGCCCCTGCCCCTACCCGTACCCCTGCCTTGTTAACTAATTACAGGTGTCAAATAATTAATTATTCAGGCCCAATTATAAATCGAACAATACTTTTAGCTCCTTATGTAGGTAGGTTTCATTTGAACACACAATCCTATATCTTTAAACAGGTAGGTTTTACACCAATTGAAATTATTAGACTTTTAATTAGGCAGGGCTTATGAAACTAAGAATCGATTCTATGTAGGTAGGATGTTATTGAAATTGTTTTTTTAATTGAACTCTTAGATGTTGTACTAGGTAGGGTCGTACTAGTTTTAAGATAGATCTTTAGTCAGGTAGGGGACATTTGACTCTAATCTATTATTTAAGAAGGGAGGATTTATTTTTAACCTGTGTCCTAGTTTTTAAGACAGTAGTGTTCACCACTGCAATAATATTTTGTTGTCCTGTTCTTAAGATCATAATATATTTTTTTTTCAGTTTTATTTCAGGAAATTGATTCCTTTTGCAGATTCTTTTCAGGTCTCCTTGTGATAAACACAATTTAGCTTTCGGTCGTGAATTTCCTAAGTACTCCTCTTATTGTCTTAATTGTACTACGGTCAAATAGTGATCGTTCTACAAATTTACAATAATAGGAGATTTTTCTTGCCTAGAAATGATAGTAGAATTAATTTTCGCGTAATTGGAGGGTGGAAGGGCCGTGGCTAGGGTGGGTCTCCATTCGCAGTAACCTCCACGTGGTGAGACCTGGGCAATCAATTATTTATTGTATAATTACTAAACGTTTAAGAGACGTTTGGTAATTATGTGGAAAATAATTCGAGCGAATTGACTGCGAATTCCCTTCCCATTCCCTTTTCCGGTCTCGGCTCGCAGGACTGATGAAAAGGTGCTGTTGGCACCTGAGGTGGTAATTTGGTTGCATTGTCTGCGGGGAGTGGTGTGTGGGGCTGTCAGTGTGGTTCCGGACAGGTGACCCGCCTAACAGGAATCCCGGCGTGTCAGACCACGCCAAGCACACCTTGGTGTGGCAGAAGGCATACGGGACATAATCTGGACCGATCAATTTCGCCGCTACTTGATTCATTCCATGACTTGAGTGTCCAGCCTCTGGACCTTACTAATCCAGTGCACGAGACTGTTACAGACTCACCGTATCAGAGGCACGACTGGAAACTATCAAATTAAAGAGCCAGACCCGTCGATCTCATTTGTGACTTTAAGATTTTTATAATGCTTTATTAATTACTTCCAGTTTGTCTTTGTTTCAGAAGCATGAGAAAAGAATCAGCTAGAGAAAAGGATTGCTTAAAATATGTATAACATGTGCACACTCCCACCGTTTCTATTTTTGTATCTATTTGTAGTTGTAAATATTGTGTATTATTTATTGCCCTGCTTCTTATGTAGATTACTCTGTTTCCTGTCGCTCTAGAGATAATTCTGTAGTATGGTAATTCATATATGATTCGCCTTTGTAATTAGATTTTCTTATTCTCTAAGAAGCCGTATTTTTTATAAATCAAATACCCATCTGTATATTTTAATTCATAAATCAGTTAATATCTGTAAAGATATGCTTAAAACTACGTGGGTCTCTGCCATATCTACAGTGATATCTATATAGAACCACTGACGAGATATAGGAATAGACAAGTCATCTTATGGACTTTCGTGGCCCAACGTGACTGACATACCGGCTCAGAAATCCAACACTGATATCAGCGTCCTCTGCTCATAAACAGTGTTCAATTGTAGAACTATTATTTACTGAAGTAGTGGGGACAGGACTCATGCGACTGTGTGAATATATGTGAAATATTTAGGGGGAATCAGGAAAGCTATTTCTCGGTCAACGTTTCGGTAGAAAAATTGAGCTACGGTGCCTGGTCGCGAGATGCACTTCTGTTTGGCTCTAGTTGAGTCGAAATCACATCGGGGCGATGAATTGCGTGTGTCGCGTACAGCGCACTTCTTTAAAATATTTATTTTCTAGTGCAAAAATAAATTGTTTCAAACATCTTGAATATGCTACATTTCAAATAAGGTGTTTCAGATACCCCGCTTAACATTAACACACCTTTACATATAATTGCCACAAAATATTTAGTAATATAAGAAAAATAAAGTAATAATAATTTTCTGGAAAAAATGTAATTAATTGTAGTACATGTTTTTTAATGTACTTTATTTTTATTCTAAATCGTAATATTTTAATACAATGCAATGTACTTTTACAGAATTAAATAGATTTTTTTATAAAAGTGAATTTGTAACACTCTGCTCATAAAATACAAATTTGAGGATCTTTCTTCAGTTTCTTATTTTCCTTTTTTTCTCATTTGCAAATAATCACGATAGTTGATTTCCAGCTAGGTGAACACCAAACCTGCGAATAAGTAGCTATGATTATTATTAACATAAAAGGAAAGAAATTATAAATATAATAATATTATATTATAATTATTAACTACACACTTTCTATCACTAGTTCACCGAGCGATGAAAAACTGAGCGACCGAATTCAACGACCCAACCGACAATGCGCGACTAAACTCGACGACTACAATGTTGTCAATATCGCGGAGACCGTCGAACATCATGGATGTCGAATGCATTCTTATGTTTATGAAGATACAGTAAAATCTCGAGTAGTGCACTTCGCTCGGAACCGAATGCAAACAATAATCGTTTGCAGACATGTTTATCGCAGGAATTGCCTTATATTAGTAAATGAGTTACTTCGTTTTTTTTTTTTTAATTAAAGTTTCACGTAGCATCGACACCAGGGTCATTAGCACTTCGTTATTGTTATTAGTTGAATATAAATAAGAAATTGCGTCTTTTATTAACGATAAAATTGCTCCAAGGAAAAAGATAATTAAAGAATTTGTCTAGTAATTATACAATTAACAATTGTAGTATACAATTATCGTCACTATCTTTTTCATTGTGGCAACTTTATTGTTTGAGTGTTAAAAAATTATACATCTCTTAGCCCAATTTTTTTTTTTGTCATTTATCAGAAAATAATGTAGAACATAACTTTAAAAATTATTTCATTTATTGATAGTACAATTGAAATAAGAAAACTTGTTATCATGTGTTTCTTTAATTAAAAGATTTTTAATTAACATTAAATGTTTCATATCCTCTATTGCCTTTCATTACGGCAAAGAACAAAAGAATTCTGTAAAATTATTTAATTTTCGCATCGTTTTCTATAATCGGTGGGTAACGTTGCGAGTGACACGGAAATGGTAATGGGTCCCCGGGACCCAGAAATCGTGGCCGAAAAAATACATTGAATGATTTGTCTATTCCTATATCTCGTCAGTGATAGAACTCCTTAAAACTACTCGCGCCTCTTACTTACCCTAAGTGTAGATATTACAGAGGCCCCAGTAAGTGCATGCACACCTGTACAGATGGCGATACGAATGACTTTAGATATAGCTGAATTTTAGTTAATTTCCGCCATAGGATTCACATGTATTTAGCCAATCGCATCTCTCTTGCCCACCGTATTTCTGTAATAGATTGTTTTTGAACTGACCACTATTCGGTCTATTCCAATATCTTGTCTGTGGTGTGAATGCCTTTCATTGCGGCAAAGAACAAAAGCATATTTTTAATATTACATATTTAATTTCAATGGCTACTATAGAAAGAGTTTTGCAATATGTAGTCGCATAGATGTAGTATCACACAGATAAGGTCCATATCGAGCGCGCAGAACTTCGCGCTTACAAGAAAGTACATTGGGTATGGCTATTTTGTACCTAGTCTGTGATAGATCCTGGCAGCACAATCGATCTAACAGCTGCGTCTATTTTATTTCCTAACCTCACAGATACGCATGAAAGGTGCGTGTGCGAAAAAGATTAAGCTACTCAATTGGAATATCGCGAAAAGGAAATGAGCGATGCCGAACTTCAAGAGGAGGAAAGGGAAGTACTACTTTCGATATATGAAGGAGACCCAGCGTTTAAAGAGTTGACATCGACTACCTTCCAATACAAGGTTCGTCCTTCGAAGTCCTTCGAAAATGTGTCCTAAAAAATTCGTTTTTTTCTAAAAATTGTAAAGTCAACAGAATTATAGTCATTGAAGTACAGTCCACCTATTTATAACCTTTATTTTTCACCGCAGTACGGAGAAGATAATGATATGAAATCTTTCTTATTGGAAATCTCTTGGGGTGCGACATATCCGTCAGAGAAGCCAACCATTAATATGAGCACCTTTTACAACAAGCACATGTAAGTCCATTTCCATTGTTCCCCGACTATTCTTGTATTCTGTTGCTTTCATTAAAGGTGAATGATTGGAATACAGTGTGCAAGAAGTAAAAGACAAAGTGGCCGAGCATGTGGAAGCAGAGGCGGAGCAATGGTTGGGTAGTGCAATGACGTACACATTGTTTCAATCCGTTCAAGAACATTACAGCGAATTGATCTCCGCGCAACCAGACTCTATCGTCGATTTAAATTCTCAAGCTGGCAAGTTAAAAATAACAGATGGAACACAACAGGTAATGGTATAATTGCATTAAGTTGCAGGTTTATTTGAAATACATGAAAGAAAACTTAATTTCTTGTTTACAGTTGGAAGAATCTGCAAAGAAACCAAAGAAGGAACATCTGACAAAAGCTCAAAAGCGTAGACAATGGAATAAAGCGGACGGAAAGGGTGAAAGACCAAGGGGTTGGGACTGGGTGGATATAGTAAAACATTTGTCACAGACAGGCCCTAAGCAGGAGCAGGAGTCTTAATTTAACATTCGAATATTTGTACAGGTTAAAGGTGTGTTATATTTTTATAAATTATTGGAAATAAACTGGTTTCTATATCGGTTTTTACTGCACTATAATCACCTGTGATAGAAATTTGTATGAAAAATATTTATAGATAATTTTATCTCAATGCCAACAGATAGTTACAAGATATTCAAGTAAAATTACTTAAATATTTAACAATTATAAAGTTTCATTGTGGTAAATAATATTTAGGAAGGAGCAACGATATTTGAATGTCTAATGTTCACGTAATGCTTTTATAAAAATCTCCAGCCTGCTACGGGTAACAGATTACTTTCTGTTGTCCACCCTGAAAGGAAGACGTTTGTATAAATAAAGAGAAAGTGCATAAACCTTCACCATATAAGAAATTGCGTCATTCACCTTTACTTTCAAGGCCACTAATAAATGCTTTGTATTCACAAGAAATCAATAAATTTGTAGCATAAATGCTCTCTATAGCTTTCGACGATTGTACTCGATTAGTTGTGGTAGAATATCTTTTATGAAATACATAAAGGCGCATTAAAGGATACGATAGATCGCTTACTTCGGGCTTTAAGAAGAGATCCTATAAAAAAATTGCACAATCATCTACAGATATTCACTCAGAATTAAAAGTTAATTTACTTACCAATGGCACTTTCAAAGACATACAAATAAATAAGCCACACAGACAGGCGTGAAAATATGCTTCCAGTACATCGTACGGCTGCGCGTCTTTCTTAAGACATATAAAAATAGTTTTATTCTGTACATCAATAGAAATCAAATACTTTCTATCTAAAAACAATTTTAACGATAACTCGGCGTCGCTCGTTGAGATAATATTATTCTTTATTAAAGCTGCGAGAGAAACACCTGTTCTTACATTAAACCCGAACATTCCCATTGCTGTAAAAAAAAGAAAAAATGACTCAAACATTCGAAAATTTGTTTCTAAGAACTTTAAATCGAAATAAAATAGGCTTACTAGGTTTCGAAAACAGTAATACCGATTCTTTTCTATTAACTTCCTCGGGTTCGGGAATTACTTCGTTCGTAATGTAACTTTTCACTATTAATGCTAAGCGATCCTCGTTTAATGAATTTAAGCACAACGCTTTCACTGCCGAGTAATTTGCATACAAATGCATAAATGCGAGGAAAAGATACAGTCCCATCACGTATCTATGTACAGATCAGACATACTATAGATAGCTCAATAATATTGTCAATATACTTTTCGCAAAATTAAATTTGCCGTGTACAATTGAATATTTACCGCCCACTGTGGAAAAATGGTAGTATTAAAAGGCCAACAAATGACGCTATTAAGTTTACACACGTCTCTTGACTTCCATCTTTGACCGATACATCCGCCAAATTATTTTGCAACGCCTGCAATTTGTATTACATTCTGCTATAATGTCTAACAATATGATTTTGTTGCAGATCTTCTATACCTGATGCTGCATAAGTGCTGCCCGTGTAGCTCCGCCAGCCACTCCAACAATTGATTTCATTGCTGTCGAGACACACAATATACCAAGGGAATACGAAGAAAAATAAGGTAAGAGCAATTCGATTCC
The DNA here is from genome assembly GCA_948146005.1 of Nomada fucata. Taxonomy (NCBI): domain Eukaryota; kingdom Metazoa; phylum Arthropoda; class Insecta; order Hymenoptera; family Apidae; genus Nomada; species Nomada fucata. The sequence goes on along the minus strand of OX411276.1, from coordinate 36,531,758 downwards.
CATTGAAAGATCACAAAGTATATCAGCAAGAAGTCTCCACTTCTTGCACTGTCCATCTAAATCTGCCCTGATGAACCCAAAATTGAACGCTGCTTTTACAGGAACAAAGTAGAAATTTATACGCGTAATGTTTCGTACCCATTCCACCACGCGAATACGATACGACCAATCATTCCAGTTCCATCTTTTAATATCCATGTCATTGCTGCCGCTAACGGGGTTGCTGCAGCCTCACCTACACCTACTCCTTGCATAATGGAATGTGTTGTAAGAGTACCCATTATGGTACTCGCGAATGCCTGCAACAAACATAAATCGTAACACAATTTCAACCCCATTTAGGTACAATAGTTTCATTCATAATCGTACACTTCATTCTATACTAGCTCTGCATGTAGTAAACCCACCTGAACAGTGTCCCATATTTGATAAGTAGTATAATCGGGGTGAACGCTGTCGGGATATCCTTGAGGTAAAAATACCTCTTTCACAATCGATAGGAAAGCAGAATAAAAAGACTTCGTTCTAGTTGTATCTGATAACAGTTCGGTTATCGATTTCTCGTCTGCAAGCATTAAGTCGAACGATAGGTTAAGCAAAATTAAACAGTGACGTTTGGCACGTCGCAATACTGTTACCTTTCGATTTGACGAAGAACCTGTTCTTCTGGCTCCCGTATACCTCGGTGAACAGTAATCGTTCATGCATCTTGAAGTGCACCGAGATTACTTTCAATTGATTTGTATACACCGTGTGGCGACATATGCACTTTTATTAACGATCATAGCCGCTATTACATCCAAGTCGCGATTAGACCTACAGTATCGATGCAACTAAATTCCCTAATACTGTACGCGATCAAAATTTGTTCAATGATATTTTCTGCAGAAGATTGATACGTAAACACGAAAAAAAAGTATAACGAAACTACAGTTCTCTCGTTTTTCAGCTATTCAAATATTGCGTTGGAATTTTTTTTCTAGATCTTACATGAATTTCATTTCTGCAAGCTGCACCTTATTTTTCCAATTTTTTCGAAGTACTCGTTTTAGGTAAAATGAGGGAAACATCTTCGATTATTTCATTCAGTTCGGCTATACAATCATCCAATCTTTTTTTTACATTTCTTGCGTCGAACTTTACGTTCTTGTATAAATTAATTTTTTGCATCTTATCGGCAAAGTCGACAATCAGACGGTTCCCACGAATCTCTGCACCACCACCCATTCGATTTATCGAATATTTGAAATTTTCGTGCTCATCTACTGTACCGTTATGTTGATTGCATTTATATTCAGCTAATTCGTTGTTGATAATTTTAGATTCCTCTGATTTCTCCTTTTTCGGTTCAATTTTAATTGACTTGCAAACTTGGTTAATATTTTCGCGCCCTACATTTCCTTCACCATGCGCATAAGATTCGTGCAACTGAGAAACATCTTCGTCCTTTCGTATCCTTGCACTTACAAAATTCTCTTTCTCTGCTTCAGGTTCAACATCGACGCGACCACTATTTATTGATGATATCTTAAGTTTCTTATTTTGTTTCGAGGAATATTCTTCGCTAATATTTGATTCGGTTTTGAAGCAATTTAAAAAATTTCGTTTCCTTTTACGTTCCATTGCTGAGTCACACTGAATTCCTCTGGAAATTTTCTTCCTCTTTCTTTTTATAGCGTTCTCGCGAACAGGCTTACTGCGTGTTATACGTAATTTATCGTCGGCAGCGAATATATTTACATCCGATGTATCTGTCGATACTTTATTATCAATTTCTTTTATATTATTTCCGAAAAATTCTGCCAGTACCTTTGATTTATCGAATTCTACATGATTTATAGAAGCGTGAAGTGCTTTTGCACAACAACAACGCGAACGAAGATCACCACTTGGATCATCGGATTTTTCACCTGATTGATTTTCTCTAATAGGTCGAACATTTTTAAGAGCACTGACCTCGTTTCGTAATCGCACGATCTTCGAATTTAAAACAGTTATAATTTTCGCGATTTCATTGAGATTTATTTCCTCATCTTGAATCCGGCAATAGCAACGGTTTGGCGTTGCTTGTTTTGCGCTCGTTGACATTTTTATTAGCACTTTTGTTTGGCATCATCGTATACGCTAAAAATAATGTGCTAACAATATTAACGCAGTTTTTCCTGCGAAGAATTATTTTTTTCGTATGCCACACCGAACGTAGTCATCTTTACTTCTTTTTTGAAATATTGTAGATATTGTGTCATGTATCATTAACATATAATAAGTTCACGCCGGTGCGAGTCTCATCTGTTCTGACACGTAACTTAATAAAGATTGCAAAGCAACAATTTTTTTTCACCCGGCTGATATGCTGTACATTTTATGACACGCAGTATGTCTGGAAGATACGTGAAGGAAATTTTAGACAAGCTCGAGGAAATTGAGAAACTGCACAGCAAGCTGCGCAGTTTAGTACCTCGAGCGAAAAATGACAAAACAGAGAACGAATCGAACTTTACTCCAAAACATTCGACAAACATGGAGGATAAATATCACGTCGCGCATGAAACGATTGAAAATAAAATAATAGATTCACCGGAACAAAAACCGATCGGTTCTCGTAACGATTCGGGGTTATTCAGAAATACCTTTAGATTTTCAAAGGCGCAGGCCAAAAGGATATTCGATCTGAATAGTGGTCCTATGAAATGTCTGAAGAAATTTAAAAACCGTTCTAGTGATGAGTTCAAAAGGTTGAGGAGCAACTCCGTAAATTATTGCAAGAAGCAGTGGCAAGATAAGAATGAAAAAATACGAGACTTTCTCTCGCCCATGTACGAGCCCGATATTATATTAGGTAAAGAAATTGCTTCAATACTTTATATATGTTAAGAATGGATAAACATTATTCGACATATGGATGCTCGTTGTAACTTCCAGTGACCAGAGCCTCACAAACGACAGATGGTCAAGTAAACATAATTGCAGAAGCCTTTCAAAGGAAAATAAACACTATAGAAGATATATCTAAACGGTTATCACAGCCTTTTTATAACAATCGTCATTCTAATCGCAGAAATGAGAGTAATATGTTGATTCAGGGTCAAGGTTTAGGCAACGTTGAACCGCATAGAGTGCGAAAAACATTGTTCATTCCGGACGAGAAGTCTGAGACGTTAAAAGTAATTTCATCTGCTAGAAGAATCTCAGTGACGAAAAACGGGTAACTATCTTCATCGGGTAATGGAACACGCAAATTATCGGGGAAAGTTACCGATATTCGATTAGAGTAGTTTTATTATCATTTATTAAATTATTCTCAAGAAATGCGTGCCAATAATTTACAGAGAATGATACTTAAAACCTGACTTATAAAAATGTATTTAAAATGTTAAAAACCACGTCGAATGGAAAGAATTAATAGCATATTATTTGTTGCACATATTTATTGAGTACAAATTTTTTGTTATTGGGCGGAACTTTATCTTTCGATGCATTTGCACATTTTTCCTGCCTGCACTACTCTGCCATCTGTATCTAACACCGAGAACTAGATGTTACCATGATGGTGTTCGAGGTGGTCCCATGGGAAGGAAATGTTTGAAAGAAACCTTAGAACGCGTAGGCCGGACGATGCGGGCACCGGAAAGGCGGGTTCCACCGGAAGTCACGAAGGAGCAAACGTAACATTATGATCACGGGCAAATTCTTCGATCGTGCTTCGTTTAATTTTTGATTTCCCGACAAGCAGACGCGATTTATAGAAGAAATAAAAAAGTATCAATTTTATTATTGCTTATTTATATATATTTTTCATAATGTAGATAGATAATCTCGATAGATTTGATTTATAATTTGTAGCCGCGTTACTAATTGATATTGCCATTGAAAATTCAATGGCGCTCTCACACAATTAGCGAAAACGTTGCAATTTTTACTACCATTTGCATTTCACCCGATTGAAACAAGAAGTGGCGAGACTAATGGGCTTCAATAGTCATTAAGGACGTTTTGCTCTGTACTATGCGGGCTCGTACTAAATTGGCGACTATTAGAGATCCGGCCAAAAAAAAAAACTGTGCCTGTAAAGTGATTTTCTACGGTGTATAAAGTGGAACTCTGACTTGCACATGTCGTATTTTTACTAGTCGCCATGAACAATCAGTGCTGGTAATGCGTTTAACGGCTTTTTCCTTGGGGAAAAAGTCGTACTTTCAGGTACACGCAAGTATAATAAACCTTTCTATGGTGCGAAAAACATCTGATCTTTTTCTGCTCGACGATAGGAAACCAGATCGCGTTACAAATTAGTGTTACAATTTTATTTCAGCACCCGTTCGACGCTCAACTAAATCTACGCCAGACATATAAATTGAAAAACAAATAAAAACAGGACGTTAAGGCAAGACGAGCCTTTTCCATTTATCGAAAGCTCTGCCAAGTGAAAAATAAACAATTCTCCAACCAGTTTCACACCACCAATATCGCTGTTAGCTCGAGGCTTCCGGTGTCCAACGAAATGCGTCCAAGGGTGCCGGTGCTCGATTTCTGAAGACAAGAAGCGTCTGATAAACAAACCGGCCGGACTTAAACGATCCATCGGTAAAAGTGCGAATAAACGAGCGTACGGAGAGCGGTTCTCCCCTGTTCCCGTGGTCCCCTTTATGCTCGTTTTCCAGTCAACGACTTCGTCGGATGGTGTTGCACTTGCTTGCACTCCTGCACGCGGGAAGTATGGCGTGCTGCATACACGCACGTGGGACGTAGAGGTGGGTCTGTGGCTCGTAAGCTATTCCTGTACGCTGTGGAGTCACGAGTAACATAACAACGCGACGATATTCGACGTGTTGCGAACTCTTACCAACACCACGGTTATAATAGACAGGGTGGTGGATTGATAACGCAACGACGACGTCGTGAAATTCCACGCGCCACTTTTTAGCAAACTGGATTCAGGTACTAGGGGCGTTTAACGAACGCCATTGTCGTTTTCATTGATCCTTTCGTGACTAACGAGACAGGGACAGCGAAGGAATCGTCGTGTCTTGTTTAAATGGAACGTTAGCGGCTCGTTTTGTCTCTAATCATGCCTAGAATGCAATTGACGATTCTACGAATTGCTGTCGCCACTTTGCCGACCATTTATGGCCTGAACGGAAACCGCGTGGATTTAAGGATTTTCTTCTTCGTATCGGGACTATATTGGTATAGGTAATGATAGGGGTTTTCGGAGGGGATTACTGCGCGACCGTATGATTAATTATAGTTTTATTGCCGCTGCATATTGTGGAATTGAATGGGTAAAAATGTTGGACGCGCATGTGGGAATATTATTTTTTAATAACAAAGAGAAGCGAGGTATTATTTTGTTCAACGGGAACGTGTAGGTAGTTGGTTCCCTTTAAAGGTCTAACAACTGGTCCACGACCCGTTTGATATTGGTCAGGAATATCCAAAAATATAATCGATCGTTTAATCGCAGCGATCGATCCTTTTAAATTGAATTTCATCGACGATGATTAATTTGAATCCTCGAGTCGCACGGTATTCTTCTCCCTCACCCTTCTTTCCTATCGCCTTTTGCCCTTCCCCACCATTTCACCTCCGTTTTATAATGCCTCTCTGTCTCTGGCACTTCCTGTGTTCCGCCACGCTCACCTGTCTACCGGCACCTGCCTTCATAACTATCTAAGTGTACACAGTGTATAGAGACGGCCGCGTATCCTATGGGACTTTAGTTTCCCCGCTCGTTTCGCCAACAACGCTTCTGCTGCACACCTTCCACCTGGAAACACGTCGTGTGTGCTACGCAGTCGATGTTACGCTGTCGTTCACCGCAGCCGTGCTATCGAGCTTTTCCTTTCGCTGATAACACTCGTGCCACGAAGAAACGATCCCGAGAGTCAATTTACCGAGTCCTTTTTACCGGCACCACTATTTCCAGTAATCTCCGGGTCGTTCACCTGGAATCTAAAGGTTCGAATTCGTACGTTCTTGAGAATTATTATTATTGCACGCTCTATCTTCTTGCCGCTTGCAATGGGAATATTGCCTTTCGTCGCGTGGTACCTGGTACTGTTGGAAATTCCCCATGGGGTGTAGTCGATGGGATTGAGATCGATTAGAGTGACGGGTATTGGGGGAGTCCATGTCGATCCATTGGAGAACCCATGACTATCTTTCGTGAAGGGAATATTATTGTGGAAGAATATTATTTTATCTTTGTATCGTTTAACGCGCAACGTTTTTATGTTCCATGGTCTACTCCAGAGGCAGGGACAGCGGGCGAAGGAAAATTCCAGTGCGGATTGAATAGGTGATCGGGGTATCGTGTGTGAACTGAATGGTTACCAGTTGTGAAGGATTGTTTAGTGTCATAGTACGTTCCTCTGGAAAGTGACTGTTGTTCAGTCTTGTTACTGGACTGTTCGCAAGTGGAGCCTTTGGTGCTCTAGAATGTTATTTGGATTGCACACTGGGTAAGTGGAATTTTGTTAAGATATTGGAGTTTTTATCGTGGTAGAATTTGGTTACCCCTTTCAGTTCCGATTCGGAATTTGTTATTTCGTTTGCGTCCTCTTTATCTTAAAAATAACTGTTGACTAAGAGGATCGTACGTGGAACAGGAAACATCGAATTGTATCATAAAGTATTCAGGATCGATAGGAACGATTGCTCACGCAAATCTCAGAGTCGCGATTTGAAAAGCAAGTTTCGGGCATTGCTAGTCGAGGCAGGTAGTAAATGCCTATTGAAACAATAGTCTCGCGCGTTTCTTCTCACAGGTGGGAATGTAATGGCGTCCCTCCTGGCGCGAGTACGCACGTGTTCCGCCCGCGTTCCAAGATCGGGCAATTTCAGCCGCACAACGGCAAACAAATAATAATATTTATCCCGATGATAGACGAATATGCTAAACACTGAAAACCATGTGTACATCTAAACCCCCATAAAAAACCACCCAAGCAAGGCAGCTTAAGCGAAACGAAAAAAGATCCCTGCCCCTGCGACAATTAAAAAATTCCAAATTGAAGATTCCCCGCTGGTATGCTCCGTATGAAAGAGTGCGTTTTAATTAACAGAAATTCCAAACAATTCGATAGCAAGTAATATCGATACCGGGGCCAGGTTAGAAATCGTTCGATGACATTTTCCCCGCAGCACGTTCACGCCTATCTTATGGCAACGATCGTGTGCACACGTACGTATATACCTGTTACAAACGCTTCGTTATGTTCTCTTGGAGGCAACCTCGGGGCCAGGATCCCCGACTTTCTCTCATCTCCGTGCATCCATCTTAGGTGCGCGGTTGCATATGCACGGAATGCCGTTGTTGACCGATAAACAGCAGTAACGACGGAAAGATCGAGGCTCACCGATTAGCGCAGCCCCTTTTTATGACCTTTGTTACCTGCCGCGTTTCAGCGAATTACATCAGGTGAAATGTTCGCCGGAATGACATGTATACACTCGAGACGTCAGGTATGCCTGCACGCGTTTAGAATTAGGATATTGCCAATTTGCTAACGGTGGAACAGGGGTAAGGAGGAAATTCTGATTGGTTTGAGACTTTGCGGGATTGCAGGTAACTTCGGTGGAAGTGTCGGGTAATTTTCTTCTTTTATTGTTATTTGTTGGTTCAGGTTGGAAACAGCTCTTCCCGGTTAACTGTTTCGGTATTTCGCTATATTTGGAAAGTTATCGCGGATACGAATAAATTGTTGGAGCGGCGGTGTCAAACGATTTGAAGTCTCGAAGATTTATAGAAACGGAAGCAGGTGTTCGATAGATTGGTCGGACAGTGAACTATTCGATCTCCTGCGCACTCGAGATAATTGAAATGAAAATCTCCATAAATTCTTCTCGTCCTCTCCCAGCGTCTAAGGTACCGTGGCGAATTTATTCGAGATTTTGAATCGATGCGAATACGAAAACGGCTTAGAATCGTCTTCTTATCATCGACGATGCACCGCTCGCTGCAGCTGCCATGCAGTGACAGCTGCTGCTTTTTACTCGATGCACTGGTTACTCTGGTTTCCATGTGCGGAAGACGTCAGACACGGTACGATCGTGCCGGTCGCACGCCACTGACTGACAAAAAGCTCGTGGAAAAAGAGATGGTAGCGACGCTGCCAACGCAAAATCGTATCCTATTACACGACAATGGCAATGCACTTGATAAGCTAGTTTTAGGTACGCGAAAACAAAAATAAATTCCTATAACTAGCCTTGCACGTTGCATCGCACGATCGATACAACATTTCTTACTGTTCCCCCGTTACTATGCAAATAACGATTCCGACCATGCGAGGAGAACTTCCGTAAACTGAATTTCAACGCCGCGTTGCTTTCCATCGATTCGCGCTGTTCCAAAAGCACATCTGCTCAACAGAAACCTAGAATCCCGTGACAAATTACTCACCTACTACGCGCTGCCTCGCGCGACAAAAAACGTCTACCCAGATTTTACCTTTGCACGACCAATAAATCAGGTACAACATTCAAGAACAATCCGCAACTCGGCAGCCAGAACACCCGCCCTCTGTCGAACCGTTTCTAAATTCATTCCAAACGAAGAATAAGCCGAGCCCCATTACCTAAACAGCAGCAAGGGGCGCGTGTATATGTACACTCGGAACAGAGATTGGTGTGAGGGGCATCTGGTCGGTGATCGTCCCAGAGATGCACCCGATGCAGGTGTATCCAGGTTTGGGCACCGCTGTGCAACGTGATTTCGCCGCTATTTCATCAGTCGCAAGTTCGACATATTGTTTCCACCTGGACAGACCTACCTACGGTCAGACGGAACAGATGCTTCGCACACCTTCGAAGACGTTTCTCGTCGATTCGTGACGAGAATATCGTTATCCAGCGTGCAGTCAGGCACGCGGTTGGGCAAGCAACTGCTTTCTTTCGACGCGAAATTGCATCGCTCGCGGAAATGATACACTCACCTGGGCCGAGATCTCCGCTGTTGATTAGACCGGCGGGTAAAAGAATAGCACGGAAGGCGATTGGGTGCATCGTTTCGTAAAATGCAGTCAGATATTTCTTGGAGATAAATGTTTCTGGAATTTTCCCGCAGATATTAATCGTTACGTTAGACTTCAACTTTATTGCATAATAGTTTCTGATTGAAAACAGGCATAAGAATCACTTTTTTTAGCTTTATTTATGATTTTGTAAATGATGCCTTTGCCGTAGGTATTTCGTAATAATTAATTACGACGAGCCGTAGAAAAATTGTTGCTGGGACAAAATCGTCGCGAATTTATTGAACGCGTATGTAAATGCATGGCAGGTGGATTTTTTATTACGTGCACGTGTATATCGATATTGGTGGGAACGAAGGATATTTTGAAACAACAAATGGATGTCACGGGATGATAAGTTCCACGTGTTTCCGAAGTTGAGATTTATGGAGTTCGGGTAAATCGAAGAAAGTACAGGGGCGGGCTTCCGGTGTAAACTTAGGGTAGACGTTGATAAAGTGATGGGAAAATTTTGTTGACAAAGTGGCAGGTTTCTTCTGGAAACTTTCTGAAACTCCTAGAGAGATTAAATTATATACGACTGTTAGAAACAAATTGCGCTCTCGTTCTAATCTGTAAAAATAGTAAAAAGATTTCTGAAAGAATCGTACCCACGGTGGGTCGCTTTATTGCTTCGTGAAAGGATTAATAAAATAAAGACGATTCGCTAAGGAAACCGGCAAACTATTTAATTAGCCACGAATGGTAGAAATGAGTACTTAGATGCACAGTTTCAATTCCGAGAAAATGGGCAAAGGTAGCTGCGTTTCTAGTTTCCTTCGCTCGGCGTTCAGCACTCGGGGAACGACTTCAATCCGAATTAACTGTTGTTTTATGCAGATAGCTGACGCACTTGCAGCACGAAAGGATATATTCAAGAAGGTTGCTCGGAGGTTGAGACACAAGATGAACTGGTGTCTATCCTTTCACTTGGCCGTTTTGTGATACGAACCTCCTTACTCGCAACAGGTACGCTCCTGTGTGTGCGCGCGTTCATTTATCCTTAAGGCCGATTACACAACCACGGGAATACAGTGTGTCCCGTTTGCTCAGAATTCCGACGACTTTCCTGAAATGGGCACTAACGTTTCAAGAAATTCGCGTTACTTATCACAATGGCGCACCAAAGCTGGATACCTTTTCGTTTCTATACAAGAGAAACGGAATTAGATTCACCGAGGAGGGAAATTGCAATTGCTTTTATCTGTCGGCTGAATGAAACATTAGGGAATTTAGTGTTATCTGGTACGAAGTTAACGAGGCAATGAAACGGCAGAAATTATACTTGTATCTCTCGCTGTATGAGATTATGAGCCTTCTGTATCGATAGTTTCCTTGAAAGGATACTGGACCCGTCGAATATTTTCATTCAACAGAAAGTAAAACTTCCTTCTCCCCTCGTCATCTATTGCAAGACGTATGTAAGTATATACGCGTGTATTATTAATTTTAATCACGCTGTATAGTCTTTGGTCGTATCAGAGTTCGTTAAACCCGCGATAACTTTCATCCTCTAGTCCACAAAGTATTCACCCACGTTGCCATCAACTTGTTACGTAGTATGACGAGCAACGATTCTGGTTGCAATGTACCCAGGCGAAGAACTTCTCCGTTGACAAATCGGGTGAACGAGAATTCGCGTTGAAAAAACGCTTTAGGTAACGAAGGACGATTAGAATAGCGACTGTAGAATCTGGCGAGTTTCTCAAGTATGCATTGCCGAAAGAGGAGGCATAGTTAAGGCGATTCGTCGTGGATTCTTCTGAACGTTGTCAGTCCTACTTTCGTGTTAATTGCGCGGCACGTACGGCATGCATTGATTCCACAGATAAACTTGAACCCCCGTGGAAGTCTCGTCCACGAGATTCGTCGGCTGATCAAACGTGTGAGAGAGGGAGAGAATTTCACGAACGACACGTTTGGGTATGGTTGAGTTTCGTAACAACTACTGTCAGATGACCCTGGTCACAATATAATTGAAACGGATAATCGATCACCCACTCGAAACCGGTCTTAATAGTTCCAACTTCCGGTCCCCCGATAGATCGGCTGTCCACTTGAACTTCCGTTCGCGGGTGAGAACGATAGATTGATTAAAAACGCTGTTGGGATACGTTTACCCCGATTTATTATTGTGTTTGTTATTTTAATATATTTTATAAATAACTTTGGATTAGAGACGCTATTTGGATCAATTAATTTTGGAGTAATTAATAAATTCCTGACGTAGGAAAAAATCAATTTGAAGCACTGTATGGTCAATTTGTTAATTGCAGCTCGTTTGCTAATTGCTGAGATTAGAGCATTAATGGGTACGCGAGAATTGTCTGGTGATTGTCGATAATTCGACTTAAAGATCTTCGAAGGAGACTGTTGTTAGATCAGTAATTGTTGCAGAGCCAACCATTTGTATTTTATGATTGTAAAAATTGGATCTCGCGTTGGTATTGCTAAATGATTGTTGGATACTCTCCGATGCCACTGCGCGTTTAACCTTCGACACTACTGAACAAAGTGTAATACTTAAGTTCATTTGAGCCACTTCGCGAGAAAATTCAATCGAGCTGATCGTGGGTGAGCGGAGATGGGCTGGAGCTTCTGTCTATTTCAATAACATTGTCTAGCTGTTGTTAATTCTTTTAGCACGTTGATTGTTCGGTCGAAACAAAAAATTACAAACTTCTAATAACCTATTGTTCCACTCCGCTATTGAATAATGAATACCCATTGCCTGGCCTGCATTACATTCAATAGAGACAGTTTCAGTTTCATCGCTTTCCTAGCCAACTCCAACAAGTCCATTACCCTCGCAAACAATAATATCATTATACTCCAATTCCAAACTTTTTAACAGACCATCAAATCGTAACCAATAAAATTGATTCATCGTAAAATATACTTTCATCAAGAATAATGCGAACTTTCTACTCCTCTTTCACATTGTCTAGAAAAGAACATAATTATAGTCACCATTTAGAGCAACTCATACAAGGCACCATAGAAATCAATATCGTCTGTACACAATATACAATACGGAAACCCTAATAGCAACAATTAATAATGCAGGGCCCCTCGGTAAAAGTTCTCCAAGACAAAAAGAGAGTTTTACAAATCCAACGATAACAATAGACTACCATTCACCACAAGTGGCCAGGAACACGAATCAAAGGATAAGTCTTCCATACCTGCAATTAACCATGAGAATATTTATGTGTACGTATATTCTTCGTCCATTACGTGCCATGGTGAAACCCTCGGGACATGCACGAGACGTGACCACCTATACTCATCCAGAAGCACGAGATTCCCCCTACTATGGTGCCCAAAAAGGAGCAGATGTGCACGTGGCGCAGGAAGTTTAGTTTTACACGAGGAGCAGCTGACCGACACCGTGCATTCCTCGTGGAAGAGGATGGTCTCGGTGGTTGGTTTTGAAAAAGGGGGTCGATTGCCACGAAGAATTAACCCGGCCTAGATGTACACCCACATGTTCACTTGGAAACGAGGGGGGGCCCTTTCAAGAAGCAGTCCATTAATGTGCTGAGGGCACATTCATTTCCTTGCTACACACTGTCATTTTTTCGTGTTTTAAGGGATGCCTCTATTGGATACGGGGTACGAGCAGCGGCACTCTCTTCTTCTTTTTTTTTAATATCTGGTACCGGTTTGAAATACCCAATTTTATAATAAAACAACAGATATCTTCTTCTCTAAAAATATCTCCGTCCAGCATTAAAGTAGGTTCCATCCTTTCACGCCTGTAGCTACTCCAAAAATTGAGAAAATAAATATAGAACCTATTTCTTGTACGTACACGAAAGTATATATATACCGCGTGTACTAGATTCGTATGGTTCCCCGAGCGGTTCACGAGCAAAATCGAAAAAGGAATGGTTCAGTAATACTTTAGAAAGAGTATTCACCGCCGCAAAGGCGGATAGTCAAAGGGTTGCGCGAACAATGAATTCCGCATACCTATGCGCGTACAGATGCAGGGTGGTTTTTGTCGGAATTCCTGAATATTTGAACAGGGATGAGAACGCAGGGCAGAAGTTAGGCCACGAGGACGAGGTGATGGCGCGCAAGATGAGAAGGTGGCAGAGGAGGATGAGGAAGAAGAGAAGGTAGAAAAGCTGCCGGTCAGATTGTGAGCAAGGGAGGAGGGTTGCAGCTGCTGTGACAGCTGCAGACTTCCCAATATTATTCCCCGAGCCTCTCCTATCCTCCGAATGGTCCCTCCCGTTGCTTCTCCAGGTGCTGGCTGTATCGGCGCCCCGAAAAATCTTTCTTTGTTCCCTCTGGAGCGCGTTCAACCACCGTATGTGCGATACATCTCGTCTAATATGGATTCGGGGGTGAGTCTTATTGATCTACCTGGGTCGGTAGCATGGATCAGGTTTGCTCCAGTAGAATAATCCTGAACGGGAGTTTGGAACTCGCTTTGAAATTATTATTATTTCATTTGACTAGCATTTGTTTAATTCAGTAGAGAATATTTTTATATTCTATTGTTAGTCTATTCATTTCTCAGAACACTTGCATTGCGACTTCTTTATTGATCGCGTACTTGCTAGCAAGAAGATTCTTCCCTTCTCTCTGAACCAATTTTAACCACCGGAGTTTCTCCTCGTTTCAATGTCCCGGCCCCAAATGAAATTCCCAGCGTAGGAGTCATTGTACTCCGCGTCTTTGTAAATTTGAATATTCGAAACCTATTATTATTCATGGCTTCCGTAAAAGGTGGAATACTTTCATTCGGTCCCATTTCATTCCAATCAAGTATGCACGGGTTCAGACTATTCTCGGCACAAGCTGTCCAGCCTTGCAGCGTAAAAAGCGCACCGGCGCGGCCACAATTATTGCGCAACCAACAACTTATTCAGGTCGGTCGCTCGACCTTTCCACTGTGTCTACCTGTGCCGGATGCAAAACTGGACTAAACGTCAAGGGAGCGCGTGCCAATCGTACTTGGTTACTGGTGCACAAACGTAATCGCAGCTCGCCTCCTGCTAGCAGGATTCTCGTCCTCTTTGGACAGAATATACGTGGAGAAATTATGGGATCGTCAGGTTAAAAGCTATCGACGATAAGAAGCTGTTGACGTCTCGATTCGGACTTTCTACTTTCCTCGACGCTAAGAAACATTTATCTCATAATTAGAAGGTCGGGAGAATGTATTTTGCATAGTGCATATTCTTCTTAATCGAACACTTTTGGTGTACCTTCTATATTTTGTTAACCTTGTGCATTAGTTCTGCAGTAAAATGATGAGTAAATACGTTCACCGTTTATCCTATTTATGTCGTGCAATTGAGTTGCGTTTTCGTTCGCCCGACTAAGTGTAGTCGAAGATATTGACGAGGGGCGGGTTTTTGGGCTTTCGTTTCTACGAGGGTTAAATGTGCCGGCACATACGGTTCCGATTACTTGTATATCGCCATCAGGGGACGTATTTGGAAATCAGAGAGACTAGGCATTAAGGATATCGGATCCCTTGACACAGAGAAACGTTACGCACCAATTACATTAGCGATATTCTATCGCAAAAGTGGTCTGAACTGTGTCGCTAGAAAATGCAGCCTGGCACAATTCTACTTTCCACGTTTACCTCTACGCGAACAAACAATTAAGACTGACTATTTTTCGAATTTTTAATAAGGTGAAATCCTCCTGCACCCGTATATCTTGACACTCTTTTGCTTTTCAAAGCCTTTACCAATCACTGTATTTCAAAAGTTGCCTTCAATTCCTGTCAGATTCTCTCTGAACCTTTCCACGATAATAAAGCACATTTATTCCTTTCCGATTTCCGAAGAGGAAAAAAAAGTCAGACCCTACCTGACGAATTTCTACGAACTCAAGCTAAAATCCGTGAAGAAGGATTTGAAGGAGAAACGCTGGCAAGTTTGGAGAAAGAAAGATTTTGATCGAGAAACACACTGGAGGGGAGAGACACCTGCTCGTCGTATGAGAAGGGTCGGAAAGGTGCGCGATCGTGAATATCATCGGGCCTGTAAAATTGCAGTACGTCTTGAGAGAATTAATACGCCCTGGCGCGGTGCACCTGTTGGGAATTTCAAATAAAAGAAACCCCGAATTCAACTGCGAATATTCCAGCCCATCGTCGCCGGCCTATTCTCAGCTGTGCATTCCTTACCCCGGACAAATCGACACCCTTAGATATCCGCTAGTAAACCCAGCAATAAAATCATTCGCTACAATACATCCATTATCCGGCCAACTTTCCAAAATGCAATTTATGGACGCACTCGAGACTTTTTAATAGCACCGGCGGGTGTAACGATCAGTTGCAGACATTCGTGCCGTAACCAGTAATAACAACGATCCTCCCGAAACGTTGCGGTCCCCTCGAGAGGATTTCATTGTCCTCGACCGAGCAATTTTACAAACTTTGGGGTTGCGGTGACACGTAAGTGGAATATTCGCGACAACATATGTCGAGCTAATTAATGTCTACTGGTAGCGATTCAGGGAGTTGTGCCTCCGATTCGACAGTGACCGCCCCCTTCTAAAATGAAATTTGGGACAGACTCAATGGAGGAGGGTGAAATCGACTGTTTATCTGATGGTGAACAGGAATTTCCAGGGTCAGGGGGAACAGATGGCATGAACTTTAAAACATGCGGGCAGGGTGAATTAAAAATTCAAATTGCATACTCTTGGTGAGATATTCATTCTTGGAGTCCTCTGAATACTAGTAGAATAGACTACAGTAAGAATATGAGAGGATAATGTCACTGGGGGGGATTTTGTCGACTGGACGAGGCGCAATGACTAATGGGGTGACTGAGTAATGTGTTAGGAATTCGGAAGCAAAGTGATGGTATCGGTGATACGGGGGGGAAAGGTCAGTAGAACTTTTGGACGGATTAGTGGATCTTTGACCTGTAAATATTGAAGCCCAGTATGCGCCGGGAACTGTTCAGAATTTTGCTCATATTTATTTCTTCACTTATTCGAGTACAAAAATTTGTTTAGCATTATTCTACATTACAAATCTATTCAAATAAAAAAGTACATACATAGGAATTATAATGGAGTAAAAAGAAAATACCTGATCTAATATTTTGTAAAATTATTATTATTATTATTATTATTATTATTATTATTATCCGTTATTACTCCGTTTTCGACTATTCTGGAGAGATAGTGTCTCACGAAGATCGAAGGCGGAGACTTCGCGGATGTTCCTTGTTAGAACGCCGTGGTACCGGTTCGTGTAGCTGACCAGAAGGTTCAATTCCGTCCTGGTGGGGGGAAGGTCGAAGAAGGCCGCAGCTGGCTAGATCCTGTCCGCGTACATACAGCTGAACGCGGCTCAATGTAAGGAACATACCTTACCAGTCGGGCCTTACAATGTCGTTTTCCTCCCCACCATCTTCACGGACCTGCAGTTGGCAACACGACTGTCTTTACCGATCACGAGTCGCTATCGCGCGAACAAATTCTTTGCCCCGGAGTAGGTGCCAGTAAAAGTACCGCTTTGATAGGCACCGCCGCGACTAGACTACCTGCCTATCCGGCCCATGGACCGATATACATTAGTCCTAATTAGCTGTTAGATTACCTGCCCTAATTCTGGCAAACGGCAAAAAGGAACCCAGACGATTCTCCCACGGTGACGCACAGACGCATACATTTTTGAATTTCTAGGGAGTGTATTGAAAACTGTAGTTTTATTAATAAGTAAATGTGTAGTAGAGCGGGTTGAAGGGTTATTTTTATTCGCATCGATTCTAATATCAGACACCTACAGATTTTCGTTACCCATTTCGTCAGAGCAATTCGAGTGTACCAGGTAACCTTAAACGATTTCTAAACCGCGACCCATGATGTCAGCGGCGACTGTACTTGTGCCACATATCCGATAATCTCTTTCACACGTTCCTTCATTCACCGTCTCTCCCTGGCCGTTGTCTTCGTCCCGTGGCCGGGACCTGAACATCCGTTCTCTCTTCCTTTCCTTCGTTCACTGGAACGAAGAGACGAGGAGGCAACAGACTTCAACGCGACAGAGATATGTACCTCTGAAAATTGTATCGCGTTCTCGCTTTCTCGCTAGGAAGTTTTATACGCCTATTTCATTCCCTCGCGCAGTACGAACTTACCCCATTGGCCATTTTCCACTATGTCTGTCCTCTTCTGTCGCGCGCTGCCTGTCGCTTTCTATCGAATCCACCAATCAGTGCGCTTGGTCCAGCGGGCATGACGCGACCGTTCGGTCGAGGGGACCGACCCGATCGGACTGCGAACAGTCTGTCAGTAAACTTCGTGGCGTGCATTTGCTGGCGCGTGTGCTAGCGGTTCGTTTCCATGCGTGTCACGACACGAATACACACCAGTCGATCTCTTGAAACGCTTATTAATATTTATAAGCGGTCGGTTAACGCTTCGAAGTGAATTCGACGTTCTTGTGTAAACGGGTGAAGATTTCGAGGAATGAACAAATGACGATATCGGATTAATTTACTGATGTTCTACCCATTTCTTTCAATAATCGCGAGTGCATAAGATAACGGGTTGAACTGTCGTGTAAACACGTAGATACGAATTATAATATTTTCGTATATATTGTATCGGTGAAATATTGGATAAGAAGAAAAGATGGTGCGTGGTTTGTCGCAGTGGACGAAAACTTTGAGCTTCCCCGCGAGGGTGTCCCCCCAGAGGTCTGCCAAGGAGTCGAAGGGGTTTCATGTGAGCCCCAGTGCTAGCCCTACGTCGCCACCCAGCCCGATCAACGACAACATGGACAAGACGCCGATTATTACCGACGAGGTTAGACAAACTCACTTTTTTCTATACACTTCTAATACATTTACCGCGACTAGTGTAATGTTTGGGAACCTGAGCTTTGCAACGCTTGTTCGTGAGTTTAAAGAGTGGACAAAAATGGCGGATGCATTGTGTAGTGCATTTTGTAAACATAACTCCGTTAGTCGATGATTTAACGTCGTAAGGTGAATTAGAAAGTCTTGTCTCTGTATATACATTGTTCAATTTGCCGACGACCTTAGTTGGTGTATACAGTATACCAACTTCCTCGCAAGTCGTTCCTCGAATATATTGGAGCAGAGTTTCAAGTTTATCGTCATACGTGTTTCAGATAACGGTCTGTTGCTATAGGCTTGGAGCCACCATGGTTAATGGCCTGTTATGCATTTCAATTCTGCATGCAGTTATGCTTATGCTAGTTGACCATGCGACTGTTTACTTTTGTATCGTCAATTATCGTAACTCGTTAGGAAGAGGTACTAGATGAGTACAGTGTTTAATTAAAATTATTCGGTCAAGGATTTATCAGTATCGCGAATTTTTAAAATTTTTGTTGCAATTTGTTACTTTGTAACCGTCCTCAGCGGCTACGTAACATAATCTCCATGCGAATAAAGGACAACCGCAGAACAGGGGAAATCTATTATTAGATAAAACGGAAACGGAGGGTTGCATTTCGATATCGTTTACAACAGTACCATTCATGAGTCGATCGTTGCCAGAGTTGTTGGCACGAACTCACTTTTCTACGAACGCGTTCCCTTGCATACATTGTGTGCGAGCTTTCTTATCGAAGTGAATACAGACATGCACGCGTAGCCATCGAAGTGCAAGCACTCTTATTATTGCCAGAACAAAAGACTGCATAAATCGTGAACATCGAAGGGGTTTGCGATATTCGTTCTTTGAACTCATTCATGTAGCTCCGTCTAAAGCTGAAAACACGTTGTACCAACTGTTTATTTTTCTCGCCAGTTACCACGTGATCGCGCTATCAACAGGTTGTAAAAATTAATCTACGTTACGCAAACTAACGTTCTCAAAACGTTAGTCTACTAAGTCGGCCTCAAAAAGGTTGCGTTGGGACAGCCAGATGTTTCCCTCAGCTACTCGCCCCTTGTTTTCAAAGTAGGTTCTAATCGTGCCGACAGTGCGACTGATTTATGCCACAGCGACTAGCAAGACGCTTTTAAATTACTCGCATATAGTACAGACTTTTAACAACTCGGTTGTCCCTTAATTATCGATTCCATACCACAGTGATTACTAACTGTGTCGTGAAACTACTATTACAGTACCTTACGTACTCTAATTGATTTAAAATTACTCTAAACGGCCACGTGCTGGCATCCAGAATCGTTTCTATCCAAATATTTAATCGATATCCCCTCTTTTTACGCCTATTCCTACTGTTTTCGCGTGATGAAATAAATGCCACTTATTCGAGGCTAAATAAGGGGCCTTTAGGAGCCACCCATTACCCCACCCTGCCATATCGACCGTGTATTTAGGGAATCGAGTTCATCTCTGTTTGCGGTTAGCTTTAATCGGCCGAACCCCCCTCGACGACATGCTTGTCACCACACGTGCTCCGTGTTTACGGTTCCCTTTGTGCATGCGCATTTAAAAGAACAGTCCCGGTGGCCACGAGTGCTAACTTTTTCAGCACAGGGTGTCTGGGGGGGATTCGTTTGTGTAAACACTGCCCCTGGGAAGATGACAATAGGCACGACTGCACACGCATGGTGGGCACGTGCCTCACGATGAAAGCGACTTCTTTTTTCTCTTTGTACATACAAATTCGAGCTACAGACGTGTCGTGTCATATCGAATGACTATAATGACGTTTCAAAACAATAATTAAAGCTTCCGTTTGGAATTGTCGAAACGACGTGTTCGGGGTAGAAAGAAATTCGGGGTAGTCCTACGTCGCATTAAATTAGAAAGGAAGACGGCATCCGCGTTTGCTTTTCTTTCGCTAAAAAACCGACCCCTTTGCTGGCCTTTGCTACGTAGCCAGCCTGGACCAGTTTCAAGTATCGCGAACGACTTGACGAACAGAGCGGAGAAAGCAAGGTCTAAACTACTCCCACGGAAACGTGGACATTCAGAGAAATCTATGGTGCAGATATACTATACACGAGATTCCTGACGCTTCGTTATAAAAATTCCAATTTTTGTACCCTACGATTCGTAGGGTAACAACCTACATCGCGGAGAACCCTCGCTTATATGTATATATCGTTATCTCGAGCAATGCGGGACCGAAAGGGATAATCACTTTGGTCGGCCCGCTTATTCTCTTTTTTTTTTTCTTATTTAAAATATATCGCAGAACGTCAACTTAATCCTGTATCCCATTGGTCATGGGCAAAAGTTTAGCTTCGCAGACAGAAAACACAAAGCCGCGGTTAAAAACGTCCAAGCGTTCTTCTGGTATATAAAATAAACCGACAGCGAGGGCCGACACTGGCTGCGAAGGTGGAGGCAAGAAAAGGACCGATGAGGACTGGTCCAAAGGCGGGGAAAGGCGACGGCGGAAGCGTGGGAACCGAGCGTAACAGATGGCCTCGGCTGCTTCCGAACCCGCTCGGTCTCCTTCGTGCAACTTCGTGCCATCGGCTCCGCTTTCCGTTCTCGGGTGTTTCGACCGTTCTATGCATCGATGCAACTCGATTCTCGCGAAAAATAGATGCGTCAATCCCTTGATCACCATCATAGCTAAATTATTTATTATACGCATCTTTTCCGTAGACAATTTTTCCACCATTTAATTGTCAATACTGTGACACGGTAATAAATAAACTAGTCTCTAGTCTCTGGAGTATGCACTCCAAAGATTGTGTTGCAGGTTGCAGTTATTGCAGGAGCTTGGTCCGTAGTGTTTAAATAACGAGGCATGGTGTTTGAATGACACGGGGAGGAATAAGATTATGTATATAATT
The DNA here is from genome assembly GCA_948146005.1 of Nomada fucata. Taxonomy (NCBI): domain Eukaryota; kingdom Metazoa; phylum Arthropoda; class Insecta; order Hymenoptera; family Apidae; genus Nomada; species Nomada fucata. The sequence goes on along the minus strand of OX411276.1, from coordinate 36,511,003 downwards.
GATTTCTGAGGCGTGTATGAACCGTACGATTCAGTGTGGAGAATAGGTTAAGAGGGTAACGATGCGAAACAAAAAGTGCAATAGCAGATACACACGCTGCGACGCGTTTGTGCACCAGCTAGCAACCTTAGCACTTAATCCGATACTACACACCGATAAGGCGTCAGAAAATTCAGATTAAACACGTGTTCAACTTGCGCACGATTTTGTGTTCTAAGAAATGTTGAACATAATAATTTAAAAAATTGCTGTATGGTAGTATATGTATACCTATATATTTCAGCGTATCGAAGCTTGTAGGATCAAAGGGGATTTAAATGATAGGACGTAAGATAAAAATAGTATCATTTTGTTCAGATCGTTAAGATGCCAACAAGTTTAATCAGACAATCGCAGAGTTCCGCGAAGTAGAAAATAATGAGGATACAGGAAATTGTCGCAGGAAGTATCGTAATTTTGTCACATCTGCCCAGTTATCTGCACTCTACTCACAATCAGTGATTATATGTTTCATGGAGTATAAAAAGCATTATAGGCAAGCGTACACTATGAAAAATTCTGCGATACGTTTACGCTGGTGCTCTAGTTAATTGTCAGATATAGTTATTAGTCAGTGTTTCAGACCTTGAAATGAGTATTTCATAGGATGCACTCAAAATGGAAAATATAGTTTCTTCATCTTCTCGTAACAAACTGAACTGCACATAGATAAAATACAAATTTTACCTCGGTTCAACACCTCCACCTTTCTTTGATCTTGCCTCTAACATTCCGTTCGACCCAAACTATTTCTTGTTGAAGCCAATAAATAGTACATATCCAGAAAGTACTTTCAAATTAGCCATTTTCTGAGTCACGAATCGTCTCCAGTCAGTACTTATTAAGCTGCTCGTGTAGAGTAATTGGTGACCCCTGTTCAGGAATGCGAGATAACGCGGCTGCTTGCGAACTACGGTAATTACCGCGTGTTAATTTGAAAGGAGAACCACTCACCCCTTCCCATGGAAGCCACCGCCTTCGTCACGACCGGAAGTTGCTAGAGTCTTCGTTATTCCTTCGTGTATTGTTCCCTCCTTGCATTCCATCGTAACGACCGTCTGTCTCTCTCCTCTTCAGCAATGGAGGGACAGTGATTGCAATAGAAATTACGTTTAACCAGGGCTCTGTTAAATGAACTCGAGCGCGATCGCGACTTCGTTTCCGGGTACTTTTACAGCGGTGCTTGCGCCAGTATTGTTACACAGGAGTTCCGTAATGCTCCTATCTCTTTAAATTGATGCAACGACGTTTCCGTTATAATGATAGTAAACCTTGCGAATCAGTTAATGTTTTTCGGCTTACTAGCGTACTGTGAAAGAAGATGTATTTACGTTCTGACATACATATGTTTGGAATTCGAAAATTTGTAAATTTCTCTTGCTCGATTAGATAGAACGAAAGAGTGCGTAAGAGATAAAGGGCTATCAGTAGCTTTCTATACATAGTAACTAATCTCCTAGATGCTTCTGAAAACAGCACAACTTTGTGTTCCAGTGACGTAATCACAGGAATTCGTATCTATACAATGATGTCGTACATTTATAGATACTGCAAAACGGTCGTAATACGTACATGATACTTTTGTTTCGATTTCTTCGGAAATTAATTAATAAAAATTTCGTATGGAATCCCGGATATGTTCCCAGAGTTCGTTTGGCTTATTTATTATAACATTGTTTTCAAGTGTTATTGTTCTCTGGAAGAAGATACATATTTGATGGTATCGCGACGGGGAATTAATTTTTCTTCTGTAGTATAAGCGGTGGAACTGTCGGAACCGTACCGTTTGAAATTAAAATGCCCTCGTTGAAATTCCAGTTGCTCGTTCACGGGTCGTGAACTCTGGAACCCTTAAATCCCACGTTGCAGCTCTTCAATGTTCATTCGAAAGTCGAGGAAATGGTGAAGTGGTCGTTCTTTTTTGTAACGACGAGAGAAGTCGTTGGTAGCGGAGGAGGCTTTTCTCTTTCCATTGACCGTCCTTGATTCTATACAAAACTACATATATTGAACACTCCAAAATGTCCAATATACATTTGCAAACGGTTTCAACTCAAATCCCTAATATCATAGAACTTCAGCTTATTGTGCAACGCTTTTATTGTCGGACGTTCGACAAATTCGGCTCTGCCCACCGACAAACGAAGTTCGTCCCAATTAGGGGATCACAATGGCACACCCGGCAAATAAAAATCGTTTGTAAAGCATCGTTGATGCGAACATTGGTTTCTGGAATGAACAGAATTCAGAATATAATCAGAGAAACAGGGCGCGGTTTCGTGCGAAATTCCGGGGTCACGAGGATTACTCGGAAATTGTTGAATACCGTCCCACGACGGCTAATTTATGGGATTCGAGGTGTTCCTCCACTGAGAGGCAGTCCACTGTAACCGACAGGAAGTTTTCCTTTCGCACGCGATCATCCTGTCTTCCTCAAGTCGGAGCGATCGATCCGCAAATAGGTCCGCCGCGACGGGAAATTCGAAATCAAGCAAACGACCGGTAATCGTTGAACTCGCGCATCTCTCAGTTACGATAGATGGATGTGTGGCAATTTTCAAGAGGAGTTATTCAAATTGTTACTAGTCATAAATGGTATTCTTTTTATTTACGATTCATAAGCCATCGTTGAATAATTGTGCGAAAGTATTTTCGTAATTATCATCGTTGTTATTTATTGCGCATTGGTTATAGAAGTTTTTAGAAGGCGATTTCTTTTAGTAGCACTGAAAATTTCGATTTAGTCTCGAGTTCGATTTACATTTTGTTTATGTTTAGCTGATCTTTGGGCTTTGATTGATTGTTTAAGTTTATAGAGGAGCGATTAATTTACATGTTGCAGATGAACTTCTGTTGTTTTAAACAGCTCGAGAATGATAATTTTTATGAATGGTTCGTGGAATTTCTCTTACGGTCGAAACTGATCAACGGGTCCGGCAATTCGAGGGCCACGATATTGTAATCCTTGGTCATCGAGTTGTCAAGGTCGAAACCGATAAAAAAAAAAAAGAAGAGATTCGCCGGCTGGAATTTTTCGAATACCGGACAGTCTCGACAAACTGCTTTCCGTTTCATTAAAATACTGCAAGTGTCTATCTGACCTTTTTTTTCCTGTACAAAAACGAAACATTTTGGAGGATAAAAATATCATATACACCGATGATAATAACATTTCAAGAAATATAGCTATTACCAATACAGCCAATTACATTAAACACTTCAGTAAACTTGACAAATTAATTGACAAAGATTCAGATATCATAAAATTTCGTAATCCCACAGCCTCGTTAGGGCTAAACTAAACCTCATTTCAAACGACGATTTAAATGATTTCCCAAGTGTGAATGCTTTGGCTCCAACTGAAATTCCAAGCATACCAAATATATGAATAATCCTGTAAGAATGAGCATATTGGGCCAGACAATTCACACCTAATTTCCATGCTTCTTAGCCTCTATTTGCTGTACTCCAGCGTTAGAGCAACGATACCATTGAAATTCGTGTTTCTATGCGGGCTTTCCATATGGGGACTTAAGAGAATTCTTATGGGACCGTGTAACGCCGGAGATGATCGCCGTCCTCGAGAATAAGTGGAACGTACGCGAAGATCGTGTCCGTTATTTCGCCTTGACGTCACGAAGTCTTGTAACCGCTGTAACAGCGCCGTGAAGAGAAAAAGAGGGAAAGAGAGGGGCCGTTCGTGATGCACCATGTCGGTATTCTAATTCGCTGGTTCAGCCTTTATAGAGGTTCCTGGAATAAAGGATAATAGACAGTACACTCTACACCATTTGTATTCTGTGTATCGCCATTATGTTTGGCGATGTCGGAGGAATTTTGTTCGCTGTACGGGAAAGTAAGATAGCAATGTAATTGATACACGATTCTGGAGTAGGTTCACAGAATGCAAAAATTCATTGGAATTGTTCGTTTTAGTTAAAAAAAAATAAAGCAAATACATTTATAGACCTTAAATAAACCTATAAAGCTTTTGCGAGAAGCTCCGAGATTGAGAATAGAAATTAATACGAGCAGGAGACGATTAAACATGTGTGCTTGTATTTGACTATTGGGATTCGTATGTATCGAAAAAGTTGCATCGTTCTTCGATCGCTCAGGGCGCATCATTATTCCGTCGAACTTTCGAACTTACGTAAGAAATGCTTTTGTTAATATCGTTCTCTGTTTGCGTTGAGGCGTTTAGTTTCCTGAGAGAAAGCACAGTCTTGTATTGACGGTATTACGGAACTTGCGCAACGTTCAGGTCTTTACCCGTTGCGGCTTGATTGGCCGCCTCTTTGTTTTAATTAATTCGTCACCAGTACTCTTCACAATTGTTTCAAACTTTGTCTAATGGTACACGCTTCATCAATTCACACAATCGCTCTATTATCGCGTTAATTAAATATAATTCGCGTAGTTCACTGCCAGAGTAATGAATTTATTCCCCCCCCCCCCCCATTTAGATTTACACCGCGATAGAATTGGTTACAATTTAACTGGAAAAGGGGGGTAGAATTTAAGCGGACATAGAATATCAAACTAAATTTATTTAGTATAAATTTCCCGTCTGCGTTATTACGTGCGCACAGATTTTCTATATTTGGGCAAAAAGTGATGCGCAAACAAAAGAACAACCTTCGTCTCTGTGGATAATGGAGCAAAATGAGGGCTCGATCGCGACCAGTGCAAGTGTATTTTTATTCCCGGTATCGTTGCGAGTCCGGTGTTCTTATTTCTTCGTGTTCGTCCTTTTTTCGCAATCTCGAATCTGAAGAGGTAGGTCTGTCTCTTCCATTCCTGGCGGTGTTTATATCCCGCCAGGCACTGGCTGGTTGCGTTAGGTTCCTCGACCTTGCCGGTCGTGCAGGTTTCAGCAGGCACCTACGGACGTATATACCGGGTGTGCCGGTGTAAAAATTATCCATTCGGAGATGAATGAACAGCGTCGAAGCGCACGAGTGCATGATCGGTAATATAATGTATGCGAGTGAAGATTTAGGGCAGCTGTAATATTTTTACTGTTGAACCATTCCCCGTTCAGTAAGTACAAAGGAAAAGTTGCGAGTGAATGATGAGGGAGGTAAGGGCATAACTCAAGTTGCACCCTTCCTTTAAAGGGTTAGAGGAAGTAGCTGAAGTGACTGTTTTGCCTCCACAGACTCGTTGAGACAATTAAAGGGCCATTAAAAACGACCCCGTTCCCCGTTCAATTCACCCTTTAAAGGCGTCCACTCGGTGTAATCGAACGTTCAATGAAATCCTGAAAACGAACCAAACAAATAATCTCTATTAGTGCTAAAATAATGATATTTGCCCCGAACATGAAAATAGTACGATAATAATAGTAAATATACATAATTCTTCGAACACTCTCGGCATTCCAAAAGTCGCCCAAAAACATTTGTCATTCCTTTTAACAGCAACATATCGCAACGTCCAACGCGCATCTAGTATTAGAAGCAATAATTATCATTTCCACGCAGAACCGAACGGGTTAAATTTATTTTGGCCATCTTGCCTCCCGCGTCGCTTCTCGCTACGGGTTTTACCTCCTGCATCAAGGGTTATAATTGAACCTCGCTATTTCCGAAAATCGTCACGACTCCATCGTCGACGACCACGATTCTTCCTGGAAGCAGCAACGTGGCATGGAAATTCTAAAACGATCGGCATGCCGTCTTCCATATGCTCGTCGTGCCTTCCATTGCATAGGGAAAGTCTTCCACGGACGGATTTAGATTTATTGGACGTTGTTTCAACGCCCATTGTTTGTTTTCTTGCGTTATTTCGACGTGTTCTACAGCTCCTCCGGCTTGACGTGCTATGCACCGGTTAATTGCTGTTGGATTTACTGTTTTAACCCAGTTTAGATGTTTCGTTAGCGTTCGTCTGGCAGTAAGCTGGTTACAGAAGGGTAGTTTGGGGGGGGGGGGAGAGAATTGTAGTTTCGATTCGGGGAGCATGGTATTTTTATTTTGCGATTAATATACATAGATGAAGCGTACATAAAATAATATTGAAATAAAATAAAATATTATTTCATTTTACTGCAATAAAATTGAGCGAAAGTAAAAATAGTCGAGCACGCACAATACGTAGACATTCTATCGACTTCAAATTAGCCTTGCAATGACCCGATTTCAGAAGCCAGACTTATTGTCAGAAGTTCTCGTTTCGATCCTGCAGTTCCATTGATGGAACCATTCGAGTAACTAATGGACTCCTCCCTGTTTAGCATAGAAACAATAGAAACGTGCACTTATCGACACGGTCTATCATTTAGGCGGCACAATATGAAATTACAAGTAACGACACGGTAATGATGCATTGAGTAACCGTTTACATTGTTCTGGAGTTAGTCTCATGTTCCTAATGGATTTCCATGAATATGCCACGCTTTTCCGGAGAAAGTTCAATCTTGTATGAACTAGACCCACTGAACTTTATCAGTCGGCAACTGGATTGTCTGGTTTGTGTTCACGGAGGAGATACGATTTTTGCCAAACGAGAGTCTCGTTGATATTAAAATGATTCTTCTGCAGCTTCGCAATTCCCAACTTAACGTTATCAGAAGCAATATGTGTATGCAAAGTTTGTACTGATAATTCGTTATATGCGATGCGTTACTTCGTTCGCAATCTTCGAGTTATGACGGCGGCGTTTCAGGCTTCGTTCTTCACGGGCAAGACTAACGAATGCGACGAAGGACCTAAACTTTTCATTTTAATTTCATTTTTATGGCCCTTAACACTAAGTATAATATTCCATTACGATTTATTATAACTACTCTTTCGAAAATGTACACCATATTTTTTACCCGAGTCGAAATAAAAAATAATCATACTGCCTTCACGAGAAAGTCCCGCCGATGGAACTTCACTTATCTCTATAGCAATTCCTTCGTCGCAGATAGTACATGCGTACATATACATGTTCCCGGAGGATCCCCAGCTCTAAGAATCGCGACCCGAAAAGAATTCCCGGCCAGGTGAAACTCGTACAGTTTTTAGGCCCAGAGCTCGTCGTCGCGGAGGCGAGTCGCACTAAAATTGATTACCATATTTCACGTGCCGTTGGCTGGAATGCCAAACTTCTTGTTTATTGGACACGAGTCCACTGCACACTCGTGTCCCGTGGACATGGCCGCTTGGTAACGACTACCTGTTACTTAATTAATCGCTACCCACGTTCTGAGAGGTCCAGTTCCACTCGACCGTGGCTTTCGTGGAAACTAAACACTCGAAGTGCCCATCCGTTCGGAGCCCCAACGGTCTAGCTCCAGGCATTCATTTCATGCTCAAACATCCCATTAGACGTTTGCTGGATGCGAATCTCCTTTTCTGTCGTTCCTCAAAGTTTCAGCCTTCCACGCTCGACCTGCTTTCCTTTGTCGAGCCTCCCTTTCTTTTCCTCGTTTTCTTTCACGCTTTTTTGTCCGACGAATAATAATCGATCGACAGATGTGTTCTTTACCGATGAAACGGTAGATGCTGAACGTCAAACGAACAGAGAACGAACGAGATTTAGATCGTTGGTCCCTTTGGATGTTTCAGAATTTCCAGGACCTGGAGGCAGAAAAGGCAATAATGGGCTCCATTGTGTACTGCATACATCATAAGGACGGCTGCAAGTGGTCGGACGAACTTCGAAAACTGAAGGTAAATTTATACGTTTCCATTTGGATTTCTCGTCGGATAAAAATAGGGATGCCGAGAGGAATATCCGATTTTCTTTCTTTAAACGTAACTGTTCAGCTACGGTTTGTAACGAGCACGTCGATGATACTGCAAGGTGTTTATTTATTTCTTTGTTTGCAACGATTATGCGAAATAATTACCGTTCGCGGATTGAAATCGACTTTTGCATTTCTGGTCTTGAACGACCTTGCTTCGATAGGTCGTTGAACTGGTCTCTGCGCGGCTCACTCCCACGCGACTCGAGAACTACTTGTGACGGCCTTCCGGTCAATTATAAGAATAATTATCGACTCTTGTTGCCGTCATTAACATATCAAGCAGCAGATGACCCGTAGCCAAGTTACAAGTTCAAAATAGTTCACTGCTGTAGCGATTTTGTCCGTAGTTGCAAAAATACGTTTCTGTATTTCGTATCGTGTAATCGGTAATAAATTATTGCAGTTTACTAAGAGCAGTAATAATAATCGGGACAAGTGAAACATATATGAAAAGAAAAATCGCGTGGCATATTTTCTACATTCAACGGCTATTATAAGTTGTGATTTAATGGTTGTCGGAATTTCCGCGTATATCGCAGAGAAAGTGTACACACAAAGAGCACGATCAAAGGTGACGAGGTAGGAATGCACCGCACAGATGGCAAAACAACTAAAAAATTCCATTCTATCCTGTTTAGGCTCACCTGAATACCTGTAAGCACGACGCCATCCCCTGCAGCAACAAGTGCGGCGCTATGATACCACGTGTGCTCATGGAGGACCATTTGAAGTACACTTGCGCCCAGCGGCGAGCACGCTGCGACTTTTGTGCCAAAGAATTCACCGGTCACACGCTCGAGGTAATCGAGGCTGCATTAATTAGATGAATCGCGATCGGCTGCCAGCCATTAACTGTACTATAGTGGGAACGGATGCGAGCGAAAGCATCAGCCTCAGCGAAATTTCTGGAATTCTTTCTCGAATTTTCTACTTTACTCGTGCCCCTATGAGCATGGACAAAAATTCAGATATTTATCGAATCAATACGTTCTTGTCTACTTTCTTTTTAAAAATGCAGATTTCTTTTACGGTAAACGAGCTTCGATTGAATTCCGCGTACAACTTTATTACAAAGCTTCTTCTTGCTCTTCCGTGTATAATAATTGCGATGTTCTATTTGCTTACAGAAACACACGGGGACGTGCGGCTACGAGCCACTTTACTGCGAGAGCAAGTGCGGCATGAAGGTACAGAGAAGGCACCTGAGCCAGCACAAGCTTGGCGAATGCGCGAAGAGGCTGGTTGCCTGTCGTTATTGCAACAAAGAGTTCGTTTTTGACACGCTCGGTGCCCACCACGCAAAGTGTGGCCGTTTCCCAGTCGCTTGTCCACATCGTTGCGAAACTGCAGTCTTACCAAGGGAAGATCTGGAAGTTCACTTGAAAGATCATTGCACCACACACCTATTATCCTGTACCTTCAAGGACGCCGGTTGTCGCTTTAAGGTACGCGAATGAAATTTATATTTGGTATCGCAAGTGTTTTCTTCGCTGTTACGAACACTAGTCTAACATGCTGTTGCATTTTCTTGTTCATTTGCAGGGCAATAGATTTTCATTGGACAAACACCTGGAAGAGTCAGCTAAGATGCACCTGAGTCTGATGTGCAGCGTGGTGACGAAACAGCAGCACCAAATAACCAGCCTGAAATCCGCTATTAGCAAATTGTCGTTAAACTACACGGGCACACTGATATGGAAGATCACCGATTACAGTGCAAAAATGTCCGAGGCGAAAGCCAAGGAGGGAATGGAGCTAGTCAGCCCTCCATTTTACACTAGTCAGTATGGTTACAAGCTACAGGTAAGCAACAGTTGCACGTGATTTTCGAAAATTCGAAATGATTTGTTAAGAGTTAGGTATTGCATTAATTAGGCGAAGTACAGTTACGTTAACAAATAAATTTATGTTTCAGGCGTCAGTTTTCTTAAATGGAAATGGCACCGGCGAAGGAAGTCACATCTCCATATACATAAAGATCCTTCCCGGAGAATATGACGCTCTGTTGCGATGGCCATTCTCGCACAGTGTGTCGTTCACTATATTCGATCAAACAGTGGTCGCGGAAAAGGCGTGCAATATCGTGGAAAGTTTCATACCGGATCCAACATGGAAAAATTTTCAGAGGCCGAGTCGCGAGCCCGATTCTTTAGGCTTCGGTTTCCCCCGATTCGTTTCTCACGAGATGGTAAAGAAACGGCACTTCGTTAAAGACAATACCATGTTCATTCGGGTAAAGGTTGACCCGAGCAAAATCGTGGCCGTTTAAAAGGGAATCGTACTCCACTTAACCACGTTGCATTAGATATAAAGCTAACTCAATTCCTATGGTTCCACGTAATATACGGCCAACATCGTTAACACCATGTACGCGTTCCTCCATGTGGTTCATACGCATTTATTATTTCCTACACGCAATGTCAGTCCGATAAACGATTTAACGGCACACGGTATTTATTAACTGCATACAAGTTGGTGTGATAGGGCGATGTACTTTGCATACAGGGCACGTGGTACTTACGTGGCGTTGCACTGGCAGTATACTATAGTGAAATTGAGTCAGAATGTTCTTGACATTTTTTACGAGGCGTTAACTGCTCGCAGAGAGAAGTTATTGCTGTTCAAAATAGTTGGAGGATCACGTATCTCGAATCGAGGAGCGATGACTTGAATCTATATTTAGTCTCTTTACCGTGTAAAATATAGAGTTTGTGTAACATAAATATTACCGTCGCAAGAATAATCGATCCCCTAATTATTTAGATCAACGCATTTCAGTTAAACGGGAACTGGGGCTGAAATATCGAGCCGTGAAAATTTGTATATCTTGTTTCGTTTAATTTTAAGCTTTTTTTTCGATAGCATTAGGCTCGTCTTGCTGCTGCAGTTCCTAGTTATTGCCATCCTTTATTTTGTAACATATAATTTCCACATTTTCTACAACGTACAACGGGCGTTTCGGTTCGCAAGCTTAGCATCGCGTTGAACTTCTGACTGGTATTATAATGTAGGGCGATTTTTCTGGCAAGATTGTCTAGATTCAGCAGCGTTAAGTTTGCTAAAGCGAGATTTACCTTTAAGGATTCAAATCAAAGATTATTAAAGGACTGTGTACTATAAGCTTAAGGAATGTAAATATTGTGAAAAAAAAACTAGCGTCGAACGTTGCTAGTTTAGTTGAGATGACAGATCTACCGATGTAAATACACGTTTAATACAGTTTAGTACACGTTTAGTGATAACGAGAAATTGTGATTGAGATGCTAGTGACTGTATGTAATGATTTAAGAGTAAAATATAAAACGATTATATCTCATTCGTATATTGGAGAATACAAAACATACTGTTACTATTACCCATTCCTTTTTGCACGCATGAGATCAATGAGAATATATTATAAATATATTTAATAAGTATATACATGTATATTTATAGTTAAAATCACAGTTGCACTATACAACAATATGATCAGATATTTATTGAGAATTTTCTGGATGCTGCGATTGCCCCAATCTTCCACTCTAGAAAAACAAAATTTATTTAAACAAGAAAATAAATATTCTACTATACTAAATTACTTTCTATACATTGCACGTACACTTTGAATCCTCAACATTTGGTCTAGAGCGTGTGGCAGTAGCGGACGAACACTGTTTATCTCCATAGCAGTTAGATGATCCAATTTTGCATGTAAACCTTCGCTTTTTAAGAAAGCGTCTATCGATGTACGAAGCTTCGACATTCTTATGTCCCATATGTCCTGCAATTTAACGCGTGTTTAGTATTTTGAAAAAAGCAAAAGTATATAATCCATTTCGTGGGAAAAATCGAAAGTGCAGCTTTGCAATAAATGAGTGTGACTTGCAGGAATTTACAAAGATGAAAATGGAATGACTGAGTGTCTGACTTAATTGGAAAACATTTCTAAATTAAAAAAGATTGCGTTACGCGCGAGGTACTATCGTATTTGAAAATGGTTGGTACGTCCCGCAGTCGACTAGATGGCTCTGGCAAGCAATGTTTACTTCCACAGACTTTTCCCATGGAATAAATCGGGCATTCGTATTTTTACCTTTACCGCAGTTCTGATTTTGTCCGAATCAGATATGTCATCGCTCCCAACGCTCAATAAGAGCTGCGCCTCGTCCATATAATGATTGCTAGGCATTTTCGTGAACAATCTGAAACAAAGGAAAATTCGTATCGCAAGGAACACGTGGCCCCACAAGAAAAACAATTGGCTCATCATACTTTGACAATTTTTCTTCCTCCTTTGCCTCGTTCAAAGTTTCCGTGTCCATCCATTCTTGGCTAATAATGCGACACTTTTGTTGCTGTTTCAGATTCACTGCCAACCAAATTGGAACTTTGACAGGCAAACCGGCTCGAAAAGGGCCCACCGAACCCGAAATTAAATGTATCGTATCGAAAGTAAAATTCGGTACGATAGACACCAATTCTTTTTCACCCAGAAACTCCACTTCACTTGGATCCATTGTTTATGCAAGTGTAAGCTTATTATAATTAACGATTAGTAAAGAGACTTTGACATCTTAGAGCAACGCTCATAAGCACACTTGTTGTAGCGAGGCTAGCTTTGGCGGGAAAGTACAGGGTGCCATATTTGAAACGCTATCTGTCGCTGAATATACAAACTTCAAACATGCCCAGAGCGCAGGTGGTTTCGTATTTCGAGGTAATCGAAGTTCGAACTAGGTTTTGTGAACGCAGTCTGTTGAAAATGCAATTATTGGCAAGGAACTGTTTTATATAATACGTTTGGGTTAGGGTATCTAAAGGTATTTTATATTTGCTGATATGTGGATGATCGTTTCCGTGACATTTATTTTAGTTGCTTTACGATATACAGAATATGGAATGAACACTAAATTTTAGGACAACTCATACTTATTTTTTAATATCTGGGAGAGCTAAACTATCCGTTTGTATATTTACATCATTAATTTAGAAATATTGGTCTCTCGTACAACTTGTGTACGTTTCAAACGTGACCAGTATGAGATCGTCGTTTCTCATTGAAGATATGTTACATATATTCGTACAAAAAAATTCGTCATATATATAATGCATTATTTAAATAACGTTACGGTTTATTTTGAAAATAGAGTAAATCATTGTCGGTAAAAAAGAACACTTGCTCCTCAATGCTTGAATGGGAACATAATTTTCTGTACGAAAGTTACAACATACAGTAAAACATGTTCAGACAAATATTCGCTGTCTTAACATTTCTTCGTAATTCGCGTGGAGTATTAACATCAGGACTCAGAGTATTATATGTACACCGAATTACAATACTAACACGAAAAATACGTTGTACGAATCGCTGTACCAATAATTATTAATTTTCTAACCTTCATATATATATATTTCATTCATTTTTAAATTAAATTAAATCCAGTTGCAATCAATTATGACAAATTCGTTCAAAAATCAATATTTGTAAAAAATATCATTAAGCCTTGTCACTGGCTTCCATTAATTCTTCATCCATTGTTTCGTGAACAGAAACGGTATGATTTACGTCCACTTCGATTACAAAAATGGACGCTGGTGGAGTTTCCTCAACGTGATCAACTTCCGCCGGAAGCAGCGGCATTAAAGGTTTGTAAGTCTGTAATTCCATCGAGGTTACATTGGTTGATCCAATGATCCTCGAATCGATCCTGCTATTCTCATAACTGTCATTTTCTGTTTTCTGAAGCTCGACGCTGTTCTGACTAACGTTGTCCACTTCCTGTTTGTCGCTATGCGAAGAACTGGACGCGTTTCCGGCGTCCTTTTCCCGGAACGAAACGTTACGGGGCGCATAAAACGATCCCCTCGACCTGACGTCAGTCACCTGTAATTAAAACACACATGATTCGATGGAATCGTTCAGTTGATAAGATAAGATATATTTCCAATAAGCAATGACATATAACTTCGCGATAAACCGGCAATTTTATTTGCCCAAAACTTTCGACAATGATCGACTGCAGCTGTTAAAAATCCGGAGGGAGGCGAATCGTTTAAATAATATATACGTGGGGTCCACAGGCATTAAATTTCAACGAAAGTTACTGTAGTAACTTTTAGGAACTGTTGTAACAGAGATAAAGCATAAACGCAGCAAATAATTTAACGAAAAGAAAAGAAACCAAAGAATCTTAATACCTGACGTATTAAACTTGATCTCTGCACCCTGGAAGCAGACAACCCTCCGGCCTCCCGTTGCAATTGCCTCTGCGAACCAGCCAAAGATCCACGATCATGAATCACACTGACCACGCTGGATTTCACATTGCTGTGCGGGAATAGAAGTCTCCACATGAAATTCTTCAGAGCTGCCCGAAAGTCCTTCAGATGGTAAGCGTAGAGCAACGGATTGCCAGCAGAGTTTAAATGCGACAGAATGATGCAAAAGTTCATTAGAACATCGTTCACTTTACACCGCGGACAGAACGCCATCACACAGTTTATGGTGTAGAGGGGGAACCAGCAGATGATGAAAAATATCACGATTCTGGAAAGGTTCTGCGTGGCTTTGACCTCGCGTTTCCTCGCGGCGCCAAGCAAACGCAACATGGTCCCAGTTGTTTGATTACCGGCACGACGACCAGGGTTCATCGTTACAATTTGCTGCAACTGTAAAACATATTATTCATTGGAACGTAATTATATTATATATTTGTAATATAACATGCTATATATTTATAATATAATTCGGTACAAGATTTACGTTCATTCGTTCTCGCGGTTTTGAATACCGCAAGCACGTACATACGCGATCATACACGTATGCATGTAAGCAAACTGTACATATATATACGTGTTACACCCGCGTATTTACGGTAAAATTGTCTGACCTGATTTACAACCACTCGGTATATGTGGGCGTAGAATGCTGCGATTAATAGAGCTGGAAAGATGATCGTGGCGAAGTACAGGAACACCAAATAATCGTAATCCATCACCTCCGTGAAGATACATTTCTCGTTGGATTTCTTTCCTGCGTTCCATCCGAATAGTGGTAGAAAACCGACCAGAGTACCGGCTATCCAGCACACGCAAATTATTTCTGAAAAATGGGAGAAATCGATAAAATGACGCATCCCCTATTCTCGATGCAGTAATTCGATTCATTTTAACTAAATGCCTGCTGATGTTGAAGTATTCAAAATCTGGCCTTCAATACAGACATTCGCAATCAAAGACCTTCACTCGGTAAAAGATTTACAATTTGCTCTTTCACTTGGGTTTTGCTCAATATATCTTAATCTTTCGCTTCTATCTTTCACAAGGTGTGACATTTTTCTACGCCCCCCCCCCCCCCTCCCGGAAGGTGCGTAGAAATTAATTGAGCGGGGAAAAAGAAAAGAAAAAAATCATACGGCTTATCGAGGTCTCCAAAGAGGAAGTGAAAAGTCGGTCAAAGGAACCAACGATAGTGGTGCACGTGAACGTTATTGATTGAAGAGTACAGCAATAAACGCACCTTTTTCACCCGGTGGAGTGATGGTATCAGTCATCGGGCTCGTAATTAAAATCAGCCCCGCCATAAACAGGTGAAATGGTTGAATTAATCACGGCCAACCAGGCTGGCCGCGAAATGAGACGCGTCTGACAGGGCCATTAATTTTTATTTCACCGGCGGTATTCGTTTCGACGATGGTATTTCGCGCAAATTGTTCTTAAAAACGAGACTTTAAGACCTTTAGCAACGATCGATCAATGCTGCATGGAACTCTTGACGGTTTCCGTGAGAATATTCGTAAAGTCCGCGAGGATTTTGTTCGATTTTCTTGTCTCGAGTTACTGAAATATGTAACTCAGACACAGATGAACAGGATTTCCTTCAATTCCTCTGGGCATAGAGAGAAAACAAAGTCCTATGGGAAATCGAATGGATGGTACGCATGTCGGAACGCATGGAACGCGGGTGAAAATTTCTAAATTCTTTTCTTAATTAAGCAACTATCGATTCATCACGTGGACTCAATACGTTCCTTTCCCCTTTTTGGGAAAGGGTAATGAATGAACGAAGAATTGAATTGAATAGAAGTTTCCTTGGAAGTAGCTGAATTTACGTAGCGCCGTAGTTGCATAATTAATTCGTGAATTAAAAATCCCATGAAATACTCCCGTCATGTACATTATAAAAACGTCTTATACACCGAGACGTCGCACCACCTGTTGCAGACGGAGGTGGCGTCCTAATGCATTTCGTCGAGTCCGTCTTCGGAAAAGTATGGTAAAACATAATTGAAAAAGAAGAGATTGACAAGTATTCGATTTAGAATGGAAGATCGTCTACGTACATTACACTGCATTCAAATTGAGACAGAATAGCTACTGAAACAGGGTGACAATGATCTCCTAGGATACATCTGTTCAGTGCTGTTTAATCAATTCAAATACAAGTTGATGCTCTGTATTCTAGCACAGTGAAACGCGATAAACGTTCCACATCAGATGCACTTAGGATCGAGAGAAAATTCGATCTAGTGGAATTTCAAGAACTATGTTTATATCGTGCGATGCACAGCACGCTTTGAGAGGAGTTGAACGACTTGTTGTTCGGAGCATCGTACGAAGTACCATTCTATTATTCGGATCGCGCAAATGCCAATATATCCAACGCGAATCTGATTGACCAATCACAAAAGTATCAATCATACTAAAATCATGAACATGTTGGCCACTCGACAACAGACATCTCTGTATCGAAACCTACGGATACGGATTGAAACACCCCATAGCAGCCAGAGACACCGGACGAGATAGGACCCGAGTAACAGGTGCTCCCGAGCAAACAATTTCGCAAATTATAATTGCGTGGCCCGTCCCGGTGTTGTATTATCGCAGCTCGATTAAACGATTACGTGTGCGATGCAGAACGCTTCTAGGAAGAGGCGATTTTAATTGGATCGTCGGATTGCACAATGCCGCCAGCGTGGACAATAATTATCGACTCGTACTACTCGTGCGTCGTCGCTTCCGTTGATATTCCTTTGCAGCCGCTCGTATTTCCCTCGATTGTCCCGAGGAGCAGCATGGTTCAAGTCTCACTCGCAGACCTCTCGAGGAGATTTATTATTTAACGATAGCGAAACTGATGTCCGTATACGTACAACGAAGAAGAGGCTCGTTGTGTGCGAAATGTTACAAATCCAGCGATTATTTCCTTTTTGTAATTAATGGTACGTTCCGGGGGAACTGCTTAAAATTCCACCCGAGTTTCCCATCCATCTCGAAAACTTAAATTAAAGAAGTTGAGAACACAGCGAACTTCTCGATACTCTTTAGCAGAAAAACCGAAGCATCCCCTCGCGCTACTCAAGAAGCTATATGTAGCCGAAGAAAAATTCTCAAATTGTCCACGTTTAATACATTTAAATCGTTCACTTTTATCCAACGTACACCCGTCTATCATTGACCCCTTACCTATGGCAGTTTTGGTGCGTACGGTGCGTGAGTATCCCATGGGATGCAGTATAGCCCAGTAACGATCCACGGACACCGCAACCAGACAGAAGATACTGATCGTGCAAAGCACAACCAATACAGAGACGGTGAATAGACAGGCGTGTAAATTAGTTGGCAATCCAATGCTAGCCAAAATCGCGAACGGTATGGCGAATAATCCGACCAACAGATCGGCGGTGGCCAAGGAGATGATATAATAATTAGTCCGTCGACGGAGCTTTCTCTCCTTGCTGAACACGATGATCACCAGGCCATTGCCAAACACCGCGCAAACCGCCACCAGGATCTCGCACACTGTGTACGGCAGATTCAGCTCCGAGTGTGTCGATGCGTTCACGGCTGTCACGGTCCGGTTATTGGCCAACTCGCTGGCATTTGATGGAAATTCCATCACGATGGACACTTGTATCCGATACTCTATCGTTATCTATCATCTAACGACGCGACAATAATAATACTCATCAATAGCCGTTGATACACCTCCAACGAAGCACCAAGTTCAGGCCATTGTTCGTTTGTGCGGAATCGAACATTGATCTACGCGTATAGATCTATCGATCCAGCGGTAAGCGGAAGACGCTGTCCGTCGTATAGCCAGGCGATCTTATTAGCGAGTTAATTGTCACGCCGGTATACCATCGTTGATGCAATGCGAAGCATTTTTATTTCCCTCGATTGAACGAAAGTTTTCAGGGTACTTAACGAAGCCCTTGAATTTCTTCTTGCAGAATTTCTGCGACTCCCGGTCACGGAAGCTTGAAGCCACGTTCTTAAACAGATCCTGCTTTCTCAATTTAGCAGAGAGACATATCAATCGCGTGCAAGACTGCTCGAATGGGAAATTGGTCATCGGTATCTTCTTCCCCGAGGTACGACGGCCGATAGGTATCGTTTAACAAATGTGTCACGCTTCCACGTAACCGATCGATCTCGTTTTAACAAAACGACACGTACCAAGCAAAGGACCGGAAGAAGGAAGCATCGTCGCTTATTTGTATGGACGTGACACGCTGCCTGACGATATTTGCTCCACTTTTGCGAGCTTTGTCTTTGTCCGGCTGGTTAACAGTATTCATTGATCCAATTCAAGTACAGCGCGCGATTCTTTCGCACGTAAAAATTCGAGCTGCATTACTATTATCGTCGTACCCTTGAATTCTACTCGTCCGTCACGATGAATCAATATTTAGTAATATATTCGACTAGTATCGTTACCGTTATCGTTCTGCTCGGAAGTATCTGAAGCGTCTAATCATTTTCGGGTGGTCTAAGCCATCCTCGTGTAGCCGTGTCGCATCCAGGGGCAAAGAATCGCCCGTTGCGGGACAAGATTGCTGGAGTTCACAGATCGCGAACGACGAAGTTCATTTAGTGGACGTTTCGAGTCCAGCCACGCTTTGGTCGCGCAGTTGCGAAGCTCATAGCGAGCCACTACTTTCCAGCGCATGTTCATCGAAGGGTGATTCTAGCTTGCGGCGATACGCAGTCCCTTTGTGCACGCTTTGGCGACGATATTTAGGTCACTACGTGATCTCCTATCATAAATCCTGACGGTGTCCCTTTGCTGCTTCTAGATCTTGAATAGTTTCGTTGCCACCCTTTATCGGCTTTTCGATTACCCTCATTCTTCTCCACTAAAGTTTATGAATGTTCCTTTCGCCTGGACTTAAATCGTTCGGAAAAAAGGACGACCACGAAGTATTCGATAGCGCTTCACCTTCTCCTCGGCAGTTAGGCGAGCATAAACTTTGCCGGGGACAAGTTCGATGTACCTTCGTGCTCGTAATTAATTCTTTCGTTTTCTTTTTTTTTTTGCAGATTTAGCGAAGGATTTTGCTAACACAGAATCGTCAAGAATTAACGTCGATGTTTTTTAATCCTCTTTCACCCAACGAACAATTAATTTTTTTAAATGTTCCTTCCACGACACCTTTTTTTTATCGAAGCACTAAAGTAAACGTAATATTGCAGGCTGGCCCTTGTTGTTCGTCACCGTAATTAAGAAACTGTTCGTGTGCCTTGGCGAGAAACGGAGTGTACTTTCAATTTCACGGCAATGACGGAGACTTCGTCGTTGGAAATGTTGAACGATGACAGAGGAAGGATTAGAGTTTCGATCGAGATTAACTCGCGACGCAATTCCGAAGTTACTGGTTCGCGTGCAAGCGGGACGCGAGGAAGAAAAATCTATACAGGTGGGTATCGAGAATTGTCGAAGTTTCGCTCGAGAATTTCCTCGGTATTCGTATAGAATGCGGTAACGCGCGAATGTTGTTCGCAAGTAAAGTTCAAAGCAGCATCAACTTCCAGATATTTCTGTTTCGACTGTCGAGTGGAAGTCTGTTTTTAATATTTTGACATAAGTGGACAGTAGAAGGAGATACCGCCGAACGTAAAGCAAAATCTGCTGTCCAGAATCAAGTCGAAGTGGACGGAATCGTGCTTTAATATCATCATACACGATACCTCTATTCTAAGCTTTTACGCCTATCTTTATTTATAGAGGCTTGCCATATCACTCTGCGAACATCATTATTGTCCCCGCAACTATTGCAATTAATATACCCCGCGAATTTTTGTCGATTACGAATCCATCGATATAATTACAGATTTGAATTAAAATTCATGTAGATTTTAATCTATAGAATACACGAGGAATAATCGATTCGACTTCGTTCGATAAAACCAATCGAGGCCACGTGAATTTTCACCGAACCGATCAATGTCAACGAACGGCACCTTTCTTTTCTGAACGATCACAGATCAACTAAACGATCAAACAGTATTCGCGTGTCCGTGATTCTCCTTGCAAACCGGAGTTAAACAAAAAATCGCTCGTAGATGAAATGCACCCAGGGAACGCGTCCGTCTTCTCAACCCCGTGGCGCGTAACTGAGTTCCTCTTCGTGACACCGGGGACACCGCTACGGTGGAGGTGGAATAGAAGCTGCTCTAGCTTATGGCGGTAGTGGTAGACCGTAGAAGAAAATCGTTTATGCTAAATACTGATTCTATACTTTATTTCACAGACGGCTGAACCATTTCGAAATACGCTTCCTTGGAACTGGAGGTAACCGTGCCAATGATTTTATTCATTAGAAGAAAAATTGTATATAAAAATTACGTGATCGATATTAAATCTTGTTATACATGTATCTATCTCCAGGTTAATATTATACAATATTCTGTCTACAATCATTTATATTTCTATGTACAATTTTTCTTTCTCCGAACGTTTTCATTCAGAGTGTATTAAAAATTGTACTTATGTACGTATCGAAAATCTACAGGATTGGCTGGAAAGATTTGCGAGCGAATCCAATGGCACAGCTCCTATATGTGTATCTACGATTGAGAAATGCAGCGCATGGCACGCGCCACGTGCGTGAACTAATTGAACGTGTGAGTGCACACCTTGCTTGCCAGAGTAAGTACAAATTAGTTTAGTTTCCTCTTAGCAGAATGAGAAGTTCCGTTTCACATCTGGAACTCTTCGGGACACTTTACTCTTCGACGCTGGGAAACTTTTACGTTTTTAGTCCCCCATTCGAGTAAGTATCCTAACTCACGAGGTTCCCTTACAATTCGCTTGTAAAGGATATACGTAAGTGTACCTAGATTTTTCATTCGAGCCACGTGTCTGACGTTTGAAAACGTAGCCGCAAGGTAGAAAGGGGGTGCTTCTTTAGTAGGTCACCGGGGGTGGAGGTCCGCGCAATAATATTGAGACATTTAACGCCATTATGTCGATTATGAAATTACAAGCATAAAAGTGGCAGTTCTTTGTTTGAATTAATGGACGTAGGCTGGAAAATATACATGGTCACGCGTGTTTCCACGATAGGCTTAATATCCTTCGAGCTGTATACTTTCATTGACCGGCGCGTTGCCAAATATTTTATACGCTTTACATTCACTTTATTTTTCAACGTCGTTACTCACATCTTTACGACTGCCATCGAAAGCTTTATCTCGTCTGCATCGGTGAACATTTTAAGACAAGGTTTGATCCACAATTTTCCCTCGGGCAGGTTTATACGATACTCGAATTAGGTGTCCCCCTTTCGTTGTCTACTTGTATCATTGTCTAGCAATTTAAAGAACCATTTCTGCAAGATGTGTATCGTGGGAACAGACTATATACATATTTACTGGATAGTCTATCAATCACGGTGGATCGTCTTGCAAACAAGTGAGTATTTGTTATTCAGTTCGACATTCGACAAGATTAGATTACTGCCAAGGCTAACAAATAGGTGTCCGTACTTCGTCGTTCTCCCTTTCGCAGAAGGTGGTTATATCTGATATGTGGCAGTACGCACGTGTCTTCGTAAGTTCGTTTCATGTGAGAAATCGGGTTCTCCGGTGAGTTTCTAGGGATCCAATTTTATGCCAGGATATATATATATATATGTAATACTTCGGCGGTGAACGATCGATCCCTTCTTACATTTAATAAAGCTTAAGTGTGCTATAATTTATCCTGACATTTAAATGTGTATTTTTCTACGTTTCCGTCGAAATTATCATTTTCGCATAATCACCAATGGAGTTAAACCAGCTGGCGGATAGAAAAATATTCCGATTAATAAAATTAATGACAATTTTAATTGACGAGGCGGCCTCAAGCGTGTTCGTCGATCTTTGTGAGTTATTACATTCTCCTAATAACTGGCAATTACGTAATTGACCTGATACGGCGCTCGAGGGCCAACAACTTCAGTGAGCTCCAGGTACCTTAAAAAACGAATGAATTTTTAAAAGAAAAAGTATCGTTTCTTTCTTGATACTTTGATAAAGAGCAATAGTATCATTCAGTCCGTGAGGGATCAAGGACGTTTCGAAGGCCGTCTACACTGTAGAATCTAGTCTCTAGATTATTCTTCTGGAAAGCTCATCACTTTTTAGAGAAGGATCAGTAATACCGTTTGCTTAACGAATATTGAAGGATGTGAAACGAAAGTGCGCTACGATTTTTATAAGTTTGTCCAGTGTTGAAGATCAATAAAATTACGTCCTGACTTGATATGCGGAAGCACGTGACGCCATCAACGTTGCGGTTTCCCGTTGGTAGTCAAATATCTTATTGCTTCGAAGTAGTAAAGTTTCGATTTTATGTTGTAGTTTTCGTGATACTCTGGTTAAGAATACAATTTACGATAAAAAGAAAAATTGGTGAGAAATAGAATTAATGGATAGTACAATTCATTTATCACTGGTTAAAATTAAACAGTGCTGTTTTTACTGCCGTTTTTACGCGGCCGAACTTGATTAGGCTAATGATTCATGGAGCTATTTTTTGCTCGAAGTGTTTGCGAATGCACGAAGTGAAAATGATTGTAATTTTCGAACGCGGCAAAAAAAAGTCCGTTCTTTGGTATATAAGTTATCGTCCACGGTGAAAGCATTTTCCTGTCGAACACTGATTCAGAGTTTCATGCCTTTTTGCTTTCAGATAGAGCCCTGAAATTAATTATATTTCAATTGATGTAATAAACGTTAAATTTCCTCCAAAATATATTTTATACGTGGTTGCGAATAGAAGATTCTGCGAATTTCCTTGGCAAAAGCAAAGAATTTCCTCGCCGTTGACGATTCGCAGCGTATAATTACGCAATCAGTAATTGCAATCAACGTTCGTGAAATCAATATCTATGATATAACTAACTCATTACCATTTTTTTCTTGCCCCCAAGGTAATAACCGTGTCTCGATAAAAAAGTATCCAACTAATCTCTGTAACTTTAGGGAGGCGTGCCCGAAGAAATCAATCTCCCCAATTAAGATCACTGATCACGATTCATTTCGCGGGACACGTGTCCCACAGCTTAAAGGCACCTCCTTAAAACGGAGGCAGTCTTTAACGAATAATGACCGAGTCCATTCTGAGTAATTCAAAACGTGCTTATTGTACGTAACAGGCATATAACAGGTCGTTTGAGATCGTATGAAAGGATTCGCAATTGCGTTGCGAAGCTGAATGAGTCGTGTGGCTGGACAACGACGCTGAGAATGCAACTTTGCAACGGGTCTAATCGAAAACGGGTCATGTTCGTGGTTGTACGGGACATGCAAACACGCACCAAGCTACTAAATATATCTATAACAACTTAACGCGACTAATGCGATTGAAACTGGATGGCATAAACAAGGGACTTCTCCGTCGGGTAAAAATAAATGATATAACGTAAAATAAATAGAAACGTTGTTCTTCTTCTTTCATCTTTTTTTTAATGAGCACTTATTTTTGCTTCTAGGTAATGTTTCGAAGCTTATGTTTCATAGGATGTTAAAGCGATTAATGAACAGTTGGCGTGGAAACGTTTTGATAACCGCGTGAAATTGCAGTGGAATTATAATTAACTGGTTAACAAGGTCCAATTGGTTTCGTTGTGCAGCTCATTTTTACGCGGCTACGTATGCGGGTAGTACATATAATTGATTCACTCAGGTATAGTCCCCCACCTA
The DNA here is from genome assembly GCA_948146005.1 of Nomada fucata. NCBI lineage: Eukaryota > Metazoa > Arthropoda > Insecta > Hymenoptera > Apidae > Nomada > Nomada fucata. Next base: position 36,487,269 of record OX411276.1, on the reverse strand, counting down.
TGGGAACGTAAAGAAAGTTCCTGGAGTCCGGTGTCGAGTAGTAGGATTTAATTAGGGGGGTAGTTCTTCTCCGTAAAGTATATGTCGGGTGCAGAGTTTGCCCGTAAAATTTTCTTATTAAATTTAAATTAAAGTATATAATACAGTCTCGGTATTCGTTTTAGAACAATTACGACGAATATCTTTAGTCTATCTTTTTTTAATACGAGGCCGAGAAAAGTCGATATGAAAAAGAGAAAATTATGAATTTCATTTCCCGATATGCTCGTATCTGGTCCTTTCATCTGGAAAGTTTCTACGGCAGTCCGATACCAATTTTCCGGCTGACAATATCGGCGTTAACGAACTCAGTTGTACTTACGCCGAGGCAATATTACGCGTTGCACGATCGTCAGAAATGATTAGGTATCCGTACACGATATTGATTAAATAATAACCACTCCAGCGACATTCGTAGCAGGATTTGAAAAGGACATGTACTTCACTCGATGCTACACATATAGATTGATAATTGACCGCTTCGACCGATGACCCGTGCTGTACATATATACGAGTATTATAGAACTTTCATTTCAATCAGGGAATTAAAAACACAGAGAAATCGTTCATCGTATTTATCAAAAACGTACAGTGCTTTGTTAAATTAATTTTAAATTACATTTAACATATGAAACATTACAATTGCATTGATATTTGTCTTGCGGAATTACACGGCGTATTGTACAATAGTACATGTCAGCATTTAAACAATATAACATTTGCATTATTTATCAGTTCACGGAGAATGCAGTTGTGCTGGCCCTAAATGTGTTTCTGCTCGATCTCGTCCAGGGTTCCAAAGTTGCGCGTATTATTATATACAAAAACCACATACAAAAGGCAACACCGAAGAATGTGAAGACACCATAGCTGCAAATAAATCGATGTTACCCAACAGTCATTACCTTGGCTACGAAAATAATCGATTACGGTGTTCAGTCGTACGTACTTTGTAAGCCAAGCGATAAATATTCCTATACTCATGGCTGCGAGTAGACTATAATTAGCCAGTGGTCGTAAACTCAGTCGGGGTGGTATACGTTCTTCGTAACGGCTGGAAAAGCCATTCTGCGTTCGTTTTGGTAGTTTCATGACTTTCGTGGGTGGTTGGAGGATCTGTCGGCAAACACTGCCGAGGAAGCCACGGCGATAGTACATTCCAGTTATCTCGTATCGGTACTGTTAAAGATAGACGATTACAATTTGTAAAATTATGCGGATCTAGTTGAACGTTTAAAATATTATTAGGTAAGTATTGACCTTTACATTTATATAGGAAGATAGTTTGTACAAATTTCTAACTAAAAACGCGCATTCGTTTGTTCTAACTGGCTGTAATTCTGGATCTCCCATGTATTCAATGTACTGGCACGTTTGTCTATCTTTTTGGATAGGGACAAAGACACCCGGTTTACTTGTATCTAAACTGGTATCCGTCTAAAATATGAAAGACATTAAGTATCTTCTTCTTTTTCTGCTTATTATTAGAGGACTAAATTAATGTTATACTTGTGACTGATGACAGAAAGATGTCGATAGAATGCTATCGTGATATTCTTGATCAGCTTCGATGGCTACTTGAGGAATGTCTTCTACGTCGATCTGCAGTGATTAAACTTATGTTTAAACCAGTCTAGGCTTTTATTCAAAGTGAAAATATGTTTGTCGCGCCTTCTTACTTCGAAGATTTCGATCAATTGTTGCTGAGCATTCGCCAGATATATAGGAACACGCCGTCGTTCGTCAATACTAATGTCATCTGTAGTATATTCTTCGCCATAAAAGAATTCCCACATTGTTAACAAAAATCGTCTGTTCTTCCTTTTCTTTTCCAGCGCATCGATCAAGCCGGTCGCTGTTAAATATGCTTGCTTAATTATCCGTAGCAAACCAACAACCTAGAATTCAAATTGCCAACTAATTAAACAATTCAGACATATATTTTATATTTTGTATACCTGCGAGCAGGTGGCCATAGAAAATATTGGAACATATTGAAACGTTGGTCCTTCGAGTTCTAAAATTTGTTGCCGAATCGCCGATGTCCATTGACTCGCTGACACTCGACTTCTACTTAATCCAACATCGTCCATATGACTTTCTACTTCCCATATTATTTTTCCCAAATGCGGTTGCGCGAAAACCTACACAACAAAGCTGCTTAAAACACATGTGTCTATGTAACGTTATCACCTATAAACGTTTAACATACTTTTGTAACTCTAAATAACATTAACGCATTCTTCGGAGCTACCAAATCCGTTCTCATAAAGCGTGGTAATAATTGCTGAAATATTGCCGTGTAGGCTAACAAATTGTGTGCAACAAAGGGTATCCACCTGTAGGAATCGTGTATCTTTCCTCTTTCTTCCTCTTCCGATCTCCTATGAAATGTCAAACAATTTTTTCGTAATAATTTATTAAAAATATATCTCCTTTTTTAAACTAGAAACTTACCCTTCCCTCGTATACGATATACCAGGAAAATATCTCCATGGTTGAATAAAGCTTAACCATGCTTCAAGAATTAATCTAAATGAACTATCTAAAGGCCAATGGTGTATAGCCTTCCGCAGAAACGTGTAGATTTTGCCTTGTACGGAAGGCAAAATGATTCTGCAAATAACATAATGCATTGAAAACGTCTACGTTGCAGTTACAATTTTCAAATTATTTTCTACCTATATATATATATACCGTTTCAATTCATCCATTGCACTTTTATCACCTGTTGCGCTATTTGCAAATTCATGCAAGGTTTTAATAAAGGCTCGGACAAGGCGTATGTGTTCTCCAGAATGAATGCTTTGCTGCAATAGAAATTCCATATAACTAGATGCAGGATTAAAAGGAAGATTCAATTGTAAACTTACTCGTCGTGGAACGGATGCAGAATATGATGTGTTTAACCGTGAATTTAATTGTTCTTCTTCCGTATATTCTACCCAAAAATCAAGGAAAACTTGCACCACAGTTTCGCTTCTCCAAACTTGTGGCAAACATTGTTGCTGCGGTACAGTCGATGTAGAATTCGATGATCCTGGTGATAATATTGAGGCACGCAAAAGTCGTGGTGTTTGCAATCTGTAAAAATCTCTGATTTAAATGTTTAACATATTGTTTAGTCCTAGAGCAATGGGATCGTATAAATAATAACGCATCCTCTGTTAGTATGTATATGCTTTCTAATACCTTTTAGATTCAGGCGACTGTACCAATTTTCGTTGAGGTGTTTTCCTAATGTATGGTGCAATGATGGGTAAAACTGGAGAGTTATCTCTGGGTAGAAAATGATATAAATAACAGTGCGCTAATTGAACATAAGCAGTTTCCCAATTTACCCATACATTTTCTTGCTGTTGCACTTGTAGCCACGGGTTTGTCAGATGATACGCAAAGTGAAAGATGTAATATTCAAAGGGATATGTACAAATGTTAAGGATTCACTAGCGCATAAAATTCGACTGAAATATTTTGATGAACTATTAATTCAAAATAAAAAAGGATACTCATACTTAAAGCAGACACACCACGTGTGCCTTGATCATCTCTGATTTTGTCAAGATAAAAGGGTGGTATTACACCTTCTTCTAGCATTGAACGTATCTTCGCCTACGATAAAAGAAGTAACAACAATTAGTTTCCTTTGTTGCACACTGCTCACTGCTTATCTGATAATTATGGTTTCACGTACTGGTAAATAAGAGATTGGAAAGTTGTATTTTAAATAGCAGTCTGGCAATAATTTGTAGCACAAAGAAAAAATTGGCCCTTGCGGATTAAGGAAATTACATAGTGTTTCGTACTCCTGTGGATTTCTTTTAAATGTGATGCTATGTAAACCCCAACCAATGTTGTCGGTTGTTCCAAACAATGAGTCTATCAATATTGGAAAAACGTGCTGCAATTCTGTTGTGCTCGATTCATCTATTAACATTGCTATATCCTTGCATCTTTGCACCAATGGCATGTTCAGAAATCTCTGTAGCCTGATCTGCATGTTAATTAAATACAAATAATCGGATGAAATCATTGTGCAAACTGTGTCAAATAACCATGCATAACACGACTACTATCAATTGCAATGCATACATATGAAATCGATATGTATTTCATAATTTTCGTTTTATTTGCAATACGGAGTACATTAGTTACATGCTACTATATAAAAATAATACGTGTGCATTATTTTATACATTAATTTATTTGCACAAAATAATACAATTTCTCATTCATGCATAGCACATTACATTATATTAATGAAAAAAAAAGAAGTATCATCTCATTATATTTTTGGCAACCCGGTTAAAATGTTGTAGGTTAGGTACAGGTAATGTTTTTAGAGAAGTGTACAAGTTGAACGTTATTGAAAATATAATCGCGTGTGCAGTACCGTGGCAACATCTGCGGATCCAGCCATATTCCCACTTATTCGTTCTCAAGGAAATTCTCAACAATAACATTTACTGACTATTTGCGACTAATTCGCGCCAAACACATAATTTATGCGACCACTGTCCAACAGTGGTACCCTCTGTAGTGGCATGTGGCGCCTATCGTATGGCCATCTATAAAGAAGTCTTCGCAACTACTCGTGCTCCGTCTTATCTACACTCGAAAATGTTCGCTTAACTATTTGGGTCCCTGCTTTACTTACAGTAAAAACTATTTAAGAGAAAATATGACAGCGATTCGAGTGGTTTCAGGTAGTTGTTTATAGATGGAGGAACTAAAAACCACTTCTTAATATATTAAACCACTTATTAATATATTTTTTGTGTGTGCAGGTTTTGCATGCAAAGAGTGAGCAGCATTGACAGCAACTTCTCATCGCGCACAAAAGCAAGAAAGAAGAAAGAATAACTCTTGCCACATACATTAGTTATAGTAAATTGGTTTATAAAAATACTTTGCAACTATTAGTGCGTAGCACATAATTGTGTAATTAACACATTGGCGACGGATAACACATATATGCGTTATTAGTTTCGAACTGATGCAAGATTTAGTTGTATGATCCATTGCAAATAGATATAAAAGAATAATTCATAAGTATTATAACAAGTAAGTAGCTTGTAAAATTGAATTACAACATTTTTGTAACTTGTATCTTCATTAATCAGTTTAAATAAATTTTCAATGAAAAGAATTCCACTGCTCTTCTTATTTTCATACCTTACCAATCCTTGAAAGAACCTAATTCCTATTCCTTAAACAAGTACTACCGTACAAGAACTTTAAATGAAAAGTTCACAAGCGGAGAACTTGTAAAAATGGACCTCAACATGACTAAACATGTTGCAACCAGGTATACATAAAGCGCCTCAAAAAAAATCAACCAGGTTGGAAAGAAATGCCTAGCGAAAAAGAAATATGCTTGCAAGTAACACCTCGCGAAAGCGCAACAAAGTTGTAACAAACGCCTCAGGAAAATATAAAACAGTTCCAAATAACGCCTAAAAATGCAACAAAGTTACAAACAACTCCTCATAAAAATGCAATTAAGTTGCAAACAATTCCTCATAAAAATTCTCGAGAAAAGTTTGCTACAATGTTGCGCCAAAAATTTGCAACAAAGTTGCAAAAATTCTCGACAGAAATTTGCTACAATGTTGCGCCAAAAATTTGCAAGAAAGTTGCAAAAATTCTTGAGAAAAATTTGCTACAATGTTGCGCCAAAATTTGCAACAAAGTTGCAAAAATTCTCGAGAAAAGTTTGCTACAATGTTGCGCCAAAAATTTGCAACAAAGTTGCAAAAATTCTCGAGAAAAATTTGCTACAATGTTGCGCCAAAATTTTGCAACAAAGTTGCAAAAATTCTCGAGAAAAGTTTGCTACAATGTTGCGCCAAAAATTTGCAACAAAGTTGCAAAAATTCTCGAGAAAAATTTGCTACAATGTTGCGCCAAAAATTTGCAACAAAGTTGCAAAAATTCTCGAGAAAAGTTTGCTACAATGTTGCGCCAAAAATTTGCAACAAAGTTGCAAAAATTCTCGAGAAAAATTTGCTACAATGTTGCGGCAAAAATTTGCAACAAAGTTGCAAAATTTTCCCGAGAATTTTTGCAACTTTGTTGCAAATTTCTGGCGCAACATTGTAGCAAATTTTTCTCGAGAATTTTTGCAACTTTGTTGCAAATTTTTGGCGCAACATTTTAGCAAATTTTTCTCGGGAGAATTTCGCAACAAATTTGCGCTAAAAATTTTGCAACTTTGTTGCGTTTTCGCAAGGCGCAATTTTCAACTTTTTTGTGTTTCCTGAGGACTCGATTTGCTACCTTATTTCATATTCGCGAGATATTTATTTGCATTCTGTTTTGACTGCGTTACGCTATCGCGTTAGTGGAATTAGGTGTTTTCAAGGATTGTTAAGGTGTAAAAATAAAAAGAGCAGTAGAATTCTTTTCAATGAATATTTATTTGTATTACTTAATGAAGATACAAGTTACAAATATGATGTAGTTCAAATTTACAAGCTAATCCTTATGGACTATTCATTTATATCTACATATTTACAATACATCTTACAAATAAAACATATACTAAAATTTACGTACTTTATACGCTAAAGCTTATTTTAAATTACAACAATTGTGTCTACCGAATCTACCGAATAAACTGAATATAAAATAAAATATATGTATAATAGATGACTTATGGGTTAATAGTTAAAAACAATTTTTATAAACCAATTTACTATAACTAAAGTATTTCGCAAGGGAAGGATGGGATGTATATGGAATTCTTTCTTCCTTCTTGCTTTAATGTGTAATGAGAAGTGCTGGTCAATGTTCCTTACTCCTTGCATGCATAAGCTGCGCACACAAAAAACATATTAGCAACTTTGTAACAAGAGAGAGCATAATTGAAGTAATATTTAAAGGAAAAAGAAAGAAAGGAGGGCTAAACCAGAAGCTTATGTAGTAAGGCCTATAGTAATTCCTTACTACTTGACCTTAACCCTGGCTTATGTACACTCTACAGTGGGTTTGGTTTCGCCATCTATGAAGTCTTGAATGAAACAACTCGAATTGGTAAGGCAGAGGCAGGAATAGTTTCAAGCAGGACTTTATAGAAGGAGACACCAAGCCATTGCTGAGTGTAGATAAGGCAGGGAAAAAAATAGTTGCAAGGACTTCTTTATACATAGCGATACTATTTTTAATTTATAAAATTAAATTTGAAAACCATTTCGTGGCATTAATAAAATGTTATAAGACTGAGTATAAAACTTCACCCTACGTGTTTATTGCCCGGGGGAATTAATTTGTGAGCTACATAAACTGCGACATGTACGTACATTATTTACAGGTTGAAATTATAAAATAAACGAATTGTATTGATATGAGAATTAAAACACAATACTTCTTCTTCATTCAATTGACAGTTCGTTATTCGCACAATAATTCAGTCACACTACTTGACGGCCCATACATACATATACTCTCCTTATGTGCATATTATCAGGTATGGTAAAATAAAAGTGGTACTCATTGTTTCTTCTGACCACATGAGTAAATTCCAGGCTTGTAAGTTGGTAAGAATGGTACATAACGAGTCCATTTCCATCTAGAATAAATTTTGAAGAATTACAAAACATCGGGAAAGGGGTACAGTTAAAAAAGAAATTAAATAGAGAAAGGAATATACCGTCGCAATGCATTCATTCCAAAAGGAAAATCAAAGGTATTGGGTACGTAATCGTGCTCCCCTTCTTCCACCCCCGTATCTAGTTCCATTTCCTTTGACCAAGCAACGAGCCCACGGTCCTCGGGTGTGCCTTAAAAAATGAATAACAGTGCTTAACGTATAATAGCGATTAATAATAGTACATGAATAGAGAACACTTTCTTTCCACGATTTAAATCCTACCTGGTATAATGTTATCCAACAGGCAACCCACCACACCCCCAACTAGGATAGTTGTGCTAAGTAACACAGTAATCACACCGTCGGCAATTTCGCTTCCAGTATTTATTACGTTCGAGTGATTGATCATCCATTTGGACAAAACCTAAAAATTCACAGACATATTTTATAGTAATTATCTTTCGAAACAAAAGAAACAATTCCATTGGTATCAGTAGTCTTCGTATTAGTAATACTTAATAATTAATTAATCCAATAATCTGTAATTATGTTATCAATTTTAATAAAAGAATAATTATGGAATTGTAGAGATTAAAAAGCCTGTTACCAATGGGAAGAAAACGGAGAATCCAAGTATATACAAGTTCCTCGCCGAATTTAAATTGACATATTGTAAAGCAGAGAGACCTGAAAGAACGACTTCTTAATTATATTTATCAGACCTATTTATACAAATACATTGTTACTCATTTTAATCGCACCGAAAGCAGTGATCATCCCAAACATCACGCAAAATATTCCACCGACTATGGGTTCAGGAATAATAATGAACACAGCCCCAAATTTGCTGATCAATCCTTGGAGTATCATCAATCCGCACGCCCATTGTATAACTCTGCGGCTACCGACTTTCGTAACACCTGTTAATATTTCGTTCAAACCATTTAGTTCAATATACCATTTAACGATATTGTAATAGCATGACTCATCCTGCTCTCCAATGTTTTTTTGAACCGAAAATTTGGCGATCTACCTATAGTTCCCACATTTTCTCCAAATGTGTTTGTACCGTTCCCACTGCCCCATAGACCAGCCAACATGGTACCAAGCCCCTCCATACCGATTCCTCGATTAATTGCGTGGACCGGTGGCGGTGGAGCACCTACACATGAAAAGAAAATGAAATATTAATGAAATTTTATATATCGGATCTCTTGTACAATCTGATCTAGACTGTTCGATTGTTAATTTATTAATTGCTTACCGCACATTCTAGCCGTTGTTGGATAATAGCTGATAGATTCCACCGTACATGCCAATACTCCAGCTAACATACCAAGTACACCAGACAGGCTTACAGTCGGTGTACCCCATTGACCGGGATATGGTACTCGGAACCATGGCGAATCACTGATGATCTTTATTTTAGTGTCCACTCTAGCTGGATGACCAATTGGCAGAGTATCAGTCACTGTTAAAATCGTGCAGATTATCCACATTACTACTATCGTTAGCAGTACCTGAAATTTCGATATATTTTAACTCCATGGATGGCACAGGAATGTGAACGATAATCGGTGTTCTTTCCATTAAGATTAAGATGCATAAATACCGGAAATAGTTTGAATAGTTCAAACCATATGATTTTTAATCCATGGCCTTTTCGGTATGTCACTACGGGTAATGGTACGTTGACGAGAATTTGAGAGTACAACGTTAACATTAATATTGTACTGGAAAGAATAAACGAAACAATTACGAGTTAATATTATTAGTTTACAAAATATAGAATGTTAACGAAATTTACCCGACAGCAATTCCCCAGTGCTGCGATGCTGCGTCGGCTGCGTTTTCGAAAAGGGATATCCCGACTAGCGAGACGGTCGGTACAATTGTCAGTGGCGTGATAAATTTTAATAAATATCCGATGATACCTGCCGCAAGAAATTCCGATTGTAGATAAATGAAATTTAATATTTAAGAGACGATTTGGATACGTATACAGTACCGCCAAATCCAACGACCACTTGAAATAAAGATGAGACTGCAATGGCCCCAGAAAGCTCCCTCATTCTGAGTTGCCATAACTCTGTACGATTTTCTGGCGACATTGTATTTAAGATGTCCGGCGCTGGACACTTCCATTGCGGTAAACTCAATATCGCTAATGTTGGAACTAAAAACGATATGGTACCACCTTGGACCAAGGGTAGTCTAGAGTGATGAATACAAGAAACAGAGAACACTCGATAACAATTAAAAATTAAGATATGCGATAATATTTAAATAACAGCGAAATAATTGAGGAGTTTTGTAATACTAGAATCTTGATACGTTGGAATCGTCGAATTGTAAAAGTATGGGATAACAAAATTGCAATGCGAGAACTGCGAAATATCATTACCTACAAAATTTAAAATTCAAATTGAAGGAAATCACCAAGCTTAATTGCAGATTGCAGATCGGTGATTTTCACAAAAACAATCTTCGAGAATTATGTAAACTCCGTCATATTCGAGCAATAAAATTTTATGTAAAAAGAATGAACACATCTACCGATTCCAATTCTTTTCCCGGAAGCCTGCGGGATATTTTTAATGATCCGTAAATCTGTAAACTATATTTCAAGTGGTTTCCAGTCGTTGCTGCTGTCTAATTTACTGTGCTAATGTTGTTCCTTAGTATTACCCGGTAATAGAGATAATAATCGCGAGACTGTAATTTAATCATTAGCATTGTGATCAGAATGGTAGCACAGAGGAGTCGTAAATTCTTTACAGCTGATACGATCCTTGTATGTACTAAACAGTAATGAAGTTCCATATCAATTGCTTCGTAATAAAACAATCTTGTGTTTTTTCTCAAATTATGAGAAATATTCGTCTGCATAATTATCTTCATAATTATTACTATAGAACTTCCAGAAAACTACAAGGTAGGACCAGGAAATATATAATACGAAATAATTCGTATCTGCATCGATTACCTGCATCCTACGGTGGTCTGGATGAATGTAACTAATCCGGTAACGAAGATCATAGTGGAGATAATGTAACTCCTAGCCGGGTCATCTTCAGCCATGCACAGGGCTGGCGTGAGGATAAAAGGAATCGAAACGATAGCACCTATCATAGTCAAGTAGTGCTAAAAAATATACCATGTACATCATTAAATAATTCAAACGAATAGACAAATTGGGAAGGAATCTCATAGAATAAACCGCTGTATCGATTATATAAAGATATAGATGAGCCCTTTACCCACCAGGAATATTTCACAAAATAATCTAATCTAATCTGGTCCCGAGATTCACAGCTTAACATATATTTTCATATAACAAATATTTTCTGGCCATAAGAAATGCTATCTTTAACTGCTTATCAACGAGTAATTCGCTTTGTATCTCCCTCGTAATTCTTTCTTTAGATAAAGGATTCGTTGCTCGTCTAAACTTTTAGAAAATTATTAATATCGATTGTTTTATTTAGTTGCTTGTAGAATTTATAGTTAACTCGATGTTAGGGAAAAGTGTGTACCTGTAGAGCCATGAAGAGACAGAGATACCAGGGCGGTACATCGTCGATGCCATAAGTAAGATCAGTCTTTCTTTTGCCGTCAGCAACTTTACTATCTGAGGCCGTGAAGGATGAATTTTCTATGTTCTGTAACAAGACCCAAGTGCACAGGAACAGCATAACTCAAGCGTCGCGAAATTATCGGACTTCGTGGTATATTAAAAATTACGCGCTATGTTAACATGTTAACACAAGGTGATGGTGTTTTCTCTTAACAATTGCCCGAATTTATACGCTTGTTTTGTCTAGCATTTTGTTACTATTAAGGATAAAACTGTCAACACGATGAAAGTGATCAAAGGATATACCTATTTGTTATTATAGTAAGCCCAGTTATGCAACTGCGTTGGACAACCAACCGGATTGGAATAAGTATGTCATTCTGTAAGCGTATTACCAGCAAGTAGAATTAATTTGGGAAAAACTATTAAAATAAACCTATCGAGATTCTTAACGTTAAACGATAATGGTTGAACGAAAAATAATTCTATCGTTTCCATAGCATAGTCACTTGACCAAGTTTATTTATTATCAAACTAATATTTTGATCGTTCTCAAAGCCTTCGTTTTGATAGGTTTCAGCCTTCAATTTTACACGGTTCACTTTTTGTCCATTAACGAACATTAGCTTACGGGTAATAACTTGAAAATATTAGCGTCGATTATAGGAAAGTTTAGTCCATTCGGGGCAAAGTTATCATGAAAAGGCAAAAGATAAAATTTTCCTTAAAGCACGGTGCATTACAAGTAGTACGTATATTTAAGTATGCAACGAATCAATCCCATAATAGGTGTGGAACGAGTTCTCTATTTTTTTCTGTTAAAGTTGAACGTATCCTATGATCTTGAATATTTTACGACGAATGACTAGAACGCACAATCGTTATTCTCAATCATTCAACTGAAACCTAACCATACACATCGGTGCTGCCTTTTTTCAACGTTGGGAAGAAGAAGTTCAAGATCAAGTTCATGCTCTGTTACTGTTGTCTATCAGTGTTTCTCACTCATCTTCGCCGACAGTAGATATGCAACGGAAGATTATGGTCCAGATATTCTCACCGCGATTTAATCGTAATTGCCGTAAACGCGATTTATCGTTAGATTATAACGATAGTTTGCATTTTTAATTAAGTTACACGTGGGGTGATCGCATTAAATTAACTCGCGATTCATGGCTGGACAGTGAGAAACGCTGGTGTTATTCGTCTAATAGAACAAACATTATATACGAAATCGAAATTGCATGCTGTACTAATAAAACTACAATTGCATCAAAAAATTCTCGCCAGCAATCGCATATTTTTGGATTAAATAAAATTCCTAATTTCTCGCAGAAGCAAAAATTAAAGCCGAATAATTAAAAACATGCTAATGCAAGTTGTATATAGTAACATAAAAATATGTCTGACGTCTTCATCTGTTCACAAAAATAAAATGAATTCTGTTGTAAGATCGTCGCAGCTAATAATAAATCACAATTAAATCTTGTTAAGGGTTCAAGTTATCTAACTGCGTTCTCCTCCGAGTATTTGGACTACCATACGGTTAAAGAAATAAAACCAGTCTTGTCCGTACTTGGGGCAAGAATTTTTCAACTATAGAATGTTTAAAGAATTAATCGCAAACGAATCAATGATCCGTTTCACGTTCGTTTATCAGCCACTTACCACTTCAGTCATTTGCATTCCGTTTTCACTCATCTTTTAACTGAACTATGCACGCCCGCAAGTTTGATGTTCACTGTTATCAATAAAGCTTCCACCGTAACCGATGCGCCAGTTTCATCAGAGACTCAGGATGTTTCCTCAAGAATTGCGGAAGATAGGAGGTATATGTGTATGGTGGATGCTCCACTCTCCACTCTGCACACGAAGGAACATCCACCTTAGGCCGTCGTTGGCGACGAACTGTGTTAATAAACACGGACGCTCCTTAATTTATCACTAAATGGCTGCTTAGAAAGCTAGATATTTATCGTACTGGGATTTCCTTCGATTTCGCCATCATACAAGTCAAAATGCAATTGAAAATTCATAAATAGCGGAGAATCAAGTCGGTGAGATGATTTGATGAAAATTTTGAACGAAAACGTGCCAGGAAATACGGTCCTGTTTTATAATAAATAAACGCGATCAAATGTAATTGATTGGGGGTAGGTCGTTCGAAATGGGAAAATATCAGAAGAGTCTTGAGACATTTAAAATTTATTGAATGAGGTGTTTTACTGCTTGGACTAGTGCATGTTAAGCTGTCATTTATTGTGTTCCACGCAGGTCGTATAATTAAATCTTTCGGAGGCGCACGTGTCATTTACTTGCCAAGAAATCTCGCGTGTATACCTTTGAATTGATAAAAATAATATTATCTATAGGTTCGTTTGGGTTCTTAGAGAAAATGTACTGATAGAGCTTGACGATACTATTGGCTTTATTCTATAGATAATATATGTATATCTGATTGATTAATAAATTGATGAAATTTTGGTCGCGTTTTAATTTAGAGTTATTAAATAATTCTTACGTAGAATAGTAAGTATTATTTGCAGAGCTATAGATATGGTTTAAATACAAACAAGAACATTAATATGTTCCTAGAAATAGTAGATACTACAATATTTAATACGCTATAAACATACTCGTTTTCTATTATTTATGGGAATTGTAATAAGAGATGATTATTATTATGATTATTATTACTACTGTCATTAATGCTATATTTATTATTTCATTTCGTTTTATTTATTTTTATAACAAGATTCATATATGTATCGCTAATAAAAATTTCCAATATTTTTCTATCAAGCAATTTGATTTCCCGCGGAAAAGTTGGAGGCGCCCATAGCATTGAAAACTATAGAACATGTAACCCCGATATTTATACAGTCAAAGCAGTGTATCATAACCTATCGCATCAATTCTTCTTCGTTTTATACATCATAAATAGACGACCCGATAGGCGAAATTTCATGCGCCCTTCGATATATTTTCTAATATCGTGAAAAATACAACAGGCATTGAAAATGGATGAACTGGGCGAGCCTATGGACGTGGAAATGGTTCCAGCCACGGATGACAGTAAAGTTGTTGATTCTGGCGAAATGGACATCAAACCGTTTAATACGAACAATGTACAAGCGCCAGAGGTAACAGAATATTGCAGGACATTAATTCCCGTAAATCCCGTATCTTGTAGTTCCGTGTTACTACTATGATTAAAATATTGCGCAACGTAACATTATAATTTCTGTAGTAAAAGAAGCAAGGTAACAGTTTTTCAACATCAAACGACAATGTTTCATTTTCATTCGTACAGATACAATTGGACAGTCGTTATGAAAATCGTGGCGGTACCTTTACGACTGGCATAGATATATTCAGCAAGGAGGAGAAAATAAAAATGGAAGAGAGGGCCAAACGTTTCGGACTAATGGAGAAAGTAAAAACTGACCTGTCGAATCAAGAACAAGACTTGTACTCGAGGTGACGATACACATAAACAGTGGCTTGAAATATAAAATATTACAGTTGGATAATTTTGATATAGCATAAGGTATCTTGCTTTTTAGTATGGGCATCGCAGAAGATAACGATACCACAAAGAATATCCGACTGAACGTGATACATATGAGAGGAACAGAAGACATGAGTACCAAAGATGTATTCAAATATTTCGAGGACTATGCGCCTGCGTCCATCGAGTGGATCAACGATGTATCGTGTAAGGATAATTTGGACACGTCTAAAATTAATTCCACTAATCCCACATATATATTTGATGTTTGTCAGTTTAATTATTGATTTATCAAACGCCGATATAGGTAATGTCGTATGGTTGGACAATGTCTCAACAGCTCGAGCTATGTTGGGACTATCGAAAAGAATTGTAGGACTGGACAAACAAAATCAGAGAAACTCAAAAGTAGTTGACGGTAGTCCAGATGAAGAAAACAATGTGACCAATGACGAAGGCAATGTAGAAATGGTCGATGAAAGCAATACTATGATTGATTCAAAAGATGCTAACGAAGACTACATAAGCATTAAGGATATTGATTGTCCATTGCCTCCTGGTTTGTGGAGAAAGGGTATAGAATATCCTAAATCTAAAGCTATATTAATTAGGTTTGCTACCAGAGCAGATAAGAAACAACCGAAAGCAGAAAAAATGAGTGATTATTATAAGAAATACGGAAATCCCAATTTCGGAGGTACTGTCGCGTGTATCATTAAAATATGCAAGTTCTGCATTCACAGAAAACTATAATAAATTGCATCTTTTCTTTTGGGCAGGTATTAAAGGACTTTTGACCGAATCTCGAAAACGAATGTACAAACAAATTAAGCAAAGTAAGAAACGATTCAAAGAAGAAACACAAGACGACGATGAAGATGAAAAGAACGCAAAAAATCCATGGGGTGAGTTATCGGAATGTTGGGGTCTCAATGACGCTGTGGAAAATGAATTTGGTACGAGCAGAAACGGCGAGCCGAAAGATCAGGGACGTAGTATAAAAGAAAGATTGGGTGTGAAACAGCCGCAACGAGAGTTAATACAAACAAAAGAAGAACAAGTTACTTCAGGCAGTGAGAGCGAAGATGATTGGTGTAAAAAGAGTAAAGTGTTACGAATGCGAATGCACGCGGACGACGAAGAAGAAAAAATACACAAACGCCGTGCCAAGCTTCAACAAGTCAGTAGTATTATTGATGGCCAGCATGATGAATGAGCGTGCAATCTCTTTTTCCGCTGTTAGAATTTATTTAAACACCATATTATACGTTCACAGACGATGCTAAACACTTTAACTAGAGGCAATGATTTACGATCGAGGCTCGGCAAATCAAGGAAAGAAACGCAGTTCCGTGATGCAATTCAAGTAGTTGTAACGAATACAAACGCAACGAAAACGAGTTCGATAAAGTTTAATGATTCAGAGGTAGCAATTGTTAGCAAACTATTATTGTACTGTACGCATACAGTTTAAAATGGAATTGGAAAAATAATTGTATTTTTATTCCGTAGGAGGAAGACGGTGAAATTGTAGAAGGTAATGAAAACGAAGAAAAGGAAGAGGGCGAATGGCAAGGATCTGATGAGGAAGAGCAGGAAGAAGAAGATGAGGACGAAGACTATAGCGACGAGGATAGCGATAAACCTGCGAAAGAAGTTCAAGGACCTAAAGGCAGTGTAATAAAAGTAGTTCAACACAAACCTCGTGTTGCATCTACAGTGTGGGCAAGATTGAATAATGTTAAAAGCGAAGTTATCGATAATTCTAACAGAGACAGGTGACTATTAACAAATTAATGTCTCGTATATATCAAAATAATATTGTAAATTGTATATGCAATAACGTTTCCTAACTAAAATCTAGAACACGCGACCTGAGAAGTACTTTGAAAGGCGATCTTCGATCCCGGATTGGGCATCAACCACGCGGACGATCTCCTTTAAGGATAGAAGTAAAAAACGACAAATACACTGAAGGAAGTGAAACGGAATAATTGTTGATTAGTCGAAAGAATTGATAAAAGTGCGAGACATGGTGTAATATTTCAGTGGAAGGGTACAGCATGGTGAAAACTTTACAATTGGTGTATAAAAAAAAACATAAAAAATGCACTCATTACTCCGGATCTACTGCAATTTTACGAAGTAATTTCTACACTTCTATTTAAATGAATAACATTATAATGTTGCACGGGTTTGAATTTCTTATCATGAATATATTTATAAGATAATCATGTAGGACAGAATTTTGTTCATTGAAAGTTTTCTTTTAGTACTTTTGTTTCGACTGACATGGCATTATATTATACAAGCATATTTTATGCATTGATCTTTTAATACTGTCGATGCCAATACCCTTTACCAATGTATTAGAAGTATCATCCTCTTACACTTAAAACGGCATAAATATTCATAAGCGGGTAATGAGTGCTTCCTAGAATGGATGTAAATATTATCTTGTATAGATAATAAAACAACATACCTTTATTAGGAGATCGGATACTGAGAAACAAAAGATATTTTTAAATATTCTTTTGTACAATTGAGGTTTTTTCCGCTAAGAATCATACGTTTTGTAATTCTAATTCGAAACAAATATTTTCGGATACTTAATTAACAAGGAAATAAATTTATACTCTAGCACGTACAGTGCAAACGAATATTTAATTGATCGTACATCGAAACGATATATAGTATATAGGTAAAATTTTGTTTCTCCCTATAATTTGATAGATACACATGTTAAAAAATTAGAAAAAGGGGAAAATACTCAATACGGTTGTAAATAAAAATAAAATTGTACGATACTGATATCGTATATGCAGAGCATTTAAAATATATTTTCCTCGTGTATTTTACGAACAAATGAAACGTTTCGAAGTCTGTGATTGCTTAAATGTACTTTAAAAGAAAGATGATACGATTTGATAGCACGTATTAGTTTAACCAGCCCTCTTCGACTTCAATTACGACATCACATTTATTCGCATACGAAGAAAAAAGATTACCCTAATATTATATTTGAATTGAAATGGAATAGGAATTAATTGTGACATCGATTCCGAGTAATTGACCAATAAAGCCGCTTTTATATTAGCACAATAATACTTTGAATAGTCATTTTAAAATACAATAATTGATAATTACGATTTCAGTACATATATATATGTATAATAGATATTTTTAAATTTACACGAATAACAATTATCCGGAGAAAAAAAAGAAAGATTTATTAATCGTTCGAAGAACACAGTGGATTATCGGAATATTCTTTTTAGCCGCATTCATAGGTTTCTACACTCAGTACTTTGATTTTTTTTATTTATGTTAATTTAATCACGTCTTTGTACTTCTTAATGTTTTAAACAAAAAAAATTTTCGATCCTACGATTCATTAAAAACAATGCAAACTCACTAGCTATTGTGCGAAAGGAATGCAAACAAAAGGGCAAGGTATCGAAATGATAGATTCTATGAATGCAGCTGGAGGCACGAGGTAATTTAATGCATTAACAAACGAGATGCCATATTTTGTATGCTTTCAGCGCATAACGATCCTAATTTCTGTTTGCTTCGTTCGAACGGAAATTATCTAGTATATTCATACACTAATCTAAGCAAGATTCAACTTTTTCTACCATTGCATACATTACGTTTACATGATCTATTAATTTGCAAACCAGTCATCTGCTGGTATCCATTCCTTTGTATGCCTCTGAATCAGAAATATCGATCTCGTTTGCTAAAAGGCAATCGTGCAAAGATATCGAGGATCCCTTTCTTTTATCCTACATAAAAACTGTTGATGTATCACCTAATTAACGCGTACTCATTTCCCAAGCCAATCAATAAACGCCATTTTCGCTTTCTTCCGACATTGTTACTTATCCTGTCCTTTTTTTTCGATTTTCGTTTTCTCTGCTCGCAAATGACGTATAACATTTAAAATCCATAGACGAAATATTCTCTTAATATTCGGATATATAAGTTATGAATCGGCAACAACAACAAATACACGCAACGTTTAAGTATATTAGGCCTGATGATATTGATAATAATAGTTCTATCCATTGTATAATTAAACGCTACAATCTATCGTTGCTCGCATTCCATTTGTATCCTGTGCCTCTTTCTTCGCGATTATGGTGGTCCAATGCAATTCTCTTCTTTTTTTCTTGATTTTTGTGCAACTAACTTACATCATCAACAGTTGCCATGGATTCTTATAAGAATATCCGACAGTGCATGCACGTTATGAAAGATCCTTAACGATACACCTAATTACTTTCCCCTCGAAATTTGTACGTTAGCATAGGGTACACAATACTTGATACGTGATCACCGGGGATTGTAGAATATTTTCTTGCACTCATTTATGAATTTTATTAATGAAACATCGAAACCGGATATACCGAGAAGAGAACAGACACGAATTCGAAACACTTTATGGAATTCAGATGCAATGCAACTTCGTGATACATTTTAATACTTGATATTTGATGTTGATCTCGTATTTCCTTACGTTTACAAACGAACAGAGAGATTTAAAGACTCGACACGATCCTTAGACGAACTAGTTACATAATAAATTGATAAACCTACAAGTCAATGATTTCTCGATGAATATTTTAAATTACGAATTTCATTTAGTTTTCTGACTTGCAAGTTCTGAAGTAGTTACTCGCGTGAAAACGAGTTTTGGAACACCGATATCGTCGTTGTCAGACAACCGACTCATTACATACAATATATACCCTCAGTCTCTTGAGGCAGCTTGTGAAAATTATTCGACAAACATCTCACGGTTACGCGAATCGTTCGATGGTCGCAGCTACTCGAGACTCTGGATTAATTTTTATAAATACATACATAGATTAGTCACGAAAGTCGGACACATAGCAACTGTACACACAGAAAAATTCGGACACATAAAACATCTCGAAACGTTCAAAAATCAGTTTCACCTACAAGCGCTCGATGGATCTTTTTTTTTCTCAAGCTCTCAAGATGAAATCGAAAGGGTACGAGGAAGAAAGGATCGTGTGTCGACTCTTCTCTTTGCTTTATGATTATTTTTCAAACGAAGTTTTTAGGCAACGACGCTGTTTCGAAATTTTGGTTCGCTTTCAAAATAGTGGTAAAGATATTACTCCTTTTTTTTTTAGAAGTTTATTGCACAATCATTGAGAAAGTTATAGCATTGAGATATGAACAAAGGTTGAAAAGCTTTTAGCAGACCTTTCGAAATCATTCTTCCTGTATTCCCTCATAAATGCACCTGTGCTCAGAACACGCAAAAACATATTGACAATTTTATATAGTAACAGATTCCCATAGATTATTTAATAAGAATGACACACGAATTTCAACAAGCGTGTGTCTTCTTCGACAGTTCCTGCATTTATGGATGAAAGGTCACGAAGAAGGTTTTCCAACGTGAAGAAGCAACACGTTAATCGTTCGGTTGTTATTTTCCATAGGTGAGATCACCGTTTAAAAATTCGTACAAGTATTCGTACACGTGTAATTCGTACAACTCGTGTTGCAAGCAAGCTTTGCATTAAATTACTGCTCGAAACGAGATCCAAAAATAACAGCAATATTTATTGCTCCTTAAAACATTTAACTATAGAAAAACATAATTGAAAAAGAAAAAAAACTTATTTTTAACTTCCCATTGAGCCCTGATTAGTAATGGTTAGACCTTGATAAAAAAATGTGTATATATATACATACTTTGTGAATGAACAGAATTCGAAGGACAATTTTCAAGTGAATTTGAATAATTAAATTTTCATATGTGAATATTTGAAATTCACGCTGATTGTCGAGAAATATTACATTCCACTCTGGTGAATTGTTATTTTTCTTTTTACAAGGTTCCAGATATAAGCAGCGACAAGGCTGAATCGATAATCCAATACATCCTTCAATGCTCTGTAAAGCGTAAAATATGCTGAGAAATGGAAAAGGACAATCGCGAGGCATAATACCTACAACATTCTTCCCCTCTATCTCTCTCAAACAGCTAGATCGTTCAAAGAATGATCAAATCTTTTGAGGGTAACAAAGCATTTTTTTCAATTTTCACAGATAACTCGTATCCCGCGGGAAATAAATGCAACGAGGCCTCCCTTCTTCCTGTAATTCCGTTTCGAGCGAATCGTTATAACTATACAACACACCATCGACACGTGTTATCGATAAAGAATCGTTTTATCAGACGGATCGAAAAAAGACGTGAGATCTGATAGCCTTGGGAGGCAAAATGTGTTTCGCACAGGATCGTCCGTTTTCCTCTCCCAGTTAATTCTTTCTTCGTATCCCATTCTCGCTTGCATTCTTCTATCGTTCTCGCACTTTTATTAACAAGATCATATCGTTCTAGTTCTGCTCTCGTTATTATTATACATCGAGGACTTTGATTTCGAAGACACAGAATATCATATCATCCCCCCCACCCCTTCATTGAATAAAAGCGTTCCAAGCGTGTCCTCGTCGTCTCGAAAATCATCCGATTGTCACTGAAAACGACGCAACATTAGATATTCGTTTCTTCCATTAAAGACTTTTTACTGGAGAACAAGAAAGAATTCGAACTCCGTCTCGGGCTATCACAATCGGATTAGATTCTTGTGTTCCGTCGTCGACGACACGTTCGTGTACATAACTCCTCGATTATTCTCTCTCCTCCCACTTTTCCAGTTCGCCGTTATCATGCTTTTCTCTCTGGATGCTGTATCAACTATAGGTTTATTATGTCGAATATAAAAAAAGGATCGTTCGAATATACGCGTGTATTTAAAGCGAAAGAACACGAATTGAAACAAGAACGTTTACACCGTTATCGCTTGTTTAGCTCACATGGTGAGTGCTTGAATTTAGACGAGCGAACATTAAAAGAAACATGGTGGATTGAATTTTTAAATGGACCAAAAATATTGTTTTTAATTAGAGATGGTTAAGTTGTTTGCGAAGAAGAAGCAATGCGTATTAACGAAGAAAAAATACATATGTGATACATTGTAATGTATAAAAAGATCAGATACGTAAAAAATAGAAAAGGTACGTGGATAAATATATTCAAACAGACACCATGCGCACAAGATTGGCAGTATCAGTTTAATAATACCTGTAGATCGTGAAACAAGATGCAATTAAATATTTTAGAGGAATTGGAAGCTGTGTCGAATGCAATTAATTACGAATTATACGTTTATCTCTCTCTCTCTTCACTTGCTCGATCGTTGGACGCACACGCAATCATTCCCTCATTCTTTACCTGTTACTTTGATCTGTTTCACTCACTCTCTCTTTCACACATGTACTCGCTTATCTGGAAGCAAAATCCGATAGAGACAGAAAAGAATTCTTGCGAGGTACGTATCTACTAAAAAACGATGACACTGAACATTACATAATAATAATAATGATGATAATAATCATAATAATAATAATATTAATATGAATAGTAATATAGAAATTATCAGCAAGTACTTAGATGAAGTTAATGGTTGTTATTCTCAATATATTGATATTTATATATATATATATATATATATATATATATATATATATATTTATACATTTATATATAAATATACATACTTCGGTTGCAAGCACACAGTACTCTCCGCGTTCTCTCTCATTCTCACTTTTTCTTTCCCTCTCTATTTCTCTATCCCTTTACTGCGCGCATTCATTTTATCGGTCGCCGTGTTACGTGGCTCAGAATATCTCGCACATTACACCGACCACGTCATTCGCTCGGCAATTAAATCACAGACAATGTGTATGATACGGTGATTAACAATAAATCGTCAACTAGCGTTACCTATATATAATTCGGGATAAATAAAAGTTATTGTACAAATTAATATTATGCATTCAATTGTAACAAAAAAAAAAAGACACTGTATTTTGTTTTTCCTTTTTTTTCCGGTAAAGAGACATGCAAAATGTACAAGTATATGCACAGACACTGCGGATTGTTTGTTTTACCTCGTTACCACCGCTCCCTTCGTCCGTTTCTGAACTCGCCTCCTGTATTGTATGTATACGTGTGTGTGTGTTTGTGTGCGTGTATCTGTATGTATGTCGTAGCTGAACTTAAGCGCCAGTCCGATTAAACGTCTTCGTAGTTTTGCCCCTTTTCCTTTCCTCCTTTGACCGTAGACAACTGTAAAAGAAGTGCACTTCTGTTAATCCAACGTAACAACATTCGCCACCTTTTTGATCGGCCTGAACACTTGACACAGCTGAAACGATATCGATCGCTTTAAATATAATTATTTTCTGTTGCACAGTAGCTGCAACGATTTAACGTGGGTGAATAGTAGGTACCAGTAGACTAAATAGCGTTTTCTTGATGATTCTTCTGGAACAGCAAAGTCTCCTCGAATATATACTGTTTTAATACTTCTTTCGGAAGATCGTCCAGCTCCATGTCGAACTTGAACGGTTCTTCCGCGACAGGCTAAGAAATATTTGCGTGTTAGAGCAATATCTTTGTTTTTCTTACTTGCCTATTAATATTCAATGGTAAAGGACATTCGGGTACCTCGTCAGCAGGATCGTAATACTGTTCTAAATAGGGATGCGCGAGTGCATCCTCCACGACGATCCGTTTATTGGGATTGAAAGTTAACATTTTATCCAACAGATCTAAAGCTCGCGGATCTGCGTTTGGAAATAGACTTGTCCATGGTACCTTTGGTTTGTACGGTAATGATTGAAGATAATTTCGTGCCTGAAATAATAGTCCATACCGTTAACGTGATACAAGCCCAAATATACGCTATTCAACGTAAAAGTATAATCAATACTTTTTCGTTTATAATGCATTCAAGATCCTCGGGTGATGGTGATCCAAGGACACCTAGTATATGGTTCAACTGGTCTAAATAATGCTTGCCAGGGAATATCGCTCGTCTTGAAAGCATTTCTGCAAGAATGCAACCAACCGACCAAATGTCTATAGACTTAGTATAGCCCTGTGAAATGAACAATCGGATGTAATGTGACCCTTTCATTGCCTACAAACTAAAATTCAATGCTTAAATTATTATTTACCTTCGAATTGAGCATTATTTCTGGCGCTCTATACCACCTTGTTGCTACATATTCAGTAAGAAAACCGGCATGATTATGCTCTGGATCGGCAACTCTGGCTAAACCAAAATCACAGATTTTAAGGTCACACGTGGTATTTAACAGCAAGTTGCTCGGCTTCAAGTCTCTGTGCAGCACATTTGCGGAATGAATATACTTTAATCCTCTTAATATTTGGTAAAGAAAATAGCATATATGATCGTTACTAATAGCCTGGAATCGACGGAGGATATTTAGATATATTAAGTTCTGTTTAAATTGCTCGATTCGTTGTTGCTCATTATTATGCGCACCTGCGTTTTGAGAAGTTTGTAGAGATCGGTTTCCATTAGACATTGAACAATATATACATCTTTCATTTGTTCTATAGTAGGTGCCCTTAATATATCCCTTATATCTATTATCTATAAAGGAAACTTCCAGTCATTATATTTTATTAACTAATATTTGGACAAATGCTGACCGAGTTACTCACATTTTCGTGCTTAAACCTAGTCAGAATTTTTATCTCCCTTAATGTTCTCTGACTATACGTCTGATGTTCGAAGGGTGAAATTTTTTTAATAGCTACCTTGGTTTTCGTTACATTATCATAAGCAGATCTGCAAGGAGAAATGATATAATATAGAAAAATAATTTTATTCGCGTACAATTACAGATTCGTTTAAGATTCATACAAATGGAAGAAATGGCCTACTAAATATTTTTAATGATAGATACATGATATATGCATGTACCACTCTGTAATTATGATACAGGAAGTGCACTTCCAATATCATAGAATTATTCGTAACATTGTATATTTAACGAGGTCCGAATTTTTATTCCAAATTGGTTAAATAAATGAAGGGGCCAAAATAATAGTAGAAAACAAAGGGGGAAATTGTGAACAAACGATCCTGCACAAACGAAAAAAAAGAAAAAGAGAGACTTTAATTAGCTTAGAATAAATCGACGCAGATTCAGGACATTTTTTTGGCGTGGATTTAGATCATTAATTTTGCGCGCAAAAGTCTGTCTTTCCCCGCGAAGGTATTCGTGGAACATAATATCCATCTCGTTCACGGTACGAACGATAAGACTGATAAGTGAGAGATAAGCGACGGGAACAAGGAAGTTGTAACACTGACACGCAAGTGGATAGGGATTTGAAAGGGTGTGACAATCGTGTTTAAAACTGGCGCCAAAAGAAGATGATACATAACGATGAAATAGCACTTAGCAGCGGCTGCACACGGTGACAGGTTAAAAGCAGAAACATTTCTATGATTTGTCGATAGGAAATACCGTCATAGAACAAATAATTTCACGAGGAAACATGTTTTTCATTGTTTATCTTTCGGCCTGTCAGCTTAGTCTATAGAAGGCTAGAAAGTACTCGTAAATAACGAGAGGAATTGACTCAAACCACTTACACGACCATTCCGTAGGCACCCTCGCCCATGTACGACAAATTCGTGTATCGTGGGCCAACCTCGAACGTTTGTCCGCGAACAACTTCGCAATTTGGATTCACACTTGCAGAACCTTCGCCCGCCATTTTGACAACTATTTTGCGGCTCCGGCGAAGTCAGAACGAGTCTTGCTTCTCAGCCGACTCACCACGAACGACATTATGATAGATGGACCTGACTGCGAATTTTACGCGTTACTTGTCAATTACGAGTCACGAAAGCCGATCCACCCGCCCCCTTTCCTGAACCTGATCATTATTATGGATTCCAATGTTATTGATGCGTGCAATATTTTTTAATAAAAAGATATATCAAAATCTATACATTATGGAAATTGTACAAGCCATAGTCTTTTTTAATCCGTACTCTGCCTTTGATTCAACGTACAATTTTCCGTGTAGTGTTTTCTTTTGTTTTTTCTACTTTCTTACCGGCACAATTGTACCGACGCGAAGTTTGTTCGGCAACGATACATGAGAACGCGCAGGGCGCTGCTATCGACACGCAACTTAAAGCTCTTCATCTGAGAAAACAATAAACCACGTTTGTTTAGTACGGCTTTGCGTTCTGTCACCGTTCCAGTAGGTGTGGCGATTTTATTTATTAAACATTTCATTTTTGTATAAAATAATATCGGAATCTTGTTGCAAGTGTTATATAATATCCCGAAAGCAAGATGAATGCGCCTCCAACCTTCGAATCGTTTCTATTATACGAAGGGGAAAAGAAGTATGTACCGGAAAACGGTTAACCTGTTGTTTTTAAAGTTTTTCTACAAGTAACGTATGTAATGTTGTTTTACCTATTCCAGAATAATTAAAGAACAGGACACGAAAGTACCTAATGCCGCAATTTTCACCGTTAATAAAGAGGATCATACGCTTGGAAATATGATTCGCAAGTATGCATTAGACATTTATGCACGATACGGAATTACTATATTCAAACGAACGTTTAAAAGCGAATATTATTTCTTATTTCCTTTTTCTCCTTTTTATATTAATAGCCAACTGCTAAAGGATCCTCAAGTTCTGTTCGCCGGATACAAAGTTCCGCATCCATTAGAGCACAAGTTTGTAATTAGGATCCAGACAACATCGGATTATACACCACACGAGGCCTTTATGCATGCGATTACAGATCTTATTGCAGAGCTTTCACTATTTGAAGAAAGATTCAAGGTAAACTATTCAGGGAATCAAATTTAATCGAATCGCAATTGAATAAAATTGTCTGTAAAACATTTTAGGAGGCTATAAAGGAGAAAAAGGAAGGATTGGATTAAGTCGTTATCCCTTACGATTAAATGTAAATGTTAAGCAATTTTGTAAATAAGGTGTTACTATATATATATATAATGTATGCATGGTTCATAGATTATTGAATGATCTGATGAGTATTTTTAGAAATAAATTGAAAATGAGTGATATTTTTTATGTACAAATAAATGAATAAATAATTTCAAATATTTAAAAGGACTTATGTTTCTCTTATTCCTAAAAATTAAGCATTTCTATTTCGTATTCAATCCTAATAATACGCTTATGCAAAATACTGAAATCAGTCTCTTATAATTTTATTTCTCTTTAACTACAAAGCTTTGTTCTAATTTACCAAATGTACATACATTCTGGGAGAAGGACTAATTCAATAAATGTATCAACCCTGTATTAAAGCTTAAAGTTGAAAGGCAAGACAATAGTAGGTCACAGTAGTACAATTTTGTTGAGAAAATGTTCGTACGGTAATTGATGACAGAAAAATAAAAGATACAAAATAGTAACTTGGTAAATGTCCTACGTATAAACATTCATTCAAGAAAAATGTACTACTAATTAGATTGATATAAGTTCTTACGAATTCTTCGATTGAAGGAACTAGTAGTATCAAATGTGCGGCGTTTTCTGAACGCTAAATAAATATTAAATACATATACGATTGACATAAATAACTATTATGTACATAATTACATTTAACTTCTATGAGTCTCGTATGCGTTTTAACTTTTACATTATGCACGTACAAATTATGCCCCCGATCTATAAATTATCATACGGTTCAACAATGTATCGTAAAATAACTTATTCGTTAACTCTGCCTCGTAATAGAATTGCTATGGCTTTGTACTTTTAACAATCACGTGGAAGCGCAACAAATATACACAATACAAAACATGTTCGTGAACATACATATAGACTTTGAAACTATAAATTTAATACAAGGAGCACAAATTATCACGAATTCGTTGATGTTCTTGGATGGACAGGCATGTAATATGTGGGAAGACATGCGCACAATGTGAGCATTAAATTCTTTTATATAAAAATATACTCTGCGAAATTTCAACAGGTCTCTTTTCTTTTTTTTTTCGTTTTGTATATCTATAATCTTTAAGAAGCAGTGAAATAGGTCTACGAATGATAACACGCCATTAAAACGTTTCAGCATCATCACAATCATGAGTATCGTGTCCAAATACTGCAAAACAATTGGAACAGTTATATATAGAAACGAATAGAGATGAAAAGCAAATGGTGGTAAGGATTAGTGCGATAGGTTCGGGTTAAATGTTTCAAGAATTTAAATTCTTTTTTATGAGAATTTCAGTTTAGAGGAAAACCTGAAGTGCTTCTGATTTCCCTTGAGAGAAAGAACGTTGTAAATAGATGCAAAGAGAATTGCAATACGTATAACTCTAAAGAATGAATTCTTACCCTCACATTTTTCACAGTACGGTCTCTCAACCGACGGTTTTTTTGGAGATTTGACAACTTTCTCCGTGTCTAGAAAGTCTTGAGCTTGACGCGGACAGTCCTCCGTCTCGTGTAAATCGAACACGTCGCAAATGTCGCAGAACATACGTGGCGCAATCATTCGTTTTTCCATTGTTGCCCTGAAATTCGGTAATTAACATAGATTACCTGCCTCGACATAGATTTACTCGAAGTTGAAACATTACGAACTGGGTGTACTCGTCAGCTTCGTTGGCAGGTACGCCCATTTCAAGAACTTCAACTTTACACAGTAAAGCTTCGTTCTTACGCTGCATATCCACTATTATAGAATTTAAGAAATCTATTTGACCCTTTGCTGTGTCGCATTGCTCTTTTAATTTTAGTACATCTGTATCCTTATCCACTGAAATAAATCATTTACATTAGCAGTATAGGGGGCGAAAAATAATGAAGTGTAGTAGTGAACTTAAATTGATTAAAATAAAAAATCGCACCTATCTGTTGTTTCATATCGCCACCACCAGCCTGAAATATAAAGAATAATTTATTAATTATGGCACATTTATATTGATACCACATACTTACATCGTAATTATTTTTCTTGTTTTCGCGAGTTAGTTTTAACTGATTGGTCGTTTCTGACCATTTAGCAGTAATTTGTTTATTCTCCCTTTCCCTTAAAAACCATAATATTAATATTATTAATATTCTACATATTAGAAGTTTGCAATCATTTCTTATACTCACAAATGACTCTGTGCTTCTTTTAGCTGAGCGAATTCCGTTGACACGAGGTTCAATTTTTCTATCAAGTTCTGCGTATTTTTTTCAACTTCTTTCTCCTTATTTTTCATTGTATTTGTCAGCATCTCGATTTTCTGCTCGTGTTCCTTCAACGATGTCTCAAGGAATTCCTTATCGTCAATCAGATTTTTATTTTCCTTTATCGCTTCATTCAACTTCGTCTGCATGAGTTTCATTTCTTGGTTTCGCACCTGGTCATCTGCCTTGGATTTTTCTGTTTGCGCATCTTCTAAAGTTTTAATTTGAGCTGCCAGCTTGTTGATCGTTGTTTCGTTATTATTCAAATCGTTAACTTGTTTCCTGATCGTATCTTGGAGCTGTTGCTGCTGATTTTGTAACTCTGAATTCTTTTGTATTAGAGCTTCAACTTCAACTTGCTTCGCTTTAATTTCACATTCTAAAGTACTTTGCAGTTTCATCACAGAGTCATCTTTGGAGCTTTGCAGTTCTTTCGACATGCGTTCCATCTCTTGGAGTGCGTTGTCTTTCACATCTAATTCGTTTCTTGCAGCTTTTAACTGTGATTCCAAGGTTTTTACACTTTCCTCTGATTTCGATTCCAAAGTTTTTGCATGGTTTTCTAGAGAATTCTTTGCTTCCAACAAGGCCGAAAATTTTTTTCTTTCTTGCGACATCTCTTCTTGTATTCTCTTTATTTCATTTACATTCTCCACTCGTTCTTGACGCATGGACGCG
This sequence comes from Nomada fucata, assembly GCA_948146005.1. Lineage (NCBI taxonomy): Eukaryota > Metazoa > Arthropoda > Insecta > Hymenoptera > Apidae > Nomada > Nomada fucata. The sequence goes on along the minus strand of OX411276.1, from coordinate 36,457,751 downwards.
ACAGTATCGTTAAGCTTTGAAATTTCTATTTCGGTTTGCTCAGCTGTTCTTCTCATTTCAACAAGAGTATTTTCTTTGATAGTAGTTGCTTCACCCGCGGCAGCTAATTTCTTTTTCAATTCTTCAACTTCGATGGACATAGCGTCCAACGAAGTTGTAAGATTTTTATCTGTAGCTTCTTTATTGACCATTAAAGTGTCGTTGGTCTTTTGTAACTCTTCGCACTTATTCTGCAACTGCTGAATGCTAGAATCTTTCTCAGCGATTACTTTTGCCCGTTCCGCCGCTTCAATTCCCAATTTCTCCGTTAACTCTTCGATCGACCAGCGATTGGCGCTTTGATCTGCTTCCAATTTGGATTTAATCTTTTGCAAAGCCTTCGTTTCTTCTTGAGCGTGACTCAATTCCAATTTTAATTCATCAATTCCCTTTCGAAGGGAAGATACTTCATCTTCGTGCGAACTATGCGCAGTGTCACATAGTTTTTGTAGTTTAAGAATTTCTTCTTTGCTACTTTTCAAGTCATTCGCAAGATTCAAAGACTCCTCTGACTTCACTTTAAGCTCTTCTTTAACACGTTCATTTTCCTTTATCTGTTTGCTAAGTCCTGCATTGTCAGTTTCATATGCTTTAATTTTTTCAGATAATTCAGAACACAATTTCTTCTCTTTCTCTAATTCAGATTTGTTACTTTCTAGTTCCGAGCGTTGTTCCTCTATCATTGCGTTAACTTTGCTCAATTCAGCTTCCGTATTATTTAATTTCGTTTCCAGCGTTTTAAGCATATTTTCGCTCTGGAATGTTTTGTCCTTAAATTCATCGAGTTCCTTCTCCTTTAGTCGCAAATCATCGTTGTACTTCATGAGTTGCTCTGATGAATCGGCAGAGGTACTTATTAGATTTGCAATATCAGCTTCCTAAATAGAACACGAACTATCAAATATTTAAAATATTTAAATAAAATATTAAATACCTAAAAAAATTACTGTACCAATTTTTCCTTTTGAGCAGTCACTTGCGATAGTTTATTTTCGGTACCAGCTACCTGCCGATTTAATTTCTCCAGGTTATCTTCGAATACTTTGAGCTCGTCCTGCAATTTCGTTTTACTTTGCTCTGCTAAGGAAAGCGCAGTCTGCAGTTCTGAAAAATAAAAGACAATATTGTTAATTCAATAGAACACGCAGTACGATTAAATATAATATTTGCACATTTTACCCGTAGTTTTTTGGGTAAGATTTTTTATTTCTTCATCTTTAATCGCGAGAAGTGATTTCAGATCCAATATATCGTTTTCCAATTTGCTGAGCAACAATGATTTTTGTGATATATTTGCGTTTGCCTCTTCGACGCTCTTTGCCTTCTCCTCGATCTGGCCCTGATAACGTTTAGTTAATTGTTCTATTTCTGCAGCAGTAGACGAACGAAGTACGGACAATTCTTGCTCTTTCACTTTCAGCTCTTCGCTCAATTTTTTCACTTGCGCCCAAGAATTAGCCTCAGTGGCTATTAAAGAAGCAATATCTTGCTCCTAAAATACAAGAGAATCAGTATTCATAAATATAATACTCACAAAGAAACCGCTTACCAATTTTTGCTTTTCTTGAACGATTTTGAAACTGTCCTCAGCCTTGGATTGATATTCTTCTATCTGCGTGGAAAGCAACAAATTTTTCTCCTCCATTAATTTGAGCTTTTCAATCAGTTCTATAAATTACAAATGGTAAAAATTAAGAACAACTGACAGACTTCTGTTACATTCCAACGTACCATCTAGTCTCTTCAAAACGATAGTTAATTCTTCGTCTTTCTTTTTACTTATGTCAGTTTGCGTGGTGAGTTCGTTCAATAATTTTTCGATTTCAGATATTTTTTGATCCAGCTGAATAGAAACCTCTTTAATCATTGAATCTTTCATACTCAATTGTTCGTTGAATGATTCCGATAGTTTATTCATTTGCTTGATATTCTCGGTTTTGAGATCCTCCAAAGCAACGCTTTGTACTTCCATTTGTTTCTTCGTTTCCGTCTCCAATTCTTGCGCCTTTGTTTTCAGAAGATTTTCCTTCTCCTCGATCATCATCTCGTACATAGACATTAACTGTTCCCTTTCGCTTGCATTTTCTTTCCTCGTATGCTGTAATGTTTCAGTGGCTTTCACCAATTGCTCTTTAATAGTATTCGTATTATCTTCGAATTCTTTTTTCATATTTTCTATCAATGCATTTTTCTCCTGCAAGCCTTTCAACGCAAATTCTAATTCTGCACGTAAACTAGACTCTGACTCCTCGTGCACCGTGTTTCGCTGTTGATTTTCGTTCACTTTCGATTGTAACTCTTTTATTTGAGTTACATATTGTTCTGTAATCTGGGCCTTTTCTTGCAATTCTTTTTCAAGATTATTTTTGCTTTCCTCCAGAACTTTGTTGCGATTCTGTAGGTCTAAAAATCAAAATTCAGAGTTAAGGAGGAAGCCGCTAAGTAATGCAACGTAATAAAAAGTAAAATTAACGAAAGTATACAAATTTTGTAGTACCATCGAACTGATGCTTTCCCTGATTAGCAACACTCGAGAGTTCATTGCGAAGTCGCCCCAATTCCTCTTCCGTTTCGAACAATTTTATGCTATCGTGTTCGAGTTGTGCAACACGTTCTCTTTCCTCCAGTAATTGTTTCTCAAGATCCCTGACTTTATTTTCATTTACAGTATTTATTACCTAACGACAAACGCACCTGTTTAGTATCTCGGTTAATCACTTTATACAAAGAACAACTAACACAAAGCGAGTCAAGATATACGTCGTTTACAGTTCACGTTGATTTAGGCAAGAATGCAATAAAATACAAAAAATGTTTCCTTTTTTATATGCTTCAACAAATGTAACACATATTATTTGATCTTGTAGAACAATATTGATATACAACCTTTCGTAACATAATTGAATCGCGAGATTTACAAATGTAACAAAATAAGTCAACAAAAATTTACAATAAATAAGTGATTAAATAAATAAATAAATATTAAATAAATGAACGAATAAATAAATAAATAAATCAATCAATTACATTGATCCTTGTAGTATCTTGAACGATATCTTAATTACTTATTACGTATTAATTATTATTTTATACGTAAAGCACAAATTCAGCGTGAAAGAAGCGTTACCGAATACAGCAAATTATTTTTGCAGTGCACCCGCAAAGCGTGTTAAACCCGCACCATTTTTTAACGATTTGCAACAGCGTAACAATTAAATCTATTCTTTATATAATACAATTTCAATTCCTTCAAAATAAATTACTCTTTTCTATTCCTCTGAATGTATCCTAATTAATTTACAAGGACAGCTTTGCGATACTACCGTTATTTTTACACCGGTGCTTAATGTTAATGAAGAATTTAACGAGAATTAATTAGTCGCGAAAGCACTGAGGAGATATACTGCGACGTCACACAGCTTTTTGACAAAATTGCGGTGAAATGCTAATCGACATGACTACAGTGACGATAAGAGAAGCGATGTAGAAAAACAGCATCATCAACCCCGCCAGTGTCCCAAACGGCTTCCATGGGATACTCACACATTGCTCACTTTTCTCTTTCTGAAAATAAACGATAAGGTTTTTGCGTTAACCCAGAGCCAAGATATAATTGTTTCGAGTACCATATGAAATCTTAGATTTTTAATAAACTGTTTCCTTTTCGCTATAGTTGCAAGTATGGCTTATTATTTCCATCGAACAATTTTAACGTTGCACTTTTTTTTTTAAACGAAATAGCACATGTATATATGTATATATTGTAGCATTACCCACCACCATATATCATACATAAGCGCATATTTCTAGAGATTCTAGAAAGAGCTTATTATTCTAGTTCCTAATACTAAAGTTTCTATGCTTCCCCTGAACTTTTACAAGCAATCGACGAGCAAAGTATTTTGAAACAAAAAAGAGATAACCCATGAACCAAGGCGAAACAAAAAAAAAATAAAAAAAATAGTTCTGGCGATGGACATTTCTTATTTTACTTCGTTATATATATATTGGTGGTTTATTTGAATAACCTTTGGTCTATAAATGTCCATACTCACCTCGAATTTTATTCTACATTTATTTCGTAACAAACTATTTATTATTTGAATAACTGTACTCCTCGTACCTGAAATAAAAGGTACGCTTAAGATTCATACCTGTATATCGTCCTTATTAACCGATTCTTCTTCAAAACGGAACAGAAGGTCCTCGCACTTCCTTTTCTCCTCTTCCAATTGCACAGCAAGTGCATTCTTCTCTTCCAATAATTTCGAAAACGCTGTCTCCGCTTCCGAGACGGTCTTCTCCATTTTCTCTCGATACTAAAGATAAGATCAGCCACTTTTAGAATTAGAATAATATTTAATGGGCTGTCTTAAATGAAACTTTATAATTCTACAACCTGCTCATATTCTTTTACTATTGAAACGATCGATTGTTCCGCCTGGTCTGCTTGACTCGCCGCTTTTGTAACTCGTTCACGTTCTAAATCTCTTTCCTTTCGGAGAATTTCAATTTCTTGCTGCTTCTCCTTCAGCGTTTCCTAAAACGATGGACACATAGATAAGAAAATAATACACATAGCATACGATATCATTTACTGCGTTTGCTCTATTTTACGAATTTTTTAAATACAACATTGCAATACATTGTTACTAAGAAGTGCAAAACAGAAAATATCTAATTATTGTCATCGAAACGTATATCTTTATGTATATATGCAGTGTACATCTTTATTCTAATTAATATAAGAAAAGCGTGTAAACTGAGGCTGCTATATTAAAAAAAATTTGCGAGCTCGAGTATATATAATTGTAGCAACATCATCCACGTTGCATTATCGGCAAACGAGTAAACTGAATACTTTTTTATTCAACAATGTGTACTTCGAAGCAGCGTAAATTGAAACTACATATTTGTTACACGTTTCCATTGATGGCGCTTAATTAAAGACACGTCGATCGGTATTACCAAATAATTAAAGAAATAAATTCTTTGATACCGATAGCAGTACATCGTTTCATCCGGCAGAAAAAAATGAAGAAATCATTTTATAACAGAACTACCCACCTTGATGGGAATCAGATTTCAAGGATAATAAAAAGGAATGGACGGATGATTTTATTCAACATCGCATACAAGTAGCGGAATATGTACTTTTTCTAAGCTACATATTATCTACTGTACAATCAGTGGTAACGCACTAACAAGATCGCACTGTCTACAATGATTAAATTAGTCAGCGAAACGAATTGAATTTCAAATTGCACAGAATTAAGTAAAAAAATTCTGCAGCACGTACATAGTAACAATACGTTTGTTAATTTCTATCTACAGTGTCATGTATGCAAAGAACACATTTCGATTGTTACAAACCTAGTTAAAGGGAAATGATAATTAATCTAATATTAATGTTAGATCGTTATCTCACCTGCAGGGTGATTCGTGCAGGTGTCGACGTGCGCAAACCAGGCCTCTGGAATATTGGATGCAACAAAAAAAAACCACGTATCATGCAACAGCCATATAATTAAGCTGCAAACCTCCTATTCTTGGCTACTTTTTTTTAAAACAGACAATACATTTTCTCTCTCTAAAAAAAATATATATATATAATTGCATGAAATTTCTAAATACAATACTGTACGGTGTAACACTGTTGTTTAAGCGTTCAAAGACTAAGAATACCGTCTTGGTATGACAATTCTTTGGACTTTCAAATTCAATTTCACTAAAACTAACAGTCGGCAATGTTATTCAACAAAAACAGCAGCAACAATTAACGAACAACTGTAACACATATATCTACGCTTCAACTAATGAACGTTACTACGAGACTAACAAGCCAACCGGTCGCAGTTTCATTCGCACACGCGTTTATTGTACTAGTGAAAATAATTAGAGGATCTAGTACGACTTCGTACGGACTAGTACGGACTTCTAGTACGTATATATATATTATATGAAATATTTCATCTTCGCATTCATCCCACATATTTTTACATTTCACTGTGCAAAATAAATTCCTTTCGCCCCGAATAAAATATATTTCTGAATCCTCTGATTATTTTCTTCAATGACGAGCACGAAACAAAGTAGACAATCGGAAATCTGCATTCTGAAGAGAAGATACAAGCTGCAGGCCATCCTCGTCACTCTGGCACGGTGAATCTTACCCTCGCGGTACCAACACCAGCTCTGGTTGCTGTACTCGTGGTGCTGGCGATGCTTGATACAGAGACCAACGACTCCTTGGAACCAGCCTTCCTCAGGGACATGTTCAGGGCCGCGCCCGTTGGCTTGTGCATTACGCACATTGACCTTTTGCTGGACGGCGATCGGGTAACCTTGTGTGCGGGTGCAAACAGGCCGTATTTAGGTCGACACTCGAAGTACCTGAATCAACGCTAAACCAGTTAGCAAATGCACAGGCGGAAAGGGGCTAATTGATTTTTTAACGCTACAATGCAGTTCTGTTGTATCGATATTCAGTTAGCAGTTAATAAAACTGTTTGCTCAGACGTCTGCTTTCATTGAGAACATAGAATATGCAGCAATCTTTCTGAGGATATTTAAGAGAAATTTATTTGGATGCGCAACAAAAGAACGAGGAAAGTATTTCTGATCTTTCTTCAAGTACATTGATTTTAATGATTGCCGTTTCGTTTGATATATATGTCTTCAATAAAAATTAAACGTCTGATGATTCCCCGAATAAGTGGTTCTCTTTCATTGTTCAAATTTCGAACGATGGGAGTACTGTGAGTCTCATTTTCTGTTCTAAGTCTGATATATATATATAAAATATAGGTACTAAATCTCAAGGCTGCCTTCATTATCTCTTCACATGTACTCTACGTAAGATCGAGGCTATAAATACACCTACTGGCACGATCTACTCGTGTTAATTAATTCGACGTTGCTGAACCGAGGGAGTAGCCTGATCGAACAAACATACTCCACCCACGCAGTTTTCCAAAAACCTCGACCAAAGATTTCGATCGCGCAACATCTTGCATCACCGTGTTTTCACACGTTTCAGAAGTCAACAGATATAATTAAAAATTAATCAAACGTGGACTAATATCAATGATAAGAATAACGGGAAGCAGATTTCGGGGACGGAAATCTTTGGCTCAAGGTGTACAGTAGTACGAACTACGATGCAGACCTTTTTTCTCCCACGGAACCATCGTTCTTTCCAATCGGATCGTCGAGTTCCACGCCGCACCATTCGCCAGGTGCGAACTCTGCGGTGCCCAGATACCTGAGGACACCTGTTCTGCTGCCTTGGCTGGCCGATACAATTACCCTGTCGCCGATCCTGAGATCCCTGTGCGACACCGTGGACGACAGACTCGTCGTTGATGTGTCTGACGAGTTACAATACGCTGTTTATACTGTTCTATTGTTTCTTCGAAATAAAATTGCGCATGCAGGAGACAATGACGTTACATAAAATAAATAACAAGAGAAGCTCGAAGTACCGATGCTTATAGTTAACCCTCAACTGGTTGTCAAAAACATCTCTGAATTGTAATTCGACATTTGCTTCGCTATAGCCGCAACGTTACGAGCTTCAAAATTCAAACTTCGTTCGAGAAATATATTTCCCCTCTTCGTAGATATTAATTCTAAGAATTTTTTAAGCCGAGGAATAAAAGCAGGCATTTCGGGAAGTTTTATTTTTATTGTTTTGGCGACGATAAGGACAACGCGAAGAAATGATTCTTAATCTCAGTTGAGGGTCGTTCCAGGAATGTCTACATTTTCAGCATTTAGTTGTTCAAACCTAATCGGTGGCAAGAAGGTGAGGAAGCAGTATACGATATTTTTATTAAACACACAAAACATAAGCCACATAGGCTGTACTATATAAATGACGAATGTCTAAATACACAGGCGACACAAGATGCAGCGTGCAAACATTCTATCGATAGTGGAATTCGAACAGAAATCTGTACGTATATGTACTGATACCACGAAACAAGATACAGCAAGTGCTACATGTTAGATACAACAGATGAAACGAGCTAAAATCGTGCAACTTAAGCTACACAGCGTGCAACAAGACATTCCATTCAACTTCGAAGCGACAAACTACAGAGAATTTCACGAGGGCGATCAAGCAACAAATACGAGATACGATTTACAAAATCGATACTCTGGCATTCTACAGTAGAAGCTAGCACCACAAAATTCTCTGTACAGCGACGACTCCATTCTATTCTATGATTCTACCAAGAAGAAACGATACAAATACGCATTCCATCGCGTTCTTCTTATACACCTCACGATTCTAGCGTTCTCAAACAAATGTTAACCCTTTAAGCCTCGAATTATATCGCCGCACAATTATCATTCTAAACACGTATCGATGCTAATCAACTAAAACATTCTCCAGTTATAAATATTTTTGTTACAAACAATTTCATCATAGAATTGAAGCTGGGTCACAAGATTTGAAAGGAGCGGCACGTGCAAGTTTCATCCCGGCTCTAAATTTATAGTAGCATTCTAATGCAAGTGGTACTACGAACTACACGCCAGGCAATAAAGGGTTAAAGCACACTACGGACGAGGGGAGTATCTCTTGCAGCGATCCTTACTCAATGACGGAGACGTGAATTTGCTAAGGCTTCCTCTTGCGCTATCAGGGGGCGACGTGGGTGTTCTCAGTATCGGCGAGATAACAGAGCCGTCCATCAACGGTGTCCTGGTCAACCTGGTCAATCGAGAGAAGATTCCACGTTTCGGTTCGCATTGGAAGTATCGAGAGCCGGCCACAGATCCGTCGTTCTTGCCTGAATGGTCCTTTTATTTGTTAATTCACGTTGATAGCAAGATCCTGGACGATGACGACGGCTAAGTCTTACCGATTGGTTCGTCCAGGACGACACCGGCCCAATCTCCAGGTGCGAATTGCGTCTCCCCTATGTAGGCTATGGAACCTGGTTTCGTGCCGCCCACCCATACTCGATCCCCTATTATGAAGCTGTCTGTGTCCTCCGTCAGGACCACGCTGTTATCTGTCCAGGATGGAAGTACAGATTGTTTCAATTTTATTCAGGATATTCTTTTTTTCTCAGACGTGTGGCAGAGTTTGGTCCAAGTTAAAAATTGCGGAAGGTGTATGTGTAACTCTTTTAGAAGTTGCATGATTATTTTTTTTTACTTTGTTATAATGTCGATCAAGCCGACTTTTACAGACATCTGATGCAGTTTTGTCGTTCTTATACTCGAGTGGACGATCCAAAGCAATCGCATGGTTCGAGGGAGGCAAGTCAAGATCGAAAGAATTTCAGGTCACGAATGTGCTGATTGAAATACTTTGTGAAACGGCGTTCCTGGAGGAATGCCAAGATAACAGGAGTGGTATGCAGCGAACGCAAGGAGCGAGGGAATTACTACTGCACTATTCCACGTTGCAATTCCTTGGGATCGATACGGCATCTTTTAAACCATTTTCCTTGAATATTTTTTTAATATTTTATGCTTTGTAGAATACCATATTGTAATTGAATCAATAAACCTTCCGTGGGAAAAATGTGCAATATTTATAGGAAGTTAAACATTTTTTATCGCAATGCTTTTAAAGTTGCAATGCACTGTTAAATGTTCATAGAAAGAATAAATAGAATTATCGAACGATTATCTTTGTAACACGAGGACAAAATGCAAAGGAGAACAAATAAATAAACAAAGAAGGGAATAAAAGCACCTACCTGATCCCCTGCGCAGGCCAGCCTCGCTTAATCGACGGCCATGCATTTCCCAGAGATGATCCATGTGGTCTGTGATCATGCAAAACAACGCAGAACAATGCGAATAATACGATACAAAAGCATACTTTCACGTGACAAACAAGCTTACCGCCTTCGATCGTGTCAAACTCTTCTAAAAGAGCTGATATACATCACGTGAACACAGTTCGAACGATTATCAATCAATGAACAAATGAAACGTCGTGCAATGTTTATAATGGCGTCACGCACGATAAAATAAATCGTAATGCGTTTTTTCTAATTGCAACTAGCAGATACGTAAGAGAGGAAGTTCATTTCCTATGAGCAAAGTTATTAAGTGGAGGAGAGTTATGTAAAGAAGGGGACAGCGAGGCGTATTCTTGTTAATACCTACCAGTCAACTACGACTTTGGTAAAATAGATATTTTTAATTGCGCCCTATTATCCCATATACAGAATTCTTCCCTCGAATTCCCCTTGCACGGTACTTAAGTATTCGTGCACTATTGCAAACAGTGCAATATGTACTCTATTTAACATCATCCACCGCTCTAAATATATTTTTTTTTTACTCAAATACTGACAACATTATTTTTAAATAATTACTTCTAAATTTTATTCTTCATATCCAAATGAATTTTTCCGCGGCGCGGTGGCTGCCGTGGCGTTAATTCAATTACAACGTGTAAATCGTATTATGTATCTCGTGGCACGATAAATGTCGCAAAAAAAAAAAAAAAACTAAAGAAAAATGTCACGATTGGAGATTTAATTAATTATTCATAAGCGGTCAGTGGGCGAGCCGTAGTAGGTCGCTTGCGTAGGCAGAAGCCTCTGTTCCACGAGATCGATTCATGATTAGAACAAAATAATCGAACGCGGCATCGCGTATGCATGGTCAAAGATGATTCTCTATACAGAATGTTTGATAGATCATACTCGAGATGTGAATGGCGCGTTGCAAACAGGTTGTAAATACGTTGTTGCAACCTAAGCAATTTGCATAATCTTTTCGTACGACGATATCGACTTTTTGTACAAGGTACGCGACAGTAAAAAGAATTCAAGAGAGATTAAAAAAAGTAAATAAATCTGCGGCCCTTTGAATTCTCACCAAAATTAACTCGTCAATCAAGCGTATACTGCAACGAGCGTAACGCGATGCAACAAATTTCGTTGCTAATAAATTTGCAAACTATTGCTTACTGGTTCAAGGTGCATACAAAATTATATCCAAAATAATTCATCAAAATGATTATTGAATTTGCGAAACTCTAAACAGATCCACATTGTACCTGTTATTTATTATCGACGATACAGTACTGCCACATAGTACCACCTATAATCTACCAATTTTATCGTCCACCACAAACACCTGTCTATCCTAATACAATTGATCCTCAATCACTGCAACGCAGTTCTACTTTCCAAATACTATATAAAGAGCGATGCATCATCATCTAACGCTTCCAACGATCGCACGTGAGTCACTCTAAAAAAAAAATAAGACTATACTAGAAGGAACGATGCAAGTCCAGCGGCCAATTAAGTTCAGGTGTGAATCCTGCGCACAATAGACGGCTATACATATAATGTGAAACACCGTGTTTAAATCTGTCTTTGGAGTCAAGGGTAGCACATAGACAGAAGTTTATTAAAATAAACTTCACGGGGTGTCAAACACCTTGATCAGCTGTGACGCGGTATGGGTTGTCATTAGAACCACGTAAGTGGTCATACTATCCAAGTTACTTGTTCTCTTTGCGAATGTGGTCTATTCATATGTGAACAAGGTTAATGGTGTACTGATACGATTGCCACCACGGTCGCCTAGTAGCAATTTGTTCCTGGAACCTGATCTAATGAACATGGATAACGCGATCTCCGTGAACTCTACTCTAGAATCGATTTTCAATCAGGCCCAACGAGTCGATTGCCACTCTATCAAATTTCCTTCTACTCCGACGCCGTATTTGTTGTAAAACTTTGAAATGACTTAGAATTTATTGTCAATGAAACGTTGAATATTTTTTAATCGATCCGTGGACAGGATTATAATTTTATTACAGCAGAGTCCGTGTCCGAAATTCTTCGGACAATGTATTTATTTCCTTTGATCGAATTATTATTGGAAGCAAATTTACGAGTGGCTTCTATTTGTTTTATACTCGCATAATGGAACAAAAATTCCTTATTAATAAAACCGGATTGAAAGGAAAAGACAAATTTTTAAAGAAATGTATAAATTGCCGATGATTTGTCGCTAAACCTGTGTCGCACCACGATGTTACTTTAAAGGATCAGAACAGTAAAGTTATTTCTGTAACTATGACGAAGGCAGACAATTACTGAATGATTTCCGATCGACCAGGAAGACTCTGATTATCATTCAACGTGCTTATGTCAGCGTCGTCAATAAATTGTTAAATTAAAATTCAACGATCGGGTTAAAAAACTGGCCGATACAACCACAGAGATATTGAAGAGGACTGAAATGAACAAAAGTGTCGTCCTAGCGCACCGTATTTAGTCGATGGTGTCACACGGTGTTATTGAACACAGAACACCATGAGACGGAATTACGTCAGACTCAAAGATTGTCACCTTAGAGAAGCATGATTTATAAATTAAAAAAAAAAATTAATGGTATTCGTAGAGAAAAAACACGTGTAAACATTCCTGCGACATGTCTACGCATTTGGAATCGTACGAGCGACAACAACTTGACTGAAGAATTTAATGAATGTTTCAGTATTCTAAGATCTATGGTGCTGGAGTACTTCCGCGTAGCCACCATTGTGGATCATTGATTTGGGCAATAACAAATGTTTAACAGAACAATCGGTTGTTAAATCACGCAAGTAGCACCCTACAAAAAAAAAAAAATACCAATAAGTATCAATTATTTACAACGCTCGTTCATTAAATGCCAAAGCACACCAACACGTTCATTCCATATTTTTTCCCTGTCCGAATCAATGAAAGATCTGCCCTCTATCTACGACAACTATCGTGTATCAGTAAACCGTATCTGTTTCCACGTGAAATCGCAAAATTGGCATCGTTACCTTGGCTTTTCCTATCGCGTTTCGAAATCCGAGACCGTTCGTTTCCGAGACGCTTGCGGCAGATCATGGGCACAAGGTGGACGCCGTGAAAAGTTCTGCCCGAAATGGGAAGCGTGGCAAGCACGTGGGAGGAAAGACGAAACGGTTGGAAATCAAGTGTACGTACGATAAACACACAGGGATTGCATAATGCAGTGTGCGTCATACAACGATGACTGCACCGACTGCACAAGCTGGTCCCTTCCTAGCGCACACGGTGCAATCAAGCAACTGGATGAACCAATAAGGTAAGATAGGTGCCCTCGATGCGAGACCAGGCTCTTTTGTACGTGACAAGTGTCTCTTCCCGCAGCGTATGTTGCGAATAACCGATTGAGCTATCTGGATTTATCGGCCGTTTGAGAAGAAGATCAAGGACTAATCAAACCCTGATTAGACAACGATTGTACTGTATGCTGTTTCGATAGGCCTTTGGACGTGCAATTAGTACCAACAGGTGTGTACCACGATGAAGGGGTTTTTTTCTTTAGAGATGTCTTTGAGACATGTGGAGGCGATGGTAGTAGGTTCGTCAGCAAGTGTGAGCTCCGTGTATGATATGGACGATTGATCGATTAGTCGTTGATTGTACGGAGATTACTTAAATAATTAGTGGAGGCTTTATACCTTTTTTTACCTAGAAGGTGGAGGGTGATCCAGCGGTTATTATCGAAGTGCGAATCAATTCGCAATGGGTCTGGGTAGGAATTACGAAATTAGTTAAACGGTATACAATGCGGTGATTCTTTGAGAGATTTGTTCGTAATGCTGGATCTGAGATCCTAAAGATTTTAGAACCACTGACTACTCTGATACTTTTTCACGAAGGGCCTTAACAGTAATTAAACGAACTAATTAAAAACTGCGAAAATCTATAGACCTAACGATCACGATCTGCAAACCAAGATCCACAAAAAAATCCACTATATCCTAAGTACACAATCGTCAGTATACGATGAACAGAACACTAAGCTTCTAATTAATCCGTCAAGGGCCAAAAGAAGAGACCTACCGAACAGAAGAAATTAATACGAAAAAATGAAACGCTGCTATTATTAAACGATTCACTGTTAAATTAGCGACGCTAAGATCACTTTACCTTCGGTGGAATAATAGTTTGTAGTCGCAGTGCTCGATAATGATCGAAGCGTTCGTTAACAAGAGGCCAGTATATTTACCAGAGATCGCTCAGACGAGATGCGTTACGGTGAGAGGTGGAAGAACGACTCGCCAGAAGTTCGCAGGCTCGTGCTTGTAAAAGCATTCGTTCACGATCGTCTCAGGGTCTCGTGGGTGTACTCGTTTACGCCGCGTGGGGAATTAACGGAATTGTATCGAGCCACGAACTGATCTATCCCTTTATCTGTATCGTTTCCTCGATGTACGTACATGCATACGTATGCATACACATGCGCTGATCGTGGATCGTGTTTGACGATTCGTTGGACTTGTTTAATATCAAACTCTGTTCCTACAATTATTGTTTTATTGTTAATTATAAATAGATGATATATTTATAAATTAAGACGCTGTACGTCGGTCCTGTGGTAGTACACGATTTTCAGATCGGTGTACAATGCGCTGATCTCTTTGTAACACATAGTATTGTAAAAATAGAACTGCGTGAGTAGTTGATCTTTGCATTTCTGATGGGAGATAAATATATAGATTTTTAATAATTACATAATATACTAATTATGGCGATATTACCTTATCGGGACAATCTTCTCAGAGCACTGTGTATTATTAAGGTCTGATGCTTCTTAAAATATTTGAAGCTTTCGACGAGTTGAATATTATATTACACACATAAATAACAAAGTACAATAAACACTAATGCTATAGAAACAATAGAAAAACAAAGTTTGGTCTGCTCAAGACATGTGTATACGATATAATCAAATAGGGTGATTAGCTAAAAACTCACTCATTGATGGTTTTGGTGGCGACGGTGGAACCGCTGGTCTTGGTGGTAAATTACTGCACGGTCGACCAATTTTTGACGGGGGTCTAATGCCAGAAGGTTTTAGGTCGCTCATCTTCTATGTATATGCTCACAATTATGTAACACTGAAACGTGAAAATAATGGGTTAGTAAAATTCGAACAAAATTTCAGCAGTATAAACAAAAAGAAAATTACAGAAGGCTAGAAATATATTTCGATATTCACTTCTAAACTAAACGAAGTACAGCAATAATGTTAAGCGAATTATAACATACAAAATGTTACAGGGAAAAATTTTCCGCAAGTATGAAATTCCACACTCCATACGACAGAATATTATTTCAATTAATAACAATAAAATATATTATATAAATTTCACCCGTGATCAGTTTTCGAATACCTTATTCCTGTAAAATTTTGTCCACGATTTTTTTAGTAACAAGACTACTGTCTTTATCGCACATTCAGAATTCAAAATTCGCAATGAAAAAGTCGTTACGATACGTTGAATTGAAATCGAAACATACAACTGCGCACGCACTTACGCAAAATATGTAAAAAACATGATTACTGTTTGACATTCGTTAATGATTGCACAATTAACATCGGTCAATTCTCCGCGTGACAATAATAATTATTTAAACGCCAATTAAACTTGCGAACGAATATTATGACAATGAAAAAAAATGTCAAACGAGGAGGTTAACCTCTCTTCACATTAGCTACTGTCGTTAAAATAAAACATGCTGGTACCATACCTTATTTAAACAAGACGAGTGGCTTTCACGTACACTCAATTAACATATTTTAAAGCAACAATTAAAACATCACTGTATTCATGAACGAGCACTGCGAAATATTCGCACAAATTCGCACGACGGTATGCGGACAAGTGACAATCAATCGCGCCAGGAGCGCCGTCACGGTCTACTTGTGAATTAATTTATCATGTACCGACGAAGTTACCATCGTTATCCTACATTTTAATCTCGCACAGTGCATCGATTAGATTTGTGATTCAATGCATTTTTGTCACTGACAATACATTTATTTTGCCACGTACGATTATTTTTGTTATTAGTTTTGACATTTAAATAAATGTAATTTGGTATCAAGAACGCCAATGATTTTTCCGCAGGTCGATATTACAGAACATGCGAAACGAATTTCAATATGCTTTACTGTAGCTCGTTTATGTTAGCATTAGGTAAATTCTATTACAGTAAACGAATAAATTTTTATGTTGCAAATAAGGGATGTATTCGATTTATATTTTAGTCCATTTTTTTAACCCTTCTATTCTGAATGTTTAACGTGCATTGCTATAAATCGGAACGTGGCGAATCCTTGGCAATAATTTCAGTGTTTTTAACCGCTTTGAGGTTGGACGAATTATAAACAACAAACAAAAAATGACAGTAGATCTTTCAGTGGTGCCACTGGTTGCTTTGTCCAGCGAGTCCAAACAAGTCATATCGACTTTGTTAAATCCACCAAAAGTTCTACCATCTGACAACGGTTTACCAAGGTACAATTAATTAATAAGATCTGTGAGATCTCGTGGTATTTTTCCGAATGTCTTTCGTTTCATTAATATCGATTTAAATATGCAGAGATTGGAGGGGACTAGCCCATTTATGCAATTTAAGCGGAGAGGTAATGCCTTTGCTGACAACGCATCCCGATCCATCTGCCTATATTTTAACAGCTTGGGAACAGAAGCAAAAAACTATTACGCTTAAGGATTTCCAAACTGCACTAGAAGAAATCGATAGATGGGATATTTTGTGCGATGCTCTAGAACATTTTGGTTCGCATGTTATTTTGTTATACATTTCTTAATTAGTATAATGTTCTACAGTTTTATTCTTTTTCAATTCCAGAAAAGGATGCTGAAAGATATTTGGATCAATTGCAAAAGTCCCGGACATCAGCAGAGGCACTTGAAAATGATATAGATGAAAAGGTTCTTACTGTAGGCAAGTAATGAATAATATACAATGCTTCATTACTCAGCTAATTAAAGAAATGTTATTGATTTCATTTTTGTAACAGGTGATCTTCATAGGCTTAGGCAAGGATTGGAAAACCAATATTATGATGCCTTTCTATTGTACGCAGATGACGATATTAAATTTGCTACCGAAATGCTAGACAAACTGGAAGGTCAATATAATTTAAAGGTAAAGGTTTAATACACTGCTTGTGTATTTAAACGATGAAACATAAATGTATGTATTTTTTAGCTCTGTTTAAAAGATCGCGATTTAATTGGCGGTATTACGTTCGAACACGAAGCTGTAATGACTTTGATATCAGAGCGCTGTAATAGACTGATTGTTATAGTTTCATCCAATTTTCTTAAGAGTCCTGAGAATAAATTCTTTTTGAACTATGCTCAAGCATTGGGGATTGGTAAGCTTTTATTTCATTATTGCGTGTTTGTTATTGATGTTAATAGCATAGACAGAATAATCTTATCCTTATATGTTTTTATTTAGACAAACGGCAAAGGAAAATTGTGCCATGCTTGTACGAAAAATGTAGATTACCACCACAACTTAACTACATGTTTATACTAGATTACAACAGAGTGGGTTTGTACGATTTCTGGGCTAAATTGAGGGACTCCGTGCAAACTCCAAATAAGGTACAAGAAAATGTAACACATTGTCCTGCAAGAGAAGACAGTCCAAACAATTTAGAAATGAAAGGTGTAACTAAAACATCTCATACAAAACATCTTGAATCCTTGGACACAGAAAAATTTCCAGAACAGAAAGATAATAAAGATCAACCTAATTCTGAGTCCAACAATGTACCGGGTGAAACTAAAGATAGTAAAAAGAAGTACAATCACTTTCTAAAATGGACCAAAAAAAAATTATGTAAGAAAGAATATTCACCAATGACAGAAACTGTCAGCTTACCATCCCTGGCGAGTTTAGATACGTTACCATCAACAGATTCAATGGAAAAGAAGAATAAAACGGTATTTGTAGATAAGTATGTAAAAAAGGGGCAATTGAAAAAGGTACTCGATAAGTCGTAATAGAAATACATTAAACGTTATGTTTGTAATTTAATGTTCCAAAATAAAATAGAATTGTATTATATTTTTTATAAGAATATGTAAATATGTAAGATTACGAATAAATGATACTCTTTTATGCAGAAACACGTTATTAAACTCTTTTTGCTTATCGACCGTATTCCTCCTACCCTCTTTACGCTCGTACACGTGATGCACCACTTGTTGCATGCCACGTGCTTGGAAACACGTGCTTTTATTCATGATTGGCTGAACAGTATGTCGAAAGACGGTACCGGTTTTTTATGTGTTCATACTGAATGACGATCGAAGTACAGTTGTCGTGTATTTAGTGTTTTATTTATGTCACGTCTATATAGTATAAGTCGAAATTAATCCAGTACCATCTCTTCGACGACCTGTTGAACACTGCAACCAGGAACGCAGGTGACTAGTCCTGGATGTGTTTTAGATAGTTTACTTCAGAGGGCGGCTGCGTATGTAGCCGTGTTTCAATGAAAGTCCCGCCAAGTTACTCACATTTTGGCGCCATTGACAAAAATTGTTTATCAATCGATGTATTTTATATTTTTATGACTAACTGTTTCGACAAATTAGAGTGCAAACCATCGGGGACAGCAAGGGCCGCTGGGAACATATGTGGAATTTAACGTGACTATAAGATAGCAGTAATGGTGCGTCGAAAATCTGATTCAAGGTTAGTTAACCAGTTTTACGCACTGATTTCTCATATTTTTGAGGGCGATTTAATGAATAAAACAACGAGGTTTTTAAAGAAATTCGAGGCTTCCTGACCTCCGCACAGGTGTTTTCATACAAATTTTCACGGAAAACCGGCAAATTTCTAAAAGGAACTTGTTTTTGAATAGCTCTTTTTGTGAACCGTCACATTCAGAAGCCTAAATGCGATAAGGATACGACGTCGATATAATTAAGAGTTGCAGTACTGTCATATTACATATTAATATTGTGTTTATTCTGAAATGCGTGAAGAAATCGTTATTATTATTTCAGACGACACGTAAGCCCAGGAAAGGCGGGTAGCGAAAGGTCTAGTGTGCGTATATTTGTCGAATTATTTCTACGTTGTATATTTCACGACGAAATGTTTAATAATAATTATCATTAAATATTTCCAATTTTAATATTAATATTTGAATTGCTACGTAATTATTATTAATCGCTTTGAAATCTTTTTAGACTCACATTTTAGTAAATAGAAGCAGGCCGAGAGCTCGTAAATCGCGCGTCTTACAACAAATACGATTGTTAAGGAGATCTGTGAGCTTGCTTATACCGAAAGCTCCGTTTGCACGTTTAGTTAGAGAAATTATTACAGAGTTATTTCCGAACAATCTAGTAGACAGGTAAAGTTTTTAGAAATTGTTTAAATTAATTTGGCCTTCCGCGTATTTATATAAATGTTATTTCTATTTAGAGTACAGTCAACCGCCCTTGAAGCATTGCAAGAGGCAGCAGAAGCGTATCTGGTTCAATTCTTCGAAGATTGTGTACTATTATCATTGCACTCAAAGCGTGTTACCCTTTATATTCAAGATATGATTCTGATGCGACGACTAAGAGGAAGAGACGATATTATAAATAAATAATGAATTAGTTTGACTCTAGTTCCATCAAAGAATTGTAAGATGTTCCGTAGTACCTGACATCCAATGTCTTTTACTTTGATACAGACAACGCGATAGGTTTAATTCAATGCATCAATGTTCAATTATGCATTTATCCATAATGAATAATGCTTTTGGAAAGGCAATAATGTGTATATGTTTAGATTATGAAACTGATGATCTTATTGTAAATAATACCGATTAATAGTTAATAAGTGTATTTGTATTTGCGCGCTTTATATGGTGTAAGAATTTAATGTAATTATGATTTGGAGAATTTTTGTACGATTATAAAATATATCAGCAATGGGCTTGCTCGGTAAAATTTATTTTACGAGAAACATTGAAAAACCTTTGATAAAATTCTTACGTTTACTTTACGAAACTTTGGTAAAATATACATTTCACGATTCTTAGGCAGGATCTTAGAATAGTACATATCGAAGCTTCGTAAGGTTCACTTCTTACGGATTCTTTGTTCGGGCTTGCTCTTGCTACGTACATAACTTCAGTTAAAAATGATACAGTAAAAACGCTTATTAAACAATAAAATATAGCGTAACCGATCGGTACATTATAATTCCTTGTTACATCATACGAGTTAGCTGCCGTCACTCACGACATGCGTCGCAAGTGGAACGTTATTTTGACGATATCCTAAAAAAAAAAACCGACTAAAAAATAGTATTACAAATAACGATGCTACCTATTTACGCGTATATAATATATATGTATATATATTTATAATACAATTTCGTAAGGAAATATAAAAGCCACCTGAAAAAAGCAGGCTACACTTCTGTGTATTTTTTTATTACCGGAGACAAATCTCGCGTCTCCAAATCCTGACGTCCTAAGAAGACACTTTATAATAGGCACAACATTAGTTACACATTCATGCTGCCTGTCATTGTACAAAAGTAAAAATTACATCTCGTAATTTTACCATGGCGATGCTTTACAATCATTTCCTTCATTTGCTGTACATTCATCAAATATCGTGTATACTCGCGGCCACATAATAAACTGACTTTCTCATAAAATATTGTATCATATCTCCCCTTTTTCCTTCCCCGATTAGTCAAATTATATACACTCGTTGCAGGCACACCGTGGAAATAAAAAAAAAAAAAAAAAACGGGGACAGCAAATACTGTTTAACAAGGCGAATCTGTATGTACATCTCGAAAACAGTTCGTCCGGCGGGAGTAGAAAGATCAGTTGGACAAACAAGCGAATATATACGACATTTGGTCGCCACTCAGTTGCAATTACCGTGTTCGTTCGGCAACACATCCGTATATAATACAATTAAACGTTTTAAAATTAAATAACAAGTCTTTATATCACCGTAACTCGACGAGTTACTTTCGCATGAAAGACCGCACCTTGTTCACGCATTTGTCCATGAAGTTTTTCTTTCGTTTAGGTTCGGCACCCGTAGGGAGCGAGAGCAACGAGCCCTGCTCCTTCGTCTTGGGCTTGTACTCGTTGGACGAAATGCTTTCGTCGGAATCTAGTCCCGCGCCACAGCTCTTCGCTTTGAGCAGTGTCGATTTATCGTTACCCGTCCCCGTCAATCGTTTCTCCAGTTCAGAGCTATCACATGGGTCCACGCTCTTTGAGCTTGCCTCAGAGTCCTCTTTATCGTCCTCCGTGTTTGAGGCGATGCTCGACAAAATTGCGTCCACGCTAATGAAACGATTTGGCTTCGGTGGTTTCGTTGATGGACCCTGTTCCTCTTTGTCGTTGCATTCCTCGGAACTCGGTGACTTTGGCGTCTCTTCTCGTTGCACCATATCAATCGGATCAAATTTCGTTTCCACAGCTGTTTTCAATCTCTGTCTGGGGACTGGTATTGGATTACGATCTACGTTGATCTTTGCCTCCAGATCATTAGATGCTTCTCTCATCTCCGTCTCCTCTGTTGTACGCCGAGCAAGACTATGATCCTCTACTTTGGTGTCCGATAATCGATCCGAAATAACTAGAGATGCTCCAGGATCGATGATGGATTCCTTGCAGGGCTGCGGTGACTCTTCGGCCTTCAAGTCTGATATTATACCATCGTCGTCCAGCAAACCGTCCAAACTCCTAGACCTTGGCCTCGTCTGGACTTCTGGCTCTCTGATAGGCGAGACTGATTTCTTTTCATCTTGATCTAGCAGCTCCAAGGATCGAGATCTGGCAGATGGGGATGGCGGATGACGCGGAGGTCTTTGAGGCACCGGACTTCCAATGGGGTGTGTGTGGGTGAACTTCAATCGCGGTGAAGTGGGAGGCAAGCCCATTAACCAACGGGACGGACTTGACGATTTTCTAAGCCTGCAATTTGAATGGCAAGGATATAGTATTGGACGGATACAATTAATTTGGTATTAACCCATTCAATTTTTTGTGTTCGTTTTTGAACTGGACACTAACTGTTCGTTTATCCTAGAATGATTCTGAGAGCAAGGTAAAATTTAACTAAGACGCATATGTAAAATATGGTTTTGATTAAAATAATAATTTAGAAAACGGCGCAAAAAATTGTGTTGTTTTATCGAATTAATTTTTGTTTCTTAAATACCACCATTAGGACAAACGAAATTAAATATGTAAAAAGTTCGTGCAACTAAAATATTATTTTCTACTACCCATATTCGAAATCATTCTAGGATTAGTTACATTCGTGCTTTCACCTGGGAGCCACATAAACAATAATGACAGCAAATACTCAGACAACATCGAGAACAATTTAAGGCGACACCAATATGAATAAAAACCGACACCAATAGAACACGAATATAAAAATTAAATTTCCTCGACTGACCTATTCGTCATTGATTGTCTTTAGAGCGATTGTTAATCCCGGCTGCATGGAAATAAATAAAATCTTGTGTTAGATCTGTTGCACACCAATCATTAATTAAAATGTAGTTAGCTAAACGTATCTCAATTTTTTTATTACAACGTTATAAGTTACCTGCTCGGTATGGCCGTGGGCGGGCCCTCTAGTCAATCTCGCCCCCCTGTCGAATCTTTGTCGCTACCCCTGCTCTCATTGCTGTGCATGCGTTGGTAATTCGGTGGTTGTCGAATGTTAGTACTACCTGGTGTGTTTGGCTGCGTCACGTCCTTTGTCGCGATGCTCCTTGGAATATCTGATCTGACCGGTATTTCACCTCGCATAAACCTAAAAAGCAAAACGTTTCCAAATTTCAATATTGAAATGAATTTAACGAAGGCTTTATAGACACTGGAATAGTAAATTCTTCTTTTGTTAGAAATAATTATTGAAGTAGTACTCAGGTGAATATTCTGAAAACTCACCTTTCCAGCTTGTCTACGCAGGCGTCTTGGTAATCGTGTATCCAACGCACACCGTTAAAATGGCAAACTGCACGCATATCCTCAGGAAGTTCCTCTGGCTCTGGCCATTGGAAATTATCTATGATGGGAATTATATTACACTGCGACTGTAGGGCTGCTACAATTTCCTGCGAACAGCACAGATTCGCAATAAATAATTGCTGCAATAGTCTATAAGTATCTCAAACAAATAAGAACAAAAAAGGTCATCAGCCTACCCTGTGAACCCAGTCTTTACACTCGGCATCCAGCACACACCTTTCCAAAGCCTTGGGCGTCAGCACAAGGAGGAAGTGTTTAGCCTGTCTAATGCTCTGCAGTAGATTGTTGTCGAATTTACCAGCCTCTAGCCTCTCTACGTCTATGAACACAGAAAAGCCTCGCAGCTGCAAATGGACCTTCAACAAGCTGGCCAACTGAGATCCATTCGATCGTCGATAACTAACAAACACGTCCAACGATTTGTCTGGCGATTCATCCTCGGAGGAGCCCAGCTGATTGTGTTGCGTGTTCTTAATCGCGTCCAGTATCCTCAACCGGTGAATACTATTCGCTATACCGCACTCGGTCAACAGTTGATCTTCGGATAGGTTCCTGATCGAATCCTTGTCAACGCCAGCATTGAGCATGCTGTACGTATAAATAGAGAACTCCTGGCCGATAGATTGCAGGAAGCTATTCAAATTCCCGGTGTCTCTGCTACTATAGTCAGCCATCTTCTTCAAGTTCTGCAACTCTCTGGTGAACCTTCTACGCCTGATGCCATTCGTCAGGCCGATATCCTCTTTGAGATTCTCCTCTGTCAGCTGCAACAATAGATCCCCGTCCACTCGACTCTCGACAAAGTTCTGTGCGCACTCTGCGAACCCAATCTGTTTCACCCACTCTCTCACGTCCTCCGTGGACCAAAGGGGTACCTGCTGACTCAGTTTATGCGGAATCTCCTCGCCGATTAATCGCAACGCCTGCGCCGCGTATTTAGACGCAATCGCATTCGGACAGCTGGCCACTTTCTTCAACGGCTCGATGGCGCCAATCTCGCGGAAGATCTCTGTGTTTCCCTGTTGCTTTTTAATCCCGGCTTCCATGCAGAAGTGAAAAGCCGCCAGATTCCTGGCCTCCTCCCTCTTGGAGCTCAACACGGGCACCAGTCTCTCCAGCCAATTCTTACTCTGGCCGTGCGCGTGGGCGAGATTCGACTTGGCGAACTCGTAAGGATTGTGCGAGGTGACAAAAGGCTCGACCAGGTCCAGCGTGCCGGACTTCAATACCGCAGCCTCGATTTCTTTATTCGCTACCAGCACAGCGATCGCCAAGCAAGCATAGTACTTGATGTTGTCGTCATTGTGGAATGCTAAAGGGAACAGCCACATGGGCACCTTTCGTTTGATCATCGCTTCCTGGTTCTCTGCACCGCCGTACAATGACAGATTCGCCAATGCGCCAGCACAGTGTCTCAGCGTTTCCACGTCGTTCTTTCTGCACTCGAATAGAACGGCGTCCAGGCCGCCCAATCTGATCACGTCGCTGCAGGTACCCTCGCTGTGTTTGAACAAATGCTCCAGGATCCCTGTGCCGACCCTGGAGTGATCCACCGAGTTGGCGTTCTTCGTGCAGACGCACGCCACGTTTACAACCTTTTCTAAACCGTGCTCGACCACGTGCGCCCTGTTCTCCGTGGTCAAACATTGTTCCAGTAATCTGGCGGAGGAAAACTGTAATTCCTTGTCGCTGGCCACGCAATTCGACATCAGCAGGTCGAGCCCTCCCCTCGTCCTTAGCGTATTGCACAGGGTGTATCCTAATTCGTGGCCGTGAGTGGGCACAGCCCAAGCTTTTCTTATTATTTCGTTCACTCTGTTCAATAACAACGGTGCTTTGCCATTTTTACCGTCGTTGGCCTTCAGCCGTTCCACGAAACTGTCCAGGAAGCTGGAATATTTCGCGATGGCTCTGTCGACGTCCTGGGGATTGGACTTCGAGCAGAGGAGGTCTAGATCGTCCAGGGGTAAAGAGAGAAGCTCGTCCTCGGCTGGCCTCATGCCGTTCATCAACTGATTCACCGCATTCGCCGCGCTGATCATCGAGGACTTGGATGTTACACCTTTGGAGGCGATCGTGATACTTGATTGCGAGCTGGCGGCGGAAATGTGTTTCTCGTGGTTGAAGATCCCCGTTGAGGTGACGGTTTGCCTCTGTTGCTGAGCCGCCATCGCTTTCTACGGAAGAAAAGAGGAATGGTTAAAGAATATTGACAACATTTCGGAACGGTAATATTTCGTGGACAAACGAAACTCGATTTATTTTTACGAGCGACAGAAATGGAATGGTTCTCTTCCATTTAGAATAGGGTATCAAAATTTTGTTGACTCGTTGGGGACTGAATCAAGCGTCAATTGGAAATGATTGTCCCACTAGAATCTCAACGTTATCCGCTCCTCGAGTACAAAAGCAAACAACAATACTCCTGAAACTCGACGTCTTAAAAATACATTCCCAGGCATCACGAATATATTCCAAGAGTTCTCCTATCGTCGCATTCAAAGGACATCATCAATCTCTACCGCGGGAGGTACTCGTTGGCTCTGAACACGCTCGAAACCGCGTCACAAAGAATTATCACGACCGTGTCACATCCTCCCCCGGTATTTCCATTATTTCTGTATCACTGCGTAACGCGTCTGCAATTCGATCGAGCCCGACTCCTCGTCCAAAATCGAACACGAACGTTCCGTTTCGTCCACGAAAAGCACTGAAACGGCATGAAAGGAAAAAAAGACGTGACCACCATTCTAGAGTCGAGGCTGCACTTCCGCATTATGCCTACTTCCGAGACGAGGTGTCGTGCTGCCGGCCGAGATATCGATAAAGACTGAACGCGGTCGACGAGCTGGTGAACGTTTAAATCGACGGATCCCACTTTTCACAGCGGGGAAACACGCTTGCGTTGTGTATCGGGCGTGTAAATGTGCGAATAGCCAACACGTGTGCCAAAACAGCGAACAAATATATGCGGAACTTGCGTGCTTTCCGAGTCTTCGCTTGGTAGATAGCCAGAGGGAGGAGTATTTCGATTAAACCATCGAATTTTCTGGCATTATTTTCAATTACCGGGAACAGCGTTCGCGCTTTGGTACTTCTTTCTTTGGGGGGGCAAAGATTGGTCTGCGTTGCCTGCACATTGTGCGCAGGGAAAGGTACTTCCCTTCGTTTCATAGAATTCATTTTACCTTTTCCGTGCTGAAGGAATCGCTCTGCAGCTTCATGGTTGACGCGGCCATGTTATTGCTCTCCTGATGCGATAGATCGCCAGCTTTCAGACTTCTCTGTTCCTGCGATAGAAACAGAAGCGTAAAGTTTATTAATATTTTTACGATGCGCGGGGCTGAGTCACTTGACACGATAATTCGTATATTTTTAAGCGACTCCTACAGAGATAACGTTTCACGATTTCCCTGCATTAGCAACCAAGTGTGATATTTTCTTTTGCAACACTCGATAAACATTTTATGCCGAAAGGCAGCCGAAAAAAGAATACCGAAGCGTACGTGCGCGTATGTTTCGGGAAAAATCGGCGCATAAAAATATTTCCAGGAAACTCGAACGTTAAACGCCCGGTTCACTAAACGGAGTGTATCAAAACAGGTAAAACCGAAGAATTCGAAATAGGACCCGGAGAAAATCGCCGAGAAGGATATTCCAAGAGTGCTCAACGATGAATCTCAGAACGAAGAATTTCTGCCTCCAACGACGGCGAGAATTAATATCGAAACGCGTGTTGCAGGGAATTAGCACGCGATCGAAGGTCTACATAACTCACGTTGGCTAATATCGGTGCTAATTCGCGGATGGGCGTCGATAGCATCGCGACGCGTGTCAACAATCGCGCCACTGTGCTTTCAGTAGCAGATTTTCATCGTTCCCTTCACAGACTAATTAATTGAAGCGCTACTGAGATCTTGTTTCTCTACCTCGATCCTTTTTTCTTTATTTTAACAGCGATCTATAATTCGATCCAGGTTCGAATTTCATTTATTATTTAACATTGCTATGCTATTCCTATTGATCGGTGTACCTGGTGTTTCGTTGTCGCGTTTGCAATTAGAATTCGACGCTGACTCGTTGCAACGGTGCTCGATAAAATTATGAATCAATATTACACTACGGCAGGCATTAGAAACAGTGAACAAGTACTTTCAAAAAATGGGCACGACATAAAACGCTCAGAAGCAGGGAAAGGTCGATGAACCATTAAATCACGAGTTCTGTGTAGCTCGTCGTTTCGTCTCGAACCACTTGCTGTCAGCACGCTAAGATCACTTAATCGCGCCTCCCTTAATTCCATACACGATTTCACCGTAAAACAGAATCCTTCGTACCTCAGCGAACAATTCCATGTGGTCGTGACTTTACGAAAATTCCATACGAAATCGATACATTCCGTTTCGATTTCAATGTCCACAAAGAATGCCACCAATAAATACCGCCTGTCCAACACTACTCGACGATACCGATTGCGCAGAAATAATTCTCGATTGCGTCAATTCGCGAAATCGATAGAAAAAAGAACAACCACTCCCTTGACTTAGGGCAACCGAAGAAGAAATTTACGCGCACGAG
The DNA here is from genome assembly GCA_948146005.1 of Nomada fucata. Lineage (NCBI taxonomy): Eukaryota > Metazoa > Arthropoda > Insecta > Hymenoptera > Apidae > Nomada > Nomada fucata. Next base: position 36,430,262 of record OX411276.1, on the reverse strand, counting down.
GGTGTCCGACACTGTCCCGGAGCGGATCGACGCGGAAAGCCTCGTGGAAGAGTTTCCGCGACAAAGCCCCATAACAGTCTGCTCCGTCGAAAGCTCAACAGCCACGGCTCCATCTCTCTCCACGTTGCGGATTCTGACGTATTTCTCTAAATATAAGCCGAGCGTGTCGTCACGAATCGCGTTCCCGCTCGTCCCGGACGCACTGCGCGCGAGAAACGCTTCCCCGCCGAGATTTTCACCACGTGGAACGACTTTTCCGGCACGATACGACGGAGAAACGGTGTACCAGAAGTGCGTGTATCGCTGCAGCGAACGTTTGTTTGGACGTGCGTTCAAAATGAATCGCTAGAAATGGAAGGAGAATCGTTGGTAATGAATGACGCGAGACGTCTAAAATATGTACGGAGCTGCGAATGTCGATGCGCCAAAAGCAAAATCCCTGGAGCGTTTTGTTTCGTTTTTGAATACGACCGACGTTCGTTTGTGCAAAGAATTTTCGCCTCTTTTTTTTTCTTCTCTTTACACCATTGGTCGGTTCTTTTACAGACACTGAAAAAGCCTGCTCGTCGATTCTTGTCACGTTCATAGAACAGCGAACGGACGAAAACAAATTCGGCTAATTTAAATACAGTCTGTGCCCATCCGTTTTCGAATCGTTTGCGTCAGCGAAATAAGCTGAATGAAGCTCGACTAAAAATAAAATTTTATTTTTTCCAAACGTTCACCGAACATCGCTCCAATTGACACGTTGATAGCGTAACGCGAAGACAGCACCCGAAACACCGTCCTGCGATTTTTCATCACTCCCACTCTACCGCTGTTCTCCGTCAGAGTTACGAAAATTTTCGTTCCGCGAGAAAAATCAACGAACCAATCAACACCTGCGCTTACCAGGTGCGATCCATCGAACACTTTCCTTCGCATCACACCGCGATGCACTGGCCACGGTGCGCTCATTTCGACCAGTGCTCATATCACTCCTCTTCCTGATAAGACGGCTCGCGACTTTCTTTCCCCTCCGTTCACCGACACTCGTCGATATATCGACGATATATATATCGGTTCGACACTGCGACGATCCACACCAATTTCATAACCGCGGATCGATAAGACGAATCGCGACACTTCGCACGATTTGCTCGCCAGAAATGATAACGACGGTACAATGATTCTTTTACAAACAAATTGAAAGCAAGAAAGGAAAAGAAGTTATAAGATATTAGAGAAACGGTCGATCAATCGATCCTGGCGTCGCGACGCGAACCGTTCGACTAACCAACGAGACATCCACAAGTGGTATGCACAAGTTTAATTCGGTTCGAAAACGTCCGCGCTCCACGGCCAGCCGCGTGACACGATTTTTCGACAGATTTCCGTGGCGCTGTTTCTATTTTTCCGCGACTGGAAATAGCGGTCGCATCATTCGCACCGCGATGCACGAATTGTCGCGGGTCTCAGGATACCTACGAGCAAGGTTGCGCAATGTTCCGGATTAACGCGTTCGTTTTCGCGGAGAACGATCGATGAAGTACTGTGCGGCCAAATTGGTGACCTCTGCTCTTTTTAAGTTACGGGGCAGCTAAGTGAAACGTCAGTCCTCCTCCGGATAATCGTTTTAATTTTCCAATCGTTTCGTCGGAGCGTAATAAATCGTCCAATGAATTTAATTTAGATCTCCTAGCAGTCGAGACAAATATATAACAAGCGAGATTTCTATTACAATACACTTCTCGTATTGAATCCGTGAAACTGCTAAGAACGGACGAGTTAAAAGTCATCTTTAGCGGCACTAACATGTTTCGTCATTGGCACTGAGGTATCTTGTATCGTGCGAAGATCAGAAGCACGTTATCACAGTCGATGCCGCGTGCCAACGACAACAATTAACTCGTTTCGTTAACGAGAGCTCATTAAGCATGTTAACATATAGACTCTGGACAGATACACTTGTAAACAATCTGCGTGGCTAACGGATTATCGTCGTGTTTGTTTGGTTGTAAACCAAAGGCATTTACTTAACAGCAACGGTACGATATCTGGAACGTCGACTGCGATGAATAAATTTAAATGACGATTCCAAGATCGGGGGAGGAAGTGACACGCTGCGAAAAAAATGTTCTTATGAATCATGACAGGTCGTGAACGCGATAACGTTATCAATTGCATTCTAGAAATAAAACGGTTCGCTATTGGATGAATGACAATTGTTCCAACAATATCGAGAAGACGACGTACCGCGAATAATATTCATTCGATATCGAATCGATTCGAAGCGAAAAATCAATGTTGCACTACTTTTTTTTTTTTATCGCAGCGGCAATAATCTTCAATTATAGAATTGCTTGCATTTGTTTTGAGACGTAAGGTATGCAAAAGAGAACGACGATAAAAATCGGGTTCTCCAGTTCGAGGAGATTTCTGTGAACACTACTGCGGCCTTGAACGTGTTCTTGAAAAGCACAGTGCGAAAAGCTGGCAATCTACCCGAGACAAATTTTCGGGGTCGAGCCTCTATTTCGGTTTTGCGAAGATATCGGTGACAACCACGTTTCTCGTTGGCAACGATTCTCGAAAATCCGACCGAAATTTGATGTCTGATCTCATCGTTCGTCGCTGAATGAACCGCGTAAACGCAACAGGCGGACAGGTGAAAAGAAACAATTTTGCGTAATAAACGGGGTCGCGTTTGTCACCCCGGGGCACACTTGGCAGCGCTCGAGATATGATTTAAGCGACACCAAACAATGATGAATTTGAAGAACCGATGAAAAGATACGGTGCATGCCCTGTTGGAAAGGCTGGCAATCGTTTACTGAACGATCGATTACAAAGAAGGTGACGGTGTGTTACGTAAGAGAACTGTAATGTGTTTCATGCGCAAACGCTAAATTAAAGGACTGAAATTGAACGATCTTCGAATTAACATGATTGACGTGATAGAGTTTGATTTACTCCGCACTCTGTCGATTGAACGCTCTGCAATTATCGGTTTTTCATAGCAACCAGTGAATGATCTCGTTCACCGCACTTATCGCCCTCCCCTCGAAGTAAAGAAATTATTATGGCTGTCGTCTGACCGTAGAGAAGCTTCCTGAAACTCTGGAATCTCTCCTGCTTAACCGTTTATATTTTTCTTTAAACAAATATGGATTTAGTATAATTTTGTTGCGACCTTGTAAATACTTTAATGTTCATCTGAACTTTGCTTGCAAATGGTCAATCTACTTGTAGAATACTATAGAGCATACAGTATATTATTCCATGCATCTATTATTTAAATCATAATAAAAATGAAATCGCTAGATTTCTCGTTACATTCTAGAACTACTTCGCTACCGTTAAGAGAACGGAATACCTTAATTATAATTATCTCAATTTATATCTATTTGAAACATTTGTATGCAGGTTCACTCCAAAGGAAATAAAACTCAAATCTAAACTACCGTGTTCAATAGAATAGTACAGAATTTTCATACGCACAGAACGAAACGTTCCACCGACATTATTATCCCACGATCATCGCAATACTCTACCAAAGGGAATTACTAATTTCTTCAAGAAAAATAGGCTACAACCAACCAAGAAACAATCGATCCTCACCCACGATACTGTGACCTGTGCCCAGGCACCGTTCTACACAACACATCACCACCAGGTATCGAGTAATCGTCGCACTGGAATCGTACCGTTTTCGATGGCCTGTCTCCGAGGCCCTCGTTCCCCATGATTCTTCGTCGTTCAACACCGTTTCTGGGTTTCAAAACGGGAAAAACACCCCGGGTGAAATTCGACAATTGCTGCCCCATCGACGCACGCGAACTGGCGACTATCAGCGCCAGAAACACACTGCCATGCCCTCGGGGAAATGTCGATCGATCGTCGGGGCTTTTCGTTCAACCACGTCCACCCCCATGAGTCAGTTCACCCCGTGGAAATAGCTTTACGCGTGAATGGAAACCTTGGAGGCATAGATTCCTCGAGGAGATTGCTTTTTCATCGGTGGACTAGAAATGTATTAATTTGAGAATGTAGAAATTTATTAGTCCGACTATTTGAAAATAGTTTGCCCTTAGGATTTGTTTGTTTGCTTGATTGTTTCAAACGAGGTAATATTATTTTATTTTTATATTTGTTCGATATATATGGATATTCTTAGCATATTCTCTTAATTTCGTTGTCATCGTAAGGCCAGGAGTGCTTGATAACATTATTGCAGTAACTATTGCAGCGACAATACAATCAATTTTAAGTACTAAATCATTCGTCCGGTTTACGCTTTTGCCATCTGATTTCTATAATTTATTGTATCAGACCGGTGTTCATTACAAGCACGTGGCATTTGGTGATTCATCGAAGAATGCGACAATTGCACGCAACGATCGTCCGAGGAGTTCGCCAATTTTCCTGGGTAAGCAACATTTGCCAGAGTTAGCTGAACGATTTGTGATCAAGCATTCCCAAATCGAAACGGTATGAGTAATCGAATTTCGAGAAGTTGCATAACTTTGACAGACACGCTTTTAGGAAATGCTTAAAAATACCAAGCGTCTGCAATCCTGTTTTAAAATATTACTCTTCGAACTTCTATCGAGTGCTACCACGAAACAGTGCCCGACCCTCCGCGTATTTCTCCCATATTAATAATAAATCAACTCGTACGTCGCCTCCGAAATATACTCAATTCAACTTCAAGCGTCCGGCGAGAAACAAGTAGCACGTAGAATTTTTCTGCGTCCTCTACATCGCTTAGTCGCGATAAAAAAAAGAGATTCTCACGCAGGTCAAGGTCTGTGTGTATTAGCACGCGACTCCTTGGGAATGGTTTATAACGGCTAGGCAATTCCATAGCCCGGTTCGTGCTGTTTAAATGTGTGGCAGCAGGCACGCGATAGTTTCATTATTCGGTCGAAATGAAATGTAACAATTCCATCGTCACCGGCGCGCCACAAACACAGCGATCGCGAACTTTGAATCCGACCTAAGCAGACCAGAATATACATTTCAGTTTTCATTAATTTCCTGCACAATTTTTCGGAACATTTAAACGACGTACAGGCAATAATAATTTAAGTAACGCACACGTAACAATAATATGAATTCGCGATTGTCGTTGACCAGGTGCAGATAAGGTATCGTGCTTCCTTGAAAATTGGTCACGCAAGTCTAACCGATCGCGGGCGTGATATCGTTTTATTTGTGAACGACGTAAGAACGTTCGATAAAGCTATTGTTCGAGATCGAGGAATTATTCGTGATTCTATCGAGTGGAACGAGGAAATGATTTTTGCAAAATCTGACAGAGTTGATTCTTACGTTAGTCGATTGAAAATTCCGAATGTCCTTTCCATCGAACCGCATGTGTTTTTATATTAATTATATGGTTCCATTGCAAAACATTTTTCAACCAATTAGCCATCAATTTTTCTCTTGGTATAATTTCGTTCGACGACACGCGCTTAAAGACCGAAATTCCGACGGAACAGTAATGGTTCAGACCGTTCGACAGAATGTTTATCCGTCGTACGCGTGAGAACAGAACTCCGTTAGAACCCGGGAGATCATCAGCAGGAGAGTAGATCGTGTCAACGACCCAAAAGGCGAGTTCTGTCGCGAGTTCTGTGCCAAACTATTCTATACCAAACGAGTTTATGCCGCACCCATAGTTGCGATTACCACCAAAGCTCCATGTCGAAGTAAAATTTTCCTATTTTCAAAGCTGCGCAAGTCGCAGCGATTTCGTAACGCAACCGCAGCAAGGAGAATATCAGTTATTCGACTCCTTGGAACACGAATTTATCTACCTACCGAAACTTGGCGTGACCCCTTGCGCCAGATAAAATCTATGGGATCGATTTATCGCGAGTTCGCTGGAAACTGAAGAGATTCTAAATAGCGTTAGCTCGGTCGCGCGTGTTTCGCGAAAGCTTGACGGGATTGTCGGGGGGGGCAATTGGAACGCAAACTCACCCTCGCAGCGGCGACGCTTTTCTCGGCTGACACGCCATCGAGTTCGACGCGCGCCCTGGCCGCCGTCGCGGCGCTCTGCTCCTTGTAGGAGACGTCGCCAGCTTGTAAAGCTCTCATCTCGGCGGTGTTCGCGGTCGCCTTCTCAGCGCTGAAGCCGTCCGTCACGACCTGAAATTGGAAGGGATTGAAACGAGGAATTCCGTATGACCCATCGAACATGAAATTCTTGGGTGGCAAGAAATATTTATGTGATTGTAAAAATAATTCAAACAATTCCTAAACCATTTGCCTGGCCATTTTCGTATCCATGCTACTACTACTATTTATTATTCGAGGGACACCGATTTCTTTCTGCCATGTGCGCCGACCTTGTTACATCGGGGGGGAAGCATTCTATTCAGCGCATAGTGGTCGCGATGGAAATGCAGTTAAAGATAGAATTGTAGCAGGAAGAGAGATCAGCTGTCGTGGAAACAGAGTGAAATTTCACGTAAAAATAACTTCTGAACGCAAGGAAACTCGATGGAGAGGAACGAAGCGTGCAGGATGAAAATACGAAGAAATATGGGAATGAGAAAATAAGGCGCCCCGTATATCACCCCCGATGAATACGTGGCTGGCGGGTTGGCTGAAGAAGTCGCTTCGAGATAGACTCGAAGTCCTTGACCTAGACTACTTTAGAGGAAACCGCACCTCCGGCCAAACATTGCACAGCTCCGCGTCGCCAAATGTTTGCGAGCTGAACGCGATATCGATTATTTCACGCGCAATTTCGCATAGGAAGTGATTCGATCCCCAAACGAGATCTTTAGTCGACGATGAATTACTGTTACGGAAATAAATCGAACATTCTAATGCACTCGTTCCTTTCTAATAATAATAATTGCAGCACTGCCCGACTCGATCCGTCCAGGCTAAAACCTGTTACCTTGGTCTTGGACGCGCTGGTCATCTTCTTCTGCTCGAACTTCATCGTCTCCTGACCGGCAGGCAGGTTCGTCATGTTCGATATGTTCGACATGCTGATCGGTGGGCTCATGTTGTGAAGATTGTTCAACGAATTCAGGGAGCTCAGCTGAGACGGCGAACCACCGGTTAAACTGACCGTTCCTGTGACCGGTGGCGGCGTGTCCGGATCCGGAAACGTCACCAATGGCTCCGTGAGATCGCCCTCCTCCGCGCCGTTTCCGTCTCTGCGAGAAACAGAAGTTCGATTTTTCCTGAGAGTTCGCCGATTTCCGTATGCGTAGATACGCGGGGCGAGTGTTTACCCGACGCCGTGGAACACGAGAGGGAAGCGTCGAAAATGATCGCGGTGCACGCGGCTAAAACGGGCGTACGCCGTTTATAAATAACGCGGTGGACGTGACTTTGCTGATTACCAGAGGCGAAATCGAATTTCGGATAGCAGATTTCGAGAGATCTCGAGATTGCGACAGAGTTTCAACAGAACCGTGACCGTGAATGAAAGTTGAGGATATATTTTTCACCCGAGTCGGATGAATCGTACAGTCACGGGCAATCTTCGTTGTTTTTCACGCGGATAGTAACGTTTAAATGATAAAAGGGATCTCGATTTGGGAAGAATGATCGCGAAGAAAAAATTGTCCAACGTCACTGCGACACGATTCACAACGACTCTTTCGTGATACACAAATATTGATGTGCAATGCACGTTTGCGGAATTAAAGCTCTCGTCGATATCTCGAAACAAAAAGAGAAACACCCTCCCCCGAAAAGTGCATCGATCAGAAAGTGTATTAAAGAAGAACGACGAGGAAGACCCACCTGTCCACAAGGTTCTCCATGCTGCTCCGCAGTCGTTGCGAGAAATTCGTCGAGATGTTGTTCTTCATCTCGGATATGCCGCGCTGAAGTTCCCTCAGGTCGCTCTTCATGGAGCTCGCTTTCATCTCACTCGACGAGGACGAGGTAAGAATCCTCTGCGAGGACTTGGCCACCCTGCTCGAACTGCTGCTGCTGCTCTGGCTCTGGTTCGTCGTCAGCATCTGCGGAGTCAAAAGCCGTTTACGTTCTATTTAAAATCCACGTGCGGTGACTCACTCCCGCCTATTCCTCTCTGCCTCCTGTCCCTTTCTCCCACACATTCAACCCTCTCCATCTGTGCACACACCTTCCGCTGGCGTTTGAATTTTCGCGAGAATCAAACAGTCACCCTTCCTGGATTTTTGGTTCCAGTTAATTTTGGATTTTGGACAGGGTCGTGATTATCTTCGATGCTAACGCTGCGGGGTAAAAGCTTGGGGTTCTTGGTAACCCTTTCTTCCGAGAATAGCCCACGCGCACGTAAATATATAATATCTCAGAAATTTGGTGGTAATTATTCTTCCTTTTTTTTTTCAAGTGCCATGGGAATGTTTCGTTCGCATTTGCGCTGCGATTGCGGTGATCGTGAAACGAATAACGTTGCTATCGGAACGGTTGAGACTGAAATTAATGCGAAGAAATAGCGAAAGTTTCATTATTATTCGCTTCCACGATTTCAATAATTCAGGTCTTTGGGAACCCGAGCACCGCCAGTCTGGTAATTGTCCAAAAGAAGCGGCAACCAACGATGCCAAACGACGGTAACTTTTGTGAGAATCAACGTTCTCGACGTGAAATGTCGGCTTGGAGGAAGCCTTGAGGAAAACGACCTCGATGATTTCGTGGCCCGTAAGTTTCGAACTCAGCTGACTCGGAGGAAAGCAAAATTCACGTGGGCGACAATTACGTAAAGGTTCAGGCATGTCTAACAGCTGGCCATTATTTGACTGTGTCGCTGTAGAAAGAAAGAGTTTCCAGTGACAGAAGTGAAGAAAGGAAGTTTGTTTCTGTTATGCTGACTTTAACGTGCACGAAGTTGCTTAAGGATTGGCCCCAGAAGTGGCAGTCTAAATGGTTGATCGTCGATCACACTACAATCAGCATCGTGAACAGATTTTCTAAATCACAGAAAGATAGGAATTTCTCGACGAGCCATTGCATCCCTGTTACAGTATGCGCTGCAACAGATAAGAGACTGACGGATCAGATGGAGCAAGAATATGGCGAAACCATACAGAGCTGTAGTTAAAACAGAATATAACAACGATAAGCGTATGAGTGGGCGGCACTGAAGCACGTGGAGACTTCTGTGTCGCCGCATAATCGGTTGGCTAGGAGATGAGAACGCATTTTCAGAATTTCCACGCGAACAAGATTCGCATCACAGTTATCCGAATTATTCAATTATCCCTAGGACTTTTTCATTTCTTTCGACATCGTTTTCGAAGAGGCACAGTCGCGTGTTTCTCGTTTCTCAGAGGGTTCAACGTTTTCCACGAGTGCCCGCGAGTGCCAAGATCATTTTGTTTATTGCAACAACAAGTGCATATAGAATAATTCTATTTTGGTCGAATTATAGTTGGAACGAGCGTCGACGTAAATAGTCGCGACGGATGTGCAGACAATTCTCCTTCGCGAAACCAACTTAGGCAAATATGTACATTGTATGCGCATTGACAGTGGAGAAATATAAATTTCGGGTAACTTGAAATATTTTCATCGTACTCTATCATTTGGAACTTCGCGTACCTATTTCGTCAAACGTGATCCCTCTTGTTGGACGACAACCAAGCAAACAGATAATCACGAGATTCAAAAGTAAACAAATACGCAACCCGACTCGGAAAGTTTGTTCTTTAAGCTGCTATTAGAAGTACATATTACGGTACGATCTTTTTAAGCAGACAATAAACGTATCAAGAATTATTCAATCAAACCAAAAATCTATACCAGATCGTATTACATTTGAAGCTGTCTGTAAGAAGTGTACTGCGATTCACAAAACTTTCCTAAACAAAATTGCGTAAAATGTGTTGAAAATCGAGTTTTGTCAAGGATGATCACTCGAACCTTTCACTTTCGACTATTCTATTTCTTTTTCTTTTTCGGACAGGATTAGCGCCACGTGGACCAGGAAACTCGGTGAAAAATGACTGTGTCGACTTAATTTTGGAGGTTCGCTCGAACTGGTTGCAGAATCGTCGAGTGACACACGAGTGATTCGGGAAAGTTGATGTGGGCGGGATGGAAATCACTTCGTTAAAAGGTCCTATTTTAATTAATTAACCGATCGATTACCTAAAATGCAGAAATCATACGATACAACCAGAACGGAAATTTATTTAAATTATTGTGGAAGTTTGGCCCAGGCGGGTGAACCAATAATAATTTTCGTTAAAAAAGTTCCAAATTAAACCGTTCATTAAAAAATGAACGAATAAACGAAGTCTCGCAAAATTTACCTGCGACGACGAGGTGACTTGTGGATGATGCGTGACATGGCTTCTGCCAGTCACTATGTTGTTCTTCTTCTGGAAGTTCTCCATGACAGAATGCATGTCACCGTTTTCCCCTCCCTCCACTGGGAACTCCGACATCTATAACAATAAATAATTGAACTTTTGAAAACCTGTAACTGTTAGCATTCGGAGTTTGCTGTTATATCTACTCCGTGGAATTACTTCGTGCATATTCTTGAGAAAGATACTAAAATACCATTAAAGAAAAACGCACGCACACACAAATATTGCTTCACAATTAATAATAATATATTCGTCAAATATACGAGAACATATCTGAACCAATCTGTGTGTCGCGGTGTAATTTGTTACCGGACTCGAGCACCAGCGTTCGCCGTACTGCAAACCAAGTGCAAATGATCGTAACTGAGAAAGTTGTTGCAGCATGGAATCAGGCGCAACACGCAAACCGCTACCACCCACGTGCTCGATAATAATTGCAGGAGAGTCGTCCGACCAGCTGATCCCGGATCTTGAAAATTCGTTGAAAAGCCGTCTGCTTATCTTCCCTTGTTACTTCGAAAGCACGCATTGCAATTTAAAAAAAGAACGAAAACAAAAGAAGACCGATCAGGTGAATGATAATATGGATAGGCTGTTCTATATTCCAAGAAGTACAATTATCCAGGATCGGTAAGCAAGATGCAAATATGTTCTCTTCACGGAACGGAGCGGCCGCGATACGACGACGGTGACAAGAAAAATCCACGCACAGTGGCGATTTAGTGGAGTGGATCAACGAAGGCTTACCAGGGATATGCATGAAAAAGAAACGAAGAAAGGAAAATAATCTTAGCGACATCGAGAAGCTTATTGTTAGCAAAGCTTTCGATTCCACGTATACAGCCCCCGAACATACTTGGATGCTTCTCGGAAAGAGATACGCGAGATATGCGGGTCTCGCAACACGCCTGTTACGTAAATGGAACCTTGTGGTCAACGGAACCGAAGGAAACACGTCGCGTATGCGTATGTACACGCTCGTCAATGTATATCGTGTGTCAACATACGCGAGTCGCGAGCGATCGTTTAAAAAATTGTTATGGAAAGGTAAATATACGGCACACCGCTCGTATCTTCTCGAGTGTATAGGTAAACCAGAGAAAAACACGCGTACTACGTATGCGCCAACAGCTGTATGCACACGCGCGAAATACGTAGCAACAATGGTCCCGTACGAATTCAATGAAAACACGGAATTAAAGGCCACAGTGGCGCCTGTACGGCTAAAGCACTAACCATTTGACAGTTCGCCGACGGCACGCACACTTCTTTTCTCTCTTCCCAACCTAATCTTCTTTATCTGCACTGCTCCACTCCACCATCGTTCTTATCGTTCTTAGGTGACTCCGAACGACAAACTCGTAGCATCCCGTCGTGATTTGCGTATCTCGACGGGCACTGGTAGTCACGTCGAGTAGCATACGAACGATATCACGTGTCATCGTTAGCGGTCGTTTTTGGAGGCGTTTGCAAATGCATATTAACTTCGATCGCGAACCGCTGATCTTTCCTTCGAAACGATCGCTTCGTCGTTTGGGACACTCGCGTAAGATCGGGCGTAATTTCTGTCTATCAATGAAAGCAGTAGGTGTTCGATAGGTAGTCGGCAGTAAAATAACCTGTACCGGCTGATAGAACACACGCGCAACCGGCTGTCAAAACAATGCTGCTCGCACGACGATCGGGCTCGAACTGACGACCGTGACGCGCAGCTTACACGCTCACGTCCACAGCGCCACCCTGCGCGCCTCGGCGAGCCCGGGAATTTTTGAATTTCGCATAGCAAACGCGCACGTGAGAAAAGTTTCGAATTAAGAACGAAAACCAGGTCCGACTTCGGGGTTCTGGGAAAAGATTACTGGCGAAATACGACGGATTAATCAGACTGTGCTTGCTTATCGCACAAACGGCGATATGATTGAATAAATACGATTACTTTGGGGAAAGTTCTTTGGTTGCTTCTTGGAGATACATATGTTTCTTTTTAGAAATCGCGAAGGAATTCAATATCTGTAGTAATTTTTATAATATCTTGTAAATTATATTGCTTACAAATTACTACACTTTTGTAATAGATAAAGAGGCTCCATTAAAGCAGATGTCGCAGTTTTATGAATGGACCACAGCGTGGAAAGATCGCGACGATCTTATCTTGTCCCTCGAACACATATTTTTTATTAATTTCAAAATTAAAATATTCGGTAATGTCCAATTAAAAAATGCATACACTCTAAAGCAAAGATCAATGCAGGAACGATGCCACAAATTCAAAAAGCACTATCAGAGACAAAAGAAATTCCTTCCCACAAAAATCCTACATCAAAAAGCATCCCTTAAAGCTTTTCCGACCGTGAAACCTCTTCTAATCCCAAAATCTCGTCCCAAAAGAAAGAAAACAAAATCCCTCGACAAAAGCGCCGCACAATGGAGGCCCTTCTCAACACCCAACATCTCTCTGTTAACCCTGTGGCAAGTCGATCCAAAACTCGGCCCCGTAAGTCATCTTCGATCCGCGTTACAACGAGTCGAACGAGCGTCGTGAAAAAGAAGGAGCGTAAAAACGTATGTAAGCAGCTGGTCGACGGAAAAGAGGGACACAAAGGCTGGAATGCGGTCTAACGAGGTGAACGTAAGAAAAGTCAAGCAGCCAGGAGGACGACGGATGTCATGGATTTTTGGCGAGGATATACCGGGTGTCCTCGACGCTCGTATCTCCATAACCATTGGGAAATCGACGACGGTTCGCACATGACTAAACTGAGTCAAAAAAGAAAGAAAAAAAGGGGAACGAAAGGGTTTCGAAGAAGGAGAAGCTATATAAGCGTGCACGATAAAGAGGGGTATGTACTCATTCGAAAGAGAGCAATAGATAAGGTAGGTGCGGCAGGCCGCCTTGATAGGTCAGCGACCAAATAATATTCATGCCTTCTTTCCAGTCCATTCGTTAGCTGAAAGAGGAACGGAACACTTTGGCGCCACTTGATTTATGGACTCATAAATGGCGCCGTAAACCCGTTGTTACCGTTTCGACGGTACCTACGATCACGATCGTTGATTTTCGCCGACGATTATATTTTCTTGGCGTGGCTCGGGAATGCTGTTAACGACGCGCTTGAAGTTCGTTTGGAAAATTACGCGATTAGTAACGCTGGATACCGTTGGAAGTATCGACGACAGGTTTGCATCGGTTGCTGCCTCGAACTTCAATTCGACAAGCAGTTGGTTGTCGCAATACGAGGCTGTGGGATGAGTTTGGCAATTTTGTAATCAATCATTTTCCATTTGAAGTGAACCGAGGGACAATTCCGTCGCGAATTTCCGATTAACCTGAAGCGAACGTCTCTCAGAGTTTGATAAATTCTCAGTTACAAAAAAACACGAGGAATCTAAAAAAGGCTCGGATGCCCGAGTCGTGTCAATAAAATCGAATCAAAAAACCAAAAATTGTAATCGAGGCAATTAAAATTCCCCTAATTAACTCTACATCGGTTTCTCGGTTCCTGTAGGACTGTTAAGAGATTGTAGGCTTTCCAATGGATATAACGGAGACAATTTCGAGGCGCTTCCGTGTGTCTTCGAGCAGGCAAGAGGCCCTATCGCCAAGAGCATTGGCAGACAGCTGTAGGCGGTGTTGGCTCTCGCCAGACACAAAGAGGCGATTCGGAGACGTCTCCTCGCGACACTGTCGTTGTATCGGTGGATCCGTGTATATACATGCACGTGGAACGTACGAACTGTGTTCATAATCCTTGAAGAAGACGCCGCACGTTAAAGCCGGATTTCCAATGATACAAAGACTCGATCCGAGTCTTCCACCCACTGTGCTTCGACTGATCGAGGGACTATCGTCTATTATTCGAGCGAATGTCTGATTGAGCGAAGAGTAATGTTCTTCTAATTGACCTTTGGAGTCGGAAAGATTAGTCAATTACATAAATGTAACGTTAGATCGTTTTTCGTATGTTTGAACTATTTTTGTGCCATATTAAATGGAAGGTAAAGTAGAGGATTAAGTGAAACTGCGTTCAAATTCATTGGATTAGATTGCAGTAGTGTTTCACTGCAGATCAGTTTATTTTTATTCTATGATATTTTTCTGCTCGCGTTGGAAAAACTGTTCTATTGATTCAACACTGGAACTACCGATAGATCTTGGTACCATTTAGACCGATTAAGAACACGAAAGTCGTTGAATGAACATTTAGCAGTGATATACAATTGTGGTTATCATAAATTGTTACACCGATACCTATCTATTAATCATTTTCGAGCAAAAAGTCTGAAACAGGTCAGTTTGACTTGCTTGGTAGTTCCAGAGTTAAACATCGATCGAGAAATTCTGCTTGGGCAATTGGAATAATTAAGTCCATATTTAATATGTTTGCAATGTAATCAATGTTTGCGATTAAAAATGAAAACTGTCGCTTCTCGATCTCGCTAAGCTACCAAACTTCATGCGCGCGAGTTTCTTTCCTCTCCAATCTAATCGAGTGTCTGACACGAAATGGCGTCAATCTACTGTCGAATTCCGGCGACTTTATTCGCGATCGACCACTGGAAGGTGTGTGTCGCGAGCTCAAACAAAGGAGTCCTCTGTGAGCTCCGAACGAAACACGTTCCTCCGGTTCTACGTGAGTATAAAAGAGCTCTCTCGCCTAGCTGAGAGACCGGGAGAGAGTAGAAATTCCTTGACGACTCGTCGTGGCATTGAGACGCGAAAGATAAGTCGTCGGTGAGTCGAAGGAATTTCACGCCAAGAGGAAAACGGATATCGCCAATTCCGCGATAACGGGGTTCCAAATCGTGTCAAAGGAAGACGGTTCGTTTAAAAGATTACTGAAATCATGGAAGAGTAATTGAGCAAAGGTGTTTGTAATTGTTATTAAATTTTCAGAAGTTTTTTTTTTGAAGAGATAGACTTAACTAGTTATATACTATTAGTTTTACGAATGAATTAAATACATTTCCTGCTCTCATTTACGAGAACAGTATGACCATAAATGGACATTATACTGTGATGGGAAGAAGTGTATAATTTTTTTATGTCCGTAATCTCGTTCGATAATAATTGATACCGATTATCGGCGTTGATATCGCTGGAACCGCGCAAGGACGTAAAGAAAGCTGACTGCGATGTAATTGTAAAACGTTCGGCACACGTTTATTAGTAAACAGAGAATTCGACGCCCACCGAACAAATTGTTTTTTAAAGTGCTATACTCGAAACATTAAAGTGCATTTAAATAAAGCCTCTCGGCCCAAAGGTATTTATTTGAAACGATAAATGACTGAAGCTCGTATTTTCCGTCCCTTTATGGCAATTCAATTAATTCAATTAGAAGCAAACTTTAATAATAGCTTCTTTGCTGAATCGGTTCTACCTGCGTCACATAAATTAAGATTAAGAAGTATAATTAACGGTTACATTCCGAGATATCAACGCATTACGCTATTATGGTTCTTTTTATAAAACTAATAAAAATCTGTTTATTATAGCAACCAACCTGTCCTTCGTTTTAATTAGTGCGATGAAAAAAGAAATCGTTGAAGTAATACACGCTCTGTTCAATCGTTAGATCGTAAACAATATAAAGTCCATTAAATGTTGCTGGAAGTAGTACGGGGTAAAAAGTCAATCGCTATAATTAAGACACAGTCGATTGCGCAGAAAGTCAGGAGGCCCTGATGGTAGTAGTTAAAACCTCTCCAAGTTTCAGAATTTCCCTCGAGGGCAAGACGCGTAATTATTAATTATTCCTATATCAGCGAAAGAAATTTGCTAATAAAGTTTACGACTGAAAAATACACAGATTCAATGGTTTCTATATCTAAAGAAGCGTTGAAGGGTTAAGGATATAAATATTCGACTATTTCGTCATTGGACGACGAAAAAAAAAAAAAATTAAGATACCTCAATCTTTTAAACGTTGCCCATTTGTTACAAGATTTACCGAAATATATCAAACGGTGTGCCTATTCATAGCAGAAGGGGTAAAATGTCCACAGGCAGAATAAATCTTTCGAGCTCTAATAGTTAAATAGGCGAATGGTAAATTGGCCGGATTAAGACATCGTCGGTTGCGCAAAAAAAAAATCATTCGACCGACGATAATCGATCGAGGCGATGCACTTATATCGAGCTTATGGCGTTCGTCCAGGGCATTCTTGACTTCTTATGCAAGAGAATGCCGGCACGAGGAACACGGCAATTAAATCTCATTAGTTGAAGAAGCTCGAGTTGCAAATCGATGTCGTTCGGTTTGGCAATTGTCTCGGCCCGGTTCGAAGGCTACCTAAATTAATTAGCCGATGGAATCGACTCTCGAAGGTCGTAAAAGGCAATCAGGGGCGTAAAAAAAGCATCAAGGTATTTATGGGATATATTTTTTAAATCGATAAATGTTAGGGGAAGAGCTAGCGAATAATTATACAACGAGTCGCGTGTTACTTTAATCACGCAGAAATTAAAGTTCGAGCAAGCAGGGATGGGCATGATTCACTTGAGCAGAAATCTGATAAAGCAGGCGCTCGTTTCGATAAGTATCGATTATATTAAAAAGATGAATCATGATCGTGCACCGAGGAATCGGTACTTGTGTATTCAACAAATTAACGCTGATTAAAGTCGAAGAACAAACTGTGTACAAACAGTCTACACACCCAGCGTGCAATAGTAAATGTGTATTGCAACTGTAAACATTCGAGTTTGCAAATAGAATATTCTGCCACGGATATTCCCTGCCACGCAAATAATTTATCATCGATACGAAAAGACCACAAATTAATTCAACATCAATAAATCACCGAAATTTCTGTCCAATATTCCCAAATAAAAAATAATTACAAAAATGGACTTGAACAATTCGATTACCATCGTCCTCGATGGCACCGAACCCGATTACCGAACGATTCCCCAATTACTTTTAACCGTACGCGACAATCGAGTCGCCCATTTTCCCCGTTTAATCGTCGCTTAATCGACGAATAATTCCAGTTACATAAGACGCTAGACGAGTCTCGTTTTATTGGGACGATCATGAATTCGTAAGAGGAGGCAACGGTTCCAAGAAGCGACGACACGGTAGCCAAAGAAACGGCACGAGACGAATCGTTACCGAGAAGCGGTCTGTTAACCCGTTTGCCACCGCTCTCGAGCACGATTTGCGTCACCGTGTCGGAATAGAGGCGCGGAATGCGCACGGGGATTCGGTGTACCAAGGTGTTCGAAGAGGAACTCTGCTCTTTGACAAGTGGACGGGCGAAAAGAAGCTAGAACAACACTCGAATGTGGAGTCGCGGTTCGATGGCGCGATGACGAAATATGAAAGGAGTACGTAGACCGGCGTGTAATTTATGGGTGACAATGGCTGTGTACAGAATCATTGAATAAATAATAGACTCGAGGATATTCGAGGCTGCGAAGTGAATTATTGCTGGAGCAATTCGTTAACATAAAACGTTCCACTCGCGGAAAATTGTGTCGCTCGAATTTTCTACCCTGCACTTGCGATTAATTCACAGGTGCGCTGCTTTAGTTAAATAATCTATGTAGAACGCAAGTATTATAAAAAATTTGTTTTTAGAAAACGTCTGGTCGGTGGTGACGACCGATTTTGAATAATTTTCTGTACTCCAATACGAGTACTCTGTAATACGACACCACTTAGTTCCTTTCATCTTTCGGGTTCACGCCCTTTTTACTTTCACGAGCCTCGTAATAAAATGAATGAATGAACGAATGAATGAAACGCTGTAGAAGTGAAAGTGGGCGACTGAAAACATAGAAGTTTTGCTAAGCAATGCAATCGAGTTGTAAGTTTCTACAGGATCGATGATTGTACGCGATTCGAATTCTGAAGAGGCGAGGAAAAATGAGCAACTGTTTCGATCTCTATTATTTGAACTGCTCTGTGATCGACGGCGAAATCGGGCTAAGGAATACACCAACGAATCATCATATTCATATTAAATTTAAACCGGAATCGCAAGTCTGAATTTTCGATTAAATGGAAGTAATCCCCCAATGAAGGGTCGTACGCCTTAAAAGTCTGACCGAGGCGCCCCGAAATTTCTCACTTTGAACCCGAAACAATCGCCGGTACAATCGGTCCAGTAATCGTTTATTCTGTTCGCCATTCATTTCGCAAGAGTCGCCAGCAGCATTTTTCATTCACCTTCGTCCGAGAAAACCCAGGTAACCAAACCACCTGTCCGCTCTATCGCCGTTTTACTATTCCGATCGCAATCGTCGTGCACATGCTCGCAATAGAAGTCGTCGCAACTGTAAACAACGATTAGTCATCTGGCGAACTTAGAGAACCTGACCTCTTCGTTGCAAGGCATATATATATATGCAACGCTGTCTGTCTACGTGCACCGACAATCATGTGTTTAACATTGATTCCCAGACAGCGAGGGGAGGTTTGCGTATCACGCTGTTATAAGCGTGTGTACTCGTGTTTGACATCGCGTGTAGTTTTAGCACGATGATGTCACGCCGCTGTAACAACCCGTGACGCGTTGCTTTGATTGCCCGATAGATGTAACAGGCGCGAAGTCTCGTTTGTGACCCAAACGGTGACGCATACGCAGGAGTGACGTTCTGATTAGGCGACGGAATGTGCATGTGCACTGGAGTTACACAGAGGTTCTCACAGTAGATTAAGTCTTCTCTTGCAGCCTCCAGCGTTTATCGTGGTTGCTCGAATTTTTTTTTTTGCGCACCTGTTGGCGGCCCATCATATTTTTGAGTCGGTGCTGCGAGTTTCGGGGCTTGATTCTGGCTGCTCGAATTTTTTTTGGCGTTTGCAACGGGAGATTTTGATTTTTGTTGCTTTGGAGCCCGAGTTGGCTGTGCTAAATTATTTTAACATTACGAAGGAAGCCGTTCGACAATTTCGTCCACCTTTCTACCGTTAAAGAATTACGGAACATCTCGACAATAAACATCGTCGTTTCGAGGAAACGATGTACATAATTCGCTGCAACAACGAACGAACGACTCCAATTAAAGTCAGCTTCCGCAAAAAGAAGCAACAGAGACAAGTGGATTCGGTGAGTCACACGGCGGTGCGGCGCGCGGCCGAGCGGAGATTAATTTGCAAAATTTTGAATTCCCTTAACACCTACTCGAACAGAGTGTGATGTCACTCGACGCGTTCGCCGTCAACACTCATCGAGAAAATATGTGCAATTACGACGGCTCGCGTGCATATCGCTCTTTAATTATTTCCTCGCCACCTGACTTTCTCGTACGAATATGAATCGTCGCGAATGTTAGAGCGATCCGTTGTTAAAAGAGATCCAAGAAACGGGCGATTCATACGAACAATCGTAGTAGCATTGAAATATTGTCAATTTACCATCGAATATCTAAGACCTTCTTTCCAATTCACGAGAAATTAAATGACAATACTTACTGATTTAAGAAAAGCACCTCTGCCTTTGTACAATAGGCTGCTCTGAGACCTGCTGCTCCCATGCTTGTGCAGCATGTTCAGTCCCCTATCGACGCTCATTCATAAATCTCTTTTGACCCACTGACACGACAGGCAACGCCAGCCGGCTTGATAATCAATTGTTACACTGTTCTATGCTCGTGTACTTTCTGGCCCCGTCGATTTATTATAATCGTGTTTCTAATAAATCTTTGGAACGCCTTACGAAACCGAACATCTGTTCGAAAGGTCACGGATCGTCCGGTTTAATAATTCTCGGCCCAGATCTGTACGGAAAACCAGCGGCTATGAATTAATCGTAACGGTCGAATTTTCCTTCGGAATTCGGTGAGTCGGATCGGTCTTTCGCCGCGTTAATACTTCAAGCCTCCGGTCTGTACCGTCCGTAGGACGTTCAAAGTTGAGACTGCGTTATCAGCGAACTGTCGGGGAGCAGCGGACGAAAATAGAATGGCAGAGTCGCGAAACGGAAAGTATCCTTATTGAAGAAGCGAAAGATGGTCTCGGTGAATGAAAATTACGGGAGAAGATGAGACACTCGTGGCAGGACAATTGCAAACGGGTATATCGAAACGCTGCCTGCACTTTTCTGTGACACAACTATGCTCAAACGGTACAGCTGGTCAAACAAACGCCACGTTTTCCTTGACAAGGAATTCCAACCATCAGCGAAACTTCGAAACCACGAACAGAAAACGTCTCGATATTAATTCGCGATAGATATTTACGAACAAACCGCGAAATTGCTATACCAGAACGAAAGAAGAGAATGAATGTATTCGAATTTAAGAGCTTTCAATGGCGCATTCGATGTCTTACAAAGAATATACAAATCGGACCAGCAATTAACGATCGCCACTGATCGGCCACAAATCGACTAATTCGTCACGCGTACACGCGACACGAGGACCGGAGACGTTTCAAAGCGTTTTATCAGCGGGGCTTATCGAACGCGATAATATCTCGCCTCAAGAGGCACCGATAAGGAGCGGTCCGATTACTTTCGACATCGTCGGCCAATTTCGTCGGCTGGTGGCGCGTATCGATTCTCTCGCCAAGGAAATCGCGAGACCCTCGTTTCCGGTTGGGGAAGTCACGTATGGGGCACGCCATAGCACGGTCGTCTCGCGCGCCCGTTCACCTGTTAGGAATGCACGTGGCTTTCTTCTAGCCGGCGTCTCGACGGCCCTCTCCTCTTCGTTGCATTTCTATGCAGTCGATCATGCGGAAGTGACGAGGGCACGTTCGTTACGCAATGCTCGCGACAGTAATGCTGGCACGATCAATTAGTCTAAGTATACTATAGGCTGGCCTTAATGCTCCCGAAGAATTGCGCCCCGAACTTAAAGATCACAGGGGAGCAGCCTGGTTTATATATAAATTTAGGAAAGCAATAGTCGCGTCAGTCGGCTCGCAATAATTTTAGAAAACGTTCGCTTCTTCAACATTTCACTCGCCTCTACGTTTATGACGTACACCTGCCTCGTAACTTTGTCCACGTACAATCGTAACAGCATTACGCAATTTGCGATCTCGCTCGCGACAGCTTGACAAACGAAAGACCGATCCGAATCGGTGACAAGAGTCGCCCAAATCTTTCGCCTCCTCACCTCCGAAAAATGATCGTCCACAATACCGAATCCGTTCACTTCGATTGCACGCCTCGATTCCTATTAATCGGAATTACGATGCCGACGAAATGCGCAGACGAACACGCGAACTCGTTCGTTCACCGCGAACTGCAAGTCGACACGCTTCAACTGCGATCATCGAGAGGTGATCGAACCGATCGCTGCTATCCATTCACCCAGCACGGATCTCCTTGGATCGCTGTGCAGCAAACACTATTGGCGAGGAGAATCGATTCGACCGGCTTCGATCGCTCGCGACGCGAGACTACCGTCACGCTCGATCCCGAGCCACTACAAATACCCGTTATCATCGGTGACGGCGCGTTATCACAGTGCTGGCTACAGGTGGGGCGCATTACACGACTCTGCATCACTGTCATCGAGAGCAATGAGTGAATGAAAGGGCTATCTTGTTTGTACAAATGTAGCCGGCTTACTTTTCATTTTTTAAATCATTAAACATTTTATTGTTTGTCACTATATCTTATATATATTATATTTATATAGTGTTCTGCTGCTGCTTCCGACGTAGCTATCGTTTCGCAGCGTATTCGATCAATATTTTACACTCGCCGAGACAAGAAATTTCGTGCGCCCGGAAAATTACTGTATCAGGGGGAATGCGATTGGAAAAACGGAGCGGCAGAAAAATGATTATCCCTCGTACAACGGTGTTACAATAGCGAACATCGAGCGCTTCGTTTAACCCCTGGTGACCGGCGATATTTGGCCAGCACTGCGTTATCAGTCTGGCACGAGAGCAGACGATGGAGGTGGTTAGGATCAGCTGGCCACCACGAGCGTTCAGCTCGAACGACGGGAGAGGTTCGGACAGGTGGAGGGGACGTTTAATCATACGGCAATCACTTTCGAGGAACTGGTGATTCATCAATGGATTGGAAGGGGTCGGCGGTTTTGCAGAAAGATACTCCAAGGAGCTTGTTTCTTCCAGGAATTTTCCGCGTAGCCGCGCCCAGAACGCTTAAAATTTGGAAGAAGTGAAATGGCGAGGGGGAAGGCGAATGAAATTGGCTAAGAGCGAATCTTGCGTACAGAAAATCAGATGCGTGTCTTACTAGAATCGTAACACGCGATAGCGTCGTGAGCATATACTTTTGCGAACGATTCTTCTGCTGGACGTCTCCAATCTGGACAACCTCGAACTTTCTCGAGTCGGACCATCGATTACCTATCGTTTCACCTCGCCGCACGCGTACTGTACACGTCGTGCGCAATCTGCGAGGTCCGCATCCGTTCGAGAAATACACGGACGCCGGATAATCGGTTTCGTTCGAACGCTCGGCCATTCAGCAAAGTGAACTCGTCGAGTTGGAGGGACGAGGTACAACTCGGCGGTCCATTCATTGAGCGGTGACGTAATCACCGAGCGAGTACTATCAGCATGAATTGAACGGGCAGAGCGCAAGAAGGGATGCACGATGCGCGATGTTCGCGGCGTGGAATCTAATTGACATCTTTACCGCGAAACTCGGGGGTCAAAGTTATTTATAAAGCCACCGCACGATCTCCACTTCTCGTTAGAAGTCGCTCTTTGAGGGCAGCTTTCGCGAAAACGGTGACGTCTGACAGGTCGGACGTAATCTGAATATGTATTCTTGTGTTGATGGTTCGCGAAATATATATATGTGTTTAGAAATATAGGAACTAGCGACGGCGATAATGTTGCTATTAATAAATAGTTTTAATGAACTTTTAATAAGACTGTTTGATTAATAATAATAATAATAATAATAATAATAATAATAATAATAATAGTAATAGTGGTGGAAACTGTTATAATATTATTATTATTATTATACTGTGGACCAGTCAATAAATTTATTATATTGGAAATATAGATTCACTTTTGATAAGACAGTAAATGATTAGTAGGATCACCTGAACGTTTATTGGGGTAAATCATTTGCACTGTACTTTCCCAAGGCGGTTCATTCGCATTTTTCTGCCGAGCTTGAGTTGCACGAGTTTGGCAGCATCGAAATTTGACCTAGTTCCTCGAGACGGACGAACCCTCCGAGGAAATCCCGGCGAAAACCCTGAACTTGGACTCGAGAAGGACGATTAGGTGTCGCGGGTGACTCACTTTCGAGTGAACGATGTCGCGACTCCGAGCTGGGAGCTCCAATCGCCACTTAACCCGTTTCTGCATACATCTGTATCGTCATTCGACCAACTCCACTAACAGTGAAATAAACGATCGAGCATTAAACCGTCGTAAATTCGTACCTGCTCGTAGTTAAACTCAACGATATCAAAAAATTCAACGAAGAAACAAAAATCTTCCTTCTATCTTCTCGCCCTCAAATAAAACCGCCCCGCAAAATAAATAGAATTCATCGAGGTGCATCGTCAGTTAAAAACTATATATTTATGTATCGATCATCCTCGGTCCCGTCACTGACCCGAGCCTTAGAATTCGTTTAAAGAACCCCCTATTCAACCTGTCCCATTAATTTGAATTAAACAAATTCAGTTGTAATAGGCGTAACAGGCCTTCCTTGAAACTTCGCAAGTTCGGACGAAGAGCGTGTCGTTTGTCAAGTGGACCGCAAGAAAGGCTATTACAATGAGCGAAAACGCGCGGCTCTGATCGTGCGTGTTACGCGTAATGACGTCGTAAATAACGCGGACGAGCGAGCGAAGATTAAAAGGCTTAAGATTAGAATATGCTCGGGTTCGATTGGGTCGAATGTTTCGCATAGCGGCTGGTACGTCGAACCTTGCCAGCCGTTCCAAAGATCGCGGTCTTCCTCTATTAGGATGCCAGGCATACCTCGGAACGCTCTATAAGAGGATCCGCTTCTTTTTCCCGGCTTATTGGCCACGATATGCCGGAGGAATTTCTGCGTTCACTCGGCGATGTCGTTTATTTTTTAATGATAGATTATATCGCTGCCAAAGGTAGAGGAATGTTTAGCGCGGTGAACTGATTTTAGTACGAGGCGAAACGTTCCTGCTTTCGGCGTTCGAACGTTGGAAACCAAAACTATTCTGTTTTTTTATTTTAAGTCTCGAAAGATTTATTTGAGAAAGGAATATTGCAATAACGTATGGTAGACGGGAAAATTCGCGGTTCAAGGAACAAGGTTGGCACTGTACCCGTAATTGCTTATTAATTTAAGCGTTAACAAAACCCGTGCATCGCCGTTCAACCGCAACTACATGACCATCGCGTCTACAAAAATTGCTTTGCAGAAAGGGGATGCATTTAGCGCGCAGGATTTTAATTATCTACTAGATGCACAGTTGCGATCATCGGGGGGCCACTCGAACGATCAAATTAAACAGCACACGGGTAATCGCGGGCTTCGAGAGAACGAATCTACATGTTTCTCCTAGGTGCACGTTGCCCTCGTCGCGTCTAAATCGAGATGCACTTCAATCGGGCAGCCCCTACAACTATACTTAAACTTCGCGCACTCAACGCAGCCCCGGAGCCACCGCTGTTCGTATCCAGACTAATTGGGTTCCACTCAATTACGGAAATCCGGCGAAGGTGCCAACGTTCCGCGCACTCTCGTTTCAATGTTTGTCGATTGTTCAAGACAGACACGCGACGCGTAATTAAAATTAATTACAAAGAAATTCATTTTTTTAGGCGAACCGAGGAACAAAAATTCTCTACTTCTCAGAGTTTCGAGACGCTGAACAAGTTACATATGTTATTAGCACGAACGTAAAGAACGTCTACGAAAATATTGTATCACGATGTTATCTGCTCCGGCAAAGTTCTCGTTATCTGTTCTTTTCTGACAAAAGCTATTATTAACATTCGCGGTTATCAGACGTTTCTCGGAGGCCTCAACGATGTCCAAGGGGGGAAAATACGAAATACATCTATCCACTCTCGTCTCTAACGAGTTTAGAAAGCTGCGCGCAAATGAAATTCGTCGAGACGGTGCACATCGGATTAGAAAGTTCGTGACGCATCGTGGTTGCACGAAACCGGAAGAAGGATAGCGAATATCACGGGAATATAGGCGTTCCTTCCGGAATGAACGACTGTTAGAAACTGTTCCCCCGATTCTATCTGCCCCAAACGATCCCCCGAGCAGCTTCACCTTTCAGACATTTTATAATAATTTTGTTCATTTTCATTTTAATTCAACCGCGATTCGCAAGATTCTCCGCAAATAAGTAATATAAAAGAACTGTCCTCTCTGAAAATTCTTTTAAGCCTCCACACCTGACGATTACTTATTTGCCCATTTTTACCTGGACTCACGTTCTGAAATTTCTCGAACGTGTCTCGATTCTCGCCACGATCGTCATCGGCGAAACAAGCACCGGTATCGTACACGTCCCTGTAAGTACGTGAATTCTTTCTCACGACATAACGAGAGAGTGGCCGACTTATGATTCACGCCTTTTATCGAGCCACTTAAGACGCGTGGTTTTCTCCGGGCTACGATAAGAAACGGCGAAACAGTTTTATCGTTCTTCTCTATTTACGACGACATTCGCGGAAACCGATCGTTCGTCTTCCGTTGCAGACTTCCTCGATAGTTGTCAAACATACCGGTGACTTAACGCACAGGATTGCTATGTTCGTTTCGAGCGTTTTTGGAGCGCATGTTACCATCTGCGAATTTTTCACTGCATAATATTTAGGTACTTGCGTGCGCCTGTATGGAGATTGATTTCAGTCAAATTCCAGACACGTGGATGTGCGGTTCTAATTTTGAAAGACTTGGTGAGTGGGGACAATTGATTATTGAATCTAGTTAATTATGGAAGACACTCGCAAGATGGCTTATAATTATAATTATTTCTAAATTATTCTTCAATCGCAGGACTTTTTCCGATCCATCTAAAAATTTATCCAGCAGAACGGAAGATGAGTCTCGCGCATAGGGATGACTTTTTCACGGTGGGCTCAGGTGATTCGCCGTGGAATCCGGATCGATGAGTCACAAAGTGCGCGTGGCCGTTGGAGATGCGTTTCCAAGCGACAGATCCGTGGAGGATCAGTGATTCACCTTCGTCGGTGGTCTTATCGTCGGCTTTGAAAATTCGTTACGCGATCGTACCTGTAACAGCCATTGGTCTCGCCCGTAGAAAACTCGGCCACGAGATAGGGAAAACGTATTATCGACTCGCGGGAAAAGTCGATGGCATTAGTCAGCGTGAAACAGATAAGAGCGAACGCTGTTCAGCGAATCTTGGAAGCCTATTAATCCTCTCATTAATGGGATGGTGACATCTTAAATGATGTATTAATAGACACTGCAATTATAATGATTCGTTAAATATCGTGTAATATTATGCCACGAAATTTATTCGGCAACGTCTACGTCGCAAAAACGGTAATAAAATATATCGCAAAATTTATATCTCGCCTCAAAAAGAAAAATGGCGACAAAAATAAAATATACTCTATAATTATATCAATCTAATAAAAACAAGAAACTATACGTTCGCGACTCGATATTCCACGGATCAGAGAATCGATTTCAGAAACCAATGCGGCACCCCTCCCGAACACTTTTACTTCCTTATACACTGTGCACGAAATGAGTTTGCGAGGCACCACGCAGCATTTCAAATTCGACGCTTATATTTTTCCGCGTTAAGTCCAGCCACGAGAGAGCACCGCATGAACGAGCCAGCCGGATGAATGGACGGGCCGTGAATCATTCGTGGAGGAAGTTCAAGGTCGTACGTTACGATACAACGATGCCACGTGCTTGTGTGTGTATGCGTGTTATCAAGAACGCGTAACGTGCACGCACGTACTTGCAATCGTCTACCCTCGTTAACGATCGTTCTCACCTTCGACGAGGTCGACGACCCGCTTACGCGATCTAACTCGACGAGGATCTACCCCTAAATTTTCAACAATTCGCTCGGAAGAAATACGGTGCTTAAGTGTAACGCGGTTTTAATAGCTACATGGAATAACAGAGAAATTTTATATTTCTGCAACATACTGGAGATCGCAAACAAACGAATTTCCAAATAAATTAATTATTCCACTTAATTGCGCTAACATCTAGCGAGCCTCTTGTTAAATATCATAATAGATCTACGAATTCGATTCACTTTTCGCCACGAAAGTTTAGAATTTTCAGAATCTTTGATGCAGTCCCCTGGACATAGTGTTTCGCGCCGATCGATCCGGACATCGAGGTGCCGCGCGATAGAAGGGGTTAAAAAGAAGAAGGAAGAAATTCGGTTGAGTCACTCCTGTCGGTCTTTGCATGGAAATGCTAAGAGTACGGGGACTGCACACGAGTTCCCATACCGGGCACGGGCCCCTTGGCGAATGCCGATGACTCACGAAGGAATTCCAGACGTGCACACGGGAGAAGCCCCCTTTCCTTTTTCTCACCTCTGGGTCAGTAGACATTGCACGCCACTTGGCTTCGTTGCTGCATCGAGCTCACCGATTTCTGGACGACACCGTGGCCGAACGACGGTGACCGGCTCGGACGCGTTCGTCAACGGTGAATGCTTCGGAGGGTCGATTTTTTCGGCCATTTATGGGAACAGAGATATTTCTGGTTGGCCGCGATATTGGAAAGAGATAAGATTATCGGCGGACCGAGACACTTGGGTCGTTTGGAGAATATTTTGAGAGAGACAAATTTCGAGCGTCGAAGAAGAACGTTGTGGAGGTATTCGGTGAGAATATATTGAGATACAGTAAGACGTAATGGAGGAGAGATCACGGAGTCTGTTCATTTTAAAAGATAGGAATATTGGGTGCACAATCATTTTAGAGCCTCATACAATTACATGGTCCATAAATACGAAGAACGAGGAAAAAGTTAAACATTGACAAATTGGTGGGGCGTAGAAGAAATCTCACGGTCTGTAACTTTGTGAACACAATTTCAACAGGTACCACTATTGATCAAGGTACAACAAAAAAATTGATTTAAATAATTCGGTAAACCAGGCTCCCCCTTAAGAACCCATAAAACTTGCGCACAATCAGCCGTGTCGCGTCCTCAGATCCAAACGAAACACTCGAAGGCCCTCCAAGGGGGACAAAATATTCAAATCTCAAACGTACCCGAACTATTCCCAAAATCCCAAACGCCTAGGCAGCCCCCATGATCGTAAATCTTTATTCCACCACCGGCACCGTTCAAATTATTACCCCGGTGCGTTCACCCTGAATTCCAGTTTTCCTTCCAAGTGCACGTCTATTTCGGTCCCCTCTCTGGACGAACAGGCGTACGCCCCGGACGAGTTTCGCGACGAGTATAACACGTGAGTCACCTGTAGGCTCGCGAGCCCCGTGAAAGTCGAATGCTCATCCCGTGGCGATTGTTGGAACATCGCGACAGGATTGACGATCGGGGCACCGTTACGACGACCAGACAACGCGGCACGAAGGAGAGGCCACCGCGGAATTCTCTGTGAACCTCCGTTTCGTGGCCATCCGAGAATTCCGAACGTTCTCGCCGCGAACGTAGGCTGATTTCGATTTCTGAATCGAACGAAAAATCTGCTGGAAAAAGTTAAAAGATCACTCGATCTTTCGCGCACGCTTCCTCAGTGTCAACTCCGTTTCTCGAAAGACTATTTTCGCCGTGGAAGAGGTGACGAAGGGTGCCTACCTGGCTCGCGTGCCTCCTTCGCGACGATTCGAATTCTGGACGGAAACGCAGCGAGAAAATAAGGACTTACCTGAAACAGACAAGAGGAGAACGTTTAGGTACGATTTAAACGGTCCGAAAATTACAATAATAATGAAGCGGAAGTTTCGATAGCTACAATGGGGTGTTCGAAAATTGGTCGCTGGCTATTCTGCTCGCGACGGTAAAATCGAATACAAAGCGGCCTGCTTGAAATCAATGGAAAACGTTCGTTTCCAAGAGAATCGAGTGCACGCGTGTGACATCTTCAAAATAAACCGGGCGTACAGAATGCACGAGCACGCCAAATCATTGCGCCTTCCGGAACAGCCAAGGAGAAGCAACGATCTTGAAAATAAATCTTCAAGAAAGTGCACGTACGGCCCATCAACAGAAAAAGCAGAAGCATCCGAAAAATGCTTGCCGCTTCACAGAAGTCCCTTTTAAAGCCATTTTAAAGGAAAAAGATCGTCGACGGTCGTAAAGCGAACGCTTCACGCTTCTTCCTGAAAGTCTCGAGACAATGGTCCTCCGTCGAACAAGAACGGTGACGCAAAATCGATGAGTAAAACGGTGGACAAGAGGAGAACAGAAATGGTGACGAAGACGATAGGACAGGGTGCGCGTGGGTGTCGTTAATCAGCAACGGCGCCACTCGAGCGGATTATCAACCTGTGTGTGTCCAGCGGCTAGAGCAGAAGGGAAATACAGAAACGACAGTGGATGGGACGAAAGAGGGAGATCTTTAAACTGCGATGCAAATGACCTTTGTACTCGAGGGAGGGTCGTCGTAATGTGATACACAGTCGACTGGGAAATTGCTGAACCAATTAGCCGGCAAGCTGTCCAGCGGGAAACACCGTGTAGTCTATGGGAAACATGGACTTCTCGTTACTTAGGAATGGATATCTCATTTGTTTCGTTTATCTTTATTGAATTATCCGCGATGGTCTGTCGGAGTTTCGCTCGCGCGTATCGCGACTTAAAAAATTCGCAATAAGGGATGTTTTCGCACTGAAGGAAGAAAAAACGTTTTCCGACAATTCTACCAGGATTATCGTTAGAAACCAACGGAGTTTTAAAAAGGACTCGGCATTCTTCTTCCCTCGCCCTCCTGGCCGATCGTTAAAAACATTTCCATTAGAATTTAGGTCGAGCGTCGCGTTGCCCCTGCCTTGTCCCATAAACGCAAAGCGCATTGTAATATCGGCTGCAAAAACGGTAGCAAGAAGTCGCGTGCATCTCGATCAACGTGGCGTCGTAATTGCGGACAGAAATAGATGGAAATAATCGTGGAAACGATTCGCAGGAAAGGACGTGGACGCGTTTTTTTTTCTTCCTTTTGCCGTTCACGCATACGGCTTTTCTGTCGGCGCCTTTCCGAGCGAACGTTCCTGCCGAGGCACGAGAATTTATGGAGGAAATCTCTAATTGACCGGCTCGTAAGCCGTTACGAAACGCAACGTGTTCCCGTGGCCAATTGTTCCACGTCGTAAAAACGTTCGTTCCCGTGCTTTCATGTGTTAACAAAGACCGTCCAGTAGCATCGGTTATTCTTCTTCGACCTCGCCAAAATTTATCGGGAACGCTGCTCTTTTATCCCTATTTCGCTTCGAGGAGAATAGTTGACCGTTCCATTTTGCGAGATGATTTAAATTTAAAAGAAAGATTATTAGATACCGAATGCCCGCTACTGTCTACGTATAATGAAAAATAGATGCGAATAATTGGTCGACTATTCGTAGATTTAATCTTAGCAAGGTGCAACAGCTTTTTTTTAAATTTTCAACAAATTGCCAACAGTTGATTATTATATATAAAAATTATATATAAAAATATATAAAAGAACTCGCTCGGTGCTCGGGTAAAAGATTCCACGCTGGTTAACGATTAAAACGGCGAGGCGATTTATGAATATTCACATTCATGCATGTTAACTCACATTTGATAAGTCGGGAAAAAACATGATTACCAGCGTTACATAAAATTCGCGAAAAACATCATTTAGATGCCAAATGAAAACAAATAGGAGAAGAAGTGGTAAGAAAATATAATAAAAATAGTAATGCAACGATGTCGACGGTATGAAAAAACTGATTAATCAGTGATCGGTGTGATGCTAATTAACCGGTTAACGAGCGGATACGACACTGTCTTTACAAAGTAAGATGCGAGTGCCTTGATAAACGGTCCATCCATTGACGAAGGACGAGAACGTTAATCGCGCTTTTCTGTACTAATTGCTGGTAAATGAGACAGTTCTGCGGTACGCAACTTTTAAACGATTGGTGTAAGAACGTTTATGTCCCCATTAGCTCCTTTGAGTGCTTCTTAAAGAAACTGTTTAGTAAGTTTAATTTCCCATTAATTGAACGCGCACGAGATACTCGGCGAAAGAAACGATATTTAATTGGAGTAACTCGAGTGCATTCGCGAATCTGAATTCTTCTAAAAGAAGTTTCATCGTGTATCATTTCATCCCTAAACAGGGAAAAGAAACTTTCGATACATCTATAAATCTAAGGTTCTTCCTCGAGTAAGTCTTCGATGTACATTTAATCCGCGTGCAATAAATTTTCCCACATTGTCCCCCCGCTCTTCGAGCAGCAAGAAAATGAAATGTTCTAGTGCCATTCCCTCGGGGGATCGTCTTCTGTATTTTTCAGTCCCGTCCAGGAACGTATCATCTTGGCGAATAATCGCTGGGGTGTCGTCCGGCGCACGTGCACCACCTTCCGACACCATAATCTTGCCTATTGTCTGACGAACGTGTAATCTCAGCGGCGCGGCGTCGACGCGTCAACGCCGTGACATTTTCGCTTCTGCTTACGCGGCCAAAGGCACGCCGCGGATCTGCGTGACATTTCTGTGACAACAGAAATACGATTCTCCGCAGGGGGACAGGGCGAGATATTCTAAGCCGAAGAGGAAACCGGTCGTCCGTGCTCCGACGTCGTCGCGCGTCTCGACGTTCGGCGCAGAGAAATAGATGTCCCAGGCGGAAATTAAAAGTTGCAGCGATCGGAACGAGGTGTTTCGTCGGTCCGTGATATTCTTGGAGCGATAAGGGTTGATTGTCCCTCGAATTCGTCGAGATTCGGGTAAAGTTGAAAGAGGCAGACGCCTCATCACGCGGCTGAAATATTCCGCGGTGCAACGACAGATTCCACCACGCGCACGTAACCCTTCCCACAATTGCATAACCCTATCGCCTCAGCCACCCCCGTCCCATGAGAAATCTAACCGCACTGGATTCTCCCAGTCACGTAACTAAATCGAATGTACTATTTATAATACTTCCAACGCTCGTTTACCATTCCAATCGACCGCAAATCTTCCTCGTCTCGGAATTGCAAAATACGCGTGCACGCTTCCCGGAATGCGCAGCGACGTCTCCGCGGTACTTTACGTAATCGTTCCGCCGTCGAACCAAAACGACAAATCGAAATCCAACGGACGTCTGGCTTTCGCGATTCCACGCACGCTTTCGAGACACCCTTCAAAGCGGTTCAATGGGATCACCGGCCGCGTAAATAATTCTTTCGTTTCAGCCGGCTGTCCCATTCGTCCGCGAGGGTGTTTCTTCTGCTCGTGTGTAATTGCTGTTGCGCTGCTTCTCTTTAAAGAGAAAGAGAGACCAAGGGAGAGAAAAGAAAGGCCGTCACTCGACGTACAGATTAAACGCATCCGGTTCACGCGTAGCTTTTGTGAAATCGTCTCGACGCGAACGGCGTTCCGCGAATTCCTTCAGAATTGTTCAAGGGGTGTTCGAGCATCGTCCTGGTCCTTCCGGGCGTTCGACGCCAAACGGAAGTGACGACTCTATCGACACTCGAACCCTGCGAGAATTTCCTCGCTGTACACGTAGATGTGTTACGTGCGCCATGCGTCATTAAGGAAACGAAAATTGAATGGCGTTACGTAGCTTGTACTCCATATTAGTCTTTGGTTTGGTTCGCGTAACCCTTTCCTTCGGAATTTCGGTCGCGCTTTCTTTATTCGCAGGGCAAGGGTACACGGTTCGGGGCGGTCGATGAAAATTGCCAATCGCAATTACTTCAATTTTCTTTCGTAACGCTTCGAGATTTCCCCCAAAATGAACGACTCTTGCCATTCAAGAAATTCGTCAAAATTCCGAAGGAAACAGCCGACGAACCGAGTCGATCTCCCAACTCTCGGCGAATTAGTAGCAGTTACGGTTAACAAGCGACGCCTGTCGCCTGATTGTCTCAACGAGGCGCCTCCTTCTCCATTTTTCTCCCCCGTGAGCACCTCGAATGCCAGCGGGCGAAGAAACGGACGGCGGAACGGAAAAAAGAAAACCGGCGACGATACGCAAACGGAGCGGCAGAATTCGCGGTGGCATAAGAAAGACGGATAGAGAAAGGGATCGGAGAGAGGAAGGAGAGGGCGAGCCGCCCACAGAGAGCGGATGCCGGGTCGACGGGGTCACCTCTCCAGCAAAATGAATCTTTTATGCCCCTCTTTTACGCTGTACTCGAGCGCAAGCTTCTCTCCCTTTCTCTCCCCGGCTCGTTTCGAGAGTGGACCAGACGGCGAACGATGAAGAACTCGCGAGTTCTTCCATTCCGTGCGAGAATGCGCGAGAAGACTCGATTTGGGGATTAGATTCCGGGTGTGCGACGCGAATTTAATTACAAAGTGAATATCCACGCAACAAAGTCGATATACATGTAGACAAATATGAAATTTAATATTTCTTTTAATTTAAAGCAGTACATTTTGGTGTCGTTTCAGCAGAACGGTAATAACGTCTGGGATAACTGGCGTTTCATCGAAGTCCGCTCTATTTCGATGCAACTTTTGACGCGGGCAAAAGTGAAAGCCTTCGGCCGCGGTGGAAAGTAAAACGTGAAAGGCAGGCGTCTTCCTTTTAGTAAGGGGGCATTGATATTAATGCCGCTTTAACGATCGCGAAGCGTGCATTTAACGGACGCGATCGTCGCGTGCCCCGGGCCACCCTGTCGTTCAATTTAACGACGGCACCGTCGGTTTTCGATTCCCGTCACTTACGGGGCAACATCGCGCGCCTACAGTAACGAAATTACGCTAGTGTCCGATGATGATTTCCCCCGAATGTATCCAGAGGCTGGCGATTAAAATAGCAACAGATAAGAGAATCAACGGGCATGCGCGAATCGGCAAGTAAATCGTACGCGATTTCGTTAATTCCTTCCAAACGATTCTAGCGATAAAAATGGCATTCGGTTGAAGTCTATATCGCCGAGGAATATTTTTATCCACCCCTGCTACGTTCGCCAGACATTCTTCCGCAACCGCTTCTGCGCTCCCGCGGAAGTGAAATATTCGACCCTCGCGTGGTTTCGCATCGCCACCCCGAACGTTATTAGTCGTCGCAACTAAAGACAAATTATCGCGAATCCGCCAACGATCCTGCCCGACACCCACGAATAAAAATGGCCCCGCGAACCAAGAGACACTAACGAGCAGCAAAACGGGAATATCGCGTGCGCATACCGACGTTTCCCTGCCGTGCGGGAAACACGGCGATACTAAATTTAACGAGACCTGAATTCGCCGCGTTTAAAACGGGACAACGTCGAATGCAGCGGCCAGCGTATCTCGTCGACGTCAGAAAAATTTGGACGTCCCCTCGACACGTGTTCCGCCAGACCGGAGTTGCTGTCTTCTCCGCCGCGTCAACGACAACGCCGCGTCTATTCTATTCGACGGGCCATCGTTTTCACCTGCGTCGCCGTTCGTCGGAAGAATCCAATAGCGAATGGATCACCGTGGAATCGTCTAACCCCGAGACGAACGTTTGAAAGAAATTCCGCCCGGTTTCGAGTTACGCGAGCCATCGGGAGTTCGAACGGCTGGTATCGTCGAAGAAGATTACCAGACGCGGCCGTTTGAAGTTGAAATAGCTTGGCGATCGGCCAGAAGAAGAGGAAAAAGAAATATCGGCTGGACTGATTGTTTCGTGCGCGGCCGTTTTTCGACGTGGCACGGTCACGTTCATGGTCGTCAGCGACGAACGGACGAGACCCGAGTGTACTCGTCAATTTGTACAGCGAGAATATTTGACGTTACTTTTTTTTCGTGATTTATTGCACGCGTTTGTGATCTTTTAAAGAGTGGCGAGTGGTTACGCGCTTCCGAAGACTCCGGTAGGTTTGTGTATTTTGGACGCCGAGCGTGCGGGCGATTTACGGCGTTTGGCTGAGCTTTGCGACGCGGATATCGGAGCGACGAGTACTTACTTTTTAATTGCAATTATATTTATGCGGGAAATTTTGATTATCCGTGAATCACCGGTTGAAGGAAGTGTCGCGATTCTGATTGCGACGATCGTGTGGTTGGTAATTTCGTACGGAGAAATATCGTTGTGAAAAAGAACCACACGATAGTCTGGCCGAGCTTATTTTAAAGGGTCAGCGATTGAATTTTTCTCAACGAACCCTGTACATCGGAGAACGGAGTGGAAAACTATTTCGGATATACACACTTCAATGAAATATTGGAATAGCTACGAGCGAAGAGTTTAACTTGCGGTACTATGTGTTTTCACGAGGAACACGTAACACAGTTTAAACTATACTGTCACGTTGGTATGCCATTAACGCAGCAACTTCTGCTACGATCTTTCATTGGTTTTAGCTTGGGAGATTCCTCACGTAGTTGCTACGTGTTCCTTATTGTCTACGTCTAGCGATATTTGTTATGCTATCGCGCTGCTACGATTTCGATATAATGTTACCTCCAAGTGTGCGCGAATTTAATCTACGCCAAGTTTCGCGCCGCGCTACGTATTCCTTTCACACCGTGATTCGAACAGATTCGGTACAAAGTTCTGCTGCAATTGTTTCTTTCATTATTTCTCGTTGCACTAAAACTCGTTGTTGCGAAACGAAGAATTTGTCCAAGTCTTCCTCCGCGATATTTCCGTCCTACTAGAACCACGTGGTTCTTCCCGATCTACCGCCAACAGAATTCAAACAGAACTGCAATGAAATATCATTCCTGTGACCCATTTCGGCCTTTTCGTGGCTGTTCAAGAATCAATCGCACATACGTACGCAGAGTTACAATTTTACCGTACATGCGCGATATATTCTGACGCGCGTTCGCGTTCATCGAACCTGAAAGGATCTTAACCCATTGCATTCTTATTTCGAGAGACATTTGACGTAGCATCTGACGTAGCGACGCGTATTATCACAAGATCCACCTCTACCTTCTACCCGGCGCGCTATTTCCACTGCCCAACTTCGGATAGCCTCTGACGTATCGTTACGTCCGCCACTGACCAAAGCAGAAAATCGACACGCGCATATTTCCTTCTGCGAAACTTTGCGTCCCTACCAAAGCAGCGGTGCTATATTTATCGATCGTTATCCGCCGCGCAGAACCATTCGTATGCAAAAACGGAGCAGAGAGTCGAACGTTGCCGGTAATTATGAATGCCGAGAAGGTTCCCGATAAGAGTGTACGAATCGTAGAGACGCGCACGCGGGGACAAAAAATTCTACAAACGTATTTTCCCTCCGTCGAAACGTTCTCCGTAATAACGCTTCCTGTCCCCCGAGAGGAAACGGAAGCGCCCTTCCAGGATTCAATGTCCCACCGGACGAGAAGCTGCATTTCAATGTATCTAATTAAGAGTCTGTTACTTGCGGGTCGTACGGTAAGTCGCGAAGCTCGGTCACCTTTGATGCGACGATTGTACGCGTCGTTACGTTTACGTTTATGTCGCGCCTACGCCGTGCTGATAAGCGTTGGCGAAAACAAAGATTTTGCTTCGATTTATTTCAAGAACGAGCAGCTTTTTACCAAGCAACGGCGCTGGCAGAATCACGCGCGAGGAGCAACAGGTAAAACCGTTACCTACTCCAAAGAGCTTGGGGATCAGGGATCTCGATCGTAAAATCGGGGAAATACCCGTGGAAACGGTACACCGAGCACTAACTCCATTCGGGGGAAATTGACGATCGAACCCGAGCTGTAAATGGAGCGGCATTGCTTCGGGCCGATTAGCAAACGGTGCAGCTGTTGCAATATTTGTACTTGAGCGTTGTCGAGTATTGTTTGAGATATTCGGGGGCTGCGATCTTACCTTGGTATGAAGGCCCGAGAAGAAAGTGCGTCGCGGCGCGGAATACGACGACATGTTGATCTTATTGACGACCATTGTCATGGCAGTGGCCAAAGCGTGCTCTTCGTTCGATCGATTTCTATCGTTATCTCCGCTTTCAATTGACACGCGACACCTCGTTCAGTGTCAGTGTCCACGTTCTCTCACTCATCCGAACAGTTCACGCGGCCGTGTTTGTATACCGATAATACATTCGATCAATAAATTTCACTGTCCCTTTCTCTCACACATTGTCCGCGATCCCGACAATTAATTATGCCCACGGTCTTCCATTAAACGAAATCTCCGATGTCTCGAGAGAAATTCGGAAAATTCACAGAGACGCCGATACAGTGTTAAGAATAACTACTATCTTTACTCGAACGACAGAAACGATATTTATAATGTTAAGATGTACCACAGTGGCAGAAATATTGCAATGTTTCTCACGAGGTAAGGGTGGAACGAAACAAACGGAAACACCATCGATCAAGGTACGCGCGACACTGAGGATTGCGCGCGGCGTAGATTCTTATATACACTCCCCACCACCAGGCGTCTCAGCCAATCGAAACGAGTCGCCTTAGCGCGGCGGCTCGGCGCGCAGATATGAAAAGTGGCGGCGTATCTGATCGAGCAAAAGCTTCGCCGTAACCTTCGAACTTAGAGGGCCGTGTCTAGCGCGATGCAAAGCGTCCACAAGAAGGGATAGAATGGCAATCATTGGAGGCAGTTCGCTTTAAACGATACGAAACGTGCAGTGGTAGGGTAGGAAGGCTGGATATCCGCGAATGACGAGTTCGATCGAGCAGAGAACTGCCTTTGTGGATCTAAACGTGTTGCAGGTTTCAATTATGCTATATTTTTTTTTTATCAGACCGTCGCCATTGCTGATCTAGCCGGGAGGAAATCTGTCAGCACTGGTAACTCGTTCGATTTGGTGCTATCTGCTTTGAAAATTGTTGCGTAATCTGGCGCACGGTACTGTATGCAGATAGGTATACTTTGAAATATATTTTCGGATACGTATTTAGTCTTAATTTGTAACAGTGTTTTCTTTTTCGGATTTCGTATGATAGTAACTTGAATTGATCTATAGCATTGGCTCGTTGTAAAAACTGTGATAAAATGGACTTTAAACAGAGGTTCAATGTGCCATTTTTAATACCCTGCAGACTGCACTAGCATCGGCGTGATTTTCGACACGGCGAACCGATCTTAAAATATTTATTAATATCATTACCAACGAAGAGCAACGAGAGGGGCAATATTTCTGCGCAAGCGGAAGCCTTGGAGCGGAGAAAAAGAAACGCGATCGTCATTGGAAAGCTGCGGGGTTCAATTACAAAAATTTACATGAAAACTGTCGGGTTCGTCAGCGAACAGAAGGGCAGGAAAAAAAAAAAGAAGCTTCGCCCATGAATATTTCCATCTCGTTGCGAATCACGTAATGGATAGACGCACGTCACACGGCAGAGTATGTAGAACCGTCACCTTGCCAACAGCGATTCTGGCCGTTGATTCTCCTCGACGATTAACCGAGACTTCCACTTTTACAGGCGAGGCCTATAATCTTCTGTAACAACTTGCGCGTACGGTATGCAATCAAATTCCATCGCATGGGAAACTAGAGGAACACTCTATATTCCCAAACGTATCTATATTAAACGCGGAACTTCACAGCTGCCCGCACTTCCATCGAATTTCAATCGATAGAAGAAACTATAATTCGTTTGATTACGATTGTCCGAACATATACGAACGTACTTTATGAAAATAAATGCTCGCCGAGTAGAAGAAGCTCTTGAATATTATTTAACCGTACGAGTTTGGTGTTAATAGCGTTTCAGCAAGGCAGTAGAAATTCCTCGCTGGGGACGCTCGGAATCTGAATGATTCTGTTGACGCCTCTGTCAAGTTTTTGTATGCGAAAGAAACAGTTTCCCGACTTTCGACGAACCCTTCGCTTACGTCAAGGCAAGGGCGCCATTCGAACGGAAAATCCGGACTTCCAAGAAAGTGACGTTGGCAAGGAGCAGCTGTTCCAACTTAGAGGCGCAACGGTTGTATACTTAAAGGGGTCAAGGATCGATTGCGACGAGAACCACGTCGGTCGCCGTCCCGATAAGGTCGAATTTCGGTAAAAAAAAAAATGAAAAAAAAATGGGAGAATAAAACGGAAAGCACTTGATCGGTGTGATTAAAAGTTCGCAAACTGTGTACCGGCGGGTTAATAATGCATTTCGTTAAGTGCATCACCTGTTAATTAAGATGAGAATGTTCCCTGTTTCAAAAGACGCGAGATAATTGCATTACAATTGGATAACTGTACTCACTTTTCAATCAAATATTTTGCTGCATTGGGAAACTTAACCGTGGATTATTCAATTACAGTACACACGGCTTTCGACATCGGTGAACTTATATTCTGCACTAATATTCTGCGTTTAGAATTTCCAGTTAGCAAGCCGCGTGTTAAACATTCGGCCGAGTGTTTAAATAATAAACACGAAAAGGCGCTACCCGCTTTGTTTGTTTCTCGGGGGCTTGACCGAGGAACACGTCGCATAATGTTTCTTTTCATAGTACGACGCCTAAGTTGACTCACGATCAGTGGGTCATGCGAACCGGAAGCGAATGATCGTTGCATTAGACGGGAACGAGCAGCATCATACGAAATTAACTGGCTTCGACGAAAAACCGAGTGAACTTTGCCATTATATCCAGACATCCGTAATCGACGAGAATCTTTGACCTTTCGTGGAACGATTTTCCCCATTTCGAAGATAAAATCTCACCGAAAAGTACACACCACCCTTCTTGCGTGAATAACCATTTTCCACGAATCTTCTGCTTAATCTCTTTCACGATAATCGTTGAAACATTATCCGATAGCGACGGGCCACTCATTGCTTATTAAGGGAATGCAAATATTTTCCACGGCCGTTTGCTCCAAATTGCGCGACTCCTACGTCCATTTCAATCATAATTAAAAAGCAATTCTATAAACAAAAAGTAGGGACACCCTGGCAGCATGCCGCGGGCGTCGGTCTAATTGTTTCCGAGAGGAAAAGATGGAAGAACAGAAGTCGAGCAATTATTTGCCAGAACTGTTCGACGACAGCCGTCCCGACAAAGCGGTCCCTTCGCGGCGCTGTTTCATCGGGCCGTCGTGAACTTTGACACGGTAAATCAGGAGCAGGCGTCGGCGAATCGCGCTCGCCCGCGTCCCGACGCCATTAATTTTCCTCGGCCACGATGACGGAGCCCGGGGTTCCTATTTGCGACTACGCGAAAAGAAAACGACCCGAACGCTTTGCGGAGATCGCGCGAGGGGAAAAGAAACGAGGGTACGCGAACGGGCATCGGCGCGGAGCGGCGCGGCGCGGCGCTCGGCGTCGCGTAGTCGCGTGTAAATTTATCTCCGCTTGTACACGCGGCTCGCGCGCCTTTCTTCGTTCACCGAACTTTCAGCAGATCTGACCCCTTCGCGACTTCCACGGACTTTCGCGGCCGCGTCGCAGCGGCCACGTGTTTCGCAACAAAGACCGATTCGAAGAGGAAAGCATTGATTTTCGTGCGAAGACAACTCAAATACGAGACACCGATCACTCTACTTCCCCGAGGAACGCGTCGATAGCTTTGGAAGACAAATACCTAACGATCTCCGTACCACGATAGATACTTCTTTAAAGGAGCCCCGAGAATTTCATCGATTTAAATATCTCGTCTAAAGGCAACGTTTCTTTCTCTTCTTTTTCGTTCTTTAGACATTTTTCTCGAGCCACCACGAGCCTTCCACTTTAATCTCGGGGTGCAGGATTTTGAGCGTGAAGCGTAATGCTCGCTTCATGGTCATTAATGCCATGGTAGCAAGCGTTGGCAACATTGTGGGCAAGACAGCCAGAGGCGATGGATCGATTATGGTAATTATCGTTCAGCCTGTGGCTCGCGGTCGTTTTCGCGTGTTCGAGGGGAAAAAAACGATCTTGATCGACGTGCCGACGGAAACTGGGGAGGGCAACAATGAGCGGAGAAGACAAAACGATCACGAGTGACACGTAATACGTGCGATCGACGCGAATTACACGGCGCAACCGTAATTACGCCTCTCGCGCTGTACCACCTGTCCTCGTCTTCGTCCCTTGTCCTTATCCGACCGCTTAGTTACGTAATTCTTGTGCAATAATTACCGATGTTTGAGCAATTGACAGCCGGCGGCGCTACCGTGCGTATCGCGCCACTAAAATAAATCAGAAGGGGGAAATGAAATAAAACGAAATGGACCGTTTCACGCTGATTTTATTGATCTTGCGAGATCGTCCGCTCGAACGCACGATAAATACGCCAGCACGGCCGGCGATGATGTGAAATTGGCGTTGCACGACGTGTGATTTAATCCTGTTAGCTCGACGGTGTTTTTTTTTTATTGTTAAATGAATTGCGGGGGGCGTTTTTAACAGGGATATGCAACTCGCAGTTGCAACCTAAATTACGGAGATAAGCAGTTAAGTGTGCCCCGAAGTAACTTTGATTAACCTCTCGCAAGATCAAAAATATAAAATTGCGCTTCTTCTTGAGATTTCTGTAATTGCTGTTCCGAGTTCTATTTAACCTTACGGTTCTTGCTCAACGAATCGGAATACTTAAAACTGCACTCAAAAAACTGTCACCTGGTCGAGTCAAGCGTGCAACGAACGCAGGGACGAAAATGTTCCGATTCGGCTGGAAGATTGAGCTGTCAGATCACTAACGCCTTCTCGGTTTAATGGTTCAATTGTTCGTCTCGGTTGGCAAAATTTGGAGACGAATGATTCGTGCGTTGCTCGTCACGCGGATATCCGTCTCGCGTTCGTCGCGCGACGAATTAACCCGTTAATTCCATCAGCTCGATTCAATTTATTCGCTTCAGTCGGGGCCGATTTTCCGTCGATCCTATGCCGCTTTATCGTCGCCTCTCGAATCGTTCGCGACGATGCTGTGATTTTGAGCATTCTGTTTTCCTCGAGCCGCGATTCTATTCTATGGACACGTTTCAGTGTAACTGAACTATTGATATAACCGTCCGATCATGTGGTCGATTTGACAGATCAATCTGTACGAAAATTCGCGCAATGGATGGGAAATTGTACGCTAAGGAATAACGCACGAGAGAACGGCAGTTTGTTTTGACGGTGCTTGGCAAACGGTGATCCCTGCTGGCCGGTGAGGATTAAAAAAATTGGCAGCGAGGCAGGTGCGTAACGAAACCAGCAAAGCCTGTGTAGCGGCGGCTGGAATTCTGCCAAAGTTACGCAAACGCGTTGCCAACGATAGCGAATATTCAAGTATGATTCGAGTCTGCCAAAACGCGGCAAGAATGGAATTCCCGACCGACGGGGAGGGGGGCTTCCAATTATTTAGAACACAGTGGAGTTTCGTAGAAAGGGACGACAGACCCCTCGAGATTCTCCGTGCGAAAGAAAAAGCGAGAAATTTCTAATTTTAAGTGCAACAGTATCGATTCTGTAATCGAATGACTACAGACGTGTAACTGGACAAGTATTAAGAACACAGTGCAAGTCCAATTTTCCCTGAACACGAGTTTCGTAGTTCGGAAACCTCTTTGCTGTTAAAACTTTCAGCCAACGAATCTAATTAAGCAGGCAACAGATGACGTTGCCAACATTGTCAGTTTCCTCCAAGCGATTTGTACAAATCTTGTTCATCTCGGTCCGAATACTAACGAACCGATTGGCTTCCGAACCCACCACGCGTGCATCAACATTTTTCCCCCTCCGATATATAATTATTTTATTATTACAGAAAACTGTACACCTCCAGGGGTTCCTCCAACCTATCCTGCACCTGTCCATCCTCCCGATCCTCCTCCTCTTCCTCTTCTTCTTCTGCTTCCTTGTAGGAGTCGGTGCTGTCGTCGGACTGGAAGATCATGTCCTCGGCACCTTCGGGGAAGTACTCGTCTATCATCGCCTGGGCCACCTCGTCCCTCTCCGTGACAAAGTACGGCTCGATGCTTGCGAACGATAGAAA
The DNA here is from genome assembly GCA_948146005.1 of Nomada fucata. Taxonomy (NCBI): domain Eukaryota; kingdom Metazoa; phylum Arthropoda; class Insecta; order Hymenoptera; family Apidae; genus Nomada; species Nomada fucata. The sequence continues at coordinate 36,387,101 of OX411276.1, read as the reverse complement.
AACATCTTCGCTGGCCCTTCTTATTATTACCACGCACACCTCGTTCCCGGTGTGGTACCTCGCCTTCGTCAAAGTTTCGCCGTTTAGATCGGTGAGAGAGACGACGCGGAATGAAATAAATCGTTGAAGAAACCTTTCTCTCGAAATCTTCCGGACAGGAAGCCAGTCGCCTGGAAATCGGTGGCTTGTCGTACTCGAAAACGCCGAAGTATTCGATATCATCGGGGAACACCGCGTACGTGTTGAATACGTCCGCGAACTTCGCGACGTTGAACTTGAAAGCGCACAGGGGAGGCGGCGCGACGGGCTCCTCGTAGGGATGAACCAGTTCCATGTAATTGGAGAAAAGGGTTGTGTACACGTGAACCTTGCTCCTCGCCTGAGGAATGTTGTCAAAGTGGTACGTGTACGTCGCTGTGTAGATTTGGGCAAGATACTTTCACTAATTGCAAGAGCGGCCTTCCGAGGAAAAAAAAAGAAACTTCTTCGAGAGTAAATAGGTGGACAGACAGCGAGGCAAGATGATCGAAGAAACGGCGGGGCTATTGTAAGAAATAAAATAGATTCAAGTGGAATACTTTTGCTGCAAGAGGCACAGGAGGAGGAAGAAAAATTCATTCGAAATAAATGATAAGCAAACGAAGGGGATACAGACAAATGGCACAGACAATCGTACGACGTACCGAACGGGGAGAATAATTTTATAAAGAGAATAGCCTTGAAAATTATAGGAGAGGATATAATAGAATAACAATGTCGAAGCAGCTGTCGCAATAGCGGATTATAAGAAACAAATTTGTAATCGCGAGAGTACCTGAGGAGGAACCCAAACCGCGGGATCGGTTCGTGCAATATCGTCCTCATTCTCCGGATCTGGTTCGTGATTATACTCGTGTCTCGCCATGAAAGTGGCATCCGTGGACACAGGGTTGCCCTCGATCAACGGTTCTGTGCTGGTTATCAAGTGAATCAAATAATTCTCAACATCGTCAATCGCTCGCGTGGGACACCTCTTGACGTCTTTCGGACACTCGTAAGGATAAGGTACGGGCCAATCGGCATGGGGACGTCTGCCCTTCAATCTCATCGCTATAGTCCTCCCATCGGATAGTCCTAGGCAAGCGTGACTGAATTGTAAGTACGGGCGTTAATCCCGTTGCAAAGGCAAAATGAAGTTCGGTGAAATTCTGAATGAAATTCGATAACGGAAAATCGCGTTTCGACAGACCCGGTGGCAACGTCTACGGAGGATAATAAAAAGGTAATAAAAAACCGCGGTAGAGAGTTTAGAATTTGATGAACCTGCGATCAATTCTTGAGTAATCTCGACGTTGCTCTCGACGAACATCTTCTCGATTTGTTCATCGTTGAAGTTTACCCTGAGTTCCTCCAGGATATCGAAGTTCTGTTTGAGCAACACGTTGGTCAGCTCCTGGTACGGGGGACTCTGATACTTGTCCCTGTGCTGGCCGTGCTCGTCCTTGAACACCCACGGATAAAAGACCAGGGCAGTTTCTTCGCTCAATTCGAACATCATCTGCGCCAGGAACTCCTCGTACTTCTCTTTCCGTTCTGCTTCGATTTTCATACGCTCCTGCTCTTCGATCGCTTTTCTTGTTTGCGAGAAATCGTCGGTATACAACAGCGATCAAAATTTGCGGAATTTCGGAAACGATCGACAATGAGAAATAGCCTCGCAGCGTGATTCTGCTAGGCGCTTAAATATTTTTGAATAGCTTCGCCACTCGAACGAACGGTTCAATTGTTTAACCCTTGCAATTTTTCCCAGGCGAACGTAACTACAAATAATACCTAATCCTTTCCTCTTCCTGCCATCGTGCCTCCTCCTCTGGTGTCCTCGTGTTCACGTCCAAGCACATTTCCGGTTCCTCGTCGTTCTGCACCCTCTTCACCTCCTTCAGAATCATCTTCCGCAGATCAGGACAATTCGCACCGAACATCAGATTCACATTTTTACCGTCTTGCAGAAACATCCAGGCTGGCTCGCTCTTGCCACGGAATCGTTCGAGATCGCCGATGCAATCGTTCTTCACGACAGCATAGGTGATCGCGTCCGTGCCAACCTCCATTTTCAGGTTTCGCAACGTGGTCACCATAGCCGTGCAAGGGCCACACCATTCGGAGAAAATGTCCACGAGAATTAAACCTTTCCGAGCCAACAGTTGCTCCCATTCCTCCTCGGTCTCTACTTCGATCTGAAGAGCTTGGGCCTCCTTTTTGCCTCCCCTCGGCTTAGCCATTTTACTTGCACCGAGGTGGATTCACGTGTACGAGATTCTCCGTTCTCCAAGTCTCACAGATTTGGAGCGGATAGGTTATAGTTATTATTGTCGTCGTTCGCGACTGACTTCGGTATTGAGAAATTACTTGCCGTTCGTTCGTTGTTCGTTCGCTGTTCATTCGCGGTTCGTCAAGGGTGAAAATAAAGAAACATATCGAAATATTCCAAAAATTTTCGCTCGAAAAATCCGATCACATCTGGGCACACCGCACTCTGATGTACATATTTCGCGCAGCGAACGGCAACAATCCCCAAGCGTTCCCACGATCAATCACATTTATTGCGCCGGAAACTGTCGATCGCCTTCGTTTCTATTCTCGTTTCCAGCAAGACTCGTTCCACGCGTGACCAAAGATCTCCGATAAACGTTCGTCCCCGCGACGCGCACACGCACGCGTCTTATTTAAAGCGTCGTCGACGAACGCGTACGTCTGCGGCACGGTCTTCAAATACGCAACGTCTTTCGTACATCCTGCGGACGTAAGGAGAGAAGCGGCGAGAGATCGCGGCCGATGATAACGCGATCTCGACGACGAGCCCCGCCGTCGTCGCGAAGACGATCGTCCCGTTTAGCCTAACGCCCCTAATTCGCGGTCTAGCCGCGATAATTAGTACGCCCGCGATCTTTTCCGTCTCCGTGCTTGACGCGCAGCGCCTCGCCGCGCACTCGTTTTTCTTCCGTCGACGATACGCGCGCGGCGTGTTGCGTTACGCGGCCGACGTTTGAGACGCGTGGAAAAGCCTGGGGGTGTCGGATGTCTTTGTTGCGGTTCTAATTGATCTTCGAGTCATGTTTCGGTGCACTTTGACGCGGTACGCGGCTCGCTGCAATTGCGAATGCATATCGCCGCGGGGCGGGTAAGTCCGGTATATTCGCCGAGCGTTGCGTACACGCGTTACGGGGATGGTTTAACAGGCTGGAATTTTCTTTTGTTATATTTCTCACGCGGCTCGTCTTGTTGTCGGTTAGCGGAGCCCCGTATTCGAATGACGAGCACGTTCGCCGTACGGCGGTCGAACGATGATTCGAGTCGACCAATCGACGTCGGGAATTATTCATTCCCTTTCGTGAAACCGCTCGGAAGTTTTCACGAGAGTTTGAAAAGCGCATTGACATTCTTCGCGCGGCCCGCTGGAACGCAGGGACGAGTCGCGCGTATCGCGATAAGTAAGGCAAAATTTTTGTCGACGACGGCTTCGTTTGGTACGATCCGCTCCATCGCGGTTCTCGGCGTTGACGCAACGGATTGGCAACGGTACGCTTCCCGATTTCCGTGGAGTTTGTTTTCATCGTGACGAAAACCGGAAGCGTCGCGATTTCCATGTTCGACATGTCGTAACAACAGGGGGATCCTCGAATTTCGCTGCGATCGAGCGTTGCGCAAAACGTTCCGAATGAACTCGCTTGAACTCAGGCACGCGAAACGAGGGTTTCGCGAGCGGCTGCGAATTCCGTGCGACTTCCGACAACTCAGCAGCCGGGTCGAAAACACGACCGTAATATTGCACGTGATTCGGTACGTCAGCAGCGGTAAGCAAAAGCGCGATCGAAGTTCGAATCTCAGTAGGGACAACGAGACTGAAAAATTGCAAAATCGAAGAGAGAAGGCCGAACGACCGACAAAATTGTCCGTCTTCGCTCGCTTCACTTCCGCTTCTCAAAATCGAACCTGGTCGATCACCGTTATAAAATCGCGAGGCACCCGCGGCGTACAGATCGCTCGAGACCCGACGAATCCTCTTCGTTTCAGCGTATGCAAAGTTGGCATGCCCGATGGCTGAACTATAAAGACAAATAGTAGCGAAACGAGCCCAACGAGGTCTAACGACGAGTATACGCATCGGTCATTAAGTTGGCCGAGAAACCGCAGGACGGCTCGGAATTCCGCGGCGTCTCGTCGAACGGACAAAAGGACACGCGTCTCTGAAGCGACGCTTATCGTGACGCGTACGCTCGACCTCCTCTGCTTTACCCTTTACATCGACCGACGCGACCGTGTTTCCCCTGCCTCGGATATAATTCAACGTCTGGGGTAAGGAAAACGCTGTCAGCCTGAACATCGCAAAACGCACTGTCACCCGATATTCTCAGAGGTATAACTCGACGGTCCATCCATGCAAGTTGAACGAAATTATTTCATCGTCTATAAATGAGGTGCGCGATCTTGATGTTCTCAATATTTCACCCCAAAGAATCTCGTAACGTCAACACTATTCCTTTGCTGCATATTACTCTCGCGAGTACCCCTAAAGGAACTCCTTCTTGTCTTAAGAGAAAGAAGTCGCTACCAGGAGAATGATAATAATAATTGGATGCCCGCACTCTCGTTAGAAATACAGTACAGTTAAAAATGATATTCCGCTCCAGCTATTCTCATCCCCTCGATGCCGCGACATATCCACGACATATCCACGACACATCGTCGATCTATTGTTGAAACCTTCGACGCGAGACAGTAATCGGGCCCGTTCCAACATACGCATTACGCTTCACCATTCTACTCGACTTTCATAATTACCGGCGTGTTCCCGGTGGCATTTTTCCGTCGCTGTTCGATCACTGTGCGTCGCGACGCGCGGCTCGCAGACCTTCGACGACCGCCCACTGCACGTACGTTCACGATCATAAAACGTTGGCAAAATCGCGGCGTGATTCATTATTAAAGTCGTTATTCCGCGACGAACGGCGAAGGTGCAGCCGTTTCCCATCACATTTATCATCGCGACGACGACTTTCTGGGAAACGTTCGCCGTCGAACCTATTCCAGAACGGAAGGGAGAATGGCACCGTCTCCAGGAAACATCGTTCACCTGGATATGGATGGACGATATTTTGTAGCGTTCGCGGAAAATTGTTGTCGCGCCGGGCGACAAGATCGTTCGCGGCGGTGAGAAATAAGGAGATCCCTCTTAACCGGTCTGGTCTTTCTCCTCGTAGTAATAATAACTGGCCGCGCAGAAACGGGAAACGTGGAAGATCGTCCATACGAGTTTCCAGTATCGCGATTATCTCGTTAGAATAATTCGGGACGAGGAAAACGATCCGCGTACAGTTCTACGAATTTCGGGACGAGCACTTTCCAAAATTTTTCCACCGTTTAACGAAGGTCGGGGCAAGGCCGATCGCGCAGGTGTTTTTCACGAGCCTGCTTTCGTAGTTCTCGGAATTCGAGCTTGTTCCACTTACAGAGCTGCTTCGTTGCCAGGGCGTAGTCGTGTCGGCGATGTCTCGCCGTTTGAATATTTTACAATGGCGTTAAAAGCGCGACTCGCCGCCGTGCCGTCGACGTGGAAGATCGACAGAACTGGGTGCCATCTCGCGTCGCGAAATTTATGGTTCGGTCAGCATGGAACTGGCTGGATCAAAAGACGTCGGCTGTCCGTGCGCTGTCGAGGGGCGACGCTTTGGATTTATCTCGTTTAGAGAGAACGTTTCGAACGCGTCAGGGCAGAATGGGTTAAAGATCGAAACTGAAATCTTGGACATCTTTATCGATCTGTATGTCACGCGCGTTGGGAGCGGAGGACGTTAAAAATAACGCGGACTAATATTTTTTTAATGCCTTTACAGAATGGTAGAGAACGGGACTGGTACTTTATTGTTATTTTATTCGCGATTATCAAAGAGAGTATATTTATTAACGCGGCGAAGCAAACGAAATTTCCAAACTGGTTGTGAAATAATAAACGATAGACCGGCGAAATTTGTGCGACCAATATTCCTCGATATTCACGAAACTTCTAAGTCACTGCGAACTTCCGAACACGGTTCGCATGCTCTTCTTCTTTTTGTCCAAGCTTCGTTCGACGAAATGGAGGTTGAAGGAGAATTTCGCCGAGTGTGGCCGTTTTCTTAGCGATATCCGCGACCGTGCCACCGGGGGATTCCAAGTAACGAAGCTGGGACTTTCCTCGTTTCTCCAAGTAAGTCCAGCAAATCGTGTCAAGCGTGCATCGCACGATAATCACGGGCCGTGAGTCATACGCACGCTTTCGATCGGGTCCTCCTCGCAGACGGGACCGACGCTGCGTCGCACCAAGATTATTAATGCGGTTGTTCTCCGAAACGGCCGACGAGTATCGGACAATTCGAGGCAAATATCGTCCTCGCGGGCTATTTAGTTATCGCGCGGATAACTAAAACGCACAACTAAACGGACAACACGGAATCGTTGCGAAGAATTCGACGCACCGTTGAAACCGTTTCCCATCGATAATTTTATCGGGGAAAATTCTCTAAAATAATTGTCCTGCGTACCGGACGCAGCCCCTGATTCCCTTCACCTGTTAAGCTAAAGCACCTGCCCTGTCTAACGCCCGACCACGAGAATCCGGGGAAGCCCGTGGAAAATCGTGGCCGACCTTCGCGAGTTTTCTCTCGCTGTGCCGCGTTTTCCGCGCGCAATCGCAATTAACCTGAATCACCGTCGAGATCGCGGAGCCCACGCTCACCGACTCCACGACGCCGTCGGTGGCTCGTTGCAAAAGGGGGAACGATAAGCGAGACATGCAGATCGCGTTTTTCTTTTTTTTCCAATCGTCCACCAGGCGAGACCGGCGAGGATTGTTAATTGTTGCGCCATTTACGCGCGTCTGGTTTCACGAGCGTCGCTTTCTGGGGCAACGAACGGACGTTCGTCGACGGATTTCGAGGAATCGTCGCGGTTCATCGCTGGCCCAGTTCGCGCGATCCATTTTCCCGAGAGATTTCCAGAAAATTTCGCCGCTCTGCAGTAACCGCGATCGGCGAATTATTTTTGCGAGAAGGACGAGCGAATTGAGAACGACGGAGACGATTTTATGATGCGCTGGTGATCGGTATGGACAGGTATAATTGTTTCTCGCGAGGCATACCGCAAAGCGTAAATTCGACGTGTCAGCAGAGAAACGGTTGGTGTTTCGAGCACACATTTTTCTATCGCACGGGGATTAATTAATCCCGATGCGCAAGGGCCATCCGGTTGGTTTGGAATATTAGGCCAGTCTCCAATTAATTTAATCTCGAGCCATTGACCTAATTAGTTGAACACTTAAGGGTATTTACCTAACGGTTTCCAGAGCTTTCCGTAGTTTAATTTCACGTTGTACTAATCGAACATTTCCTTCCTATTCTTTACAAAATATCCCTGAGCAGTTTCTGTAAATTGAAGTCGCGCAATTATTATTACAATTGTTGTTGCTCTCAGATGAGTCATATCGAGATTATATTGAAATTCGAGGATACTGGAGAAACGAAATTATTAAAGAAAGGTGTCGGACCGGGCGGTCAGCTGCGTCTCAAAATTAAATTGCACCTACTTTCCAACCGCGGCAGAGTCCTGCGCGTTTCTAATTAACTGCCGCAATTTATTCAGCCGCGTAAGAAGAATAATGAGTGACGCCATAGAATGGAACGTCGTTCCACCTTCGGTTGATTAATTCGTAAGTTAAACCCTCGTGGGGGTTCGGCTGTTTCTAGACAAAAGGTTGATGGATACGAATCAGCTGCTCGGAAGAGGCGCCTATGCGCCCGTCTCCAGTGATAAACTACTGTTTCGTGTTCCCCTGGCGACCAGGAACCCGGAAACACAGGGATGCATCGCTCTCTGCATTGTCCTTCTGTTCTTTCCAACGCGGTATTTTCGGTACGGTTTCAAGGAACTTCTTAACGGATCTGCAGACTTTAACTGTGGCCTTTGATCTTTGTGGAAAATAATTTGTTTGTCCCGTGGATGGCGTTGAACGGTTGTGTTTTAAGTAATACGTTGATTAATCGAGTGCCACGGTTGGAAACGAGATCGACACTTCGCCGATGCAATAAATGACGAACGGCCTTTTAACAAGGGGACACTGAAAATATTCATTCTCGCGTTTCCTATTGTTGTTGTGCTCTGTCGTTCTTTCCGCGATTAATCTCGCTTGAGAGAACGGCGTTTGCTACGTACTAGTAATGGGATCCGGAAGTAATTTGTCATCCAGCCAGACGTGGCCAGCGACTGAAATTAATTATCCTTAACCCCGTGTCTTCATCGAATCGTTTGTTGCGCCGGCAGCACGCTAATGTTCGAATCATGCGAATCGCTTATGAAAATTGTACGTATCCCGTGCATTGTAACCGTCCAGGGAATAACGTGCAATGTACATCTTTGCCTGGGTATCACCGAACACGCGGTGGTGTTTACTTATTCTGTCGTTAGCGTTGATAAAAAAGTGAAGGGTTAATAAATCTATACGGTGTACGCGCAGCGAAGCCAATGGAAACTAATTCGATGTAATAAAACCGCGAGGGAAATTAATTTCTGTATCATTAACATCCCTCGTTCTCAAAAGTAGACAGTATTAACTGTAATCTCACGACTCGTAGACGACACAATCTATACGTATCTTCATTCCTAAGGTATGCTGTTCAATCGTTAATTACCAATCGCGAACAGACGATGATGTTCCTGGACTTTGTCAGCCTTCAAGAATCTCCGTCAAAAGAACGCAGACGAGAGGATCGCAGGTGAAGGCAAGCAATCATCGATTGGTTGATCCCGCGAGGACGATCTACCGAGTCTATCCGTTTGTTCCATTCGTCTCCAAGACGCTTCGCTATTCAGTTCGTCGTCTCGCGGTTTCCCGAGGGACTGACGCGAACCGTAAAAAGCGAGCATCGAGATTCGAGATAGGTGCCCGGTCGTGTGGGTTTCACGGTATGCGGCGTGAAATTAGCCGCCTATTTGTCATCCCCGAGCTATATTTCGTGCTCATGAATATTCGATCGGGGACGAACGACCTCTCGCACCGAACGGTACCAACCTGATACCTTAAATCTCTTCGCTAATAGGATAGCAAGGGATTTTATAAATGTCGCGATCGCGTGGGTCGTCCCGACAAGAGTATCTTTTATTGACCGGCGAGGAAAAAGAGAGTACACTCAATCAGTGAAAATAATCGAACGATTGAAGAACGGATTATCGCGTTTCAATGAATCGCGAGTCGCGACATCCGCGTCCAAAGGTCAATTCTTAATATCGAATCCGATACTTTAACCCTTCGAACGGTTCAGTTGCGATCAGCACGACGATTGAACGGAGCCATTTCAATTCGATCGCGACCTGATCGTGTCATTATTCAAATTTCAATACGGAAGTACGTTACTTAAATCCAGATAATTCAGCCCCTTAATATCAGCAACACCGAATCGTACCTCGGTATCCACACACTTTCCACCGGGCAATTTTGTCGCCATCCAACGATAATCCACCGTGCCCAAAATTCTCCTGGACGCCCCGATAAGCCGTCATTCCCATCGTCCGAGTAACGCTCGCCGCTATCGTTACGCGTATTACCACGGCAGAGATTCCTGTTTCTTCACGGAAATCTCTTCTTACTTTCCCCTTTTTTTTTTTTACCCTGGCGAACATTTTTACGGGGACCGTAGACTCGCGAATTTACAGACTCGCGCGCGACGCAGTGCGCGAACGAACACCGTGACCACGTTACTCTCCTTCTTTATCTTTCAAAGTCGACCGACTACAGAAACGCACGAGGAATCTCCGGAACGGGCGGAACGAAGGAGGATCGAGCGTTTATGGTAAAATCGTTACTGAACGAGACAATTTCGCGTGGCGGTTCCTTTCTTTCGCCGCGTGACACACGGCTCGCGTGAACTTTCCCCGAAGGGGGGTTGCCCGCGATCGTTACGACGAGAAATGCGAAAAAGGGAGGAGAGAAAAGGGACGGAGCGGCAACGGTACACGCTTTATATCCCGCATAAACATTCCTGTCGTAAACGTACGCCGTTTCGACTGACGGAAGCGGCTGAAAATTTACGCGCGGACGCGTCTTAATTGTTACAAACGCTCGCGTCAGGCCGCGCGTGTACGAAGGACGTGGTTTTAATGAGAGGGTTGGAGATCGTCGAGTCGATTCGAGTTGAATTCGTGGGAGTTTGATTAGGGGAAGTGGCGGAGAGCGTACTGTGTATTTTACATATTTTTGTTGTTCCGTCTGTATTTAATATGGTTTATTGGAGAAGATCGATGGATGCTGGTTGTAATTTAAGAGAAGACTATTACAGTACGTTCCTGTTTGGGGCTGGTTTAAGAATCTTTTCTGTTTGCCTCGTTCACGCATAATGAATGGAAATTGCGATTAGGATAATGAATGAATAGGGGCAAGTTTAGTCGTAGCGAGTGTTGCTAAGCCGAAATCCATGTATATTATAGCCGACGACCATAAAGAAGGGGTTAATCGCGCGTCGCATAAATCACAAACAATTTACCATTCTTCCACGAACCCGAAAGTCACACTCCATATGCTGTCTCCCTAAGAGCGGTCCGGATTAACCGAACGCTATTTTCCCGGAAACTATATATTCACGAGCTTCTGCAAACTCTTCAGAAGAACGTGGCAAACAACGATAAAGTTGCAAATGGCTTGCCACTGGCGCAACTCCAAAGTGCACGCTGAACAATTTCAGGGAAAAGTGGACGGGGCGATCTAGTTTCTGCAGTTGCGACTCGCGTGCCCTGTTTTTACTGTCGAAAATTCTTTCCACCCTCGTTGTACGATCCATCGGAACAAGATAAAACGACGCGCAGATATTCTTAACGCACGATATTCTATTGTTATGCTGTTATTAACGTTAATAAGATGATCATCATCGCCACGATGATTCGAAGCGTTCGAACGAGCCAGCGAGCCAGGAAGAAACTATCTACGAAAAGTGGCAGCGGAACGTTCAGCGAATAAATCGTGCCACCTTCGTAAATCTCCGCGGTGGCCCGTAGAATCGGACGATTATTAATAGCAGCCTGTCTCGTTACTTCGACGACCACGCGGCATCCCTTATTTATGGTGTTAAACGCCATTAAACGGCCGGTCACATGGAATTCCTTTCAGCTATCCAACCTGCGGTTTAAACATTTCTTCTCTCTCTTTCTTAATTCTCGTTCCTTTCAGTACATTTACAAAGTAGCTTGGTTAACAATGCTTTTTAATAACGTCGGTTGCGCAATTCCCGACAATTGAACGGGATCATGAATTATGACAACGTTGCGGGCAATTTCAGCAAGTTTACATTCGGCCAAATCGAGGCCAGCCATCAATTCCGTGTTCGTAGAACGCGTTCTAATTGCGAGACAAACATGACGCGTTCGAGACATCGTACGCCAGCCATTGTTGCACCGGGCATTCATTGATTCGTTCCGCGGCGAATGGCGAACGTGCGACAATCGAAGAACGGAGGAATCGGAACCGACGACGGCGCCAAGAGGAAACGACGCGAGTGAAAAATGAAACCGGGATTACAATCGACACGCCTCTCAATTTCGAGCGCATTGAGATCTTGTCCCACATCGAACGACTATCGACGATGCAGAAGAGAAATCGGAACGGTGTTAACGATCGGTTGCGGACTTTAGTTGAAAAAAAAGAAACAAATTAAGGGAGGTATCCAAGAAGGAGCCGAACTACAAGATTCCCCTTTCTCCGATTCCGCAATGTTATTCGCGTCGTTGTGGGTGCATGCCCGCCGGCAACAAAGAACCGCGGATTATCGCTGGCCATTGTTGCAGCAACAATGCATCGTCGCTGAGGAATGACTCTGCCACGTGGCCTTGTGTCCCTCGACCCGCGAAGAAAGTGTACCAGGGATTCGACATGAAAGAAGCGTTAACCTTAATAGCGTGCTTTCAACCACCCACCAAGTTGGCCTAATTACGGAATCGAGTGATCAGACTGACACCGCGGTTCTTTTCCTTTATTCGCGTTCCTCGCGACAGGAAGATTTGTCTGGAGGAAACGAGATTACTGGACGCGTCGAATTGAAAATCATGGGCACGCTCGTCTGGATATCTACGACGAAGATTCGTCGTTCACTCAGCTTGATACGACGATTGTACAATTGGGAAGATTTTTCAGAATGGTACAATTGTGATAGCGTGGAAAATTTATAAATGCAGCAGGAAGAAAAAGGGGGTGTAAATGAAAATATAAGGAAATAGCAATGCAAGTGCGTAGTTGTATCGAGTGCAGTGGAATTTACTCGAAGAGATATTGATGGTGGACATGTTACAGTTACGATGTTAGTGCAGACGTTGATGGAATATTTGGTTAATCGTGTTCGCACTTGCGAGTGTGAATCAGCGAAGATGCGCCGAAAAGGAGAAGCAAATAGCCGGGATTTAACGGCATTAACCTTAATCACGAGCTTTCATACACCCACCACGATGACCCAATTATATACGTCGACGCCATTGATACGAGACGCGATTCTCCGTTGCTGTAACGACGCTCACTCATTGTTAATCTTTAAACAGTGAAACACTTATCGTTAAGTTATCGTTGCTTCGTCCATTTCAGTCTGATATATTAATATTTGTTTTTTTTTTTACACATTTCCGTAATGGAAATGAAGCGTGTACGAGAAACGTGTCCCACGTGTCATCCATATTTTTTAACGAACCCTGCAGCTAGTTTATGGAAGCCGACGAGTTAACCACGACAACACCCGCGTTTATAGGGCAGATGGGTAATAATTCACAGGGCACGAGTGCTCCAAATGGGACCCTAAAAATTGAACTTAAATTCCAGGCCAAGGGCTCGCTGAGAAAAAAATATAAATGAACGGTGCGAGAGGTAATTGCACGAGCAAAGAGTATTAAATACCGAAATTAGATTAGCAGAACATCTATTACATCGAGCGCCCTATCAAGGATAATAGTCGAAATAAAATTTGCAACCGACGAAACACCGATCTCGCTGCGAACAATCGAACTTCCCCTCGGTTCCATTCGATCGATTAAACTTCGATTTCCACGCGATCCCTCCATTCGTACAAATCCCACCGCCGCCCTCTAAAAAGTGCAGCGTACATAATCCACACGGTTCCAGCAATTCGCCCACCCACAGCCGGGCACGTAGCGTGCAGAATAATCATTGAAAGTGTTATTCTTAGCACAGAATTAATTTGAATTTCGCGCTAATAATACCGATGCTGCCGCGTGTTTTACAGAAATCGTTGCATCGAGCCGTACGATCTTCTGCGTTCTACGTAGATGCGAACATGTTGCATAACTCTTTGACTCAAGGTTGCTTGTGGAGTGCCACTGTTACGCTTTTGCGGCGAGGCTCATTAGCGTCCGAGAACAAAGAGCGCAACGAGGTTCAGACGATCGTTTCCGGTCTGTCCTGTATCCCCGGCAGGCCTTTGTCAGTTTCTGTGCGACACGCGTAATTTATAACTAATTCACCCGGCATTGTTCGACGCGTTCGAGCGGGCCGAACGATTTGCATTGCGGCCTGGGCCCGAGAGAGGCGTTGGAAACGACACGGGCGCATTTAACACGCACACCTGCCGCTCCTCCGCCCGTTTCTAACCGACGGATCGATTTGTTCAACGAGAAACAATTGGAACGTCGAGGGGAGGGCACCTTTTCGCACGTTTTGACGCAGCGGCGAGACAATCTTCCTGCTCGCCTCGTTTGGACTTCTAGGTGGAGAGTTACGATCGAAGTCGCGCCGGAGTGTTCGCCGGTGATTCTATTAATCCGTTTGATTCGCTGGCAATCGAGTTAACACCAGTTCGCAGCAGCTGCACCCTTTGTTCTTCAGCGAATTCCATACGTCGGTGCCGCACGCGCGACTCGTCTTCGCGTCGCGGCAAAAACGTCCCCGGAATGGGGTCAGAAGCCAGAAAAATCGCCGCTTTTATGTACCGACACGGCGTCGCTTCCAGCGAACAAGAAATCTCGTCACGTCTCCCGCTGGCCGTGTCAATCGAGCTAACTAACTGGAGACAGCCGGTTATTGTGTCTTCCAGTGTAATTAGGAGCGTGCCGACCTCAGGTTGCCTTCTGTTTCCACAGACTGTTCGGCTTCCCCTGTCGAACGCCGTTTCGGTCCGAAAAATTGCTCCGCTCGCTCGAGAATAATGGCGAAACAATCGTCCATCTCGCAGGAGGTTCCGCTAAACATTTATGGATTCGCTCAGTCCGACAATTGATTCGTTACCTCCCGAAATTCGTGACCCGTTTTCAATCATCCGGCATATCTTTTCCGCGAAAGTAATCGGAACGAGTTCGCGTCCCTTTCAATTCGAGCGATCAATGTTTTATTGCGCTGTACAGCGACCGACAATGAAGGAAATAATCGCGCGACGATGTGAATCGTTTAGTTAATTGGATCGTAAAATGATCCGAGAGTTTGCGGCCGCAGTGTCGTACACGGAAAAGGGGATTGTAAGAGAGAACGAGCGGACGCGCGAAGGGACACGTTGCCGTCGCAAGGAATACCGACACGCGTCCGTAAGTGACAAGCACTTAATGACTATAAAATTATGTATTTATTGCATAAGCGGGAGCACCGATACGTCGTCGCTTCAAAGACCTTTAACTGACTAAATGGCACCTCGTATTAGCCCACTTTGCGCCACCTTTAAACGTCGTGAACGTCTATTAGATATTACGCACGTAATACGGTATCCGAGGACGCGTGGGCAGGGAATGCGCGCGACAGACATGCCTCCTCCATTGTCTACGAAACGACGATAGCTGAGCACGATTTAGTTACGGTTTGCGCGAAAATCGCAGTCGGGCTGGTCGAATTCTGGCTGGATCGAAATTTTCCCCATTTCTGATACGTGCACAGCGGCGGCCGTGTACTTCCGTACGCCTCACATTTCAACTTCGAAACCTGACTTACCTCTACGGAACTCGGACAGAGGTATTAAGAATTTATTTCGAAGAGTGTCAGGCCCCGATGTGCATATCTGCGGTACAACCTTCACTGATTTCGAGGAACTAAGGATTTTGTAAACACTTGGCTTCGATCGGCCGGTTCTGTAGCGGGCAACTACATACATGCGTACGTACGTACGTGAGTACGTACGCTGCTGTTTCGCGCAGCTAAGCCGAACGTAAACAATATTTGCCATTAACCGTTGAGCAGTGTTTACAGATAGACGTATTACAATAGTGCTGTGATGAATAAAGGAAGGAATATCGCGGTGACTGGTGCAACAGCTCGGATGGAATGTCCCATCGAAAGAATTCCGCAGTATTTAGACCACATATTCAGCTTCACGGAACACCGGACAACGATGATCGAAGAACTGATCGCGAGATTCACCGATTATCCGAAGCGGACAGATTAGAAACTGCAGTTGCCGTCCGGCAATGAAGCATCGACAGATCTCCGTGAACAAGTAAGTATTGGAACTGTCCATTTCAATTATTCGGACGCGTCGCCTGAAAGAAACCGCTCGTATAAGAAAGCAACCGGATAATTAATACGTATTTCAATCGCGTACACAATTCTCGTTTGTTCTGTGCGTTGAATTTTATTATTTTCGTTTCACGAGGAAAATGATAATTGTATTTTCACGTCGTTCAGAAATAACCTGTTGACGGAGTAATTATGCAAACCAGCGTGTCGCGGATCGAATGAAAAATGTACTCTCTTTGAGCAAACAAAGAGCATTCCTGCACGGTAATTTGCAATTATCGCGTGGCCATAATTATCGAGGATAAGTCTCGCGTAGGTAAATACATAGGAGTCTGGATCGAGGCATGTCTGCGTCGGTGTCGCACAGTTTGGAGAAAAAGCTCATTCAGCGTCTCTCTGCTCGGTCGCGCACAAATTTCAATCGATCTACAATTAGTCACCCTTGATTTAATTACGAATCGTTGAACCGATGGCTGCAACGAGCAATGATGTAACCCGAACGACGAGGAAGGTGGAAGCAAGGGGAAAGAGTATAAAAATGGGTCATGTTTCACGGCGATTGCGACGAGATGTCCGTCTTCATCGTTGCGAATTAACGTTTTTTTTTTCTCCTCGCGCCGCGTGCGATCCGCGTTCGAGCAATTTTCGCGGCGGCGAATTGAAAGTTTTGTCGCGTATTCGCGAGCAAATTGATCGGGCAGCCCAGTGTCCCCGATAAGGCGCTGCTTCTTAATTCGACCCGTTAACGAATCGACCTGTCCGAATTGAATCCTGGCATATAACATCATTCGTCAACATCGAATCGACGTTGTCGAACGTGGGCGTGCTTTTCGTCGTCGCCTCGCCGAGTTGGAATGTTTTAGTGCGGTCGTCCGCGATCCCTCGCGGTGCCGAATACGAAGAGCGGAGACGGATCTGGAATCTTGGGGCGAGAACATCGCCGGCTAATTGGCCGACGTGATGTGGAACGGGGCCGTGTCGCCGTGACGAACGCGAAAAGAGAAATTCGGGTCGGCGTTCCGTCGACGAAAGAGAACAAAACGAACGAAAAATATGTACGATGCGCCGCGTGTCGAATCGTTCGCGATTTTATTGGTCGTTCGATGATGTTCGACGGAATTCGTATCGGTCGCGTGGATTTCGTAAATCTTCCTCGCGCTTCGGAGCCGCGGTTTGAAGTCGTGCAACCGCGAGACGGGCGTCTTTCGCGAGACGATATCTGCCGTTCGAAATTGAGCATAGCCAACCGCGAGCGGTAGTCGTCGCTCGAATTTCACGGCTATAAGGAGCCCGGTGAACGCGATGGCAGCGGCTCGCGCGAACAAATAAAGCGTTTCTTTTTACAATCACGGGCCTGTCGACAGCGCGAGGACAAAATACGCGTCGCGGTGTGCACGGTATGCGCGAGAAACAAGTAGAAAAGAAGTCGGCCGTTCGAACGGGGCTGGTGTGGCACGAGTAAAGGGGTAACGAGCACCACGGTCACGTTTCTCTCCTCTCTTTCTCTATCTCGCGACGATTCCGTCCCCGGGGACCAGATGTCTCTGTGCTGGCAAGGTATGCGACCAGAGGACTTTGTTCTCGCCGTAGTGAATTTAACACGTGGCCGGTTCACCGTTTCGGAGAGATCTCCCCGTATCGGGGAGAACGTTGGCCTCGGCGCCTTTGCCCTTTGTCCACGAGATAATAATAACAATAATAATAATTCGCAATTTTTTCGCGCTGACACTAGTGGCACGGTGAAATTGAAAGAGCGGGGTGCGCGTAGAATTCTATTCTATTTACACAGTATATAATTTTCGGGCTAGACTTAACGCACAATAATATAGAATTTATTTTATTTTCACGCGACGGACGAAAACGAAGAGGACGAGCCGGAGAGATACGCGAGCGACGAAGGAGAGGGAGAGCGAAAGAGAGTACCGGCAGGATCGCAATTAATAGGTGGAAACGAAGGTGGTGCGCGCTGCCAAATTAGACTTGCAAAGCACCGGCATGCCCTGTCCTACGGTTCGTGGTGCGTGTGCAGCTCCGGCAAGTATTAGCAAGTAAGATTTCGGAATCGAGCCTCGGTCGGGCCGGCATCGCGGAAAATCGTTCAGTTCATTTGCATCGGCCCGGGTTTCAACGATCACGGGGAAGACGCGAGGCTGGGCGAATCGCCGTGAAAATAATATCCGGACGCGTGGCGAAACTTGTTGCCCCGTGAAACTATTATCCGCGCCACGGAAGGAACGACTACTCGTCGAAGTCGTCAGGACGTAGGACGTAGAATAAGAGGGATACAAAGTTCGATTGTCAGGAAATATAATTGACGCGAGAACCGTAAAATCAGGAATCGCCTGCGGCTGTCGTTAAACGTCTATCGATGAAGCTGTTTCATTTAGAACACGATTCTTCGTTTTCTCCAGTTATCCGAAGGTAGAACGTTCAGTCTGGTATACGGTCTAGTCGGGTAGCCGTGATTCTACGAGTGGCAGTAGCTCCAAGGTTGACTCTTTCTCGGTGCGAGCGGATTTCACGACGCGATTACACCCAGGTAGATCGCGATCTACAAGTACTCGACGTGCCACTGTTATTCGCTCGACGCGACGCGCCTCAATGTCGGATGTACTCGTGGAAACGCGATTACGATGCATCGTTGCAAATAACACGTGTGCACCTTCGCTCGCGCTTATCGAGACCGCGTCTGATAACGCACGGGCTTCCTCTACTTCCCAGACGATCTGCGTTTCGTCGTTAAAAGTTCGGACAATTATTTCTCTCATAAATAACGAGTACGAAACGATAATAAAATTCGCGCGCCTGCTGCACCCTCTGCTCCCCATTCGCCATCGGGCCTGGAATTGAACGTACGGGCAAATAAATTATCCCCGACTCGGTCGATTCAGCCGGCTACGTGGCGAATTTTCATTTCGTCGAAACGGGCGACGACCGCGAACGCCTCTCGTGAGCGGCGTCTGCGAAAAATCGAACGGAAAAAGGAGCAACGAAAGCGAAACCGGTCGCGGAGGCAACGAGCCCGCGGCAGCGTCGAACGATTGTTCTTGCAGTCGTAGAAAGTATCGAGGAATCGATCGTGCAAGTCGCTCGGCTTCTTGCGTTACCGGTTGCGCATTCTTGCACGTGCGAGACCGTGTGCAATTGCCATCGACTGGTTTCTGCCGCGCGCTATTCTCACCCGCGGCTCTTCACGCCAAATAACGTTTGAAACGGACCCGTTCGTATCGGAGGGTTCGCAAGTTTAGCCGCGGACCGCGTTTCGATTAGCCGGCGCGAGAGTTTCCATTTCGAGGGCGTTCGTCGATCGATTCGAGCGCAGGGACGGTTCCTTCGAGCTGGCGCGGTCGCGGAGGCCGAAAGATTTCCCTCGAGCGGCGTGAGACGGACGCCTGTGCTCACTTCCGGCACGTTCTTGCCGCCGGTTCGCGGCGGAGAGAAGCCGGCGTGTTTATCGACCGCCCCGAGGAGTTAGCGTCGTGCGAACTGAATTCAAATAATCAAGGCATGCTTCTGGCGTTTCCGCAAAAGCGTTTCCTGACAGTCGACCGAGAAATCGAGGCCACGAGCTAACTAAATAACTTCCCTTGTGTAATCGTTCGCGTGGGACGGCGCGGGTACGTTTGTCGAGGCTTCGACAATGTTCCTGCGGTTCTTCAATAATTCCCGTTCGGTCGCGACCTCTTTCAATTTATTTGTATGCAATTTATTTGTATGCTTGTTGCAGTTCGTTTCGCGAACCGTTCCGACCATTCGTCCTAAACCGACCGTGCGGTTTTTGCGGGCAGCAAGGTCCACCTCCGGTATGGAAGTTCGAACCGGAAGCCGTGCGGGCCCGGCGTCCCACGTTCGAAATGTTCTCGACGGTGTCGCAATCGCGAATCGAAAGAGAAGCCGGCCGTTGAGCCGCCCTTTAAATAGACGAGTCGCCATTTCTTGTCGTGGGACGCCGTCTATTTCAAGACCGCTCGCAGCCTCGAAATAAAATCCGTGACTCATACACCTTTGTTTGGTGTAGGTGGTTGATCGCAGCGCACAATTCGCCGTGTCGCGGCTGCGCGATTACGCAGCTGTGCCCGTTCGTTCCGGTGTCCAGGAAACACCGGACAACGAGGAACACGGCCAGACCACCGCTGGTCGACGAATTAAGTTGGTATTCTAGTGCGACGAACAAAAGAAATCGATTTTTTTTTTGTTACATTTTCTAAAATTATTAGTTAGAGAAGGTACGTCCGCGAAAGGATTTGTCTGATTTTAACGAAGCAACGGAGTTACAGAGGTCGAAACGTTTGAACTAGCCTATTTCTTTATTCTTCACGCTTACTCATTGATAGTTATGTACTTGCCTAGTAACTTCTACCCAATAGGAGGTTTTTTTCGTAGAAGATAAAGGTATTCCCAATGGCGGAGAAATCTTCCTCCGAGGCCTTACGAAAAAATTCCTGCAAACAGCGGAAATAATCCTGTGCCGCAGTAGAATACCACTTTATTGGCAAACGAGGTGGCCGTGTCTGACCAGAGCTGGTTCGCGCTGGCTTATTCTACTGAACAGTACTAGCGAACGGGGCCGCGTATCGATTGCTGCAGACGTTCGTCGAGGCATTTTTCTCCTAAATGAAAATGTTTCCTCATTTTTTAACCGTCTCGCTTGAACGACGTACGACGATCACTTTTGTTCGTTGCGTTTAATGACGATCGCGTAATCATTCCTCGGAACTTAAACGCTCGTTAAACGGTAGCGAAGTATGTTCGACAGGCATCTACGGTTTCATTGTTCTTTTTATTTAATGAATAGTCCAGGAGCAGTGGTTATTGGTAGTACAAACAGCTATGAATATAATGGGGCTGTAACGCCGAGGTAGAATGAACCGGCGTCTATTGTGTAAATGGTAAATGACTCCGCGAGCACATATAGCGTGCAATGGATGGCTTTTTTTATGATGATTTGCTATTCGCAAAACGGATTTCTGGATTTCCGAATCGATGCACGTACGCGCCACAAAGTTAGCCAAATATTTTACACAAATTTTGTACACTGTTTTATAAGAACGTACTGTAGCACTTTGCGAACACCCCTCGATAGTACAGTGCGTTCAGGTATCCAGGTTTGTATCTCGAAGCAAGTTGCACGAGATCGGTGGAAATAAAAGACAGTGCTAGATTCGAAAAAAAGACCATACCTACACGACCGGTCGAACCAGAGTAATCTGTACACCGCGAACCTTATCGATCCGGCAATTTTTCACCGTCGACGAGTAAATCTTCGATACGCCCACGCGTCGAGCGCGTTGATAACATTAATTCGAATCGACTACGTACCTGGTTTGCGTGTGCAGGTGGCACGCAAGTGCGTGACTGTCCGCTGCGTCGTGCACGCGCCTCGTCTCGTATCGTTCGACTCGTTTCTCGTATTTAATAAACCCGATCGTAAGTCCGGCTCCGGAGGAAGTTCTAGCTGCGCCTTCTGCTTTCTTTTCCTCTCGGGCTCGCGTTAATTAAGCTGTCGCCGCGGTCGCGAACATCGACCAGTCGTCTCGACGCAGCTTCGCCTTCGCCGGGGATCGAATTTGGCGAGCCGATGTTTTGTCTAACGCGTAGAGCGTCGATTTCAAGCGTACGTCGACGAGATGTTCGTTCAATATGATATTCGATTCGATTTTCAACATGTATATTCAATATTTCGAATGCAGACGGTATTAAAATACTTTGGAACGATTATTATTATTATTATTTTTATTATTATTATCAGCGTGATCGTTGGGCGCTTTATTTCTATCCGCCGATGCTCTTAAACTCCGTCAGCGAAATTTTTCATTTATATGCATAACTGCGAAGCAAGTTGGCGCACTCCAAGCGGGTTACTGAACGCACTCCACTCGACTGGTACACGAAGCTCGATATTTCCATATGCATCGATATTAACGCGACGCCGAGGAAAGGAAATAAGGTCTAAGGCAAGGAAAGGAAAAACCGACGGAACCGGTTAGAATGCTCGAAAAATGGCAGACGCGCGACACGCGGCTGACATTTAATTACAATGCAGATTGTGTCGGGGCGTGTGTACAAACGGGCGCAGATCGGTCTCGCCCTTAATCTGCACGCGCGTACGACGAATAATTATAAACGTGCCGCAATGTCTTTCGGGGGAACCTCGATTTTTCCGCGCGTCGTGTCGTGCCGAATAAAAAAAAGGAAAGAATCGAAAGCGACGGATCCGAGCGATCGTTCTAAATCGCGCCCGGTCGCCCACGGTGAAATGCAAGCGAGACGTTCGCACGCGCGACGAAGAAGAGGGAAACGCGAAGGAAAAACAAAGATAACCAGAGACAGACAGCACCGGAGGGATAGAGAACGGCGCACGATTTCATTCATGAGCGACCCACTTAAATTTCATTCAACGATCGACTCCCCGGCCGAACCTTCAATAATACCGGTCCGCCTTTCTCTCGGCGAGCTGCCCTCGGTACCTGTCGCGAACAGCATCCAGAAGTTTTCCTCGTGACACGCGTTTTACGAGCACGCTGAAAGATTGCGCGCCGTTCGAAACGGCGGTCGATCGAGTTTTATGCGAGGACGGAATCGCGTGGATCGCGGTCGTAACGCGACTGTTTGCTTTCTTCCTTTTTTTTTTATCGAGCGATAAAATACGAGTTACGGGACCGGAGGTTTCGCGAGAACCGAAATAAAAGTCGCCAACGTTTGGAATAATATTATTACTTTTCCTTATTCGCGCGACACGTGCGTCTGGCCTTGCGAAACCTCGGTCAATAAGGACCGGTAATAATAATAATGATAACATCGGGGTGTAAGTTAGCTTCGTCGATCGCTATTAAATTATCGCGATGCGCGAAACATTTGGACAGCGAAATTTTTCGGGTCACCGCAAAACGAATCGAAGCGACTGTAACATTTTCGTCACCGTTGCAACGAAATTGCTTTTCTCCGCCGAAAGATCGTCGTCGTACCTCGCGATCATTTTTTCACGGTTCAACTGTGCCATGCAATATTGCACGATTCACCGGTGAAATATAGTTCAAGGTTCAATGACAACAGTGATATCTGAAATACATTGGCACGGTCGGTTTGCGAAAGCACGAAATTCAGCCAATGCGCGACAAGAGAATCGCGAGTGCAGCTCGATTCCTCGTGCCTTCGTGCTCGAGCTGACACGGCATACGTGCCGGCGTGTAGATAAGCCAACAGAAATGGCTTAATATCGCGCAACGTGCACCGTGTCCTGTTACCAAACAACCGGTTGCTGATAGTGCAACAATATTCTAGAATGGAGCACAGATAGCCGGCGTTGTTTATCGGCCTGGCAGCGACACACGGTCGAATAACTTGAAAGTCCAGTGTTCTTTTCCTTGTTCGCTCGCCCCTCGAAAGGGGCCCGAGAAAAAACTAGAATGGTACACGTGTTCCTCGATATTTATTCGGTGTTCCGATATCCGGAGTGCGTGTGACAATGGGTACGCGAGAAACATTTGATGTTCCTTTTAAAATTCGCAGAGCTTGCGAATTCCTCGAGAAAAAAAAGATTGCTTACCTCGCGTAAAATAATCTACCCTTATTTTAATACGAATTTAATAAATCTTCTGCTATCTACAAAGGGGGACGAAGCTGCTAAACAAAATTATGCAACCATCGTCGTACCTAACAAGCACGAGAAAATATGAATCGATTCCTAAACACGTCTCCACCTAAGAACGCTCTATAAAAAGCGCAAAAGAATGTACTAATTTTACGCCCACCAACAGAACGAACCCGGTTTATCCAATTGCGCCTCTCGTGTTTCTACGCCAGTGCGTCCAACGCGATACGATCGAACCGTGGAATGTCAGGTATTTCCTGATTGTGAAACCAACCTGTGGAAGATCCGCGAGCGTGTTACCCGGGGTTCGTTAAAAACACCAGAGTCCCGCGGCTGTCGATAAATCAGACAGCATCGACGTTTGAACAGATTGCAATGATGTAACGGAGGCTGCAACGAGGATGGCTCTTTCCTCTTCGAGTACCGTCTTGAACGCTCGCGCGATCACGCTTGTCCTCTCGTTAGTAGCACGAGCGGGAAATGAAGACGTGACAACAAGACGTGGAAGCTGAGTTTTTCCTTCGATCTCGTTGACGCTGTTAGAGCGATCGCGGACGCCCGTAATTGCTTCGATGTCGCACTTCGATGGCTACTTTAACGATTACGTTAAACATTAAACACGAATGACGAGTTTCAAATTTCACGAAATTTCGGATTATTTCCTGCAATGGATTCCACTTGTCCCGGGCGATACCTGTCGAATATTAAATCGCAGCGATAGATTCTTACTCGGGGCTTCTCTGGTAATCGATTTTACTGTATTCGCAATAGCAAGAAGACACTCGATACACCGCAACATAACTCCGACTTTTTCCCCTTATTATTCTACGGCAATGGAGCAATCGCAAGCAGAACGGTACGATTCTTTCGTAACGGCCACGATTCCTATTTGGAATCTTTTTGCGTCACCGTTTCGTGATTTCCCGCGAATCGACAGCTGTTCGAAATGCGCGGTCATACCAATTTCTCTTTCGCTCTGTCCCGTTGCTCTCTCCCTCACTGTTATCCACGTTGTTTACGACCATTTACAACATTTCTGAAAGATCTCGAGGAGTTCGGTGGATTTCATGAAATAATGGCCGATTCTAGTGACTCAGAGTTTCGTTATTCGACAAGTGAAAACAGTTCTGGCGTGTTCTCGAACGAAAATCTGTAGGAACAACGTTCCTGTGCTCGTCGTTACGAAATCTTTATCGATGCCCTTTATTACGGAGACGTTTGTTAAGGCGTTCGCATTACCGTCAATCCCGCGGGCCCAACAGATGTCCAATTTCACCGCGATTAATTTCCTGACAGACGTATCGAGATTTGCATTGCTAATGCGAACGGAGGTTCTCTAATCGAGCAACCGGCCCGAAGGGAAGCGTCGATAGAAAACGCTTTATTGCGACACGGAATCCAGAATGCGCTCCGGAGAGGCAGAGAGACAGAGACGAGGGATTGAAAGGTTAGAAAAAATGCATAACATACCGATACGAAATATTGTTCGACGGTCTCGTTAACAATTTTGTAACGACAGGTATTTTTATCTGACTGTAGCGTATAAATAATTGCGTATTGATTTCGCGAGGGTTTCAAAGACTGGCTCGCAATGAAATAGTAGAGACAAGGAAACATTGATTGTTCGGGTATTAAACATTTCACGGTTCGCAGTTCTACCTGCGCACGTGTGCGCGCTTATTACTTTCTCATCGGGTTGAACGTCGAAAAATGGGAAGGGTAATTGAGGGTTTAGAAGCCGACCCAGATATTCTAATTGCAATTATCACGTGGCAATTAAGATTGGCCACGCTTCATCGATTTCCCTACGGATTTGCATCGTTGATCGTACTGATCAACGATAGGCAGTTACGTTCGTTCGTTCTTCGGTTATTTCGTGCGACGTTCCTTGTGCATTTTGGCCACGAAGTTCTTTACTTTGAATCAATCAATTAATTACCTTTCTGCGATAGACGTCGATCGTCCCGTTGAACGAAGCAATTAACACCACCCTGTGCGTTCAACTCCAATACCAGCTATCTAATTCAGGCGTTTCGATTAACGAATTTTCCCTCTGGCGAGAATACAATTCCCCTTCGTTGCCTAGTAAGATACAAGTTTCGTTCGATCGAGGTAAACGTTAATCGGAGAGCTGAAACGAAATCGAACGGTTCCGTCGATTAATTCAATTTCGACCCGAGGAGCACTGCAACTTTAGAGAAATCAACGACGAATGTAGCGAACGAAGAAGGAGAGGCATGGTACATATATCTGCGACGAGCCTCACGAGCAGACGTTGTGCAACGCGCGGCACAATTGTCGTGGAAAAACTCATCAAAGGCAGGCCGCCGCGATGCGCACATACTTGGCGATAATATCTATCGTCGTGATAAGACGCGGCGTGGAGTGTACCGCAAATAGCCCCCCGAAAGCTTTATCAGTGACCTTTCGTCTCGGATGCGTCGCTCTAATTGCCGTCGCCCTCTTTGCGCAAGCCGAGCTTACGAGGCGATAACGATGGATTGTTTAGGTGGACAAGATATTCCCGGTTACACGATTACTTCGAATTAACCCCGCTAATCGTTTCCTTCGATAGTGTACTTTGTCGATTCAATACGGCTGCATGCATGGTTCAGAGAAATTTTGCCGATATTTTCGATTATATTTGTAGTCGAATACGGCGAAGCTCGTCTTAGATTTCGTTTCGTCCGTTTTCGAGGATATTAAATGGAAGAAAAATTACGACTCCGCGAAATCCCTGGCGCTTCAATTTTTTTTTATTGCTCCTAGTTTACCTATGGAATATACCCGACGATAGTTTTGTTACATCCGCGGTTTCGGAAATATTAGTCTGCGATTTCGATACTGGGCGTGGCATTACGAAAAAATCGATGCTGCTTTTATATCGATCTCGTGAAACAAGTAACAGAGCGGGTATCTTGGACGGACGATCTCGAATAGATCGCGTGTAATCTAGCGAGAGGGTCGTGGGTGGAGTCGATAATCGGCTTTGTTTAAATCAGATCGGCATCAACGAGCTTTCGAGCCGCTTACGATTCACGATTAACGCCGCGTCGATTCGCCAATAAATTTCGACGCGATCGGTGCAAAGTGCACCGCGCGTTGCATCATTGCGATTCGATGCACGCTGCTCCTCATCGAACAACGTCAACGCATAAGTGAAACCTAACTGTACCGATGCCTGCGCGACGCAAATCCGTCCACCTGAACTCCGAATATCGACGAGACGGCGAATCGATTCGTTTTGTAATCCCGCGCCGATTTCTCGGCGCCGTGGGCAATCGCAATCTCGAGCCGCGATTTAGAAATCCAAGTCGACGATGATCGACGGCTCGTCGTTATCGCGTTGCAGTCGGGCAACGAGATTCCCGACGACGTTATTGCAGCGAATCGCGAGCAAAGGGGAATCGAAGATCGACTCGTACACAACTCTGCAAATCTTTCATAGATCGTCCATCCAACGACAGGTATGCAAGAGAAGTCCCTAATACTCGAATGGAAGTCTCGATTAGGTATTAGAATAATTGCGTAGGCGTGTATATATTAACAAGGTTGCTCTCTCGACCGTAGTCTATACAAGAATGCCTTCCTTTGGCAAAAGCGTCGGTCGTGAGGACGCCTGCGTCAGCATGGCCCTTTTTAACCATTTTGGGGTCTCCCCGAAAGAGAGCTACGCTAGACAAAGACAGCGTGCATCGGCGAAACGCACATGGCCCGCCTCGGCCGTCCCTGTACCTCGAATATTCTAACAGGTACAAGAACAGAAAAAAAAATGATGTACCCAGATAAACGGAGAGTACTTCCGAGATTTCGACTGAGAGCAGGGGACGCGTGCGTTGCGGTAACATTTCCGTAACCCGAGAACACGTAAATTCCCCGACAGAAAAGTACCGCCGGCTTCTCGGAAAGCGGCCTTCGACGGATAACAGATCGAAGAGCTCCAGTCACGCCCAGGAAAATGTGCCACGCCGATACCCCTCGCGACACCGTCGCGCAATAAATCCATCCCACACGCCGTCGATACCCGCGTCGCCTGTTCCGCGGGATCGCTGCGAACGCACGAAAATCGCGTCGAACGATCACCGAAAGATGGTATCGCCGCGGAGGATTCCATCGGCGTGTCGTCGACGGGCACCACCGCGGCGATGTTAATGAAAACCGACGGAATGTGGGTGCATCGAGCAATTACGCGGCATCTGGCCTGGTAGCGATCGGAAGGCACGCCAACGGGGGGGGAAATAGGAGGCTCTATTATTAGAGCTTAATGCGCGGATATTATGCGGTAACCCTGTCGAGGAGGCATCCATCGAGAGTGGCCAGCCTCGATCCTTATAAATAATTCAACGTGGCGTTCGCGTGTGCGCGCGGGCCGCGCGGGCTCTTTTATAGTTTAAGGTGAAAAAGGGGACTGGAGGAAAATAAAAACAGTACCGACGCGACGTCTTCAGTCGGCCAAGGCTGCGTTTGCCGATCGGGTGGGCGGATGCGCCAGCTCGATCGTATTCCACGCGATTCTTCTTCCCTTCCCGTTGGTTTTCGTGATCGTCGAACCGACGTTTGTTCCAGCGGAGTCGTACGAACGCGCAAGGTGCCCGTGCACTTCGTTTCGATCGTTGTCACTCGACAATGCGACGCGGAAAAACGCGACGCCGGAGTCGATTTGCTGGCGGACGTTGTCCCGCGAGATATGCCATTTTGTGGCACACAAAAGCGACTACTTTTCGTATCGCTGTAAATCATTGTTTACGCGTTCGAGAAAGGATACCATGCTATTAAACTGTTGAAGGGTTGAAATATGGCGACACGAACTTCTTCGCCCCCCAATTGCAGAGGTGGTTTAAATATTGCTTGGACGGATTCCTCGACTTCTATTGCGTTGCTCGAAATACCGTTTCACGAAGTTTCTCACGAATTTCTCACGATGGAACAGTGGAAAACTCGAGCCCGATCTCTTATTGCTGGGTCAAGGCTGTCGTTAAGGGTGTGGGCGGATCGCGTCGATGCATCGATGGAAAACTCGGTAAATCGATCGTTCTTATGACACGCAGCCGCGGGCCAATTCGATTTGCATAATACCAACGAATCAAAATGGATAGATCGATGCTTGATCGAGGCGCAGTTACCAGAAACACGCGATGCTTCGTCCGTGTCCTAAACCCTTTGCTACTTATCCAAATTTGCAGCTACTCGAATTTCACAAGTCAACCAAGTGGTACGAAATAATCGTAGAGCAACATTTGATAGAAAGTTCCGGTGGAAAAGCGGTCGCCACATGTAAGATAGAAACTGTACTGCTGAAAACCGAGAAAATCAAGATCCTCTACCAAGGAGGTTGAAACTGAAAATGGACGAACTCGAATCCGCGGAAATTGCAAAGATTATTCGAGCAGCAGATAGGAAACTAGAGCGGGCAAGTGGAAGTGTAGAAAAACTTTCAGGGTCAATTACGTTTCCGCAAATAGAACACGACACGCGGCTACCTCGACTGTAACTCAATTTCTGGTCGTAAAAATATCGGCAACCTTGAAACGTCCTTGGCGTTTCCACCTACTGATTTTTCTCCTTCGAATTCCGACGAGCCTAGTAACCAGGTGGAAAAGCCGGTATGCACGAGGGTTAAAGAAGGTCGAGGACAGGCGAGAGCGTCGTAGAGAACGGGTGATAGGTGAAAGCCCGGCGAACGCATTAAAAAACTATTCCATCTCTAACGCGATACCTGGTTGTGCGGCATTAAACGTCGAGTTTACGTAACCGTCGCGTATCCTCAACACCTCGCGTTTAATATTCTACGCGCGCGACTATTTTGCAATCGTTCCGCTCGATCAATTTTTCTTTTTTAATACCGCGCGATATCGATAATTTAAAAGCGTTTCAATGTTCAGACGCACGTAAGATGCAATTCCATTCGAGGCTGCTAAGCTCCCGACGGCCAAGTGGTTATCGAGGACGCGTTAATGGCGCGATCATCTCGTGAAATCAGAGAAGAGGAGGAGAGAAAAAAAAAAAGAACCTCCGCCATTCGCGAAACGAGAAGACCTTGCCCGCGAGTGAAATGTCCGAACTGTCGGCGGAACCGCTGCTCAGCGGGGAAAAAAAAATGAAACGATAAGAACGATTCCGTGCGTCGTACTTCCGATTATCTGCCCAGGTACATCGTCCTCCGGTGCCAAGATTACAATTCGAAGCATGAACGAAACTCGATACGCGCACGCCTCCTCGTTATCTTCTCGCCGATCTAAGAGCATTGTGCCAACAGATGCAAACAAATCGACGAGATAACAGTCTGGCAGCGTCGACCGTACAAGAATGGTCGATACGGTCGTCTCCTCTTGAAATACGTTAACGTGGAACCGCGATCTCGATAAAAGACCACGCGAAAATTCTGATCTCGCGCCTGAAATGAAACGACGAACCGGCGTGAACGTTATCCGTCCAGGGGTGAACGCGAAACGTTCTGATAAGCCGCGAACGGCACCGATAGTTCCCGATGCAAAGGTGAAAGGAAACTGGATTTAAGCATATATGGAACGAAACCGGTTTCGATCCGTTCCAAACCTCGGGAAGGAAGCGTTTTCCTGCGTCTGGTGGAACGGAAAAATTGCGAGCTTGCGTCGACGAGGAACACTCGAGATCCGGGTATATCGCGAATCGATCGCGATAACGCAATCGCGGGGGATCGGTCGAATGTTCGAACGATACAGAAATTCCGTACGTGGAATACCGTAATTCTTTTAGACAGTATTTCGTAATGGAGCTTTCGTGTGTTCGCAACCATGCTCGAACGTGCTCGATAGAAACGTATTATTTGAGGCGCCATGTTGAATAGCAGTCGTGCACGTACACGTATACGATAGCTGTGTTTGCGAACTGTGCGCAACGCATTAACAACATTATTCTTACTACATGCGCGCGTTGAGGAATCATAGTATCAATAATAACAGACGATTCAACGCATGCAACGGAGAATGATGCAAAAATCATTGACATACCAGTCGATTCCTGCAATCCACGGGTGCATCGTGCCCTGTGGCTCGCCGAAGCTGTTTTATGCCTCGCGGTGGTGTCGCCGTCCGCATTTTCCACTTCTTCGACACTGATCACTTCGTCAACTTCTTACATTTAACTCATCACTATGTTTCGCAGAAAGTTCCACGGCGAATCGTGCAAAAACTACCCCGCAGTGCGACCGTTCCTTCTCGCCGACGCTCACGCGAAAACGAGCGTACTGCGTGGGGACTACAGGGCTGCCAATCTCATTTGAACGCCTGGCGTGCGAATAATCCGAATGCCTTTCGTACGTTACGATTTGAAAGGTTGTCCCGCCAGAAATCTTTCAGCCCGCTCGCGATATTAGATTACTGGCGTCGAGTCTTTCACCGCGAGGAAGTTGCATCACGTTCGAAAGGTCAGTGGTCGGGTCCAGAACGTTCACGACGATTCACCCACGTGAGTTCTTCGCCGCAATATTATCGAGAAAGGAACGTCCCGCGGAACAACGAGGAGTGTAACGGCGTCGAACGCTCGCAGGCAACGACAGCTGTCGAAGTTGACTTCTCGCACGACGAGATAAGCCGTTGCCCGTATTGCACGAAACCCTGCGGCCGATTTCGCTTAGCACGATCGAGAACACGGTGATTATCGCGACCGTCCGCGTAAATATACGACGATAACTGGCAGCGGACACTCGAGACGCAGGACGCCCGACGAAAGTACCGCGGCTGCGCCACGAACAGCCATCATGTTCGCTTTCGATACTCGAACTATCGAAACGTATCGAACGCAAATTCAAATCGGCTTGCACACGTTCCCGGTAAAATATGCACGATGCAATACCGAATCCAACATGGCGCCCGGCGGTACACAACAGCCCGATACGAAACACACCGCACTTGGAATACAATCTCCGTTGCTTCGCGGCGAAAAGAAGCCTTCCTTCCGCGTTAGATTTCCGTGCAGATTCCGATTACTCCGGTCATATGGATACGTTCGTCGTACGATGACCCGGCGAACGCGGTTTTTAAACGCAAGAACGAGAGGATCCGAGGTGCGCGTGCCACTGAGCACGGAGTGGTCGCCAGCGCCGCCATGCGGCGCCAATACGAAACTCTCGCGCCGCGCAAATAAATCGTGGAAACGTCCGAATCAATCGCGGATCGTTTCCTCGGGAATCTCGCCGAAGATAATCCGGTAAGTAACGAGGGCGCGCTGAATGATTCAACTTCCCTGTGAAGCACGTTTCCAAACGCCCGTTGTCGCGAACCGTTATTAACAGAATAGAATCTCGTAAAAATGTGTAAACCGCCGCAGGTTAATGACACCCCTGGAACCCTGCAATCGTTACGGCGCCGCGTCTAAAGCTGCATGCATTTCGAGGAACGAACGTGTAATATCGCGCTCGCTATTATCATATTTCTACCCGGCTTGATTCATATCGAATCACAGTTACAATGAGACGGCGTCGGTCGTTTGCGATCCTTTCCTAGAAACCGGCCATTAATATCCGCGGAGACGCCGCGCAGCTAGACTTTACGATCGTAGCCGCCACGCGGATGCCTTTATTTTGGTTAGAATACGCTGATCGACGTTGTATTCTGTTACGTTGCGCACGCCCACGCGATCGCGTAGTTAACACGACCGTACGAACTCTCAAAGCGTTCCCCGGTGTTTTGCCGGTGCGTCGCTCATTAGCATACGCCAAGGAGTGTACAGGAAATACCGAAGCTTCGTAGATGTAACATTTTTCTGTCTTCGCAGCCGCGCAGAAATTGAATGCAACCGTGCCGGCATCGGGAACGTGGAACGCGGCACCCCGTGGATACGCCGCGTGTTTACGGAGCTGCCACGGCTTTAATGGCACCTGGGACAATATTTCAAGTGCCTGGAAACGGCTACCGTGAGCTACGGAACCAATCGTGGCTAGGATCGACCCCGGAGTATACCGCCAGCAGGTATTTTCATTGAATTATTGTAACTATTAAGAACTGGGGTAGAACTCCATTTATCACGAAACGTATTTCCTAATCATTTTTCCTAAGTCTTCACAATTTTAGGAGACTCGCCGAATTTAAATTGCGGGAGGCACGTTTTATTGAATCGCTAAATCGTTGTCTCGTTTAGAGAAGCAACAGGACTGATGCACTCGCCGCGACGTAAAGTGTCGATGTAACCATAAATGCAATGGCACCTTAATGCAAACGTTACAAACGAGGTAATATAGATGCAGATGACTGATGCAAACGTTCAAAGAACGCAGATTCATAATTCACGAGGGGCATTATGGATATTTCTTTGAAATAGCGGGGTACGCGTACACGGGTCGGCCTTTTAACTCCACCTTCGTTGCAGCTTTTACGCGGAAACCGGCGAACAATTCCATCTATACATTCACGGTGTAATGATAGAGTTAACGGGTTGTTACGCGAATCTCGATGCGGCCGCCAGCGAAATTATACTCGCATTAGACATTTTCCAGGGTGCTTAAACCGTGCGTGTGGTCTGCTAAAGTCGTAACGATCACTGCAGGATTTGCAACAATGCTGGCCCCTTGATCGCTTCCTCGAACTTCGTGCTCAATCCCGATCTTAGTTCACTTGAAAACACCTGATGCGCCAAGCATTTATACGTAAACGCGCACCCGTTAAACAACAAATCAGCTGACCTTATCTCATTGTCCATGACGATGACTCAGAGTTTCGCGGTTAAAGATTTATTCGTCGCCCAAGGGATAACAGTCTTTCGTATAACAGATTTAGAGTACACTCGCGACGTTGAAGCGAAGAATCGAATCGTTTCTTTTCTAGAACCCGTTCGACGTTTAAAGTTCCTCGCTTGCCCTCGATAGTAATCAACCCTGACTACCGTAACGTAGGGGTGTCCGTGTAAGGACTTCATTCGCCTCGTTCCCATGACGTTTCTCCGCGCTCCTATTTCCTAACAAATTAGATCTACGCGTTTGATTTGTGAACGCACACACGGCGCAACGTGTTTGACGGTCGGCGATTTATATCACCGTTCGCCTCGCCTTGTTACTCGGCTGTCTCGTTCCTATACTGCGCCGCGCATAATCGATTCAATCATCCATCACGATTTGTTGCACGTCTTAGAGATTAAAAGCAATTTTCAGTGTCGTTTCCTTTGATCCCCACCAATGGCCACGCGATTCTCGATGGAACCGATCGAACCTTGTTCAAACTCGATACCCGTACCGGATAATCATCTCAAAGTCCGATCGATTTTTGCTCTCTCTTAGTTCATTCCCATGCAGACACGCAAGTTACAATTTCGCACTTCCGTCCGGTGCACGAATGGGATATAAGTACTTTTTTTTTTCGTGTATTATTCACGCTCGACGATGCGGCATGTGCATAGTACAATATCGGATCAAAGGTGAAACTCTCCGGCTGTCGATAAATGTATTTAACATAAACAAGATGAATCGCACAGCTGAGCATTATGCAACGACTCCGTTACAACTCGATTGTCGTGTAGATACGTAATCCTGAGGTTGATTGATCACCAGGCAGCCTCGAGTATGCGTTCCTCGGATGCTAGCAGAATAACTGAATCCTTCTGAACCATCGAAGTTTGATTGCCTGGCAAATACAGAAAGCGACGTTTCAAATCAATCCCTTTTCTCCAGCGTATCGGACTTACTCTTGCTTACAAACTTTTCTCACGCCGTTTCTCACGATTGTTATTCCGGTTTCTTCGCGATTACAAAATAAACTGGCATATGCGACCAAATTTCGTTTCTTAATATCTCGATCTCGAATTTCGTTTTCCACGTTATCTCGCTGCTCTTCTATTTTAATCTACCTTTTCCCCCGATTTCCGCAAGCGGTTCCCACATTATCCTAAGCCTCGGCCCCTAAGGTCAGGCTTAATTCAGGAACAGCAGTAAGGAAGTCGTTCTACATAAAATTCTCCGCTGAAATTCCTCGATACGTCCGCCTGCTCGAATTGCCAGCACATTCCACGGGTACGTGCGTCGACCTCAAAATTGATTCGCCGGTTTTAATGCGTGTTATCGAGCCAGTCCGCTCGGAACCTCTCAGCGTATCGGTCCGCGGGATTCCTGTGAATTCCAACGATTCCATCGGCGAGAAACGATCGCCAGATGCACGGTAACGAGTATGCATCACTCGAAACGAGCCACGAGATAAATGGACGATAATCGTATGCGCACTTTCGCCGCCATGGAGAACAATGTGGCTGGATGAACGCCTTGACCCAAACCGCCTCTCGCCGCGACGTTACCTGCGTGCTGAGAAAATGTCGATCGACCAATACCTCTCGGTGATCATAAATCACGCTTCCCTGTCGTCGATTTTCCCAGGTGGTAGGCACGAACGGGGGGAAAAAAACGCGAAATATATGGCGTTCCTGATTAAGCGGACAATAAAGTAGCATGAACGGTAGTGCAATATAAATGTAAATGGGCATGGTAGGAAAAGTCGCGTGTACGCGGACGACGCCAATATCGCCGCAGTTCTTTTCCACTGGATCCACGACGCCCCACGTTGATTTACATTTTCTTTTAGAAATTTTGCAAAGAAAAATAGGGCGACAGACGCCCTCGCGAAATCTGAATCATTGCGTTCGCAAAAGCTTCCCGGACATGTATTGTCTCGCTGCGCGGTATCCTCTGGACATTCCGCGGAATAATTAGTTCCGCGTCGAAAATGGTCCAACACTTTTAACGTCGAGCGCGTAAAATTTCACGCGCAGAACTGCCCATTGAATAGCACAAGATGATAGATAACCTTTTACCTCGTCTTCGACTATTAAACACGTAATAATTAGCATACAACGAAAGCTCGCCCTGTCTGACTTTTGTTCGGCCGATCTGCTGTCGTGCGTGGCCCTCGTAAAACATTTGTACCGATCGAACTACCATCTTGATACGGACGATTCCAGTCTCGTTAATCACTACCCAGGCGTCCGGATCGAAGCGAGAGATCGCGACACCGACACTCTAAGCTACCTTGCGACGCAGCTCTTTACTCGGCGTACCTGTAGGTGTACGTGCACTGTGCCGCGTGCGCGCCAGCAAGTAGTATCGGCCAGCCAAACTAGCGTTGTAAATCAGCCGATTATCTCGTTCGCGATCGTACCTTTGATCCAGCAATGCATCTGGTAGCTCGGCTCAACGTTTCTCCCGATCGCCGCTGAAATCGAAGATTAATCTTCGTTTCGTAGGACGTGTGTAGTTATCGTCGGTGCCGTTCGCGAATCGTATTGGGCTGGTTTTATTGGGAGTACTGCGAGTTCTATTTATGCGAGTGGTTGCGTGAAATTCGGTGGATCGATCAGTTTGCTTATCGGAGCAGCGTGTTTCAATCGCGATTCGCTGTTGTTAATAATTTTCGATACGGATCCGATCGCCGTTTCGCTGTCTCGTTCTCGATCAGTGAAAAAGGCTGCGTCGACGAAAGGGCCGCCATCGATCGCGTCGATTCGACAGCTTGGAAATCGTACGCTGTTAGAGGATAATGAAACTGTTCCAAGTGATTTAAAGCAATTAGTGGCGATCACTCGGACGCGTGCAACGATTTGCAACAGTTAATAGGCACGATCGCGGGGATGTTTCTATCGGCCTTCTCCGATTCGAGAAATTGGAATCTTGAAACGCATGCGAAAAAAAGAAATGATAAATGCCGGTTACGATATTATAAATGCGCCAGGCACGCTAATAAAAAGCTATTATCCGGTAATGACACGTTAGATTAATCGACGCGTCGCATTGACAACTCGTTAGACGAATTAACAGCCGTCATTTTTCTCTAATCACGTAATATGATAATTACACCTGGTGATCTACGGTCCCGCTTCAAGGCGTCCCACTTATTGGCCACGGTACGCGGATCAACCAATTCTAAAACGTCGTCGAAAGATGATCAGCTTCCCTCGCTCGCGGTTGCAGTCGTCTTTTTAATTTCGTTTCCTCCGACGAGAAATTCCGCGTTTCACGGGTCCATCGCCTCGGGCGAAGCTCGGTCCCATTATCGAGATTCAGTTGATTAACTCGTCCTTCGCACCTGCTACCGCTTTTTTTCTTCTCTCCCGTGCGTAGAATAACTGCCTCTCCGACAGAGAAAAAATTGCCGGGCTTATGAATTCACGACAAATCTCACTGGAGGCGCTATTTTTTCTTTATTCCTTCGTCCATAAAAGTAAGAGGAACCTTAATACACCTCAACGAACGGCGAGACGAAGCCGGTCGACAAAGATAAAGTAAATTAATTTTCTTATTATACAAGCCATTATCGGTGGACCCTAACAGAAGGACCTTCGTTTCTGTCGAATTGAAAATACGCTCTCAGCCCCCTTCCATCGGATGTACCAATTAAACGGCATCAGATAAACGAGAAGGAAATGAATGTATTATTTATTCCGCTATCGCGTTGCAATCTTGCGAGCGGCTTGTTCTATTCGTAGAGCATTATCGACGGTGACAAATATGTACATCGGGAAATCGTTCGAACCGAGGCGTGCAAAGGTTCCGCGCTTGGATTACCATTTTTCTTTTTTTATTCCAAGCAATAACGGTGAACATCGAGCGAGCGCAACATAAATGCCCGGTGTCAAACGGCGACGGCGAACGAAATGGATTCTCCGTTTTTACGACGCCTCGAGGAAGCGATCGCGTTTCAGGAATCGTCGAACGAACAACCTTGCTCCTCTGCTATCACCTACACGCCTATTAAAACGTCGCGTTAATGCCTTGCCGCGAATTGATCGCTTCATTCGCACGTTCGTAATACGTATTACGCGCGTGGGACTTTACGATACTTTTAGCTGGCAAACTTATTCGCGCGATCGTATCGCTTCGCCCGGAAAAATTGCAGGGAACGACGATTGTCTACGCGCGATAGACGGCCATTCAATGTCGTCGTTGCGAAATCGAGGCTCGCGTATGATGGATCGTCTGGGCAACGACATCGGCTGACAATTAATAATCGACAACCGCGTCGAACGCTTCTCCATGTCGTTGGGATGTAGTAAGGAGAACGAAGCGATGGTTGTTCGCCTTATTCCAAGGAGACAGGCCGGTGAAAAGTGTGTCTTCGATTGCAATGGGGCGGGAGGTGTTGCGTCAAGTGGAAGTGTAATATTCAAGGATCGATCGAACGAATCGAAACGAATGCGAGTGTCCGCGGGGCAAAAGTTGCGGGGAACCGGATGGAGAATAATATCGGTAATATCTTCGCGCAAGTTACATTTTACTCTTCCTTTTATTCCCTCGACGCGTTACACATCTCGAGTATTTCTGTCGCTTCGGGTGAATTATTCAGGATTTCGTATGTGAACACGGAATGTTCATAACGTCTCGCGCCGTCGAACACGTCGCCGTTACCCGGCATAATCAACGAGTAAACATTACTCCGCGCGGAAAACATTCTCCACGCTTCTTTATCCAAATGCAGCGTTCCTCGCGCGATCCGTACGCCCGCTGCGAATCGTTTTCGTTTCGCGAAGGAACGACCTCGCCGCTCTACATTGAGCGTCACGCATGCAACACAATGCTGTCCAAAAATGGCGTTGTCCCCCTTTTTTGCCCGCGAACCCTTCAATTGCGGGCGTAAATCGCGAGAAACTGTCGGCCGTTGCGAAAATAACTCGACGTCTCCGGAGGTTCGGGAACTTTCGCGAGGCCCGACAAAGGATCCGCGAGAAAGTTTTGCTCCTGACGGCGGATAAGACCGCGACGGAACGGTCGAAACTTCGTTTCGAATTGGATTACGGTCGGGTTGCGCGGATCGCAGCGGCGAACGATTGCGAAACGTTCATTAAAGCGCTCCTACGATACTTTCTTGCTCGGCGAGCCGTTTCTTAATTGCCGCGCCTGTCTCGACGATCTTACTTTTTTGTTAACGCGCTCCGTGAGATACGAACGACGATCCGTCACCGCTTTTCGCTTACGCTCAGTCGAGGTTCGTTCGCGAGGAGACGAGTGACTTTTTAAAACGTTCCGTGGAAGAGCGGCGCAAGGGACCTTGAGACAGCTCCTACGAAATTCGACGTGAACGATACTAATTAATTATACACACGCTTCTGGACTCTCGCTTCTGTATAATACAGCCAAGCGGGCGATTAAATTCTGTCGAATCAGTCTTCAAGCGTTCGCGGATATTTATAAATGTTCGCGTTCCGTCGCCTCCTCGGATCCCTTTTAACAAACAATTTATCAATTGCGTTAATTACTAAGAAAACAACGCGCCCGGTGCTTCGTGGGTTCAGCGGTAAACTATCCTCGTAAAGGAACGCTTTGCATCGTTTTATCTTCATTGAAGCAATCGAGGCTGGGGGAACTACGCATGGAACCGACGATATCCCTTCGTTTCTAAGACCTATTCTACTTGATTCTACTCGCATCTCGTACTCCAGCTGCAATCGCCTATCAACGGCACGCGTATTTAGCTAAAAAGGCAGCCGAGCGAATGCACTGGGCAGATTGTGCGATCGTAAACGATTTTTTTTTCCGCTTGTATATTAGCGAGGAGATTGGTTTCAGAAAATAACTCGGTGCCGAGTTATTCTCGACTCGAAGGCCGCGTGCTCGTTCCGCGTGGCACAATTGCACAATTGTGGATCTGTCCGATTTCTATCGGCCGATGGACATCCCTTTCTTTCCCTCGAGCATCCCTTAGCTGTATTTTTTCGCCCCCATGGATTACGTGGATCGGGGATCGTCTCCTAGCAATTGGGTCCGACAAATCCGACAGCTGTCGCTTGTTTAGCTTTCGTCATTAATATCGAACGAGTTTCGAGAAAATAATAATGATATACAAGCAGACAGCCGAATAACATTATTACTAATTGCGTTGGAATAATTGTTAATTAATTGTACGATAATAGCTGTTAAATCGCCCGGGGTCTTATAAATTAATTCTGCTTTCATTCGAACTTTCAGACGAAGGACAAACGGATTTCGAATTGATGATTTGCAATCTTATCACGGCGAACATCGTTTCCGGATTATCATAATCGGAATCATGCTGCCATCTCGCAGGACGATCCCGCACCAAGTACACGGTAAGTCTCAGCTTCTTATCAACCCGTATCAATCGAATTTCCAAATCTCGAATTCACTTTCTCTCGATATTTCCTTTGCATTTCGGATTCATTTGCATCTATATTTACGAACGTTCTACCTAACATCTGCTTCCGTTCCGTATTTGTTACCTCGGCCACTCTAATTCCGTTCAAAGTACAAAAAATAATAAATAGTCAACAATCTATCCTAATACAGACGCGAAATATCCCAAAGATCAATCGAGCAGATGAAAATCGTTTCATCCACTGTGCACAATCCAGTAGATTAATTGCAAGTACAGCTGGAATTGAATAATGGTACCGATGAAAAGGGAGAAAGAGGCCACTCTCACTCACCTTCTTACGATGCGGACAACAGGACAATCCATTGCCCATGGTTCCCTCGATCCCTGGCACCGGCTCAAACAGCGGAGGATCCGATCCACGCACCGGTGATCGACGCCTCTACTCGTCGGCTGCCTTTCTGAATTTTCGTCGCACAATCAGCTTGTCCGTTCGTCATCGTTGCGCCGAAACCTGCTTCGAGAAAGTTGCCGTTTATTATCGCGTTGGTATTTAAGCCACCTGGCCCGTCGAAAGTTCAATCGCCTCTGTTAATCGCGACGCGACTCCTGCCAGGATCACTGGCCGATAGATTTTATATTTCACAAAAATCGGGAAACTATCGAGGGAAATCCATTCGATCGGCGACCATTCAACGGGGCAGAACTTTCTAAGCCTCTTCTTATTTCTCTCGGCTTCTGGGCTTGCTCGTTGATTAGGCTGGTGCCAATTCTATATTGCGTTATTAATATTTATTCAATTATTTCTCGATCGCGCGGACGCTGAAACAGTCGATCCACGTGCAACTGGCTGCGGCATGGGGTGAAACGACCGCAGGAAACTGAGGAAGCCCCAGCAAACGAGAAAGGCGGACGAGTTGACAGTAATGCTCCGATAATATGGATTACCGTCTCAGCCGTGCAGCCCGTGGAAATATCTCTTGGAACGAAATCGATCATCCGGGTGAGTGAAACTGCAAAGCAGTACTTTTCTTCAAATCAAATCCAGGACTCCTCCCTTTCAAGATCCTCTCGGAATTTCTGCCAACCATCGAATCCAGAGAAAGTTCTTTCTAAACTCTTCGCCAAGCCTCGCTGTTCTGTCGTCGAGCCTTGTTACATCTTCTGCGTCGAGTTTTCGGCGCGGGTGTAAAGCAATCGTCGGCACTCTGGTGATACGACCGCGGTATTGACCCCTCCATCTGGGAACTTGTAGTAACGCGTACTAATGAGTGTCAAGAGGTTGGCAGAGTCGGAAATAGAGTCTGACGTGCTACTTAAGAACGCGTTTAAATATCGACACGGCGGATTATCGTACGAGACGGCGTCTCGATCGTCAGGTCGATCCTTTCCCCCAGGTCTTTCTCACTCGATCTGCGCGTTGAAACTCTTGAACCATTGACACTTCGATCCACGGCGGAGGAAGCAACACTTTCACGATGCCAGAAATCGTTCAACGATTCTTTAATCGAACGCTTTCAATAATCGCGCACCAACTTTTATCACCGGCTGCGAAAGTTGCAATGTTTCTATCGCCTGCGTAAATTCTACCAATTATTTTCCTGTCAATGCCAGAGTACAGTAAACACTAATCGGTCGCCGCCTCGTCAATTGCTGTTGCCGCGTCGATTTTCTAATCGATGTTTCCGTGGAACCTAGCGACACTATGCACTCGAGGTCCCGTCGACGGGATAACGGCGCGAACTCCGCGCACTTTTGAATGAAACTTAACGAATCGAGGCCCGTCGATTCCAACCGAAGCGCGAGTGATCACCGCGAGGAAGTTTTCGAAAAACTGCCATCGAAATTCGAGGAAAGTTGCTGGTGTCTACGAGCACGTGTATACGCGTGCGCCAGCACACGGTACCAATGATCCACGCGAGTCACCGCTTTATTTTCCACCGTTACATCACTGTCGTCGGCGTTTCACTGCCATGCCGCGACGATAGCGCGCCTTGTTTATCGACGCCCGTGAAAACATACATTTCCACGATTGTTCTCGCCGCCCGCGATAACACTTTTCGTCGGCGCGTCACCGTTTCATCCCCGAGGGCGTCGCGACAATTCGCAGCCCATCTCGGCACGCGAAAGTTCCTTGCCCTTAGCAGCGGCTGGCCGTTCGCAGACAAGAGACACTGTAGCTCGGCGTAGTCCCCTCAGTCTCCTTGTTCGCGTTCCTCGAGTTTCGATCGACGTCCTATCGCGGGTTTCATCATTGCCGGATCACCATTCGAGTTGACGTCCGCGACATTTTATACCGCTGCCTTCGCCGCGGCGGTCGCGTCCGGACGAGTTCCTCGACGGCCAGTTTTCCACGAGGATCCCGTGACTTCTGGATTCTGGAGAACGCCGAAGCGTTCGCCGCATAACTGGCAACGAAGATACGCGCGTCGCATTCTTGCGCGGCACGTGCCGCTCGTAACCAGTCGCTTGCGTCACCGTGCGACACGGGGAAACTCGTTTTGTCAACGCGACGACAGGACGCGAGAAAACTGTGTTAACGCGAGGAACAAACCTGGCCGAGCTTTGGTCGGATGGAAATAGACGGAACGAAGGCGCAACGTCGATCCTCTAGATAGCTTTTCCGAATAACTTTTCGCTGGGCCAGGCGACGGAGCTTTCGCACGTCGCTGGGACGCGACGTAACTCGTTTTCGCGACCCGTCAGTGATTTGCAGAGATTCACTCAACTTCCAGTGGGGACGAAGACTGGCACCGTTGGCCTCGCGACCCCGCGTCGACGACAGGGAGAAGCTAGGCTACCTGTGAAAAAGATTCGAGGCTTCGGTAATCGCGATAATGCGAGGCTGTACTAATCACGAATCGCTCGAAGGAGAAAAACGGCTCGGACTCAATCGAAAGACAGCCAGAAGGTGACTGAAGAAGTAGCCGGCTTCGGGGCTCTCCTTTTTCGCGCGGAGCTACCGTCGTCGTTACTTATCGCGCGTTGCCCGTATGCATTGCTTGCATCACGGTTGCCGTTGGTACACCAGCCGCGTCGATTTTTTTCCCGTGAAACTCTTGGTACCACGATACTTTGTGCAGAAGCCCCGCTTCCGGTACCGCTTGGCTACAGTTTGAAACTCGGTTGATAACCGAGCGCAAGCTTTTAATCGTAAAACTGAATCGAGACGTGAATTTTGTTTATGCTCACCTGGTTCCTGTTTCAGTTGCTCCTCTTACTTTATTTCTATGGAAATAGCCAGTTTTTCCATAGAATTTTA
This sequence comes from Nomada fucata, assembly GCA_948146005.1. Lineage (NCBI taxonomy): Eukaryota > Metazoa > Arthropoda > Insecta > Hymenoptera > Apidae > Nomada > Nomada fucata. The sequence goes on along the minus strand of OX411276.1, from coordinate 36,344,697 downwards.
TCGCAACGTGCTCCCTCGTTACTTCTCTTGGCCCTTCGGAATAAATTTGAGACGTCGAATAAATTTGATCCACGCGTCATCGATAAATCTCGCCGATCCCACTAGAAATCGGTTATCTTTTTACTCTCGTCGTGCTGGTCGGACAGTTGGCAAAAGGGTCTCGCGGAAAGGAAGCCACGCTGATGTCCGATGCGTAAATGATATTAGCTGCAAAGGGAGAAAGGAGAAATGTCCGCCCACGTGTAATCTAAGACCAGCTTCCCTTTATCATTAATCAGCATTGCAAACAGTTTCATTAGGCTCTATTATTTTCACGGCCTTTATCCGTGGCTCCTTAACAGCGTAACTTATGGCGTCCGACAGGCTGATTGGAATCTCCCTGCCCGTAATTTCTCCGCAACGATGGCTGCCATTTGTCTCCAATGTCTCAGCTGCCAATCGGTGTCGTGCACGCCGATTGCTCGCCGCTCGCGAATGTCTTCTATCCGTTGCTTCGATTGGAAAATATTCACTGGTCGGATCGAAAATGTTCTACGCGAGGGGAATTTATTTTTGACGAGAGCGAGAGGAATCGAGGGTGAATTTCTTGGACGATTTCGCGGAGGAACGGTTGTTTGCTTAAAGGGTTGTCTATTTGATGTTGCTGCCCGGCAATCGTAGAAATCTGTGAGTCGAAGAGATCAAGGAAATTCGGAATTTCGAAGAGTTTCGATATTTTTAACGGGTGCTCCACTTTCTGAAAAAAAATATCGACGACTGGCTTCAAGCGATTCCTTCGATCGGCATCGACAGAAATAAAATGCTGCGCGCGTTGTAGCGGAGAGGCAAGCGTAGGTGGAAACGCTTCGGCTTCAACGGAGTGCATCGACTGGTTTCTCTTTTTTCGTTTTGCTTTCTTGTTTTTTTCGCAGGGCAGACGGAAAAGAAGGAGAACAATTTATCAAAACATGTATAACGATTTATTGAGGAGCTATTCAAGCATGTTAAATTTCATGAAATGCAGGTACCTACCTATCTACTCACTAGCGTTACATTAGACGTGTATTTTACTCGCAAAACTGTACGATCTATTTCTTACTTGTTTTTTTTTTTTGCTTTCCGAAGGAGAGTCCTCGCGTAGAGTTGCATTTAGTTTCGTTCGCAGATTTCATTCTGCGCTCAGCACGACCATCGCCGGAACAAACGAAATGTAATTTTAGTCAATTACCTCGAGACATATTTATCTTACGACTCTTACAACATTCTGCCGATGTTCGTTAGTATATCTTCCTTCAAGGCAACCGAACAAGAAAAAGAAAATGATTTTCATTCGTCTCACGCGTCATTCGCCTATCAGGTATCGAAAATAATTTTGCGGCTCCGTGTCCGTGTTGCGGATCGTGCTAGGCACTAGAATAAATCTTTGCGGAATAAATCTGCCTACGTTAGTTTTGATTGCCAGTCTTCAATGCTCTGGTATTTTTTTTTCTCGGTTTTTCTATTTTTTCCTTCTCTTTTGCTTTGTTCGTCATTAAAGTTCGTCGTTCGCTGTTCACCCTTCGCGCACGCTTCGATCGTTCGAAGGCCAGCACGTCGAATTTCCAAATGGCCTCGATTAAACTTTCGGATACGGATAGGGTGCTCGTATTATACAAAAACGTTTTCTGTCCATTTTATTATGCGTACAAACTAGAATCCTTTTCTCGAACCGCGTGCAACTAGAAGCCAAACCAATAATCATCGCTTCTCCCGTATACCTTTTCCCCCCCTATAGAAATAATTTCGACGCGAGACTCGAGCAAAGTAGAACGATGGAAAATTCGATCGTTCATTATTCCTTCGGATGCACTTTCGCTTTCTCGTTGCACGCGATCGTGTCTTATGCTACCAGTCGGAGAGAATCGTACAAACTTAATTTACACAACCGATTCTACGAAACTGTGCGTCGCGAAGTCGTCGGGGCGGACGAGAAGATTCGTCGGGAAAGTTTAATCGTTTCGCCTTTAAAATTCTTTCCTCTCGCACTGGGCAACTATATAATTTACGAGCGCGCGTACGCGTTTCTTCGTTCGTGTATTCGTGCCGCTCCTTTTCCATTCGTCTTTACAATTTTGATTCAGAGTTCCTCGTGATATTTGATTATTCTTTGTCCGGTAGTTATCGAGCGCGACGCTTGAAATCGGAAAGGCTGGAATCGACTACGATCTTTCCGTGAAATTCCACACTACGACGATAAATGTGCATATATCGAAAAGTATCGTTCGACCGTTGGGCGATCGTCCGCGACGACGAATCCAGAACGGGTAGGAACGATGTAAAGATCGGTTCTTCCGCGTCTGGATTCCTCGTCGAGGAATCCTCGATCGCGATCTTAACCGTAATCCACGAAGATTTTTATAACTAGTTACCAGAAGAAACGTAAGGGCTCAAGACCAATTTCGTTTCGAGGATTCGATTGGAAAATATTCGAGTTCCGAGGGTGATTCGAAACGCGTCTGTGCAACTGAACGGTGTCTATACATTTTCAGGGTGGCGAATATCGCGTTGAAATCTTTCGGTGAAACGTCTCGCGTTTATAATACAATCGAAGCTACTTGTTCAACGGGCAATTTCCGAACGATGGATTTCTCAAAACTGGTCTCCAGCACCCGGTGCGCGGACACATCTACGACACGTGCACGATAAATCTGGAAATACATCGACCGCGACCAAACGGGATGGCCGCGAGTTTATCGAAAGCGTGCATCGAACAGTCTCTGCGAATTGCTCTTTCCTTTCTGCGAAGAATCGACGCGACAATTATATTCGATACGTACCGATCCGCTCGGTTCCTTACTGTACACCCTAAGTTACGTGCTAGTTTTCGAAAGAAAACGCGACACCGTCGATCGCGAATCGACTTTACAAATACTACTTATAGTTGTGAAAGACACGATTGAATCTACACTTCGAAGGGGTCGATCTCGGTGGCCACGGACATTCGACGATCGCTTCGATCCTCGTCGATCGTTTCTCGATAACGACGATAAAGTGCCAAGGGGGCGAGAATCGAAAACAGAAGAATGACCATTTCGTTCGGATAAGAATTGCGGTCGTGATACGATAATTTGTCGGCAGGTGTTCGACGTTCCTTTACCGTTGCATCGAGCGGATCGATTCTCTCGTCGATTCCGCGAGACCATCGAAATCGATCCCCGGGCTACACACCGTACACGGATAGAAGGGTGATACAAAATCTATGTCCAATTTCGAAACCGACACACACAGATAGAGTAAACTGCTGTTTAGGTATTAGTTTAATAGTGATCAGCAATTTCAATTGCTTCCGTCTCGTTACGTAGATTAAACAGATATAGGCATCGTAGACACGCAATGTTACTTATAGCGGTTCGCTTCTGTCTTTACTCCGATTGTTTGTTCTTTTTTTGTGTTTTTCTTTTTACAAGTATCCAGTCCTATTTACAATGAGTACGCTGTCCTCCGTTGCGACGGCGTCGAGTCTCGTCACGGTGTTTCCCAGAAATCCAAGCCTCGAAGCTGTTCGCCGATTTAATAAATCGTTCGATTCCCCTCTGCAATATTATCCGGAAATTTTGACGTCGATGATCGTATTGATGTTCGGCCGTATAATAGAATTACTTGCAAAATATCCTCCGGGAAAAGTCTTCAAAAATATCTTTCTAAATGTCTCGTTTCGAGAATCGAGCACGCCAGGAAATCGTCTCGATCTTCCCGATATATTTCTTTCCTTTCCTCACCCACGCCACCCACACGTCTCAAAGGATTTCTATTATGATACAAGGATTATTCGTAATCGCTCCCCTCTACCACTGCTGCTACTGCTACGGCTAATAATAATAATAATAATAATAATAATAGTCGCGATGCAAGTTGTACTGTTTTACAATTACAATTATCGTTAAATCGTACGCCCCCCTTCATCGAAAATACAAAAATTACACGGCGGAGATCAGCCTCTCTACTTTTCCTACGTATTTTTTTTTTTATCGTTTTACCTACAATCACTAAATCTTGCCACCTACCGTTGCGACAGATAGTTATATTACAGAGATCCGCTGTTATCGAAGCGGACGCGTTCAATAGATACAAGTTTCCGGAGGATCGACGGTCTCCTGGCGAGCTGCGCCGGGAATCGAACGATTTTCCAGGAAAAATCGGCGAGAAGATTCGACGACGTCGCCGGATGACAGGTGCGTCGACGCGGGTGCACACGGGGCGCCGATCAGATCAGTCGCAACTCCGTCAACGATCATTCACTTTGGGAAGGAAAATAATTCAGCCGCTTTGTTATTCAATTTATTGGTAATAAAAAATTTCCCTCGTCCGTCGGTTCTATTAAATTTCATAGAAAAAGGAAAACGGGAAGCACGTCGATCGATCTCAATTCACTCGCAGCCTGTTCCGGCTCTATCGTTTCCGTTTCACCGTCTTCCTATCGTTTTCATTTCTAAAATATTACAAAGGGGGTTGCAACCGCCAATCGACGCCACGGGCGTCCCGACGCGTGCACGATCGTTACAGGTGTTCCTGTCTCGCGCAGAAGGCATACGAGCATCCCTAAACATTATTTTGGCCGTGAGTTTAGGGTGGTTCGATCGCGAATGTTCGCCGTTCAAAGTACACATAACACGTCCGCTAATGGGGACGATCCTACGCGTGTGATATCGTCGACACGAACGAATTTGTTCACATATGTATACGTATCCGTAGAATATTCCTATGTCCACAGGGTGGTCCGTTCAATTCGACCGCCGTTATATATTCTCGAATTTTCGTAATCGGTCCACGGACGGGATGCCCATTGGCACCCCCCGACGAGAACAATAACGGATTGCGTTTCAAGCCGTCGAATTAAAACGAATCGCCCTTGCAAAATAGTAGAAGATCTCGCACGCTTATCACTTTACGTACACGTATCACCGATTAAAGTTTCACTCTATATACAGACGCCGCTTAATTGCCGGCACTTAATTCGCGGATTAATTAAACGCACGAGTCCACGAAGAGGTCAAGATTTGCCGGTCGGGGACGGTGCGCCGTCTGTTTCCGGTTGTCCTGGTTAGGCGAACCGCGCCCGTGGAGTCCCCACGCCACTTTGCCCACCAATATATTTAACGTTTCGATCGATCGCCGGTCGATCATCGTCGCGCGTAATCCGGGTCGATCGCTAAGTGCACGATTTTCGTTGAAACAGAACAAAATTTGCTTTTCCTTTCTTTTACGTATTAGTTTACTTCACTATCACAGAAGAGTTTCATTTGCTTGTTGAGGATTTCGTCGGACGGCGGGACTCCATCGGCCAACATCCAACATTTCCATTCATATATACAAAGTACAAGACACCAAGAACAGGGGACACGCAGAACATTTAAATAGACGATCATAAATCGATCAACGATCGAGCACTCGCAGTTTGTGTCTTTGTTTCTTCGTTTTTTCGTTTTCGCGAATTCTCGTCGCTTCTGTTTTCTTCGCGTCTCTCGAAGGAAAAAAAAAAGAAGAAAAAAGCGGCGGCCTGTACGACCGTTTCGCTATTCTGTTTCCCTTCCGTTTTTCCCTCGGCGAGCGTGCAGGGGAATTCGCGAGGCGTTATCCTTTTCCCGTTCCGCGAGGAGGAGATTCGAGTCTACTGTGACAACGGACCCGTATCCGTCGAACGAACGCGAGAAAGAGAGATTTCAACAGCGAGTTCTGCGAGTAAAACCATGCCGTCGAGATATTTCGTTAAAAAAAATATATCCTCGCGCTGACGCGTTCGAAGAGGCTAAATCGTTCTTCCTAAATCGAGAAGTGCCGGATCGTTGAGCCTACCTCCTAAATACCAGCTATTTTTTTCATTTTTTTTTTGTCCTTTATTCATATATATACTATATATATATATATAGAAAGAGAGAGGGAAAGACAGAGAGTAAAAACGTGCTCGACACAAAGGTATATTCTAAAACACTAAAAAGTATTCGTGCCGTGTGCGAAGTCATCTAGAACGATCTTCGATCACTTTTTAGTTCCCTTACGGCCTGTCCCAAGAATAGAACGATTAACTAATTAATAGAATAATTGAATAGGGGGAAGAAAAAATATTCGCGACGCGAGGCTCGTCGCGACACTGTCGAGATTGCTGATTCCAAAGAAAAATAGAGAAAAATCGTGCCATTTCAAGTACGACACCCCCGGCACGATCAGAACCTCCGGCCCTTGAACGTTTCACCCTAAATCGAGGCGACTCTAATCTACTATGTACAAATCGGCACGGTTTCCGCAATCAGCAGGATCCTCTTCGTTTCTTCGCGCCGTTAATTGTTCTCCCTTTCCCAACTCCCCCCCCCTCTCTCTCTCTCTCTCTCTTTTCATTCGTTATCGCTAATTGTGAAAAGGCTTCGAGCTACTTTCAAGGTACGCGAATTCTCGAGGTTACACGCTAATATTTACAGGCTTACGAACGCTAAACGGGGGTGCACACCGTCGAGTTCGTTCCTCGACAGGTAGCCGGTCTTCTTTTACCTCTCGTTTCTCTTTACGCGTGTTACACGCGCGCGACAGAACAACACTTCCTCGCCGGATACTCTGTTGCAGTTCGACGCCCGGAAACGACGCTGAACGGATTCCGCCCGCGAGCCGTTCAGTTTTGGCAATTAGGTTCGTCCGTCCGACGCGAGGATAACTCTGCGACTCGTTAGGGGTCGAGGGGGAAAAAAAACGCACGTGCGCGTGTTACAGATGCGGGGGTTGTAGGTCGGGCGGGGTGCGAAGCACCGTCGCTTCGTACAGCTTTTCGGGGAAATCCGTTCGAGCGCGTTTACGGGCCCACGACAAGGAGATCGAAACGGAGCAACGCGGACAAAGCGATGGGATCGGTGGCGATTATTCCATCGATCTAACAACGGTAAAGTGGGCAGTGCTGGTGCGAAAACTGTACTCCCCGGGAAGAACTACGATCGGTGGAGTCCTTTTTTTTTTTTTAGAATGAGATACGCTGTAAATGTGGCACGTGCGAATGATACTCGTTTCCGGTTCTGTTTTCTTTCTTTTCATCCCTGCTTCTGAGCGGACGCGCGTCTGGACAATCGATGCCTCTGTACAATACTACAACCCGTCCTCGTTCCGTTCCGCGACGTTCCCGTTTTCTCTCCTGTTTCGTTCTATCTCGCCGAGAAACTCCTTCTGGAATTTGCCCGGCAATCGAAAGGGTTGATGCCACTTCGCTGTAGAATTGTCGCGAGACGGAAACGCGGTACAGCTTCGACCCTTGACCCCTTTCCTCCACGTTTTGTAGCGAAACAATCGCGACACTGTTTCGACCGCAATCGTTCCACGGGCGATTCGCGTTTCGCGTTTACTACTGCAAACGGTCGTCGACGTTTACTCCTGTCTGACGTTTATCGTTGCCCGGCGATCGACGCGGGACGGAACGAGGCGTGGCGTGTTTAAAAATGCTCCTTTTATTTTGTTTTTTTCATAGGACCCCACGACTGTTGATTCGCGTCTTCGAAAGTTGCTTCCATGATATAGGTAAATAGTAAATGGTCTGTGATATGGAGAACGTTTTCTCGGCAAGCAGATTTGTAAAAAGGGTAAAATTGTTTAAACGCTCTACGGCCGCAAACATTCCCACGGAACGTAACTAACGACCGGGGAAACGAAACGCATCGAAGATCTGATAAATATTAATTGTACTAGAAGTGATCATTGTTAGACGTTGCCGGAATGACGATCCCCGGCTAATTAGATTTCCTGATTAAACGTCGACTGGCGTGCTTGAAATATTTCGTATGTAAATACACGCAAATGGTAAAGCGGAATTCGGTATTTGATTTATTTTATTCTACAAGTTGAATTGTTATACTTTATATCACGTTTCTGTCGCGAATAAAAACGCAAGAGATTCGCGTAATTAATATTGCAAAAGGGCAAAATCTATTTTACCATTCTTGCTATACCGTGGAGGTAACTACATTCGCGTGCTACGAATAATTGCAAACTTAGCGGCTAGTTCTCTAAAAAATGCTAAAAATTCTCGCGCAATGGTGCGTCTTCACTGTACACGGTTCAAATATTTATATTCATTCGCAAGGATTCACGCGGATAAATCGTTCACAGTCACAGGGTCCTTTAAACTTCGCACAAATAGATTACGCATTTCGTAAACGGTGCCTATCTGTGCCCTATCGATTACCTCCTTTACATGTATGTGTAATGTCCTCCTCTATGCTACACGTGTATGCTTAAATTGAACCGACCTGCGTGTCTGTGTGCTTTATCGTAAACGCAATATATTAAGGCCTCTTAGTTACTAACGACAGGTCGTCACGTTTCAATTCTTCGACCATTACGACCAAAGTGACAGAGTTCCGATTCCCCTTCGTACCCTCTGTCGTTCTGTAGTCCTGCGTTATCTTTTGCTAAAGTGTACTCCTTTAGATATTGCTGATCGCAATGAAAGTCGGCAAAGGGAGCGAATACTCGCATCCCCCTTTGCCTCGTACCTTGGCCTTTTCCCCTGGAATTTCAATGTTTGCTCACGAGTTCCCATAGAAAATTATAGGAACGAAACGTCGTGAATGTTCGAAGCTTTTTGATTCTGGTATTTCCTTCATAGTGATCTTGAATAATCGATGAAATCCTCTAACTGTCAGAGGACGTTCCAGGTTTAATTGTAAAACGCATTAAAATACTGTCCGATAAATTGTCTTAACTACGTGTGGCTCACTGTCATCTTAAAATTATACGGTAAACAATTGTTTCTGGCAGTACGTTACACACGAAATGGAATTATTATAACTAGCTAACTGGCTCAGTCTCTCCAAGTGGAAAATAAACGGAAACGTACGAAAGTAAACTCGCCAACCGAGAACTGATCTCGACGGGCAAACTGTTATCGCGAAGAAATGAGGAAAAATTCGTGCGCGGGCGAGACCTGAGAGGAACGGTTCCGGCGAGCGTAGCTAGACGCAGAACTGAAAAATAAAGAACGGAGAAGAAGAAAAAAAAAATGTTAAACGAAAGGTTAAGGAAAGTAAGGTAACAAAAAAAAAAAAAAAAAGAAAAACGTAAAGTGCCCAAAATTGGAGACAAGAGAACCACTGTTTTCGATCGTTTCGTTTTCTTTTTAAATCCGTAGCAACTTTATTGTTTGGTGCATCACGTGCCAGCCACTTTTCATAATGAAGGCATATTCGCTAGTGTGGAGTATACGTGGAGTTTCTTCTTGTCGCTTAATTAGTCATCTAATTAACGTAGGTACCTTACGACTTATGCATTATCACCTAGCCTCCAGTTATTATTTATTCGTAATTCCTCGGTTCTCTACTACGAACGAGAAACCAATAACACACGTACGAGTGTGTTACATTAACTTGCCAAAAAAATGTTCGCCTGTGTGTATTTGTGTGTGTGTGCGCGCGTGTGTGTTTATGTGTGTGTCTGTTGTGTAACTACATTATACGCGTAATACGCATGTGTAAGTGCAACAAAGAGAGTTTTATATCCCGTACTATCTCTTCTTTTTTATTCATTCTTACGTGTCGTAAATTTTTTTTTTTATCTTATTATTCTCCTTTCATCATTGCCATTTCTCTCTTTTTTTTTCTTCTTTTTGCTACTTCCTTTTTGTCGCCTCCGTTCCTGCATTTTCCAAGTTTGTATTCGCTCAAATGCCCAACTGACCAGCTACAGCGAGCTACGTATTTACAAATCTTGTCGTTAAGTAAATCATCTACACATTATCCTCCACGTAATTTTTTTTTCTTTTCGTTTAATAGGAAACACAGTAGTCCTTTTCACGCGGTCACATTCGCACACCCTCGTTCATCCATCTCGAATATACACACGCGCACAATCATTCGCACATTCCCCCTTCGTTTCGTTCTCCATCATCTTTTCTCTCCCCTTTCATCCTCCATGCCTCATCTGCGTTTTGTTTCATTTGCGATTCGGACTCTTGCTAGACTTCAACGGAACATCGACGTTCCCCTCTCGTTGAGTTAAATCTCTTCCTTCTACGTCTCAATTATTTGTATACTTTGCTTGATTGAACGAACGTTCGTTTGGTCGTTGTAAAAGGCTGTTAAGGGATAAAACGAAAGACCGTAGCGACGTAGAAGTCCGCGACGTCCGCGATAAAACGGGGAAAACCTTTCACATTGCCACGAATCGCTGCTGGGAATAATCTTGCGAGGAAAAGTGAAAAAAAGTGGTCGAGTTCCAAAAGGGCGGAGAGATCTATTCATTAAGAAATAACGGTTCCATGAGATTATTGAAAATTGAAACGACGATTCAGAAGAGTTCAAGAGGAACGTCGCTGTCCGTCGAAGTGTGTCCGCGGTACGAGGAATTTATTGAATTTTCGTTGCGTCTAACTGCGGCGTGAATCGTTTTTGCGACAATCAATAAGATAGTCATCGATCGAATTGATTTCAAGGGTTCTCGGATATTCAATAATTCCGGTCGATACTTGTAACTTATAACAAATTAAGTTGTTGAATAATAAATGCGCGAGACATATCGGTAAACCCAATGATCCTCCACACAGCGAGATGTTAAAAGAAAAAAGATCGTTGCGTCGGTATTTGAAAGATATACCATCGTAGAAAAATCGAACGTACCAATAACGTGCAATATCGGCAATAAATGTACAAATATCCGAGGGCCCTTTCTACGCACGCGTTACTGGAGCATCCCATACGAAATCGCCGCCGATTAGACACGACGAAACTGAACATTTGTCGGGGGTCGCGTTTCTACTTGACGCGTTTGCAAATCTTTACATTTCTTTTTAATGGCGATTCAATTCACATGAGCTACTATATGTATGTACACGATGAACGCGATGATTTATTTACAAATGACGAGAGAAAATTTCCTCGGCTGTTCGTTATACAAAAAAAAGAAGACTTCGACGAAGAAAGGTATCAACCGCGTCGCGACATTTTAACGCTTCTAGCACGCGCCTGGCGAATGGCAATCGTGCGTGCACAGAAGCCAGGGGGGGGGAAGTAGTTATTATTTCGTATTATTAATATTTGTTCTCTTCGCGTAGACACTTGTTTGCTTTACAATCGACGGGCTCGATTAATCGCCAAAAAAAAAAGACAGGAAGAGAACAAAAATTCGCGCTTCTTCGTTCTCTTTCCATTCGTATCCATTTCCCTTCCCTTATCGTCCCGATACAAATTGCTAACGGTGCTTAAAACGATTATCGTTACGTGTAAGGTCGCTGTAGAAATTAGTTCGAGACCGCGCAGGAAAGAGAACGCATGCATTGCTCTGCATTATTTTTGTCGTCCATCACGGAATAATAAAAACCAGTCCGCCGCTAAGGCTGCATCGCTACCTAAGCATCTTACGATAAGTTCTCGTGAAAATCTACTGGCTACCTAAGTTCCTTAAACTAAAATCACACTCAGAACGTAACTATATGGATACCGTGCGCTCATCGTCCGACCTCAGGGTGCGTCTGAACTCATACGTGTAATCGTATATCCGTTAACTAATCCTACTGGTAATAGAAACGCTCCCGACGTGGTTCACTGTACGATCAGCGATCGTTCGTGAACGACGTCGTTTCGCGTACAAAAAAAAACAAAAAAAACAAAAAAGAAATAATTAAACTATATAATTCAAACGCAATCGAGAGTTCGAAAAAAGGATGCAGAGGCCGACTCGAGCGATCGCTGAAGTCTACACAGACAGAGAAACCAAAGCGAGAGATCTCGCACGGAAGCGCCAACATTAAACGATAGTCGCGAAATTAAACTAAAAAGGTCTATCTATCTACGCCAAAGACGACTCCGGACGATTGCGATTCTTGTTTCTTCATCTTCCTCTCCATCCTCTTGCCAGTCCAGTCGTTCCTCGTGGTTCATCCTCGGTCAGGATGACGTCGCGTTCCCGTCACGATTCGTCGGCAGTGCATTTTATTGGAATTCAATCGATCCGCCCGTTGTGTTCTAGGAATCCGTGCAATTCCTAATTTCCCCATTCGTTTTCTTCTCCCGGGACAGCTCAGAGAACAATGTCGTCTTTCTGTTCGATAAAAACGAGCTATTCCATTGCGCGATAGCTCACAATTGGCGACGACGTCCCGTGTCGACGGGAATTATTTCAATTCGCAGTCCCCGATCCGTCCAATGCTGTCCGAGGCGAAATTCCACAGAGGGCTGAAGCCGTTCAAGGCCGAATAAACTAAATTTCTCGCTCGCGCCAGCTTCTCCTTTCTTCTCCATTTCATCTTTTCGCGAAGGGAACGACAGTGATGTTCCTTCGGCGTTTCTCCTTCGCACAGGTAGCGTCGACGTCTCTGTAGATTGGTCTGAAGCATCTCTTCGTAGTCGATGGAGGCGGCTGTTTCGTCTCGTTCGATTAGACAGGATTTCGTTACTTTTGGTCTGTTTGTTCGTTCCGCTAAAGATCTTCCGTTTATACGAATTCGCGATCGTTGGGTCGCGAATGAAATCGCTTTAGTGTTTCTGACGTCCGTCTTCTCCGTTCTAGTTTCCTTCACGGTGTCCCCCCTGTCTGCGAGCTGCTATTGTCCTCGGCGAACTTCAACCACCCACAATTATCCACGACTGACGACTATCTTCACTTTCGTCCATGGACATTTTCGTTCCCCTTTCCTGAGTCCTTGCCCTTTCTTCGACGAAGCGACTCGGGCTAATTACAAACGCTTACATTAATACATTCTAGAGCGGTACACACGCGAGTCCGATGACGGGAAGAAAGGGGCCTCCACGATTACACGTATACTTCTTCTTCTGTTATCGCGGTTCTCCAAAGGCGCTTTTCCCGGTTCGAGAAAAACGGCGATTCTCTCTCGCTTCTCTCGTTGTTCCGCTTCAGCAGGTACAAGGTAAACTGGAGCTACTCTGAAACGAACCTGACGATGGAGCAACCGTGTACACACGTTATATTACACGCATTAGAGAACTGCCCTCTAATGAATAAACCGTCGATCGTGGCCGCCTTTCTCCCAGCATTTCTGTCGGTGTTGCTCGAATTAATCGATTATTACGAACGCGGCCGCGTGTACATATACATTACGGCAGAAGCGTGTAAAATGTAAAAGGAAAGGAAATAAAAGAAGACTGGCCCGTATCTTCGACCCTCTCTTACTAACTACGTGCACGTTCTCCTCGGCTCTTCTTTACACCGTATTGTATCTTCGAAATCCCTCGAAACTGATCGCCGCCTTCTTCTTCTTATTATTATTATTCATCTATTTCGTATCCTTCGCCTGGCTGTACCCTTCGTAGACGTGAGTGTATTCTCCTCCCTCCCTCTCGTATGCATACAGTACAGGTATGTATAATATATATTTATAGAGATATCTATATACATACGCGTGTCTATGTATATATATATCGGCTAGTCGAAAATTGAGGCTTCATTGCTCGGCAGTCTATTGTCTCTCTTGGCTCTTCTTCTTCTTCTTCTTCTTCTTCTTCTTCTTTCTTTCTGTTTCTTTTTTTTTTTTTCTTAAATTCTTCATCCGATTTCCTCGAATTATCCTTCCTCTTCGTTCAGCCTGAACCACGGCGTCCTCCCCCTTAGATTTCTCGTGCAATCTAGCTCCGTTTCCTTCGTTTCTCTTCCCGCCCCAGGCTGTCGAAGAAGTTATCTTCGCGTGAAGCAAATGCTTGGCCGCGCGTTCGTCATCCGTGTTCGCGTTTTCGGAGAAGATATTTATTCCCATTGGTGAGGAGAGGGTGGCAATTCCGAGGGATGAGCCACCGTGGAGCTGCAAGTCGTACGAACAGATCATTAGTGCTTGTCATTTCAGGGAAAACAAGTCTGTGTTGGTTTTTTTTTTTTATAGTTTGGTTTCTGCATTATTTTTTTTTTTGCTCGTTTCTGTTTTTCGCTCTTTTCTCGCTTGCTCTTTATCTAGTTAGCTACTTATTTATCCTATTTTTTTGTTTGTTTGTTTCGGTTGTCTATTTGATCGGGGGTGGAATCTCTCAGTGGCTTGCGGGAGAATACAGAGGTGTGGCTACTTTTCAAATCTCCGGTCTGCGTGAATAGCGCTCGGTATCGAACACCGTTGCACTGGGGACTCGGTAAAACTTTCGGAAACTGAACATCACTAAACAGTATCACTGTAGCGTCTTCCATCCTCTTCGTATTTTTAGCAGCTTTACTAAGCCCCACAGGCGACTTCGTATCTTCGAGCCAAGATCAACGTGCCGACTCCACGAATTTCTTTTCTTTTCTGCAATTGTTACAATACATGAATTACATACGCTTATGAATGTTTCAATTTGTTGGTGGACGTGTCTGATTAATGGCTGGCTCGACGATACGATCGCGTAGAGATTTGAACGCTAATAAGATATGTACATCGACGAGAGTGCAAGGTGCTTCGCGTTAACGGGAAAGGTTTCCGTTGGGTGGAGTCGTCGAATGCGTTCGCTGAAACGGCACTTCGAGTTTCGTCGGCTAAACGATCGGACATGGGGATGACGGGAATGGTGTACAAGGGGGGGTTGGGTCACTCGAATCGTCGACGAGTGGCGGCAGTGCGTCTCGAAAGTGTCGAAGTACAATCGATGAGAGGAAGGCAACGAAACAGGTGAATCGGGTGTAACTGATATGTACAGTTCGGGATAGTTGATTAAGCGGATAAGCGATTAGTAATCATCGATGTGAATATTCGCAATGGAAGTTACGGTATTTGTTAAATCAATTCTTCAATTTTAGCCACGACGTTGGATCGGTTTTGTCATTCGATTATTGCTCAAAGTCGTGGAACAAAGCTTCGTTACTTATCTGCTTAACTTCGACCCCGGCTGCGGCTACCGTAATTTACAAAAAAAAAAAAAATGGAAAAACGCAACAAAATGCACATTTTGTAGCAAATACTTCAACGAAAGATTGGCACTGCAGGCCTTGTATCATTAACATGGAACAACTACGGGATTCAAAGGCTATTCCTCTATCTTTCTACCGTGTGTTTCAATTGTGCACGATACTTTGCGTTACTTCTACTCCAATGGCGTCAATCAATTCGTCTGACGTACACTAATTTTGCCGAGGGGTAAAAAAAAAAATCGCTTCTCTATTCAACTATGACTGCAAAACTACCAGCAGACCGCGTCACCTCGATGCTCTTTCGGACAAAGGAAACGCTCTGCGTTCTCGTGACGATCGATTTGAAGAGTCGCTTTAATTCAATCCCTTTGCTTCCCGTTCAATATTTATTGTCAATGTGGTTTCCATTATTGAACATTCGGGGGAATGCACACCGGATGGTGTAGTGTTTAAACGAAAATATTGCCAATCCGTCGATCCCATCTGATTCGATAAATATTCGGTTGTTGCGTACCAGGCTGTTCGAACCGCTGGACCAGGAAAACTGAATTCGGTACGAAAGATCCGACTCTTCAAATTCCACGTTCCGGGAAGACAGCGGACAAAAATGAAAGGGGTTGCGACCCACGGGTCTGGAGATGAACAACGAATCACGCTTCATCTGATTTCCATGCAGCTGTCAGCGTACGTGACAGCCAGCCATCGAACTCATTCAATGCAACTATATTCCCCAACATTTTGTATCCCTTTCCCCTCTTTTTTTTTTTTTTGGTTTTTCTTTTTATAATTAGCTCGTCGCAACGTCTCCCCTTCACGTGTCCACCGATTTTCGGCCACCCTTTAAGCCGATGGCCTTTCGCCTCGTTCCTCCCTCTCGACTCGCGCTCTCCGTTCTTCTGATTCGTCTTTCGCACCGCCCTCGACTTTGCTTTGCCAAGTTCTCGGGGAAATAGTCAACGGTGAGAATACACGCGAGCGCGAAGCGTTTCTAAATTTCATTTTATTTTTACATCTTGTACTCGACCAAACCCTTCTTCTTCTGACTTTTTTCCTCTTTTTTTTTCTTTTTTTTTTGGTCCACGTTTTCCCCAGCTGAGCGACGTGCTCGGCGACGTTCCTCCAAAATCGGTGGAATTATTTTTGGACTTTGAAAAGATGGCACTACCGCGGTGGAACGGTGACGCTTAACGTGTCGTCGCCCTCGGCACGTTTCGCGAAAAAAAATTCTGCGCGTTCCCCTTTTGAATTTCGTGGAAACGACGTGCCTCTATCGATATTTTAAGATTCGGAGGAGACCTTGCTCGTACCAGCGACTTCGAGGAATGATCTTAAGCAAGGCAAATTTCGTCCGATTCGGGTACGTTAGGAAATGTCTATTGATAAAAATTATCTGGGTTTCCTCCGGTAATTACTATCGTTCGAAATTATCGCGAGCTAACCCCTTGGCAAAGCAACGTTCCGAAGGATCGCGAATCGATGCTCAGGATAAAATTTCCCTCGACAAGGAAAGCTTTCCTCCGGTCCCGATCGCCGTGAACGTATCTCCCTGGATTATTATCCAAACAATTCCCCCCGCGATCAATAGTTTGGGAACGATTCAAGGATGTACGGGCTTGAATTTTGTCTTCAAATGTAAAAAAAAAACGAAAAACGGAATCCGTGAAAGCTTCAATCTACCCAGCTACACCACGAAACCGAATTTCCTTTTCCGTGTCACATTTCTCTTCGTCCGGTTGCCAAACGAATCATGAACGCGATTGTCCATTTTTATTTTATTTTATTTCGTTATTTTTTTGCTCTCCTCCGGCCCGTTTCTCTCAACTGAAGGCTGCATGGTTGATCAGGCCTTCTTACACTCCTCGTGACCGACAAAGCGTTCATTTCGGCCGTTCTCTCAGCGTTATTTACAAGTACCACTTTCACAGCGATTCGTATGATCATCGAAAACACGCCGGCGACCAGCCACTTGCACGCAAAACATTAACGCGACCCAAGTCCTCTCTACTTTTTCCATTAATCGAGACATTTCTATCGCGCGTCATTCGATTGACGCTGCGTCGCAGCGAGGCGAGAAGGATTGCAGGACGGTAATATCTGCGTGGAGGTCCTCGAAGATCGTTCAATTTCCCCCCGATCACCGCGTCACGACGACGAAAAAGAAAGGGGGCCCTCGCACGTTCAATCTCACCTGTTAATCCCTAACGATTACACCGGATACGATTCCGTTCAGCCGTGTCCTGGTAAACGTTAAAGCTTCCGTTAATTGCGAAACTGCCGCTAATTAGCGCCGTTCCCCGGGTTTCTCCGAAACGAAGCTCGACGAAAAGGCAGAAACTGAATTCCCTCCGAGAGGGAGACGTTCAAGTTTCTTTATCTTTATCGCGTAATACGACTGTCCGCGTATTCAGAAACGAGGTAGAACAGGCCCTTAACTGGTCGTTCGTGTCTCTGAAAAATGCCGCGCCACGCACGAGATCCCTCGGAATATATATATATATTTGCTCTTTTTCTCCTTCTCAAAGGAAAGCATTTCCGTTGCTTCCGGACATTCTTACGCGGATCGATCGACGCGTCGAGCGGACAAAAATTGTAGATCAATCGTATTCGCGCTCACGTAAATCCGACCGTTCAGGCGTAAGCAAAATCGAGAAGAGAATTAAGATGGAACCGACGAACTTTCTCCCTTCTGGAGGTCACGAAGCTCAGTGCCTCGTTCAATCGCTTGACCAAACAAGATAACAGCGGGGCGGCCTATAGGTACGTTCCCCGTCGAGTTTCCAATTAAAAACATTGTCCTTTCCACATTTTCCTTTCCATTAGAAAACGTGGAAACGGATCGATCGATCGCTAAGTCGGCGGACCTTCGAGGAGCGGACCAATGGGGAGAAAGGGTAAATTCAATTACGGGAGATTTACGATTCCAGGTAGCCTTCCGCGGAAGGCTTCCCGAATCGTGTCAGCCGCGGGATCGGAAGTCGGTCGAGCAAGGTGGTCGCTGGCGTGCATCCGGTAACGTGTATCTCACTATACTCCAGCACACATATGTATATATACGCATAACATACGTCCACTTCGTGCTTCGTCCACGGCACACGTATGCGTATGTATATATATATGTATCTATAAAATCTCCATATATTTTTATATACACAATTAACCAATCATACAGAAGTCTCGATTATAATGTACGTAACAAAGGAACAAAAAAAAAAAAAAGAGAAAAAAACCAAGAATGTAAGAAGCAAGGCGAGAGTTAACACTTAACGACGAGGACAGTATAAATATATGGTGTATATATATATATATATATATATATAGTATAACAATAATATATCAATCGAACGGGGCGAACGAAAGACAAAAGGAGAAAAAAAAACCAATCATAATAGGCAGGGCGATACAGTGAAAGGGTTGAGACGAAGAGAAAGGACGAAAGAAAATTGTTCTTAATAGAGGCAAACGAAAAACACGGACAGTTTTTTATATATATATATACGTATGAGAACAAGTGAGAAATGTAAATGAAGAGGACGAAGAAAAAAAAAACAAAGATATGCTTGGTAAAATGGTTTGTTCAAGTACCTCTGCGAGCGAGGTCGCGCCGGCTAGAGCTGACTCTCTGTTCGTTCGGTTCGTTCAGGAGGAGACGTAACACGATTGGTAGTAGTAGTGGTAGTAGTAGTGGTAGTAGTAGTAGTGGTAGACGATAGCGGTAGTAGTCGATAGTAGCTGACAGTGGTAGATAGCTGATTCGGTACTGGTAGTGGTAGTAACGTGTACGTATACGCGGCGCAGGGCGCTGGGTCGGCGATCGGCTTGCTCTAACTTGACGGCAGTAAGCAACACGAGAAACAATGTTACACACTTCAAGATCACATATGAAAAGAAAGAATGCATTTGCTAATTGTTTGCTTTTTTTCTTGTTTCTTTTTTTAGGGGGGGGGGGGCGATTTTCTTTAGGGGGACTTGGGATCGATTCTAATTCATCGTAACCTTCTACTATTTTTTTACGTATGCATGTCACGCGCTCCTCACTCTCTACCACCTTTTCGTCCGATTATTTTGCACCCCTCCTTTTATCACTTCGTTACTCAGAGATCGCACACAGCGACTGGCGGAATCGACGGCGAGGGTTGCGATTTTTCACTCTCTCTCACTCTCTCTCTTTGTAACCTTTTTATTCTTGGTCGTCCTTTTGTTCGTTCGCTTGTTTCTTTTTCTCTTTTGCAATCGCGACTGCGTTCTTTTCGTGACGCGCGTATGCGAGCACGCGTACGAGCGAAAGAGAAGTTCGCCGCAGCGCGATCGTGGTTAAATTCTTAATCGTTTCACTGTGCCGTGTTTGGGTATCATTTTGGTTTCGTTCTCGAAAGGACGTCGACGGTGGGGTCGTCGAGGAACAAAGGATCGCTCTCTCCTTGCGCGTTTCGATCGTTCCATGTCGGCTCTCTCACCCCTTTCAACCCCCAAACAGCTTTCCAGCTCTTTCCTCTTTCATTCGCCGCGGTCTTTAAGCTCCGTCTACTCTTGCCCGCTTCTCCGCCTCTTTTTCTTCCCTCGCCTCCTCCGTTCTCTCTTTCTCCTCGATCGTTTCTTTCCCCGTTAATCCGGCTCGTTATTGCCGGATCGACTTCGACGGGGCGAGTCGTACGCTGTGTGCCCCCTCTGCGAATGATTTTTCTTTCCCGTTCTAAACACGCTTGTCGCTTATCCCCCCCGCCCTTAATATTCTGTACACGTGTCGTTGTTACTTTCATTTTTTTTTTTTTTGCTAATCGGTTCTGGTTATGTATCTCTTTTTCTTTTCACTTTTTTTTTTCTCTCTCGGCGTTTCAAGGAGAAAGGAAGGCGGACACGGGTCGTAGCGGGGATGATTCGGTAAATGGAAGCTCTTCGATTCTCGAGGAGCCGATACGCCCGTATTTCGAACAGGTGTTTACCTCGTTATCAATCGGTCAGAGGCCGGTTTTTTTTTCGTAATCTTTTTTTTTCTCGCTTGTCTTATACTAGGTAATAGAAAATTAATTTTGCCTCGAGATGCATTATAAATCGAACGTTTCTGTAACCTGGACGATCCGCCACCTACGGCTTACCTTGCGAAACTCTTGAACGCCGCTGACTGCGGATTTATGCAGAGCGGCACGCGCGACGTGTTCAGCTGTTCCGCTATAAATTTGTGCATTTCCTCTGAAACAGACAACATCGGATGGCCGGGTGAGCGTGGATTCTTCGAAGACACGTTTCGTTAGAGGGCGAGGCGTGGTTGCTACGATAATCTACGGGAGGGTCGTACGGAAATTCGCGAAACGTAGATTCCTCTCAGCATGCCAGAATTTTGCGGATTTATTTCATTTCCATACGCGGTGTGTTCCGAAGCCAATCGAGGTGAAGACAGTTTTTTCTACAAACCGCTTGGGAAAAAATGACAATGTCGGCACCGTCATCTGTTGCTTGCTTAATTGATTCGTCGACTGAATAGTTTCAACAATGAAGAGATTTCTCAGCTGCTAAACTGATTGACTTCTGAACCCTCCGTATATTATTCGCAACTCGACAGCCTTTCCTCAGGCGTTCGTGCAGGAATATTATCTTCGCATTTGTGATCCAATAATTCAGTTCAATGAACACACTGCTCCAGTATGTGGATAAAATCATTAATATTAATCGCGAAACGGTGACGCGAATATTCCTATCATTTAAAACAATGTCTACAAGAATAGACGAAAACGAATGAAAACAATCTCTCGATATACATCAACGCGGGTCTAAATTGCTGCGAATCAACTTCAGTCGCAAACCAGCCCCCTCCTCCTCGTTCATCGCCACTGAGGGTGCAATTCACACTGCAGGCCACGCCAATCAACCAGCTAACGAACGAATGGCGTGCAATTTTCGAACGCGATATTAGACCCAGTCGCGCGGCCACTGCCGGGGATGAAAGTCGCTTTGATAACTTCACGGTTCTCCGGCTGATAAACGATGATTTATCGCAATCGTACGAAGCAAACGGGCTGAGAACGCACGCGACAGTCTATCGCGTTATTGTTCCAGCCACGTGTCCCAGACACCGCTATTAATAAATCCGCGTGAGTCACACCGATGCATTTCTTTCGTCGCGCGAAACCCCGCGGATTAATCTGTTCTTGTCACAACTCGCTGGTAAAATTAACCCTTCCAGTAGCGGTGATTCGCGGTTAGCTCGCGACGGTGCGTTTTCACGGCTGTTTAAAATCGCGAAAAACGTTTGGTACCGTTGGATCACGAATGCGATTGCGCATGCAGTTACAGAGCGACAGGTGAATCGTATTTGGAATGAAAGTAGATGGTTGCATGGTGCTTGTTGGAAAAGGTTTTCCCATATTTCTGATCAATTTGCAAGCGCGTTTACAAATATCTTAAAATGTCAATCGTAGCAGTGATGTACTAACACGGCAAATGTGTATCAATATATATCGTGCCAATGTTTAATTATTCAATTGACATTAGGGTTTTCAATTTTAAACGCCGAGGAACCTACAAACAAATCCAAATATCATTTCCGATTAAATTAATGAAATTAATGAAATTACTGAAATTACTGAAATTACTGAAATTAATGAAATTAATTGAAATCGAAATTCAACGTGCCCGTGCAGATCGGTTTCATTCGCGTTTCCAAGTTCCCTTTTCCAAGAAGCCACGCATACTGCATCGTCCCTTACCTTTCACCTGCTGCACGGTGGTGAGTTTCCGTTCCCAGAGATCGTCGAACGGATGTGACGTGGCCGGTTCGAAGTCCCCCGTGTACTGTCTCATGCCCCCGCTGGTCGTGTAGCAGCACGTGCACATGCACGAGTGATATCTGAGTCTTCCTTCGTCCAGATAAGGATGCGCCAGGGCGTCCACCACGGTGATCCTCTTGTCCTACGGGAATTTCGTGAACGGGGTCAACGAGAGATCGATACGAAGCGAAACGCCTGTCGAAAACGATCGCCAACGACGACTTGGACTGTTTGGACTATATTTACGAGGCTAGTTAACTGTGCGTTACTCTCTCGAGGGGGGGGGGGGCAGAGGGAAAAACCGTGCTCGTACAGAGCTACGGGACAGAGCGAATTTATGGTCGACGATCGAACGGGTTTGCTGCACGACGGTGACGGTAACTGCCGACGAATTATCGATTAACGAGCCTGTTTCGCTGCGTTATTTCCGCGGCTGGCCGATTTCGGCTGACACGAGAGACGCTGTCCGCGTTCTCTGCCATTGAACGCGGATCGAACGTTGCTCGGTGCCTTCGAAATTTGAAAGAATCTTCGGGGCGCGGTGCTAATCTTTTCCCCCTTTCTCCCTTTTTCGAACCCCTTGGGAAATAATCGGTGGAAACTTCGCGATAAATAATACGAGCCATTGAGCGAACGCTTCGCGTCGTCATCTCGATTATTCGCGTCGTCGTGCTCGTCCGTTTTCTTCCCTTCTGAACCAAAAACGGGAACGGGCCCATTACTCAAACCGTCCCAGCGCGTAATCTTTTCGCGTCTTGACATTAGCCTGGTTAAACGACCGCGCGGGTCCGCGCGATTCCATTCACGTCGCGTGAATTATCGGAGTAACGCGTTCGAACGCGAGATACGGGAAAGTGGGCTGCGCTGGTGGCGTGCCCTTTGACAAGTACCGGGCAGCCCACGGGGACAGTTTTCGATCTCGTTCGAAGGGGGCCGAAACAACGACGGAATTATCCGTCGGTCGTTTCGCTGAAATTCTGACAAATGTGGCGCGCGCTCGTAATAAAAGCGGCGTGCCCGCGACGCGTGCGAGTCTTTCTCCTCCCTTCTTAGTCTGCATTGTTTCTTCACTTTTCGCTTCTTTTCTTTTTTCTTTTTGAGACGAGGACAGTCGGCAGTAAAGATTTTACTGCAAGCTTGGCCGCGAGCGTTTTACCACGTCGCGACCGACGTTTCGTGTGTCCTTTATTTATTTATTTATTTATTTGCTTATTTCACTGGTGAAAGGGGAACGATTGAAAATTCGCTTAGACAGTCTATTCCGTGGATGATTCCGGTGACGAATGTTGTTCCGCGAAGTTCTCGCTTCGAAAGAATAATTATGGGGCCCGCGAGGTATAATGACAGAAGAGAATTTTTGTTTGCCTTGGGTGAATCTTGCTAAGATGTCCCGATTTTTCACTCCGCAAATATGCTGTAGGGTTCTGTGGTGTGTTGACGTGTCGAGAGTGGGATGCGAAACGATGACAAATTGAACGGGGAGTTATCGGATGGCTGCAAACGTCGATAAGGGTTGCTAACAACTGATAACGTCGCGTTTCCTCTGCGAGAAGTTGCACGGCTCTTGGCAAACAGAAGGAACAAGTTTACTTTGGGTTGTGGGATCGAGACACGGTGTGTGTAACTTTCGACGTTCGGTTTCGGAGTTTGCCAAATCGGCTTAGAAACGCTTTCTTTTTTTTTTTTTCACGGAGAAGTCCCTCCTGGAAATCGACTACGTGATCGCGAAAATTAGATTCCACCTTCGACTGGCCGCAAATATCGAATTCCTCTGGGGTTGGGAGAATCGTGCAGCCCATTTGCGAATTTAACCCAATTCGAAATGGAGAAAGTTCGTGGAAGAGAAACTTACGGGATCGAAGACTAGCATCTGACAGAGCAAGTGAACGGCCTCGTGAGTCGCCTGGTTGCTGAGGGTGTAGAGGGCCGTCAACGAGGGTGGTTTTGGTGCGCGTCTCAGCATATGGGATCTCGCACCCTCGCACGCGTACCTCATGTCCTCGAGGGTCGGTGTGCCCAACAATTCCGTGATCAGCTCCAACTGCAGGTGCATAGAAAACTCGTTCAACCTCGAACAACCGTGCTCACCCCTTGAAAAGTCTCTGGTCGGCCGCGAAGCTTCCGTCGAGAAATATTTTGCACTCGACGAGAACAGTGCTTCGAGTACCGCGCAGCAATATTATCAACCGTGCAAACTGTACAAGTTTCACCGTATCGAAAATTACGGACGGCGAGTAGGTTTCTTGAAATCTCTTCAGCTACTCTGCCAGTCGGATTACAGGAACGAACGATTCTCGAGCCACGGCTCGCGGAATCTACTCGAAGCAAACGAAGTGCACGAGCGAAAGGTGCAAGGTCTTACCTGTTGCACGGGACTCTGTGCTTGGAAGAGGATCCTCCGACGCAGGAGCTCCCCGAAAATGCAACCGACGCTCCAGACGTCCACGGCGGCCGTGTAATGCCGTGCCCCCATCAGGATTTCCGGTGCGCGATAATACTGCGTCACCACTTCCTGGGTCATATGCTTGTTCTGGTCCGGTTCTTCCACTCGAGCCAAACCGAAGTCGCAGATCTGTTCCCGGAGAATGCGTGTAATTATCTCGTCATGGATTACGTTACAGAGAAATCGATCGCTGCCTTTTCTTTTGGCTGTCAGCGATCGGTAGTTCGACGAAAGGGGGGAGGCTTGAGGAAAACTGATCGTAGTCGGCGGTGTTTACCTTTAATACGCAGTTGCTGTTCACGAGCAGGTTCCCCGGCTTGATGTCCCTGTGCAGGATTCTGGCAGAATGAAGGTACTTGAGACCTGAAGGCAGAAAAAGAATCGCGATCAGCGGGACAATTTGTTACGCTACAGATCCGCTTGTACTTTGGAGTTTCCGAGTCTTCGAAGAACTTTTAAGTCTCTCGCGTGTCAAATTGCGAGGACTCCAAACTCGCCGATTTGCTCTCAGACGATCCGTAATTACTCGAAACGTTAAATCGGAACGTCTTTCCTATCAATTACGAACGAATCGTTCGTTATCGATCGACGATGCACACGTGACTCGAGCTACCGCCAGATGTATTTAATTCGTCGATGAACGAACGACAGAAATATGAATATAGAGCAGCGCGGAAGGTTCATCGGAACGGTGTCATTAGCATTTTATTGAACGGAACAAGCGGAACGGTGGGTCGCGTTCACCGGGTGCTCGTCATCGACGACAAATTGCATCGGATCGCGGAACGTCCTTCGTCGACGGTAATTTCTCGCCGAAAACCTGTTTTAAATTGAAACGCGTATCGGACAGGAAACTTGTTCCTATCACTAACGAGTGAAAAAAATAAAGCGGACGAGGAATCTTACGAGGCTCTTTCCGATATTTTATAATCGATTTCGTTCGTTCCATCGTCTCCGCTGCGGTGAAATTAATCAGATAAGAAGGAAGCTGTCCGCGAGTCCAATTAAATTGGAAACAATCTATCAACGAATCGTCTCTTCTGATCGCTCAAGTTTCGGCTTGTTCGATAGGTCTCTACCATAGTAGAAAAATCTGTTGCTTAATAAATAATAAATTTCTAAAACATCTATGGCCAGCAGGCGCATCAATCCAGCCTCCCGTGTTCGCGACAAAATCGACCCCTTCAGAAGTTACGCCCTCGCCCTCGTCCACGTTCGAAGAAACGAATCCGCAAGCAGAGTGCAGCGAAACCGCGCGGAATGAAAGCGTAGTCGTCTTCGCCCAGCCTGCCATCGCCGCGTTAAACGCGTTCCAAGGAACATTATCATCCGCGTAACGCGCAACGCGACGACATATTAGCGCAAAACGGTCCCGAACCCTTTTCCAGTAATTATTTCGCGGCGCTGGAAACGCGTTCGCCCCCTTTCCCCTCCCCACGTTCACTCGCCGCGACAACAGAGACCGATCGAGCGGGTATTTCGCTCTGCACGTCGCCGACAAGCGGGTGAAAACGCGAGTCTTTTCATTCGCGCGGCCGCCGTTGATGAGCGAGCGGTGGAGAAAAATAAAAGGCCGCCCGGCCGATGACTGCGGAGAGAAGAAACGGCGGATAAAAGGCGAAGGGACGACGGGGGGTGTGAAACGAAGGAGAACGCGAAACGCGTTAAGGGTACAGGTGCTCGAGAAACTACGCCCGCACGGGAAATGTTTCCGTTTTAATTGGGGTCGATCGTGTTCGTGATCCTGTGTTTTCATTTGTCGCGATTCGACTTTTGGGGGTGCACGTTAGACGAAGCGAGGTTTTCACGCACCTCAACGCGTTCAAACGCAGTTGAATATCGCAGCCACGGTGGATCACTCGAGGTTCGCGCGAACGGTCGACGGACGAACTATTTTGAAGTTGACGAAATTGAATGAATATCTTCAGATGTTGTAAAACGTGTAAGACACGATATTTGCTACCTTCTCCCCCACTTTCCATAAAAATTCCATCGTACATCGTTGCGTATTCTCGATAAATTACAGGTGCCGTTGCGTCAACGTTAATCGAGGAGTGTTCGCGAACTTTGCCGAGGAACTGTAGGAACGGGAAAGAGGAACGAACGCGAAGAAAACGAGGGCGGAGAGGAGCACAAAGGTGCAGGGGTGGGCCCACGGAGTGAAACGGGGGAGAAAGTCACCGCGGAAGAGAAGCAGATACGACAGGGAGGGTAAAAGGAGAACGGGAAAGAACTGGGGGCTGCGGTAAGAGCAGAAACATCGGTGCCAGATGAGCGTGCCGTGAGTCATGCCGCATTCACACCGACTTTTCTCTCCCCGCGATAAAACCCGGTAATATTACCGGGGTAATCTGCCCTGTGGGTCCGTCCGGTTGCGAATTCACCCGCCAGTAATTAAAGTCTCCCTTTCCACGGTCGTTTCACCCCTTTCTCTGATAACTCGACCACGATGGGCGGAGAGGCGAGGCGATTTTTCTAAACGTTTGCGCAATGCTTTCGATAATCTACGATATCTGTCGGCTCTTCGCGATTTCGTCAAGCGAATTAGACGTCGAAGGGGCGAACGGGAAAAACCGGACGGGTCGATTGGCGCGTGACGAAAAACGAGGCGAGAATCGCTAGCGCTGTAAATTCTTGACGATCGCACAATTTGAATCGTGCTCGTGCATTATGCAACGCCCGGCTATCTCTTTCCACCGGCCCCGTCTATTGTACGCGTGCACGAAAATAAAACGTGCCAGGGTTTTCATACGGATGCACGGGGTGTCACCTGTCAGGCGGCCGCGTGACCTTACCTTCGCGGCTCGAGGCCACGCGGTATCATTGTTCACGTGGAAAGAGCAGGGATCGGGGTGGGAAACTCTGCGTGGCGAAACGGATCGTTACACGAGTCCACGTGCTACGAGAATTGTATCATCGATCTTGCTTTCCTTTTCGGCAAAGAAAACGTTTGCATAAATAATATAAATATTGAGGGAACCTGATACAGTGCCGGACGTTTTTTCGTCGCGGGGCAAAACGTATCGCGCAACCACCGTCGCGTATCGCTTGCGTTTTAATTATCGCTCACGTACCGTTTCGAAGGACACGGGGAACGGCCACAGGACTCTGCCATTATGCGCGTCCGTCGCACGTCCCGCGAGATAAATTGCACCGACGGATTAATGTAATAGAGTGATTAATCGCGCGAGTGACGATCGGACGCGGGCGCGTGCTCGACGCTGGATTAGAGCGTTTTAACGCGGAGAACTTCGCCGAGTGCATCGGGTCGACAGGCTGGATCACGGCCGCGATGAAACTAGTTCTAATGGCCGCGGGGAAATTCGCTTTTACCGCCGCGCTATCGAATACTCGCTGTTCGCCCCGTCCCAGTGATGCAAAATGGATAGCGACGCGTTGGGAATTAATGGCCGTGTAACGAATTGTTATTCGAGGGGCGGAGGCTCCCGTTTGTTCTGCGGGTGATAGTTTTAAGGTGTTTGAAACGTCGCAGCTAGAAGTTAGGGGGAGGCTGAGGGGTATTTCGTAGAGGGTCCGTGAAATTTTCCATATTTTTACGGTTGTATTTATCGTAGACGGTGCGGGACCGAATGCTTGACAAAAATGTTTTTTCTCGAGAGATTCGCTGTTTCTTTTGAACGATCGTGCGTCTCTTTGTGCAGCAACTGTTGCAAGAAATGCGTGTCGAAAAAAAAGAAGAAAAGAAACGCTTGTCGACCCTCCTTCCTGCGTATTTATAGAGCGATATTTCTACTCGCATGAAAATCGTACCTTTATGAGAAGAAGGTCGTCAACCTATTTGTTCACGATTTCACGACATTTAGTCCCCCGTGTCTCGAGCGGCCCAATAAAACGTCTCCATTAATTCCGTCTTAATCGCGCGGAAGGCTCGAGCACGCACTTCTCGAAAACAGGCGAATAATTAACCGAGAGATATTCAGACGGAGATATAGTGGATCTTTTATCGGGGAAACGTGGATCCTTTCCAAATTTCGACACGAAACACGCAACCTGTGGAATTCTTTACAGTTACCGCGCTGTACAGAGGTGGCGTTCAGCGCTCTTTCGAAGCAACCTTGTAGATTTGAGTCCCAGATCTTCTCTTGGGACGCAGAATCGCAGACAAGTCGTAAGCTACACGATAAAAAATACCCCGTTGATGTAACTGTCTGCAGTTGCCCGTAATAACAATTTCAATTGTTTAATTGTTTATAACAATTGAACCTCGCTTCGCATAATGTTCGCACTTATTGCAGATGGTAGCATACACCTCTGGCTTTAATTTATGTCGTGTGGTCATTGCTTTATCTCGCCAGGAAGTGGCAGTAATCGCATTTGTTTATAATTTCTTTAAACAAATTCAATTATCTTGAGTACTACTGGGCCGATTTTAATCAACGACGTCTTAAATTAAAGGTATCGATTCGGGGAACGATCTGTCCCTATTTTAGAACGACCGTCCACTCCTGATTACACTCCTTGTCAAATAAACCACTCTTTCTCTTATGCTTCTTGTTTGGTCCTCCCTTATTTAGTTTTCCTCTGTGTATCCCTCAACAATCTGTTACTAATATATTTTTTGTGTGTTCAGGCAAAGTGACGTAGACCATGGACCGGCCCCTCTCATTACGCATAAGAGCAAGAAAGAAGACAGAAGAAGTTTGGCCATATATATTAGTTATTCTTTAGCTATAGAGAATTGGCTTATAAATATAGTTTGAAACTATTGGGGGGTAAGATTAATTTAGAGCATTTGTGCAATTAATTGTTCCGTATATCTATTGTACATTTTATTTTATATTCACTTCACTCGATCATTCGTAATAATACTTGCTTGACTATTACAAGTTCTACTACATGTAGTAAATGTCAAGCAAGTTGCACAATTGCTGTAATTTATTAGTTTTATTAGTAATTTATAAGTTTAGTATAAGGATTAGATTATTTATGTTTATATACTTTTTATTTATCAATTTTTAATATTTACGAGAATGTTAGTTTAGAATTGATAAGATTTAGTTTTTAGATGTATTCTAAATAGATTAGAAAGAATAGTTTATAAGTATTAGCTTGTAAGTTTAAATTGCAACACGTTTGTAACTTGTATCTTCATTAATTAATTGAAATAAATCTTTAATGCAAGGAATTCTACTGCTCTTTTTATTTACGCACCTCTACAATCCTTGAAAGAACCTACTTCCAATTCCTTAAACAAGTTCTACCGTGCAGGAACTTTAAATACAAAGTTCCCAAGCGGAGAACTTGTAAAAATAGACCTCGACATTACTAAACATATTGCAACCAGGTATACATAAAGCGCCTCACCAAAATTCCACCAGGTTGCAAAGAAATGCCTAGCGAAAATGAAATGCGGTTGCAAATGACACCTCGCGAAAACGCCACAAAGTGGCAAAAATTCGCGAGAAAAATTTGTAAGTATGTTACGCCTAAAAATGCAACAAAGTTGCAAACAACGCCTAACGAAATCGCCACAAAGTTGTCAAAATTCTCGAGAAAAATTTGCAACAATGTTACGCCAAAAATTTTGCAACAATGTTGCAAACCAGGCCTTACAAAAACGCAAAAAAGTTGCAAAAAAGTTTGAGAAAAATTTGCAACAATGTTGCGCCAAATTTTTGCAACAAAGTTGCAAAAGTTCTCGAGAAAAATTTGCAACAATGTTGCGCCAAAAATTTTACAACAAAGTTGCAAAAATTCTCGAGAAAAATTTGCTACTTTGTTGCAAAATTTTTGGCGCAACATTGTTGCAAATTTTTCTCGAGAACTTTTGACAACTTTGTGGCGATTTCGCGAGGCGTTGTTTGCAACTTTGTTGCTTTATCTTAGAGCTCGAATTGCAACATTGTTGCATTTTCCTAGAGCTCGATTTGCAACTTTGTTGCATTCTCTTAGAGCTCGATTTGCAACTTTGTTGCATTTTCTTAGAGCTCGATTTGCAACATTGTTGCATTTTCTTAGAGCTCGATTTGCAACTTTGTTGCATTTTCATAGAGCTCGATTTGCAGCATTGTTGCATTTTCCTAAAGCTCGATTTGCAAGAAATGAAGACGTTGATAGGGATGAAAATGATGGAGAATTTTCTGCTGCCAAGTTTAATAACGTACAGGGCAATTTTTATAAGTTTCTCGCTTCAGGACTTTGCATTTAAAGTTCGTCCACGATACTTCTTGTATAAGGAATTGGATTTAGGTTCTGTCAAGGATTGGTAAGGTGTAACAATAAAAAGAGCAGTAGAATTCCTTTCATTGAAGATTTATTTAAACTAATCAGTGATGTTACAAGTTACAAAAATGTTGTAATTAAAATTTATAAGCTAATACTTACAAACTATTCATTTATATCTATTTACAATATATCTCACCACTAAATCAATTTTAAATAACTTTTAAAACAACATTTATCTAATGGGAAAAGTACAATAGATAGAAACAATATAAAACTTGTACTAAAAAATGTACATAGTTTGTATGTAGAAACTTTATCAATTTACTATGACTAAAGGATAACTAAAGTACGTGGCAAAAGTTCTTCAATCTTCTTTCCTGCTGTTACGCACAATGAGAAGCTTCGATCACGAGTAGACGACGCTCAAATCAGCGTAGGATTTCTGACTCCGTACGGCAGTCACGTTGGCCCAGGAAAGTCCACAAGTTGATTCGTCTATTCTCATATCTCGTCGGTGGCAGAATCAGGTGGTCCGGCGCGAATGGTCACTGCCAGGAGCGAAACACGGTTATCGGCCGCGACAAAGATAAGTCAGCGTCGAAAGTTCTTGCTCGCTTCGAAATTAACCGCAACGCCGACGAAATTGACCATCCGAGGAGCGATCTCGCGCGATACGGCCGAGGTCGAGCCCCTCGATCTCGAATCGCGATCCTGGAAATTGCCCTCCGCACTTGCGTCTGTTAAATTACTTAGAACTCTAACGTATATTTCGAGAGCATGTAACCCGTTGTTTCGCCAGTTTCACGAATTTACAAATATCCCACGGACCACCGTTGCGCCGCTGGATTTTAATGACGGGAAGGAAAATCCTTTCGTCGGTCGCCTACACGCAGGCTACCAAAATCCAACCGCAATTCCAATCAGAAGAGACGAGTTTCCCAAGCGATATCCACAACCATAGACCCCGACCGCAACGTCTGCACGAGCTTCTCGAAATAACCTCGACCGGACAGACAATCGAGTTCGACGCGATTCCGAGGACGATTTCGTTCGAACGATTTCTGTCTCCGAGGATGCGTCAAGGTAAAACGCTTCGGCGCCGGTCGTCGGCGACGTTACCGGGGTCACGGTACCGCTAAGAAGTGTCCATGCCTGTCGTTCTCGTCGCTCGATTCATCGTTTCTTCTCTCCGCTACCGACCCAGCCGGACGACCACACGGGGATATATCCTATCGAAAGTCAAGGACGAAGACGACGGACTGGGTCCGGTGCACTCGCTTCAAGGTCATCGGTACCTTCGATCGCGAACTCCTACTCGCGATTGCCGTGGACGCGTAGTCGAGCGAGTAAACGGTGTCCTCGGCGTCGCACCTGTTGTGGAGCACGTCCGCGCGGGTTCACGACCGATTACGATGGGCCTCCGCAACGCGGCAGTTGCGGCACAAAGGAGGCACAGGTACATCGGTGTAGCAAGGAGCAAGCCTCAGGAATTTCTGTTGAATACGTTCCAGAAAATCTGTGTGGTTCCTGTGGCGCGAGGACCGCATCGCGCAGTTGCGCGGAGCTGTACGGAACTGCGTATAGTTTTGCCAAAGCGGATGGATCAGCGATTATAGGAGCGAAAAAGGAAGTATCGATGCCGTCGGGGCGAACGCGGCGATCGTTCGTTACAAAATAACGACAGCGTTGTAAAACCACGACTTGGATTTCATCCCTCGGGACACGGTGTTTGGGAATCGCGATCGTAAATCCGTCGCGGCCGTGATACGATTGCGAGCTCGTTAAATCGTCGACGACGGCGAAGGATATCCTCTACTCCTGCCCGAGAACGATATTTAAAATCGACCGGCGTGAATTTCAACCGGGGGAGGTTACAAGACATCGGGACGTTAAGGGATGTAGGCCAGGCGCCGTAAATAGCGTGTCTCGCCGCAGCTGTCGATGGGGCATTATATCCGCGATACAAAGACCGCGAGACATCGAACGCTTCCATCCCCGGGGGGAAAATTGAATTTTCAATCGTCCCGCGAGCGCGGGGTTGTTTCAATCACGTCGGATCGATATTACTGGTAGTTGCAAGATTCTGCCGCGGGATTAGGTCTGTCTGATTTATCCGATTTCGCGATTGATTTTGATTTGGTTAGCGGAACGGGACCACCGAACCGGCCACCCTTCGCCGAGGCGACAATTTAAATTTATGAGAGATATCTGTTCGAGGGCCTTGACGGTCTCAGTCGAGCTGTCGATTATTTTTATGGGATGCGTGGGTCGCTGTCGGTTCGGATCGACGAATTTTCTAAACACCGAATTCAATGACCAACGATCGAGATATAATTTACTTTTGCCCGTTATTGATTTACTCGTCCACCTTCGTGTTTCATTAATTGCCGATTAGCGTCAATTTAAAGGGAAAGAGACGAATCGAGAGGCGCTATTCGATAGCGACTGCCATCGCGGAACACCGTTACCCGTTACTAACAATTAACCGCCGTAAAGTACCGGCTTATTTATGAAACACGCGTATCGCGAACACGATCACCTTTACGCTGAAACGAGCATCTGCGAGCGGTGAAATTGTCCAATTAAAAAGCAAGTACAGAAGTCGAAATGTGCGAGCCGTTAAGTTATCGAGTGTCGGCGAAACGGCTGTATTATTTGCAAGGGTACGAGTGTACACGCATCAGATTCCCGAACGAATCGGGATAAAGAGTGATCGGGGCGGGCAGCGCGTCGAGGCGCGCGGAACACGCGGCGAAAATAAAACGAGCGGGCGAACAAAAAGAAAGTGAAATGAAAAAGATGGCAATGAAAGCGAATCGATTTATAAAAGTCGATCGGGGGACTAGCGAGCGTCGGGTAATTCAATTCTATCGCGTTTAATCGTGGGCTGCGCGTGTGCTGATTATTCGCGATATATTTATTTAATTCGTCCGTTTAATTAACCGCCCGTTAATGAAACTCGAGCCGGCCGCGCTTCGTTTGCCACTGGCCGAAGTATTCAACTTCTGCCCGTTCGCGATGGTAATTGTTTAAAAAGACTCGCTGTTCAAAATCGAAAATGCTCGTCGATTGTACGCGCGACTGAATCTGCAGAGAGCCCGGCCCGGGCTTTTAATTAATCTTTTGTAATTGTATTTTTGCTGCCGTTCGGTTTGCTGTACCAACCTTGGTACGCGGCGAACGCCGAGCGTGCTTTTGTGGCGCGAGTGCGGGTTTCGAAAAGCTTTCAATACTTTTAATTGCCCCGAACATTTTGCAGATCTTTCAGAGACTTATTAGCAGTGAAATTAATAACCATCGTCCTCGATCTGTCTAACCGGTAATTTTCATTCGAGCAACATGTCGGATAATTCCGGCTTTCGAGCGATTTTCACCAGGCTCGAGCTTGTCGTTTTTATTCGACAATATGATTTAAATCCAGGAGGAATTTCGAGCTTCGAAAACGGCCGCCTGAAATTTCAGTTCAGAGTGCACACGCCAGTCTAATTTACACTCGTCAAGATTCGCCGGCGTCTCCGTCGACCCGAACTACTGGCAAGTGGAATACACCCGAGCTTGGTCGGACAGCGAAGTCAGACGTGCCAAGCACTCCGTTGCCAATTGTCGCGCTGTCAACTTTCTTTCCACAACTTTCTACGCGTTCGCGATTCGTTATGTAAATTGTTCTCGCTACGCGCAATTATTCACGGGAAATAATTTATTGCATAAATAATCTTCGGAGTAGCTCGTCAGAGAATTAAATTAAGCGGACGTAAATTCTCGCCTTTAACGCGATATATGTTACATCAAAGTACAACGATCTAATGTATTATATTATTTATATTTAAGGAGCAACGTTTTCCTCCATTCTGCGCTCTATGTTATATAACAAAATTTCCCCCGATCACACACCGCGCCATCAATTATTCCTACCTGACATCTTACGCGACCGCCCTTTTCCACGTGGTAAAGCACTTTTTAAATTAAAATATCCGGCAAGGAAACGTTCTGCTAGAAGGATGAAAAACAGGGATCCGCGGTCGCGAAAGAAATCCGCTGCATTATTCCGCGTCTCGCGGCTGGCTGTCGCTGAATGTCCGCGTTACTATTGCGAACTTTTGTTGCCACCCCGTTCGTTCCCACCTTCGTCGCGCGAGAAAACTAAGGGCTACCTACGTCAAAGGTTAACGCGCCGAGCGTTAATTCCGTTTCTTGGCTGCTTTCACTAGCACAAGGGCGGGCACGGGCGGGGAGAAAGATATCCCGATCTTGTTTGAGGAAAAGTTCAAGCCCGGCTTAATTAAAACGCGACGCAAGGGGACACGCGGAAAGCACGGACGTAAAAACGAATTTCACAGAATGCTCCTTCGCGCACAGTTTCGTGCTTGAACGTCGAAGAAAATGGGACTGTTAGGCGCCGCGTTGCCCGAAAAGCTTACTCCCTCGGCTGAGGAGGTTCGAGGCAAAGCTTCTTAAGTATCGTGTTGTTGCGACGACGATTTGCAAGCTGGAATCGCCTGCGATTCGTATCGTTGTCGCCTGCATCGATCGATCTACACTTTCGCTGAACGATTTCAACGAGGATTCCGATATCAAACGAAGCATACTTAATTCAGGAAAAAATTGAACGCTTCGCAACACCCTTCCTCAACAGTTCCAACGACCAAGTTTCCCCTCGCGGCTTTCCGCAAGAAACTAATCACAGTTTCGCTTCGAGCAGACGAGGCTCGAGCCGAAAAACTGCGGGATCGTTAACGTTGCGCGGTTCGTGTTCTCCCGCGGCGTTGTCGTCGAAAATTAATTCGTCAAAGAAGAGCGAACAGGGGCTCCGGTTGGCCGCGGTGAAACCGGGTGTCTCCGCGCCCCTCCCTGTCGAAAGTATGGAAGTCGACGCGTTAATACATCATCCCCGTGTCTATAGTTTTGTTCCTCTTTCGGTTGCTAGTTTTCGAGGGTAATTTGTCACGGCTGCGTCTGTTGTTCGCGAGTGTCGCGCGGCAGGATGCGCAGGAATCAGGATACAAAGGGGAGGCCGTGAAAGGCTTTTGTGCACGCGCGTGCGTGTCCCTCCTACGCTTCCGGAAGAAAGTTTGCGACCGTCGAATGATTACGCACGCACCGACGAACGCGACGATAATTTCGTTTTCTCCGATCGAGCGGCGCCTTTCGATTTTCGTTTCTACGAATATGTCCGAACGCCGATGCTAATACGGATCCGATAAAGATTTTAACGCTCGAAACAATCCACCGCGACACTCTAGCGCGGAAACGCCATAAAACTTCGCACCCATAGTTCCTATGTGAAACCGCATCCTCTAAAACCTATACCAACAAAACGATGGTATAGGTTTTATACCATTGTGCGGACCAAACCGCCCCCCTCCCTTCAAAAAAGAAACGATTAAGAAAGAAAGGAGAATAAACACAGGCACGAGTAGACGACGAACAGCGACAATGTTTCTATCGAGGAAGGATCAGCTTAATTAAAACATCATGGTGGAGGACACTAAGGAAACGCGTCGTAGGAGAGGAGGTTAAGAGAGAACCGGAGAAGAAGCCACGGCGAGCAGGAGACCGGATGACGGGGTCTGGGGTCACGGATGGGCGGTGGCAGGACTGGTTTCGGGCCAGTCAAGAGGAGAAGAGCAGCAGCTCTGCTCTATCTGTCCGGGGCTTTACGTGCCACATTCTACCGGGTGGGAAAGTTCGAACACGCCGAAACAAGCGGCTCCGTGAGAACATCCGATATCGCGGCGAGAAATCCTACGGAAACCAACGGAGAGATCATCGTCCTCGCTTTCCTCTGTCCGCTACATTTTCTGCTCCGCTATGCTGTGCGGTTTCATCGCGGTTCGACCAGTCGACGTTCGAGAGTCGCCACGGGGAAAGTCTTGTTTAACCCTTCAAATGTCGCGACTAACAAATTATTGTTGCAACGCGTGACAAATTTACATCCCGTCTGGCACGTTTTCCTCGGTGAAAATTAATTGACAGAGACGCGTCGGTTTGATCGGGAAAAAGACGGAAAATCGAATCGCAAAAGGTTCCGCGGTTAAAGGGTAGAGAGTTATCCGAATTTGCAGGCGAGCGAAAGATTTTTCGTCTGTTCCCGTCTCGAGCGTCCGGATCGATGTTTCGCAGTCCAAATTATCGTTGGCACAAAGCGGTATCGGACTGACTAATTTCGCGCACGTATAGACGCCGGAAGGAATGTCGGTTGCACTTCTGTCGCACGCTGCTTAAATGGCACGTTCAATGTGCACGACCTACATGCCTGCTCTTTGTTAAGAAAGCGTGACTCTGTTCCCGAAAAACGGCGATCCGAGTCAGCTTCGAGCGACACGCGAGAAATTCCAACATCGATTAGAACGAACCGTCGTGCAACCGTTCCACTGGATCGCCTTCGCATTCGCAATTAATATATTCGACACGTTCGCCCTCCGATCGCGACAAATTTCCACGAAGAAAGGGAGGAAAAGGAAACCCGTTACAAATGCACGAATATTTACTTTCCTCCTCGAGCTGTATAAATATTCCTCGTCGGCGACCCCACGTGTCCGCTGGGGGGTCGATAATTATTAACTCAGGGGTGTCCCCGCCGCGAAAATTCCGCGCTCGCGTGTTCCCCGTTACTTCCATCCCTTCGCGTGGGTGGAAACGAGCAGAAAGGGCCTGGCGGTGCAGAAGAAGGGCGGAGAGGAGAGTAGGGCGGCGGGCCGATAAGGGTTGGAGATCGCGACAGCGAAGTTGTCGAGGAGGAGTGCCCGCAGGGGTGGAGAAAGAATCGCGACCGCTTTAAAGTAAGATTTTTCTTTTTTTTTTTTTTTTTTTCGAGCAATGCTTTCGCTTTGGAAAAAGAACGGTCGCTGGTTTAATTAATTCGGGATTCCTCAAGAGGAGGAGAGAGCGATGGGACAAAGTTGAGGAAGCTCGCGGGGGATGGGCAGACTTTTTTCGAAATAATTACGCGACGATCCTGCCCGAGGAGAGCCAGGGGGAGGCGAGGGGCCGAGAAAGAGAGAGGGAGGGGCGAGCGTCTGTCGGTTGTATCCTCTCGTCGATCGATACGAAAGATTGCCACGTTGTAGAACGAAAGGGGTTCCGCGACGTTTTATGTTGTGTCGGAGTACTCGTTTGGAGGGGGAGGAATTCATGGCTCTTAGAGATGCTGGAGGTGATTCTGTTCTGGAAGATCTGTTGAACGGTTGTCGAAAATTTTGACGACGGTCCGAATCGACGACGCGAATTCATCTCCTCTGTGCCCTATTTTCACTGGGTGCTAGATTGATCTTTTTTTTCTAAACGACGCGTTTACGATGGACGGCTGGAGATGTATCTTCGCGTTCGTCCGCAACGGCCCTTTGCTTTTCCTTCTTTTTTCGCGAGCCGCTTTTCGAATAATCGTTTCTGTTCTATTATCGGTCTAGGCAGCGGGGATGGTCGACGCGAAGTTTAAGCGAAATCGCACGCAATGGAGGATCGCGTGCAGCCCGAAGGGGATGGAGCGGCGAAGGTGGCAAAGAAGCGACGGAAACACACGAAACGACGGGAAGGGGAGGAAAATTTCTCGGTTCTGATCCTCGCTGAAACGCGACTTTGATTCACCGCGTCGGATAAAAGGGTTCTCGTCGAAGGAGCGACACGAGTGGTGTCGTTACACGCTTTTCGCGGCAGGCTTCAACAACCCCCGTGGAATTTCGCTTGAAAGGGGTCGATCGTTTCCTCGATGCTTCTCGCGGAACTTTTCCAAGGAAATGTATGCGCGTGTCTGCGTTTAATCGTTCGTCGATCGACCGCGCTACCCTTGGCGCTCCCTCTCGTTTATTAATTTATAGAAAAATATTATTATCCTTCTGATTATTACGGTTTCTTGGGAACGCGAACGACAATATTACGGTTTCAAACAAACCCTCCAGTATTTTAATGGAAATATCGAACGGACTCGCGAGCAAATACGCCCACCTACACAGGATACTCAGCGGGTCGACAGTGAAATTCGAGGCTCCAGCCAAGAGTCAGGTAACAACTGTCTTAACGAAGTGGACGTCTCGGAAAAAAGAGCATCGATCTTCCCGACGAAATGGCCGCGTTAGTTCAAGCACCCTGTGTTCCTGCACGGTGCGAAGAGTAACGGGGTAAGACAGAAATAATTTCCGAGGACGAACGCGAGCGAATCTTTCGAATGCAAACGCGTTACAGATATTATAATTAAACGGGCAGGCGTAACAAATGGAGTGCGTCGATGCAGTTGCAAGCGTCTTCCAAGATCTTAACGTTGCCTTGCTTCTTTGCCCGTCTGATACGAGTTTAACGAATCGAACCGAAGCACCTCCGCGCTGGCCACTATTTTTACACAGATATCAACCCCTTCGTGGCAGACCTCCGATCTCGAATAATCGTGGCGAACTAGCTTCCAAATAGCGCAAAACGGAATTAAATTTCACGCCAGGCTGCGCGTTCGATCCCGATCTTTCCCGTTTCCCTTCTTCGGTTCCACTTTCGTCGATAACTGCTATCAAGAGACCCGAGTGCGGCATTCGTCAACCCTTCGCCGCGTTATTTCTGTAGTCGGCCGGCCGCGATGTATTCCCTCATTTGTTTCTGCTTCTTTGTCAACGCTGAATCCCCTCTCATTTGAAAGTCTAACTACCGTGCCGGCTCTCCTGCAGCTTTTCAAGGCGTTTCTTGCTGCCTCGCGAAGCAAAGCGATCCGTCTCACTTTCCGTCCGCCCAACCCCCGTTTCCTTTTTCTTTTTTCGTCTAAATTATGATTCTCGGTCGGCCCTACCAGACATCGCCCGGTGCTTTCATTTCGCCCTAATTGATTTGTCGCTATCGCGATTCGAGGCAGAGTTAAAAAATAATTAAAACAATCAAAAACAAGTTCTTCGTCCGGAGTGTACTACGAGTACCAACGTACCTTGAAAACAACGAGGCACCATTTTCTATTCACCGTCAACGCGTGCGACGTTAAACAGCCAACACCATTCGCCAGCGATAATGTTCGCCACACACCGAACGAAACTCCCATCGCTCGCGATTTTCCTTCGGGAGCTCGATTATCTGCGATCGATCGTGCCGTCGTCGATCGTCGATCCTTCTGTCCGTCGGCGTTCAAATCGTGCGAATCGACGCGTCTCGTCGCTGCTCGAGCGGCGGGCCGAACGCAGGAAATCGACTCGCGGCTAACGAACCGAGAAGGCTCGCGGAGTTCCGACGAAATGGCCACCACGCGTAACCGAGCACACACCTCTCCGATACCTGTCCCGTCGATCGGTGCGTTCGAGCCGCGGCTTCGATCGCGAAAGCCGCGAAACAGACGCGGAACTTTCGAATCGAAGCGTTTAATCGATTCACCGATGTGTCCACGAGTTTTCCTTGGAAATTGAAAACGCGCTCTTACCGCGACCGCGTGCTCGGTTCGCGAACGACGAACGGCCGAACGAATTAGAAAGGGATGAATAAATTTACTCACCGCGAAGGATCTGGTACAGGAAGACCTTGATGTGGTCGGCGCTGAGATGCTGAGGGCTGACGATGATCTTGTGCAGATCGCTCTGCAGCAGCTCCGTGATCACGTATCTGTTGCGAACGCTCGTTAAGGAATTGTACGATCGTTTGAACATCGGCTGAAATTGATGCGTCTTATCTGCTGATTCTCTCTCGCGGCCTCGCCACCGCCCGTTTACACGCTCGTCGATTATCAAAGCCAACACACAGGCGAATATCAGCTTCTGCGTCGAACGTTTAATAAAATCGGCTCGAGTTATCGGGCTAATCGTTTCGGTACACACGCGAGAATCAATTGGAGCAGCGATTGCTCGAGTACCGGCCCCGCCGCCGATTCCCCTCGGCTTTACCTTCCGCCCCTTCCCCTCGCAATCAAGGAAACGCTCGGCGATAGTTATTGCACGGCATCTGCGAGACGGCAGTCAATTTTCGCGGTAGAACGTTGCCCCCCAGCGTGCGGGGAAATTGAAATTAATGAGGGATTTACGCGAATGCGTACAATTTTCTTACCATTATTATTATTGTTGCTGTTGGAGGGATAATACGGAGGGACCAGTCGGTTGTTTTTCGGTTTACTGTTCCAATAGTGTTGAATTATTTGCCATTTTTGTCGATTAAGATAATTTTTCATTAATATCCCCTCGGCAAACAGACACTCAGAAGTCGATTCCACGCGACGACTCGGCTGCAAATAATCGTCCGCTCGTTGATCAAAGACGGCTGAGAAGGGGGCAACATTTTTGCTCGACGAATAAAATCGGGAAAAGAGTCGCGAGCAAAATGGTCGAATCGATCGGGGGATCGCGACGAAAACCGTGGCAATCAGACAGCTCTCGTTCCCGATCCGTCGGGCTTAATGGATTCCTTCGTCGGCTTCGAACAAGTTAATCCGTCGAAATGAAGGGGGCCTCGCGGGGGAGAGAAGGAAAAAGGGGACCGAACGGTGGAAAGGAAAGAGGAAGAGGCGAAAGGAGTAACGGGCCGGGAGAAGAATCGAGTCGGATGACGTCGGGCCTGCGACGAGAGTAGCCGGCCTTAATAAACCTGCCCGGCTAATTTACAACCCTTGGTCCCGGCTCGACGACGGGGTGAAACTTCTTCAGAAAGTTAAGCCTCCGCCAGGTTGGCGGACAATGGCGAACGGAAGGTCCCGTTACCAGAAGCGACCACTTTTGTTAATGGAACCGCGAAGAAAAGCGACGGGCCACGCGTGTTTTCCTTGCGTATCAGCGGGAAGACAAATTTTTCTTCGAACCCGTGCTTGTTATTAAAAATATATATTGCGGCGGTTCGTCGACTTTTGCGAAAATCTCGTGGTGGAGTTTTTTGTTTTTTTTTTTTTTTTTTTTTTTAGAAAAAGTGGAACGGGTACATTTAATACACCGCATACCAATTCGAAAACGGAGGGCAATATAATCTCTGCAGTATCTCGCGAACTGCGAGGGGCTGAAGGGATCTTCCTCCTTATTTAACGAAATTGAAAAGAAAGGCGTGCAGCACTTCTTCGATTCTTGCCGCGACAGAAAATCTCGAGATCTTCGAAAGGCAGGGGGTGTAAAGTTTCGCAATTACTGCAGATCACGGGGCGATCATCGGCGAGAAACTTATCGATCCTCCAGCCGGTAACTTCTCCACGGTAATTTCGCGAAAGAAAGAAAGATGCGATCGAGCGACGCGCCTCGCAACGGAGACAGAGTCGAGCCAAGGGGTTGAGCGGAGCAAGTTCTGCGATAAAAAGCACTCGAAAAGTTTTTGCTCGACCCGAACGATGGCCAAGCGTTCGACTGGGGGGCGGACACTAGAGGGGGTGGTTTGCATCGAACCGGACTATCCTGCACGTGCCTTCTCATCCTTCGCCTCCGCTGTAAATCGAAACTCTCGAACGAAAGCTTCGGAGCGGCAGGCTGTTTTTTACATCGGTGCGTTGTTTTTGCCGTGGGAAATGTGCTGCTTCCTCGTCGAGCGCGATAGACGTAAGTTCGGACACTTTTTGTCGAGGGCTCCAGGTGTCGAATACGAGGTAACGGACGGTGGTAAGGTCGCGTTCTAAATTTCTCTCGTGGATCGCGCGAATTAGCGACGAAAATCGTTCGATACCACCCAACTCCAGCCGCGAAAAAACGAGACCGGTGCAATAAACAATCGGAGCGCCATTGCTCCTCCACTCGGTTTCATCTCCCAGGCGTAATACAATCTGGAAGCCCGCTGAACCGAAGCGAAACTCCCGTACATCCCCCTCCCACGTTCGTCCTCTTCCTCCCTCCTCAAATCTGCCGTTCCCGCTTCCTCTCGATTTACCCTCCGTTCAAAAGAACACGCCTCGATATCCTGCCGACCTAATGCCGATCCTCGCCGCGTCGATTCGCCTCCGATCGATCGGCGATCCTTTCGAAATTTCGCCTCTGCCCGCCGCGACGGGCGCACAGAGGCAAACGAGCGAGAGACGGCCGGAGGAGAATGAAATAGTATAATGGCGGAATGAGGTCGACCGGTAGGTTGGAATGCAGGTAGAGGCTGGCTGCGAACCTGGCGCGGTATGCAAGTCGACTGGTCCGGCTGGCTTCGGCCTGGAACACCTAAGCGCAGCCTTTACCGACGTTCCACGCTTTCGAGCTGTCTATCTTTTGAAATACGATCGATGGCCCGCCTCGGGCGCGATATTTCTAACCAC
Source organism: Nomada fucata (assembly GCA_948146005.1). NCBI lineage: Eukaryota > Metazoa > Arthropoda > Insecta > Hymenoptera > Apidae > Nomada > Nomada fucata. The sequence goes on along the minus strand of OX411276.1, from coordinate 36,302,342 downwards.
GAGACGCGTCCACGAGGACCGGCTATCGCGGTGACCAGATGGAAATTATCATGGGAACGGGGCGTTCGGTGGACGGCGGTCGCGACACGGCGCGCAGGGAGATGTTACCGATTGCAACCCGCTTTCGTGTACCTGAGGACTGATTGATTTATCACCGGGGTTATTAGGCGGATGAAACGTGGCTGGATAGATTCAGCGCGGTGGGAAACGAGAGCCGTCGAGGGCCCTCGGTATTCGCTCGATCGCCAGCGGGATTTTATTGCGGCGGTTGTTTTTTTCTTTCATTGCGCGGGTGCGATTGCGAGATTTTGTTTCGCGTTTAGGAACCGTTCAAGACCGCTGGCATTGTCGGCGTGGTCGGGCGATTGCGCGAGGGATTCCGTTTTTAACGAAATAGGTGAACTGTTCGTTCGCTTCTGACCGAACGGAATTCGAAGAAATACAAAACGAAATTTCGCCCGCGTGACGAGGCACCCTCGTCGGTCGAACACTTCGAAGTGTTCGCGGGGTTCAACGATGACGGGATGTACCTGGAATTCGACGCGGGCGTCGAACGGGGAATTGAATCGGTCCATCCCTTGATGTCTGGCACGAAAATAAAAGTAGAAGAAAAAAGGACAAAGCTGAAAATACGCCGACGACCTCCCACGTTCGAGGCTTTTCACTCTGTTTCGCGTCGGTCAATGAACGAAGAGGAACGCGATTGAACGTCGACGGTGGCTAATCAATCGTCGGACGTGTATCCGGCCAATCGTTGCGCGTTCTCCATCCAAAAATTCTTCGACTATCAGAGACGAACCTGTTACCTCGGTAATAATTTGTTTGAAAAGTTTAATCCTCGGTTCGTTATTTTCACACCGATTTCGACGTTCGATTTTCATCGAACCGATCGAGTGCCATCGACACACTTTTAACAGCGACGCCATCAATGCTCCGTCAACGATGGTTGAACGGTCCGAAGGAAATTAAAAAAAAAAGGAAAAAACGAAAGCCAGCGCAAGGATGGCAACGGAGGTTTTTCATTCAACGAGTCGTCCGATCTCGATAAGGTCTAACAATCTGCCTCGACGAATTCTGATTACCGATAATTCACAGGTACAATAAAGCCGCACGTCGAAAGGCCCAATCGACACCTGTTTCATCCTCTTTGAAACTTCGTCCCCCCTCGCGCGGCGGTTTTTCTTTCGCCCGTTGATACGTTAATCGTACGATCTGAGAACGTTTAACAGTCCACCAATTATCACGGTGAATCGCAACGAGAAATTAACGTGTCATTATCGACGGCGAAGGACGCTGCTTATCGATGCCTGCGATCGAGTTTGCTTAACGCCGCTTAATAAAGCGATCCACGCGCAATCATCTCCTGGAGGAAACGCCCACGCAACGAACTGCACGAAAGATTAACGATGATCGATCGTTTGGCTGGATGGGAAGAGAAACTTTGGTGAAAGGCGAGGCTTTCCGCACCGTCGTTTAGATTTTTCGTTTCCCGTGGAACAGCGACGGTAGCCATAGGAAGATCGAGGGCTCCTATTGTTCCTGGCAACGGCGAGTAATAAACACTTTCGCGTGGTACACGCGGACAATGTTTCACCTGCGCCTCTCTTATTGTGTACTTCGATTTCAGTCGCGACGTTATTCCCGATGAATAGAATTAAACGAAATGTGCGTCACAAGTATTCGAAATAGAAAGATGCATTTTTAGAATCGTCTAGAGGTAAGACGAATCTCTCTCCCGACGTTCCCCTTCTTTATCCACTTTCCGCAGAAAATAATCGACGATAATCGACGAGCGAATATCAATGCTCGTTCAGTCGCTTTTGTGCCCGAGCCACTTTGTGTCGGCGCTCGTGTGTCTCGCGAGACAACCTACATTTAAACCAACGCATCGGCTATGGTGATCCGTCGAGAGATTCTGATAACCCAATTTTTCACTCGCGCGTTGCACGCGTCTGGAAGGCTCCGTTGGTTTCACTTTTTCTTTTTTTTTTTCTGTTCTAAACGACGCCGTAAAGAGTATCGACGCAGAGCGTTCCGAAAACGAAGGCTAAGTGTGATATGTCGCGAGTGCACGCGCACGGTACATAGGATAAATAACACTAGTAATACGGGCCGGTCGGTAGTTAATCGATTAACTAACAGCCGTGGCTACCTGTGCTATCCAATTAGCATAGATTATCAATATTACCAGGCTGGACAAATATTTGTATTATCCGGAGATCGCACCGCGGGATAGCGCAATTATCTGGAGCAATAACACGGCTCGTCGCGGATACCGGTGGAACTTTCGGTCCTAGATTCCTCGTATTATCTTGAAAAATTTTTGAAAGAATTTTGAAAAGAATTTTGGGGTGCACTTTTGGGGAAGAAAAATCGACTTGGATAAAAATTTGTGGGTAATGTGCTCGCCGTTGGAACGTTTTTCGACATTCTTTTTGTATTATAGAAGTATTGTATTTGTATTACAGAAGTAGTATAGCTTTCAGACGACGCATAATCAATACAAATGATCCTTGAAATTCCGATTTGTAAATTTCCTGCCGCAGTCTACGAATTGTATAGGTGTCTGATAATTTATACTTAGTTATTCAATTCTTAATGACTCCTTTAGCTTTCATACTTTTCTACCGGCCCGTTGAATTAGCAGTCTTAATTCCCTCGAATACCTTTCATTTCGCGATCCTGAATCGCCGTTCACCCCTTTACCGTCCGCTTTCTACCCCCGCTCTTCATCCACCACTTCCAGCTGCAATTCGGTTTTTGTCCCGCGGCCTTTCACCCCCACAACAAATAAAGCTTATCGGGACCGCAATATTTTCGCCTTCGCGTATACAACCCCTTTTTTTCGCCCATACAACCGTCGATCCGACTCTCGAACCTTTTCCAGTCGCGCTTTCCGCGTTTTTTTCTTTTTTCGGTATTAATTTTCACCCGACCATCGTTCGACATCAACCGCAACTCTTTGACGAAAATTCGCACGCTCGAGAAACACCGACGATTTCGTCATTTTCGCCGCCCCAATTTGTACCACCCATCTTACGTTAAACGTAAATCAAAGTTAACGGGCTCGTTATTTATTTCATACCTCGCGGAATAAAACCTTCGAACGAAGTGAAATCATCGGCTCTCTTCCATCCACGAAGCACGGCCTGCGCCGTCGTTGAGGAAGTCGAAGTCGGAGAAGACAAGCGGGTTCGAGATCAATGGTCGAACGTTTTCGAAGATCGCGGGGAAAGGCGCAAGCAACCGGGATCGCGATCAAAAAAATCGAAGCGTCCGTGAAATATTCGAAAGATCCTTTGGAATTCCGGCGCGTCGCTCTTCGCGAAGCGTTCGCGGGACTACGCGGCAGGAAACGAGCTCTCGCGATCGAGCGAAGCGCGTTCGGCGAAGCGTTTCCGGGGCGATCGATTCCACGAGACGGAGCCGCGTTGCGGCGTTCCGTCCGTTAATGGGAAACGAAGTCGAAGGATTTTCGAGTTCGAGAATTAACCAGACGTTCGAGGGGCGCGGCGTGCTTTGAACGGCTCCGCGGTTCTCGCGTTCACCCCCTTTGACCGAGTCGATCCTCTCGGAACCATCGCACTCGGTTCCCTTGTTCCGACGCCGCGGCAGAGAGTCGACGCGTCTCGCGCGATCGTTATTTACCTGCGCCTGTTTTCGAAGCTCCGCGGAACGAACCTCGACGATTCGATCGGGAAGACAGGGCGAAAAGAAGCGGCGAGGATTGGAGAGCAACGCCGAATAGTCGCGAGGAACACCTACGCGAAATGAAACAACGGTACGCGTTTACGGTGCGCGAATGAAACAACAGGTACCTGTTCATCGAACAGGCCGCGGGACCCCCGATAACGATAACAGCAGTGTTAATAATCGTTCGCAAAGGTGTAAAACCTATTCCACGGATCGTCGAACAGCGGACTAGAGAGGCACCGCGGCGCAACACTAAATTCGCGTCGAGCGAAGGAAGAATTCACGCCGAAGCTGGCGTCGCGCTTCCTGAAATCGACGCGGCTCTCGTCGAGCTGTCAATGGGCGATTTCCACTTCCGCGTCGCGTTCAGATTTCCCTTTTCTCTTTCCGGCGAGAAAATCTTTCGTGGAAGAGGTTCGGCGGTCGCGCGGCGCTCCAGGCGCTGCGATTGGCGGATCGATGCGTGTCTGCCTCCTGGTAGGCACGTCGACCGGTTCCTGGACAAAGCGACTTTGCCCCTAGCATCTTCCAACGCGAAGGGAATCGAGTATCCTGCCGTTTCTCCTGTCTCCTTGCTCCTCTCCTCGCCTCGCGGCTTCTCAGCTTCTCATCGTACCACCGTATGCGTCGCGATACCGGTCCAAGGGAGAAGAAGAACCTGGATGAGTTCGGATTCCTCGCCTCGAATCCGCCGAAGTTATCATTTTCTTTACGCGACCGGACGGAGCCGTACGACTCGAAAGAGGAAGCTGAGGGAGGGCTGTCTTTATATTTGAATCGTTCGAAGGAAACGATTAGGATTGCTTCGCGACAAGTTGCCGTCGGGACGAAAACTGACCCGGACGTTACGTATTTATCCGCGTGTCTCTTCGTGCCGGTTTCTCTGTTCGGCGTTAATCTTCGCACCGTTCGATTTTGTTTTTGCTTCCTCGCGTCGACTTGCGTAACGTGCTTTCGGAGCACTTTCGGGCGAAACGTGGTGCGCGGTACTTCCAGCGGAATTCTTGACGAAGTTCTCGTGCGTTTATCGCCGACGCCTTCGAAAAGTCCCTCGAAAAAAGTATAGAAAAATTGCCGAACGAATATGGCAAGATTCGAGCGTCGACGCTTGTCGAAAAATAGATAAATCGTTATCGGTGTCTGGAGTGTCAGCGTCTAGCAGATAAGAGAATTGGTGCGCGATCTCGCGTCCGTCCAAAGTTTCGACGATACCGTCCGGGCGATTGTGTGCAGCGGTATCGAGCGTCCCACCGATTCAATGCCGCGACTAATGAAAAACACGGGAATCTACATAACCTGTCTTTCGTCGAGCATTTCCAAACGGGTATATCCCCGACCGGCGCATTTCGATCCCAATTTGCATTGCGTCTAACTTAATTCCCCGAGTCGGTGCCGTCCCGAACTCCGATGGGGAGCGCCGCGTGCACCTCGGGACACCGATTACATCGACGTACTCGTACGAATCATCGCGCCCGACAAATGAAATTCTTGAGCGGAACACCTTATCAAACATTGTCGTATCGTCGGAAGAACGAGCAACGCTCGACGAACCGTATTCTCCCAGCGATTTCAACCAGATTCGCGGCGAGTTTTCGAACGGAGTGAAGACTAATAAAAACTTGGCCCTGGATGGTTCAAGATTTGCAGCGAACTTGAATCACCCAAAACCAACCGTCGAGGTCCTAATTAATTGGGACAACTGGGCAACGAGGTCGCAACGTTTGCACAATCTTTCCGTGTCGCCCCGATGGGACGAGCGAAACGCCTCGGGTGCAAATAAATTTAGCCGAGAGCCGGGTAATACGATTTACCGCGAGTGTACAAGGTGCGAACCGCTCTTAAGAAATCTCCCAACACAATGAGCCTCAATTTTCCCCCAAATCTGCGGTACACCGAGCACAATGGTACCTGTCACGCGGGACGCGTCTCCGTTCTTTGTTGCGCGGGGCGCGGGACAACAAAAGACGAGGAGGAAGAAGACGTGGAAGAGGCAAAGGAGGAGGAAGAAGAATGAGAGAAAAGAAAGAGGAGGAGGAAAGTTAAGGCCGATGATGAAGGCTTAGAGCGCGAGGTGTTCGAGCAAGGCCAATCCGGCTCGTCCGACCGGTCAACCGAGTTCGAACTCGACTCGCAAACAACTACGAGAACCCGACGAGTCTTGGGATTCTTTTGCGGCCGATTCCTGTTGTCCGGACCGAAAAAATACCGATCTACACAGGCACGTGTAAATTCAACGCCTAGCGACCTCTCGATCGTTCGGACCACCGCGCCTCAGGATCTCGTCGTCGTCGCGGTTCGAGATCGACAATTCTGCTCGCTCGATCTTACCTGCCGGTCCTGTCCACCTGAAACGAATGCCTCGCGCGACAGACAGCGTTCGATCGATAAATAATTGAGACCGAATCGGCGTCCGGTCTTTTCGATAACGAGATATCGAGCTCGAGAAAGGCGAGAGTTCTGCTGAAGAGGCTTCGAAGGGGAATCGAAAATGGATCGTCGGGTCTCATTTCCGTGCGAGGCCTAGCGCTTTTTAAATAATAGCATGGGAATAAAGGAACGGGCGGAACGAAAGGAGGCGGGCGAAGAGAAACAATGGATTACTCTCGGCCCAAAAACGGCTGGGCGAACGATCGATACCAGGCACGATACTCGATATATTGCGGGGTAGCTGCCGGGGAGGAAGTTGCAATCGATGCTTCCGGCGCGAGGCACGTACACGTCGAGAACAACGTTTTTTTCCCCCCTTAGGGTAAAGCGTGCCAAGCTATGCTCCGTCGTTATTGTTCACCGAAACAGAGTTCTCGGCGGCGATTCTAGAACTTCGAGCTTCCACGAAACGACAGAAATTTCACGATGAACCGTTCCAACAACCATTGGTCGAATATAATGGAGCACAGCTCGCGTCTTCGATCGAAATCTTGCGCTCGCTTGTATCTCATGCACGAGACGAACGACGAATGACGTTCATTTCGCGGATAAGCAAATTTTATATCAACCTGGAGCACGTCGCGATATTAATTTGGACGCCCTTCGAAACTTCTCCCGTCCGTTTCCGTCTCTAATTCGTATTCCCGAATTACAAATTTCTTTCGCGACTCTCAGCAGCCTCATTACCACTAGCTACAGAATTTATTCAAGATTTGTTCGCCCTTTTTCGCGCACCTCGCTCGACTTCGTGCCAACGCGGTTGTTGCGAAACTATCTCTCTCCCTCTCTTCTTATCCGGCAGTGGTCGAGAAATTTCCACGGCGCAACTTTAACGAGGATTTTAATCGGTGAACGACACCGACGATAATTTGCGACCCGTTGAAAATTTCCAGTTAACGTTTTTGCCTCGTGTCTATTCACGATCGCAGCACCGACTCTTTATATCTTCCCTTTCGTCTTCTTTTCTTTTCCGCGAGGCACGAAAGAACGAAGAGTGGGACGACACGGGGGGAACAAGGCGAGTCAATGTTATGCTCGGCAATTAAGAACGTTGAAAGCGTATTTGCGCCCCGCGATTTCGACGTCGACGAAGCATAAGAATAAACAGAGGCACGCGTGGCAGAAAAAATATTCGATCGCTCGAAATTACGATCGGCGTGCGATCGACGCGACCGCGAGCCACGTGAGTCGAAACACCGAACGAAATTCGACAACAATTATCCCAAAGTTCAATTGAAAATATCCCGCTACGTCTTCCATCGTCCCCGGTTAAATATCGCCGGAGCAATTTTTCCTCGATCGATCGCGTCTCAATTAACGATCAACGAACTATTAAAAGAGCCCTCGTCCTCCGGCGAGGAGGTACGAGCACCATCGAACGGAGCATCGGAGCGGATTGAAAATCAACGAAGAGAAACCGTCGCGATACGTTCGCAATGGAATTGCAGTTTCGAGATTCAGTCGCGAAGTTCGAGGGATCGGAGCGGCGGACTGGTTCGACGCGCACCTTATTAAGCCAGAATTCCCAATCGACTTTCTTCCACGGCGTCGCGTGACGTCATTCGTGGCTTTATTAAGAAGTACCGTCTCCCACGGGATTCGGTTCCTCCCGCCTCTGCGAGAATCCTTAAAACGCGATCCCGGTGTCGTTTACTGGCCATGAATAATCCATAATGTCTCTACCCGGCATCGCGGATCTCCTTTCGCGACTACGCCGCGAAATAAGTCTCAGGAATTCCAATATCCTCGCCTTTTTTCCATCCACTTTTGTTCCTCGCCGCTCAAAATATCCGAGAGGAACGACGCGAATCAAGCGAAGACACGGCAGAGGCGAACGGTGCTTTACCTCGATACACGTGTTTCCCCTGGCTTCTCGTTTCACTCGTCGACCCCTCCGCGTCCCTTTTTCGTTGTTTCGAAAAGCGCTCGCCGCTCGAAAGAAACGAAATAATTGCATCTCGCGCGGCGAACCTCGTCGGGGACGCTCGATCCTCGACGAGAACCAAAAATCCGCGAAACCTCCGTTGCGCTAAAGGGATTTGTTGGATACAATTTCCGTTCGGGGACAGGTGTGCATCGATCCCGCGCGGCAAATCGAGTTTCTCCGGCGAAATCAGGCCAGTAACGGCGCAATAGAAATTCATCAGCGGCTATAAATTAATTTTCCGGGCGAAACTTCGGCTGTCGACTGGCCGCAACCGATACGCGACCGCGATTTCATTCGAGGCGTCGTTCGTTCCACGATTGTTCCCTATTGACGCGGGGGAAGGGGGAGAATTTATTCGTCGAGAGCCGACGAATTAATCCATGCAATTAATGTAACAGGTACGCGTATGCATTGAATATCGCGCACCGATCATTTCAACGCGGCGCAGTCGAAAGTTGCGCGATCGCTGCGCCTCGCTGGTCGATCCTGAACGGGGCGTTAGACGGAGAAATAGGATAGGACGGATAGAGAAATAGGTTGAACGGTAAAAATTAACCCTTTGGCCGTTACCGTTTACCTCGACGAAATCGACGCAGCGTTTGGTCCAAAATGCGGCGGGGGTTTTAACCCGACCGGAGAAGGGTTAATCGATCGATGTATCGACCTGACAATGGTGCGCGTACTTTTCGAGCGAAAAGAAAAACTGTGCCAAAGATTATGGAAAAAGAAATATGCAAGCATTTTCCAAGCGTCGTCTTTGCGGGCGCACGATTCCTTCTTCTACGCGATTCTCGCACCTGGCGAAACGAAACGAAACGAAACGAAACGAAACGAAACGAAACGAATCGAATCGAACGTTCGCTCCGGCTCGACAGCGTGTTCCGTCAGGACGCAAAAGTACGATGCAGTAACGCGAATGTGCGGGGAACGACTGGATCAGCGAAGGGCGTGCGAAGCGACGAAAGGACACGAAGGAGCTCGTTACGAGGGCTATGCATGCGAGAACGCGTATCGGTTCGCGTGCACGCCTATCGATAATCGCATAATAAGCCGGCGAGAACGAGCCCGGGGAACGCGGACACGACGCTCTCCGAGGCTTAATGAGTGCCCTTAATGAACGCGAGCTACGTATTGCCCGATGTCGCCGATCAATTAATACACCGCTAACAGTAATCGCGAATTTACTGCCGGATTCACGATATTCGCGTACCCTCCGATCGTTTACCTCCGGCCCACCTTTCTACCCGTCTTCCGTGTACGTAATCGTGCTTGCTCACGCGACGCTGTAGCTCTTTCCACTCCCTCTCGTGCACGCGGAGGATTCGAATTGAAATTTAATTATTTAAATAAAAGCTTCGTCGAATAAAAATTTTAAACGCGCCCCGCTGTTTAATCGAACTTCGATAATCGGCAGAAGTTATCCGAATTGCGACTGACGCGAACGCGTCTCAAATTGACAATGAAGCCGTGCACGTACGAGTGGAGAATTTTCTTCGGGCAGGAATTACAGCGGCAGGTCGAGCCATTGCGACTAGCAATCCGTCTAATTGCGCTAATCGAGCGGCAAGCCAGAAATTAATTCTGGCGCAACAATTGACTATAGAACGCGTTCGTGAATTAGCACAATGTTGCAAGTACCACAGCGACGGAGAAAACGTTGCTTCCGAAGGGGCGAAACTAGTAGAGGTGGGGCGAGAATGCGAAAAACAATTGACGACAACGAAACGAGGGTGGCACTGGACATTTCCCTGGAAAATCGACGACCGGTTAACCGGTGGAACGCGGACACGGGGGCACGATTCTGGCCCGAAAACCGGTCGGAAGGTGCGTTTAACGTGGCCACCTGTGCACGCGCTTGCGTGAAACTCGCTAATCCGCAATCGGAGAATACGACGGGGCGTCTCGTCTTTCGTAAGCACCGGTTTCATCGTCGCGTGGGAACGCTGTTCACCCACCTACACGGGAATCGAACCGCCCTTTCCCTTTTCACGGACGGCCGAGGGTAGCGTTTTTTTCCTCCCGCACACCGGAACGATATTTAAACGCACAGCGCTTCGAGCTTCTCGGCCAAATTTTCGCGAGTTCCGACGTCGCGCATTTTGCTGTTCGCCGTTTCATTCCGGGACGGACAATTCTGGATTACGAGCGTCCGCCCCGCTCGAACGCGCCCCGACATTACCTAATCGAAAGCCGATGGAAATGATCAGATATATTTTGGGGGCGACGGGCGCGTCGCGTTCGCGAAACGCGTTAAACCCGATATCAATTAAAATTTAATGCGGTCAGGAGGGCCGCGTTGCGTTTAATGCAACACCTCAGACACAATATTAGTAATTAATAGGGGGTATCAATTACCGATATTAATTAACGCGATCCGAATGCCGCGAACCGTTGCCCCGCTCGATTCGATTAAAATTTCACGCAAAAGCGATACGTTCGCGGCGTATTAGCCGGGCGAGTTGAATTTATTCGCGGAGGCACTTCGAGCCCCGGCAAAATCGCAAGAGAATTTCGCGAAAAAATTGGGATCCTGCAGGCGCGAGCGGCGAGAAATTGAAACGCGACTGCGTGGGCGGCGAAATGTACATTCCTTTTGATTTATCGAGTAGTGGTAATCTTTCTAGGTCGAGGCACGGGTTCTCCTTCCTCCGTCCGTCTGCCCACCGACTCTGATCGACCGGCGATTCCTCTGGTTCGACCTTTTTTTTTTATTTGCCTTCTGCCTTTTCGACGCGAATATTTCTGACCCGCGTGGGAGGCACTCGACGGCGCGACGTGACGCAACGAGAGAAGCAATGGAAAAGAAGCTAGGGATCGTGGTTGGGAAAAGGGAAAGGAAAGGCGACCTCCGTGTCCGCCTTCTAAACGGTTTCCACGGTTCGCGTCGCTCGTTCGAGTCTCGCGAACGACAATTAATAATCGTCGGGCATTGAACGCAACGTTTATACAGGTGCTCGTAAATTCGGAAGAGACGCGTCGAACGCAATCGACTTGAAAACGAGGCGCCGGTTAAAACGAAGGGCCAAAGCTACGAATAGAAGCAGGCAGCGCTAAAATTCCAACAGCTGTCCGATCTTCCAACGCGATTCGCGCTCTCAAAAGCAAAAGCCATCGTGACTAATCGAAGCGAGGCGAGGCGATCGAAGCGACGGTGTATCCAGCTCGTTCCCATCGATTCGAACACCGCGAACGCTTTCGAACGACCCGGCTTCGCCTCGAAAGCGTTAAAATCTCTGCGGACCGCCGGCGGCGAAGCGCCGCGAGAGAGAAATAGAGAAACGGGGTAATAGAGCGGAGGAGAAAGAGAGACGCGAAGACTCCGGAGAACTTTGACTCCGCGGTTAAACGAAACTCGTTTTCGTGGGCGTGCTGGACGCGGTCGACACGCACGATTTCCTCGTTACAATTATAATACCTGGCCGCGGCGCTAAGGCTCGTGCCGGGGAACACCTGGCAGTTGCGAACGGAAAATCGTCGAACGATTCTATCTTTGTCTGTCGCTCGACGAGGCCTCGGATCGCTCGAATCGCTCGGATCGCTCGGATCGCTCGAGTTTCCCGAAGTCGCGATGCCGGATTTATTTATAGACGGGACGCCGCCTAGTGCTGCGAACGCGGCTGAGATTTTCCGGCGAAATAATGCAAACAAGTAACAATAATAGGCACTGGAACGACGAAAGCGTGCAGCGCGTACACCTGATACAGCGCGGATCAACGCGTCGAACAAGAAGCGCGTACCAGCGTCCGCGTCATCGATATCACCTTCCTCCACGGATGGGGGCGCCCGTAATAAAAGCACCCTATGCGGGTTCTTCGGGGGCTCATCGCGTGACGCGAGCGATTCGGGACCCTCCGCGTCGACGCGCTATCCACGAGAAATATTCCGCTCAACTCGCCCCCCGAAAATCGTCCGAAATGCTTCACTCGAACCCGAAACTCGAACCTGAGCTTGAACTCCGACCGGGACACTCTATTTAACGAGTGACTGGCCGCCGTTAAAATCAAAGCAGCCAGAGCTATCGATGGCGAACGCAGGTGCAAATAATCCCCCGCGGGCAGGCGATCCAGGAACAGCGCCGCCGCGAATACAAAAATCCACCCCTCCCAAAAACCGTTCCGCCGCAACAAAGCGACGCGTCGAACGTCCCGTTCGAAAGTACCCCGAATTCTCAACCGCGTTCCACCCAGCGCTACCAACCCCGCTCCGCAACTATCGTCCTGCCCCTATTCACCCTCCGCGCAGACGGATCCTCCCCTCGCCGAACGGTGCGCCGATCGATCCGCCGATCGATCGATCCATGGACCCTCTCAGGAGGAAGTTGTATTACCCGTCGCGCAACAGTGTAAACGTAGTCGAGCAAACCGGAGCCGACGAGCGTGGACGGGGTAGGGGGTGGTAATGGCACGCTATCGGCCTATCAATAGCGGTGCGGTACGCGCATTAATAATCCATGATTGCCATCGAGTAACTCGGGCTGCGGCTCGGTCGCCATGCTGTATTCATGCGGACCAAGGGCACAGGACGTCTGGCCAGTGGCGACCAGGGGTGGCCACCACCCGCGGGCCACCCTGTGAAAGCGAGCTAATCGAGCGGGATCCTTAATTAGGAATTAGGCGGCGGCTTCCAGCAGGATCGCGACACCCCAACTGTGCCCGCGAGTGGAACCGCCGACGATGGAGGTTGAATTAGGGGGTGGATCGGGGGTGATGAGATTGAAGCCGCGAGGCGAAGGGGTTAAATTGCTAGTTCGATCGGGGTTGGCTTTGATATCGAAGGTTTCGAGCGCACCGGGATCGGAGAAACCGCAAAGAAATTGACGAGATATGCGTGATGCACGGGGGTTGAAGCAAGGGAAACGTTAGAAGGCGACGCGTTATAATTTTGTCAAATTACCCCGAAGGCAAGGGCTACCCTGGGATCGTCGAGAAAGGTTCGACTCGGGTTTGAAACTGAAACCCGTCTCTAACTAAGGACTGCTGATTGAAACGGTTCCAAGCCATCGGACAGCGTCGAAGAAAACGGTGTCGACGATAGTTCGTGCCGGTTGAAACAATATTAACGGGAATAGGAATTGTTTGTCCCGCGAGGGGACATGTGCACCAGGTGCTTACATTCTCGTCTAATTTGTACCTCGCGTTTGGCGTTTAAGAAACGCCACCGGGCAGCCGAATCTTAATCGCTTTGACCGCGAGGCTGTGAAATCGACCGCGACGCTTCCAACGCGGAAATCGCTAATTTATATTTGTCTTCCGCAAACGGTACCTCCCCCGCCCCGATATGTATTCATCCAATCAAGCCTGTCCTTAATCAGAAATTAGACGGCGTCTCCGTGAAACGGCGCTGCCTCCCCGAGCGAGACGCGCCATCGAATTTTCGATTTATGCAGATGAGATCGGGCTCCGGGCCGCAATAAGGCGACACGGACCACGGTTCACCCACGACCCGGCCGTCGAATCGTTCCCCTAATATATACAAGACCTTGCGAGCATTTATGCAGATGCACCGACACTTATGGCCAACGTTTGCTCGCGGCGATACGTTGCAACGACTTTCGCGCGGCCCGACTTTAGTCCGGGCTGGTTGAGTTCGCCACGTTCCTCATACTGTTACAATTTCAACGTTCCAAACATTATCCGACCGTTTATATCGTACAATCGCTATCGGAATTACTTTTCACACGGATTATTCAATACGTTCGACTCGCCAAGAGATTCGACACGCCCGCGACGAACTCCTCTGTAGATTTTTGACCAGCACGGATTCGATGGCAGCCAGTCGCGACACGGCCCCGGCATTAACCGGTAATCTCGTTAGCGTATCGTCTACGAGACGGTGGTTAGTCGGGCTCTTTAATTAGAAATTAGGCAGTCGCTTTCAGCAAACTTCGACTCGCCCCAGCGAAGTTCCTCTTCGGCCGGCCAAGGGAGACCTGCTGAATCTTACACGCGGATGAAATTGGAATCGATCGAAACGCGAACACGGTCGTGGCCGTGCGAGGAATGAAATGAATCGCGTCGAAGCTTGGCACGAGTTCGGTGCGAGTCAAACGCCGCATCACGTCGAGACAGATTCTCGCTGGACGCGCGACGACCAACGAGCACGATCGAAGCGAAAAATCGTCGAGAAGGTCGCGTCGGGGATAAGCGAGGAAAAAAATGCAAGGACGATCGGTAGCGCGAAACAGGTGGCCCGGACGAGACGAAGATTCCCAAATCTGGTAGCAGTAGATCGAGCCGTCGCGTCTTGTCTCGTCGTCGTCTCAACGGTGCATGCGCCGCTGGACGTGGCTCGTGTACTCGACATAATTCACTGTCAAACTGCGGGCGAGGTATTCGAGCACGGCGAAGAAGAGGGAAGAAGAGGGAACGAGAGGGAGAGAGAAGCGGAGAGCACGGAAGAGAAAAGCTGAAAGATAAGACGAGGCGGAGGATCGAGCCTCCCGTAACAGTCGTCATTGCTGGCGATGATTTACACTGTCACGGTGGATCTATCCGAGTCGAGCCTCGAAAACGAGCGGCGAAGTGACAGAAGAATCCGACGAAAGGTGGAGAGCTTTAAAGGCTGTTCCTCGTCCCTCGGATAACAGTAATATCGGGAAGGAAACGCTGATGATTAGTGTTTACAAAAAAACAAGGGGGCAATAAAAAGAGGGCAGAGGGAGGATAAGGTAGACCGAACGGACGGGACGAGGACAGAGAGAGAGAGAGAGAGAGAGAGAGAGAGAGAGAGAGCTGATTTATCGAGCTACCTTCATCGAGATTAACTCTCGTGGCAGCGTGTGCCAGTTCAGTTTAGGGCATGGACCATCGGTCTCGAGTTGATCGATCGATCACTCCCGGCCATCTTGGATGGCGCCCGATTCCTCCTCGATAGACGAATAAATTGTGTCTAATAATTTGAACCGGGAGCGGAGAGCAGGATTTCGTTACGACGACCCGGTTACTCCTAAGAGAGAAATTACCTACTTCCGTATCAGTAATTCGCCAAAAATTCACGACCGCTAAGATCCTCGGTAAATTTCTCGCGAATTAAATCTGCCTTCGAATCCGCCATTTCCACTGAAGGAAGAAAAGTCGATCGCGACCAGACTCGGAATCGGACGCGCCAGGATCACTCACGAATACCTCCTAAAAAAGGCAGAACCTCCGACTTGCTCCATACGTAACCAGATTATATCCACCCAGCATCCGCTGGATCCCAGCATCTTAAAGATCTTAAAGACCCGTGTACAAATCAAAAACCTGACATCGCATCGCCTTCGAGGGACCGCGTTTCGTCCACGCTAAACTACTTCGAAGAAACTCGGCTCAATCGCAAAATGCAACCAGAGGATAGAAATTTGTAATTGTCGCCGATGACCCCGACGTCGATGCTGCGTTAAATCTTCAAGAAAAGAAGACGATCTCTCGGATCCCTCGCGTCAAACGCAAACACCGGAGTCCCCGGGAGATTCCCTCCGAATCTCAGGCACGTCCGACAGGTAAATCCCTTCCGGGGAAGAGAGCGCGCGGAGGACTTCCTCTCGCGATCTTACGCAAGCGACCAGTCGGTTACGTGCGGATCGCCCGACGGTTACGTGCATCGCCGTTTCTTCTCAATTGTGCGCGTCACATTTCGTTACGCGATCGTTACGAAACCGCGGAGGTCACGAACGTGACGGCCGCGTCGCCTTACCTCCACGACAATCGTGGAAATTCAGCTGGAAGCAGCCGTGCGAATGTTCGTTTCTGCAAATTCGGATCGCGCGACGAGAAGTTTCGTGCCATCTCTCTGCCAGCCTATTCGGCGTCTAATCGATTCCCGATTTCTTCTCGATTCGCGATCATGGCGAGGATGTTGCTCGATCCTCGAGGAATTAGCGGAGCTCGCCCCGGCATCGGACAGATTTTTCTCTCGCCGCCGTGAAACGCGACGGAGTTCCACCGTGACGTTATTGATCTTCCGGCGTTCGTACACGCGAGAACGGAGCCTCGAGATTTATTGGGTTACCCTCCTTTCTCCTACACGTGGCCGGCCCCTCCGTCGCGCACAGACGCAACTTCGCCGCTTAATTTCGTTTCGAGGAGGGAGACGACCTTCCTGGACACCGACCATCGACTTCCGTCAGAAACCGGCTGGTCCTTCTGGACGGGTCGATCGTGGTTCCCTTTGGACGATGGTTTTTAACGAGAAACAGGAACGTTCGGACGTACGGTTCACTTTGGATGTTTCGTTTCCCTCGAGGCTCACCCGACTAAGAATTTGGTGGGATAATTTGACGATTTTTAACGCAGAATCGCCAACCTCGCGTCTTGAGTAATCAAGTGCCGCGCGTAATTAAATTATCTTCGAGCCATTCGGGAGAACGGTATACAACGAAGTCGTAATTCGGACCGAAACTCGCGATACTTCCACGAAAAATTTATTTAGTCCGACGCAGATTCGTCCCGACGTTAATGACTGCCCTCGCGGGGACGCAGCACAAAGCACCGAAAAAAGCGAGCCGTCGTAAAAGAATCAGCGTTTTCGGATTTCTCCGAAAGACAAACCTGTTTCCACTGTACTGCCGCCGAGTATAGAAAAAGGATACATTTCTTGGAAGAAGTCCAGATGCGGCGGCTGAAGGATGTCCAGGGCTGAGAGGACCTGAAAAAAAATAAAAGAGTAACAGCAAAAGGTCTCCTATTAATACTGCGCTGAACTGGCTATTACTTTATCCGTCGCGCTTCGATTATTTTTTAATCGAGTTACCGATACGAGTGTTTTTTATATCAACAGCGGGACAGCGGGCGTTAATTATTCCGTTATTAAATACGTCACGAGCGCGAGAAATTTTCCTCCGAACGAAAGGTTACGATTTTTTTTATCATCTTAATATTTCCATCCGCGACGATGTTTCTGCAATTCACAGAAACACGCACGAGCTCGAGAGATCGACGCGTTCCTTCGTGGACTGGATGATAATGCGCTTATCTCGCTCTCGCGTAAAACAAAATGACGGCCGTATTTTCCTTCGGCCGTAGATAAGCCGGTAACCGCGCGCAGATAAGGGAGTTTGGAAAATCGACAACCACGGGGGGGGGGGGGACGATACCAACGATTTTCGGTAGAGCCCGTTGAAACTGAACGTCTCAGAACTGGAATTCGTACGTTTAAAAATCCAACCTTGCGCTTGGACGGTTCGAAAGGCGCGTCTAAAATAATTAACGCCGTTACGAAGGAAAATCCGGTACGCTTTCGTAAGAGTCGTGTTTCATTGGAATGCGTAGATTAATCGTGCAGCAGCTCGTGATTGGATTTAATTAATTAACGTCCACCGCGCGGCATATCAAGCGGCACAATACAGTGATTAATCGAAGAAAGTCTCGATACTCTATCGTCGCAGAAGGATGAGAATGAATGACGGTACAATTTACAGCCTCGATTGCACGCGTTACACACGGTTCCAGGGCGATTAATTTCGTCGCCGCGTCAGCGCGCGGAATCGAATGAAATACGTACGTTTTCGTGTTTGAAGAAGCACAGCATCTTCAGCTCCCTGAAGACTCGTTTGCTGCTCACGAGGCTCTGAAAGACGTTCGGCAGTTTCTTCAAGGCCACTCTCCTACCGTCCCTTGGATCCGTCACCGCCCTTAAAAAAGAAAAACGTAAAAGGTACAGACACGTATCATTAACGTTCAATGCGTTCCGATCGATAGAGCCGCTCTCAAGATTAGATCGAAGTTAAGGCCGGCGTCGCGTATCCGGCAACGCCACGTTGCCCGGCGCTTTCACTTGAAAAATCCAACGGAATTCCGACGGATGGCTCGCGAGAATAAGAATAAGACCCGACGGGAGTTCGCGGACTTCTGTTCGAAAGTATGCCAAACGAGACATTCTGCCGGGCGGAAGCAACGCCCGTCGTGGTTACGGCTGCGCCCGAAAGCGTTCGACGTTCCGCGACACGTTTTCGCGTAGCGACGCGACGCACCTTTCGCCCCGAAGCTTCCCGTTAAAATCCGCGGAATTACAATATTTCGAATATTCATACTCCTAATTGAATAACACGAGCCCCCGATCTCCATTCTCCGATGCCCGAAACGCTCGATGTGCGAGATGAATTATGCATACGCGGCCCGTCCACCGTGAATTCGTATATTTTCCGACCAGCGCGCCGCGACGAATCCCGGATCGAATTCTGAAACGGGGATGCGCGAAAGATCCTGCCGGCGTAAACATTTCCCGAACACGTCCATCGACGCCCGGAATTCGCCGTTTCGGCGAGGAGCGCACTGGTCCGCAGTAGTATCGGACAGCGGACAGACAGTGGACAGACGGGGGCCGGACGCGACGATAAATTTCGCCGGTGCCGGTCGATCCGCGAGGCCAGAATCCCAGGGGTGGCCGAGGGGACGAAACTGGGAGGGCTAATAACAACGACCACGATCGATTCGTAATCCGCGAGCAGACGACGAGGACCCGCGGAATAATTATTGTGCCTGCAATTAGTTCGTTTACGGTGGCTCGATTTCATTGTCGGCCGGTCTCGCCACCGCAAACCGACGATTCCAATCCCTCGTTTTCATTCGCCAGTCAATCTCGTCCGGCGGCCCGTCGGCCCTCCCGCGACGACGTCCGCGTCCCGACGTCGGTGGCGACGCGTCCCGACCGCCGCGACGAAGGGAATTTTTCGCTTTTCGTTGACGCCGTTCCGCCGGCGACGCACTGGAACCGGTCGACGCGGTGCCTCGCTCGAGACTTCCTCGAAAGGCGGCGCGAAGCGAGCCGGGGCAGCGTTGTAAATAAGAATGCGAGGGAGAAGGGAAACGAGGAGGGTAAGGTAAGGAGGGCAGGCCAGAATTTCGTGCGGTTTATGCGCGCAATTATAGTCGTGACTGTCTACGAATAGGCGCAGCTGCGCGAAACGGAAAACGCGATTTTGTCCGAAGCAACAAGTAATGGCGCGTCCGTTTCCTCGATAACTTTCTTTCGAGCCGGTCAATTCGATCGGAACGGTAATTAGCAGCCGGGTAACTTAATCGAGCTGCATTCGCGTTGGAATCGATACGCGCGATCCGTGCTTTGGCTGGCCCCTCCATTCGCGTTTCCCTTCCGCGTATTGCACCGCGACGCTGTTATCAAGCGCGACGAAAACCGAGGAGAAGAAGAAAATTAACCGGGGGGAAGGAGGGCGAAACACTCGGGAGGGGAAGATATTTAAAAAGAGAAACGTATAAAGGAGCCGCGATTTAGTCGGCCGGTCGCAATTTTCGGCAAAGCTACGACCCGTTCCAACCCCCTCCCGTCTTTCTCACCGCTTTTGTTCGCCTGGGTTCAGCTCCCGATAACGCCGCGGAGCCAGCCCGACCGGGCTACAGATTTCCTCTCGCCGGTGGTTTTAACGGAGATTGTGGTTTTTGCCTTTGTAGAAGCCCGCGACGAAAATATCTGTGATTAGGGGCGATGGGCGGCGATATCGTCGAGGAGGGCAGTTCGATCCGCGCGGTTTAACGTGACCGCCGATTTACGATGTTTCCTTTTACTCGCGTTCGTTCGTTCGCGACACTGATACGTTGTCAGACGCGTGCCGGACATTGTCGAAATTATTCGAACGGAAGGCCACAGTCACGGTGCCGTCGAATTGATCCTGAAGCACATCCTCAAATTCCTCGGCACTCTGCAATTTTTCAATCAGCTTATTTCCTCGAACAAGCCTGCCAACTGTTGCCCCCGCGACACCAACATCGACTCGCGAATGAACTGTTCCGAACAAACCCTACCCACTCGCGAGGCAGACGCTCATTCCATACTCGCTCGCGAGCATCGTCGTTCATCCTCGACTAAAACAATCCGTATCGCTGAAACTTCAATGGCAACAGCAACGGTGCACCCTCGGCGCACGGTTGCGTGTCCTTCTTTTCTTTATATCGCGCGACACGATAACGTTGCGCCAAGATAATGAACAGGTAACGGCCGACGAGACGGACGGAACCGGCGCACCGACAAACCCAGGCCTCTCGATTCTCCTCTCCGTTTTAATATAAAGTTGACAACCGAATCGCGGCTATTTATGGGGGGGTCGTTTAGCTGGCCGTTTTAATGGTGAACAATGCCCATTACCGTTTCTGCTGTGGACAATGCGCGCTTTTTGCGCCCCGTTTGTTTACCGCCCCGTTCATTCAAAGCAGAATCCCATCAAATCCGGTCCTGGCGCGTCGCGCACGCTTTAATTCGGGGCTCGCTCAGGTGTAAAATTAAATCGAACCACTGCAGGAGGGAAACCCGACAATGCGGGAAAATAACACGTTTCCCCGCGCCTATCTGCATCGCTGATATCGAATCTTCGCGGGATATAGGGCGATTTGGATCGAGGATAGATCGTTCGAGCCTTTTCGAACGGCCAAGACAGAAAGGGTTGACGGTAGTATCGATCGCGGAGAACTCTATCGCAGTTAAAAAATTTCGTTTCGAGCGTCCTATTTTCGAAAAGTATCTACCTTCCTCTTGAAAGCACGCAGAGGGGAAAATCGGGATTCAAAGAAATATTCGCGGACCGTCCATCGCGATAATAAATCCGCAAATAAATAAATAAATCCGTTCATCCGGGTGATCGAAAAACGAATAGAACGCCGGATCAATCGTCGAATGAAATCTCGAAATAATTAAGCTCGCGTCCGTCCAGAAAATTAAACGGAGAACCAGCGCGGCTGGAAATTGAACGAAGTCCGCGCCCGTTCCGCGAGCGGTGGAAACGGATGCAGGCGGAACGTCTGACGAAACGAACGCGCGATATCGGACAGTTTTCCCGTTTCACCGGACAGAGAAGTCGGCGGGCACGATTTCCCTGCTGCCGGGCCGGGCGAAATTATGGCCTCCAAGAAAATCGGGCGCGGCGAGGCGGTATAGTTGCTCGCTGAACTATTTAACGCTCGTCGGACTTTCGACGCGGCGGAATCGCGCCTCCTTTCACCTACGCAACCCGACGGGGCGAACGTTTGCGAAGCGCGAGACGGAGAGGAGAAAAGAGGAAGGAAGAAAAAGAAAATAGCGAATCGGACACGGAGGAGCAAAACGAGTTTTCGCCCGGTTGCGCTAAAATTACTATTACTTCGGAGCCGTAAAAGGACGCTGTCATAATGGAACGAACGGGGGAAGAAAGTTTGCTTGAAATATCGAACGGCGCTACGCTCGTACTCGTGCTCGAGATTTTATATCGACGCGAGTGGAATCAACCGCGAGACTGAATCTTCGGTGCCGTTTCAATTGCGGCACGGTAGGATGAAATTAATGTCCAGCTGTTGTTCATTCAGGCAACATTAACGCTCGAGACTCGATCGAGTATATTTCTCGATGCTCGTTAATTCGCCGATTCGCGTGAAAAGATAATCAGTGACACGGTAATAAAATAGGGGCAGATTGGGGTCTGCAACTGCAGCTGTCTCGATTAATATTTTCTATTATTTTACAATCCGAAACGAAAACGAATGAACGGAATCAAGGGCGAAGACACGGCGACGCGAGCTTGTAACGCGAAAGTGCATCGTCGACAATTTCTGTTCGATTTAATTACCTTTTAATTAGATACTCTGCAGGGCAGTGACTGTACCGAAGCTGCAGGAAAATCGACTGGGCGATAACAAAACGTAGGGACGAGGCGATTTTCACCTGCGACATTATGAACAAGGGTGAGGGAGGGGGTAGTGATCGATGAATGTTATTAAACCCGGTTCGAGGCAATTAGCGCACGGTGAAATACCGTGCGCGATAATTATGCCGCTCTAATCGCGTAAAAGTAAAAATCCGTAAATTCTCCGCCGCTGAAATGATTGTACTCTTAAAACAACGTTACGAGTAATTATATCTCGCGCAATAATCGATTCCACGTTGACCGAGCAATCGATTGCTGAATCTTTCACGCAAACGATTAATCAAAGCGACGAGAAATTCGTTCTCGAACAAACTAGAAACGGAACAACGGATTCTATCGTCAGCCGCGGGTGCAGATACCGGGTTACGCCCAGTTCAATTCAATTAACCTTAAACTAAATACGTCGTTGAATAATAATTTCATGCACGCGGCTTACACGCAAAACAAAAACCGTGCGACAATAAAACGAAGTAATTAAACCACTCCGTTCGATTCAATTAACTGTAAACCGAATATCCCGCGCGACGATAATCCCATTGCAATTGCGCAGGAAAAGTGCCGCGACAAAATAGCGCAACGAATGCGCGAACGAAATAGAAATGGGGACATTCGTGAACGTTATCGTGTCCGGTTCCGTTTAATTGCCCCTCGATCGAGCGTCGCCGTCGATAGCGGTGGCGGTCGATTCGATCGTGGAAGAACGGAACGAGGAAAAACAAAAGAAGGATCAAACAAGAACGGAGGGCGGATCATCCCCTGTTCCGCCATTATGAAAACAGGGGCTGGAGGGGCGAACGTTATCGCAGGTCCGTTCGGCTCGATCGGCGCTTAATTAAACGCTTAATCAATTCGAGCACGATGATTTACAGTCTTATCTGTTTATCGAGACGTCGCCGGCGCCGTATAAGCCGCTGAACAAACGGGGTTAGACCGTTGTCGACCAGTCGTTTGCTGAACGATTGATCACGTTGTACGCTTAACGAAACGATTTCGCGGACACGCGTTCGGTGAATTTTTAACCAGCCGTTGCAGTGGTAGAGTTTGGAGAAATTCGTGTCCCCGTTACCTGTGCAAGATTAAAGTGTTACCCGAATATCGCAGCGATCAATATAAAAGGGTTAATATCGCACAATCGATTGTCAATGATATTAAAAATCGTGATAGAAAATACAACCAAAGACTGCGACGCATCCTTTCAATTTGCCTAATGAATCTTTCGACGCCACTGCAGAGGGCAGGGAATAAATTGAAACGCCGCAAAAGAAGTTTCAACGGAATTCTGCCCGCGGGCAAATAATAAGTCGAGCGATTCAATTCCAAGCGCGGATGACTCGCGGCCACGGCATCGTTATCTCGAACGATTAGATACGTTCGACGGAACTGGTCCAGCGGTGGACCGTGCTCCAGAAAGCCGCCGTTTCTGTAAAAATAACTTCCATGTAAACGCCCGTACGCTCGAGCGTTCAGGCGCTCCGCAACGCCGAGAGTCGCGTTACTTTTTAGTGACGCGAGAAACGGACATCGCGAGGGCCTCTGCGCTTCCCTGCGTCGCGTCCAACAAAACGAACACCGTCGTTCCACGCGTTATCACGGAAGAAGGGAGGGGGGCATTATCGCCTCTGCCACGTGGACGAGCATCGCGTATCCTCCCTGGTCCAGCCGCGCATAAATTTCGTCGCGCGGCCGATGAATCGTTAACGCTGCGAACCGAGGGACACCGACCGCGATCGAACCAACCCGCTCACCGCGCGGCGACGATTTAACGGCGGCCCTTTCGTCGCCGAAAACGCTGGAAATTAGCCCGGGCCGACATCACGGACGCCACCGCTAGCGAAAGCAGAACCGCGCGGAAAGATATTCGAAGATCTTCTCGTTGTTCGAACGCGCGACGGACGTTCGATCGTCGTTTGCCCCAGGACACGCTGTTGGATTCCGGGGTAAGCGAAATCGTGTGCAACAATTACCTTTGGAAAGAGGTTTTTATATAAGAATACCGTGACGAGTTTGCGCGACAGACCGATGGTACGCGTCGTGTCCAAAACTATTCTAAGTACAATTGGTATTAAGCTACTATATGTATTATGAGTTTTAGGGGGGAAGGATGACCTTAGCCCTTGTTATGTCGCCTTGGGCAACGCGGAGTCTGGCCGTTGGCAGTAGTCGTATCGCTGACTACTACCTCGGTGCATGATATTGACTCTGACCAGGCCAGGATCCGCGGTACTTACATATTATCGGTGACTCAAGGGCTGGTCATCCAACAACGCGACGAACGGCGTCGCGCGATTGGCGACACGTGTACCTGGCAAGAACGGCGGAAGGTGGGGAAAAAAATGTTATCGATCCGACGGACGCGGGCTGGTCGCCGTTTGCACGCGACCCGGCCCCGTGACCAGACGTCGCGTAGGAAGCATCGCTGGATTCGGAGCAGAAATGCTTCCACCTTTTTCCACGAAACGGACGACGCCTTTCGTCGCAGCGGGACGGTCGCTTCCGAGACGGGCATCGACGCGCGCGTCGATGAAAATCGCGCGAGGCTCGCCATTCTTCCGAGGGGAGAACGGCCGGAGGAAAGGGGTTGGAAACGCGATGGAAACGAGAGGGTCGCGGGGGCAGAGGTCGATCGAGGGTGCCGTGTGCCGCAGCGCGGAAATTGGCAAGGCATCGAGATGGATTGGCGCGCGAGCAAAAAGCTCCCTGACCTTGAGGTGCACCAGTGACCTTGAGGCTGACGCCACTTGGCTTCCGCATTGCTGGCGAATGGTGGGAGGCCGTCGCAGGGCTTTCGACCGGTCCGGCCAATCCGGCTCGACGCGAGCCCCTCGAATCGAACACGTGCCCGACGGTGTCGCCGGGGCAAAATGTTCCAATTATTATTCAAACGACCCGTTGTCCTCCGTCAACATCCGGGAAATGATTTTCCTGACGGTCGTTGCGAGCGCGAAACGGCGAGGGCAGATGGAAACGATACAGGGAAGAAGTGGAACGAACGAATTACGATGAAGAAATAATTAAAAAGAACGGAAGAAACTGACGAAGAGGCAAAAATCGTGCCAGATACGTGGACGCGGAAAAAATGGCAGAAACGAGAAAATTATATGTACTTCGCGGTTTCCCTCGCGATCGACGCGCACGGGGCCGCGATGCGAAAAAAAAAAAAAAAAAAAAAGCAAAACGTGACGCTCGGTACTTCGGGGATGATTGTAGGAAGCGAGAAGAACTGGAAACAAGAAGGCAGCGGATTCGTGCTCGCGCGAGGCGTTTCTTGCCGCATCGAAGCAGCGGAACGGTTCCCCGCGAGATGCGCTGACCTGTTATCTTGCAATCAGTGCAGCTTTTTCGACCGTTCGCGAGCGATCGAGTACCGTCGCACCGCCGGGCAATCGCGATCGCGATTAGAATATTCCTGTTTCGAGAGTGCTTCCTTCCTGCTGCGTCCGCGAACACCGCGTCCCTTCCTCCGCCTGTATTCCGCGACGCTGGACATTCGAGTTCAAATACCGCCGCGAATAAATCCTCCAATAATGTAGCCAGTCACGCGCCATTGATTTTTCATTCCTCTCGGCGCTTCCGCTTGCAGCTGACTTTCGCGGACGCTCGGATCCGACTACGTCACCGTGACTATTCGGGCATTCGCTTTTCAGGCGTCCTCGCACTTTTCGTTCGCCCGGTACCACGGGACACCGAAAAAATCTCTGCGATTTCTAAACGGTCGATAAACAGCCGGGGCAGCACACGCTTTCCCCAATTAAGTCTTCCCGGTTACGATGAAACGGATCGTTTCCGCTGGCTTCCTCGATTGTTTCGCTGGTCCCTGGTTAATTAATAAGCCGGGCGAGAGAACGAGAGTGGCGTCGAATGAAATAAAAACGGTCCGCCACGGTCCGACCGCGACTGAAACGGGGGAAAAATGACGAACCTCGATTCCGTTCGTGTTTTATTTTTTTTTGCTCTCCCCCTCCACGTTTCTCGTTAAACAAGCGTTAACGCAGGTCGCGACGGCGTTTTCAGCGGCATTATCGCCGCGATAGGATCAACGACGCGCTCACAATTTAATTACCGAGCGCGACGACGGCCGCGCAAAAATTCTCTGATTAATTATGAGCGCAATTAGAGGCGGCGATAACGGCGCGGTAATAAGTCGTGAAATCGATCCGGTTTTCCACGTGGCTCCCGCCGCGGTGTCCCATAAGGGGACGAGCAGGATAATTTATTCGCGATCAGATTAAGCTGTTCCGCCCATTAGCGGCGATCGATGGAATCGAAATCTTGTATTTTCGCGGTCGAACAACGAAGATCGGTATCGTTCCTCGGTGTACGTCTATTACATGTGTAGCGGTCATTAATAATCGATCATGACGAGGTGGGCTCGGAACGCGGGACAGCGTTGAATATTAATTAGACAGGGTGCGCCCCCGTGGGAAGGCAGGGCAGGGGTGGAAGAACCTGGAGCATCCCCGAGGCGAAAAGTCGCTTTCGTTCCGATGGCAGATTTCGCGGATGCGCCTATCGCGCGACAGACAGACGATTCGATGCGTTTGTTTCGAAGCACCGGTGATTATAGCGGTTGGAAGAATTTATTCCTCGTGGATCAAAATTGTTGGAAATGGGTTTATTCAATAACTCCCCTCGGCTTGTGATTTTATAATATATTTTATAAACCGCGCAATAAGAGTGACTTCCTTACTGCATCAATAGTTTGAACGAACTAACCGCATCCAAATTAACGGACTGACCTGAAGCATAGACGACTAATCTCGTGTGCGTGCGGGGCCCTATCGGTTCTCATATAAACAACAGTTCAAACCTTATAAACAGGATGAAAGGAACTGTATAAGGTCATCCCCTCTCACACGAGAATGAAGCGTTAATTTTTTTATTGATTTTTATTGAAAAATCTAACACTAATTTCTCTTTTCTATCGCGGAATGAACATTTCGTTACTATTACCGTCATCGTTACTGATACAGGCGTTCGTTTCTTTCGCGTCGGCCGTGTTATACCCGGCAAACAATAATCCGGCACAGCGCGATCCGTTTGTGAAACATTTGTCCGCTCTCGTCCGTTTCATCGCTCGTCTTGCCAAAATATCGATCCTTCATTTCCCGTTTCGATTTCCTCTACCCCCGGTGTTCTCGCTCCGATCGAAAAAAGCGTTTCACTTGCACGTTTCGCTAAGACGATTAACAATTCGCTACGGCAGGACCAGCGAATCGCGATCAGCCTCGAACAGCTTCTTCTCGAGAATTCATAAATCTGCGCTTCGGGCGATGGCCGGCCGAGGGACACGAGGGCACGCGTGGCTCGCGTAATTAATACCGTCGATTGTGCGTACTCGCGATAATTTATAATTGGCTCGGTGAGGACGGCCGGTCGAACTTACACGACGAAGGAACGAGCGATCGATTACGGCTTGTTAGCTTGATTTACCGGCAACCGGGGCCGTCTGTCGTCAGCCCCTTAACGACTTCTGCTGGCCGTGGCGTGCCACGGAGATTCCTTCGTTTCGTGGAACCTGAGGTGCACTTACGGAGAAAACGTGGCCGCCCTCTTTTCGATGGCGACTTTCGAGGAATCTTGCCGCCGCCCGAAGAAAATCGAGCACCGGCGGAAACTCTCTGGCCGGGCTGGTCGAAACGGTAACGCGGAAGTTGGAAAGATTTCTCTTGAAATTGGAGAACAGTTTCGAGGATCGCGTTTGGGTTAGAATTGGTATTTCTCTCCGGGAAGCTCGACGGTAGCTCGGAAAGTCGAGGAGGATTCATTGTCGAACAGCGAACAGGGTGGCTCTTTAACGGGTGACAATGTAATATTTGCAGAAGCTGGCCGACAGCGATGTTAATTATCTCGTTCCGCGTTGTTCGCGTGATCGATACCTTTCAAGCGGTCAGCGGACATTAAGCGAAGATACGCGTGCACGGCATTAATTAATTAATTAATTAATTCCTCGAGCCGATACGGACGAGCGATACGCGATATTTTTCTATCGACGGTAGAAATAATTCTTGTCAATCGCGACCAAACCGGCGGACGATACCCGTTCCGGATGCGAAACGAAAGTATCGATCGTTCGAATTGGCCCCGGTGCAAGTGCGGGAGGCAGTGCTTACACGAATAAGCCCCGGCTTAACTTTCCTCTAACTAGTTTAAACTTCACGCGGTGGAAGGGGAGGGAGAAGCCGCGGTTTCAGCAGAACCGACTGGCCCAACTCTCGGCCAGAAGACGAGGGTGTGCTCCTTGAATCGGTTACGCGATAATAGAGCTGTAACCGGCGCAGCCAGCGTCGCGAGGACGAGAGGGTACGCGACGCCGCTGCGCTCGGAAAATCTACCTGACGACGATTAATAACGCGCACCGTTAATTGGATCGCGGCAATCTGGGAGCAGCTTGTGTTTACGCGCGAGCGGGGAAAGGGAATGTCGCGGATGGATTTGCTTAGATGATTGCGCGAGAAGAACGATACCTTGGAATTAAGCTGCGGCGGGGCGAGAGGATTCGCGCAATTGGATTTCCAATTGCTCGCAAGATTTTACGTTGGACCGCGGTGTTTAATGTAAGCCTGGATCGGATAAGTTTAACGGCGGAACCGTTGGCTTTATGCTTTGTATAAAACCCAGTTAAACAAAAATTATCTCTTGTAGTTCTGAGAGTATATTGGGGTGCAGAATTGCAATGCTTATGCAAAAGTGTTTATATTAAGAATGCTCCATGCTTCTCTTCTATATTCATTCGTTAGAGTTTCTTCTTTGAACAAGGACGCGCCTTCTTTCGCTATATAAAATAAAGTACTTTTGTTAAACTGAACTGTATATTATATATTATCACACTTCCTCAATCCAGTGTTCCAATAGGAACTATCGAGCCAGACGAAATGACTGGTTTCATGTTTCTCGCTTCAATATTATTAACGTACATGTATTGTTGCAGCGATTCGTTGTAACTATCAGCAAGACAGAATTATGCATCTCCGTTTGATGTCCGTTCAACCGCTTTCGTGCTCGTAATCTGTCCAACGTACACGAAGGTGATCGTTGCTCGCAGCGGGGCGAGTTTCACGCGATTTCGGCCACGGGCCACGCACCCACGGATACGCACACAGGCGTGTTTCCGTTTTTCACCCTGGCACGACACACGAGGGTCGCTCGTAAAACGACGATTGCGACGAATTATTGTGATCGTTGAACGGCCACCGTCTTCCCGTCACGGTCGGTCCCTCTTCAACCAGCTTGACGACCGCGATAAAGTTCCGAACGATGACGATCCATTAAACAAAACGGCCACGCGAATACGATAATTCCATAAACAATGAAATCTCATCGAGTTCCGCGTCCTTTATGGTCGAATGAATTGCAATCAAGAAGGAAAGTTTCCGCGACAGAACGAAAGCAAGGCCGACGCGGACAGATTCATCAAGTCCGGCGCAACGAAACGAGGAACGAGTCCAGAAACACCGGCTCGTTTCGTTTTTGGCCGATTCGACGCGTGCCGTCGCGAAATAAAACGACGCCGAATTTCTGCCAGCGCGGTGAAAGCGTCGAAATAAAAGCTGGAGCGGCGAAGGGACAGCAACGCGACCCAGACCCAGACTCGGCTGTTCGATCGATCGAACGTGCTGCGCTAACCCCTAAAAAAAATCGACGCCACGCTGGGACCACCGGTGGCAAAGCCCTCCCGGTTCGGCAATCTCTGATGACTTTAGGGGGTAGAAACATTGAAACCGACGGAATCGTCGCGGCACGAGTCTCGAAATGTTGCGGATTTGAACTATCGCGGTTTCGGGACAATGTAGATGCTGGATGGCGATAGCGAGCAGAACAGTAAGCAGAAGTTGGTGCGCTGCTTGTTCTGTGTTCTGTGCAAACCGCGGGGGAGGGTAGAATATTAAACTGGGGTGGCATTTGAGATTTCAGAAGCTTCGCGTAGAACCCTCCGAAGTGGAATTGTAATTCATTCTGTTCGCGTTGCTGCTGCGGGGAACGAAATGTTCGCGCAAGGGAAACGTAGGAACGAAGGGAGGTACGTGTTATCGCTGCGCGAACCTTTCCGTTGCTGTAGATACGCGGAACATATCGCGAGACATTTTTGTTACGCACTTGTAGAATTATATGTCGCCGAGTTGACATCGATTTTACGATGAAATATAAAAATATACGGATCATTGTATTGTCGTGCTCTTGTTGCACGGATCGTTTTGTTACGGCCATTCTTTTCGATCGTTCAATTTAAATTGGCGAAGCAGGAAGGAAACGAATGCAAATGGATGAAAGAGGGTAAGCGTAATTGCACTCGATAGCTTCCACTACTTTGGGGCAGTTTAGTTAACGAAGTTTCGATTTCGTTCTTAATTTTCGTTTCGCTCAGGGAAATATATAACCGATACAGAAATGTCATTAATCGTAATAGTTATTTACCTTATTATTCTTATCACGGTTTTATCGACCATCCAATTCCATCGGTGCGTTTCCAATTCGATTTGGAAAATGTTCCACTCCCCCGCCGGTCTACGTAAATATCAATGCAACGCAATTTTTCAATAGAGCATGGACACCTGGAAACGATTCCAGATTCGTGCCGCGTGTGAAGAGCACGGGTCGTAGGAACCGCTGGACAATTCTGTGCGACGTAGAATCAACAGCACGCAGGTTGTATTTAACGCGGAACGAAACGGTTTGTTGCTGACAGAACGAAATTCATATCGATGCACGCGAATCGCGATGGTTCTTTTTTTTTTTTCATCGCCGCACAGCTCGCGAAAAACTGTTGCTCCTGGAAATTGGATTCGCTCTCGATACCGAGGAACGTAGAACGCGTGTGTGCATATATCGGACCGGTTGCGCGGAAACACGAAAACGTAAACGCGAACAATTAAAATGGAAACATTCGAACGTTTAATGGTTCAGTGTTCGGTTTCGTTATGAAACGCGGGATATTTTTCACGGGATCGATTAATCCATTTTCCACCGTGTTAAGACGAGCATTAAATGTCACACGACGGCATTACAAATTTTAACCCTTCGCAGTCGAATTCGAAGTACGCGATACACGGACAAAAACGAATCGTCCGTTCTTTTCACGCGCGCGTTAGTTTTTTCATTGAAATTTTCTTCGAGCTGCTGGTAATACGAGCTAGCAAAGTTTCCTTTCTCAATAAATACCCTTGCCACGAAAAAATATAGTGACTACTATAAAGCACAATGATAATACGTTACAGCCATTCTTATCAATAATCGTGTACCAGCAGATCATTATCCAGTGTAATATATAATAACAAAAAAGTATGTAGCACAACCTTCAAATAAAAAAAAAAAATGAAGAAAAGCAATGAATTCTTCAGCTCCATAACAAAAAAATATTCTTCCTCCACAAATACCATCCCGTCGATTCTCAAAAATAGCACCCTGGGAACCCAACCACGTTTCCGCAACAATCAACCGACGAATTCGTCAACTTCCCAGGCCTTTCCCAGAGGGTCAACGTCCCTTAACCACTCGAACAATCACCAGTCACGAATCCACCCCCCCCCGCCGAACCAGGGTGGCGTAGGTGACGACGAGCGGTGCGTCGAAAAAAAGGACGCCTGTTGCTGGAAGCTAGGTCCGTCGGAGGACGTTTTAAAGCGAGTCGATCGATACGATTCGAGGTCGACCCGATAACCTTTGCTAATGGAACATCTCCTTCTCTCGCGACCGCCGTCGCGTCGTTCTGCAGTCACGTCAAACGCGATCTGACGACGTGTGACGGGGGGGTCAACGACTCGCCCCAACGAAATCCATATTTCAGCGGAACTGATCGAATCGCCACACGCTACATCGGCTCCCTCCTTTTCTCTATTTTGTTTCTTTCTCCTCGTTCTTTCCCGCAGGAATTTGTTGCTCGCCCCGCGCGTTGGAATTCTCGTTGCGTCGCGTACGAAGCGAAGCGACGTCGGTCGCGGATTCGCGTTGATAGAAATATAAAACGATCGAAGGGTCGACGCAACACGCCCGACGAGAATTTTCACGGCGCGTATCGCGCCGCTGGAACTTATTAATTTCAACCGCGATATTTCTATTTATGAGACAAGATCGATAAACGGCCTGCACGAAAGTGCAACGCCTTCCCTCTGTGCACGGCGATCGTTTAGGAGGGCACGCGAGAATACCCCCTCCGATAAATTTATTCGCTAGCTTCGCGATTATTAAATCGCGCGTACGAGCGCCACCGTCCTCGTTACGCGTTACGACTTTTTCTTCTTCTTTTCGTTGTGTCCCCTGGTCATTCTGTAATTGATCGACGCGCAAACAGTTAAGAACTGTCCGGGGTGCGTGGATTTTTTTTTTTTTTCATTCGCACAGAGCGATGCAAGTAAAGAGTATTCGTCGTTAAAATGTTCGACGACTAAAACGTTACGGTGTATTTTAAAGCAACGTTAATGATCGGTGGACGGAGTGTCAGCTGTACGTGTTTCGACTGGTGTTTCGACTCAATTAATAATCACGGAATAAGAATGCCTGAAACAGCAGGGGTTAGTTTTCCTTGCGCGCAGGAATTGTTCGAACCAACTGTGCAAGCCTCTTCCCCGTACAAAGAAGTAGAAAAGAGGCTTGGCTTTAATTTCGCCGCTCGTCTAGACGCTTTTGTCCGTCCAGGAACCTCGGTCTTCCCTTTTGTCGATCGGCCTACACGATACACACGCATCGGGCATAAAAGATTCTGCCCCCTGCTCCCGTAACGAACCACTGTGCACTTCGATGCGGCATAATGCCGGCCAACGGGCGAACCAATAACGCATTCAAAACGAACGATGCGGCCCATGAAAAATGTAAGACGCGTTAAATCCGCTCTGTTTTTTCAGTGCCGCCTTTCGTTGGCCCGTTAATCGATCACTGTTACGCCCGCTGCTCGTTTACTTTCTAATCCGCGAAAAGGCGAACGGTTTGACCGGCTGAAACGCGGTTTCTATGTTTGCCGTGCTATCATTCATTTTCTGATACGAAAAACAGAAGCGAAATAAATCAGAGAAACCTCTCGTATCGTCCCCTCTCGCGATCCTTGTCAAACGAGCGCTAAATCAGTCCCGATCATAACGATTAAAGTCGGCCTAATTATCCCTGGGGAAGTCGAGAACGCGCAGAAACCGCAGGTAGAATTAAATCCCAGATCCTATCGCGTCTGTCACCTTTTCCTCCTAATTGCGTTCCATCGTGCATTCCGTTTTTATAACATCGGTGGCACGACGTGCGTGCTGACCCGCGGTTATTGTGCGTACGTGCACGCGTACACGTTCCGTACGGCGAGCAGAGTTTCCTGTGGTTCAGCTGTAGCAGTATCGGGCGTATCCGGTTTTGTATGTATTTTATGCCAGATACCGCGAGCACGCGAGCCACACCGACAAAGGGAAAAGGAGAAGGAGGGCCCCTTGGTAGAAAGAAGAAAAGCAAAAAAAAAAATTGGGACGGTAAATTAAAACAGTGTTCGAGTTGCGTTATAATTTAAACAGGCTGGCGCGAACGCGCGGTCGCACGCCAATCATTGAAATAAACGAGGCATATTCCATAGATAATTCGGTAAGCGTTGCACGGGGTTCTCTTTAATTTATTCGCAATGCTTTAATCCTTAATTGACGCCGCAGTGCCGCGGTAAATGCGTCGGCGGTGAATCGCACCGATGATTCCTTCGCCCGTGACGGAAAAATTGATGGCTACCCGGTGCTCGCGGCTTCTCGGCGAGAGGCTGCACGAGAAGGAGAAAAAAATCTTTCGTCTTCTTAATTTCATTGGTGGAAAACCGAGCTCCCTCCGTCGGGGCGAAATTATAACCGCAATAAAGTTTCTTCGGGGATTCGATTAAGAGCGGCGAAGGAGCTTATTCAGCGGGATACAACAGCATTTTTAATTGATCGAGCTTGCGGGAAAAGGACAGAGAGAGAGAGAGGGACAGGGAAAGAGATGGAGAGAGGGAGAGGGAGAGAGAAAGAGATTGCTTTCCCGCGCCGTAGCAAAACTGGGACGGTTCGATAGTTGCCGGGACGGCACAACGATGAGCTCTATCAGCCTCGAAACTCTGAAACTAGTTTGCGAAACAATCGCGATCTTGCGAGAAAAGTATCGGTCAGTCGCTGCGACCCGATCGGTCGCACCCGTTCCGTGCCCTTTCTACACGGAACCCTTTCCACAATTAGTTGCAGCGAAAATGTTTGCCATTGAGAAGCATTTTCCTACCAGCATGGATCGAAATATCGCGTGCGGTTCAATTAAAAAAATGACCCGCTGGCGAGACCGCTGGCCTTCCGTCTAAATCATCAGAAATTTCGCTACACCTTTCTACGCGACTGGACCACGAAGTCGTTTACGAATCGTGCATCGAAGACAATCCACAGTACGCCTTCTCCACCTTCCATCGATAATTCTTTTCCTTTCCGACACGGAACCACCGAACTAGGTTGCACAGCTAAAGGGTGCAAACGGAACGAGATCACAGACGTCCACCCACGGGTCCCGATTCGTCCGAAAAGTAAAGGGCGACGGAAACGTTGCGCAAACGCCATCCTCGCACGAAATCCTCGGAAAACTTCGGAAAGCTTCAACGTGCAACGGTCGCACCGAATCACATCGAATTCGGAATAGGGTGGCGCGCGAAGAGGCAAGAAAACAGCGTGGAACAATAACGGTGCAAGCGTATCCGCGGATACACGGTGCGTGCAGCCGATTCCTTTCAAAGTGGACGCCGTGCCCCATGGAAAGTCACTTAAACGCATGCGCTGCAATTGCAGTACACTGGTGCATACGTGTATAGCCACGAGGGACGTATCCTGGACATCTGCGATGGAACAGCTGCAACGGGCAACGGATGCACCCGGCTTTTTGCAATTTACACCCCGTGGCTAATCCACTTTCCATGCATTTTTGCAATTACGCGCGCACTGCGAGAATAATATTCGCGACCATTCATAAAACCTGGCTGCGTTTTACGATTAGGAAGGTTGCGAGACTCGCGGGGCTGTTCGGGGTGTGGGTAGCTCTCGATTGATTTATTTTTGTTACCTCGTTCGGGAGGGGAACAGTCGTGTTTCGTCCCTTTCGTTTTCAATTTAGACAGCACTTCGAACACCTTTGCTCGCTCCTGTTCGCGTTAAACAGTCTCTCTATCTCTTTCTCTCGAGCGATCAAAAAGAAGGAGATGGAAAGGAACGCTCGAAACCAGGGTCCAAAGTAGCTGGTTCTCGAAAGCGAGAATTAACGAGGGATCTCGAAACCGCGAGGGCTGTCTTAATTAGATCGCGACCCCGTCTTCGTCGGTCGGCGTTCTTTTTTAAAACTCGAGGGCACGCGCCGTTCGGTATCGTCGAAACGATGCGGAAATAACGAGAATCGGAGGAAGCGAGAGAAACGGGAGGGAAGCGAAGTGTATCGCGGCCCTTCACCGATCAAAGTCGATTCGAAAAGTTGTCTCGAAGAACAAGGAACGTAGAGTGGCCCTTCCAGATGTATCAACGATCAAAGGGTTAATGCCGCGTCACGGAAAATCATTTTCTTCTTCGTCGAGTAATTAAACTTTATACCCAAGGGGGGCGTGCGAATTCAGACCCGCCCTCGACACTCTTTTCCGGCTAACGGAAATATCGGCGAAGGAAATTGTCGAAGGGGTGCAGTTCGTTAGTCGATATCCGTGTTTCGGAAGTTACGATCGCGAAACGAAGAGTCGCGAGACAGAATCGGGAGGGCAGGCCTTAAACTCGCTTTATGGGGACGGGCGAGAATCCTACGACGCACTCCAACTTTTTAGTGGCTCTCTTTTACGGTCGTACTCGTCCCCCTACAATTTTTCTTCCCCCGATACACTACCGTACGGCTGCACGCCGACTTCCAGACGAAAACGAAAGGGCCGCGGCAGCCTCGAGAACGACGAGCGAGCAGAAATTCTTCAACGACAGATGCACGATTCGACGAAACATCTCTCGACCTTTTCCTCGCGTCGAGAAACATTTCTTAGCTGCTAGAAAAGAGGGGTATCCGGAAGACAAGCACCGTTCGTATCTTCGAATGAAAATACAAAAGCTCCGGGTTATTTTTTTACTCGAAATTGAAGTTCCCGAATCGTTTTCCCGGGAGGGTAGAAAATAAAAAAGAAAAAATAGGAAGAACCGTGGCCACAGGCGACGGAAGCCGAAGGCTCGCTCGAAAGCACTAAAAATCCAAGCAACAGGTCGTTCCGCCTAGCGGAAGGATCGCGACTATGCGTGTGCGCCTTCGCCACGCACGTGATTTCCCTTCAGGTAGCGTTTCAATGAAAACCGGACGACGCGCGACGAACACCGGAAAAAAAGACGAAACAACGCTAACAAAATTTACATCGCTCCTCGCCACCGTTCGCAAATTCCGCTTCACCTTCGTTACCGCCTTCCCTTCGGTTCGCTCGTCCCGCTTATCGCCGCCCCCAAAATATCTCTTACCAAACTTATCCACCCCCGACCCCGTGCAACAACCGCATCGCGAAAACCAAAAAAAAAACAACTAGCAACTTCAAAGCAAAGCCCCGCGACCCGTCCTGTCCCCCTCAACGAAACCCGAAATCACGGCGGAAGCCACCCTTCGTTATCCAATTAGCCCGGCGGAAGCGTACGGTAATCGGCGCATCATAAGCGCCGTCGGCCGTACGCCGTCAAAGGGGGGCCGCCCGCACAGAGAGATCGCAGAGATCGCGTATCGGTGACTGGCAGAAAGGTACCAATTAACGGTTACACACGCGATACGCGTTCGCGCTGGGACAACGGGGGGACAGGGTCGCCATTAGGCCGCGTAACGACGACGACGCCGACGACGACGCGACGGCCAGAGGGTTGTCGGTTTGCGCTGAATGCGTCCAGCCCGTCGAAAGGGGGGCGAGTTTGCGCTGGGCATACACAGACGATAAACAACCAACCTGGCCGCGCATAAGGCCTGTACAAACTTGTCAGCCCGGCCGGACCTGACGATGATTTATGCGCGGACTTTCGTGAAAGGCGAGCCCACGGTCTCGCGACGCGGCCACTATGAAATCTATGCCCGTGTCGCGCGGCGTCGATCGGTAATGTATCCTGTTCGAGAGGAGAGACCGTTTCCAGAATGGTACACGGTGGATCGTTGACGACGGGGTTGAAAGATTCGTTCTAGAAGGGGGAGAGAGAGTTGGAATGGATAACGCTGGGGAGGGACGGGGGTCGAAGTGAATCGTAGCAATTGAAAAAGGGGTAGCTCGACGGATCGTAGAAATTGAATAGATTGGTCGCGAAACGAGCGAGTCTAACGCTTCGATAGAATTGCTGGGGGATTAGTCGGAGATTAATATTAACGTCGCGCGACGGGTAGAAAGAAATGCGAAGGCGAAGGACACTGTGATTAACGTCGACGACGTAAATCGGTTCGCGGCTCCAACGGGAGAGCGATTTCTGATTGGACACCGGGGAACCTCGGCCGATAAAGAAAGACAAATTTGCGCTCGTGCCACCGTAGACAGGACAATCGATTCGGCTCGCGAGAACGGAACGCCCGGCGTCTCGGAGGAAAAACGTGACGCGACGCGACGCGCGTGCAGCGTGCATAAAATATGCGTGCACGCCGCGTTTGTGCGCGTCAATCGGAGTCACGGTGGCGCTGGATCGATGGGAAACGGTATCAACATTGTTGCCCAGCCAGCGTTAAGTCCGACGAGCCCTCCGCCCGTGCATTATTGCGAAATTAACCCTCCTGTTTCATCTGTTCGAGGGGTGGCGCCGTGGCGCGTTGCAATTGCCAGGGGGGGCATCCGATATATCGATAGTTTTGTTAAGATTCGCGTATATAAATAACACGACGGACGTCGCGCGTGGTTTCCGCAGAAAATTCACGAGCAAATCCTAAAATCCACTTGCTCCTGCCAGTTAACACGTTCACGTGCGACTGCTTTGTTCGATCCATGGATTTACCTGTCGATCGGAAAACAGGAGACCATTCGAAGCTACGTTACAGCCGCGTTCGACCAGCTTCGAAATCCTCAAACGGCTGGTTTCGCCGCGCGGAGAGTCTTTCGTCGCCGGTCAGGCCGTTCCGTTACGACGAATCCGACGGGCACGTCAGAGGCTGCAGAGCATCTAACGATCAAACACGTCGTGTCCCATGCGAGCTGTCGATAACATTCGACTACGGAACCGTTTCAGGAGAGGGACAATCGTGACAAGATTCTCGTGGGAGCCTGGACGTTTCCCGAGGTGTTTGATCCCTAAAATTCGATTACGATCGATATAACCGGCCACCGTTTCAGACCGTGAACCGTTCACGGTCAACCTTCCCGATGACGTCGCGCGAGAGATCGAACTTCTACGAAACGCAGGTATACGAGCGATTCTAATTAAATGACGGTAAATGGCATTGAATCGTTTCGAAAAATACATACATCCAAGATTGTGCAGCAAAGTTGCAACTCGAGGAAGGTTCGCCAACCGACGCGTGTCTATTCTTCGAAACGAAGAGCAACGAAAAGCAACGAAAAGCAAACAACGGATGGGTATCGCGGTGGAAAAAGTCGTGCCAGCGAAGCTCCAGCTGGCATAGTCTCGGTCAAAATCGATAGCGCGATGATAAGCCGCTTTACGGTTTCTTGCCAGGCCACCCTTTGCCACAGTTTCCATCCGTGAATTCTCCACGCTGCGCTTTTCCTACGGACGTTGTCCCCCTTCCATCGAAATGTTTTAAACGTTTCCTTCCGCGCACGATCGATCCACCCTATCTTCCACCAGTATTTTCTACCTCGCAACAACTTATTAGGTCGTGAACGACGCAGAATTGGCGAAGTTCCGCCCTTGGCTGCTCCTTTGTTCTCCACCCTAGCCCTTCGACCAATATCGAGCGACTCCCTTCTTTTTTCACCCCCCCCCCCACCCCCACCCAGGATCCGCTTGACCACATAAACACCCTCGCTGTAATCAGGACTGGTCGAGTGTCGGCGACAGCGCGTTTACGAACTCTTCCGTCGACATTTTCCTGACCCGCTGGGTGGCGGTTCTTCGCCCTCTAAGACTCCGAGAAGACCTCTCGTGTCGAGGTGGAGTCCCTGATTAAATATACCGGACGTGCGGGGGCGGTGGACCATGAGCAGTACATCGCGGGTGGATCGTTGCGAAAATACGGGGGAGGATTTATTGGAGATATTCAGCGGGGATTCGAGAGCATCGGGGAGAGGGACACGGGTAACTCGGGGGAATTGTATTCCGTACATTAAATTACTAAGTGTCAATTGTTAATCGATATAAAATACATAGGCGGATGCAAAAAAAGAAGTGTACACGCCTTGAAAGCACAGCATTCTATATCGTTAGCATTTAAGGAATTGCGGTGGTCCATCATGACCCCAGGTATGTACCACGAAACTCCTCGAGTATGTACGCACCGTTATAAAAAAAATTAGCAAAAACCGACGACCAACGTAGAATTCCAAATTCGTTTACCGATTCATTTGACGAATCGATTGAACTCGAGGTTCGCGATCCGTCGAACCGCGTCGCTCGAGCAAAACTTTCGCCAGCAAACGGTCCGTCTGGTCCGCGACACGAAAACTTCCCTGCCGCGTCCATGCGCGTCTAGCCGTCAGGTGAAAAACACGGCCGGCTGCGGAACGCTTCGACGCGATCAAAACTCGCGGGGGAGGAACTTTTTGTTCGCCGCGATCTCGCCCCATTATCGGGCACGGTGTTGCGGCGTTTGAAACCGTCGACGGACGGGTCGGCTGGAAACGATATTCCTACGAATGACCTGGCACACCGTTCGAAACCGGCGTCGATTTTTCGAAAAACCGCGGAAAACGATTCGCTGAATCGGAAATAAATCGGCTCGACTCGTTGGCGAACTTTTTAATTCCGTTGTCGCGCTTCTCTGCGGCTCTTTCTCTGTTTCGCCTTTCGGTTGTGCACGCGCGAGAGTCGGGACGCGCGGTACGATCGATGGAGAGGGCGAAATGGAAAAGGGAGGAGGGGTTGGAAAATATTGGCCGGCGTGGGCGGCAGCTGGTGACCCTTTTTTTCCGTTTAATTTAGTAATTTCATTTTCGAGAGTTTCGTCCGGCGTGTTTAACGGCGAACGGAATCGAGCGGACGCGAAACGAGAAATCGAAGAGGGCTGGCGAATTTCGCACGCCGAGTTCGGTCGTCGACGGAGAATTCGAAACGGTTCGGTGGCCTCGTGCGTTCGCGCGACGCTAGGCTTTTCGTTTTCGAAATTCTGGTTGCCGTGCATTTTCGAGGGTTGATTTTGCGCCGCGCTACAACGCGGGCTAGCTTTCAACGCGTTCGACAACACTCGTCGCCGCGAAGCACGTTTAAATCGCCCGACGCACGCGTGCACGCACTCCTAGCGATCATAGCCGCCGATTAATTATTTCGATTGCCGTTGAAGCGACGGTTCGAACGATCCGTTCGGAGTTGCCCGGAAAATCCGGCCGCAACTTCGACACGGAACGTTCGTCAGCCTTGCGCCGTTTCGGCTTCGTCGAATCCTCGTTTCCCCTCTGGAACGTCGCTCGCTCGTCAAATAAATATTCCATCCCGCGACGACTCGTCCCCGGGCCGAGACGAAGCGAGAATCTCGAGCTCCCGATCGCGAACGAGACCGGAAGCTCGACGTTTCGTACGAGCAGTCGATCGAGCAGGAAGAAACGAGCTTCCCGATTAGAGGTCCCGGTTCGTCGCGGCACCGTACGAAGAACTGGCCTCGAAACGACGCGGTGTGCACACGGTCTTCGATAGAGTTTCGATCGATCCCGACCCCGACGTAAATTGCCGCGAACGCACGGACGCTGCGACGCAAAAACCAATTAACCCACATGCGGGAAAATTTCGTCGAAGCTCGAAACGCCCCTCGTCGCCGTTTCCGCGCCGCTGAATTCCGAGGAAAAGTTTCCGCTTAACCCCTTCGTCGCGAAGGGCGCGACCCGGTGGCCACGGAAGTGCACATGCACGACGACGAAGAATTTTCATCCACCTTCCTTTTCTTTTCTCCATGAAAAATTTCAAACGACGTCGGGCGAATTCGCGAAGGAAATGCGCCGAACTCCACGCGTCAGCGTTAATACGGACGATTTTTTTTTTAGAAGAACTTTAAACTCCACGAAGGGAAGAATTTTCTTCCCTTCTGTTCCGTTCGCGATTCGTAGGATCCTTCTCTCAGTTTTGGTCCCCAGTCAATGTACGCATAGGTGTGCGGGAGGGTAAGGTTCGAAATTTTTTTACGTATTGGGAAGGGACAGAAGTGGAACGGGTTATGGAGCGCCAGCGACACAAACGAATTTGAGGGAGCGAAAAATAGCACGTTCCCGTGCCCCAGAAACAGAACGAGGATATCTAGGCCATTATAAATAATTACTGCAACATTGTGCTCTGTGTGTCGCCCGCATCTCGTATCTCTCTTAATTAGCCTATTCCGTTTTAACGAGCTATAATCTGCCGGCGCGGAATGGATTATTTCTTTTTTCCACCGCTTCGGACGTACACGTTCGAGCGAAATTCGTCAACCCTGTGCAGTCGCCTACGCTGTACGGGCAGTTGACTGCAACGCTTCGAAATTGCGAAGGGACGAACGACGAACATTTTTCAGCCAGCCTTCGCGGACGTATCCAGTGTTAAGGAAAAATTTCAATTCCTAATTGCATTGTGCAAGAAACGAACACAGCCTGCGTTACGAAACGTTAATTGGCCTCGCCATTTCCCTCCGTTTCCCGTCACTTTGTTATCGGTTTTGTCGGCCCTATTTCTGTTAATTGGTTTCGCTATTTTCTTCTGTTCCCCGTGATTTTATTATCGGTTCCGGGGGGAGGGGAGAGTTTGATCGAGTTATTCGAGCGGACGGAAGACGAAGTCTGGCCCGGGGCAAGGAGGCAGCTTCGAAATCCGTTTTCCGCGCGCTGAAACCGAAGGACCCACTTTCCTCGGCGAGAAACCAACTTTAAGGTCACGTTGTCACGCTGCCTGCACGGCTGAACGTAACCGGAGCATCGACGGTGACGTAAACGCAAATCCGAAGCCCGCTGGGAACCTGCAGATTAATGCGGTTATGCGACGCTGTAGGCGCGACACCTGCCCCCCTTTTTTTTCTTTTTATTTATCGATATCCCTTCGCAGATTCGCCGGACAGATTTGCATCGACGGCGGGCGCGATTCTGTCGAGGGGAAAGGCGAAGTGCAAGATAATCGACGGGCTTGCCAGGGAAACGGGGCGTCGTGTAACGGGCGTAAAAATCATCGAAAAGAATGCAAACCCGTCGAGCGGCGCAAAGTCGGAGGGCTGGCAAATTGCGAAGGGGCCGGAAATCGAATAAAAATTGGAAACAGCTGGAAAATCGTGTCGGGCGAATCTGTAATCCGAAGGGGCGACAGCGTCGACGATCCAAAGCCGCTGACAGGACTCGACGCTAAAAACAAAGCGACGCGAAAAACAACGAATATGCGCTTTGATTAAATTCCTGTCGACTTTTTGCGGGCCGATCGCTCGTGTTTCCACGTTTCCAGCGGTCCGCGCGACGTTCGCGGCACCGAAAGGACGGCGCGGAGAGCCGAAAACTAGTTCGCCGCGGAAAATATGGGAAACCCGAAACGATATTGTTAACAAAGCACCGCGGCGGCACGGTGCAACAACCACCGTTAAACCAACAAGATCGCCCGGTGTTCCGTTTCAACGCCGCTAAAAGTGAAT
Source organism: Nomada fucata (assembly GCA_948146005.1). Classification (NCBI taxonomy): domain Eukaryota; kingdom Metazoa; phylum Arthropoda; class Insecta; order Hymenoptera; family Apidae; genus Nomada; species Nomada fucata. Next base: position 36,260,013 of record OX411276.1, on the reverse strand, counting down.
AAAACGCGCGACACGGGTGGGGGAAACTGTGTTACAGTGTATAAATCAGTTACGGTACGTCGACCGGCGAGATTCGCGGCTAAAAAGTCTCGACTTTTTGCGAAACAGCCTCGATTCGATAGACTTTTTCCTGCGTTCCGAAGCTGCGTTTTCGCGTGAAACCGAACCGATCGACGGGAACAGAGTCGAAACGAAAACGAAAAAATTTGCGATCTCGATCGCGTCGGATGGGCGAACACACCGCGGAGAAAATTTAAGGGGCGTCGAAAAAATTGCGAGAGACATTTCCCGAGGAAATTTCCATCGAGGACGAATTTCGCGGAAGAAATTTTTTTAGCCAAGAACCTCGCCGGAGAAATTACGGTGCACGAGAGAGCGTAGGGGGGTTGCCGACGAAAGCGGCGAATTCAAAACTTTTAGGACCGCGAAACTGTCTCGACAAAGTGGAACAAAAATGGAGCAGCTGTAAAAGCGAGGTTTGCGAAAGGCATCTCCGTCTATTTTCCCCGATGAACCGCTGCGATCGATCACCGATTCATCGCGAAGCTAAACGAATCGTCCACTCTCGCCCTCTCCCCAGTGTGCGAAAGTTTCGTCCACGTCGGACAGGCAAACAGCGATACATCGTTCGGTTGCGTCGCGACTAGAACGATCGCCGCGTTCCTCCAGGAAGGAAACGGTAAAAGGAAAAGGGAAGATCGCGTTGGTGGCTTCACGCCGGGTGAGCAACTCCTTTCTCCTTTCTCGCCACTTCCGTTTCGTCTCCACATCTTTTCCGCTACCCTCGCCGGTTCGGCGACGGGCACGCTTCGAATCGTCGCCGCGTAATTAGTCGACCCACTTTGCAACGTTCGAATCGCCCAGTCACTTTTCTCTGGCCGCGATCCTCTCGCCGCCGCTCCATTCGCGTCTTCGCTTTTCTTTTTCCATATTCTTTTCCCCTCGCCGTTGATCGCCACAGCGAGAACGTTTCGCGTTCCTTTCCGCGTCATGATACCGCTGCTCGACCCGAGTTTGCCGACACCGTCCGCGTAGCGTTCCTGTTCGACGAGATATTAAAGGGCCAACGGAACGCGATTGCAGAAAATAACGGCAGACTAAAATCGATCACCGTAACAATTATTTCGTTCGCGTCGACGCGGGGTAAAGTAAAACGACGCGTCCGACCGAAGGGTGTTAAAACGATCTTGTCCCTCCGTGTACAAAGGGAGAAATCGATTCGGAGGGGCTGATAGGTCGACGACGACGACGCGTCGAAACCGCCCGTGGAACGCGTGTAAACTATCGACGTGTCTGCAAGTCAATATCCGAGAAACGCGGCGGCACCTAATTATCGGGGCAAGATTAACGTCGGCTTCGGTTATCGATTGTCTACGCTCCGAGAGGCGGCCAGACGGATACGAGATATCTCGCCGGGTTCTGTGTCCACGGGTCGATATCCCGGAGGTATCGCGCACGATCTGGCCGTTCGTCGACCGGCACGCTCGCGAGAAATTGACGACGAAATCGAGTCGGCTGGATTCATCGACTCGACGGGACCGTAGAATTTGAGTTACGGGCGGCTCGTGAACGGGTAGCCGGTCGGTTACGGATGTTCAAGCGCGAGGGGAATGATTATTTTATTGCGGGCGTCGATAATTCTCGATGGGTTCGCGAGGGTGGTCGCTGTTTCGGGTGCGTGCCCCCGACGCGGGGAACGATCGGGTGGGTGCGACGCGTACGAACAAGTGATTCGTTAAACAATCGGACTTCATTTTTTTTAAAAGAATAAACCAATCTATTTCATTTAATTTCTTTTTCATCGATCAAACGAGAATCGTGACTCGCGTTTCGCTAACTTCGTCCAGATTGGATCGCGACATTCCTACGGGGTGTTTGCCGGGTTTTTGGCCCCCGTGGCGATCGATCCGTGACGCATCGCTCAAAGCGAAGGGTGTCAGGGACATTTTTACGCGACGCGAGGCACGAATTTACACAAAGGAGTCTCGCGGGGCGTGGAGGGGGTGACAAAGGAGCGAAGGGAAAAACGTGCACGTGGAAAATATCGCCGCGGCATTTGCCCCGAATTCCCGACGAGCTTCGACCGCGTTGTTCCGCCATTGATGGACTACCAAGCGGAAATGAAAACTTTGTTTACTGCGAGCCCGCTAATTACTCGGTCGATCGCTCGGGCCGCTGCCTCCAGTCGTGTTCGAACGAACGCGGATTGTTGTACACTTTGTTTCGAACTGTGCTTAATGCTCGAGAATGCGCGGCAATAATAGTTGAATAATTAACGGGGACCTCCTGCGGGCGTGTTACTCGTCCAGCAGGGTCGTGCAAAGTGAACGATTCGTCGAATTCTGCGAGGGCGACGACGAATAGCGTCTTCCAGCATCGAAGATCGATATTAATGACAGTGGAAAAGGATTTTCCAAACGGACAAATGTCTACTTCGAACCGCGGCAAGAACAGGTACCCGAATGTCGAACACCAGCCTCCCGTTTAATAATTCAAACACGTGTAAGAGATTTCGGCTGCGAGCGCCGTAGCTGGGCATCCGGGTTACGTCAGCGCGGGGCCCGATAGCGCACGTACCCATAGGAGACCATAGGCTGAAGGGAAATACGTGAACGAGACCCTTGAAGCCATGGCGCCTGGAAAAACCCCGACAAGGCGTCCTTTTTGGCGTACACGATGCATCATGGCATTCTTGCGTCGATCGTCGAACGTAGAAGTCGCATTGACAAACAACAGAGTACAAACGGAGTAATTATTGTCGAGACCGTGTAAAGATGACCTGACACATCTTTTACACGCTTCTATATATTTCTACGCTCCAGTATTGATTAGTATAGCTTTTGGAGATAATAAATAAGTAATTATAATAGAAGCTTTACACGTTCCTTCGGTTTCTGAATTAATCTTACACACGACCGCGTCGTTATGCACCATGTACACAAATTCATCCCCCGATCGCCCATTCGAACCGGCTCTCCCGAAACGTGGCACGAGAGTCTCCGCGGACCGCAGAGGAAACCGAACGGTCCGCTGAAAAATAATCTCTCGTTGGTGGAAAAATGAACCAAGGTTCGAGGGAAGAGTAAAAAGCAAAGATGGCCGGAGAAGATTGGACGCGGGGGACAAAAACCATGGATGAAGGATGTCGCGCGTAAGGAGCAGACACGGCGTTCCGAAGCGAATTTCGTCGTCAGCTGACCGCGTGACAAATGATGATGACGACAACGGGCGGGGGTTGTTCGTTCGTCTCTGTCCCCGTCAGAAATTCGACCCCCTTCCATTGCTCTCGCACGCGAACCCAGCGATCGCGGCCTCTCCCTTTCCCATAAGGGTTACCATGACGACAAGGACACCCCGTTTAGGCAGAGACGACATGCGCGGCTGAAAGAAGCCACCGTTCGATCGCCCCACCCCTCGATTCGTCTCGATTCTTTTCCCGCCTCGCGATCGACCCCGAGAAAATTGCCCGATGCGAAATTAGGACGCAACGCGGGCGAGAGAATTGTAAATGGACGAACCTTCGACTTCGAAGGGAACGAAACGAGCAGGGAAGGGCTTACTTCGGGCGAAGGGCTTAACGGGGGTTGGTTGTGGTTAACGTGAAGCACGATTTCGTTTTTTGTTTTTTTTTTTTCGAGGAAATATTAGAAAATACAGTGGCACTCGAGATCCTGGCGAGCAATTTAAGGTAATAATAAGGAACAAGAGGACACGGTCTGTCGGTTTAGTTCGCAGATTGGACATACGTGGCGTTTCGGTAGTATCCTGGCGTTAATTTGCCTGGGTATCGATGGAGCGCAAGGAAGTCATCGGTCCCTGGTGATTCTTGTCGATTCCGCGTTCAACAGGTACCGTCGCAACGGATTAATATAAATTCGCGCAAGTCGGACGAAGAGGGACAATTTTCGTCGCGAAAGGAGTTGAATCGAAGCACCGATAAGGAGTATATATTTAGCGCGATCTTAATCTCCGCGATATCCGGTTCGTCGAATGGATTCACCCATTTTCACCAGTTCCATTCGAGCTCCGAAAGTTCCCCCGCTCGCGGAAGTCCCGCGATGAAATATAAATTCCGGCCAGAAATAAATTCCACCGGGAAAGTGTATCTATCCGCTGTCAGCCAGGAACTGGCGAACGTTCAATGGATCGGATACACCTCGAGCCGCTCCACTTCCTTGAGCTCGCCGCGGTTAATTGATTTCCCTTGTATCGCCTCGCCCCTCCAACCGGACGAGCGCGCATCTTTTTCGCCGCGACGGGCGTTCCATTCGTTTCGGAAAAACGCGAACGTTCCACGAGCCACGGCCGCGGAACTGTTATCAATCTTCGACCCGGGGACGAAGGAATTGATGAAACTCGCGGGCGGTTTCCACGGGTCACCGGGGGTCTCCTGTGGACGGCGAGGAACCAGTTGCCGGTCGTGAACGGGGAGGATCGATCGTTCGAGGATCGACGACGAGAGATCTTCGAACTGGGATACAAAAAAATACGCGCATTACGGCGGTCGGTTTCTGTCGCGCGAATGAACGAATGTCGCGTATCGATTCGATCGATACGGGCTCACCCTCTTCTGCGCATTCTAGGGGAGGAAGGAAAAAAAAGGGAAGAGGAACACTCGCGGAAGCGGAAATCGATCGGGGGTTGTGCGCGGCTGGAAAAAGCTTGGGAACGAGGGCAGAGAAACGATCGCGACGGAGCGTGCACGAAAAATTTTGGGAAAATATAGTAGGTAGGTATTCGAGTAGGTATTCGCGGGGTGCATTAGTTTCACTCGCGACCCCATTATTTCTGTGAGACTAAAATGAGCAAAATTTTGTGGCCCACTGTAGGTGCATTCATTGTCGGTGGAAATACGGAGAAAATAGGCGCTTGTTAGGGTTATTGATAATTTTGGAAATCTTTCTGTACGGTGGTACTTGGTCCTCAAGGTACCGTCAGTACTTTTTCATTTGCTATCATTTGCTATCATTTGCTATCACGGATAATAGGATTGGATATATTTCCTCGACTTCGACCTGTTTATAATGGGCGGTGAATTAAATGGTATTTTGCAATGTATTTCGGTGGCTGTTCCATTATACTGCGTCCGCCGATTCATAAAGGAAACTCGAACGAAGAAAAAAAGAATAAAATATCGGTGAAAAGCGTGTCCCCGATCGTTAATCAATGCCTCAACGCGGCGTCGGCGTTTCCAATTAACGTCGGGCGTTTTATAGCACGGTCAGTAACGTTACCAATAAACTGGTGACTCGCAAACGCTGTTTCCTCGTAAAAACGATAGAGAGTCCGTGATTGCTTACCTGAAACAGAGGAAAACAGAGATCGTGAAGCATTTGCAAACAGGCGTGCGCGGAATTGTAAATAAATTCGAGGGCCCGGCCGTGACTTTAAATTATGAACAGCTTCGTATAATTTCAATAACGGAACGGTATGAATAATTGAGCGTGTTTCGTCAGAGACGACGCCGGGCGACTTGCGGTTACGCGCTATTGCCGTTGCCGGCCGACGATTGACGCATGCAGTAATTAGTCAATTGAAGTCAAAGGTTGTTTCGTTGGAGAAAGAAAAAAAAAAAAATCAAATAAAACAAAAGCTTATCGCCGACTGTTTCGGTAAGGGCAATACCGATAATCGCTGCCGTAATACCGACGAGATAACAATGACGGCAAGAAAACGTTGTCTACGGTGGAAAATCGATCGCGAGATAATACAGAAGGGTCGAAAGACAAATTGATCCATTGTCCTTTCACTCTCCACCGGCTTCGCGGCGAGTGGAAAGTGTATTATTTCCTGCCGTTAAAGGAAATTGGCGTAATTTCGGCACAGTGGAATTAGCGCGGATTGTTTTGGTATAATTGGGTCTCTGGTTGGAGGAGAACGTGCCCATCGTTCGACAGGTAGGCGCGTTAAAACATTTAAGAAGAATGCGAACGGTCCGCGCGGATAATTCCATGGTAACGAAATATTCTAAATAAATTGTTAGCTGCACGGAATTTTAGTCAGCATAACGTACGGTTAACCTCGCACGTATAGTTACGCAGCACGGTCGAAAAAGAAATTATCGAACGATTTGCCTGGCGATAAAGTTGACGATCGCTTGCGCCGATAATTCCCCGACTTTGCAATTATCGCACCACCGTCGGGAGCTCTGCCAATGTCGACGCGGAAAATATTTCTCAAACCGACGCGCACTCGTCCGGAGCGGTACACGCGCGATCTCCAGGAATCGCGTTTCGCGTCTCAGAATTTGATTACTTCTGCCGGCGGCAGCGCTAAATATCGCGTCGTTTCTTTGCGAAACCGCTTACCCTTACCTCGCGAGGGTTAATACAGTTAATACCGCGGCCTATTCGCCGGCCACGGTGGGCGAAGGCAATTTCGTCGGATCCTTTCCCCGGCAAAACTTCCCAATCGAACGGGGGGAAACTTCGCGAAGCACCGATTTAATACACGCGTAGGAAGCCGTGCAACCAGTGCGGCGATCTTTCGCCCCGCAATTTTTTCGCAGCTCGCCGAAACGATTTGTCCGTTCACAGGACTGCTCCGCTCTCTGCACACCTGTGCACGCTTCATTGCATCCAAGTTGCGTTCCGTCGGGTCCTCGACGCGACTGAATTTTTCGTCGGCGAAGAATTACAGGCCGCGAAGCTTCCCATTCCTCTGCTCGCGAGTTCGCACGCACCGCGCGTTATCGTCGGAAATTAGCAACGATTCTAAACGTCCGCCGAAACGCGTCGGGGAATTCCATATTGGACTGGAAGGCGGTGCCGAAAATTTCTGGGCACGAGTTTCACGATCCTCGCGGGGGAAAGGAAGCGGTTGAATTATTATAGAATCTCGCGAGTACAGTGGGCGCGCGTTAAACGCGGAAGCGTGCCACCAGCGACAACAAAAAAAATATCGCGAGAGTATTACGAGAGAAAATACCGCAACATTTGCCAGATATATTTTTTACGCGTTCAATTCGCTCCAAATAGCTGCAAACGCGCGGCAACGCGAGTCCAAATAAATCAAGCTGTATTATTTTAATGCATTCGCTGCACAACGCGCAATTTATCCCATCGGCTCGTGCAAATCGCGCGGAGCGATCGATGCAATCAAGCGTTGGCCAAAGTGAATTCGCCGTTTCGATGTTCCTCCAAATGAAAAAGAAAAAAAAAAAAAGAAAAATGAAAAACAATACTGAAAACCGGCGAGACCCCCGTAACAATTGTGTCCCCGCGCCCCGTGCGCATTCGTGGGCTGATAGCGACAAACGAAAGGCCGCTGAGAGACCAGACGGGTCGATGGCGCGGTGTCCTCCCGAAATGAAACAGAAACTCGCCAGCTTCTCGGCCATTTTGCCGGTGAAAGGGTCCCTCGTTCCCTCGTTTCCTTCTCGTCGGCCTTTCTCCGTTCTATCGTTCGCGACCCTCCCTCGTCTGCGCGAAATCTGCACCCCCCCGAGCGGCTTTCTTATCGTCATCGATCGCCAGTCGACGCGTATACTCGCGGAAACCTTGCGTGAATTCCAGCGGCGCGTGTTCGGGGATAGTTCTCGATATTTCGGGGGTGGCAAAGTGTTAATCATGGAGCGACGCTGAAGAAAGTACATAGCTCGGATGGGGGTAAGATAGTCGACGGAGGGGACGACGGGGCCGCGTTGCACGGTGAAACTGTGATTATCGGTGGCGAAGCGTGGAGGAAAAGTTTCATTAGGCGATTCGATGCACAGCGGGGAGGTTTGAGATGACGGAGTTGAAAATGGGAACGTTTGGTTGGACGATTCGTAAGATTTTTCAGTACGGAATTAGTTGGGAATTAGAAATTTCTGACTTTGCGAGAGTTTAACGGGTGCGATTTTTTCGCTCGATGAACTGCGTGTCCCTTTGTCGTTCGACATTTCGAGTAGAGCATTTAGAAATGCAGTTATTCGACACAATTCAACGGGAGCAATCATCTTTCCTTTAATTCACTTTAATTAGAAATCATCGTCAGATACATAGTTATCGGCGCGATCGTCGCGCGAAATAATCGATCCCCGTGTCCGTTTCGCCGTTCGAATTTCGAAGTTTGTCCCTGCCAACTAGGGCGGAAATTCCGATAAGAGCGAAATTCTCGGGCTAATGCGTTTTCAATTTTTTTTTTTTTTTTTTCCCCTCTACCCTTTTCCAACTTTGTCGCGCCTCTGATCGATGCCTATCGCGTCTTTATTCCGCCAGCTATTTCTGGTCACCAAAAAGGTGCACATTCTGCCGATGCTATTTTAGGGACACCCCGAACACGTCGGGCAATTAAAAATGGACCGTCGAGTAATGGCGAAACCGAGGTGCAACGGGAAAAAATAGAACTGACAAACAACCTGCCCGCGTTCAATCGTACTTTCGTAATATCGGGAGGAAGAGCATTTAGAACGCTGCTAAATGCATTAGGGCTCGGGTCATATTTTGTCGTCGAAGCAAAAATACTCGCTGAATCGAGAGCTTACGCAGCGATCGTTTTGTCGTCGAGCGTCGTTGCGATTCGCTTTGCGACACAATGGATGCAAGCGAAACAGGCGACCCCCGAGTTGGCTGTAATTAGAGGCGGAATTGCGAAAGTTTCACGGGAAAACTTGCCGGAACAAAGAGGAGACCGTCCGGCGAAGGATTCCGAGAAAATGCCGCGGCCGTCGTTCAGCGAGATCGATGTGAATAATGTACACGAGAGCAAATGCAGCGCCAAACAGTTGGACAGCAATTTTTTCCCATCGGTGGCGAAATGATACTTCAAAGTCGAAGCGACGTTAGATCACGAGACACGAGTTAACAAATAAATTACTTTCCTCGCGTCGCCTGAGACCATTCGCGATGAAAGACCATCGCGTCATTCAGCTGCAGGTGTACCAAATTTTCCGCTCTCAAATAAGTTCGCGTTGCTGAATTCTCGACGTTCGATCCAACACGCGCGGCTCGCGAGGTCCCTGAGAATTTCTGCCGCGTCGCGTTGCAATTTTCCAGAAGCAATAGATTCTTGATTTACCGCGCGACTATTTTCCAATGTAGTTCGCTAGGAACTCAAGGATGCCCGGGTTAGTAGGGCAGTTTTACGAGGCTCCAGGTAGTCTTGATTTATTAAGAAGCGTCCCCGGGAATCCAAGGATTCCTTGCCGCGGCAGGACCAACCGATCCACCTTGAACGATCGCTACCTGTACGATTTATTTAATCCGGTGTCGTTCAATAATTCGCCAAACCCTTCCGGACGATCTCTCCCATCCAATCGCCTCTACGCTTAAATAATTAAGCACGATGAGGTTCGTTCGAAACGAGTTCACGGATCTCGCCCGATTAACAACGACGATTACCTCGCTCACCGCGTTATCAATCGCGGATATTTACATCCGCCTGTACCAAGCGATTTTCCAAACGAAAGAGAGACGAGAAGGAAAATGGATCGCGCGCAACGTTTGTCCCGGGGAATTAATTTGAGATAAGCTGGCACCGATTACGCGGAATATATCAGATCTCCAACTACGTTTACCGCGAGTTAGGTCGTGTATGACCCACGCTGGCTATACAGCCGGAGATTAGCGAAATGTATCGTTTATCACGGGCAGCGCTTAAAATGACCCACGCCCAGCATAACCTACGCTTTACATGACCTACGCCTTAAATAATCTACTCCTAATATGAAAGCCCGCGGTACGTTCGCCACGGTAGCCCCGCTATTCTAATCGCGCACGGCGAACGGTGCAAAACGGAACCCGTTTCCACGACGATTTATGTCCGGCGAACGTTCACGGGAATCCGCTTCTGACGAGGGATGAACGTAAAGCGGCGGAATTTTTCTGAAATTAAATCCTTCGACATTATTTCCAACACTCGAATGCGTCTTTCGTAACTTTGTCCGTTCGAGTTCTTTCCGACTTCGATCCACGCGACTCGTTCCTTTAATTAGCTCCCGTATGCTCCATAGCGGGAATATCGTCGGATCGATTTCAATTACATTTTACTTTCGAGTAAATTGACGCGGTACCTAAAGTATCTGCCGCTTTTTTTTACTTCTATAGTAATACGTTGAATTAGATTAGCTTCGACATTTATCCCGCACTGTACTCGGAAACTATTCTCGTCTCCTTTAATTATAATTACAAAACGTGCCGGACGATACGCAACGATCCCGCGATCCAATTATATGCACTTTCGGTTCAACAATATCGGTATACGTCACAGTCCGCGCTCGAAATAAGTTCCCCGAGTAATTTCTGCGGCAATCGATGAACACCAGCATGTGCGTCTGACGTGTTCGTCCCGAGCGTATGCCGCCCCGAGAGTTTCCAACGTTCCAACTAAAACCCACGTTTACGATCCAACTGTAAGATCAACAAAATCTACTCGCGCCGCAGCTGAGTCGTGTATCAGCAAAATCTACCCTACCCTTTGCCACGTTCCCTCTCCTGATGTCTACATCTGTAACACCTAAGCGTAGTACGATTAACAGCGGCCAAGATTACCACGCATCTACCGGTGTAATCTACGTTTAATGACTAAATCCACGATTCGTCGGCGCAACGTTACCTACGTACCCCCAAACCGAATTCTGTTTAACCCTTCCGCCGCGGCGACCTCGTTGAAACCGCAATAATTCACCTTTATTGAAATCGCCGAAATTTCATTCACCTTGTCGCCGACAAAACGTGAGTTTTCCACCTGAATTATTCCTCTATCATTATCACTCTCCAACGCGCCTCTCCTTCCGCGACGATCGGCTCGTCAAAAATTACTTAACGAATTACCACGGCGAACTGTAAAAGAATTTGAACATCGTCGAAGTCAACCCTACGAGGAATCAACGTTGCTCGTCCTAAATCGCAGCGACACCGGGTGCTGCGCGCAGGTTGCCGCAGAATAAACGCACCGCGCGTAAGAGTCGTCGCGCGAGGGGAGACGCGAAGCGTTCCGGTGGTCGCTGGAACGGGCCACGAGGAACAAGATCGGGAATGTGGGCACCGTGGTAGCCACGAGAAGCACGACACACTTGAGCGGCCTGAAAGTTCCGAAATAGCCGCCAATCGGAGCCCACCGAGTACTGGTTTGGCTCATTCAACCTATGTTCGGGTCACCACACGGTATCCAACTTTTATGGCCACGGCGCGTAGCGCAAGAGCTGCGTCTCTGTTCGATCTTTGCCCCTCTGACGGTCTCCGTCGTGTCAACCCTTTGCGTTGGGTCCTCCTCGCGGATGCTGTACGTCGCGCGAGCGAACGAGAACGCTGTTCAATATTTCCGAGAGCAGGGTGTTTGTTTCACGCATTTGGAAGAAGTTTCTGTCGCGATCAAGAACTTGCGGATGAAACGTTAAAGGCGTGCCCTCGATTCGAATTCATCGTCTCGATTAGGCTTTTATTATTAATCGAAGGGAAATACGTTTATATCGACGCCGGCCGGATTTTTTAAACGGCGATCTATTCGCGCACCCGTTGGAACACTCTGTTTAATGAACGCGATATTCCTCGTTCATGCGATCGAAATTGTTTCTGTAACGGAGAGCGGCGCTCCGACTGCAGAAAAGTTATTGCAGGAAATCGCTCGCGAATCGTGGATTTATGAAAATGGAACTATCGAGTTGCACACGCTGACAGTCTTTGTATCGACAATTTCTTTTTTTTGATAAAGCGTTACGTAAGGACGATTTATAAGCGAGCGACCTTGTTGTTAGGTACGGAGTCGCCAGATTTTTTTCTCGTCGCTCACGCGAGACCGGATTACGCGATCTCGAAGATTAAGAAATACGACGAGGAGAGTAAAACGAGCGAGTCCCGCGGAAGCGACGCAACTGACTCAACAAAATCACGGTCGCGTATCTTTAAAGGAGGGCGACATCTTCGAACGATTTCGAGGTGCAAATATTAATCGACGAGCCCCGCGTCGCGTTCAACGTAGCAAAAGTATCATTCTTTCGGCCTGACGTTTCGTCGACTGGAAATTCGACGCTCCCGTCTTACTGCTGCCATTTCCGGTTTCCCCGAACGAGGCGTCGAACAATAAATATAGCGGGATGTTCCCTCGACAATTTCGATCCTCGCCGAACCGCAAATTAAATGCATTCCGAACTGCCAATACCGAAATACGCGATCGTTACCGACGCGAAGTCCAACTTTTTTCACCCAAGTCGCGAACTAAACAACTCTAATGCACATTCCTAACTTTTCCACGGCAGGAAGGAAACGTCGCCGATGCAGCGATTAAAGTTTAAAACTGTTAACGTGGTGCAACGTTTTCCAGCAGGCCGACGTTGCATTTATTCCGGCTCGTGCGCGGAACTCGTTCACCGACGCCGGGGTCATTCGGCACGATTTCCATCGAGCCCCTTATCGGCACTTCCGGTGCGTGCAGGGTCGCGCAATAAAGCGAGAAATATTGCACCGACGATTCTGAAGTCTCGGGGAGAACTTTCATATTCGTACCGTGCCGCTGGAACTGTCAGAAGAATTATAACAACGCCGTACGTTATCAGCCCTCGCGTGTGAAATTATCGCGAACGAGGCTTCGAGAGCCGGACGAGAAATCAACAATTTCTATACTGCAACGCTTTCCCCGATACATTCGGGTAAATATTGATTTCGTTTAATTTCATTCTGAACCTTCGTCAATTTCGATTAATTGGAAACGAGCGTTACTAACATCGCCGTTATCCTCTGAGTTCGATTTAAGCTCTACTTGATACCCAAAATCTGCCTGCAAAAGTACGCCGTTCAACAGAGCATTCATCTAAAAAAAAAAGGGAATAATTATTCCCGAAATAAATCTCCGATTATCGGGCGATGCTCGTCGAGCGAGCGGACTAACAGTACCGAATTAGCCGGGAATTTATCCTGAAATTTTGGTAACTGTACCGTCGAGAACATTCATTAGCGCGATCGTTAAGGCGAGGATCGTACAGGCGAGACAGGTATATCAAGAAGGATAATCCAAGCCCCACCCAGGCCTAATATCCAGCACAGCGGCGAGGAAACAAGCCTCATCCTGTAGACGTTCACCAACCGCGTGATTCCCCGTACCCCGGTTAAGTGTAGCTCACACGAACATTGTCCAGTAATTGACCCTGAACCTCGTACCGTTACGATCAGCTGCCAGCTACACACCTGCCCGCCTCGTGATTACCTGCGATTCGAATCGATCCGTCGATTTTCCGCCGCGTGTTCGCGGGCGAATTAATTACGCGACTCGAACGGGGTGCCTCTCGACGGGACCGTTTAGAGAAAACGGAGGATATTATTCAATTGTCCATCCTGCTAAGCGAAAAATCCAAGTCCCTGTACACTTTTCTCTCTACCAATTCGGGGAATCCTGCCTCGACTATAATTGTTTCGCTCTCAGGGGCTGGATTGACCGATGCTCTAGAAAGAGCAACTAGGAACGGTTCCAGGATACTTCTAATGTAACTCGTACGCGAATGGCAAGTGGTACACGGAGTAAGCTGCGCTTAGCACAGTCCACGCACGGGAGAATCCTACGGCAGGAATAATTTATGGCTAGTATAATCTATGCATAGGGAATTCCGCTTCTAAAATAACTCACGCCCAGCAGATGCTGGCGTAAGCCGTGTTGAGTATAGCCGATGCAAAACGAATCCTACCGCGTAACGCATGGAACTCGCGGCTGCCGGATCCTCGAATAATTACCGTCCAGGATAAATCATCGACGACGATTTAATAAATGGACGAACTTTCGCGAGGAAGAAAATAAAAAGGCCACCGGGTAGACGGAGAATATTTGCTCGTCGTGCGCGCGTCGCGAGACCAGCGAATGAAGACGAACCCGTCGTGCGTGAAATTTTATTGGGCTGATCTTGTATGCTTTAGATCTTGAGCGATAAAAAAAAAAATGTTTGCTCAACTATACGCCTCGTACAAGAACTAAGTGCGTAATCTGCATACAATGCTGGGTCAACCTATAAATAATTCAAGTACTCCGAAAACTCGAGGAACGAATAGGTAGGCGGCTTAAAACGGAAGTGAAAAAAAAACTATCCAGAAAAGGAGCGACTAATGCTGGCACGAAAACTGTAACAAATTGTTACAGCGATAATGATATATTGCCAACGCCGAAGCGGCTAGCGAAATACAACGGCGTGACCCCGCATCGCCAAGAAATGCTCATTTTCCACGGAATTCTCGCCGTGTAAATTCGCACTTTTTCGGTGGTAACAGCCCTGTCACCGACTGCGACAAAGCAGCCTCGCGAAACTTGGTCACGTCGCAAAGGCGTGCACCATCGATCGCCGCCCCGCGTGCACCGCGTGTCGCGGCGCAAAAATCCGAAACAGGTCGAAGAAAAGTTGGTTCGCGAGGGTAGAAGCGGCCTGAGTCACCGAACCGCCGCGGCACACGTGTCCGGGGGCTTAACAGAATCGCTGATAAGCCTCCAACACGGCCAAGATAAACGGCCTCTCGATGCGTTGTCCCGAGACCGGCCGATAACCGCAGAAATTCCATCGGCGATCCCACTGAACCGGTTGCCCGAACATTTTCAGCGAGCGATCGTTTCGAAATCGTCCCGGCCCTTTCACGACGGGCGGGCCGAAGCGGAACTGAGAATCGGACGCACCGATTTCGAGAAAAGGGAAGAATCGTTCGTGCAAATGGAGAGATCAGAATCATCGTCCGGATCGGACCCGACGTAATCTTGCAATCGGGCTCGTCCGGTGTCTAGTCCAGCGTCGAGGGAGCAGCTGTTTCGCAACGGCGACGGAGAACGATCGCGGCTGAGAAGCGTCGCGACGCGTCGACAACTAATTCCAACCGAGACTGTGCTGATTCGCGTCGCGAAAGAGGGTCGAGCGTCCCCGTTTTCCAGGGGTTGCCGGTGGCGCATCGCGAGACGAAAAAAAAAGCGACGCGGCCTAACAGCGAGAAGCCAAGATCCCGATAGCTCCGTGGTAGTTTTTTTTTTTTCGTCCGGCCGACGAGTGCGCGTTAATCCTTCGCCCGCGATTCCAGCCCTTCCACAGGCTCGATTAAACCGGGACTACTGTTATCGTGCTGCCCGTGAAACTACTTCGTTGATATTTTATTTACCGCGGGCAATTACGCGTTTCACGTCGGCCTACGTGCGACCCGTTCGACCGAGCGGCCCATATTCCAGCGATCAATTTTCATCGCGTCCGAACAACACCCGGACGATCCGCGAGCTTTCGTTTCGTCCGACCGAGGGCATCCCGTCAGAGGGATGCGCGGAGCAGCTGGCGGTCGCCGGATGGAGAGAGGCTCCGTTTTCACCAGCTGTTCGTCCTCTCGCTTCTCGAGGGACAAAGGAAGCGATCGGCCCGAAAGGAAGAAGTTTCCGTGGCGGTTCGAAACGTGGGAGGGCCTCGTGGAGGGTAAAGGGCCAGTTTGCTACCAGTGCACGGCTGCCAGGTGCCGGCACTCCCGCCCCCGATTTCTCCGCTTACAGCGGGACCAGTTTCGTGCTAGGATTCCACGGTTGAAACGCGGGGTGTCTACGTGCGTAAGTGTAACCTGCGCCGATATTCCGCGTGGTAATTCGAGCCCCCGTGATTCCGGTCTGGCCCCGTTCCAAGGGATTTCACGTTTCTCGGACTTTTCCTGCGCACCGGGGACTGTCAATTTGTAACAATTATATCTATGTAACAAATGGACGACGGATATCGGTGCGTTATTTGTACTGTTGTCCGCTGTACAGAAGGTGGAGAAGGGAACTCGAGACCGACACGGGAAAGGGAAGCGGCCGCGCGCTGCGTGCTGGATACGCCGTGCTTTGCATAACGCAGAACGAGCCGAGATAAGAAAATAATAGGGACGAATGATAATAAAATAGGCGAGTGCACGCGAGGAGGAAAACGGGCAAAACGAGCAGCGAAATAATTGTATTAATTTCAAATCCGTTAATTAGACGTTCCGCACGAATTCCAAGTCGTTGTTTCATTTTTTTTTTCTCCTTCTCGAAGGATCCTCGCCGGTTCAGAAACGGGGAACTTATCATTACCGCGTAACAAACGATTGTTCTCTCGCCGCGTCACGGCCGGGCATGCTTCTTGCGCCACGCGTGTGCCTCTTTGTTCCGTGCGTCAGTAAGGCACAGTTAAAAGACGTTTTACTAGAACCCGAAGACGGTCCTTTTAAAAACAGCACCGCGGATCGTTTCGCTCGCGTTCGGCACCGAGAATCATTGTCGCAGCCGGCGACGAGAGACCTGTGACAGGTGGCAAATGAAATTCTAAGTACTTTCGGTGAGTCATCCGGCGTTGGAACTGGAATAAAAATGTGCATGCGTCGGCTGCGGACGGTGAATCGTAATGATACGTTCGTATTGTGCAAGAAAAGAAGCGGCCGCTATAGAACGTGGCAGCGATTGTGCCGCACAAAAGGTTAACCTTGAGTTACGATTTCGCAGGAACATCTTCCGCGGAACAATGCGTCCAACTGGGGCTCCGTAGTAACGAAAATTGTCCGTCGCGGTGGCGCGTCGGAAAAACAGATCCGACCGAGAGCAAGGCTTTTCCTTCTGGCAGGGGAAATTTTCGTTCGCGAAGCCTCCGATTGGTGGGTGGCCAAACAATTTGCAACGTTTTACTTTCGTGTACCGGCAGCTGCTCTCGACTCCGGTTAAAATTGCGAAATTCTCCTTGCACGCCCGTCAGAAATTTAGAAAATTCGTTAAAAATTGCAGCGACGACCTCGGCGCTTCTATCAAGGTACGTTACTCCGATTTGCTGCCCCTCCGTCGAGTTTACGGAAGAAAACCCGCGTGGAAGAATGACTATCGCGGAGAGGTAACTGACAAATGGCATCTCGCCGCTAATGAGGCTGCCTCCTTGTTATCGGGAAAAAAGAAACAGCGGCGAAACGAAGGAGGAAGGAATTTCGGACGCAGGTGCCGATTCGGGTTGCTTCGAGTGGCAATTAGAGCAACGGGATTATTATTTACCGGCACTGGAGCCCTCCCCACTTTCCACGGGCCCACTTTTACCATTTCTATCGTTCCACGGCTCCTTCTTGCCAATTCCATGGGGCAGACTTCATTAGAAATTACATCGAGTCGCGCGAGCGAGTGCCCTCGCTTATTAAGGGCCACCCTGTTAGTAGCCGGGCAGAGTGGCTGCCAGAAGAAGGAAAAAGGAGAAATAACGAACAAGAGAGCCCCGCAATTTTTGATTTAATGAAAAAATATTTGATAAAGAAACATCAATTTAGCCGCTCCATCGAATCGAACGAAGGTGGAGCACCTTCGTTTAAAAATGTATTCTACAATTATTTTTGTCCATTAAGGTTTAACCACTCCCGCTTTATCAAAAAGAACTCTTCGCCGGGTGTGCTTCTCAGTTCTACGACAACCGATTCGAGTTAATCTGCCGTTTCATAGAGACGGCCGTTCCAATCCGACAATGGGAAAGGAACTCGCGCAAGGATGAGATCTATCAATGAAAGACGAATGGGCTGAACGAGCATTCGAATAATGGAAATTAGAGGGCGGAAAGAAACGACAGGCTAAGGGAGTGTTCTAAATCCTTTAATTCCGCGAGTAAATGTCGGCTGCGCGACGAAAGTCCCCGATCCGAAGGATCTCGACGATATTTCGTGGATTATCGAAATGAATCGATCAGCTATTCGTTCTTCAGCCCGTCTCCCGGTGGATTTGATTCGCGCTAAACGCGTCGATAATGGCGCAAAATCGACTTAACTGCCCCCCGTGAAACACTCGCTTCTTCAAATCGTACAGTTTCCATCACACAGATAGCAGAGGGGAAAAAATCCAGTCCGCGTAAAACTATTTATTTCCCTGGAAATCTGTATTCAATTTGTCAAAAATCTATGGCACACCGAATTCACATCCCCACCCGATCAACCACTGTTCTCGGCAATTGTCCAACGGCCCTCAGAAAAATGAATTCTACCGTCAGATCAGATTGCTCGTTTTCCGCTGCACTAAAGCGATATTAATAATCTCGGGTCAAAATTCACCGTAGAAATTGCCGGCAGCCAGGACCAACCGTTTCCACTTCACGGATTCCCTTCGGAAGTACACTGCGATCCGGCATAATTATTTCCACTCGGCTCACGAAATCCGGACAAGAACGATCACTCGATTAGCCGACCAATTCGCCCGCGATCAATAGCTTTCCGACTTGTCCCCGTCTTCCCTAAATAATTCCCAGCGAAAAACCAGATTCGAGAACGGCAACTGCGAGTAGAGGCAGCGTATCAAGGGCACGTTTCACCCCGAAACGATGGGAATTTCTGCTCAGCCGGCGGGATGAATGTTTCAGGTCCTTTCATAATGCACCGAATCCCACCCGAACCTACACGCTTCTGCGGGCACGTGTGCCTGCAGCCTCGCGTATTCACGATCCTCTCCTGCGATCTCTCGCCGCGAGCTTTCACGAGCACAGAACGACGAGAGACTGCGAGATTTCGACGATGAAATCGAGTCGTCCGACTCCGTTTCGCTGAAATTATATACGAGACGCGGTCTAGAGTTCGCCGGAGCTTTTGGGATTTTAGTCGTCGAACGACGGCGCACGGAGGGTATTATTTCGCTGGGGGGCGATAACAATTTTTGCGGGGGATCGATTGGGGGTTCAGGGTTGCTCCTGTGCATCCTCCAAGCGTTGCCAACGACGCGATAAAATTCTAGAATCGCCGGGACAAATTTTTAGGTTCTAATTCTTCACGTTTCACAAAGTTTCGCGAGCTCCGATGAGAAATTAGTTCGGTGGTAAATTGGAAGTAGAACGCGGGCAACGGTGGCGGCAATCAATTCCTCCTGTCTCGTTTCGACGCGTGACTCGAACCTCGTGAACCTTCGGGAATTCGACTTCGCGAGGGTTGAACGAACGCGATTCTTCGCACGAGCCGCGATCGTTGCGGAAAAACGTAGCCGCGTCGCGCGGACGAACGGCCCGCGCCCGTGCACATCGCAGCTGCGAAGCAGGAAATTCAATGTAATATCTCGGTAAGGAATTGCGCGTGCCAGATATAAATAGAGCGCGCGACGAACTTCGAAAGCAACGGCAGGAACGGCCGCTCTCGATACGTTTAAACGCGAGCTTCGAGTATCTACGATCTCGCCCCGGCGATCAAGTCAACTCCCTCTGCGTTTAGGGTCGCTCGCGGTAAGCTCGCGATCCTTATTCATACTTTCCGTTACCTGGCTGCAAATGAATGCAAAGGGCAAAGGAAGATCAACCTTCCTTTCCTCGAGCGGCGTCAACGTCGAACCGACCAGGGAATTCGTGCTCAGCATTCGTTTAGAAGACAACAACAGCTGAAGATCACATAGTAAAGCGGTCGAAAGAAAAACCAACCTAATAAACATTCGTCTCAGTGTTCGTCGTTGCGTGGAAAATTTCAATCGTGCAAAAGGAGTAACGTTCGTTTCACCCTCTCGTTGGCATCACCTTGCTCGCCCGGCGGCGCGCTAAATCAGGGAACGAGAAACACCCTCTCCGCGGCCACAGATCTAAAGGTGTTCACCGGTGGCGCGAGATAAGCATCGTCGAAGGGTGGTGTCGATTCGAACGGGATTTTCTACCGGCCGACCAGATTTATCGTTTCCGGATAAAGGGAGAGAACGAGCCGTGGAACCTGGAACAGAAGCGGATCTCGCCGATTCAGCTCGGTGCACGCGTCGCGTCGGAGCGTCTCCATCGAACGAACCGTTCCCGGTGGAGACGCGCACGCTGACAGCCGATAAACAGCTCCAGCTGCTTCCTCGATAATCGGCGAACGTTCGCCGCGGAAGAAAACCGCGTGTCCGGCCATCGCGCGCCGCGGTGCTCGCCTCGACGTACGCGCGCGTATATAAATACGACTTCCCCGCGCGACGAGTTCCTCGCCGTCGAGATCGGACGTTCGGGGATCGCGGTCCACGGGAAGCTCTTGTGCGAGCCGGAGGGGATAATTTCGCGAGAAGCGAACTGCAGCGACGAGAAACGGACCAGCCCCGGTTCTGCTGGCGTGGAACGACGTAAGGTTTCGCGACGCGCTACCCTCGTGTGTCTCCTCTCGCGGGTTCTCTCCTTTCTTTTATATTGTCGGGCACGTGAACGGCGCCGGGGCCGGCGGTAAATTATATTTGGACGGCAGAATGAAAAGCTGCGCGGCGGCGATCTCGGGACGCGAGTTCCCCTATTGGGCCACTTTGTGACTCTCCGGTTGCGAAAATAATTTGGCAAAAAGCGATGTTAACTTACTGGCGGAGGGCGTACCGGGATTATTTATCGCGCGATACGTTGCGCAGCGCGTTCCAACAAATTTGTGTGCCACGTTGCGGTATCCTTTGGAGAAATTTATGCGCGGTATGTATTGTACTGTTTCGCGGAATAAATTTGTACGTCGGGCTGTAATATCGCGGAATATTTGGGCGTCATATTAGACGGTTCGTTGGAAACAATTTTGGAAGGTACCGAACTGCAATGGGCCGAAGGGGTTCGGGGAGTTTAACACGGGGGTTTTCGATCGCGAATGATCGAGGCCTCTCGAGTATAGGGCGCATCTGCCATTCGGTTAAACAGTAATGTAGCAGAATGGTACTCGTAGGTAATTGCTGTTGGATAACCGGCCTTCCGTTCGCCCGTGACTCACTAAAGTGTTCGCTCGATAAACCCCCTCTAACAGTTGTTTCCCCCCCAATACCTGTCGCGGACTTCTTCGTCTGTCAATTAAGGAGCTGAGTTGGCCGCCGCCGTGTTAAACACTGTGCGCGGCGTTCAATCGGTTCGTTCGGTCTGAAAAAAATTGTGTCGCGTGTCCAGTTCCGCCGGACGAGAGGAATACAGAACGAACGTGAATAAAATATCGACGGAAATAAAAATGGGAACGAGTGGAAGACGAACCGGATTAAACTTGTTACAGATTTTAAGAAAATTGTCGGTAACCAGATACGATTTATATAATGCGTGTTTCTAAAATGACGGGCCTTAACTTTGCCTCCGAGCGACTCGAAATCTTTGACTAAAGTCAGCGAAATTTTCAAATTTCCGTGGAGAAAGCAACGCAGGCTGCGGCGTTATCAAGACGAGTCCCTTCGAATCGATATTCGAGTCTGGGCCAATGAACATACCCGGTAAACGCGCCCTGAGAAGCGACGCGCCTTGCCGCCGGAAATGACGTCTCCTTCGCGTGAATTTTTGCGGAGAATGATAACGGACGACGTTCGCGTGCGATGCTATCGCGACAAGACATTCGGGCCGTTCAAGATTTCGCCCGGCGAAGAATAAATTCCTTTCCCAGAAAATTACTCGAACTTGGCGAGGAAAAAAGAAATCGTACAGCGGTCCGCCTGGGCTCGTTTTAAATCTACTTTGGGCTACTGCGAGGCTACTGCGAGGCTACCACGTCCGGACGCGAATGCGACACGATTCTTAACAAGGGTAGAGAAACGAGGGATTCCCTATTGGTCCCCAAGGGTTCGGTGTTCTCGGCGCGGCCACCGCAGCAACGGAAACGAGACTTTCTGTGTGCTCGCGAGTCGGCGCAGGATGCAAATAATAATAAGGCGAGAGATAAAAGGCCCTGAAAGAACTGGCCGATCCTGAAACCTCGAGAACCGGGTCAACAGCCGGAAGTACAACCGCGACGGGCATTTCTCGAAGAAAGCGTGCTCGCTACGTGTCTCTCTCTCTCTCTCTCTCTCTCTCTCTCTCTCTCTCGTCATCCTGTTCCATCCCTCTTCGATACCCTCGTTTCTGCTTTTGTCTCGACGCGCGAAAAAGACAGATCTCACCTGGTCCACCGCCGTGCGGACGTCGAGTGGAATTCGAGTGGAGCAGAGTAACGTTTCGCACGCGTCGATGTTAGGTCCGCAAATGAATAACTTCTGGCTGAGCAAAGAATTGAGACGCGAATTGTGGAGACAATATTTCTGGAGAGAACTATCGGGAGGAAGCGACGATTTACGCTTCGAGTGTAATTCGTCCTCCCCTTCGTCCGTCGAAGGCCTTTTCGTACGCCGCGGATAGTCGATTATATTAATTCGCGAGGGACGATTCGTTGCCCGTAAACAGGGAGCAGAAGGACCGGAATGAACGGTCCAGCGGCATGGGACCGCCACTTTAGATGGGCGCAGCTATCGTCAATGGAATCGATCCTGATAATACATCCTTAGCGCAAATTAGAGTGAAACCTGTTTCCCGTAATGTGCATTTATGCAAATACCTGGGAAACGCTAATAACTCTCTGCTATCCCTTCCTCGCCATTGGCGCTATCCGACATAAATTTGAATACGGCCGTACGGTGATTTTGAGGCTGCTGCGGGGAACAATGGAGAAGCCGCGGCGTTATTACGAGTATCGCCGAAATTCGCCGGTACCTCGAGATGAAATATTGCGAATAATTGTTCAGGAGAAGCCTCGCGAATCGCGATCCGTGTCTCTCCGTAGTCCAGGGTTCGTCTCGCATTCGCAGCACGTAAAGAAGAACCGGAAACTCCAGCAATATGAACCGTTCCAGCTGAAACACGCGTACCGCGAACCTCGTCGGCCACGTTTCAAAGGAAAAACCAATCCGATAGAAGACGAAAAAACTTTGGAAAACAGAAGGCTGGATACCGCTGAACACATTGTCTGGAAACAATCTTCCGCAACGAGCCAGGTCGACGAAACTTTGCCAGTTTCGCAACGCGAAACAACTATCATCGATCCGATATAGATCCAGTACGAAAGCGCCCCAGTGACGGCGAACAACCATCGAAATAATGCGCATCACGGGCACCGTCGATACTTGGAATTCGCAATTTCCATTAGGCCGCGAGGGTGTCGGGAAAAATCGAGAGGGGTACGATTTACGATAATCGCGGAGATCCGGCTGTGTGTGCGTGTTCTGGAAATGCAAAAACGGATCCCCGATTGCAATCGTGATTGATAGCGGCTATAGAACGGGGGATATGTATGCTCTACAGGTGTGTCGACGGTCGTTAAGGCGCGTCTAATTGAATGTACGCTTCAATTAGGGATTGACAATGGCCGGTGGTCAGGCGAACCCTCGACTTTCGTGGGTATAATTCCGTCGAGAGATCGTGGACTCTAAAAATTCGGCGGCGTCACGCTTCCGACGCCACCGATGCCTGAATGGGACAGCCTACGATCGCGAATTCGTGGAGGAAATTCTGTGATTCGGGTCTCGAAACGACGATGACTATCTGCGGAATTGCGGAATTGCTTTCCTCGAGAGGAGGTGAAAAGAAAAGTTCGACGCGTACGTACACAATTTTCCGACGGAAAATTCTGCGCAACAGAAGAAAGAAATATTGCCGATAAGATAAATTCGAACATCCAGAGATTCGAAACGGTAAACAACGATCGAACGAGCAAAGAAAACCGCGGTGCCAAAAAGAAATTCAATTCAATATCGAGATGCAATTACCAACGTAATTACTATCGCGCATTTATCAATACAATTTCTAAAACGTTTCCCACAGATCCAACGACGAATCTAATGATTCAAAATAAAACCACGCCCCCGTTCGAAGTCCGGAGGACAGCAAAATATGAGATTCTCGCGAAGAGCGGAAGAACGTTTCCCAGAAGCGTCTGAAACGTCTCTGAAACGTACACACCGAGGCCCAAAAAGTCGGTTTCCCAGGAACTGGGGAACAGCTATCTCGACGTCGTTCGCCCCAACATTCGCGCACGGCCATCCTCGCGGCTGTATTCGTGACCCCGGTGCTCACGACACGCGGATATCGCGTATTGCGCTTTCGCGATGAAAACAGCCGTATTCCGCGAAACGCTCTGACCGAGCCGTCCTGCCCGCGAATTCCAGGCCGCACTCTTTAAACCCGTCGCTCGTAACAACTCTTCCGAATGGAGCATCGATTATCAACGGTGACGATTATCAACAGCCCGCGACGAAGGCGGTAAAACATTCTGCGAGTCGCGTGTCCGACGCAGTCGGCGCAATTAAGCGCGACAGAGAATCGCCAGGCGCTTCATCGCTGCCAAATATAAAGTTCCGCCGAAATCGTATCGAACTTGAAGGATCGTACGACCGTGTTGCTGCATCTGGTACCGTAAACGTCCCCTACGGAATACGGTACACGGTGGACACGTTAAAATTCGGGCATCGCAAGCTGTCGTCGCGTCGGTCGTGGCACGGTCGATGGTCGTTAAGACGGGTCTAATTGAACGTAGGTTTCAATTAAGGTTGAAACGCCGCTCGGCGGTCGAAGTCTCGGGTCTGGCTTTCCTCACTTGAACGGCCATAAACAGCCGTGGCCGCAACCCCCGTCTCCGTTTCCACCACCCTCCCCGCCGCGGGGTGCAATGCATCTCGGTTGGCACACGTGGAACAAGCCGCTGCTCCGATATCGCTCTGATTTATACACGCATTACCACGCAGGCTGGACTGCCGCATCGTGACCCGCGTCGTTATTACGAGCTTACTGGGGATATCGTACGGCGAACTCGAAAAACATTGATTCTGCGGGGCGTGTGCAATCCGATTGGCGTGCAAAATTTTATTGCGCGTTCAATAATGCCAACGATCCGCTGGTGACTATGATATCTTGTCTATCTTGGCCGTGTTGAACCGGATAAGTGCGAAAGGCTGCGTGTTTACGTCCTGCGGAGAGTGTCGTAAGAATTGGGAGGACTGCGGTGGCCAAACGTCGGGACACGCGAAGACAATTTATGGGACACGATGGAACGGGAAATGCTTAGAAAGAGCTCGCGAGGAAAAGCAGTTTTAACGTCTCGAAAAGAGGACGCTCGACCGTTGTACGCACTCGAATGGACATCTTGAAGCATTCGGTGAATACGTGCACTATGCAGCTGGGACTCGAGTGTTTGTCCAAAATTGTGGAAAAGTGAACCCTGACACGCGTCCTACGTCCAACGTCTCTCTGATAAATTGTCCCGTTCGACTCCCGTTTCGTTCACCTGGGACAATTAACGTCGATCCCACTCCGATCGAAGGTTCGATCGAAACTGCTGAATATCCCCGAAATGTCCGCAAAATTCGCCACGATACCAATCGACGGTCGCGCACATACAAAAGTCGACCATATATTACCCCGGGAGCCGTCGTCAATTTTTCACGCCCGAACCGCGGCGCTGTCCCACGCCAAAAAATAAACTCGAAATCGACATTTCGAACGCGAACACGCGGACAATATCGAACGAATTAATTTCAACTTCGCCCGTACGCGACACGCGCAATACGTGTGCACGCTGCACGTACGCACGTCGCCAAGGGACAGGCGTATTTATCCCGGCGCACGTACCATGCAAATGCAAGCTTACTCTCGCCGGCCTTTATTTCGAAGGGGTAGAAGAAGGGAGGGAGGGCGGCCAGGACAGGCCAGGCCAGGCCAGGCCAGGCCAGGTCGGTCCTGTTTAACGCCTGAGTTTTTGCCTCCCTCGACGGCTGCTTTTTTAATAACCCCGCGGATTACCCGCGGAACGATATTAAACGCTAACAGCGGCCGAATTAACGGGCACGCGTGTAAATAGCGAATTAACAGGCCGCCACCGCGACCGGGAACAAAGATACGGCGGAGGGTGAAATTGGGGGGATAGAAACGTGGAAAAGGACGCGAGCCTGGCGCGTACGGGAGTTTCGGGAGGCACGGCGATCGCGAGGAGGAACGTTCGTGCCTTTCGACAGATGGCAGAAGTGGAAGCTCCAGCGGGAAAACGGGAAACGTCACTTTACGGCTAATAAAAGATTAACCCTTCCGTGGCGGGCGTTATACACCGACCGGCGCCGGATTAAAACTGGCTAAACGGCCTTAATTAAGTTCCGCTTTTTCTCGAAAACACGCGGCGAAGATCGAGACCGGCGAAATTTAGCCAGGGTGTTCGCGGTCGGCTCGTTCTGCTCGATTCTCGGGGCGATGATTATGTCGCGGTTTCGTAAACACCGGGGAGAGCTTTTTCCCTCGGGAGAGAGACACTTTGGGAGTTTAGTACATCGAACGTTCGCGGGGTCCAATCGCGTTCGAATTAAGGAGAAAAATTGCAGTTTATCTCCGCAACGGTTGACCGTTGCGTTAGAGTTTAGTCATTTCCGGCACGCGAAACGGATACGCGAAGTACGCCCAAAAATATGCAGTTTTGCGATTACAGTGCTGCGCACGAATTCCACGGCGATAAAATTACAATCGAACGCTGAGATACCCGATTCAATTTGATCGAGAGAGAAAAGTCCTGCGGTAATATCTTCTCGACGCAAGAACCTAACCGAGTTAAGATAGTAGCGAATTAAATATTTAGAAGAGAACGCGTCTATCTAACGGGCGGATCGTTGAATTTCTACCGTTCGAAGTTTATCTTCGGTTTGCCGCATGCGGGAACGGAAAATCGGGGACGGGAGGACGACGGTCCCGGTGAATCCGCTCGCGCTTCCGCTTCGTGGCGTTCATTGCGATAATACGTACATAGTTCGAACAATATTCGATACAGTGGATGCTTCGAGCGAGAACTAACCAGGAGGCCGTGCGAACGGCAAGTGACGGGAAATTTACGCTCGCAGCAACGAGCCAACGAGACACTCCTGTACCCGGTGTCCGGAGAATTGGCTGCCGCGCGTGTATCGACGACTCTTGGAGCAACGCCAGCTTCGCATCGGCTGTGCACCGACGCGGTTACGCCGTGCGATTGACATTGGACAGCGGGATCGGGTCCGATTCACGCGGTCGACTCTACGCCTCTGTAATTAGCCGAGGTGTGATTTATGAGCGACGAGCTCGAAGACTTTTCCAATTGACCCTTGCGTTATTTTCGTGGATGGCGGAGAGGAGAGAATTTTTTCCCGGCGTTAAAACGATGGATCTTTTTCATTGCATCATTTTGTCTTCGTCGCGATTATTTGCCCCGCCTAGTGTTAATGTATTAATACGATTCCTCGCGGGGTAGATGATTTTATGATACCACGAAGCGGCGCAAACGTTGCGATCCCTTCGATCTTTCGTCCCACGAAGAATTCGCCTCGCAAAAAGGACCAACCGAAGCCGATCTCGACGACAAAGACTTATTTTTAACTATTCCAAAGGTATAACAATTGCGAGCTAATGGCAGGTTCTGATCGGCTGGATCGATGCGGCCCAGACAGGGATTTAATTGCCATTCAACTCTCCGATCTCTCGAACAGTCGGGGTCTGAATGGGGGGGCCCCGACAGAGAGAGGGTACACCGTGTAATACCGTCGATATTAGGTTTGCATGGCCCTTCATAATCATTCCGGAGAGGGAGAGAGAGAGTGAGAGGGAGAGACCATGTATACGCTACTGGCGAGACCTTTAATTACCAATTAGGTGCATTATGCACCTGCGATTATCGGGCTACCGGATCTGCGGCTCTCTGTACTGCCGTCGGAAGGAAATTGTCTTGTAACGCGGTAACAAACATTGAATGGAAGCATTCGGGGACAACATTAAACCCCCTAATTCAACGATAATCAACTGCACGGCCGATGTTGGCCCTTCTGAATACACCTTCGTTCAGCGTGCAGCCAAAAGCTCGACCGTGATTCGGAAACGATGGGGTCTACATAATACGCGTGCGAAGTCGCCGCGGGATTAGATAAGAAATATAAACGAGCTACGACGGGAACGAATTCTGACGTGGAACGATGGTCGTCAGCTGGATCATTCAGCGGTAATTAAAAAGCATTCGTTTCCACGGAGTTGATTACACAGGGCGGACTTAACGGAAATATGAAGAGGAACGTTGAAAGTATTACCCATGGAGCGGAGGAGATAAGATTTGGTTGCTGCTCGATAAGATACGGCAATTCAAGTGCCTCCCGAAAATCTCTATTTCTTGTTGCTTGCAAGGTCCCATCTAGTTCTCCAATCGTTCCTACCCATTGACACAAATATTTTCTTCTTTTCTTTTCCTAAAGAATCACGATTTGAAATAACAGTTTACACTGTTTACACTTTAAGTAACCAATCGAATTCACGGACATCGAAGGGAAAGCTCGTGCAAGCGAACAGTCGAGTGTCGCATAATTACGATCAATTACATGAATCGTTCGATTAACCG
The DNA here is from genome assembly GCA_948146005.1 of Nomada fucata. Taxonomy (NCBI): domain Eukaryota; kingdom Metazoa; phylum Arthropoda; class Insecta; order Hymenoptera; family Apidae; genus Nomada; species Nomada fucata. The sequence goes on along the minus strand of OX411276.1, from coordinate 36,232,048 downwards.
TCCCCTCTAAATGATCGACGTTGTTAATGAACCAAAAACACCCTGCCCTATTCCTATTTCATTCCCCCGTTTCATTTCGACCCGCCGCCCAGACAAACCGAGCCCCGCCGCCCGATGTTTCCGCGAGCTTTCAACGCGCGTCAGCTACGAGCGAAAAGTCACCGCTCCGAAATAATAATCATAGTAATAATATACACGGAGACATCCGATCAGGAATAGGCAGAAGGGAAAAACAGAGTTTCCCGAGCGAGAGAGCGGATGAATGGCGTTCATCGGTGAGAAACGCAAATCGAATTTCGCGTTCCGGAGCCGGGAGCGGAGTGTTTCCCTCGCGACGACGCGGGACGCGGGCCTGAGAAGACCCGTCCCTCGACGTCGACGTCGGCGTCGCGAACGGCGGCTCGTTACGCTCGTCGTCGACGTCGCCGCCCCCGGCGTCGCGACGCTCATCGATTCGAAAGGGCCCCGCCCCTTCCACGGTCGTTCCAGTGACGTCACTGGTGCCGCGGCACCCCGACGCGTACTCTCCACCTCGTGCAACGACTCCAAAGCCGATGCTCGTCAACGCGATCCGCGTACGTTCGCCAATTCCGTCGGGAACTTCGCGTCGCTGCTCCGTTTGCCCGTCCGTTCTGACGCAGGTAGTGTTAACGTCGAGGAATCGACGGATGGTAAACGGACGTGACGATTACGGGGGCTGGTGAAGTAACGGGGTGAACGGGGCGATACTGCGTGGCATTAAGTCGAAGAGAAAGAGGACGATTATACATTCATTTGGAACGCGTGGTGTATCGTAGTTATTTAATTGCAACTTTGTAAAGGGCGCGGTATTATTTGTTAACTGACACTGCTGCTCATACATATGCTATTATCCAAGGCTCTTTTTAATATACTGGAAAACCCGAGAGATAGCGACGCGGAATGGCGGCGCGATTGAACGAGAAACACGAATCGCGCACGGGGAATGTTGCAATTCAGCTGAAAGTGTCTCGAGCAGCCGGTATTTGGACGGGGATAAAACGAGGCTGAAGGATCGTATATCAATCGATGGGCATGCACGACAGTCCGGAGGGTCGTAAGTTTTCGTCGAACGATCCATTAAAGCGATTTCCTCGCTCGAGAGCGTCCCTCTTCTTTTTGCGATATTGTTATTTATAATGCCATTATACTGCTTACACTCCGCGTTACCGTGCACAAAACGAATCTTCCCTGCCGTACGGTTATTCGTTTGTTTCCTCTCTTTTCTAATAATTACGCGTTCACTTTTCTAGATTTTCAGATTCGTCGAAACAATCGTGCAATCATTTTTTCATCGACGAATGAAATCGATTAAGGATCAGCGCGTACCGTTATTCTTGCTGCACTTCGAACGACAAGCGACTTGCGATAAGTCGCGAGTGGACTATGTTGCAGCCAGCTTACGTCGACTGCAATGCCACGGAACCCGTGTAATGTCGTCCAAGGGCTGCGGTAACTAAGGCAAGATACGTTATGACTGTAGGCAACATTAGGATCCTGGAATTTCAGGGCTAGACCTTACCGAATCCAGCCGCGGCTGTACACAAAATACATACATTAGACCGGTCTTACAGCGAGGCTAGTCTACGCTACACCCCAAGTATATTAAACCTAGACCGGGCTCAATCTGAACTAAGGATACAAGATACCAACTCGAGACCCGCCACGAGTCTCGGGACTTAGCGCAAGTACTCTTCAATTTTGCGGCCACGCTGACGGCAGAGCGCCGATCGGTAGGTAACTTCGAAGTTTGCGCAATTGAAATGGAAACATCGTCGTCGAATTGTTTCGGGGCGAAGGCCGCGACCACGAAGAATCGCAAAGCTCTTAGAAATAAAAAAAAAAAAATGGGGCGAACAACAAAGTACGGCCGGATTTCTACAGAAAACTAACAATAATTGAAAGAAAAACATACTATAAACAAAGGAAACAAAGCGGCTATTATTTTTCACTAATTAAATACTACGTCCGAAACACTTTGTCTCCGGGACGAGGGAAATATTAAAGCTGCTGCACTGGAGCAAAGTGTAAAATACTCAAAGTGCTTCGAAATTCTATAGAGGAAAGCTCTCGGAACTGAAGTCGAAAAGCGTTGGTGCTCGTTCGTTTCTCGCCAGAGACCCAGAGAACGCTGTAAATTCGGATCCTGGGAACCTCCAGTAACCAAGAGTGGTCTCCGGCTCGACCATTCACCTCGCGATCCCATGATTTTTCGCCAGGACCGGTGTAATTCTGACAATGCCCCTCGCGTATTCCCGTAGTACAAGGCGGTCGTAATGTACGGTTGACGGACAGCGGTGGCACGGGTCCGGCTAATGAACAATGCTTATGCTTAATAATCTGTCAGTTGGTAAAGCAGATACAAGACGAACAAACGTGCGCGTGCATGGCTTGGACAGGGTACAGCGAACAGTCGAGTACGTACACCATAGCCACGGTTATGGTGCAACAAGCGGGGCGATCCGGCGGATAATTAACAGCGCTGTTGCAACAGAAATCGATATCGGTTCTTAACGATTACGCGCGGCGTTCTCTCGCGATTTTGCGCAACTCCGATCTGGCACGTTGCGCGACAAAAAAAATGTGTCGAATCGTTTTATAAAAGAAAAAAAGTGTTCGCAATTGTATCTTTTATTCAGGTCTGTATTCAGAATCGTCCGGCTCCGCGAGGCACATCGGTAATAAAAATAGCGGGGCAGAAATCCTTGAGCGGCGAGTTAACCGCGACTGCGTGGGAATCGAGAAAAGTTGTAACGCGAAGGTACGCGCACACGTGCGTGGAAAAGTTCGACGCGGCTCGGTAGTGCCCGGGGAGAATTCTCCCATTTAGCTATGCATCAACTGCACAGAAACTTCTGAAATACCATCCCCGGGTTCGGTCCCTTTCTCTAATTGCTACGCGTGTGCTGTTTGCAAGGGGCCCGAAGTAACGCGAGCTCGAGTTTCTCCCCAACCCCTGTGGCAGTCGCCGAACCTTCAATTTCCTCGCGACTCCGTGCATCGGCGTCTCGACCAGTTTCTCCGGACTCGATTCGGTTATCCGAAAAAAAAACGAAACCAGAAAGTAAAGAGAGGACCATTCTCCGACGGACAGCCACGGGAGAATAATACGATCCCGAACGACGATACGCAGCGGTTCAAAGAAGAGACCGGACGCTACGATCGGCTGAAAAGGCGTCGGTCGACGCTGATGCACTCGCATTGTTGCGCGCGGAGAGTGGCCCGGCGATGAATTGCAAATTGGAGCAGCGTTGTAACAGTATTGCGTTACACTGTTAGCCGCATCATAATGCGTATTCTAGAAGCTGGATTACCGTAACAATCTGTGCATCCTCTACCGGTTTCGAGCTCTGCTTGATTTAACTCGTTTCCTACCCCCCCGTTCGAGGCTGGCGCGGCACCCCTCGTTGCCGTTGGAATTCGCTGGAAGGGGGCGAGAAAAGCTTCGCTCCTCTCTTTCGCCCATTCGATCCTGTTGCTCCTCGCTTTTAATCTTGAAACGTTCTCCCTTTCTTTCGAGAAACGGTGCCCCGGGTTGCCCTTCCGCGGGTTAATCTCCGCGCGGCGGTAACGGGCCGCCCCTTGTTCTACTCGAGATATAAAATATCGACGCAGGTACGGACGCAGGTTATCGATCGGTACTAAATTATCGCCGATAATCGTCGCCCGCGATAACCGTCATTGTTATGGCCGGTGGCGTGGTTTTATCGATTCGTTGACGGCCGATGTTAACCGCTCCGCCGTTTCAACCCTTCGCGCGGAGGGAGAAATATTTTCCTGCCGTCCGAATTGCGCTCCCGAAGGATCCGTTATGACATTGTCCATAATGTTAGGCAGCGGGAACTGGGTCGCGCCTTGCAAAAAGAACTAGCGAGCACCCTTGGAGAAAATGTTCTGCCAATTGTAACGAGGTACTCGGGGGAGCTGCGGCTCGAGTGCGACTAATACAGTGCGCGTGAACGATATTTTGGGAAGCGAAATGGACGAACCCCTGTAAATTACGACCGCGAGAAGCATCGCGGTTGAGCTGTTAAATAAAAAACGAGGCACTCCTAATCCGCGGATAGCGCGACGCTCCGGGTAAACAGAGAGTATCGTCAGATACAGCCGCAGAATATTCATGCGCGCGGGTGCAAACGGACGGTGGTTGAACATTTAATTAAATCAATTCATTACGGTAAAACAGGGGTAACCGTATGTACGGTTGAGCTTTGACTCAGAGAGAGCAGGCAGATTTTCGTTTGTGCGAGCCTTTCCTCTATCGATCGGAGCAGCGGCCGTCGAGTAACGCGTAGCAAGGTGGAGTTGGTAGGAGTACCGGCCGAATAATATTCGTGATATCGACGAGGAGCTGCTGGTCTAGTCGCACGGCGCCGCGAGTTAATTAATGCACCTGCGGAGACACCTTATTGCGACCGCCGCTGGCAAGTTGTCACAGTGACAAGTGCGTCTGGTTGTCGCGAGAATTAAGTACGTTCGCGGGTGACGAGACGGTGCAGCAGCCGTAGTTCGGTAAAGGGGCCCCCTTCCCATTTAGCGATAGCGATATCGCGTGGAACTCTTTCTCGTTCCGTTCAACGACGAATACATATTGTTAAACGAATCTTCTTTCCATCGGATTACGAATCGATGACCGCACGATAACATTGCAATTTACGTTCGACTAGATATTCACGAACGACGCGTTCCAACGAATACTTCGCCGAACAGTAATAATAAGAAAAAGTAATAAAAATTCGAAACATATTAATATGAATTCGAAGGATGAAATATCGCGCCTATCGATCCCCGTCGATACCGCGGTCCGTCTTTCGCGGGCACGACAATCGATTAATCCATTCGGCTCGTTACGGATGCGCCCGTTCGACGGGCAACATTAACGCGAGCAAGTTTTAATGCCTATTCCCGATGCATCTAGGATTCCGTAATTTCGCGGACAACGGTCGCCCGTGTGCGCGCGGTATCATCTTCGATGGCGGATATTCGATGCGGACGCGCAACGCCTCGCCGCAAATAGCGCGCAAATTAACTAGGCATTAACATAAATTGAGTTATGGTCGCGCGATAACAGGCCACGGATACTACGTTTCGTGCATGCCGATTAATATCGCGCGGGCATGCACGCGAAATCAAACGAATTCATCTCGCCCCCTCCCATCCATGCGTCGATCAAAATTCACGCTCTATCGTAATTGTACGCGCGCCCGCAATTACGACGAGCACCGTTTTCGACTTTAAATACACGCCGGATTAGCCGGATCGAGTACGCGTACGAAGGCGAATCGAGGCACGATGTTGCAGAAGTTGGTTCTCGCTTCGCTCGGCTGCGAGTCGCGCGACCGAGTCGGTGCGTCTGCGGGCGAATAAAACGAACCAGGCGGGTGAAATAATTCGAGGAAAGAACGCTCAATAATTTAGAACGCCCGCTTATAAGCTGGGCTGGTTAAGGAATGTTTAATTAGACGGCTATTACGCGAGTGCAAAAGTTTCCGTCGGTTCCTGTATTATTCCCCGATAATCGAGTTTCAGCGAAGCTGCAGAAACTTCCAGGGCGTTCGCTACGATAACTGGAACGTCTTCGCGACAGATTTGAAATTATCCGAGCAATCGGGAAAAGCTTTCCGACCGATCGAAAGACGTCGAAGCTGTGCAGGTTACGTTGCCTTACATTCCTCAGTGGGGGCGAAGAATTTTTTTCCGTCGACCGGAAATTTTACCACTTAGGATAACCCGAATCGTTTCGCACCTATCAAACGAAACGAGAGAAAGGAAACACTTGCAACGGTCCATTCTGGCGACGCGATCGCGACGAGATCGGAAAGAGGCGAGCTTCCTGGTAACCGAACGAAACTCACGTTGACGATCCACGGTTGCGGATAACAGCGACTGTAACCGACCTGAGTACCTGCGCAGGCACTTCGTAATCAGGGCCATTGACTTCTCAAAAGTGCCTGGGTGTACGCTTCTCTCGTCGCGAATCCCACGATAGCCACTCGTGCAACCGACTCTCTTCTCCGGTTTACCTTCTCGCTTCTATCCGAACACCCGTACTCGTCCCCCTATACCCTTTAGGAGAAATGGAAAATTCGTCGCCAAACGGATCGTCCGAGAATCGAGTTTGGTTGAAGGGGAAGGCACTGCGAATGAAGTGACGATCCCGAAAATGTATTCGCGACCCTCCAGATGTGACGCGCTTAAACGCGAAGGGTATTTTCATCGCCGCGTTAGAATTTGTAAGCGTTCTATTGCGATAGCGAAACGATTTTCCGTCGCTCTTGCTGGCAGGTGCGAGTACAACGAAACGGTCTCTTTTTTACCACCGCCGATAGAAAAACCAAATGTCGAGTAAAAAGAATACGTATACGCTTGTTCGTTGCAAAGTTTGTGTAATTGCTTACTTTTTTTCTCGGGTACGTGAGAGCAAGCAGGAAAACCGGTACTTCCAGTCTAGCTTATGAAAACACGTAGTACTACGTGTCTGTTGCACGAAGCGGGCATTTCTTTCGCCGAGAGCGTAGCACGTAAGCCGCGCCGAAGATTTTCCGTTTCGTTCGACCCGGACTACTTTCGACTTCCAGGACCGTAAATTTCCCCGGCAACGATTTGCTGTCCCCGCGTGATTCGCGGCGTCGTTAACACAATTAACGATTTATCAACATGCCCGCTTCGAAAATATCCAGCAATTAGCAACGCTGCTCCGTGCCCGAGCGTGCAACGGACCAAGGCCCTCCCATATAGGTACGAAACACGCGTGGAAACGCAATTACGACGCCTCCGACGAGCCCGAGAATTGCGAAACGGATCACAATTCGCGCCGAATTGCGTGCAATTGATTCGCGCCGAGGTTAAAAGACTTTCCAATCGGTAAGCTCGATCCCCGTGCTGCGCGAAACTGCGCGAAACGAATTTCGACGCAAGCCGGCCCAAAAGCACGCGACAGACATCGATATTCACGGCGCAGGTTGTTTCGAGGCTGTTCGAAAACTTGTAGTACAACCATGTGCACGCGTATCGTACGGACTCTCGGCCTTCTCACGCGTACAACCGGGCAGCAAGTAATTGCGGCACGACCAGTCAAACGACTTGCCACTTCGTGCATATACTTCGCAGATCAATGCAAAGCAAACAGCCAGACGCCGCATAACGAACTCGGACGATCCCGAAGCGATCGGGTACCTATACGCGCGAATAATTACCGATGATCTCGCTCTCGTTTCGACACTTTATTCGTTTAATAATCTCGCGGCTGTCGATGCTTTTTTTTCTTTCCATCGTTACCGTAAACACGAACGGGTCGCGCGGCCCCGTGGATTTATAACCGAGACGCAGAAGAAAATAAGAAAAGAAAGGAAGAAAAAATAGAAAAATCGACGAGCACGATGGAAACGGGCGAGGTGTGTAAGCAGTCGACAAAGTGGCGCTCGATTCCTTTAATAAAGCTCCCCACGAACGGCCACCACGGCATCGGGGATATAAAATACAAGTCCGCGGACGTGAGATCGCCGCGATAGCTCGCGATAAACAGCCACGAGGAGTAACTGACCCATAGAACCCTCGGATGTTTATTGCAGAAGGGAGAGAAGGCGAGTGACAAAGGCGCGCGAGGAAAAGAGGAGCCGACCTGAACAAACAGGTACAAGAAAGACCGTACGGGGGCGGGGGGCGGATGGGCACGGGAGGGGAGGGGGCAGCGTTTGCTGTCAGAGGGGGGGCTGAAAAAGGATCGGGAAGACGCGAGTCGTCGAGGAAGAATAAAGAACGGCGAGGAAGGCCAGTGGCCGTCACGGTATTGCTCCTAACGTGGTTCGCTTTTCTTCTACGCCGTGCAACGATGCTTCGCGTTTGCACGGGCTGCAGGGAAAATCGCCGGGAACGAGCAGTTTTTCTGGGAAAATCCGGGGAGAATTCTGGGAGAAAGTACAGCACACGGGAATAATAGTTCGACTATCCCTTTCTGCGTATTCCGTTGAGATCTTGCAAAGCCGACCCCTTGCGGGGTGATCAGGTGATCGCAGCTCTGATCTTGCTGCAGACCTTTGCATCGTCGACGACGGTGAATCTAATAAAACGATTATTTCCTTGAACAACAAATACAGTAATCCCTGAGAAATATAAGCGCGTGTACGTTTATTCCGAGTCAGGAGATTGTGCAATTCTGAGGGGAATAATAATCGAAGGTTTCGACGGACCACGGTGACGGACCGGTAGGAAATCGAAGGTTCCCCATGGGACGGAGAGTTTTCCAGCGCTCAACTCTTCCCATTTACGCCCGGAGAAGGCGAAGCCCGGTGTGTCCTATGCGATTTTAATTACTCTCGCGAACCAACTGCGTCGGACCGCGCTCCCGACCCCGACCCGTAGATTGCTCAACTCGCGTGCACCGCTAACTATCGCCACTGTCCAGAACTTCCCTCCGAATCCCACGAAATAAATATTCAGTCCGGTTAGCAAACTTCCCTCGCTCCTGAGCCCTTCGCAAAGATTACACCCAATGCGGTACGCACCCACGTAACTCGGTCTGGCGGCGTTTAAACTGACGCTCCACAGTTACACCAGTGGACGTTTAATATTTACGAGACGCGCTAATTAATAATAACGACAACGACTTTCCCTCTACGCCAGCTCCCTCGCACCCCAACGCATACTCTCGTTGCGACAAAGACGGAGCGATGGTACCCAAGGAACAGAATTTCTGCTCCCCAGAATTTCTCCGCCTACAGAGCTTCGTACCATTGCTACAGAAAAAAAAACGGCAATACAACTCGATCGATCGAGCGCTGCGAGCATCCCAAGAACTAAACACCAGCGCGAAGATCTCCAAAAGTCCTCGCCCAAGTCACCGGTGATCCAGCGGAGGGTACGGGAAGAACAGCTCCGAAAACCCAGTCGACCGTACGTGCTACGTGCGCAACACCGGATTCGTCCCGCCAGGTATTCCCCGTCGCGGGGGCAAAGAAAAGACGGCGGAAGAAAGGGCGTGGGGGGGGGGGGGGGGGCGGCGATACAAGAAGCCGATCTCGGCGGAGAAAATTGCATCGACTGCCGGTCGAATACGGTGCATCTGCGCGGGGCGACGTCAGTTGTGCAGTTGCACCTGCGGTCGCACGCAATGCGGGTGAGCACGTGAACGAGAGGAAGAGGACCGGCCGTCGACCACTATATCCCGGCAACAACTGGCATCTCCAGCGGCCGCGATGTGCACCTGCCAGAGTGCGCGATGCGCCGCGGACAGACTTGACACCATTGCTTTGTTCCTTTTACGGCGAGATTATGGAGTTCGTCGGGCATTATCGCGGAGAAACTGGTTGCGCCGCGGCTTGCCCATTGAAATGCGTCAAGGTTGTCGCGTCAGGTAGGTCGCCAGGTAACAGTCAATCGAACGTCGAACGCCGCGACGGTGACTCGTTAGGCGTTGGAAGGCTGGAAAACGTTGCTCGGCCCGTGCCTTCTCTTTGCCAATGATTTCAGGAGGAAAACACGGCGGGGCGCGTGTTGCGGACGGAGGTTGCACGGGCTGCGCACAGCGACGTGGAGCTGAACGCGTAGATAGCTGGTGCAGCTGGAGCGAGCCTCGGCCCGGCTGTGGGTGAACTGACGAAGGATAGGTGGAGAGCGAACGGTGGCGTCGGTGAAGCTTGATGAACGACGTCGAGGGAGATTTTCCGGAGGGGTGAAAATGGATGGCACGGAAAATTGTTCGCCTCGAATTTATGAGTTTCGGCTATTCGCGATTATCGCTGGAGATAAGGTTCGTCGGGGGGCGAAGGAGCTGTTATTGAAAATACTGCCGTCGATAAATACCGACGCCGAAAAGCGTCCCAGAATCTGAAATCGTTTAATCGAAAGCGTACGATACACTTCGGAGTGAAACACCCCGAATTCCGCGGGGCCGGATAAATCTTTTTGGCCCGCGAGTTATATCAAGCGATGGAAAAGCGAGTCTCAATTTCCATTTCCATTTCCACGAACCGGCGAGCCGACCGGTGTCTTTCACTTTCCTTCGCCTGACGCGATTTTCATTCCCCGTTAACGAGTCTGCCCTGGCAGGTCGGACGGCGTTCGCGAAAGAAACGATAATGGAACGACAAAGCGGCGAGGCCAAAGCGAATAGCGCGTGCATTTTCACCGGGCGGCGCGCGATTTTCTTGGAAACGACGCTGGCCGAGGCTCCGCGAGCCAGGTAGACGATCCGAGGGATAAAGGTGATTTAGGAAGGAGTTACGGAAGAGATGCAAATTTCGGGACGGGAGAAGAGGCGCAGCCAGGTCGCTTCTTGAAATGGAAGGCGGTTGAAGGAATCGCGCCAAGGGCATCGCGATAACGAAGATTCCATAGAGCACGGGAAATAATGGTCCAATTATGCGGGGCGACACGACCGGCTGAATCGGTGGAAACTGGTCTGAGCATCGATTATAAAAGTTCGTCGAACGGTGGAGAAAGTTTCTTCGGCACTAAAATTACGCTCGCGAGCTTTCTGGATTTGATCGTGCAGAAGTGCAAGTAGCTACAGATCTGCCTTCCTCGTTGCCAACAATGAACTTTCACCCCTTCGTCCCATTCGTAGATCCTTGTTATATTTTAGCACGAAAAAATCGAAGCAAATTCCTTCCTTCGAAAAAGTTCATTCTCCAATTCCAGAGATGGTGCATCGATTCCTATAAAGTCCAGAAACTTATGAGCCCGCAACGAACGATTGCTCGCCGGGCCACCGCGAACCCCATCGCCGTATATCGAAATACTAAAAAGATAACGACGAAACGTATTTTCCAAGGGACAACGTTTTTCGATACGATAGCGCCATCGAATATTTCCCGTGGCGCGGCTTCGACTTCCGATCCACGGATATCGAGCATGGCCGCGGAAATTTATTCGCACTAGGAACACGTCGGACCACTCTCTCACTCACTCTCTCTCTCTCTCTCAATTCTCTCACTTGATCTCCCTCTCATGCAACGACCCTTGTCTCTGTCCGCCTCGATGGGGGCGGAATTATGTGCACAGGGATACAGTTGGTAACCCGTGCAAACACTACACGCGCCGTCTCTAAAGCCGATTTCAACCCCCTTCGAGCCAACCTCCGAATTCAGCGCCCCTCTTTGTCCTGGTGAACCGACGCCATCCTTCTGGACGAGCTGTTTTCGAACGTGGCTTTCGTGGATAATCGGCCAGGCTGCGAGCGTAAGTCTGGAGTAACGCTTCGTTTTTATTTCGGGTTTAAAAATTAGGAAGACCGTGCACCGCGAGCATCCTGGGAGAATTTGTAGATTTTGTTGAGAACAGGGACGAGGGAGCAAGGTGGTTGGTCGAAGAGGATGCACGCGTTGCATATATTATCGCTAATATCTGTCCCGTCCAATAATTCATTTCGTTCGTCAACGCGCACTCTGGTTATCCGTGCGCGATTAAAATTGAAACGATAAACGGAACAAATGGAAACAGATAAGGGAGAAAAGGGGAGTAGCGACGCAGTAACTTACCAGGCATATGTTTAAAGGATCATTGGCATTAAACGTCGCGCGGCGGTTGTTATCGAAATGTAAAAGATAAATATGGCCCTTTGCACTTTTCCATTCCAAACGGCGTCCTAGTACGAGTACCGCAACGTTTTTACACGAAAATACGATTTCGACGAATTCCCCTCTGGCATTGTGCGCGCTCTGCCCGCGGGAAAACCGTAAAACTGTCGCGTGCCTGTACGAGCGCCTCTATTAAACCAACGATTTAACCGTGTTCGATGGGAGGGAGAAAAAAAAGGCGGCCGTGAAATTCCGGTTTTTCCGATCATGAGAGATTAAAACAGCGCGAGCTCGTCACGTTATTCCGGCGTCGATTGAAAAGCGGCGAAACCGGACCGTGATTTCGTGTAACCTTTGCCGCCGTGTTCACCCGTGATCCATCATTTCCTTTTCCTTCCATTGGAAAACTTCCGATAAGCGGATTTCCATTAAAAATTATTAGTCGCGCGCCACTTTGTTCGATCTCTGAAATAATCACGAACATCGACAGGGCAACGTATCAACGAGAAGAAATAGCGTAAATGAAGAATAACCTGTTCTACTACGTATAATAATAATTGCCCGTCGAATATTCCACCTCAAGCTACATTTGTAACGAAACGGAAAAGCGCGAAGTTTTCCTGTCCCTCGTCCACCGTGCGCGCGGCCTGCCGGAGTACAATTCATCGAGATACAATTTTCCTTTCCCGTTTTCGCGGGGCGCAGAGACAATTATTCAAGACGGCCAGCCGATACAAGCGGAGAGGAAGAGAAAAGAAGGGAAAGAGAGGTGGCAACAGAAGGACCGAGCAACATTTTTCTTTGGAGCAGCTGCAGCTACGGGCGAACAAACGCGGCGAACGTGAAAAGTCACGAGGGGTGGAGAGGAGCGCAGGGGAGACGTCGCACCGGAAATACCCGCAACACATGCTCCGCCGGCTTCCTGTCATGTAGGTGGTTTAACTCTGTGCCCGGGGTGACGATAAAGTATAATTTCCAGGCTGCGCGCAGCCGAGGGCAGCAAACTCTGGCTGCGTGCGCCTCGATTCGTTTTTTTTTTCGGAAGAAATGTACCGTATTGTTACGCGATACACGTACGACGAAGCCGTGAAAGAAATTCGTGGATGATCGCGAAGGGGCGCACAAATACCGTCCGCGAAAATATTGTACGAATATCTGATGAATGGGACGAGAAGATGCGCGTATAGATCCACGCAAAGCGTTCGATTTAGACGAGAGTGCGTGGTGTTCCTATTTGTTGTCAAGTTCTAATAACATTTTTCAAAAGGCCCCTCGCGCATAGAAGAGCAACCGCGTCGCCGTATCAACGTCTTCAGCATCGCGTTATATCTCTATCCGCAGCACCATCGATCTGCCTTTCGGAACCTTCCTCCACCCGCTCGTCTATCAAGAAGCTTCGAGGTCGATGTTGCGATCCTTGACATTTAAAAGCGCCCGCACTAATGTGGCAGAATGTCAAAGTACATACGTATTCGCTCCCGTCGGGCGAAAAATACGAATATCCCGGACACTCGGGGGAAGAATATCGCGGAAAATTCTCGCCTGAAAATCGTTCGACCACCCTTGCGGCGAGTCGCGGTAATAAGCGATTCGAATCCCGGCGGTTCGACACTTTTTCCCGTGCGGCGCGACGCGAACGCGGCGACTCGAACGTCGAATTCACCGTTCGGTCGAACCAGTTTCCAGTTTCGGCCGAGGAATCGAGCCGCGATATTGCTTTCATCCAGTCGGAGTATCCAGTTTAGTAGGATGAAGGCGCACGCGTATCTGGAGCGTGACAAGTTTCCAGATTGTGTATGCAAAAGGTGGCCGCGGCTGCCGCTTTTCCACGCACTCGTCGGGGCCAACGCGTACGCCTCCACGGGGACGCGTCCGCGAAATCGATTCTCGACTCGCGGAAAAAGAATAACGACGACGGCGGCGGAAAAAGGCGGAGAGAACCGCGAGCAATTTTTCGAAAGGGGTGCCGGACGACGATAAGGTGTCGCGTGCCCTGCGACGAGCAGCTGCGACATCACCTGCCCATCTGACGACTTTCTCGCAAATTAAAAGCTACACCCGTGGACGCGTTTACCGGCCGGCGTGGAAAAGTCGAGGACGAAGCAGGATTTTGGCCTCGATTCGATTCAGTTCTTCGGTTAGCTGACTGATGACAGAGTTCGATTTAATTTACCGCGGTTCTTCGATAATAGAATAGAGGTACGCGGAGGGAGAAAGAATTGATACCGTGCACGGCCGAGGTTCGATCCGCGAGGAGGAAAGAACGAACAGTTTTTAGCAAAATAGGATTTGAAACGTAGAAAGGAAAGGATTACAATTAGACGGGTGGCTCTGCGGCAATATTTGTCTAACGTGGACGTTGCCAGCGCTTGGCTCGCAGTTTTAAGAAGCTGGCTTGTAATATCGAATGACACACATTGCGTAGATTACAGTACGCGCGAACCAGATTGTGTACGCATTCCAATGCGATGAATATTAACCCCTTCGACGCGGGATAGTGCAACGAAGAAACGCTCCGCGTGACGGTCGAATTTTTTACACCGAGGGACTGTACGGGCCAACAGGCTGCAATGAATTTCTTCGCCCAAACGCGAATATAAATATGCATGCATCAGCGACATTGGAAGGGTTAAAAACAATGCTGGCTGATAAACAAACGGCCAAAGTGTCTCGTGCGAAAAACGCCCAGGGCTTTCGAATAGGTTAAAAAACCTACAATCACGATACACCAATTTAATCCTTCGTCTACTGTATCGTCAGCCTCGAAACTATTATTTAACACAATTGTATATAATTGAATTCGATTAGCAATTATCCAGTACCCAGGGCGTAAGGCCAAGGGAGACATTTAAAAAGTTCTCGATCCGGTCGGACAGCGACAGAATAATATCCACGATCCCTTTAAAGCCACCCTTTACCTTTAATACAATTCGAGACCGTGGCTATTTCGTTTTTTCGCGACGAACCTAGCGTCCCAGACGATGTCTGGCTGAAATTCGTCCGTGGAACGGCCAGAGGCAGCAGGCAAAAGTCTGCCAGGCGAACCAGCTGCCAGGCAGGTGATGGTGCAGCTGCCTGCGAGAGAGCACGTCCTCTCTCGGTAGTCATCTCTCATGGTCGATCCCCTCTCGTTCCTGGACCAGCCGCAGGATCGATTGCCCTCCGTCGCTGGTTCCCTCAAAAAGGAACCGGCCAAAAGGTTCGAGCGGGTCTGGAGAATTTTCGACTGGTTCCCATGGTGCTCCGATACAGAGAGGAAGAGAGGGACACAGAGAGCGTGGAATAATTGGAAAGATAAATTGGGACGTATGGAGGTGATAGTGGAAGATGCTGTAGGATTATTTTCGTTTCCTATTACGAATGGGGAAAAATCGAGGAGAAGATTCGACGGAGATTTTGCGCGAAGAGTGTACGTCTCTTGGTTCAACCTGTTGTCACCTGCTTTCCAAGTGGACTTAGATCTCCGACCGACGAGGAGAAAGTGGCACGAGTGCGCCGTGGGCAGGATTTATTTTGGATACGCCACGGGTTTTTCGATTGCCCGGACTTCCATCGGGCTCTGCGAACGGCGCCGAATTCGACGCGAAACGAGCGCATTTTATTTCACCGCACGGGTGAAACAGCTTTCAATATTTCAGAATCTCGTACGCGCGATTCGCGTCGAGGGGCTCAGCTCTGTAATTTGTTTGTCTGCCGCCGGGTAACTTTAAAAGGCACGTACAATCTGGCGTTTCGAGCACGCAACGCGTTAAATCCGCCTCGCTTATCGATTCGACGTCTCGAATGGCGTCAGAAAAGTCGGCGACTCGTTTCGCTCGAATCGCGTAGGCGCGTGGCTGGATCCACGAACGGCTGGTTTATTTATGCACGAGAGGCGGCCGATTGAAATCGTCGTTTCATGGAAACGCGACGCACCCGCGAACCCGCGGATAATCCAACTGCAAACGCGTCTGTCGCTCGTCGGGCAGGCCGCGTCGATTCAGGTGCGATTGAACGAGTCGGGTTCGATCGGCCTTCCGAAGATTTCGAGATGGTAACAGGCTTTGTTAAGAATTAATCTTCCCGGCGAGGTACGGTTTAGGATGTTCGAAAGACGTTCAATAAGATTCGGGCAATATTTATGGCTACTTAAAGTTGAACTTAAATCTGGAGCAAAGTATCAATGAAGCCAGCAATTAAAAGGTAATTAGTCGATGATAGACGAAGTCGGTCATAAGCGACGCGGGGATTTATTTAACGCGATGATTGTAGGACTGTGAACAGTATTCTCATCTGTTGTAAATTATTCTGAGCTACTTTGTTACGCTTAAGCATGAAGCGTTCTTGGCATGCAACGGTGAACGATCAATCACGTGGACTGCTCAGACTGATAAACAGGGACGCTATCGGTACTGGGAATAATCCTCGCGAGAAGCACAGCTTTGCCTTTCTGAACAATTGTATCAACCAAGAACTATGCGCGCGTTAGCAGCGTTACCAATGCGCAAAGAGAGAAGACTTTATTTGAAATAGAGAAGGCGTTGAATTATATCTTAACCCGACGATCGTCACGAATTCTCATCTTTTCACCGAATCTGGCGTTTCAATGCACCGAAACGTTTGCCCGGGTCGCATAAAGCAGGGCACGAACGAAACGATTCATTCGTCCATTTATTGGCGGTGGCTGAAGCGACGGGTCTCAGGTATCGGTTCGACTATCAGCGCGGAATCGAGAGTGTATCGCCGTTTCAATTGCGTCGCGTGATCGCGAAACAGACGACTCCCGAGTGCATGCGCTGCTTGGGCGTCTGCTTTATTAATTAACCTGTGGATATCTGGCCACTTCGTTGCACCGGATCACGATCTGAGAACGACTCGATGCTTAGACACACGCCACTCCGAAACGCACCACCGTCGCGTCTTCGTTAACGCGGTGAAACGAGCAAGACCTCTGAATTCTATTCCGTTCGACGCGTATTCCTTTGGGGACCCAAACGCTTCTGTGCAACGAACATAACGGTGGTTCAACGATCTGTCGAGGTTTATATAAAAATAACAGCGACGAGGTATCGATGTTGAACTAGCCCCGACGGAGACCAGCAAGGGGTTAATAATACTCGACTCTTCAAGTACAAAGAAACGTCTATTTTTACCCGTGTTTGCTCTCCGTTTTCTGCCTCTTGGTATAAATCGGATGCAGAGGCAAATGTTATGGTCACGCGGCACTCGGGAACGCAGTACTCCGGTTCGCGTGAAAATTTGCCGATTAATTTAACCAGCGCGAGTGTCGTCGCAGGAGGATCGACAGAAAGAAGACGCGCGGTGGGGAAAAACGCCAATTTACAAGCGCGAAAGTCGTTTGCTACGCGACGGACAGGGCAGCGTCGATAAGTTCCGCGTCGTCGACGAGGAGAATCCGATCGCGGCGACCCGTCACTGCAAGGAGAGGATTCGCCGATTTTTCCCGTTTTCCGCGACGATTAAATCGATTAAATCCACGGAATACGGCTCCACGCGTGGGCACGCGTCGAAACGAGAACGGATCCGCGGCGTTCAGAAGCCGAGTCGGCGAACGAGAGTGCTGCTTGTGCAATTTACTCGAACGGCGTGTCCGAAGTCAATGCTAGGACCTTGCACTCGAGGTGCACGCGCGTGTGTGCACACGCGTATGATAAATGAGCGCGTGTGCCGTGGAAGAAGGAGCGAGGAGGCGTTTAGGAACGGGGGCCAAGTGGATGGTAGCGAGAAGAAAACGGACGTCGAGAGAGAAAACAAGTGGCATGACCGTAATGAAAAATTGGGGAGAGGCAGACGGAGGAGAGACTGCGGAGGAAAGGGAGTAAAATACGGTAACGCAAGGTGCAACGCGGATTTTCTTTTAAACATTCGTGTCGAGTGGCGACAACGAAACGGACGGCGAAGAGTCTCGAAATCGGAAGAATGACGAATCGGGAGTAGCATCGCTGAGTGTTCGAGTATCTGCTAATTTGGACCGAGCATACGATGCTTCCGGATAAACGGCTGACACGACGCGATCGTTAAAGAGAACGATCGAAGGACAGACGATTCGTTCTAGGCGAGGAGAACGTCGCACGGGGGAAGCTCCGACGATTTTTGCATTTATTATAAAAAAAAAGTGACAACGCTTAAAATAGTCGCGTTATCGTTCTGCCAGTTTTTTTTCTATCGCTTGTTCAATCGTTTCGAAAAATTCAATTTACAGCTCCATTCGCGCGTGCTTGGCCATCAACTTGCGTGCTCACTCCTCGCACCCGTTTAATCGTTTATACGCGTCCGCGGCAGGTATGCTCGCGATTCCCCGTTAAGTACCGCGCTGATTTGTCGCGAAACGGTTAATGGAGATGAGACGATAAAGCGGTGATAAAAAGTGTCGTTGATAACGAAATTCTTGCGCATATTCACGGAGCCCGTTTGGAAAACGCTCGGCTCTCGTTTATGACCGCTCAAGAGGACGATCGCCGATATTATTTTTCCACGGCAAAGTATACGTTTCGCGTCTCGCCGTGCCGATCGGGACGTTCGATCGCATTGCCGATGCTATCGTCTTATTATCATTGGACGTTCCTGCGACACGCGTTCCCCCTCGCGAAACAGCTGTCGCTGCGGCTCAAGTTCGCGCACGCTTGCAAAAGTAATGAACTTTAGACCATTACTTAACGACGTCTGCTACTTGAAACATCAACCGCGAAGAAATGCATTCGAAACGTTTCGAACGATAGTCCAACTATTTTCCCCCGATGTCGAGCATATCGAGGCGTTCTAAATTCCAGTACGATATTTATAAAAAAAAAAAGAAAGGTATTTCCACGATT
The DNA here is from genome assembly GCA_948146005.1 of Nomada fucata. NCBI lineage: Eukaryota > Metazoa > Arthropoda > Insecta > Hymenoptera > Apidae > Nomada > Nomada fucata. The sequence continues at coordinate 36,213,702 of OX411276.1, read as the reverse complement.
CAATCGAGCGAGATTAATTGAAAATAGTGAGGGGACGATCGCAATTATATAAACTGAAGTAACGCGATTCCCGGTGCTCGGTTCAATTAATCAGTATCCGTTTAATTACATTTCTTATCAGGCAGAAAATACTCGGGAACGTAAGTATCGTTATCGAGCCATTCCTTTCGACGTGGAATATTCCAGGGGCACGCGAAATCCCAGTTTTCTACCATTGTAACGGGCAAGAGGACTGTTTCTACGCCTGACGAATCCCACGAGCGGAACGTCGCGCGTCGTTTACCATTCCGAATTGAACGCGTCGAGTGACTCGAATGCTCGCGACCAATTTCTCGATCGCAATTTAACTTCGACCCTTGAAAGACCGCCGGGATAATTTGCGAGGCTGGCGTGCACAGGCAGCACGCGTTTCGCCGCGATACACGGAAACGACAGTGCATACCTCGGAGTACACGCGCAAAGAAATATCCGTGCGTCACCGACTGCGAACCGACTCGTTCTGGCACGACGATAGATCGTTTTCCCCGCCGTCTTGGAGGACGGAACGCGAGTCTCCACGTGCCAAGCTGCCAACGTCGAGGACAGCCGTTCGAGGTGACCGGTCGAAACCCATCGACTATTCTCTTTTTTTAACCCTCGGGTTCCCTTCGCTCGTTGTCTACCGGACGGGGAAGAAATTTTTCCCGGAGCCACTTGGACGTTACCTCGGCGCAATTAAAATGCTACACTTTTTCGGCGATTAAGCCAAACGATCAGCGGCGCGGAATAACTTTGGACGAAAGTCCGTCGAGCGCCAGGAGAAGGGCGCACGGAAGTTCGCGAGCAGTCCACGAGTACCTCGGGATCCCCCTTTTTACCTTTACCAAAGAGCCCTTTGGTCTTCCCGAATCGGCGAAATCTCGATTATGCTTCAAGCGAGAAGAAGAAAGGGCGCTCGCTTTCAGACAGATCCGCTCTAAATCGTAGCGAGGATCGTACGACGTTCGCGTATCGATTCGATGGGCAACGATTATCTAACGGCGCTTCGAGAGGAAATCAGCGTAACGGCGGGCGCCTCGTTTCTTAAACGGAACGGCCATTCGATGTTGCACAACGAACGCGACAATCGCGGACTCTGTTTTCGGATCGAATTAGGAGTTTATTATTCGTGACTCGTAGAGGCGGTCAATGGAGGCGCGCGTATTATTCAACCCTGGATTCTCACAATGCAATTAGCGGCATTCATTCGGCCGTCAATTAACTAGGCAATTCAAACGATTGCTCCAATTCCCAGGGAACCGACGACGAACCATCCCTCGCCCCCGTTCGACCGTCAAGGTAGTCCCTGGTATCTCGCTGCGGCGCTCTCGAATTTCTATTTCGATATTATATCAAACAAGTTCACGATCAATTTCAATCCTAAATTCGCAACAACGAAATCCTATGTTCGCACCGGCATCGGGCATTCTGCGCGACGAACGCATCGGCTAAATCATCGAATCGAATTTATCGTTTAACACAAGAAACCCCACTGTCGTTCTACTCCACGCGCCCTAAAAGCTAATTTCCCTCCGCGCCCCTCCATTCTTAAATTCCACTTCCAGAAGAGCCCCAACCCTCCAGTCAAACGACCACCCCTGCCACTCGCTCCCTGCCTTTCCCTCGGCATGAAATTTCTCGGAACGTCGGGACAGCTCGAAAATATCGTCCTCTCGTTCGCGACCGCCCCGCGTCGCCTCCCAGAATCCAAGCGAGGCCATCGGAAAAATTGAACGAGCGGCGAGCCACCCCGCGAAGATCTCGTTTCTATTAGCGATTCAGCGACACGAGGGGGGGGGGCTGGGGGGGGAGGCGCTATTGGCCCCCCGCGACGTAAGTTACTCCCTTTATGAGAGCGACGTCTCCGTGCAGCAGACGCACAGATGCTTTTTTTCCCCCAAAGGGAGAAGGGAGGAAGGGCGGCTTATGCACGCGCACGCGTGCACGTGTGCCGCGTGAATGCGGGATCAGAGCAGACGGCGAAGCGGCGGGCTCTTTGTTCAGGGCCGTATCGCGACGATACAACCCCTCTTTCAACCCCCAAAGCGGGCCGATTCGAGTCGACAATGCCACTCGAACCTGCGCACCCCTGTATCGATCTTTTCGGAGACGAACGACGCCGATTTTGCATCGCCCGACTCTTATTTACGGCGCTAACCCTCCCCTCTTCGCCACTTCGGCGATTTCTCGATTGTTTTTCTCGTACTATTCGACGGGTCTCCTCTTTCTCCGAGAATATCTAGCGTTCTGTCTGCAACGCGGGTCTGGACGGATCGAGGTGTCCGGTAAGATGTCGCGAACAGCGGATTAAAAGGGACGACGAACGACGAAAGGCCCTCGCGTGTACGAGTCCACGTGAACGCGATTCACGGGTCGACGAACTTTACCGATATCGAGGTGGATAACGCGGTAATCGAGGGCAGCGACAGAGTTCGACGCGCTTCCTAGTTCGTAGATCAGGGAGCGTTCCTTTTATTCGCAAACCGAGCTCCTCGATCCTTCTTCGGGAACAGCGCACGAGTTTACTCGCTCGCGTACGCGCGAACCGTAGAGAAAGTTTCACCGGGAAACTTGAAATTAATAAAGTTGCAGCAGAATATTGAGCGCGACCAACAAAATATGCCCGATTATTTATTCAATGGAAACTTCGCTGCGCAGGCCGGATCTTTAGTAACTCGCGAGTCGTCCGAAACGGTTTTCGCCCGTGCATTTAAGAAACGAATCACGCCCCCCAACCGGGGGGTTAATCCGAGCGGCATTCAGGAAACGTTGAAACGATCGCGCGTTAACGCCAGATTACAGCGCGAAAGATTGCCAATAGTACGCAAATTCAATTTAACGCCGGCTGGCGGTGCAAGTTTTTGGACGAGGCCCAAAGTTCAACGGCACGCCTAAACGAGATAGGGTAAAGTCGAAGTTTCGTTCGCGGCGATTACTATTTTGCAAGAACGGCCGCGAGTCGGTTCGTTCGACGATTAAGCGATTCCTAATTACGAAACTCCCGCGTGAGGCCGAACGACCGGTCTTAAATTGGGGAATTCACGGGCGTTCGGGACTTGCATAAACGATCGCGATACGTGGCAATGTGAAAAAATAAATTATCGCGGGCTTATCCATAGGTCGCTTCGGGGCGGTTGTTAAATTCGCGCGGACGCCCGGTCCGCGGTGCGCGTAATCCGCTTACGAGACGAATGCACGGTTACAGCGTCGCCTTTCATTCTTTGACGCGTGGAAAAACCGGAGGAAAATAGCGCCCCCCGCGCTCATATTTAACGCGGCGCTTCCGTTCCAATTTGCCACGATTTCTGTGTCGCGCGTTAGACAAACTCGGGGAGCGTTTGGTAAATTTCGTTAGACCGCGCGCAACACCTTCGCCTCTTGCGAATTCTGTGCACGCGTGTGCACCTGTTTTCGTTTCACCTCGATCCGTCCACGCGTAACTCGAGGATAAAGCAAATTTCATGCGACTGCCTTTGTTCCCACGTTTCCATTGCGCCCAGCTTCGAAGCACGTTTCACCGTGGAAACGTTCAACGAGCAACAATAAACGAATCCCGAAAGGATTGAAACAAAATCGCAAGGATAGCCGTACGAAAAAAAGGAAGGAAGAAAAAAGAAGAGGAGCTTCGAGCTCCATTCTGAAACGAACGTCTATAGCGGAACTTCGTGTACAGCCGTACGACAATACGACAATGCTTTTCCTCTCGAACCTTTCATACTTGAGAACCGGCTGTGGACGTTGCCTGTCGTTCGGCAAATAATAATCCTTCACGCACAAGCCCTGAAAAGTTCGCCGGGGCTGGCCGCAAAGTTTGCAACGGGCACGCGAATGAAATTCATCGGAGCAACACTTGTCCAGAAAATTGTACGCGCGAGGCTAAAAGGCGGTCGCGCGACAATGGGTGGAAATGTGGCTTTCACATTTTTTCCCCGCTGGCTGGAGCCCCGCTGTGTCGACGTTAATAGGCCGTTTTCCGAATAAACATCGGCTTTGTCGTTTAAATGCGGTTACTCGATGCCGGCTGCTTCCGGTGCCGCGCCATTGTCGCGGATTGCACTTGCAAGGATCGCGACGTCGATGAGTGAAATTGAAAGAGCACGAATACGCGGTCTCCTCTCTTTGTTTCCTCGCGTTTGAAAAAAAATAGTTGAAGCAAAGTTGGCGATTCGCGCGGAACAAAAAGAACGGCGCTGCGGCGCGAGCGAATGCGCGCTGCACGCAGAAACAAGGAGGATCGTTTCCCCGAATCGAAATAATAAAACGTTAATCGCGACTGCGTACGGTTCGTCGAACGAATCCTCTGATCGATCCTGCCGCCTTGCAGCAATCATTTCGTAGTCGAAAATTCGAGATACATGATCTACCGTAGGCCAGAACACGCGCGGGCCAATTCGCAGGAAAGAAACAGTGAATGGAAATTATAGCGTGTCGCGGTAAGAAAACTGTAATGTCTTCGTCTCGTGTAAGTACACCGAGACTCTGATTACACGTCGAGATAATCCAGAGTCACGGTATCCCTATCCGTGCACCCGGGAATTCAAATAATCAACGCCTTATCTCGGCCCCCGATCGACGTACCTACCCTCCTCGATCCGAGCATGCGAATCGAATCGTTAGATAATTCACCGTTGAACAGATTTCGGTTCGCAGGTGCGTCACGATGCACGCGTATCGTTCAGAACCGAATATATTATGCAACGTGCACAGCCGCGGTACTTGCACGCATCCTTCATTTAAATGCGAAAACTCGTGCAATAACGAAATCTGGTCACGATTTCTGCTTATCACGGCGTGCCGCGGTCGTCATGGCGACCTCCACCTTGCATCGCGCACCCGTTGCTGCTGTGCTTTTGACCCTTTGAAAATTCACACAACTCGCGGGTTGTGTGCACTTCCCTCGCGTGCCTCCCACGGAATCTATGCGCCACGAGGCAAGCCGTATTTTGCTTCGCGATAGGAAATGTTCGGGGTGCGATCTTCGGGACAGTCGTGTTTCTATTCTAACGAAGGAACAAAGCAGCGATAATTGAACGAAAAGCGATCGTTCTGATGTTTCGTTTGATTAACGAGACCAGCTCGGCGTTGGCAAGGGGTGCGTGAATCGCGAAAAGAAAAAAACTTCGAGCACTTTCGATCTGCGTTTGGTGTAGCGAAAAATCGCGCCGCGATTTGAAGCAAACACGAGCCGCGTTTAACGAGCAATTAATCGACCTGTTATCGGGGAAATAAATGGACGGATACGCGTGCGGGCGAATCGATGTTTCTATCGCATTTAGATGTCGAAAATTGAAGGGGGTGAAGCAACGAAAAAATTAACCGAAGCAAACCGAACTCGATGGAACGCGGCGATTAAACCACTTGGAAACATATTGAGATAAATCAACCGGGCGAATATGTAGGAAAATAAGGGCAAACGAAAGATACTGCGTTACACTTTTATTTGTTGCTCCCGATATTCTATTAAACGCGTCCCGTCGTTCAACTAACGCGATACAATTATCCCAACGACGCTGACTGTGATTTCTAAAACTGTAAATGAGAATCGCGGAGGGAAAGGCGTGCCAATTTTGCAACAGCGAATAAAAAGCTGAACCCGGCAAGGAAGGAAATCCATGGTGCATTCTGCTTCAAGTGAAGTAACGGTAATTATACGGGCCCCATATCACGCCAGGACTATTGCCCGGTCTTTAAATTACCTTCGTTCCATTTCACGTCCGACATTCGACGGAGATCTCCCCTAGGGTCAAGCGAAACCGGTGGAAAATAAAGAAAAGAAAAAAGGGAAAAGCAGAAAAAGAGCAACTCCCATTGCACCGAAACCCCCGGATTCATTTTCACGCCCGACAAAGACGTCCCAGGAAATATTTCCCGGCGGCGAATCTTTTCGCACGGATCGGCCCGAAAATTTCGCAGACGGATTAAAACAATTCTGAGCGAAGCCCAGCGGATTTTTAAATTCCCGTATGCAAACGACTCCGCGGCGCCTTACGACCCGCTGCAATATATTTTCACCGTGTAATCCTAGTTATCTTACGACTCCGCGTAACTTTATTCTGCCTGCGTTCAACGGCAATTTATAGTCACGTTCCAGTGAACTCGCAATTTTGCACGGTTTCTCTATTTTGCCGGTCGGTTCCCGCTACTCCGTTTCATCATCGAATATCAGGGACTTGCCCTGCGCCGTGTACATATTCGCACGCGAAACACGCGAAACTCCCTACGGAACGTAACCACGTGTTTCCTGTTTGCTCGCCCCTTATCAGTGAACAAAGAAAACGGGCGACACGCGACGCGCTGCTAACGACCCTCGCCGTATTTCCAACCGAATTTTTCTTTAGCGCCAAATTTGGTCAAGGATGGATGAATAAGAGACACGTGCAAAATGACAGACTTTTCCAAGTACACGTGTACAAGTACGCGTATATGTACGTCGTATCCTTGATAGCTTCGTTCGTTCTAAGCAAGATACCCTTCGACCAGCACCATCCGTATCCACGACGAGGAAACTTTTCCTCAGAAAAATTGCCGGTCTGCTTATTTAGAGATAAAACCATTTACGATTCAAGGCAAGCGGCGTACTAACTCCGCTTGGAGTTATGTGCAATCGAAACGGTTTAAGAACTGCACCGAGTGGCGGCTGTACACGATCTAGTGGTCTTATAACACATTTGGATGGCGACCTTTCCTTCCTATCTGTGCCCATTAAAAACTTCCCAGCCCTGTGGTGTTTCCAATTTCGGCATCGTCGGCAAGAAAAGGTCACGATTATTGTCGCCTGAACGGGGACTCGTGTCGCTATTATTATTTGCCGGAGAATCAACCTGGCCGAACCGCGCGACCATCGCACCTGAATTAACCCTGCTGTTCTCTTCGGGTATCTATGATCCGAAATGAACATTGCCTTGCGATAGAAATATATTGGCACTCGTTGGGACGAATGAAGACAGGTCTGCGTCCCGTTACAAACGATACGATTGGCGACAAAGTTTTTACAACTTTACCTGAAAGAATATCGCCATCCACGCGACACTATCGTTCGTTATAGCTATGAATTTCTTTAAATATCGAACGGTCAGATGATACCCGCGAACGGCATCGCGAATGGTGTGTCATCGTCTGAAATTTACTGGATAACGAAACTACATTCCAGACATATATACAGGACTTATCAAACGTAATACGCGCACGCTCCAATGTAATATTTCTGTCGAATTCGCGCCGTCTGAGAGATCGAATAAAAATCACGGATTTCCGCGATTCCGAACGATGGGAATTGAATTTTTCTCGGTATCGATAACCGGTCGAGAATTCATGAGTCGGAACGAGCGTCCATAACTTTGCACGCGGTCGCATTTGAGTTCCCAGAAATCGGTTATCCACGGCAATTTGTCGAACATCGAGGGGCCGAAATTAGCGAAATTAGCTATCCGGGTCGGTCGACGCGTTTTACGAAAATTCGAGGCGCACAGAAATGCGTGCAGGACTGATGCCGCGCATCGGTGTCGCGAATTATTCGGGCTGGGAAAAATGGCAACGGATTTATGCGCACGTCAAGAAGGAAAGTGTATTTACTCTCCAGCGATTCCGGAGAGCTCTCGTTCGGCGTGTAGCGAAGGTGGAAAGTGGCGCTAATTAGTCGAACGTTCGTTCCCCGGGATTAAAATGTTTAGAAAATTTGTCGGGGTCGTGGGCCCGCTCGCGCGCTCCAAACTTCGAGATTAGTTACATGTTGCATGGAACGTGCACGAAACGTGCATCGAGGGAAGCCAGTCCGTGGAACGTCGAATTCGCATGAATTTTTTTGCTAATGCGGAGCGCGTACGCGGCAGCGTTTACAGGAACGCATCGGGACGCAATTTATTTCTCGGGAATAATAACCGCGGCGACAGCAACGATCGATGGTAATATTATTAACCTCGCCTTTCTGATCGCTCGATTATTGTTGCCACGAATGAACGAACATGTTACGATTACGCACAAGATTTTTATTGCGCGACTGTCTCGCGCGTCCTCGAGAGTTCGGCGACGCGAAGAATAAATATCAAATCAACCTTTGAATTACGAGAAAAAAACCTATGAAATGTACCGTAACGATCTGGCCATCCGGTATCAAGCTGTATTATCATTTTTTTCCCCCTTCTGTTTCGCGCAACTTTTTTGCGAGTCGCCCGGTCGTCGAAGAAAAAGTTGCAAATAAACATAGCGAACCGCGGAATTAAGCAAGGGAAAAAAGTAATGAAAAAGAAGAAACAATAGAGGCACATATAATTTACTCACCAGACAACACCGAAGGCCCCATATCCGATGGGTCTGTCCGGTTGAACGGGATCCTGGGCTGGTGGCGGCGGCGGGGGCGCAGGGGCGGCTGGGTGGTAGTAGGTGGGGGCTGCCTGGGCCGCAGCCGCTGCCGCGAGGACCGCTTGGCCCGGATGGGTCCCAGTTGTCCCGCCGCCGCCTGTCGCCCCCGCCCCACCCCCCTGCATCAGCGACATCGACACGCTCATGGACACCCGCGAGTGCCGGCTGGGCCCAACTACTGCCATCAAAACTCTCCTCTCTCCCTAGGGGCCACCCTCCTCAACCCAATCCTAATTCACCGCCCCCGCCACCGCCGAAAGCCCTGTCTTCTCAAGAAAACCTGGGCACGCCTTTGATCGTCGATCTTTTCTTCGTATCACTGTTTCACCTTTCCTGACGAACGCCCTCTTTTTCTTTCGACAGATTGTATAAAAGGTCGCCCTTCGAGGTGGAACACGCACGTGACACTGACACAACAGTTCGGGACTGTTCGTTTTTTCACCGTCGTGTGTCGTTTCACTGTGACACCGACAACATTCGCTCGGAACACGGAGTACCGTTTTGTTTCGGGGGCTGACGAAAACGTGATTTACGCCGAATCACCGTTCGATCGATGCCAGACGAGAGATAATAGATTGCGGTGTGCGTAGTCAGAAATCTGTTGGGCGCGATGTTGCTCTCGGTTCCATGACGGTCGGTTTCGGAGCGCGATTTGTATAGGCTCGATAGGTTTCAGATGGATCGAGAGTTCGAGAGGAGTGATCGACTCCGAAATGAATCCGACTGTGCTTCGATTTGAAACGTCGCGCGATTCGCGAAGCGCGGCGGGAAGGGTTAAAGATTGAGGGATTCGAAGGGTGGCGGGATGGTGATTACTGACTACACGCTCGACGGGGCGACTGCGGGGACGCGTCCTTCTTATCGCGACCACGACCGAAATGATAACACGCGAGAAGAGAACGTCCGTGGTGGAAACAGAGCCGTAATATCCTAGATGTATGTTTTCATAGCACCGTCGATGGTAAACGGGGCGGTTGCTATTCAGAAGCGTCGGAAACGGAGCGTACGCTTTCGTGGTTCCCGCTCGATGCTCTTCCGAGACGAGAGTGGATCTCGATGCATGAATGACGCTGACGCGGATTCGTTGAAGCTCTAAACACGCCACGCTTTTTTCTCTTCCACGGGTCAGTCGCTACATCCACGGTAACGATTGCTAGGTTATGTTTGACACACGCACGCAAGCCGTTCTCCCTCTGCTCAGTCAGTTACGCTCAGCTGGCCTCATAACGTTTCGCACGGAGGGACGGAGGTGAAAAGGGGGCGGTGCTTGCCCGTAAGAAACACGGTAGCGCGAGAAACAGAGAAAGGAATGATAGGACACTGAAAGGCTCGGTCGAGTCCTCGATGGCCAAAGCGATTCCGGCTAAGGGACCGAATTTATTCGGCAGTTTACGAACGACCGATTATTCCTCACTGTCCGGGTCCTACGGCCTAAGCCAGAAACACTGCCACTTCTCGTTCGGATAAAGCACGCACCACACAAACACGAGAACACGCGCGCGCGCACACACAAGCGAGAGAGGGATAGAAAGAAAAGGAGTCTCTCGCCTAGCCGCGATAGAGGATCGTCGCGGTACGAACAAAACAGACGTCTTCTCGCAGCCAAGGCTTGCTGGCCACTAGCCGAAAGGGGAAGGTGAACTACGCCGTCTTCAGCGCCAGCTGCTCACAAAGAGGATCACGTGACCTGCGTGTAGGACCAACGCGCAACTTCACCAGCGATCTCCGCGTCCTCTTTATAAATGCGACTACGAAATCGGATTTCTCTGTACTTTTGTGCCCTGAGCTTTTTAATTAATTGGCACGATTATTCTATCTTCAATTTACATTCAATTGATCAACGATGACACTATTATAAACTAGCGTGCGAGATTATTGTATGAACTTTTGCTTGAAACATTGCGCGCAAAAAAGATATGCAAAGAATGATTGAGTCCATTTGAAATTTCGGCGCGCCCGGAATGGGATCGTACTTTTTAAGTAATTTTGTCTAATTAGGATATTTAAGCGTAGGTTTGACAGGATGGTAGAACGGGTGTTCAAGAGACAACGTATAACTGAGATTGTATATTTACATGATTCCTATGAATTATTATCGAATGTATTAAATTAACAAATCCTCGGTCCTTCCTTCGATTGCATCGCAACATGTACACACTTTTATAAAAAATGTTACATCAGTAATTCAGGCAAGCCATATACAAAGCGCGCTTTCTATCGCTGATACGACTGAAAGAAGAACCCGACAATAGTTTCACTTCGAACGCATTACAAATCATCGTATTGCGTGATAAAAGGCATTAAATAGTACGACCTATTCCGCTCAATTCGAACCGTAGTTAATACAGGCGTGAACTTATACAAACGTGTACAAGCTGATGAAGTAAACTCGTCGGTTTTATCTTCCAACCGTGACAGTTTTATTTAACACTTTACTCCACATGTCCATGTTTGTATCGATATCCACATTTATCGTAAATGTATCGCTCCCATGATAAGTATACCCACGAAGATGAGTATTATCTGTCGTTTTGTTCAATTGTACACATATTTGCGAGGCATGTATTCACAATCAACGTCAGAAGAAAGTTACGTACGCGAGATCCGATAAAAAATAACAGTGGGAGATAATTATTGCATTCACATTTACTTCTTTCGTTTCTACGCGCAATCAAAATAATTTCTTCGCTAATTTTTGCCTTGTGCACGTTAGTAAACTGTTTGGTACGCGGTTAAGCCTACAGCACTCTTAACCTTACCCTTCTATCGTCTAAAAAAAAACGACCGCCTCTTTCTACAGCATAGGCATCATCTGTGAATACAGGCCTGTGAGACTTATACATACGATTGCATAGGAAAATATGAAACGATTACATCTCGAATTATTCTCTTCGCACTAAATAGGCTTCTATCTTTGGTCTGACCGAACTCCCATCGACAATAAGTATTGCGATCAACATCTGTCGAAGTACCGCAAGAAAAATAAATTTCGCTCTAATATCGTGCTCCATGATATACGGACATTAACAGCCTTCGCACATCCTTTTTCGTTTGTCATATCAATCGATAGTTACATGTAGTGTCAAGTAGGAGATCAAACATCGCAACCTCGCGTTCGATACGAACAAACCGATCTGAAACTCTCGAACAGCGATGGATTTTCTACCCATGAGCGCCCGTAGATCATATGAATTTTCTTTTGTATACATAGTTCCAAAAAATTTGTACAAAATTTTGCGAAAATAGCCCTCCTCGAAATGGAACCACGACTTTCAAGTGATTTGAACATTTTTCTTTTAAATTTACGGGTCCATCATTTTCTTTTTTTTTTATATATTACTATTCATCGGGCACCGATGGGCACGGATTCAACACTCACCGCGTGCATTTCATCGATCTGATTCCTTCTAACATTATCCACGGTACTATGAACTAACAAGCGCACGGTATTAGCAATATTAAGCTCATGAGGTATAGTGTGCTTTACACCATAAGTAAACTACGACTTGGCGAGAAGTTGTATAAAATATAAGCCTTGATATTTCACATAATTATGACGGAAACAACGTGAAACGCATAGAATAGAATTAAGTATAATATTCTGATTATATACGAAAACAGACGAAGAACGAGTTTGACGAAAATTTCATAAAATAAAAAAAAAACAGTTCACCTTTTATTAATAATATAAAGTGAAATTGAATCGTGCACAATTATTAATTTATGAGTTTACTAACGGAATATGAATAAAGCAACAAAATTCACAACTTTGTCCCTTTATTTATGATATCTCGTGAAAGTTTGTGCGAGTCTTCGATTTCATTTCAATAGTTTCTTTCCGCGAGTTTTCATACGAGTGTTAACGTAACCGATTCACACTTCTCCTCGATTTAATATCCATGATATAATTATTAAAAACATCTCGCCAGACAATTTGGGATCGCGACGGCCAGGCACCACTCAATCACTTTGTAGAAATTTTCGTTAGGTATTTTGAACAACGGCCATCCATCGTAATTACGAAAGTTCGAAGCCCGTGTTACTAGTGACAGCGTAACGCAGCTTCTCCCGCAAGGTACTTTTCTTTTGGTAATTTGGTAATTTAAGAAGATTAAAGCACGTGGACGATGTAGGTAAACGATTCTGTGGATCTTTCTTACGAATTGTAAAAAATCCTCTTATTACGCTACCTAATTTACAAAGAATTAATGGAATAAGTAGAAAGCATGGAAAATATTAACAATATCTAGAGCCTCATACCAATTGTATCACCCGTATCCTCGTCATCGCCAACTTCAACGCAACGAATTGAAAACGGTGGTTCTAAGTGTGCGAAACCCAACAGAGGAGACTTTGAGCAGCTTGTGACAAACTGACAGGCAAACAAAATCATCAAAACATTGATAAAAACCACCATTCCACAGCAATATCGCACAATATACCTTCAAAAATAATCCTCTCTCGTCTTCAGAAAAATCTTTTTCCAAAATATCCCACAACCAGCATACCACGCGATGACCATCGTGAAATCCACCGTAATATAGCGTATGTCTCCGCAAATCTCGCAAATCTAATGGAACATTATCACCCGAAATTAATCTCTGCAACTGCGTAATAAAGATGTGTTAGAAAAGGATGTTCTCAAGTTTAAAAAAATGTATATTAAAATTATTAGTTAGAGCGATGATTCATCTTACTTCTGGGGTTGAAAACAATGCCAACCATTCGGGATTTATTATAGAGCGAAATCCTTTGATAAATGCGGCTGTTTGATCTTTTATCTGCATGTGCATTCTAAAGTGGGCCATTAAATGTATATAATTAATCTTATTTTCATTGGTGACCGGCACCGCCCGTCCTCCTGGGACCAATTCGTGTGTAACTAATTTTCCTAAAACGTCCTCATCTAAGGAAAAAGTTAATTCTAATTGCCTAACATCTCCTTTATGATGCTTTACAAGGGTAAGACTTCGATACAAGTCTCGATCTAAGGAAGCCAGCTCGTCCAACCAGCTGTACAATGCACCTCCGGTTTGCCCAGAAAATTGGGAAACAAAGAAGGATGCAAAGGGTACATCTACAACAATGCCCTGTAAAATACATTGTATAATCCGTATGATGATGATGAAGTACCACGATACCGTAACGGCTGTATTTTTTCCCCCCACTTACTTCGTACACTGCTTTACCCAGCATACGACCAACAAATTCAAACAGCTGCAAGTGATTATCTTGCATCGAAGATGTTGGTGATGGATAAAGCCGATTTTCGCTGGTGACTTTAAATAAATTTAAAGACGGATCGAACACTCTCTTTATTGTCTCCTCTAAAAATTCTTTAAACACACCATCTTGGTCGATACCAGCCTCAGCGAGACCTTGCTCGTTTACGAAACGAACTCTGATCACGCCTTTAAGCGCCTGAGACGGTAACATTGCAAGTTGTCGATATCCATCCTCCACTATACGTGTTCTGTGAAACATTTGCATTGCTTTTCTAGCATCTAACGCATATGACAAAGAACAAAAATGTTAACATACCTGTGGACAACGATAAGCGTTGTGGGAGTACTATTGCAAGCGCTCTCGGTCAAACCTAGAACTGCCTTTTCATTGGCAACGTGTTTGCGAAACAGTACCACGCGTTCTGAATGCGGTATAACGTGAGGCATTTTGGAAAGAAGAAGCGCAGCACCACGTCTACCTTTCTCTAAATCCGCTAAAAAACCAGACACTCGAACTTCCTGTTTCGAAAACGTTTCAATTCTAAAATCGTGCACTACTAGGAGGCCATAATATAATTAAAAATACTTAACTTTGCCAACCAGTGCCCATCTGGACAGAAAGTTCGTCTACAATCCCGCCGGTAGATTGCCATTAAAAGCGTGTGAAGAGAGGTGAACAGAGGATTATTAGGAACCGATTTCACGTCTGGAACATCTAAAACTTCAGTACATAGCTAAACTACTTATCTCTTACGATTGTGTACAAATATAACCAAAAGATGTACATGAACTTCTGAAGGAATGCAATGTAATGACTATAGTACACACCAAACAAGTTATTAAGCACTGCCTTGTACAAAAATTGATTTAAAAAATATGATATCATTACGAAGTCGCCCAGCTTGAACGGATCTTGTTGCTCATACATTTCCATATCATCTAAAATTCTGAACCAATAATATGCTTCATAAAAAACGATGCTATGATTTATTTGATTGGTTTAAGTATGTTATAACATACACTTACGTAACATAGTGCGTCATGCAATCGGAAAATAATATTAACATTTGGAATTCGGGGGCGGTACATTTTGTATTGGCAGCTAAATGGTCCAGAAATGCTTTCAAACCACAGTGTGGACCCAGAGTTCCCAAGAACAAGTACATGTGGTACAAAATCTTATCTTGATAACATAGACCTAGTGCACCAAGAATATATTCGTAACTATTAATATATTGCTAGAATTGTTTATTGCTATAGCTATCAATGCTTACCCGTTAATATTTCCATCTTCATTTGCGTAAGTGTATGTAAACCAATTTGATAAAGAGAACAGATCAATGCAATTCGGGTAGTCTCCGGACTCCCCAATTTCCTATAATTCTTCGTGTTATTATTTCTATTCGTACGTGCTTCCAAAAACGCCCGCCGAAAAATGTTAGTGCCTACAGATGTACTCTGTTGTTCTACACTTGGAGGAATTTCTTTTTCGATGAGTTCTGTTAAAGGTTGTCCTAATAGAAAATTAATAATATTACACCGTAGTGCCTTTATCAAAGTCAAGTTAGCAAAAATAAAACACTTCTTGTTACCAATCAGTTGCGAAACTATTCTCCCCGTCCACAACCCGGCTACTTGCAATTTTACGTATGAAATTGTCTCTTGCAAAGGTGTGTCAACCTTTTGCGCGAGCCACCCAAGAATAGGATGCCAGTGCGTTAAATTACTCTGCTTTGCAACTACATATTGCTGGCATGCTTCTAACATTTTTGTTACGACAAACTGAAAAATTGGTCCAGCGATAAAATTTGATTTTCCCAGTTAAACGAAGCGTACGTATTTTGCGATAAATTTCTACCGTAAAAGATGGAAAGTATAGCTCTTTCAGTACTTCGTCCTTTTCGATATTAGACAACTGTATTAAATTGGCTAACAAGCACAATGCATAGCTGCCTTCCAGGGCATTGAAAACTATTCTCAAATTCTGCTCCGAATTTAGCAGTTCCAAGCTTCGTGCGAATAAACTGTTTGCAATAAACGATGAAATACACTGAAAATATAATATTGCAAAACATATTATATTATGTATTGACGAATTTTAACGTTGCATACTATTAAATACATACTACCGATGACATATTATTTAGATGATACACCAATGCAGGTACACTAAAAATGTTAATTAAAAACAGTGACACCAATTTGTCTGACATCTGGGAGGAGATCAGCGGTCTTAGCGCCAGTGTAACTGCTGCTGAAAGTGCAATCGGTTTCAAAGCAATTTCCACTCTGCCCAACCCCCTTATTAGAAAAGCCTAAAATAGAAAGGAGCAAAATTTAATTGGAAAATTAGTTCTTAAAGATAAACACACTGGACATTACAAGAGCAACTATTAATAGGATAATCACTTTCATAATGGGATAGAACCCAGTGTTGACTAGGTGACCCATTATGTTGGCACAAAGCTGATTCATACCAGCTTTGAGCTTCTCCATTCCATCCACTTTCTGAATCGCCCATGTTCCTGGCGAGGTAAAACTAACTAATGTATGTAATCTCAAATGGATGGATTTATGGTCCGATACTCTTTCCGGCTTAAGACTCTCTAATCCAGTCAGACAGTAAAGTAACAATGTTTTCATCTGCGATATCCATGATATGTAGTGATCTTTGTTCAATACCAGTCCTACATACGATGTTTCCGGGGACTCTGAATCTAGAGTCAGTACTAAATATCTGAAACAAATGTTTCTATAAATTTCTTATGACAAATACAAGATTACACCCAAATATTCTTTGAACGAATAACTCGCGCGCATACATACCTACATAACTTTTCTATTCTTCCTTGATCCCTTTCTTTCTTATATACATAGAAAAATTTAGAAACGATTCTGTAAACGTGCAAAGCTGGCTTTAACTCTGCACATGTTTCTATACCGCCGTCGTTGAGAAAATTCGTGTCGAATTCTTCTCTGAAAATCGAATTCTTTGCTCAGCCTTTTCTGCATCTTTCTTATCATTAAAAAACGTAAATAGTGAGAAGTTAAGGATAATCAGATAAACATCAACAGAAGTTTATTGCGTTTCGGAGTACGAAAATACGCGTTCAACAGATATCACTGTGCGGCGACTGAATTCACGAGTATGTAAATAAATAATTAGCGGCGATACGATTGGAGCAGTGAAACTGCTTTCGTTAAGAGGCAAACAAAAAACTGATTAAAAAAAATCGTACAAGTGCGAAGATAGAGACGTAAACGTTCAAGCACGACCCGATAACAGAAGACTCACAATATTCTTTTACGGGTCAACCATCCCCTAACGTAAGCCTGAATTAAGGTGACAGCAGCTTCTCTATCTTTCTCATGGGCCCTTTCTTCTCTGGCGGCCTTCGTCTGCTGAAGGAAGCTGTCTTTGGATGATTCCTCAGCTTTAAACATCCTTGATGTACCGCGCGATCGCCCGCTAAGCACTAAATTATGCTAATGACAAAACATTGTCAGCTGGTCATCCGTGGTCACTAGTTGACACCGCGATTCAACCACCCACTAGAAAATCATCCTTTAGAGAAGTACACGTCACGCTGATTTCATCCGCGGTATAATCACTCCGACTGCTTGGCAGTGATTACCACTTGCCACGCGTTTCTGACCATCACATAATCCGTGTATGCCTCCGAATGACAACCAACTACGACGGCCATTGTTATTAATTTCATTCGGGCTTGAATATCGAGGACAAAGGATATTAGGTTAGGTTAAAAAACACGTGACCAGTGGCGCCATAAGATCGTCGAAGTAAATTATCGAACTTACATGTAGTACCCTATTTGCATTTTTATTCATAAAATCAAGTTAATAAAGCTTGAAATTCATATAGCTACATTTTTGTTTTACTTCTTAGTATAATAAATTATTCAAGACTGCAGCTGCTCCTCTGAAATCACGTTTAAACCCTTGCATCTCGTTTTGTTCCACTGCAACCCTTTTTGAACGCGACAGTCCAGTTGCGTGCAATTATTATTTAAATTGTTTTCTATTGTATTCCTTCCCCTTTAATTTGACACCTCGTTGATTAAAAAATAACCACCACGAGCCGAGATAACAATTTTTTTGAATTTTGTCGGTAACTTTGCGTGTAACATGAAAATGGTACATACGCAGTCGATAATCAGATATGTGAGTCCATCTCGCGTTGTCAGTCTTTTTCGCAGTTTGCCGTGCCACAAAATCAAATTTCTGGATTACATCGTTAATTTAAACGATTGCGTTTTTCTTTTGCGTGATTCTTTTAATCAACGACATCTCAAATTGAAGCTTTGGGTTCAAGGAACAATCTGATTCACGATTAGATCGACCCTCGTCTATAGTTCCAGTGCAATACTCGAACGAATTATTTATTTGTTTATAAAAAATAAACAGCCCACCCAGGACTTGTAAACCGTTTATTGTCGTGTAGCAGCATCCTTTACCTCTATTTTAAGCAGTCGATCATTAATCTAGCGCCTCCAGAAGCCGAGATAATTGCAGCGTCCCGGAGTGCATTTTTGCAGATTTTTCAATTGTTAATAACTTTCGAACAACAAAAGCCATATTGTTGCAACTGTTGGAGGATATAGCTATCGTTCGTAGCTTTTGTTTAAGACAAGTCCGGCTGAAAAATACGCTCTAGAAGCTGAGAAAAACGCAATTGTTTAAATTAACGATGTAATCCAGGAATTTGGTTTTGAAGACGCGACAAACTGCGAAAAAGGCCGCAAACACGAGATGGCGCCACAATATTTTTTTGTAGTAGTGAACCGCCGTACCATTCCTATGTCACTGATAGCGTTACCGACAGATTATAAAACGTGATGTTAATTATAAATTTTATATCTCGGCTCCTATAGGGCGTAAAACCCTTGTAAATAATAATTGGCAATATTGAATTTATGATAATATCACTTTGAAATGAGAAAATAGCAATGTTAATTTTTATGGCTCTTTTGGCTTGTTATACAGCGGGTGCGCTAGTAGTTTCAAGCACCTCTTTGTAGATGGTAGCACTATGAACAAAAATTACTCATTTTGCCTGTATATAAAATCAATTTATTCAATTTTTAAACAACACATGGATATTGCATCTGCTATAATAAAATTGTGTTACACATTCGAATACACAGCTTTATTACTTATCTAATACATACATGCGATTATCTTAAACAATGTAAATAGTTAGCTTTCTAACCTTACTTTTGAGCGCACAACATCAGAGTTGATCAACAAATCATGACAGATATAATTAATCAAAGGTTATTTTATAATACAGTGCTGTCTCAAACATTCTCTCCAGATGGAAATTATTTGTTGGCCGGGAATATCTACGGAGAAGTTTCAGTATTCGAGTAAGCTAAAAATTTGATACATTTAAAGCGTATGTATTATTATAGGTTATATTGACATTGTTTTAAACGATAAAATTTACCATATTTTGTATAATACAAAGTATTCTAAGGTTTTTCAAATTTTGCCTAAAGGATTTTGAAACCATACTTACCTGTGACTTTAAAATGCAGCCTTCCTTTCTACCTACAATTGTTATTCCAGGTTATCGAAGGCTTTGGGGCCGCATAAAGCAGATGAGAATGAATTGCAAGGCCCTAGTTATCATTTCACCGCCCATCCCAATCAACAAGTAGAAAGCATGGTATCGACAGAGAAATTTTTAATAACAGGATCTTCAGGAGAAGTATGCGGATGGGATTGGAAAATAGTTACCTCAGGCAAGGCACAAAAGAATAAAGTTTCCTGGACTGTACAGCTACCAGTTAATAAGTAAGACTGCGGCATAAAACTTCAGATGTATGTTATTAATACTGTTTCCAGTATTTACTAATATTGGAATTGATTAACTTTTAGGGATAGCTATGAAAAACCTGATGCAAATTATTTGGTATACAACAAATCAAGCAATGTTTTGTATGCTGCGTGTGGCGATAATAATATTTATGTAATCACATTGGAAGACGGTAGGATACTTAGAAGCTTAGAAGGGCACACCGATTACATTCACTGTCTGTCTTTAATGTATGTACCGAGTAACACTGATTCAATTTTATATCAATTAAATCTTGTTGAACATATTTTATTATATTTTTTAGGGGTAGCCAACTAGCTTCATGCGGCGAAGATGGAACAGTAAGGTTGTGGGATTTACGAAAAAAAGAAAACACTAATATCCTAACACCTCATTTAGTAGACAAAGTTGCCAGACCAAAATTAGGCAAATGGATCGGTGCTATAGATTTTACGGACGATTGGCTGGTACTTAGATTTTTCTTTCTTTTCTGCGGTATGCATAGTTTATTTAGAAACAGTAACGTAAAGAATAAATATATTATAATCGTTTAGTTATGCGGCGGTGGACCAAGTTTATCTTTGTGGCACATGCGGACAATGGAAGCGGCTACTGTGTTCGATCTACCAGACGAAGGAATCCACGTAGCAAATATCTACGAAGAGCGAGTAATTACTGCAGGATCGGCACCACACGTTTACCATTTAACATACCAAGGGGAAACCCTAGCGAAAGTACCAACCTCCAGTAACACGGTTTACAGCATTGTCTACCAAGAAACGCCGCAAAAAGTGTTCAGCATAGCCGGCTCCTCGAACTATCTCGATATCTGTACGAATTTCAACTACCGCGAGTTAATGCTAAAATTTGCTTAATAAAATATCAAAAACCAAACGCTGATGTTGAATAATCTACGGAACAGAACGATCTCGTTAAGTACATATATTTCGTAATAAATATAATACAATGTGCATTTTATAAAACATGATGTCAAACTTTTTACAAATATACAAGTACCTACTTCGTTAATCGTGATTCTTCGTAAGGCGACCACACTCATATATATATAAATACAATTAACGTCAATTCGAAGTCAATTAATCGATCAAGATGTTTAGATGCTGCGCGTTTTCAGAAAATGTACAAAAATATTGCGTAGAACAGAAAGCTATAGCGATGGGTGATCGACAGGGCTGCTTTATTTTTACACTGTCCTGCGTGGTCAGCTGATTTTGAAGAAGCAACAATATCGCAGCAGTCACAGGAAACCATGACCTGCGACGACTGCCGGTATAAATCCTTCTCTGCCGTCCCTCGAACGTACCCAGAACCAGTCGCTAACGTGATCGCTGAGCAGGGCAACAACGTCACCCTTGGCGACAGTTAGAGCATTTCCGCTCTGTCCCTCGTAATCATTTCGTATAACGAGTAACGTGTGACGAGATCCTTTGGTTCTTGCATTCGCCGCGGCCCTGAGATACAATCTATCGACGCTGCGTTCACCACAGGCTGAAGCCGCATCTCTAGAGCTTCGTCTGACCCTTGGATTCTTACCACGAGCCCCGCATTCTGATCTTGTGTCCCGCAGCTTTTCCGTGTCAGTCATGTTACCTGAAAAATACACCGATCAACGAAACAAGAACTCTGACACAGGCGGCACACGAAGCGAGTCTTTCGTAATTACCCAGAGGACGTGGAAATACGTCCGTAGAGTCCTCCCAGCACGGTCCTCTGGTTGGTTGCGGTAATATCCCCAATGGCAGGCAGGCTGCGTAGCCAACGTACCCTTCTTGACCGTGCGGCGTTTGAACGTACAGCCAGGTCTGGTTCTTGAACACTGCGTTCACGACTGTGCCAAGGGGCAGAGCCATCTCGTCCTGGGTACCACCTTGAGTTTGGTACAGGACGGATGGAAAGGAGAGGACCACTGGGATATTCGCGGGCTTCTCTATCGAGGCCTGAAAGCATGAAACATTTGTAGTTATCTAGTACTTCGATGTCGACGCCAACCCTCGAAAGGTTTACCTTGGTAAGGAAGGCATCGAGGTCAGCGATTTCGTAACCAAATCTACTAGGGGGTCTAGGTTTGTGGGATCGTTTGGTTCTTCGATGTCTGTGCTTCTCTCGGCCACTGGGCGTGGACGTTGACTCGCGAGAAACGAGGGACGGTTCGGACACTGCTCTCTTAACTTTCTCCTTCTCCTTCGCTTCCTTTAGCCCTGAACATTCCTTCGCCAGGGATTGCCTGTCAAGTGGATTGTCCACGGGTCTCTCGTCCGCGAGCACCTCTTTGCCAATCGACTGAAATCCAAATGATATACGTACGTGAATATAAATCTCTGCAACTGCTACGCACACTACGCACGAAGCAGTGTTAACTGAGAGGAACCTTTTCTTGAACTTCCACCTTCTCTGTCCTCTCGATCTTCTCAATTCCACGCAACACCTTCTTCTCGCGCTTCTCCATGTCGATGTTCTCCTTGCCGCCATCTTTATCCTTCACGCTTTTTACGCTCCTCCTCGAGGACCTCTCCTTCGCGTCTCTCGATAAACCCTCTCTTTCGCCGTTTCCACCTTCGCAAAAATAACATTGCACCCCAAGCCTTCGCAATTCCAATAAATTAAGTTTCCAGCGCTCGCGAACCTTCGCTTCAACCAAAATTTCCCTACAACCTTTACATACCTGTGCTCCCATTCGCAGCCGCGTGATTACTGTTGGAAGCGGGTTGCTGTTGCCCTCGAAGGACCCACGTTAAAGAGATCTTGGGGCGCAACAGGGTGCTTGGACGTTGACCCATGCTCCTCGACGGGGCGAGGAACGTCGGCGACGTCTCAGGCGTCGGCGATCTAGGCGGTGACGGGGATCTCGATAACGGTGTCACCATCTGCAGCGGACAGTCCGCCACCAGGTCCACCGTCTGCACCGAACAGCCATGCTCCTGAAATTGACGCGGCGAATTCTTTTTCAACTGGAAAGGAAAGTTGCAACGCCGTGTTCCGCAACTTGTTTGTTGTAAGCATAAACGGCGAACGGTCTTGTTAACTGTTCGAAATAAGCACCTCGAAACGAGCCCGACGCGCGCTTCTAACGCGAATGTAAATAGATGAGGCAGCGGCACGGGAAATGAACGCCATTCAAGCGAGTAGTTTGCATTACAGGAGCGCGCTTCCCTTTACAACAGGCGGAATAGAATGACTACTACCGATTTGCCCGAGGTCTCTGAATAATCAAGGGGCGTCTCGCAGGAGCGACGCGCAAACGCGAATCATTCAGAGATTGAACGCGGGGACTTGCTACTTTTTTATAATTGCAGAGGCTCGAAGCGATATTTCCTGCAGGGAATTTCTTGAGAAACAAAAGCCCTCGATAAATGAATTAACGAACCATTTGCTACCCTACTGCGTCACCGCAAACAATTCGATCGTACACCTAAATATCTGTACAAAGTCTGTATGAAATTGAGGGCGTTAACGACGATTTCGCGAGAGAATCCAGCCGCTCGAGCGTAAAGTTGTCGTCCGTCTCGCGCGTTGGAATATACGGCGCTTCCGCGAGCAAGAACGTTGCAGTGGATCGCGGTAAATCTTGGCGCGTGCTGCACCATCTACAAAGTGGATTATTAATTCGTCTCATAGGCGTTCAATTAGCCCGCGGCGTGGCTCGCGGAAATGAATTATTCGTCGACGTACGCGTGTCCCCGGTGTGCTTTACCACGCCGCGGAAATTTACGGCCGTCGCCTCTCATAAATATCGGGCCCGAGGTCGCCGAGAAATTTACGAACGGCCGCACGACCGCCTCGTAAAATTCCTGCACATCCGTGGCGTGGTCCTCGTGGCACTTACTTCCATTTCGATGCCCTCCGTTCTCATGGGGGACAATGAGACCCGGAAGTCGAGGAAGCCGCGCCGCAAAGATTATCCAGGTTGCGCGAGGGAACGCGCCGTAGCCGTAACGATTGGAAGCGACGCCATTAATTAAACGCGCGTCGAGTGTCGCCTTAATTATTTTGCTCTGCGTGTTTCGCGAATAAAATTGTTCTCGCGCTACTGTATTTTCGTGCACTCTTAATCCGGCCTCGACGAATGTAGCGTCGAACGTTTTAGCCGTTAGGAAAGGTTCTATGTATGATACGCGATCGGTCAGAGCGAGCTCGTGCGTCGAGGAACGTTTCCATTAAACGATTCAAATATCCAGGCAAATCTTTCAGCGGCGTTTCATCCTCCCTTTCTCGTTCTTCCTCCTTTACCCGCGGTGGACCGATCCACGAAGTCATTCCGCGCCGCGGTTCCCCGGCTGCAAACGCGTCCCTATGAATTATTGCACCATTAACGTGAGTAATCGCGCCGGCAGGAAAATTATATAGTAATTTGTTCACGGCTGATCGAATACGTCGGAAATTTTGTATTCTTCTTTTGCGAAGGGGTAATGAAGCGGGCTAAGCCCCGCGGGGAAAACGCGATGCAACCCCCGGGACTCGTGTCCATGAAAAATGAAGACGTTTCACCCGGCCGCTTTCGATTTTACGCGCTGAATGGGCCGGCTAAGTAGCCATTCTGATGCCACGGACGCCGTTATAATTTATACGTCGCCTTTGTGTTACGCAGCACGGTGATTCTTCCGGTGATCGCCGCGCGATTATCTCGAAACGGTGTACGATCGTTGAATAGTGGCAGGCCGGGGTCGCTCGTTGAATAAAAGTAATCGTTTACGACATTGCCGCGGTGGAATTTTTCTTCGTCCCCGAACGAATCCGCTCGAATCGTTCAGAAATGAACCGCTGCCGAAGAGAATAAATTCCCTCGTCCCCCGGAAGTAACTCGAAGGCAGTCGCAGGTAGAATATGTGCGTACTGCGCTCCCGTGCGCCCACGATGCGACACCCATCCCTTACCGCGGTTGAAACGCAGACGGTAAATCCTGCGCGAAGATCCGCGGATCAGTCGTCGTCCTCGTTAACTTCTTTTCCAAAAAACGCGAACGAAATATTGCACAAGGGGGGGGACAGCGAACGATAGGACGAGACCGAGCGGTTCGCCCTCTCGAGTAATTAGGAATCCGCTGGCCGGCCGACTAATCGACCGGTCGGGCCTCCGCGGAAAGAAATAAGTCTCGCGGCGAGGACGAGGCCGGTTTAAGTGACAAAGAGGCTGGTCCGTGGCGCGAAAGAACACGCGAGGTAGCCCCAGGTGACAAGTTAAAAAGGGCAGGGACGAGGTGGCGGCGCGAGCCAAGCAGCATCCTCTTCTGGGATCATGCTAATGAAATTCTCAAGATATCTATCTCGCGCGCCACTGTGCGCCGGGCATTAGTTTAGCGACTCGCTCGCGGCCAACTCGATCTTATCTGTCCGCCTTCGGACGCGCGGTATCAATTTCCCTGGAACGCGAAACGCGCGGACCATCGCGTCGGTTTCGTCAGCTGATCCCCGCTAACGACCCTTGGCTGCTGGCTTCGTTTGCCACGAATGATTCACCCTTCGGGACGAGCCCATTTCGATCGGCCACTTCTCGCGTCACGCCACTTGGCGGTCCTTTAATTTCCAGGGTGAAAACGATTTTACGCGTCGAGCCTCTGTAGAAGAGAGTCAATCGGCTTCCTGCGCGAAAAGACTGGCGCGTTCATTCATCGCCGCGCCTCGGTCGACGATCTTTGAATCGACGCGCCGCTGCATTCCCACAATAACGAAGTTGAAGATGCAGAAAATGGAATTGACGAGTCACGCCATAGAGAGGTACATAAAGACGTTCGCCACTGACTTATGCACTTCCCGTGCCATTGAGAGCCTTTGATGCTGCCGATTCAATTTGAGATATCGTACACCGTCGCGGTGCGTTCTCTGTTAATGAATATTTAATTGCCGAGCTGTCAGAAATTTGGAAAAAAACTGTCTCGCGGGAGCATAGGCTCAGGCGAGTCGAAGCAGAGACTTCGCCCTTTAAAATAAGCACCGCTACGATTTTTCTACGATTCTTTTCGTCACGATGTCACAGTAATCGAAACCTCGGCGATTATTCCATAAAAATTCAACGAATCTTCTTACCGAGGAGCCTACCTACACGAATAATCGCTTGCGAAACGCTGAAACCGGCACAGTGCTTCGACTCTCTCAACAATTCCAGCCACCATTCTTCTCGTCTGTCTCCGACTTCGGGAAAGGGCACGGTCTCCATCGTCCAAATTACACGTTGGCCGTGCACCACCGTGTCTGCTGGTCGCAAATCACGCACGGAAGAGGAAAGAAATAGAACGGATGGAAGTGGCCGTGGAGCGTGAGAATGAAGTTTCTCCGGCGCGATTTCGAGGCCGTGATTGATTTAAAGGTCACGCGTTTCCACAATTTTTACTCGCGTGTCCGCAGGTCGTCCCGCGTTCCCCACCCGGAATATTTAACCCCCGTGACCCCGCCCGGCCGGAGTTTCACCCGTAGCCCGGTTCCCCTTATCCAACGCAAGGGGCCCTCGGTCCCTGATGCTCCCTTTCGTTTCGCGTCTACCTTTCTCCGCCGACTGGCGCGATGTTAATTACAATCTCTTAGCTCGAATTACCGTGCACGCCACTACTTTTGCCTGCAATCAGACCGGGCCTCTCTCCTCTCCAGCATCTTTTAGCTCGGCCCATTATTTTGTTCCTTTGGTTCAAGGGCTGGCATCAGCGATTGGGCTGCTACCCGCAATCGTGGAACTTTGTATGAGATGCCTCGGCGTTTCAGTTACGCGCGGAGTAGGTTGGTACGAGGGAAAGCTTGGAGTTTGTCGAATTGTCAGATTTTGAGAGAATATTCGTTGTTTCTTTAACGTCGAAGGGACCTTACCAGGCGTCGACTGTTGCCGTGCGATTAGTACGCAATTATTGAACGATCCTTTCGACAAGCAAACGCCGTAAAATGTTTTCCTCGTTCCACGCGATTCGACGATGTTTGCTTTGGCCAACGCGACGGCTCATTCATGCGCGAGGCTCGTTCGCTATCGTCGTAAAATGTAATTACAACGTCTATGTAGTTTGATACTCGGCCGAGCGGTTGTTAAAAGCGTTTACGCTTTCGTTTACTCGCATAACCGCAACAGGGTTGGACGTTACGAAACGGGGCTCGCTCGTCCCTTTGTTCCCTTTTTACCCGTTCGCGAGATTCGCGGCTCCGGGTGTCGGCTATACGCCACGGCGTTACAATGTACCAGACCTGTAATTTGCTCTCCCGATCCCACGATGCTATTAACAGCAATAATATTGTAATCCGTTTAATGTAACCGCGAGTCCGGCGAGCTGTCCGTGGAAAAGCGAGCTCGGTAATTAATGGCCTTAGATAGAGTTGCTTGGCCGAGCAGTGCGTTCCACCTCGAAAGAAAATATCTCTGCATCGTAATCATCGTCCCCTGGACAGGGGAAATAAACTGCGATGATCTGCGCACTCGTTTCCCGTTTCTGGTGAAATTATGAAGTTCCAACGATAGATGCGTCACGATCGGCGTATTAATTCGAATTGGACCGAATTTTTGGGCGACGTTAACGCGAAGCGCACTTCAGAAAAATTGATGTAAAGAAGAAAATCTTTCGAGACATTCGACGCGGTCCTCCGTCGAGCGTTTTTCACGCCGTCGAAGCGCACGCGGTGCGTCGACGGCCGCGCAAAATTAAGCTAATAGGAAGTTGAAATTACGAGCCACCTTGAAACCGAAAGTGCAGCAATTTTCGTATCGCCTGCAACGAATTTCTTGTCCCGCTGTCCGAAGGAATGGTGGCGCGAGGGAACGCGTGCCCTGTCCCCGCGTTTACCCCCGCGCCGACCGGATTATTATCAGCCATTTACACGTTTATGCTCTTTGCGGTGGCACGCAGATGGCCGTCGCGTACCTGGTAACGGTACCGTGCCTGATTTCCCGGTGCAATAAAGTCCTTTCGGAGGACAGAACGCGTAGTCTAGCAATTAACGCTCGGCGTGTCCAAACCGCCTCCATTGATTTAGGGGCCTGTCACGCGGTTCGTCGTGTAATTCCGGGGCCAACTCGAAACTGGAGTTTAACTCGAACGCGCGGCATTCCTTGTGTCGTACACGACGGCCAAGTGTATCGTTGTTTTCTTGCGTGTACGGCCAGAGTTTTGCAACCGGCATAACCGTATCTCAAACGAGGCTTCCACGCGAAGGAGCATCGCCGTGCTCAGGACGCGCGGCCGTAACTATCTGGGAGCCGCAAGAAAACTTCGACTACAAATCAAAAGGCGCCAACGATCACGAACGGCGACCCCTCAAATCAGGATCCACCGCGGGGAGAGCGACAGGTCCCGGGAATCGTCGATCAATCCTCCCACAGTAGCGATTGTTCCGAGAAACGTGGCAGGGCCGACAAAGTATCTGCATAAACTGGCCAGCATCTGGTCGTATTTCGTGCGAGAGATCGGCCGGTCTTCTTGGAAACTATCGCGGCTTTTCGAAGCAACAGCCCCTGGGCGAATCGGCGCAGGAGAAGGTAAGGAGGAGATTACGAGGAGGAGGCAAGAAGAGGACGGTTCGCGAAGAAAATCGGTTTACTAAACTCGAGGCTGTTTCGCGGCGATATTTTTAGAGCGGCGAAGCGCGGCTGGAGTTTACGCTCCGCGTCCCTTGGACTTGTTGGTCGCACGCCGCTCCGTCTTTCGGAAGCCGTGGAAGCGCGTGTTGCAACAGGATCCCGAGGCGGAGAACTTCGTCGAAAAAACGAGCTACCCCGAGAAGACGCGCGCGCGTGGGTTTCTTTATTTGGAACGGAATTTTTCGGCGTCGGGGCGGTGGTTTCTTTGCGGCGTGGCGCGAATTCCAACAGGCCTCTCGCTTCTTCTTCCTCTCGATCTTTTCCTCCTTTCGGGAGGATGCTGGCTGGGCGACGACGATACGGGGAGTTTATGGACGGCTCGCGGGTCACGGAGGAATGTCAATGATTTCGTTCGGTTCGAAGAAAGCACGAGGCGGTAGAATCCCCTAAATCGCAGAGGCGAGCGGATCTGCGTACTTGCGCGAACGAATATAAAACGAAACCGATGCTGGCGCGATGGGAAAGTAATTGCGAGGAGGGCCAAGTGGTTCGCTGCTAGTGCAACCGTGGAAAATCGTAGGAGAAAACGCAGGGGATTATGAAACGCGAGGAAAAAAAGATGTGCGGCAAAAGGAACAACCTAGCGCTTCGGTTGGCAGTGGAAGGGGGCGAAAGGTGGTGGTTTTTACGAGGTCCAGATCGCAAAACTGGAAATGGCAGGGTTAGCTGGACAAAAAGAGGGTCGGCGGCGGCGAGGCACTTTTCCCATGAAAATGATGGGAACACGAGGGTACCGCGGAACGAGCGTAGGGCGTTTAACCAAAATTACGTTTTATATGTACGAGGAGGATCATTGCGAGACGGTCCATGCGTAACGGCCGTGGTGCAACGGTGCATTTCCTTTTACTACTGCAGCAAGACAACGCGCACCGTAAAACCTGAGCGGCATGCTTTAACGACAACTGCAACTGCAGAAATCGTTGGGCAGCTTGGCGAGCTCTTCGAAGACGAAGCGTCCCCCTTACGTTATACGACACGTTAGCCCCGTAATTAATGGAATAGTTAATTAATTGGCGAACGAAAAAGCATCTGCGCCGGTATTACACCCACGTTTCATTTTCTGCGATATACGGGACACTGATTTAATTATAGCTGAATTATTGTTCGAGTGTCTTACGATCGTCGTCGTTCTAATTGACAATAATCGAAGATTGAAACCTGGTGTAAGCCTGGAAAATTCGTTGCGCTACAGTATATCGAATACCTTCGACTCCAGTCATTATTTCGGAAGCTTGTAAGTTTTTCGTCGACGTTGCAGAAACAAAGTTTCAAACGAGATTACTATTCTGCTCGCAACGCGTGTCAATTACGCAAGCCCGGATCGTGCGTGCAATAATTAAATCCGGCTCTCGAAAGATCGCTAATTCGATCCACGTTTCGAGCCACATAAAAGCCAATTATCGGTGTTCCCGTTTCAATCGACTGATTCCCGTGCATCGTTGCAAAAATGCACGGAAGAAGTTTTACGGCCAGGGGTATGTAATACCATTTGAAGCAAGTACACGCCTCGAGCCACTTAATTACCCCGGGAAACGGGATCAGAGAGTCGTGATTTCGTGGAACAAAGGGGACATTGTTTTCCAGTTGTGCGAGGAATTGAGGCGTCCGAATGGAACGATGCACGTGCTCCACGAAAAGATTTTTAGCCCTCGGATCAGTAAGATCGCGAACCAAAGATGAATGAAACCGTTCAAACCTGTGCGCACTAGTATAGAAATGTACAATCGGTGGACTTTCAATTTTTATCCGATTTCGATCCCGCACTCGATTCGTTCGAACTGGTTTCATTTCGTCGAGTAGTTCTACACCAATTGGAAATTTTCGCAGGAGGTTTTCGCAACACATACTTTGTACGAGCTTCTGTCCTCTTCGTCCGGCGACAGGGCAGCGGGATCTTCCCCTGGAGTCTCTACGGCTTCCGTTTCCGCTGGCTGGTAGTCGACCTCGCTGCTCCAAGAGTGTCGCCTCTTCAGGTCCCCTGGAAGTTCAAGAGAAACAGCTTACTGCGGGCTCTGTCCCTTATCAATTTATTTAAAGTCGAAACAGCAAAATTCGGCGACCCTAAAATCCTCAAACACGACGATCCTCCGGAATGCAGTACTCGAAAACTATATACAAATTTCAAAGTCTATGCTTTGGAAGCTGCAGCACGTCTGCGGTGTCGTAAAATTAAAAATCACTGACGAAACCGCAGACTGCGGATATTAGTTAAAGAAGGATAGCAAAAGAGTATTAGAAGGAGGAGGCGGCACGTGGCACGTGGCCGTGGTTAATTAATACAGGCCGATTCAATCGGTCCGCCGTTTAATTAGAATTGTCACTATCGTTCATCTCGGCGGCGTCTGTTTAACGTCAACATGCCAATCGAAGCGTGGCTGACAAAACTGGCCGCTACCACTTTTTGCCCTCAGCTGTTCGACGCGCCGTATAATCCAACAGGCGTGTTCCCCAACGATACGCGTCTCCTGTTACAGGCCGCGGATTTCCCGTTCGGAGAGCGACGATCGCCGTGAAAACTTCCCTGAATTTTCTTCGACGCCGCGGAGTACGCGGAACGCACTCGCAAAGTGTCATAATCACACGCTCGACAAATTGACGTACCTGCGGCAGATAGAACAGCGATATTTTTCAAATCGTCGGTAATTCTGGGGCAGAAATTCTTCCGCGTCGTCGCGAAACAAAACGGCTGTCAATGTTCCTGCGTTCCCCTTTCATAGCCGGCGTTAATAGACAGCGGACTACCCGTTTGAAATTGATCGAAAAACGCGTGAGATACGGCCGATGCAAATAAGCGGTTACCGGGGGAGGGGGTGGGCACAACGCGATGATACTTCGGGGCGAATATTTTATTGCGGTTCACGCGAGAATCGACGTAATTCACACTTTGACCGGCGAACCGATAAATATCCGGGCCGTGATCGCAGGGCCAGCCGCGGTTGCTCGGCCTCGTGGGAGCCTGTGGCATTCCACGAAGCGAGTAAACGAGTAAATTTGTAGGTAGAATCCGCGCCTCCTCGGTTCGATCGAATCCCATAAGTCACGTCTCGAACACAGTGTTTAACCAGCGAGCTTATCGTCGATCGTTATCCCCCGGTTCGAGGGTTGCGTGTATGCGCGTATTGCGTGTATGCATGGGCTTTCAATGTTTCGCGAGGGCCGATGAAAATCCGTAAAAGCGTCCCGACGATCCCCGCGGGGCGCACTTACGTCTGAATGGAGACGCGTAATAATTCGTCGTGCCCCGTTCGCTGGACCCGGGGACGTTCCCGGCAGTCGAACTGGGCCGACGAACGCCGTAAATGGTTGGAATTTTTAGAACGAGCGCGTCCAGAGGGTTTCGAGATACGCGAATTAGAATCGCAAACAGTATTTAATGCGCCGCGAAGAAACGGGATTGATTGATAATCAGATTCGACGGGAGTTTAACGGTGGTTCTTAAAAATTGATTAACAGGCTAAATTGAATAACCCGTAACGCAGCCCCGACAAAGTGTTTCAATTACAAAACACAACTAAAACCTTGGCTAATATCGGCGTAAACGGTGATCAGCGCTGCCATACCTAAGACTTCCGGCAATTACAAGATACGTATACCTCGAACCTGCATACAAAGTTAATCTCTTCCCATCAAGAACATCTTCTCCCTTCCACCAGCCCGATTCCACGGCCTTTCAAACGAAAAGAAACAGACGACAGGCTTCCAGGTCTCGTCCAACCGAACCCGATCCCAGCGTGGATCTATCGCGATCCGGTTGACATTTAAAACGGAATTTGAATCTCAATCGTTCTAGATACCCGAAGAAGTCTAGAAACGGTACTAGATAGCGGGGCAACGACACGCCCAATGATTTTCTAGCTCGTCCGATCTCCGATGAAGCCTTTTCCTGATTACGGGGGATACTTAGTTAAGGCATCTCCACGATCCTCGCCGTAGCCGGTTAATTAAATGCAGCCCGACTTCAAATACTTAGAAGAAGCTAATAAAAACCAAGCACATTTTCACCGTCTAAAATCCAACGAAAAATAAACCGATTTCAAACACAGTGGATTCCGGTTAATTTAAAGGCCCACGAAAACTATAATACGACTCTAAATCCGCTGAAATTCGTCCTTTTGAGACAAATTGCTTCGTTTCAAGTGTGTCCCAATTAAGTGGAACGCCCTGCGCTTCCGCCATCCTTCTCGTCCCACTCCAAAGCAACGGAAAACTATTCTCTGGCACTCTGAACGCGACGAAAGCGCGTTCGTCTTCGCGCTCCTCGCCGCCATAAAATATAACGAACGTCGATTCGACGGAGGTTTTCGCGAGAGAGTTACGAGCGCGAACTTGCGCTAACTTCCCGTCGTTTCCCGGGGGTGGCAACGGGTTAACTTTGGAGCGGAACGCCGTCCGACAGCCGTGCCGATTCGCGAGCACGTGCACACACCGGCGTGCACGTGGCTCCTGGGCACGTCTAACGCCGCGCGTAATCTCCAGTGCCACTACTTCCCGGGACGATCTACGATCATTGCGCTTTGTACACCTCGATCGAATTCCTGGCGAGCCTGCGCGGACCGCGGAAACCGGAAAAGGAAGGCAACGCGCGAGGCAATTAGCCGCCGCGACGAGCGAAGCGAAGAAATCGAAGTTACGAGCTTCGTAGCGGGGAAGAAATTTAAATGGACCGAACTAATCGTCGAGCGGAGAGTCTTGGCGAGCTGGGTTTGTATACTTTAGCGAATAGTTTGGCTACGTTCCACGTGGATGGACGATGGGAATTTTTTCTGTTCGACTTAATATTTCCCGCACCGCGAGTAAACGAGCGATAAATCGGGAACCCTTAATTACCGCATCCAACCCGGACAGACTGCTACTGGGGTATTCGCGTATCGCTGAAACGCAATTAATCTCCATATATATTATTAAATAAATGCCACGCGTTATCGCGCGGAGAAGAAGACGGACGCGCGTCGCATCGCCGGATGAAAAATCGTTTCTTGCCCGCGTCACCAATGGGACACAACTCGTTCGGCTTTCGATCGAAATGGCTAATGCGACAGTTGCTCATCGTCCGCTTCGATTTCTTGCACGCCGCTGACAGACGACGTCTCAATCCACATGCCCGACGAAAAGAACGTTACCTGCTCCTATTTCTTTCGGTCGATGATCGACGTCGTTCCGTCCGCGACAATCTCGCGGAAACCCATTAACATTTAACCAGTAATCACCGCGCGATTAACGAGGCCGGTGCGCGTCGCGTCGGCACGATAACAGAAACGCAGTCGATCTTATCGTCGACGATCTCACGATCCGACGTCGTTAACAGTCCGCCGCGGATCCATGAATGCGGATCGTCACGATCCACTGACGGTGATCCATGCCGCTGTCCGTGTCATCGTTTCTTGCTTAGATCTGCGTCCAGCTAAGCATCCGGCTCCTTCACATTTCCATCTTGTTTATGGTTACCAAGCGTAACTGGCGCGCCGTCCCGCAGTCATCGATGATTTTCTCTGTCACAGTTGCCAGTCCGGTGTCTCCTCGTTCCTTCCGCGAGCGCGTTCACGCTGCGACCGAGCGATCGTGCTCGACGCGAACGCACGATACCAGCGGGTCCATCGGTTGCGCGAACAGAATCACGACCTTTCTTCTACCGCCGATCGAGGTTATTAAAAGCTCGAGAGGCACGACAGGGGGAGGATACTTTTCTTCCTACGCGAGGGCCGCCGTGATAAATTGTAGAGCGTTATTGTTCATCGAACGTTTCGTATCGCGCACTCGATCATCCCCGTGGCTCGACAACGACGCGTTCACCGGCACGGTACTACTCTTCATGTTCACTGACACGTGCGAGATCACCGACTACGTACGCTCACCGAGTCATTACCGGGACGAGGGGACGAGATTTCCTCTCCTGTTCTCGTTCCACGAGAAGGAAGATCCTGACCACCTTTATAGACGCGAACGCAGGCTCGTGGTAGGGGTGGCGGATCGAGAGGCAATTTGTTCAGGATCTTTGGCCGAATCGGGGATCAAGATCTGTTTGGCGAGGCCCGAGACCACGGGGCTCGTATCGGAACGTTTCGCTGGACAGATTTCGGGTCGTGCAGGTGCGCTACGCTACAGGTTCGCTCACAGGTGCAGCTCTCTGACTAGACTAAAGGCGGGAGCGTACTCGTTGCCGGCAAGTACTCTAGGAGAACAGAGAAAGAGAGAGAAAGAGGAGGCATACCGGTGCTTCGATTGGTCCATGCTTCCCGCGAAAACGACCCAGCCAATCACCATGACTGCGCCACGTAATTGCCGGGTATCACGATTCACAAAAACGGGGGAGGGATACCCTTTCGAAATTCCACGAGGTAGGGTTCCTCTCTTTCTTTTTTATTACGCCGACCGGGCTCGCTTTGTCCCACGGACGATTTTTCGTTCGAGCCCGTATCGATTGTACCGGCGCGCCGTGTCCCGTTGAAAATTTACATGACGTACGCCGAGACGTCTTATTACGCGAAACAGCTGATCACGCGGGGTAATGAATTAGATAGACCGATGTAATTGATGAACGTTCGCCGCGAATGTCGAATTCAATTTAAGAACGAGAAACCCAGCAACCCTTCCGAAAATTCAACGATACCGCATTTAATAATCGTCGGATCCTTTACACCCGGCGTGAACTCGAACGCGTCATCCGCCCCAAAGAGTCGCATTAATAAATTCTGACAATCGCAAGCCACCCGGCAAAAGAAAGGCGAAAGCAAAAAATGAAGGTAGAACAAAAAAAGGTGCAACCAGGACCCAGTCGAGAAGTTATCCCGTTCAGTCACGAAACGTTTGAACCGAACGACGATTCTCGCCTCCCTCCGTTGCCCGGCTAATTCCTATCATTCGAATGGGGAAACGCCATCGCGCACCGTGCCGGGGACAAATTAATTCACGATCGACACCGTAAGACCGGAGAATCCGATCCCAGGCGAATTCGTGGTCGCTGGTTCGAGCCAGGGTCGTTCTCGTGGATGTATTTCGGCCGGGTGGGCCCGCCGGATTCCCGAGCTTCTTTCTCGAACAGGCCCCCGGGGCCCTGGCGGTTCCCAGGGAGGTCAGAGGTCGCCGGGCCCTCCTCTGCCTTATTCCTTCTCGCCCCACACCCGATCGTCCGCCACCGCCCGCCGCTTATGAACGTCCGCCCAATCCTGCGCGAGTCCCTTACCTTTCTCTTGAAATGTTATTTATTTGTTCACGCGTTTCGTCTTAACGAGATTCTCGACTTCGTAACATTGGCAAGCTGGGCGAATGAAAAGAGCGTCGGAGAGAGCTCTGGATTCGATTGATTCTTTTTTTCGTCGTACATAAATTCAACGATACATCCGTTGGCCGTACGCGATCGACGTTGGAATAATTTTGGTCAATCGCGGGGACGAGTGTAGGAACCGAATAAAAAGGAAGGGCAGGCTTCGGGAATCGAACCCGAGATCGTCGTATTACTAGGCACCGATCAGTCCATTTGCGCCACGGCCCCTTCCTCATATTCCTTATATCGTTTGTTCCTTTTAACGTTGTTCTTCGACGGAGGCGCCCAATCCCACGCGAGTTCGATAGGGACGCAGCGTCGAGATGGAAAGGCCCTCGACGCTTCGTCGCTTCGCGGAAAGGTGCCTGCGAATCGCTCGAAAGCGTGCCCGATCCCGGGCGGAATCGAAGTTCCGCCGCGACGAGGCAATTCGGCGAACGAAGAGAACGCCGAAGTAATCGGAACAGAAACGTCGGTGTTAACGATCGCGTACGAAATCGCACTCGGCGAGCCCGATGCCCGCGTACCCCTTTCTGCTTTGCATCATTACGGAAGATTGATGTAGTAACGGTACACGGTTGTTCGTCTCGCGGTTTAAGGTGTACCTCGTCTTTTTTCGCCGCGGCCGATATTCCTCGAAAGCCGGCCAACCGTTCGCCCGACGACCGGGCCGGAGGATGAGACTGGCCCTAATGGCCAGTGCAGGACTACAAAGAGAAATTTTTCGATAATACGTCGCGGTGCCCGGACTGGTCCCGAAATTCGTATCGTCCACTGCGAGCGAACACCGTCTCCCACCGTCGATGTATGGGGCCTGCTTCGTCGGGCGGCGACAACGCGTAAACTTTCTGCTCGAAATCCTCCTTCACCGTGAAACTTTCCGCCCGGCCATCATTTAGGCGGCTTCGCGCGGTCCTCGCTTCCGCGTCGTAATTTTCTCCGGGCCGAAGAAGAGGCGCGCGTGCAAACGCACCCGTTGAATTCCGACGCGTCTCACCGGAGAGATTTTTCTTTCTTTTTTTCCGCGTCCCTTTAAATAGACTCGAGTTACCCTTTGCGGCGGTCGCGCTGCCGGCGACAATCTTGTACGATCATCCATTATTATTTGTTGCCGTCGCGTCGCATTTCTGCGACACCTCGAGGAGAGGCTCGCGGCGGTCGCGAAAGAATAACGGCAAGAATGGAAGAAAGCGTTCACGGTTCTCGATTCCCGCGGCCATGGGGTCGAGCTTTCCTGCTGCTCCTCGTCGCGGCCCGTTGTCGTCGCACCCATCATCGGCGATATTTTCGTCGGCCCCCAAGGATTTAAGGGCCAAGCAGGCGCAGAAAGCGCGCGAGCGTGTAATGGTGATTGAATGCGGCTAATGGTCGTCCCGTACGGGACTCACGGCCCTCCGAGATATACGTTATGACTCGGGCATAACATTTACCGGGTGGTAAACAGGCTCGCATAAACTCTAAAGCCTCGCAAACGAGCCCTTCCCGAAGAAAGCCGCGAGACGACCCTTACAGTTGCTGATCCAATTCCCTTTACGTCGCCCTCGACCATCGACGCTCAGCCTGACGGGTAATTACTAGCGTTTACAGCAGCGGATATGGCGAAAAAATATATATATATGGTCGATGGAAAACTTAATTATCGCGCGTTCTCGCCTATTTCTTTTGCACGCACCGAGGGCGGTGCGAGGAGCTGGTAGAATGACGTCGAAAACCAGCAATTTGCCATCGAATTTTCGCGGATCGACTGATCGTGAGCGCGATAAACCGTAGAATTCAACGGGCTCTCGAGTCACGGTACTTGTTCGCCATGGTCTGCGACAGGCTCCTTCGACGACATCGCCGTGACAAATCGTTCTAAGCAGCGTGACGCCATAAATCAAAGCTCGCCACTCGAAACCGCTTGCACGCCCCGTGAAGTAAAGGTTCGTACGTCGGTGAACGGGGCTGGCGGATAAAGAAGTAAACGATTAAAAAAGAAAAGAAAGAAAAAGGAAAAGGGGAGAGGTGGAAAAGTTGAAGGACTCGGTGAAGTGTGCGGCGGTGTGTAGCCGAAGCGCGATTAAATTGTAGTCCATAAAGCTCTGGTAGGGGCATTAATAATAATTAGACACGGCGTGGCTCGAAATTGGCCGCGCACCTCGGCGCATGTAGATAATAAACTCGCCAATGAAGGCTGCGCAGCCGATTCTAAATAAAGAATAGCGCGAGCGCGAGAAAACTCGCGAATTATCGTCGTATTAATTTGGGGAAGAACGGGGAGGGGGCGTCGTAAATTCCGTTGCAATGGGAAAAAATGGTAATTGAATGTGGCTCGGCCGCGAAACGGAACGTTTTACGAGGCGATTAACGGCGCCGTAGCAGTTTCAGCCAGCGTTTCGCAGATTTCTTTGCGCAATTAGTGGGCCAGCGTGTGCACAGCGAGGGCCAAGGCGATGCTCGAAGACAATTCGCGGTTCGTTAAGCGCACGTCGATTATTCTTTCCGATGAGAACTTATCACGTGTTAATAACTCGTAATGCGATCGTGGGCGAATTAATCTGCTCGCCCGAGCATCGGCCAGATATTCAGTTCGAGATTCAAAATCAAATCGTCGCAGATTTGAAGCTTCGTTTGTGCAAGAAGAGACTATACTTTACTACAAGAATTGCAATCGGGGAGATTTAATGCAGCAATTTAATTCAGGCTGCATTGCGAGGGAAGCGGCACGATAATTTCATTAATACGTTAATCCCGTTTCACCGGTCCCCTCTGCGTTCTTTCGCGCGGAGCGGATCGTGGCGCCCGAGGCCCCCTCGTCGAGGGTGGAGTTCGTAAAACCAAAAGGGACCACACGCATCGTGACGTCACGGGCCCGTCGTGCCACGACGATTCGGTTGACGTGCATCACGCCGGCTCGGCAGATTGAAATTTAGCGAATCCACCCACGCGGCTCCGGTGCACGCGCGTGCAATATTATTATGCGATTCCCGTGCGGCGTAATTGTTTTCCGCTCGAGGAACGCTCGCCTCGCGTCGAATCTATTTTAACGCTTGAACACTTGCGCGTCGCGCCGGAGCCCGGAAAAGAAATGTCGCCCGAATTACCTTTGAGAATGCGGCAAACGGGGCGACGACGCCGAGCGAACTTAACAGAACTCGAGGAATCAACCTCGCGGATCATTATCGGGCGGACGCGAAAGGGAACGTCCGCTCGTTGACGAAGTGCCGTTTCCGGCGGAGTCGGTGAATTTCTACGCGACGACGAGCGCCGCGGGTGATTTTCCGGCAGTCGAGGGAGCCTCCAGGAGCGACGGCAAGAACGACGACGGGCGTAAGGCGATCGATGAAGTACTGCGCCGAGGAAGCTCGCCCAGGGCCAAGGAAATCTCGTCGATCGTTAAGCTAGCCGCACGAATCGCGCTAAATTATCCCATTACATCTCTGTTGGTAGTCGGACACCGCCGTAAGTACCTCGAACATTTTCGCCGTAACACGGGTCACAATTAAATGGCAGCAGCAAACACACCGACACCCTATCGCTGATCCTAAAGCAATCCTTTATCACTGAATATTTTCTTGCCATTTGGTACAAGAATTAGAGCTACGTCAGAAACGCCTCCACCTTTTTCCCGCAGCACCGCAGTCTACAGATTGTCGGTTCCACGCGGGTATTCTTGGTCACGGTGGAGTAAAAAAGAGGGGAAAAAAGGATCGAGGGAAACGAATCACCCGAGAATCGATTCGTCGGCAGATTTTCGAAGATAGCGCGGACGTGAAAGATCCGCCGGGAGAGTTCGGCAGGAGGTGGCCTGAAAGGCGAGTTGGTGGTGGTCGGGGGGCAAAGATTGACCCACGACCCCGGAGTTATGACGCGAGTCTGATTCCTGAAATGCTCGCGCACACCCCGTAATCACGAGTGGCGAGTCCGGGGCCCCACCCCCTCGCCGCCCGTGCACGCCACCCTGGATATCTATAATTTAAATCTCGCTCGGCCGTAAGTGGCAGGAAATCATTGTAATTAATATGGTGTACATCCACGCGCGTGCATCCATGCACGATCCAGCCCCCTGTGTCTCGATTTCCTCGCGAGCTGCGTGTGTTCGTTTGGGACAGGGGTGGCCAATTCCAAGCTAATTAAAATTGCCGAGACTATTGGCCACGAGAATTTGTACGGGTCTGGAGCGAATATTATGTTAACTTTAAGCGTTTCCCCGCTTCGAGCAAATATATACTGTACACCGTGCACGTTGTAAAGAAAGGAATGAAATTTATCGTCGCGTCTCGCATTATCGGGATAACTAGCGCAGGCGTGCTAAATTGTTAATGAGCTAATTAGAGTACTTTACACCGACTGCGTCGGCCATCCTTCGCTTAAGAGGATGTAAATCGATCACGGTCACCCAGATACGGAAGCTTAGACCAGCGGAATCGGTTTACCGTCGTCTGGTTACAGTTACCGGTATCGCTATCGTACCAATTTTCTATCGCTGCTTCGCGCAGCGATATTCGAGATGAACGTATCGCAAGCAGTAAACCGGTCGGCAGAATCCAGATTAATGCCTTAAATGTACGTGCACGCGTACGCGCTACGCGGTCCAGAGTTTTCCGCGTCGGTATTTATGGCTCTAATGAAGCACCGAGCTTTTCCTTTTTGCGTCGGGCGATCGGTGCCGCTTCCGCGTACGCGGTTTCGATTCCGTTACGTTGCGTTGGATTAGGGTAAGGCCCGCGCCGTGGGACGGAAGGGCCCATTGATACGGAACCCACGTAGGCAGACCGCGGGGGAAGACCGCGGTGCTTTTTATTTAAACGGACGAGCGACGCGACGGGTCGGGTTAATCGTATCCTCTTAGCTTGAATTACTGGCTCGATCTCTTTGAGCCTTTTGTGACTCCGTTTACGAGGATTAAAGCGACGCGACGCGACGCGGTGGCGTGCAGGAAGCGGCGAAACCGCTTAAGGTTTTAGCCGCGGGCAACGTTTCAGGGGAATAGCCCCATGGAAAAATATTGATTCGTCTGAATGACGATTATGGGAGGAAATTGAATTGAACCGCGAAGATCTTCTTACACCTTGGAATTATACATCTTCTCGGCGAACAGCGTTCAAATACTAGAAACGATACTGCGTTGCGCAGGACAATGGATCGATGCACGATTCTTGCGACACACTAGCAACCGTAGCGCACTATTCAACCCACGTAACGGAGTCCACCTTCGCGTCGCGGTGCGTCGGTGAAACGGATCAAAGAAATGTTTCAATTATCTCGACGAATGTCACTGGTGCTCGTCGATCTTGATAAGGAACCCTGTCCGCCCGGTGCAAGAAATTGTTGCTCGGTTGCGCGAAGTAACCACGTGGCAGCGGCTCGCGTCAACGGAAAACGCGACGCGACGTCTCCATGAATTATGTATGCGGAATTTCGCGGTGTCCCGTCGATGTTGCTGTCATTTCTGACTACGCCCGACGATCACGAACAGGCATCGCTGTCCGAGCGCTACATTACGAGATCTCGAAGTCGAAATCCCGACTACGTTGACGAGCAGCATCGTTTGTGTGCTACAAAGTTCACTTTGGCCGATTCGTAAATGAAGATTGACGTTCGTAAAAGAAATTTCGCAGATGGCAGGATTAACCCCTCCGTTGTTGGTATTCGTCTGCGGGGAACTTACATATACTGCACGATTGTTCCATAAACTCGATGCTAATTTCACTATTTCACACCAGTAAGGAACCGCCTATTCTCGCGTTAATCCTGGGTAAGCGACGTTTTTCGTTTGCCTCCTAGTAATTCATAGTACTCGCGGACTATCGGCAAGGTGGTCGAACGAGCGATACGCGACCGCGGGTTATACGTCCCCAATAAATCAGATTGCGAGGGGCAATCGCGAAGGTTTGGAAACACTTAGGCTTGAGAGGCTCGTATCTTGGGAAATTCGCGGCAGGAAGAAGCGTCCCCGGTTAAATGGCTGGACGTAAATCGCCGTATCCGGACGAGGCATCATCTGGCACGGTTTAAGAGTAGCATTATCGCGCGCTTTATGCGTTGGAAACGGCACGAATTCGAGTCGTTCCATCGCGCCAACTAATTTTACGACCGTCCACGTGTATGCACGCGAACGGCTTGATCTCCCTTCCAGTGCGAATCTCTTTGTGACCCCTTTTTAATCTGTGATAAATACCAGGATGAGTGTACGTTGCTTCGTGAAATTATTTAGAGTGTACTTTTAATCCTTCGACGATATTTTTTTTTTGTGGAAGCGGTGGAAGCGTATCGGTTAATTTTTCGTGGTTGTATTAATATATATTTATTTACAGATATGGGCAGCTGATGCCTTCTTGTGCCGCGATACTGGTGCGCTGGTCCTCTTTTCTTTTGTTACCATATTTTAGACAAAAATATTATTGCGCTTATTATGTTCACGTTTGTATTCGCAAGTCCGTGCGATTGCGTGAAAATTGATTGCACCGCGGTTCATTATTCCGTAGCGTAAATGATTCTACCGTTACAAGAAATGGGAATTGATTAACCAAGTTAATAGAGCGAGCGAACGAGTTCGATACCGATAAACGATACACCCCTTTTTCATAGAGGAAACAGCGATAGGCCGCAGTGACAAATCTACTGTCCTTAATTACGTTCCCCTTAAGCTGATCATGTCAATTTAATATCCATTAATATGTGTTCAGGTAAGCCTGTAAGCTCAAAGACAGGATGCACGCTTCAGCAATGACCATCATCAGAGAAGCGAGACATCGAGACGATGCATCCGGTGCGAATCGGACATTTGCATAAGAACCACTCTCCTCCTTCGCAGATCACGAAACACTTGTCGGACACGCGTAGGACGATACGATAAATTCACCATGGACTTGTTGCCCGCTCCAAAAGTCGCCCCGATTCGCTATCTTTGAAACTCCGTCTCCGAGTGAATATTTGAAAAATTTGAATTACGACGCGGATCCGAAATTTCGACGACACGAGTCCCTTTCATTTCCATACAAATGTAACTTTGTCAAATATTATCCGAACGGTACGGTTTATTGGAAAGAATTGTACGAAACGAAACTCTTGGTTTCCGTTCGGAAACGTACGAAAGAAATCCTTGGTAAATCGTGATCGAACGTTCGTTCGATCGTTTAATGCTCGCCTCGAACGTGGACCGTTCTCGCGATTTTTCGAGTCACTTGCAAAATTACCGTAATGAACGGCTGCCCCATGCCGGTTTCACGCCAGTGCGCGGCCCTTCGTTCGTAACTCACGTTAAACGCGATCGCGATTTCTAATAAAAGCTACCTGCGCGTGATTTACCGCTGAGTGATCGCGGAATACTAAATAGCGAATAGCAATCTGCGCGATTGTTCGTGTTTTCGAGTCGTTCAGGGACGCAGAGGGATTCAAGGATGAGATCGACCGTTCGTACCTCGGGGTATGATTGATTCGCGAACGAGAGGCGAAAGAATAACCGGAGACGAACGAGAATACGTCGATAACTATAATAATTTCGGGCGAGTGCAAAGGAAAAAAATCTTCAACTCCGTATTGGTACGATACCGGTTAATTAAAGTGCCTTCTTCCGACGCGTACACATTTTCATTTTATTTTCAGAACGCAAGGGGGAAATTATATATAGAACCAAGTACCGTCGAAGGTAAGGGGGTTACATTGAAACGTGTTAAATAATTCTCGCTGGCGCCGTTAATTAAGTTCAACCGAATAAAACTAAAGAGAGATTGGTGCATCAATAATAATAGAAGATGAAACTGCAGCGGAGAGAATCGCACGCAATAAAGACCTTCTAGCGAGCGCCGAAAGAAACAAGCAAGAAATCGCGATGCCCTTCCGATGTAAAACCAATAATGCCTGGCTGCCCGATGGGAGGATAATTCATTAGGAGCGTCAAGCAACGGGTCGGACAGAGAGAAGGCGCTTTGACAAACCGGCATGGTAAACAAATTACGTGGATCGGGGCTAGAGACGATGGTAAATCATGCTTTCGACGTTAAGAGGCCGGCTCGTCGTCGTTGGCCGGTGCATCGGTTGGATTGCGTGAGACAGTTGCCCCCGGCTACATTCTCTCCAAACGAAAATGCATTTCGCCATGGGAGCTCGCGGAGTTCCCATAACGAACCTTCGGGGCTTTTTGGGACCGATCTAGACTGGCCACGAATCGTCGATGGTTATTAAGTGTTACGTGCACACGGGATTTACGTGACTCGCGTGAAAGGTTGAATTTTACTTCACGAGGGACGATAACGAAAATTCGGCAGCAACTACGTTTAAGAATTTGAGGATACTGTGCCAAAGATATCAGGAATTGCACGTTTTGCCAGGCGCTGTGAAAAGAATTAAAAAGAAAACAATTTTTCCGAAAAATTCGACGACGTTACGTTAATTGGAAGGAAACTTCAAGTCCGATTGGATATGATAGGTCAGGGAAAACACCGAGGAGCGGAGAAATTGGGTCGTCGGCGAGATCGTGCGAGCAGAACACCGGTATCTGGTGCGTGCGGCAAACCGCGAGGTGCATTTCGCGTCGTGGAAATACGAAATAATTTTTCTGCTGTGCCCGCTGCCTCGAGAGGCTGCTTTACGAGCGGCATAAATCACAGCCGTGCACGTGAGTGTGAGTGGGCGGAACCGCACGGTATATACCACAAGCGTACACCATAAATTTGATACATGTTCATTGTGGTGGCTGGGTCGCTGAACAGCGAGGTGTATTCCTCGCGATCGGTGGCCCGCGAGACTTTCCATTCGCCAGATCGGACAAAATTTCACGTCGTTCAGATCGGTTCGAAGAAAACCTATTTGCATACCTTCCTGATTTCCCGTCTGTCTCCCGCTTGAATGGCTTCCCTCAGTTTCCGTGAAAGCTGTTTACATAATCTCCGTGAAGGAAACCTTCGCGTCGACCGAATATCGATAAGCGTGCTATCGCCATTCTATGGGACAAGGGTGCACAGGGTTCTGAAACGATTCTGCGTAATTTCTTCGTATCAGAATAATGTGAAGCGACACAGATTTCGAAGCAACATCGACAGGAGACATCCGATGGACGGATATCGTCCGAACGGAGGGAGTCACATTATTTCCACGCTCAATTTTAAAAGAAAAGGGCCCGCAGATTGCTCGGCATTCTGTGCAAGGGCCCGGGAGCTTCACGGGGCCCTAGTGTGTATCGCATATTTTCGAGAGAACGGGTCAGATTGGCTTCGTGGCTGAAAAGTAATTGCGAGATCCGAGATAGCACGCCACGTCTGCTACGCAATTTGCCCCTACACCTGGCCTCGTTGCTGCACGTGGCCCGAGTCCTCGCCCAGGCCCGTTTTCGTGGTCCATTTCGCGGCGAGGGCCGCTGAAGTTTTCGCGTTCCCTCGAAAAAGATTAAATTGTTTACATCGTTGTCAAGATTAAGCGTGTACTGTAAATTATACGCGTGTCCGGGGC
The DNA here is from genome assembly GCA_948146005.1 of Nomada fucata. Lineage (NCBI taxonomy): Eukaryota > Metazoa > Arthropoda > Insecta > Hymenoptera > Apidae > Nomada > Nomada fucata. Next base: position 36,169,007 of record OX411276.1, on the reverse strand, counting down.
CCCGTACGCATGCCAATTAAATCGTATAAACAAAATTGGCCGCTATAATTGGATGGAATATTGGACGAAAGTCCAAAACATTCGCCGGATGTGAATTGTTATTATTATTATTATTATTATTATTATTACCTTTGCGCTTCTTTATAATTTAATACAATCATTATTATTGGTTTAGCCGGCATTTATTATGATTATTCTTGTTTTCCCCGTCGTGATTAAGGTTCCATTGCGTACCGATTAGTTCCGTATCAAAATAATGGCATACTTCGTGTTTCAAGAGCCAACGAACGCTTGGAAGAAATGAGAAAAATGGAAACAGGCGTAACAAGGGTGAATGTTAAGTACCAAGCGTAATACGCATTCGTTCGAGCGGGTTAGAAAGTCGCGTTTCGCAGTCTGGATTGGCTACAAGTCATCCGATCGGCTCACCGGTAACACTACCCTTGCGAAACACCTGGCCACTTGGATCTAGATCCCAGTGTCCCCGGACTCGTTCGTGAATTCACGCTTAAGGACATTCAATCCTGTCGACGGCTCGAAAAATTGCGAAAATCCTGCGGCCAAGCGCACCTGTAATCCGGCCGCCGCGCACGAAAAATCGCCCTATCAAGGTTTCCCGATATCCCTGCTGAATCGACAAAGTTCGACTAATCACGGCCGCCTTCCACCGCAAATCACGAATATCCTTCGCGCGGCGCTATCATCGGCCGTTTCCATTAAACACGCCAACCCCCTTCGACAAATGCACGCTACCATTCTTCGATAGCCCCGCCGTACTAACAGGTTTCCTCTACCTGCGGTCACAAGTTAATCTATCAAACCCGTCCGCTCCAAAACGAATCCATCGAGGACGCGAATGAAATTTTCCGCAGCTCTATACCCAACATTCGACGTCCTTTCCCCACGTTAATTTGTCAGCCGTAATAAGCACACGCTCTTGCGTACACGACAGACTCCGCATGAGAAGAGGAAGAAGACGAAGAAGAAGAAGAAGAAGAAGAAGAAGAGGACGAAGGAGAAGACGAAGGATAAAAAGGAGAAGAGGAAGGAGAAGATGAAGGGGAAGAAGAAAAGATAGCGGAGAAAAGAAAGAATTGAACGCGATCGTTGCATCGGTCGCGAAACACGCTTGCACACGCGGAACACAAAGGAATGCGTCAACGTCAATGCGCCAGCTCTTTCCGGTGATCGCAAACCGGGTATTAGCGAATGGGAGCAGCGATTAAAATTTATGTTCCTGGCAGAAGGGGCCGAAGAACGGCCTGCAGACGTAGAGTTTGTTGGCTTTACGTGATTGTCGGGATAGTAGCCGTGCGTAAGTCGGCTTTCCCCGCAATCTTCGTATCGCGCACAGTTACGCGAGCCCCGAAGAGGTGTCCAATTATGTAATAGATCACGGACGGGACGTCCTCGGCCACTCGCAAATTGTTTCTACCACGTTCGCGAGACCTTCTTCTCATTTTCTGTCGTTAGACCTTCTTCGATGCCGGCCCGCGAAGGTGTCTCGATATTGTAAATATTAACAAGATCGTTTCTGCATAGATGCACGCGGGTATTCCAGCCGTTATTAATCCACCGCGGTCGGTCTTGTTCTGCAAGCCAAGCATTAGCGACCCGCACGAAATAATAATCATGAAGGATCGCGTCGACCCGGTCGTTTGATCCGTGTTTCTGTAACGAGGTCCACGGCCAGGTGATTAGCGATCGCGCGCACACGTACACAAACGAAGAATCATTCGCAAACGAGCGAATCGTCCTGCGCATTGTTAGCGGTGGGTCTTCGGAGTTTCTGTACACGGGTCGCACGATTCTCTCCCTATGTCCCTTGCCACCCACCAGGACGAACGACTGGTCATTAAATTCGTAATTCGACGTGCGTCTATTTCTTTTTGTCGTGGCTGTACTCGCGGCAAGCAACCCCCGATTCGACGACCGTTCCATCTATGGTAAAAAGAGTAGGCACTGCTCGGGCAAACCGTGATAAATAAATCGGTCAGGACTCGTTTGTATAACAACGCTCGATTTGTATCGTAATAACTACAGAGTGGTATTTGTGTTGCGATCAAAGGAACCGTGTTACTTGTATCCTGACGGGGAAATATCGTGCGCGCACGTGAAGCACGGATTACGGTTTACCTTCTCTATCCTACCCACCCGGTGCGCCGTATCGCACGGTCCTTCTCTACACCGGAGGCTCGAGTACACACACACACACGCAATTCGTGCACGAAGAGTTTATGGAAAAGGAAACGGGCACAGCAGCGAGCTGCAGCCGGTCGATTGATAAATTAACCGCGCGTCGAAAATTTCTGAATGTGGAGCAACAGGCCTGTCCAGAGTTATCTGCGATCGATTAATTTACGCTCCGCGGCTGGAAGACATTCTCTCTCGGTGAATAAAATTTACGAGCGATCCGTGATCGAAGGTCGGCTGTGAGAATTTATTCGCGAACTCGGTGGAGTACAGAGCTTGAGCGAAAGATAACATTTTTCACCAATCTTTGCGGCAAAATTGTAACGGAGCGTGTAAAGATTACAGTGGATTAATTCGTCCGTGTTCTTCACTCTCGCCAATAACAAGATCATTGGTATATACTAATCTCTCGAAATCTATATTCGACCTGTGCATGCACAACAATCCACCGTTGCAACTCTCCTTTCTCCTAAAATATACGCCAGAACGAGCGCACGTCGGATCTCATTGAACAGCAATCGACCAGGTAAGGCGGTTCAATTATAGCGGATAAGGCGTACAGATTACGGCGCAGGTATACACACGCGCGGCCACGCAGCTCGGGTACCGACATGAGAAATTGTTTCATCGGTCATTGTTTATGTACCCAATTATTGTACCATTCGTTCACCAGGGGTGGCGTATCACTTACAACAAATCAATTTGAACGCACACCTCGCCCCCGGCCTCGCAGCCCCTGAAAACATCGTGTCCCGCTGGGCGGACAATGTTTTGTCTCGCCCCGGTGCAAGACGACCCGCGGCGCCGTAGCCAAAGCTACGGATTTCCTTTTCCTCGCTGTTGTAACTCGGGTTCGTGACCCCGAACCTTTGTCGCGAAGCCACGCGACAACCTTTGCCACGCGATAAGGAACGACACAGTTCATTGCAATGTACGAGAGGGACAGAGAGTTAAACAGTGAGTTGCACCTTTGTTCAAATAAATGAAACACAATTTAGATGTCTTTGGTAAGCGAAAATTTAGTTGCTCAATTAATGCAATGGAAAATCCATCAATGGAATTGCACATATTTTGAGCATTCCGAACCGACGATAGAGACAATCAATGGGCAGACTAGGCTGCCCAACTTCATTGTAGAAGTGCAAGGAAACTGATTCACCGCTGTGCCACGACTGCATAGAGCGAAACGAGCACCGAAGATCTGATTAATAATAATTTCCCGAGTGTAACATAATGGTGCTCGTTGCCAAGGAGGTCTTGTCGACGAAAATGGCAGATTCGGCTCGTAAACCGTTACCAATCTAATACTTCCTTATCTTCCACTCGACGTCCGTTAAATTATTAGTTCCCCGAGTTGCCACGGTCTCGAACCCATTAACGATTAATCGTTCGCCGCGATGTAATTCAAATACGTATAATACAGCTGTGCTACATTGGTACACGCACACTTTTACAATCTTCTCGCGCAGGCCTCGCAAATTGGAGGCGCTCGAAAAGGCAGGTCGTTAAACGAGCCATACTCCGCGCATTAACCGTACAAAACACTTAGGAATTCTCGGCGAACGCGTTCGGGAACAGCCTAGCGGGGCGATAACTAATGCCGCTCGACAATTCAATCCACGAAGTATCATTAAATTACTCGCGATCGTTACATGAATCTTCGGCGTTTCAGGGGGCGCGGTTCTCGACGAGGAAGCTCTCGTGCTAACGCGGTTGGGAAAAATAATCGACGGTTCAAATCGACCGCGCGTAATTCGCGAGTTCTATGCGCAAATGTAAAACGTCGCTTTTCATTGCGACAGTATCTGGACGCGAGTGAACGTGCCACGGATCGTCGTCGAGGGGACGAAAGTTTTCGAGTTCGACTGGCGGGAGCGTCGGGGACGCTGCACGTCGTTCAATCGTGAGCAATTAAATTTCATTAGCCGGTAACATTCCTGGCTGCAATCAACGCCACTTTCCACGCTGGCCTAATCAGAAGGGAGATAGAGGAGACGACGTTCCTCTGCGTCGACCGTAAAGCATCGCCTCTTATCCGAAGTGACCGTTCGTTGGCTAAAAGCGCAGGTATTGCGTTACGTTGCACGTAGAAGGGTCTAGCTGGCGAACGGTACCGCGGTATAAAGTCCATTAATGAGCCGTTCACGGGTTTGTTAATGAGCCAACACCTATACCGTGCCCCGCAAGCTTGCCTCTCGTGTCGTTCGATCGTTTCGAATCGGTCGGGCCCGGATTAGAAGTCGGCGAACATCTTGGCTGGCGAGCGTCGTTCAATAAATTAAAAGGGCCGCACGAAACGCGGAGGGACAACAAATACATTGTCCAATTACGGAGACTTTGTTAATTCATTCCGATCGGGCATCCCCTCCGATACATTGCGGCGAAATGAAATTATTCTTGAGCGGGGGAATATCCTCGTGTACTTGTTATCGTTATCTTCCATCGTCTCCGGAATTAGAATCACCTGCCGCTGGTGCAACGTCTAGAATAGAGTGGCGGCAATTAACGGGTGGCTTAATAAGAATTTAGCACGCCCGACGCGACGGACTTTTTCCCAAGATTCCTCGTCCCGTCGATGACGGTGCGTTTCTCGTCGGGGCCACGCGTGTACGGGGCATGTACTCCGTTTCCGCTTGGTTCTCGCGCCACGCGGCGTTAAAGCCTGTACTTAAGTGGCGTCTCCCTCGCCGAGATAAGGCTTAATGGCCTTAATGATCGTGCGTACGCAAGGACGCGTCGTGACTTTCCTTCTTTACGGGGACCTCGACGTTCGTCCAGGATCCTCGTTCCTTTTCCCTGCTCGCGAAGCTTCCCTCGAAACTTACGCGACTGTCCATCGTCACTTGCTTTCGTTCCGCGAATGACATTCTCTTTGCGCGGACGATCCAATGCCGAATCGAGCCCTCGCTTGGTTGACGTCCTTCCCGAACGTACGCCTTGGAACACCCCGTAGACATCGTTCTCGTACGAATATCCGCTCGCTTCTCGTTCATTCGAGAAATCGTATCCAAGAATTGTGGCAACATTCTTCTCTCTTAACCTTACAAGTCGATGGCGATTTAATCACGAAATCTGTCAGTGCCACGGGGCAAACACCTCGCGTGATGAATCATACATTCCCTTTCGACGGGGGACTCTTTATTATGTCGCAGCCCGAGGCACCGACAATAAAATAATTAACGAGGATCGCGCTGTGAGGTTTCGCGAATCGATCACGGGACTGCCGCGTTTTTCGACGTTCGCGCCGTGGGGTTCGCTACGACTAATTAGCATGATAATTAAGCGGCGCCGACGTTTTTAAGGGTCGACAGACTTTCTCGCTCGCCCCTTTACCGCTCGGAGGTCAAATTCCCATTGCCGGTTTGGTCCGCAAGGTAGGCGCGCACGATCTTTTTCGTACGGGGACGAAAATGTTTCCTCTTTAATTATATTCGATATAAAAAAATCCACGATGCTGTTTCAAACAAGTGCGTCGAGCCACTAACGATATTCGACGATGAAATATTTCAACGATACCCGAAAGAACTTCCCACCCCCTCGTTTTTCCGCGGAAAAAAAGCCGTGGCCGGTTAAGACTTTGGCAGCCCCCGAGCTTCTTATATCTTCGCTCGATTAATTTACTTTCCAATGGCGGGTCGCGCGGACAGCCTCGATTGTGCTTCTTTGTCCGTAAACGTTCGATCGGCCATCGCTTCCAGCTGTATAACGCCGCGCGGAAACCGGGGAACAACGTCATAATTTCTGGTACCCGTTGGGCCGCGCGATGAAGCCATTAATTGGTACATTAATTCAAGGAATCGTGCAACACCGGCTACCAAGCGGGCACGCCGCCGCGGAATTAAGTGTCAGCCGTTTCGCGAAATCTCTATTCCTGCTATTAACCGGACAATGTCCCCGTTAACGAGGCGCATTAATTATAAACATCGAGCACCGTCTCCCATTCGACGATTACCACCGGCGCGTACAATTTGTCTGCGTCAACAGGGGCGAGCCTTTTTTTCCATCTGTCTCAACGAGCCCGCGATTCCTCGTTTCGAGAACGATTTTTCTTCGGCGCCGTTCGAACGCCGGGTAGATCAGGTGAGAAATGTACCACCGTTCGAACATTTATCCCGGCGAGCTTTCCACTGGAAGCCGGATTTGACCTGGCTCGCTAGAGTATCGTTTGTCGCGACGCCGATTGCCTCGACCTGATGCGCCTGATACACCAGGTCGACCTGGCGACGAAGACCGACCGGGAGGGATCAAGTTGGAAACGGTAACGGTGGTTCCATGGGTCGATGGATTACATCGCGGCGATTTTGTTGCGTACAATTAGGCAGATTCTCGTCTACGTATATTGGTCGAGGGAACGGGTTCGAGAGTCGACGCGGTGAACGAAGAGGAGCGATGAGGGGTGACCGAAATGGAGGACAGATCTGAGGGGTTCCGAGGCTCGCCAATTTGTGCGTCGAAATTCTTTCCTCGGCGAGAAACAAAAAAAGAGTTAATTCGAGGTTTTAAAACCGCGGGGACGTTCCTGTTCCCACGCCTCCCGGCCCGGACCACGACCTCGGCACGCGAACACACTGCCAGAAAATCATAATCGCTTCCTCATATCGCGGTGTGCATCGGCGCAGAGATCGTTCATTGTAATTTCGTAGATTACCGGAACGATACGCCGCGTTCCGTACTGGAGCCGGTAGAACGCCTTTCCTTTTATCAGATCCGTGTATTATATTTGCGTCAATAACAGTCTGGAACTACTCGCACGGCTCTCCGATCGAACGTTTCCCGACACGATAACAGTATTAAATAATTGAATTCTCGAAATAGCTTGGACCCAGCCACCAAAAGTATCCGTGAAAACGAGCTACCTTCAATAATCAGCTTCCACGTCGGTTTTCTCTCGCGCGCGGACTCGTTTGTTCCCCCTGTCGTGTAAATTAGCGAGATCGTCGCGAGGACAACGACGGCAGCGTCCAAGGGGGGTGAAGAACGAAGGTAGGCAAGAGGAGAAGAATAAGAAACGGCGCACGCGAACCCACAAACGTTTCTCCGTTTCTCTTCTTTTATATATTCCGGCACGATCCACGGTAGGTACGTCTAGTTATGAAATAAAACAGCACCGTAATACACGGGCGCCCGTATAGTCGCGGCAGAAGGTGGCGCAATAACTCGGTGGACTTTTACGCGAGGACCCTTGATTTACAGCTGGTCCGCGACCTACCTTAATAGAAGTACTGCCAACCTACAAGCGAGTGCGACCACCTTCTTAACAGCCCGTGAATCTCCTCTTGCGTCGACGGGATTGCCGGCGATTGCTTCCCTCGAACGTGCTTCGATTCGCTCGCGGATACGTCCGTCATAACCGCAATACCTATCTGGCCCAGCTTTTCGTTGGGAAATAATTTTTACATTCTTGAAGGGAGGAGTACTAATAAAAATCGACGACCGAACCAAGAGCGCAGGAGCCAATCCGTTTAGCTCGAATAAACTTGCACGTAAACGGTGCACGATGGTCTGGAAACCCGTTTTTCGTAGCCGAAATTACATTAGCGTTATTTCAACAAATGAGGTAATATTATAGCAGGCCGTTCAACGTTGAACGTTGAAGGCCGTTGAAATGTCAGGTATGACATTGCAAAGTCAAAAATATATGGCAACATGTAAAACATCAGATGACTTTGAATTTTTTATAAAAAAAATATTAGTCGAATTTTGTTATATTGACAATTGCAGAAGGCTGAACGATGATTAACTTTTGTCCCAAAATTTTATCTGTCGAATCATTTTTATTACACAGCTGTCGAAGACCTCGGCCCGACCACCGCGGCGTTACCGTTTCTGGTGCGATTCAGGGGAACAAGCAGTTCTATTCAGACACGGCGGCTCAAAGGAAACTGGCGTTCGGTGCCCAAGACCGTTTCTACTAACAGCGAGGCAACGGCCGACAGTTCCCGGCTGATCCGGGCTCCATTAACGAAGCCGTTTCACTCGGTACACGCCGGCCATGCTATTAATGTTCGCGATTCCGACTATCGGCCCTTTCGATATTTCTTAAGAATGTCGGTCTTCTCCTTTTTCTCCCCTCGACCCAGGGCCTCTTTTCGTCGCGGCCTTTCCGCTTCCACTTCGTTCATCTATCGCCGTAATAACTCCATTACTGGCGGTCGAGCCTGCGGTTTTAATGTCTCATTTCCATCTACGCGGGGCGAACGTGCAGGCTACCGTTCCTTGCCTCCCTCTCGCGTCCAGAATATCAACGGCAACGAAAGTGTCGCCACTTCGTGCAATCGCTTCGGGGACCTCCCGTGATTACGTGGCTGTCGCGCCAATATACCTGGAGGGGGGGGGGGCGTGATAAAAATGTGGAAGCAATCGTTTACACTCGGCCGAGTGTTAACAGCACTTTGGGAGCGAATGGAGCAGGAAGGTTATTACGATTCGCGATTGATGGAGATTGGGGTCACGGTTAATACAGAGAAGTACAAATTTGTGCGGGGAATCGGAAAAACGGTGCACGTATTATACGATGCTGCTTAAAATGGTTATAAGGTGTACGAGTATATTATCAAGGGGGGAAGTTGGCCCCATAAAAAAGCGAGCCACCGAAACGAAGGCTAAGGGATTTTGTTGCCTTCGAATGGTAATTTTCGACGCGATATTTAGAGCGACGCTCGCTGCGTTCGTCGAATGCAAATGGAAATTTTAGATGACGGCAAACCTAACTGTCTCGACGTGCGGAGAAAGCTCGACCACTTTTCCATTATTCTACCCGAGCTCTCTACTTCTTCCCACCAGTCTGCCACCGACGTCCATACATCGAATCGTAGGCGCGCTAAGTTCGACCGGCGGGTTGAAATTCATGAGGATGCAGGCGGTTCGGCGCTGCAGCGAGGATCCGTTATGCAGATTCCGCCTCATTCGTATTAATAACCAAGAGAAGTCTGGCTAGTCCAGGCCGCAAAAGCCAAGGTCGCAAAGGTTGAGGCGTGTTCAACAAGCTGTTCATGGCTACTACCTAAAGGGTTAGCCTCTCCACCCGGAAGTGCATTGGCTGCGTTGTAGCCCAAGACAGTCCGTGCTGCCTTCTAAGACACTCTATCTCCGGAATTCTTGATCCCTCATCGTCCACGTTCCTCGCGTGTCTACAGCGCAGCAGCTCGGGGCCGAGTAAATACGTATTATAATAAATGCTTCCCCCTGCTGGCCGGCCGGGAAAAGAAGATATTGAAACGACCGCGGGCTTTCAGAAAAAGCAGACTTCAACCGACGCTAAAGAACCGGCCTGCCGTTTTAGGGAAGCCGCTGGAAGAGGAAATATTAAAGGTCGAGGATCGTTCGAAATAGGGGAGTCTACGTCGTGCAGCGTCTTCCGTAAAGGGATAGCACGGGCACGTTTCTATTTATTATAAGTCGGGAAAGTCAACAATCGGGAGCCCGGAGTCGGCCGTAAATCACGACGGATCGTCTCCCTGGCGCGCCTTAACGTTTAAGCACTGGTATATGTAACCTATAAGAGGGATGCGCAGGCGGCAGTGATATATCGTACAAGTCCCCCCATTGTCTCTGACTAAGTTCACGGCGACGGGCCACCGAGCAACGAGACTCTTCCTCGTATTAATTACAATGTCCGAGCGAAAGCAACGGTCGGTCTGGCTCCGGTTTGGCCGCGGACCTCCGGCGATTTTTCACCCGATGGATCCCGGACGATCGATATTTCTCGTTAATACTATCGTATTCGACGTTCGTTACTGCTCGATCCACCGATAAGACAGTCGCATTGAAATTTTTGGGATAACCCTCGCCGGGAAACGTGGGAATTTTAATTAAAGAGACTCCGATGTTCGGTATTTACGGCCAGTATTTCACCATTTTAAGATTATTGGACTCGCGTGGTTGCAGATAAATTGACGGATCGGCAGTAGTTGAAATATTGCCGAGGGTGATTGATAAATGGCGAAAATTTCTGTTCCCCCTCGGTCTTTTATAGCCGGGGTTAACATAATGACCGCGCGAGCCCCTTCTGTGCGCTGCGTCATTAAACGCGAAACCGAAACAGAATTGTCCATAAATATTGATCGTCCAAGGAAAATGACCGTTTGCCAGGGTTTATCGCGAATTTGCAAGAAATTGCATTCGCTTTTCGTTAATGAAAAAATATCGACTCACCATTTGGAGCCTGTCTACAGAGCCTGGCGAACATCCTCTAGTTTGTCTCGGAGCGTCTGCCTGTAACAAAAAAGAAAAAACGCCAAATTACCATCCGGTTTTCCATGGCGGAAGCTAATCGTCGCCCGCATTAATATCAGCGAGCACGCGATCCCGCAGCGAAATGAAATATTTCGACATGTTCCGCCTCGTCGCCGACCCGACCCATGTATCCACCACGTCCGGCGATAATCACGACGGCGAGTATCGAAATTCATTGCAGAAGACTGATTGAGGCCCGTGATGCGTAAACGGTGCGCTCGAGGCGTCGCGTCGTGTGTCGGATATGATATTCCCTTAACACTAATGGCTACCAGTCGTCCGTTAATAATTACGAGCTCTCTCCGGCTAACAGGTAACGACAGGTGATCCTCTGACGCGTTCCTTCGTGTGCACCACTGATTTTACGCTGCCGCCTTAGGGGCTCGACAGACGCCGATTCTAAATCACACTGGCACGCGAAATCGTAACTTCCCATACCAAATGACTCACTTGCGAGCAATGCCTCGCGTGCACTTTCGGGCCCGGGAAATTATTTATTCAACGAGCGAAGGTCGTGCGCCTCGCAAGTAATACGTGCATATTACTATCGATGCCATTATTAATTTTGTTTAACGCGCACGAATATTTGTGCTCGTATAAATATCGTTTCTGTGCTAAATCGTTCTATAATAAATAACTTATATTTGATTCACTGTTTGGTTAATATTATTACACCTACCCGCGTGCTTAAGAAACGTGGACGAAAGAATTTCAAATGTTCGGCAAAAGGGGGGAAGAATCCATACTTGATGAATAGCGGTAAGCATAGAGAAATTATCTCGCACCGGCACACAGCTCGGCGGAATATAAGCGGAAAGCTCGGCGATCCGCGTAGCCTTTCCCGGCTAAAATAAATTTCCCCACGGGCATGTTATCTGAAATTCTGATAGAGCAGGCCTATCGGGATGTAACCGACCAATTCAATCTTCGATTCCGCGGGGAGGTGCTTGGCTCGACCTCACAGAATCGAAAGCGCGCCGGGAATGCTTTCGCCTTTAACGCTCGAAGCCGTGCGTCAATTAGATAACTATCCGCTTATTTCAACAACAGGTATAATTTTCAATGGCACTTCCCTTCCTTGCATCTTATTCGCCCGGGTCTGAATGCGAGATCGCACTTGATACGCACAATTACGAAACCGTAGCTTCTGCGTATCCATTCCAGGATACCTTGTAACACGGGGGTCTTTAATGAAACGGGCATAGAACGGCAGCAGTGGAGTTACATATAGAAAAAGGAAAAACCGAACGGTGACTCCATGTCGGTGGACACTGTGGAATTATCATTTACAATGATTATTACCATACGACAAGCGACAAGGAGGAGAAAGATGAGAAAGTCGTCGGGACTTTACATAATTGCGCAACGCACTGGACACGTGTGCCATACGCAGACGTAGCTGGAAACACGGTCTGCCTCGGTGTACCATTTGTTCCCGTGTTGTTGCATATAAGTGCGCAAAAATGATTTACATCGTTGCCCATAGCCGTGGGTAATAGCCTTTCTACGCCTGGCCGAGCGAAGGGGAACGGGACACGAGGAGTCGCATCAACCGTGGCTCATTACGTTTTTCAATTTCTGCCGCGAGATCCGGCGTGATTAACCAATCGTCAATTCGCATTTAAGAAGATTGATCTCCGATAGTTTCGATGGGGAAAATTCCTGCGGCGAGAAAATCTAGCAGAGGCAAGAAATACAATTTTCAATCGCGCATTCCGTGGAACCTGCGAGAAGGAAAATAGCGAATTTCGAAATCCCGTTTCGCTGGAAGATTCCACGAGAGGGGCCAGTTAACTTTTCCGCGTTAAAGCTATTTGTATACTTTCGATTTGAATTAATTAACTTTACTAATTCTTCGCGAGAATTCGATAACAGGAGTCGGATGAAAACGACATCCATTGCCTACGCATTACGGAAATATTGCAAATCGGCTTGGCGTAAAGCTTCGTCAAAAGTTTCATGCAAAGCGAATAGATCAGAATTGAATACAGTTCTCACGGAAACGAAAGGATCACTGCCACTCTAAATTAATTGCAAATCTTATCTCTTTCGTTCGGTTCACGGTAGCGAGAGAACTTCACACTCGTGCTATTGAAAACCCGGCTTGGAACGTCGTGGTATCGCGTTCAACCCACGCGCACAGTGTACCGAGGTTCGCGTACCGGGCCAGCCGTGTTTTGTTCAGCATAATTACCTCGCTTACAGCCATTAATTAGTATCGCTAATTATGTGGAACAGCGGCCGCAAATACACGCGAACGGTTCCGAGCGGGTCCGGGAGCGGTTCGGTTTATCCTATTTGTCGCGCATAAATAACAGATTAACGTCGAGATATGGTAGCTGATGCAAATGCAGGTTCAAAGTTTATAGCATCCAATTAACCGTACTGGCGGGGTGGAATTTGATAAACCCGATCGCGAGAGTTTTCCGCGGCTGCAATTGCCCCGACCCGGACCTCCGAAAACTTCGCCAGCAATTCGCGTTCGGTTTTCCCTGTGGCTCGCCATTGATATAAACGATCTTTCCGCGCGAGCGCGACGAGCGTACGCGCGTACGGTCAGCGTGCCAATTACGCCGAGCTTTTGTCCGCGATGCCGTAATAATGTATCGTAACGTATTGCCGGCACGACGGTCAGGGTGTAATAAATTATTCAGCACGCTCGGGCAATAAGCACGCGCGCCGTACCCGTTTCGCCATTCATCGACCCGCGACTGGCGGTCGCTATTGAGGCCAACCCCGACGACGAACTTGCGATCAATGGTAAATCTATAGAAACCACCGATAGGCCTCGTTGTAAACTAGTTTATAGATCTTGCGTGCATTCACCGGCAAACGTTTGCCAGCTCTTCGTGAATATTTATTAATCGTTCGTTCCACGATACCTGTGTCCGCTGGCGCCGTTCAATTAAACGCGAAACAGCGAGCCTCCCTGTTTCGTTCGACGGAAAAGCATTGCCAAATACTGCCCGATTCGATGCAAGCGCGTTCGCGACTAATTTTCAGATTATGTACACGGTCACGTTTCTCCTCTTAGGGCGAATCGAGCGACGTTGAAGAGGACAAAAAACAGGTGGACCACGAATGCTCGGATACCAAAGGCGTAATGCGACGCCTTGATGGACGGCTCGATCGAGAAGCCGGAAGTGGCTAGGTAAAAAAACTGGCATTTAGAGGAGAGCCGGGCACCCTGCCAACGTTTCTCGTCCACCTCGAATGGAAGGGCTGAAAGCAGGTTAGGCCGACACACCGGCCGGCTGTTTGACATAACCAGTTCGGAGCTGGGGGCAAGGACGGCACGGTGCATCTTTCTCTTTCTCGTCGTTCGTTCGCGTCGTCTCCCTTTTCACTCGCCCCTCCGGGACACAATCGACCGTGCCTGACCACCGCAATGCATCACGATCGATCGCTGCCACTCAGAAATCGAAGGCTCCCCTTCTTTCGCCTTGCGGGTCGGTGTGACTGAAGGTAACGGCCCGCCGTCTCTTCTTTCGACTTGAAAACACAGGGATGAGCGGTGGGACGATAGCGACACGGGGATCGTTGTTGGCCGGCGGAGGTAACTGTTATTGTGGCAATTAAGCGCGCAGGGCGATGAGGGTAATCAAAAGGCAGTTTACTACGTGTCAACGTCGTAAACCTGCGAATAGCCGCACCGGAGGAGTGACTGGTATCTGGGAGGATTAAATTTTCCCCCCCTTGCATCCGTGGCGAGTGTTTTAACACGCGACTGATTAGGCGACATTAAGAGCCTTCGTCCGAAGTAATTATTTCAAATGATCGACGACAGAAATTGGAGTTCCGAATGTGTTCGGGGTTGAATAGAATTCCGTTTGACGGAACCACGAGAAATACCAATGGGATGTAAATTTCTGCGGAACACCTATTGCGCACAGTATCGTTCGTATATCTGTTGCAATATTTCCGCGACGACCAGAAAATGTTGAAGAACGAGGAAACAATCATGCCGTCCACCGAGCAGCACGAAGCTTGTAACGAGGGTACTCCAATTTTCCGGAACATTAAGTTGCGAGCAGAGCCACACGAAGATGCCGTATTGGTGCTAGCATTTTTACAGACGTCGATCTCAAACCAATTATTCCGAACGAAATTAAAGTAAGACGAGCAAGGCGCGTTGAATGCCTTTTACAGGTGTTCCTTTTTGTGGCCTGTCAGATCTACCTGACCGATCACCCTGCTGGGCCGCTTCGTTCCAAGTCGAAAGGAAAACGCATCTCGCCGAGGTAGCCGCGTTTTTCCGTTCGCCAGTGTGTGTACATACGCGAATACACACGGGGGATCGGGTCCGCGAGTATACACGGCGGTGGATCGTTAAATCGTGATGGAGTAAGTTCCACGAAAAACTGGATCCGTCGCGTAACAGGGTCTGCGCGGTTGATTGTTCGCCAGCCAGAGTTCATCGAGTCGGTCTTCAATGAGAAAGCAACCGTTTACGATACGTATGTACGTACACGAGTGCCTCCCAACAGTCCGTCGTGGATTTTTTGCAACGAATACGTTCGACGAACGATTTCCACGGTAACGACAGAAAAATCGTGATTAGTGCGTCGTTACAGCGTTCGTGATTAAACTATTGGAAAAGACGCCAGCTAATTGCAAGTCGAGATTCAGCGAATCGTTCGATGGCAAATTGAATAAAATCCTACGGCAATCAATGCCGTTGATTGACGCCGACAAATGAATTTTGGTTAGGCGTAGTTGCACTTTATCGTAATCCGACGTTTCGCGCACGATAATTCTGACGTGGATCGACGGCTTGCAAATAATTATAGTTCGTGAATGAGATTAACGGTGATAATGAAATTACACGATCGAACGATCGATAATTTGTACCGTGACGCGTGTACACGAAACGTCCGCGGTAAACCTGTTAGATGCATTTAAAGAGCTTCCGTGATGGACACTAAGTAAGACGATCCTATTGCCAAATAAATGTTGATACCATTGCGCAATGATCTACTTTTAACGGTGTCCAATCTTGTAATACAACACGAGTTTAACGTAAATCGCGCAATCGGTGGAAACGCTTGGAAAATAGCAATAATACGCAGAGAACCGGAAACGTGGTACAATTGCTTGCTCGTCTAGCTTTTAGCTATGCTACTTCTAATGATAGTCTAATGATAGTGGATTGGAATACAGAACACAATGCTCCATTTAGCTCAACGCACTCGACGGAGAAAGTGAACTTCACCCTGACACCTTCTCCGCACATCCACCTTCCACTGCAACTGTACTCAGGATCAATGTCGGGATCGATATAAGTGCCGGACATCGAGAATTTATCAGGCGACATTTGAAATTCCTCATCTAACGGTACCCCTGGTAAATCGAAGGCTTGGTAAAGGATAACCGAAATATCTCGCGTCGCTCTTCGTGACACCAGCTTAAGATCCAGATATCCAAAGAGAAGTCCGCATAGAAACGACTCTAAGAGGACGAAAAGGACGAGCATCCGAATAGAGGAAGATGCATTGAGTAATAATATTCTTGAAACGAGGACAAATAGATGCAGATCGACATTACGCGACACGTAAAAACAATACAGTAGAATGATCCTCGCGTAGGTCAGACGTTGCAATTCAGCAATGTCCGCGATACGCTGTACGCGGCGTTTTGAATTTCGAATCGGATATAGCCAGCATGAAAAATGGAATCACGAACGTCCACGTGGAACTTCCGCATTGATAAATGATAATTAATAGGCCGCCATTATAATCTATCGAGCAACGTCGTCTTCGTTCATTATCCCGCGATACTTACGGCGAACCTTCGCGTATAACTCAATGGAGAAATTTATTGCGTCATTAAGGTAATGCATGCGATACACCGCGATGTAGATAACATAATCATTTCATGCGTAGAGTCACGTTCTATCGAACGATGATCGCGATGCAAGAGAGCAACGCCATGCCCTGCCACCCAATGTCTGCCTCTATCTGCCTCTACCTGTGAGATGGATACAAGAGGCGATCGAACCGCTTCGGGGATCTACACCATCTGGAATTGATATCAAACGTGACGACCGATGAAATCGCTGCACGGTTAACCCGGCGGATTGGAAAGTTTCGCGAAATCGCGGAGATCCTCGGATATCGAACACTTGTTCTGGCAGAAAATAAATTCTACGAGCGTCTGGATAAACGGCTATTCGCGATCTAACACACTCGGATAATTTACACGGCGTCGAGGTATTGAATTTTTCCGTGGCAATAATTCAGCAACGTTCCGTAGCCCTTAGTGCCGTCGTTCTGCAGCGTTCATAATTCTAAACGAGAATCACCGTTCGCGAGAAAGTTTCAAGTCGCCCGTTCCCGAAAGCATTTCGAGTTCCTCGTTCCTGGACCGTGTCCAAAGAGAATCGTTTCTCTGCCAGAAAACGATACCTCGAACGGAACAAGCAACATTCGAGGCGGAGAACATGTTACACGACAGCGAGGAGGCGCAACAACTGGCCACCCTCCGTGTTCGGTTGGTAAACGGATACGGGCATGTCTGGACACCGGATATCGCGGTTCGTTAGCTGCTCGTCCCTCGGACCGGAAATCATTCTTTGCTCCCGAGGTAAACGCGCCCCGCGAACTTTCTATCGCCTCTAGCCCCCGATCGATGATCGTCCGCTTTGTCCTCGCGGTTGGCGAAAATCTTTTCTGTCGTCACAGAAATGATATAATTTCATTCACGAAAGCAGCAAACGTTGTTCATTCGATAGAACGGAACGGTATCTCGAACGTTAACGGTCGCAAGTTATCGAAGACTCGGAGGCATTTAATTCTGCAATATATGCAGAATCTTCCTTTCACGCTATCGCCGAGTGATAAAAGGATCGATACAGTTATACTTCGCGCGATCATGCAGAACTGAACAGCTTTTCAGACGACAACGGCAACAAGAAACTACGCACACCTCGGGGAAGCGTTAATTAATCTCGATAGCCTGATCCCCTGTCTCCGTTTCGATATTAGACGTCCTAATTAAGAAAAGACGAGCGCGACGCACCGTGCACCAGCTACGCCGCGTCTGCCACGTCGAATCCTCTCCTTCGCCATCCGAGCACCTCCTCTTGGCTATCTACATCCCGGCGAAGTCAGGCGAGAGAAGAAAAAAGGCACGAACGAAGAAGAGGAAAGAAAAAAAGCGTCGGGCTGTCGCGGCGAAATCTGGACGGTCGGTGGACGTCGTAAATCTCGCGGTTGACGCCTTTCGGGAGGAAAACGACGCTGGCCAATTTACGATCGGCCAACGGGGGAACGTGGGAAGAGCGGAGGTGTTCGATGGAACACCAAAGAGGAAACGTCGGTCGCCCTGACAAACGGTACCAGCGGAATTCGCGGCAGGTCCGTCGCATCTTCCCTCCTCGATTAACTTTCTTCCACTTTGCTCGTTTCGCTCGGGTCGTTTGTTAACTTCGAATGGTCCCCACGGCCGATGCCACGCGAATGTAACGGACGAGAAAAAAATGCCGGCTGAGGTTGTACTTAGGACTTGTTAACCCTATCGGATACGAACGGCCGATAACAGTCGTGGTTCCGTGTGTTGCTGGTCACGTACGCGCTTGTTAACGGGTGCATGAACGTTTTCAATCGGTTCCACGTCGCCGTGTGTCGCCCAGGGTGCGAAGGCACGTCCTCGGTAAAAGATCCACCGTTCTGATCAGCCAACGGACGGTTCGCGCCCCGTGTGAAACTGCGGGACAAGCTCGTCCAGTTCGTTTGATTGCTAATCGACTTCTCGATAAGCGAGCGAACCCGTAACCGATTCCTCGACATACGCCGCTGAGAGTCTTCAAATCAACTTCGATAAGTTCCATTGCTCCCGCTCATACTCTTCCCTGTTTATTTATTCTTCGCGTCTGCTTTAGAGGGGAACCTCTTTAAAGGTTGTTAAGGGCTGACCGTAGATCGTTATTTCCTTCCGTTTGTCGGCGCTTTCGATTCGCCATTGCGAAGAGGGAGAGGCAGACGTACGCGCGCTGCCAAAGCGGTCGTAAACGCTCGTGTAACTCGACGATCGTACATTCTTTTGAGTACTGCGTTATACGTGGGTGATCATAGAGCGCAATTTTTCGAGCGATTATTATCGGCGAGGAAAATATCTTGTTCGCCATCGCGCGCAGTTCCACGCTGAATGTTTAATATTCGTTTGCAGCGTCGCGAAATCGGTACGCTGCCTGCCAAAAGTTCCCAACGATGCTGGCAATAAATATTGCTCCCGTCCGTTTGATTAAGTGTCTCGTCGAGGACGATCGATTGGAGACATCGTTTAATTGCAGCGGCTCGCGGATTAGCCGTCGAGCACTGCGAGAAACAAACAAACGAGCCGTCGATATCCCCTCATAAATCACCATTAGTCGTCTAAGAGCGCGCACCGTCTAGTCGTCCACGTCGAGGCCACCGTTCCTTCCGCGTCTATGGTCCCCTTTGACAGGCGTTTAAGTTTGATGGGAGCACGACGATCCGTAATCGGCCGGTGCGCGGCATTGAGATATTTCTAATCGAACAGGAAAAAGCCAGTCAACGTCCGACAACACGGAGATATCGTTATCCGAGGCAACGAGGACATCGAATAAATATCCGCGAGCATCGCGAGCTCGCCACGATGATGTCCCCCACCCCTCATTTATAACCACCTAACGGCCTGGTGTCATCGCATTTTTTTTTCTTACTCCCCGCGATGTATCATGACAGATTGCTGATACGCGAAATAATTTTTTTCCTTCGTTTTTTTATCGACACGAACATCGTCAGTTCTGCTGGACGCTGGAGATCCGTTCGTCCCCGGTTCCTGCACGTGAAACGTTTAGGTTCGGCGCAGCCGGGTATCCCGTGGTAGTAACTCACACCGTGCTTACGTGGCTCGATTTACGAGCATGCGAGCGTATTCACGCGACGCGAAAACCTAGCTACGCAGACCCTGGACACGCGTTTCTTAGTTTAACGATCAACCTTTACGTTCAACGCGATACCGTGCGAGCGTAAATTGCGACCAATCGTCGTGTCGCGCATCGCGCCCCATCCCTTTTCCTCTATCAACCCTAATCGCGAAACTGCACGGCAAAACGCACGGAACGACGTCGAACGTCGCCTAGAAATATTCTAGACCGTACGCTGAACGATATATCCCAGTGGAAATTTCAAGAAATAATTCCTACCGTTCGCACGGTTCGCCATAAAACAGTTCGCCCTTACTTTTCATTGCCATCGAATCGAACTTGCCCCTCGAGTGGCCTCCGGCCCCAAACACTTCACCCTCGTTCCATCTTCAACCCCTTACAAGAACGTTCTCGCCGAGCTCATTAACGCCCTTGACGAAGGCCCAGCGAGTGGTATCGCTGACGCGACATCCGTGCATTCAATTCCCTTCGTAATAGCCATATTGCGGCAGGTCAGTACACCTTGTAAACACGGAACGCGTTCGCCATGGCCCCCTCTAAGCTGGCAAGAAGTGAGTGGCAGGATGAATGCGGCTGATTACATTCAAGGGGCTTTTTCAGCCGGCCGTGGCAGCACGAGGGTATAATAACGCTTGCGAGCCACGGCCATGGTCCACGGGACGTTGCGTATCCTTGCCATTGTGGAACCTTTATTCCGCCAGGGTTTTCATTGCGACGAGGGGGGCGCGTCGCGTGGACGGGTTCTAAGTACCGGTGTTATATGATCGGTCCTTCGCCCCCGGGACAGTATCAGCGTAGGTTCGCATCCTCCATCTGAGAATTATAAATCGTGCAAGTGGCCTAATTGCATCCGCGGTAACAGCGAGCTCGTTCGTCCCATTGTTCTTCGAGCTTCTTAATCGACGACCAACGGCGTTAACGAACCAGCCGTGTACTTGCTTCATCTTCTTCTGTTTCCGTTCGCGACGACGAGGAACCTGATTCTCGTTTTCGGTAAAAGGATTAACGAGGTGCTTGTTGCTTGACTTCTTCTCCTTCTTCGTCTGAGCGGAGACTGATAATCTTTAATGATTTCTGTCTAACGGTCGCTCGTCTAGGGCGTTGTTCGCTATCGTACCCGGGGGAATCAATTTGCATGGAGTTTCAGCCGCTCTATTTCAGGGAACGGTTAGATTGCGGAATTCGTTTGGGTATCGCGCAGCCCGTTGACTTCGTTTCGCGACGTGGAGAACGGTTTTTACCGTGGCGTTAAGTACAATTGGCGTTCAAGTGTAATTGGACTCGAGGCAAAGTATAAATGCGGTTCAATTGTCAACGAATTAACATTTTGCTCTTCTAATTTCCTCTAATAACCCCAATGGAAAATTGATTGCACAGTTCAATTTATTAAGCATATCCATTTCTCCATAATCCATTATTTGCATTAACAATTTCATTCTACGCGTATATCAGTACCTTGCAGTACTCTGGCGAGGAGGTACTGTTGCATTCATTATTCAACACCCGAGTCGGATGGAAGCATTTTCGACGTTGTCGATCAGGATCGCCATCAATCACCGCCAGCCGATCGGAAGATCGTTATTACAGATTAACGTTGATGATGAGCAACAGGTGAACAGAATGCGACATTGTCTGGCAGGGATTCATTTTCTGTGTGTGTGTGTGTGTGCGTGTTTCTAATTGACTTTTAGTTGTGGCGAAATTTTTAAGGCCCCTGCAGTAAGCGTTTTTAAGCGACTAAATTGTTAAAAAATTAAACAGCCCCCTCCCGCGATATTTCTGTCGGTCATGCTAGCATTAGGCCTTTCATTCGTCTCGCTGAGAACGAAGCAGTCTTGTCATCGCCCTTAATGGCAGCTTTGTAATGGCAATGTTCGGACCGTGAACCACCGCTAGTACTTTCAAACATTGTGCACGCATTGTGAATTCGAATTTGGCGATCATTAGTAGGAAAAAATGCAAAGCTCTGTAATCTATAATTGAAGCTAGATAATTTTTATCTGCAGATTGAAAGATGCGTGCGGTTATTTTTTAATTGAATTCTTCTAACAACTGTTTAAATAATTTAAAATCGTAAATCCCGCTGCCACGTGGAAATAGATCCTTGCACCTTTAATTGTACTGTCACCCATCCAGTGAGACTGTAATTATCGGGTAACACCTAGTGACAAGTAGCACCCATGACCGGTTGCACCGAACTCATTGGAACAAGGTGTCTCTTGATGAACCGAGGTCGCCTCGCATTTACAACGGAATTACATCGGAATTACATCGCAATTATATCGCAATTACGCCGTGAGAAAACATCATTATCGAACGCCAAGGAAAATAAGAGAAATCGCGACAAAAACAATTTTCCCTTTGCTACTGTCGTGTCGTGCACACGTGCACGCAGGTATACAATCAAGCCTGCATCGTGCACCATTAGAAAATTCTGATTTCGTTCGCTTAAAAAAGAAAAATAAAAAAAAAAACGAAACGCTTCCTGTATAGAATAAACGCGACCAGGATGCCTAACAGAGGCGTATGATTACGTCTCTTTAGCATTGTGTAAAAGACGGCGGCGTAAAAATGGACGAGCCGTAATCAAGTCTAGTCTTCGTTGGCTTATCATTATCTCATCAATGGCGGTATTACAGGAAATCGTTACCATTCTTTCAATTCGTATGCATTTATACATATGTACGATCGCACGTAAATACGTATGCGTGTGCGCCATTCAGCGTGGGCCCCTGCCCGTGTATTTAAGGGTTATTATTAAGATAGCAAAAAGCATCCATGGTGTAATTAACCCTGGCCAATATGAACCGAGCGCAATTACCTTCGTTGGCTCCAACTTCCAGCTTGGTCAAGCCTGTTTAAGAAACCATTATTTAAAGCACACATCGGGCTGATATCGTTTAAGCGTAACACGCCCGAAAGCTGATTCGAACAAACACCTCCGCAACGTTCGCCGAACTTGGAATGCCAGAAGGGTTAATGCTTCGAAGCGTTCGTAAGAAAATAATGGAGAACGTTTTTGTGACCTCGGTGCTTCTAAAAATATGCGCGTTCTTTATCCAAGAAAGAAAAATACGCGACATAGAAAACCTACATAAATTTCTGATAACGTTTTGAGAAACTACTCCTTGTCCAGGCTGACTTGCCCGATCTGGGATACCAGGTCGACTTAGCAAGGAGGCTGTGCCAACGCTGCCCTTGACTTTTCGAGATGTTAATTCGTCGGTGATTATACGGGTCGGATCGCTTCGGAATGGCCCAGATCGGGCTGGCCACGCGAGCAGAAAGAATGCATGCGCAAAAAGAATGCTATTTATGTGCAGTGCTGCAATCTAGGATCAAGATATTTCCGTTCAAAAAAAAATATATATATATACCGCGGAACTGCGCCGACAGAGACAGAGACAGGAAGTTTAGCCAAGTGAAAACTCGCTTCTATAATCAGCCGGTGGAATCTTCGAGATTAAAGCAGATGGTTCCGTTCTTTTCTCGTTCGATGCGATTCGGTCGGTGGAAAAGCGATTTTAAACGGTCGCGAACTGTCCCTCCTTAAAGATTTACATTATCGGATGGCCGACAGGCTGTATCGAACAAATATTGTCTTCGAAACGACGAAAGAATTCGCAAGGCAGACGGATAGAAGAACTATCGAGCCGACAGATAGGGATGCAATTCTCGATAGAGCGTCTGCGTTTCTCTTTTTATTGGCAACTTGACTAGCCGTGCGCGCTCGATCAATTTATCCGCGTTGAAGGCTGCGCGTTTTCCAGATACGTGCTTCCGCTTCTTAATCAACGATCTGCGCAACAGCATCAATACCGCGGCGAAAGGAAAATACTATCGGGCGAATAAATTATCGATACGCGTATTTCTCTATTTATGAGAGCGCGTCGAGTTTAAATAATTCCATCTTCGCCGTCGTTTCCTGGTTTCGGTGAACGGGCTTGTCGCCTGCCCGATATTCCTCGAATGTAAAACTGAATAACGATTGAAAAAATTGAGACCATTTTAGGTGCCGGACGGATACCCAAGTTACAAGTATGAAAAGTCCATTGGCTACCGGCCACTGGTTTTACAGCTACTTCGACTACTCGAAACGCGGTACTTCAAGTATAAATTGAAACCATGTTATACCGAAGCGAAACATTTCTCCAAGAATATTCCGAGCGTTCAATGTAATATGAAACGGGCAACGGCTCGATAATGGCGATATTAAAAATACCACATGAAATTAAGGACAATATACGTTGCTGTGCGATAAATGCCGCGCGTCCGACGCCTCACAATTTGTAATATGAAAAAAGAAAAATCGTTATATCGCGTCGTCACAGACAGCGGAGGAAATAAACGCTCGAGTGAAAAGTTCGTCGAGTGGAGCAACGATGAAGATTCTATCGGGCGTTCCTTCGTTTACGAAGCACGTCTGCAGACACAGCCGGATGAGAAGCGAGGCATTATATTCTAGAATCGGAGACCGTTTCGGAGTCAATGCACGGCTGCGTGGCACGTGTGTGCATACGGTATCAGGGCGAGTAAAGCGCGCGACGCTTCGATACGCGGGCACGTTACCTGCGCGGAAGACAGAGTGGGGACAACAATCCTGCTAATTGTCGGCAGGATTCTCAAGTTCGAGCGTTGCATCTCATTAGGACCACCAGCCGGGAGACACCGAGTCAATCAATCCAGGAAAAGAAGAGAACTCTGCCCCTCGGCCGCGTAACAAAGAACCGGATTCGCGCGGCGAAGAAAAGGAAGAGTACTCTCGCTCTCTCCTCCCTCGCAACAGGGACGCATTTGCATGCGAAAAAGCATCGCCGCGAACGAGCGATTCGCTCGCGTACTCGGAGAATCCTCCTCGCTTTCCTTATTGCTGGATTTTTACGTTTCTCGATGACGTTTCATTTCGCAATTGACGAAAAATCGTCGACGGACCTTAAACTATAAAAGCGTGAGCACTGGCTTTCCATACTTCTACACTACTGTGACACCCCCATTTCTCGGCCTGTTAAATCTCTTTTGAATACCAACAACTCTTTCCTGAATAACGAAGTCTCGCTTAATCCTCCCTGAACGACCAAAATAGTTGATCCAGACTGGAATGATCGAGTTGAACGAAGAGCCCCGGGGCCGAGGATCGCGAAGACGTGTCAATGGACCGGCGTGCATTGCGTACGCTCGTGCTTTCTCGTCTGGGAAAGAAAGGAGAAAGAGAGAAAGAGGAAGCGAGTCACGCTCGCGTCATCACGAATGCTGCCGGCATTCGCGACCCCCGTCACCTAACCCTTCGTCGACCAGGCTTCGTCTAACCACGACGTTGTTGCCTCCGCTCGCCTCACTCCTTTTCTCTTGTCCACCGAAGCCCAGGTCTCGATCAGAGTACACGTGCTAAACGCGGGCCAACCACGAAGCAAGAACAGAAAGCGTTCGCTGGGCTACGTTCACGTTTCACCGACGGTACACACCGACGAATGTCAGAGAACTCGGAAGCACGCTGAAAAACGGTGATCGTGCACGGCCAGCTTGTCTAACCCTTGCTGTCTTATTCTACTTGCAGCCGCAACGAAGAGCTGTGCTAAATCAATTGCCCGCTTATTACCGCATCTTAGGCGTGAACCGTACTCTAAACGTAGCTTACATTCCCGCTGTATACTTAGACAGCTTTCGGACCGTGTACCCAGGGTATAAAGAAAGTTATTGTCGTCGAAGTGCGCAAAGAAGTGAAGCAAAGTACAAAGTTCGAGCGTTAAACCTCTGTCCTCGTCGATTTATAGAAATTGTAAGCGACAGACGGTGTTGTACCGCCGCGTTACAAACTCTACTCTAATAGAGAGACTGCCTGGAATGAAAGAGTTAAACGGGGCAATCCCCGTGGCATCGGGGAGGATCAATCGGATCGAAAGCGTTTCCACTGATCGGCACAAAAGCAAGCCAGGCGACAAGAAACAAAACTCCGTCCACGAGTCGGACCAAGTAGGCAGTCGTGTTTTCAAACGAACGACACGAAAAACGAGGAGAAGGCGTCGAGCCAGTCAAGATCTGGCAACTGTGGCCACAGTGAGCTCGCGACGAAACGAAGCGGATCCCCGCGGATGATTCCTCCTCGTAGGTTCCTCTTGAGGCCGCAGCTCCGGTCGATCTCCCTCATTAACATTCGACTCTTTGTCTTTGTCGTTGTCGCGGTCGTCCTACTCCGTAAGGTCGTCCCGGTCGTACTCGAGATCCCCGCGAGTTCTTCTTCTTCTTCTTCTTCTTCTTCTTCTTCTTTGCCTCCTCCGGCCCGCCTTCGCCTTCTTCTTATTCTTATTTCCCCAACCGGTCGACTTTTAGTAGCCCTCTGCTGCTCTCCACTCCTCAGCTCTCTACAACTCTTTCTCTGCTCTTCCTCAGCTTCTCTCCACGCTTCCAGCCAGGACTTTTTTCCACGCGCCAGCCGGATGGAAGCAAGAAACGTGGATGGCGCGAGAGCCACACGAGAGTATTCCTCGGCAATTTCGATGTAACGCCGCGTCTTCAGCGATCTCATCCACCTATATACGCGGTAATGACGACACTCGACGGGACTCATGGGTCAAGAGGACGTTAACGCAGCGTGTCGCTACCATTTCACTCGGTTCCCTTGCTTCCCTGCAACAAAACTGCGCTGCGTCGATTCGAATCGCCCAGGTTTTACGATTTCATCCCTCCTCGGGAGGACGCGTCCAATGGACGTTGATTATTTTCTTCGTCGTTTTGCCTCCCGCCGAAGGCCGATTTTCATGTATATAGTTGGCATTTTACTGGTACGCCGCGTCGATTGAAAGGTAGCGGGGTATGCCCGTGCAAAAAGGGAGAGGCGGCAGGAGGCCAGCGAGGAGTGCGAGTTTTTTAATTTTACGAGGACGTTTATCTTATGATTATGTTGATAACTTCTCGGTAAGAGCTCGTAACGTAAATTGAAGCTATGACAAGAATTTCGGGGGCGACTCGGGGAACGGGGAGGAGCGTCAGGCGAAACCCGTTCGTTCCAAGAGCGTGCTGGCTATTAACGTTAGAAAATCGGTGATAATCGGGGAAACGGCTGTCACGAGCGGCCGCTACAATTTCCAAATCGTATCGGGGGGAGCTCCCCGCGTTACACGAGGATGATTTATTCGTAGGTTCGTTAGCGGTGAATAAATTTATTTCGCGTTTGATTCATCCTTCGTGGAAGACGCGAAAAAGGAAGAGAAACACCCGTCATAGAATCGCCTTTCTCCCATCCTACACTGGTCGTCCGCGAGATTCTCTGGTACGCCAGCCACGGTGCCGCGTGTATAACTTGATAAACAAGTTTACTTGGAGAAGCCGGTATCTTATACATACGCGCTTACACTGGGTGTCCCTAGCAGACTGAATACTAATTGCTGAACGTGTCGTGCGAAACAAATCGTCCGAGCCATCAACCATTCAGATTTCTGCCCGCTGAACAATTCTGGAATGCTCCGTCCTACTCGAGCACAATTCCACCTTTTCGACTGCGATTGAACGTACGGGCTGAACGATGTTTTCGAAAGTACGACCATTTAGAACAATATATGGGTCAAACGAAGAAAAATACGCGTGCCGTCATTGGATCGATCCTTTTAATTTTTCGTCGACTCGAATATTGTACGCATTCGCTGGACTTTGCGTCGTCTCTTCGACGTTCAACGTTCCATGGAATTGTACTAAAATTCCAAGCCGGTCACCCGGTATGTTAGTCGAATTCTGGGGACCGGCGTTTATTAGCTTCCACGGCAGATTTAATTTTCCCAAATATCTCGAATCGGGCATGCCACGGACCGTTTAAAAAAACTTCTAGACGCCGAAACGTCGGGTCCAGTTCATTTGTAATAAACCGACGAGCGGATCGGCGAATTCTTTCCTCCCCTTTCTCTTTTAGCTTCGTCCGCTATTACAGATTCGAAGTCCGGTAGTCGACTGGCGCGATAAGGAGGTGCGAGCGGCGAGCAAAGAAATAATGCGAACTGCACAGGCACGAGGCACGCCGGGCGAGATATCAGGACGAGTAAGTTGGACGCGTGGACTTGCTTCGGTCGTTCTACATCGGCGATTGGGCTCCCTTTGAACTTCTGCGCGTTAGTCTGAACGATCCTTCGAATATCACGGTCGCGAGGCGTTGTCGAAGCTTCCTGCTCTTATAATTTCTTCCATCGAACGGTCTGTTGGTTCACGGACGAGCTTTCCTTCGCAAACTATGTAACTGGATCAGAATTTGCAAACGTTGCCGAGCATTTGATTCGATGAATTTGAACTTTACGACTCTAGCTCGACAATCTTCGACAACACGAGGTTCGTAGGAGAAAATTGGTCGGGTGTCGCGGCGTGCAACAAATCACCGTGATACCCAGCCAGTGTGGTACACGCGATTTTATCGAGCCGCGAGGGACCCGACTCTCTAACCCTTTCGTTCGTCACCGCGCAGCTCCGGATCACCGTTCCCGTAACTGTAAATAACGGGCAGCGGTGGCCAGAAAATTAAGAGGCGAGATAGCGCGGCGTTTCCCTCGGAAATGCTATCTGGACAGCGGCGAAGGGAATCGAAGAGCCGAGTAATTTCACTAATGTCTCGGTCACGACTCGCTTCTGAATCCTGAAAACGGGTTTCCAATCTGATCCTCGGAATCCTGCTACGCTCCGTCCCAGATTCCCGTCGCTAAGCCAAACGAAACGAACGGCCGGCCCGGCCTGTTACATTAACAACGTCTTACTCGGACGTCGATGAAAAATCGGATACCATCTCTAGTCCACCAGCTCGTGGAATTTCGTTTTACAACGCGGGGAGCGTCGCGTCCCTACGAGGATCCTGTTGTCCTCTTGTACGTCGTAGTTGTCGCGTGAACTTTGAACTCGACACCGCGAGAGTCCTCGCTGGCCGCGCGGTGAAAGTTCGTGGTTCGGTATATCGGTGGATCTGTGAACACCGGTAATACCTCAACCATAAATCCCGCTTCAGCTGATGACTTACTGCTCTTATCTTGCCCGACCATCCACCCACGCTCCGTACCCGACTTTTGAACAATATCTCACTTGCCTGCACCTTGTCCGCGTAAATGTCCGCTTGTACGTACACGCACCGGCGGAATTTAGGGGTATGTAACGCGAGGCTGCTGCCCGTGCCTCTTAAAAATGTCTTGCACCGCCTGTTCCCCCCCTTACAAGCGGTGCTCGAGATATGGATTCCGGTTAACACTGGGAGCACCGACGAAGAAGGGAAACCGCGAGAAATTTGCCCACGTATTTTTGCCAATATTTCGAACACTGGCACTATAACTAACTGGCGTACACTGCGACATCGCTGTTAATAAATATTTCGCGACCGTTTGACGCTTAATGCGCAACGCAATTTTGGGCTGCGCTTTAACTCGGACTACGATTGACGAAATACCTCCAGTATTGGTATATGAGAAGAAAATAATATCGCAAGATCGTGAACTTTCGTCCACGCCGTACCGCGGCCTAAACTATTCGTACCTTTTGCTAATCTCGATGCGATCTAACAAGAAATCGATGAATGTGCTCGTTCGCGGAAAAGGTCACTTGAGGCTGATCAATAATGCAACCATACGTGCCCGCGAGCAACTTGCCCCCTAATTATAGTTCCCATTACGATTTTCTTCCCATTCGTTTTTCCACTCGTCGCAGCATTTTTTCCCTGTGTTTGTTAAATGTTGTACAAAACAGGCCGCAATCGCACGGTCGAACGGGCGTGCAGAGGGATCGAATAAGCGGCAAACCCCGGCGCGTTCATTTATCGTTAATCGTGCGGTTCATCTCGTCCTGACACGACGTGGAGATGTATGCAGCGTTATCGTGCGACTCCTTTCTTGCCCTGGCCGACTTCTTGCTTCCCCTAAAGCGATTCTCGCGTTTTCTCGTGTTATTACTCCGGCCAGTGCCACCTACGTAACACCACTCCGTCTCGCAGAACTCATTTTGGCCGTACTTCGTGCCAGCAACGGTTTCGCGGTAGCGAGAAATAAACTAATTTCACTTTTTCTGGTGCGTACACGCTTGTGCACACTTCTGCTCGCAGATTTCTATTCGAATGAATATTTCATCGCGCGCGAGGGGCACCCTATGCAGTACAGCGTACAGAAATCTCCTCCGTTCAAAGCAATCCAGAAGTGCAATAAAATTGAGTGGTAAAATACAATGTAGATTTTATTTCGATAAGGTTCAAGCGAATCGCAAATACTCTGACGGAGAAAAAAAAATATGCTGTTCGGTCGTCTTAGTCGTTTTTTCGCTTGAATATAGGTGGACGCTCTCAAATATCCGTGCGCGACAATAGGGAAAAATATTGAAACGATGTCGAGACCGTTTCGACGCCTACGAGTTGCCCGTGGGTCGTCGATCTGGCACATCTTTAGCACGTAGCGCCTTATCATCTTATTTATACCAGCGTCGCGGCTTTCGCGTAATGCGTGCACCGCCCTCTTTTTCTCCGTTTTCCGCCTTAATCTCGTCTATTACGGTACACGCTGATTTAAGCGAGTACCTTTATTATCGGCCGTGTTTTACAGACTCAGCTCTGCGTTCCGTTACACGGCTGATTTCAATATCAACCTTGTGTAACTCGACCCGAAGGAAAAATGCTATCTTATGCGCCGCTGTGACTCGCGAATCGCCGTCTAGATCGGATCTCGAGGTTAAACCTGGTCTAATTTACTCTATAGAGGAAGCTCCGTGTAAAACGGAACGCGTAAAAGTGCATGCGGCAAATCGAGTGTTTCGCAAGGAACGAGAATGTCGCGTTAACGCGTCAATTGTTAATTTCGATCTCGCCCCCGGGGGTCTATCCAATTCACCGATTTCTGCTTGCAATTGTACTCGTTGTTAGGCATCGATCGGAAATTTCTAAGTACCCCACGACTGTGCAGCAGAGGTCTCCAGTCCATCCTTTTAATCAAATATCAATCTTTCCCTTATTTCGGTCACCTTTTCCGAGGCACTCTGTACACGATATCTATTATTACCCGCGATAAGATCCAACCGCGAGTAATTTTCAGACTCAACCAGCAATGGCATAGAATATTATTTTTCCCGTGGTTCCGCCTGATGGAGCCGCGGTATGTAACTCATAGTGGTGATTTTCAGGGGGTCGTAAGCCCGACAGTAATTTTCCGCGCATTATGCCTCTCGTTACACCCACGCGTTCAGATGAACGGTTCAGCTCACGCGTCTTTAGTTCAGCAACGTGACTGCGCATTATCGCTTCTATATTACGTTCGCGAAATCTCCCCGGCGAACATGCACCCCGTCCTCTTTTCATTTCGCAAGAGCGATCCACGTTACGGTACAAATTGTATATAAATGACCGGCCTTCGATCGAGTTCGCCTTTGCTCGTTAATTTCGCCCGCTGTGAACAGCGACCTGTCGCTTGGAGCGTTTCGGTGAAACTAAACGGCATTGATGCTCGGTTACAATATAAATACAGTTCCTCCGAAATCGTTCGACCACCCAATGTTACTTTCATCGAACGAATGGCACTGGGAATCGTCCTCGCCTTTAGATTACCCGTTGCGCGCGTTGACTGATTTATTCAATTAATAGCAACCTTTTTGTGCTGCGCCGTTTTGTAAATTTGCTACCCGAAATTGAATTAATCGCAATGGGTAACCGTGTAATGTTGAATAGGCTTTTAGGCGCTGGTACAATCAGAACGATGTAATAACTACTTCGAGGAAAGCTTTAGAAAACACACGGCAAGCTGTATTATCGATGCAGAACTGCTTGGAATTTTTAGTAACAATAAATTCGAACGCGACTAGCTACGAACAAGATTTATGCACGTCCCTCCGCTGATGGAGCAATCATTTATTCCCCTTATTAATTGATTATTCTGTCCCGATCGCGTACACGCGATGATATATGACTCGGTGCGGTAATCCTCCTAGTCGCGCGTGCATAAATTTACCAACGTTGATAACGAAACCCACGCATTTTCGCTAGATCTTGTTTTTCTTTGGCTGTTCAGTGTCATGTAGTCGTCGCCGACTATGGAACGGCTAAATAAACCTGGCGGAAAGCGTCTCTTCACACTTTCAGCCAGGTAAGAAGACGTCCCTCGGCCCCGTGAACGATAAATCGGATGACCAGGTGAATTATATTCATGAATAATTCCAAGTGAGTCACCGTATCGCGTGGATCGACGAGGAGGAGATTGTTGGTAATCGTTATCGACGCACAATATTCTTTGTACGACTCACTATCGACGATGGTCTATAGAAAATAGACTTCCCTTTTTTTTCCTTTATTCCAACGGGGGGCTAAATAATACGAGGTCAATTCTTTGCAACATTATTCTGATATTTCATTCCAATCATTGCATTTGTATTTATATTAATTCTCCAATTCCACCAGGCAACTCTCTACCCGCGCGAATCGATCAGCCATCGAAAAACCACGCTTTTGCAAGTCGACGGACGACCAAGTGACCAACATGTCGTGACCCAAAGTCTCCAGAACTTTCCCCAGACGGGAATCCCGTTCGCCGCGGAAATTTGTATTCCGTCGAGACGGAGAACGGAACGAGAGATGAGCTTGAAAATCCACGTGCCCGCGATATCCAGTGAACGACAGGGAGAAGAATGTTGTTGAACGGCGTGCAACGTGCACCGCTGCATCGAACGCAACGGCGAGGAATTAGATGAAGATAGAGGAACACGATGCATGATCACGATTAGTCCAATAGGCGGGGAATCATTATAGATAATGTTTAGCGAGGGTAGGGATGTTTCTGTGCAGATATAAAATATATACGCGTGCATTAGACCCGATTCGTGAAGCTTCATTGGACGTTGATCCTCGATCATTATCAGATGCACGAAAACAGTATACGTTTAATACCCTTTGTTGCGTTATCAATGCGGCAATGGCACGTCAAGAGAAGAGAAAAATGTTTAATTGCGCTAGAATATCGCAGGTTTAATCTGGCGTAGTATCGGCAATACCAAGAAACAAAAATCAATCGTACGTTTGCCCCTGGCGACAGGCAACCAAAATGTATCTAGGAAATGGGGGGCGCGAAGCGGTCTCGCGATACTTTCTCAGGGGCGTACAAAATTATTCGGGGAAACATATAAAAGGCCACCAGGTTGCCCGCAGAGAGGTTAGACAGTATGCTACATCGCAATCGGCAGGAAAATAGCGAAGAACTATGTAATGTTATAAAGAATAATTTGGCCACTTACTTGCGAACCACCCGTTACATCCAAGACCGTTGATGTTCATAGCGTACCGAATGCACGTGAAAACGTGTAATTTCGCGAGCACACCGTTTCTTCTCAAAGGACTCGGTCTATACACCGTACGTGTTAACTCGTAACAACACTTTTGCCCGATTTCCACGCACCGTTCTCGTATACACGACGCGATGTACGAAATTTTCGAGCGAGCGAAATTTACCGCGACGCGTTTTCAGTCTGGTTTCCACTCGATAGTCAGCTGGTGGAACGAACATGGAATCGGTCAGGGTTCGTCGGGAACAGAGTGGTCACAGTGTAGCTCGTGCCCCGGCAACATCGGCTTCGCCACTATTCCCTGGATGCACATGTTCCTTGCTATTAAGCAGCCTTCACACTGACCACATCTCCGTACACGTCAACTATCGAAAGAGTAAACTAAATGTTGCACGCGTCTTGATTCGTCTTGACCACCTTCGGCAAACAATTGACAGGAAATTAGACACGATTAGCGCGCGTCAAGCACCGGATTGGCGGGATAATTTTCAACGGAAGTGACGATTAAGCGCGTCATGGAGCCTGGAGCAATCAATCTGTTCTCTTTTTTTTTATTCGTCGAGACAGCTAGGGTTATATATCGTGTTTGCTCATAGATGATTTTATTACCGTTTACGGTGCAGCACAGTTAATTGTTTGAGATAATTTGATGATTCCGAGAGAGACAGCTTCGAAGGATCGAGATATAAGACGAAATCGTGACACGCGGTGGTCGTGACAGATCGGCATGCACCCGCCGCGAATTCTTGACGGACAACAAGCAACGTAATGACCGACGATGTTGGCGTCGTTTTTATTAGCAAGAAAGAGAGATTAAACGTCGCTACGGCCGATAGAATAGCTTTTCTTTTCCATGCTTTTTACGACGAACACACGGACACTCGCGTTCCTTCGCACCTTACGCGTAAAACTGGCATTCCAGGTCAAGCGCGCCCGTCGAATTTTGATTCGTCAAATTGACGCGGGGGGGAGACAATGTCACCTCTCAATATTGCATTCAAATTTTTAAATTAATATCGCGACATTGAGGAATTTACCCTGCACTCGTTGTAATCTAATTTATTTCTTTGCTCACGTTAAAACAAACTCCAACCATTACCCCGATGCGAAATAAATGCACAATTTGGGAGAGGTAAATACGTATACATAAATAAGACGCCGGAATTATACCTTCGAAGGGAACGGCGCGGAAACAAAAAGAAAAGGAACAAGTATCTCCATGCAGAAACACGCTTTATCGATACAGCGAATCAAATAAAGAATCGTTCTAAAGTTACCTGTGACTCGGGCAACAGGTCCTCGCCGACCAATCGAGCACGAGGCCTCCCCTCGACTCAATTCGCTAACTGATTTCGAGATTGTGCTCGTCGACTCGAATTGCAAAGGGATGTCCCAAAATCGAGTGCATGCACCAAACATGTAACAAAAGTTCTGCAACTCTCGAATAAAAACAAAACTGATAATCCGCGGCGCAAAATGAACGCCGTTAGAGATACAGACGGATTCGCGTGAATTATCCCGCGGTTCGTTACTCGGTGTTTGGCCGGCTTAAGAAGAGTACTTAGTTCGCGTAGTTGAGTGCGGGCGTAATAAGACTGCCTGCTGACGGCGGTAGCGCGGTTCGTGCCCGCAAGCGGCAGCAACCAGGGAAGCCCCTCTACCATGGCACTCTCCTGCAACTCCTCCAGCAAGTCAGCCAGCCATCCGTGCCGACTTGCCTGCCTACCAGGCCTCAGAGTGGGCACCGGCGCGGCACCGGTGTTCCATCCTGAATCGAAATGGTCGCTTTGGTTTCCGTGCTTTGCGCGAATCACGCGAGCCCCTCCGGCGTGCCTCGCTTCGGGGGACCGTAAGGGGTCCCCACGTGCTGGATTTAGCCTGCGGCTGCACGGTCGATAAAGTAGTGGAAAATGTCATACACGTTCCCTGTAACGATGTGGCTACGAGTCCGAGGACCCCTAGCCAAGGAATAAGAAGGGATTCTGACGACACACCATGGGCATGCTTATTGAAAATTAAATGAACGGGCAATTCGACCGTTTAGTTTACGATAGAACGCTGTGCAGTATTATCCTTTCTACGTGTATGCGCGAAAGGGTGCAAGATTATGCGCAAGCTTATTGTTAATATTTCATTTGTATGAAGAAAACGGTGCTCCAAGTTTCTTTAGATTCTTGAGGAGCGTTGGTTTTGTAAGCAAACATTTCTCGATCGTCTCGACTAGCACCTGTTCTTGATTGTAAGGCGGAAACGGCATCCCCTCTAGATTATATACGTACACGGCACCGTCTACATCCGCGGTTACGAGCTGTTTGCCATTTACTGTAAAATCGACCTTAACTAGTCTGGCACTGTTTGGTGAAATTGTTACGGAACAAGGTTTATGCGTCTTTCGCCTGATATCCCATATGCAGATCTCGTTGTTGACGATATTTGCTATGATGGTAGAGTGCACCGGGCACCAGGCCGCGTATCGAACGCAAGCCATCCTCGTAGATAAAGTTATTAATGGTTCAGTTAATCCTTCCGCCCAGATTCGTATACACCAATCGGCCCCACAGGTCAGAAATATTTTCGGACAAAATGGAGAGAACTTCATCGAATAAACTGGTCCATCGTGGGCCAGAAAACTGTCTATATGTCGGTATAGATAATTCGTGGAACATTTGTAGATGCAACCCTCGTCTGAACAGATGTAGTACAATGTACTCGATATTGGATGCTTCCGAAGAACGAGTGCGCCAGGACTTCGATTGATGGATATATTGTCACGGCTACACCTGACTGTTCTAGTAACACCAGGTAGCGTACCCTCTATCCTGTACACTCTCATGATGGGGATAGAGGTGAAATCCTCTACGTATCGATAACAGAACACGCAGCCATCTTGGTTGCACGTATAAATCTGTTCCTGATAATCGAACTGTTCGTCGCTGGTCCACCATTGAACTTGCCAATGCGGTGATGCCGAGGGAGACGTAACTTTCTGACTCCGTCGTACGATATTAATTTCTGGGCTGCTCACATCGATCACTTTTATCTCGCCATCGTGAAAACCGATGGCAAGCAGATTAGGTCTGTCTCGGCTCCAGTCAAGATTGGAAACCTGACTATCGAATGCGTAGCAACGGTCTGGTACACCGGGTTTCTTTGCAGACCACAGCAAAATAAGACCATCTTTAGTTTCCGAATTTTCTCGCGCTCCATAACCCACCGCTAGAATAAGTTTGTTCACGTAGTTCCAACAAAAAGTGGAGACTGGCCTATTGGCGGACGCGGGGGATTCGTGAATCCAAAGGAGGTCCATGCTGTACGTAAATTCTAAGTCAAGGCTGCATGGATCTTGCTTAATCAAGCCGGTGAATCGTTTAAGAGCGTGAAGAAAAATGTTGTTCGATATTATGTGCTCCATTACCCGCACCGCGTTTTGAAAATTCACGCATTGGAATATGTGTATCTGTTCCTGCTCTGCTGTTGCTTCGAGATCGTTGTACGTGTCTGAATTTGGAAGCCTGGATTCCATGAACTGCGAAGTGGAAATTGGACTTGGTCTTTGTAAAAAATTCTGGCAATCGCGTCAGAGATCTAATGGAAAATAAAGTGTCTACCGCGAAGATATTTATTCATACCTCCGCCTGCAACATGTTTTCCATAGATTTCTTTGTGCGCACAACGTATATCCCGTTTCTTTCGGTCATACATTCGGGTGCAGCGTAAACGTCGTGCATCACCCAATTGTTCACCAAGATGCCCTGGTTTCTACGCTTCAATCTGCCAATGTACGTTCCTCGTGACCTTGTGAGCACTTGTATGGTTTGGGTTTCAGCTTCGACCAATTTCCTGTTCGAGCCAGGCCCGATAGTTTTATATTCATAATCCTCGTTCTCTTCTTTAATCGCCAGACCTTCGGGTGTAAGTAGGTCACCCGTCCTTGGTTGCATTTCGAAAATGAAGAATGTTTCTGTCTCCCTCAGAGTGAGCGTCACGGTTTCCGGGCGAGTGTAAAATATATTTGGATCGATGCTGAGGGACGAAAAAAGTATTGAAACAAGTTTTCATCCAATGATAATAAATATAATATGTGCATGCACGTTTGTCGATACGTTTGTTAATACAATTGAGTCTTAGGTACTTACCCAGTTGATTAATCGTTTGAAAATATTAAGAATTAAAATTCATAGAATTACCTAGGCAAATAAAATTGGGAAGGAGCTCTTTCTTTGGTGTACAACAAATACTCGTCCGTCTGTGTGGACAATAAGCTTTCAAATGCAACTTCGTCTCCCTCTATGGAACTACCGGCGATTGAAGATGTTCTAACGATCACGGAGGAACTTTTTTTTATTGTGCTCCAACCGGAAGTGTTGGACAATTGTCCGACGCTGCCGGTCTGAGACAGTCCGATCGCTTCGAACGCTGTTATCTGTTTTTCGTCAATCGAGCTGTATATCGGGTGTACCAGTAATTTCGGCGTCACGTCAACGTCGTTGTCTATCACACGAAGCATTTGACGCTGTTGTAAAATCGCCGAGCTTAGATTCTTCTTTGGGTGTTTCCGCAACCTTCCCGGCGCGCTAAGTTTCAATCCAGACGAAGATGGACTCTCGAATTTGTTACTATTGACTCGCGATGGGGTATATTGTGGAGATTCTGGGCCGTCCTGCTTCATTCTACGAAATAAAGAAATTCTATCGCATTAAATATTTGTTGTCATCTATACATTTAATACAATATAGTTGGATTTATTGATACCTGTATCCGGTTCGGTTTGAACGAATTAATATTAATATGTATCTTATGATGTTCGACGCATTTATGTAACTTCTACTTAACCTGTTATACGCGTAAGTTTGACATTATGTAGTTACTGAGATATATATAGATTAGTTGCACTGCCTTCTTTCAATATTGAATAAATTATAACTTTGTTGGTTAGTCGCTTTTTTACGCATTAACGACGAACGTGTGTTAACTGGAACAGTTGTCCCTCAGCTCCATGGTGATGTGGAAATCAATTTTTGTGTAATCTTAGTTGCGTCGATATCTTGAAATGCTTCACAGATTTTCTGTAATTTCTAGCTTACAAGTGCCGACAAATGTTTTAAACAATCTGTTTAACATATGCATGTCATTAGAGAAAATAGTATTGACGCATCAAGATTGTATAATCCTAACTATGTACGTGTATGCAAATTCACATGAAGTTTTGCACATGAGTTGCGATGAACCTGCCGCGATGATATTCGCCTTATAGACTGCCATGATCAAGTATCAACTATAATAATTAGTAAATAATATCGAATTATTTTCGATACCTATTTAAATTGCATCGGTGGCGTACTCTATTAATGTGTATCGAAACTTGAACGAAGCGCATCCGCATGCAGTCGGTAAAAAACAATCAGGAGACTCGAGTACAGCGTTAATCAAGTGGAGGATTTAAAGCAGTCGTATTAAAATCATGTTTCGACAATTGTGATCACAGTCGTATAAGCGTCACAGTCTGACGAAAATAAAACGCGATACGCTCGTACGAACTATTGTCGGCGATAATATTATTGTAGGTAAGCGCATACGCATCGGCAACAGTACCCCTTACGTGTTATTTCGAACATCCGTTTCACGAAAAATCATGAAAATCATCTGATGGCACTTGCGCAATTGAGACCAAGGTGTACGTGATACATCGGATCATTTTGGAACCAGTGTTAACTTTGAGGAAGGATATATCGGTAGGGGAGGCTCTGTGGTCAAAATACCAAAGTAAGTGACATGAAATATGTCAGCCATGGCAGACACTGTTCCAATCGTATTTTGACGAGGGCTCGCGATCTCTGCTTGCGACACATCATCCGATGAACTTCGATCCCTCTTCAATTTTCGAGTAATATTTCCATCGAGTATTATTTCCCATGTGACAGTTTGTTGTTTTCTTATTTCTACGAAACATACGGGATAGAATGATGTTATATGCCTCCAATCAATTGCACATTTCGCTTGCGGGCATATGACTTCCAGTTTTGTTCATGGACACATAATGCGCGAGATAATGCCAATAAATTCAGAAAGCTCGGTGTTAAGATGACCGGGATTGGAAATCGCTCGTTTATATCGATTCTATATGTGGTTAACCTTTGATGTTTTTTTTTTTTTGACATTTACGTTTAATACTGTCACTTTTACACGATGACTTTCCGGGCTTGTCATATTGTTTTTGAAAGCGGATGTTGCTTTCCGTATGATAATATCGTCAGTGTTAAACGATAAAAAAAATATATTCATCGTTAGAACTTTTCGTTTTTGTCTATATTATTTGCCCGATAATATGATATAAGCGCTGTTTTCACTTTCATTTCATACATCGTGCACCACGGATTTTTCTATTTGTTTTAAACAACGCCCTAGTTTCTTTCGTGTATACATACATGCTCTACATACATGATTTTTTTCGTAATATCAATTGTTTTCCTTTTAAGAATTTTTGAAGATGAGCACTACTAGGGAACAGGCGGGGCCATCGAACCCATTTGATTCTGCCGCAGAAGAAAAGGAAAAGGAAAACCGATCGTTCGAATGTAACATTTGTCTCGATACAGCAAAGAATGCAGTGATCAGCATGTGCGGTCATCTATTTTGGTAAGTTTGTTGTGTATACAGTATGAAGTTTTATACATTTCAATGTCTATTCTACTGAATAGATAAATAAAGATAATAATAATAGTAACAATAATATTTGACATTTGAAAATTAAATGTTGCTATAATATTGCAAATTGTTGTGCGCAGTTGGCCATGCTTGCACCAATGGTTAGAGACTCGTCCCACACGGCAGATGTGTCCCGTTTGTAAAGCTGCTATTAGCAAAGATAATGTTATTCCACTGTATGGACGTGGAGATACAAAGCACGAGGATCCAAGGTATATTGTACTTCAGTTGGTATATTACATTGGGTTCAATCTAAAATGTATTAAAAGCTATATTACGTATTACTTATAGGAATAACATACCCCCACGTCCTGCCGGACAAAGAATGGAATCAGAAAATAATATGGGCTTTCCAAGTTTTGGATTCGGGGATGGTTCTTATATGTCATTCGGTATTGGAGCATTTCCATTTGCATTTCTTACATCGACTTTTATTTTTGGGGAGACACGACCAAGTACAGGTAACACATTCTAGCTAAACTAATGCAACTTTCTAAATGCGGAAAGCATACTGTAAATGTACTATTTCCTATAGATAATAGGGGAACATCACAGTATGAAGAAGAACAATTTGTTTCAAAGCTGTTTCTGTGGGTGGCTCTAATATTCATCTGTTGGCTCCTCCTGGCGTAACATTTTGTTAAACCATATTACTTGCTCCGTATCTTGTAATCCTATACCACTTGCTAGATTGATTTATTACATTTTTATTAATACATCGATCTTTCCTCGTTTGTGTAATCATTGTTACTCGATGAAGTAACTATACCTGCTTGAATAAACAAACGGATTTTGTTTATAGCTGTAATATTTTACATGTAAATACACTTTATTTTTCGTTCTTCGAATATAATAAAGAATAAATTCTTTTTCATCTGGACCTAATAGTCACGAATATTATTATTGATAATGTAAAAATTATGTAGGTTTTTCCCTTCTATTTGCACATTCGTCTAAACTGGTACATTCAAGCAGGTAAACCTTTTTCCTGGTTCCACAATTTGTGGAACCCATACTTACGATATTTATGTATATAAATATAAATAATATCACTTTTTAGATATGTAAGATATCTACTCTACACACGGCATACACGATTGGTTTGTGCAGAAACCTAACGAATGTAGTTTTATTACATCAACGTAGACCTACACGGTTTCCACTAATTATTGATATAATAAACAGTGTATATAATCTAGTTATTAAGTGAAATTGATACCAGATGCAAATAAAATAAGATGGAAGCAAATATACAGCTAGTATGTCGCATACAGTACTGTAATATATTCATTCATAGAAATGAAGGTTGAAGATAATAAACGTAGCTTATTTAATTTTTGATTTTATTTGCATTGTGGTTATAGAAATAGAGGAGAAGAGGTAATTATAAAATAGTAAATCAGGATCACATGAATTTTTTTATTTCATTATCTGTCATTTGTATACAAATTCGATGTTTTGTTAATTATTATACCAAACTGAAATTTACATTTCACAAATTTCAATTTGGGTTCTTGAATTTGAGGAATACAACGTTTACAAGCAAAGGCATTTCGCATTACAAAAAAACAATACGTAACATGATTTGTAATTTCTTAAATGTGAAAAGTTGTAAACTGATTTACAAGTTTGCTTAATATATCATTGCTAGAATAAAGTAGATGTATAAATACTGTGTACTAAATAAAATCCTTCACGAACTCGATGACACTTAAAAATGGGAGATAATGCCAATGTCGAATTTTAAATTCAGTAATTTTTGGAACATGGACAGATCGCAGAAATTTTATACTTAAATTTTTCTGTTTAAGTTGCATCATATGTTTCAGTGAGTATGGTCATCTGTTATTGAATCTAAGCTTTCTGTACTTTTTAATATTATAAAATATTGCTCACATAAAGGAGTCCTTAGTATAATGAAACAGAAGAGAACAACGGAGTGCAGAATCTGAATAAAATCAATATGTATAGGGTACCCTGCTACACAAGTTTCAGTTGCTTTATGAGCTATGAACAAAATTAATGATTTCAGGTTGTTCATTTGAAAATATAAATAATTCGTAGTAGATTATCAATAAACTTTAATTACATCTGCACCAATAAACAAGTCGTAATAACATTTGATTAATGTCCACTTGCATTCATTTAAAATATAGTAGTTCTACTTAAAACACTGAATATTGGACCACTAAAACTTTTGAGTAAGGGTGCCCAAGCAATCCCATAATGATCGAATTTGTCACATCATGGATCTAGTAGTTGTATCACAGATTGCAGCTCTGCAGGGACAGAATACAATGCCCATTCATCTATGTGAAAATGAGGTACTAAAAAAGACAGCAACTCGTGCATCCGAAGGTTCCTACACTACTTACTATTTTGTGCTTCAATGATGCTTTGTACTACCTACTGATAGTATAATATATTCCTTTCTGTGTACCTTATATTTACCAACTTTAGATTTGAAGTATGTGAAGTACACGTACTATAATTTATATTTATTAAAAAGACTCGATTTGGAAGAATAGTACACACTTCTATTTACAAACAAAGTTAAAAATATACTACAACAAGCGCATAAGAGTTCATAATTCCAGATGTGATTATTGAAAGTAACTGATTCTGCAGCAAATATTCTAAAAGTGGTTTTCCACATTTACAGGTACTTATTCACACTGTATTCATTATTATACCTCATCTTTTGCTATCCTTTTTGCAAAACCCTTTGAAGTTAACAGATTATTGCATTCTTCCCTAGTCAAAGTTGAGAGAGGTAATCTTTCCATTTCCTGGAAAATAGCAATATTAAAATACCTTGTATACATTAATATATATAATAAGCAAATTGTACCTCTTCATTTTCATTAAACAGAAGTAATTCTGGAACTGCACCTGGAATGTGTTTGAACTCAACATTGTTACTATAATTTCTTGTTAAGTTTTATATAAAAATACTTTCTGTTATATAAAATTGTAACTTTAAATATTATATCAATATTTAAGGTAGGTAGATCATTAAAAAAAAAGTTTACATCTTTGAAATATTACGTATTTCATAATCGGAAACGTTATATAAGGATAATTGTATGTCCCTGATATAAATAATAACAGGTTTCTTTTAGTTCTGCTACTAGAAAAATAATTCTTCGAACAAAAAATGTTATAACTAGTTTTGTGAAACTCGCAATCGTATAGGATATATTAAAAATGATTAGTTAAGGATACTAGTTAGGTAAATCTTCAAAGATAAATTGTTTAACGTCCGAGAGCCGGCTCAAGCGACAACCACTGCAACTCTGCAAAAAATGTTTGCTACTTCGTATTATCGGGGTATCACATAAAATTATGACACACCAGCGTTATAAAAGTCATGATAAAAAGAAATTAATATATTTAATACCTCGACTCTTGCAAATGCGTAAGAGTTACTCGCTGCATCGGCATTAAAAGCGGTAAATGCAAACGCGATGAAGAAAATGACAGCAACCGTAGGGGCCATGTTTACTTCACTAAAACGGAAGTTCTGCTTACTGGGTATACATGTGTATATAGCATCACCTTTTCAATATCACACCTCGACAAGATTGTCATAAAAGATTATTAAAAAATCTTTAACATCCCTACTACCTGCATACAAACAATGTGTGAACAATATATAAAAAAATGTATACAATCATTTTTCCGATTAAAGTTTATTTCAGATAAAAATGTTAGGATTGTATTTTAATGTACACCAGTTATAATATCTTCAATGTAAATACATGCTCATAGATATAATTTGTAATTTATGTACTATGTAATTGTATGGAAATAAATTTAAATTTTTATTAGAAAATTGGAAACAATAATCGGGCTCAAATGGCATGCGCAGTAAGCACGTCTCGTGTGTGTGAAAATGGCGCTCTCTTGTGCGAGTAAGTTTTTCTTCTTCTTTATAAATATATTACTTAATTGCAAATAACACAATGCATAGCAAATTGTTATTAATAATCTATTGAACAATCGGATATGTAAATTGTTTCTTTTTGCAATAGTGGGTGTAGCACATACCGGCAATTCTTAACCATAACCTACAATGTTATTCGTTGCCGCCACTATTTTAGGTAATTATTTATTTTCAGTCTCTAACGAAGTGCCGGAGCACCCTGTGGTTTCTCCTGTTTCTGGCTCTATATTCGAAAAGCGATTAATTGAAAAGTATGTGACAGAAAATGGCGTTGATCCCATAACTGGAAAAGAATTAACCATAGATCAGCTCATTGATATTAAAAGTATGTTATTTATTCTACGTTGATACACCAATATTGAAACAGGTATCAAATTAATATTTTTTTTATCCTCTTACAGCAACAGCGATAGTTAAACCTAAACCACCTAGTGCAACATCAATTCCAGCTATATTGAAAATTTTACAAGACGAATGGGATGCTGTTATGTTGCATTCTTTCACTCTAAGGCAACAGCTTCAAACAGCAAGACAAGAATTATCTCATGCCTTGTATCAACACGACGCAGCTTGTCGCGTCATAGCAAGATTAACGAAGGAAGTGACGGCCGCCAGGGAGGCG
The DNA here is from genome assembly GCA_948146005.1 of Nomada fucata. Taxonomy (NCBI): domain Eukaryota; kingdom Metazoa; phylum Arthropoda; class Insecta; order Hymenoptera; family Apidae; genus Nomada; species Nomada fucata. The sequence continues at coordinate 36,125,132 of OX411276.1, read as the reverse complement.
TTGGCTACTTTGAAACCACAGGCAGGAATTGTCCAAGCCACAACTATTCCACAGCCTGTATGAAAACGACTATACTTATCTTCTTCTCATTCATTTTAAGCTAATTGTATTTTGGCTAATTATTTATAATTGCAGGCACTTGCGGTAGAAGCCGGAGGCACAGCTGCACAACCTATGGAACAGGCTGGAATCACAGAGGATGTTATACAGAAACTGCAGGAACGGGCTACAGTGCTCACACAGGAAAGAAAACGTCGTGGACGTTCTGTTCCTGAAGATTTACTTCCACAAGACAGCATTCGTGCATTCCAAACGCTTGCATCACATCCTGTAACATGGTTTTCTTTACTTCCACGGAAAGTATCGAATATATTATTGCAACTATCTTTTGTGTTTCATTTATTTTCAAGGGCCTTCATTCTGCCAGTGTGCCTGGTATACTAGCATTGGATATACACAGTGCGGATACTAGCAAGATTTTGACCGGTGGTGCTGATAAAAATGCAACAGTATTTAATAAAGATACAGAGCAAGTTGTTGCAATATTGAAGGGACATACTAAAAAGGTATAACTTATCTACATTTGTAATCGTTTCTACTAATCGTCTTTTGTTCAATGGTTTTATTATAATATTGCTCAGGTTACTAGAGTAATTTATCATCCAGAAGAAGATATAGTAATGACCGCATCGCCTGATACTACAATACGTGTATGGAATGTAGGAACTAGTCAGACAACATTGTTATTAAAAGCCCATGATGCCCCTGTGACTGGACTCTCTTTACATCCAACGGGTGATTATTTACTGAGTTCGTCACTGGATCAACATTGGGCATTCTCGGATATACGTACTGGCAGACTTTTGACTAAGGTATAACGTGAGAAATATAAATTCGATTAATACCTGAACTCGTGATTCTAATCTAATTCATGTATTAATTTCTTGCAGGTTGCGGGACAAGTTAGTCAACCTTTAACCACGGCACAATTTCATCCGGACGGATTGATCTTTGGCACTGGTACTCAAGATTCTCAAGTAAAAATTTGGGATTTGAAGGAACAATCGAACGTGGCTAATTTCCCAGGCCATTCGGGACCGATCACGGCGATCAGTTTCTCAGAAAATGGTTACTATCTAGCTACCGCTGCAGAAGATTCTTGCGTAAAACTTTGGGACTTACGTAAATTAAAGAACTTCAAAACTCTTCAATTAGAAGAAGCATATGAAGTTAAAGATATTTGCTTCGACCAAAGTGGAACGTATTTGGCTGTAGCTGGTACGGACGTGAGGTAGGAATTGCTTTACATAACGAAAACTGATCCAAGCGTACAAGGAATAAGTTCTATTTTATCTATTGTTACCTTTCTCGGTTTTCAGAGTGTATTTGTGTAAACAGTGGCAAGAACTCAAAGTGCTAAATGATCACACGGCAGCCGCGACTGGAGTTCGTTTCGGGAAACATGCACAGTATATAGCATCGACCAGTATGGACAGAACATTAAAACTTTATGGATTACCTTAAATATTTAGTAACAAATCTACATTAATTTAAGGACAATTTAACTTAGAGTTTGTAGTATAAGTTTGCCACGAAAGACAATGACAAATGCTGTTAATATGATTACTTGATCCGACTTCAACGATCACTCTCGAATTGTTCGGAAGAATTTTCGGAGAGACATAAGACAATTAACTTCACAGCAAAGGACTTGAGTGCAACTACTGTAGATATTTTTTAAAAGTTGACGGAGATCGATGCACTCACATCTGCGATTGAAGAACTAAATGGTGCCGATGTATTTAAACCATTTCTCGTTCGAATTTTTGTATATTCATCTCATTGATTCTTAAAGTAAAACAGTAGCAAAAAGATATTAACGGATCAATTTTTATATTCATTTTCAAACCATTTGGTCGATTTAGATTCTCAGTTTAATATCTATACAGTGTTAGTAATAATAGTACTGATGATGATAATAATGTGTTATGTAATAGTTTAAATCTTGATTGCAATTTTACCAAATGTCAACGAGTATATGCTATTAATTTCTTTTCTGTGTACAAGAGAACTTCATATTTCCAGTGTATGTACGTTATGAATGATTAGCGAACTTGTTTCCAATACTATTCGAAACAAAGTACAAAATATTGTCTAATAGTACATGGTATTATAAAATCAATATTATTTTTATGGATAAAATGTGTATCAAACTTTTTCGTCTGTCATGTACCAACGACTCAGAATATTATTTAAAGTAATGAAATACAATTTATTCCGAGTAGACGAAAGAAAATGTCTTTTTTTCTTTCATGTCATAATCTTATTAAGTCTGTTGCATTCTATATCTAATTTTCAATCAAACAATTAAGTGTTATTACGGCCAACTGCTTATACTTGTAGCAACGGAGTATTTTTTCACGTGTAGCTTATTAGCTTCCCTTTCTTTTGAGATATGGGTGATTAAAATCGACCCAGCAGAAGCCGAGATAATAATTTTTAAATATTTTGTCGGTAAGAATATGTCGGTAATCGTGTATGTGGCGCCATCTCGCGTTTGTTGCCTTTTTCGCAATTTGTCGCGGCTTCAGAACCGAATTCTGGATTACATCGTTAATTTAAACAATAGCGTTTTTCTCGGCTTCTACTGTAGAGTGACCAAATTTGTTTACTACACATTGCGTTTTTAAAAGCAGACGAAATAATGAATATTACTAAATTCATACTAAATGAAATCATTGGTAAACAAAAATCTGTAGTAGAATAATGGAATACAAATTTATTTGTTTAGTACATAAAATATATATATGTATGCGATTTTAACATTAATACACAACATAAACATAAAATCTTTTAATACTTTATCACATTACCGAAATCACCCTGCTATCATTTAATTACTCTTTCTCTCTCGGACATCCGCGCAGAGAGAGAGATTAAACGCGTTAATCTCTTTCTCCCGATTCGTATGAAAATAGAAAATCCTACATGGAAATCCATGATGAGGTATATAAAAATGGTAGTCAAATACAAGATAGTAGTTTACTTATGTACAAACATTATTAGTTTTGTGAACATGATTCTTCTTAGAAAAAAGATCCATCAAAATTAATTTTTAAATATAAATATACTTATATATGAATACGAGAAGTATGCGATACTGTCACATTTAAACTGCACTTCGTACATTCCATCAAACATAGTTTGAAGTCGATTACTCAAAATCGACTCAAATATTTGTTATCTATTATATTACGTATATTTGTAAGAATTGCCAATAACTTTCGATTTCTTCTATTCCAACGAAAATTTGGGAATATTTAGACGTGGACACCTACTTTCTGAATACGGCTTTTGTACTTTACCTTCATTATTTCTCGTGACGAATTATTAAATTGTAAATTAGTTCTAAAAAAAAAAAAAAAATAACAATGGCAGGGTATGATCAGAAGAAATTTTACGCATCTTCCCTAGCACTTGATTATTGTCTCAGGGACAAGTGTATCAAGCTACGATGGCAGGAGGTGCCCAGCCTCCAAAACCTCGTTCTAATTCTTCAGCAACAGCAAGTGTTAAACGATCTTGATTTAGGCCACTGACGACCTAGAACAAATATAATTAAATAACACTGAAAGTAGTGCGATTACTTTCAGTATAAAATCATACCTGTAGACCAATAGGAAGTCCTTGTTTATTCAGACCTAAGGGGCAAGCAGTAGCAGGCAAGCCCAAAACATTTATTATAGCGGTATACGTAAAGTTGAATGGTTTCACAAGTGGTTCGCAGTGATATGGAGCTGAAGTTGGATGCGTTGGATATAGAAACACGCCGTCCTCGCCCAAGAAATCCTATACAAAAATGAGTATGACACTATATTATATGTATAGAAAGGAAGACAGAAATAAAACAAAAAGGGAGAAATTTGAATATTTCTGGGTACATGCTTTAGGTTCAATCACTCGTTTCTCGTTGCGTGGACGCAGCTACATGGTGAAAACAGATTGATAAAAAACCAATAATTCTTCACTATCTGGATGAAATAATCTTTCACTTTGCATGCACAGCAGTTATCTGTTGCTACTTATTAGAAATAACACATGATACCGTAAGAGACAGACTAGTAGTCTGACCAGTTTGCACGAGATACTCGAGAAACAAATCATGTCCATTTTAACAAAGAGTACAGTTCCGCAATGTGATAGTAAAAAAGGAAGGCGAAGGACATAGTAGCCAATTCCAACCCTGATAAGTGACATTACGGGTACTTATCAATGTATAATATTTTCAGTAAGAATTGGTAGAAGATAAGAATTCATTGATACAATATGTACAAATATGAATGATATATTCAAAGGACGTACCTGAAATTCTCGATAAAGATCCTTACTCTCCTGTATCAGTTGAGCGTGTTTCTCGCTTCCATATTTCACAGTATACTTTTCGAATGCAGCGGTAAGAAGGGCTATCAAAGTATGATTGCTAATGAATAAAAACCATTTCAAGAACTCCCACCAGAGAACAATGTGACCGGTTCTGTTCGTTAATTCATAAGCAAAATCTTTTTCGTCTTTGCAGCTCATGTTTGCCGTCCAAATTGCGATACTCTTTTTTAATTTTCTAATGGTAAGCTTGGTAGATTTGATTTTATGAGCTTTCTCCAAATAACGGACCACCTTTCTCATAGATTCTTTTATTTCCGGCTCGACTGGAGACGTCATGAATTGACCACCGTCGTCCTCCATATAATAGAACTACAATGAAATAAATCTTTAACACTTGTTGTACATGATCGTAAATTAAAATATTCCGTTTCATTCGTACCTTGAGTTTCGAGATATCAACTTTCTCATCCAAACGCAATACGTCTGCGTTTTTGTTCGCAAGAACCTTTAAGGTGGGCGCCAGGTCCCGTGCGAACCTACACATTGGCCCAATTGCGAGTAATCGATCTTGATCCTCGCTGTGTGCATTCGGATATTGACCATCATTGGAAACAATTGCTTTAGAAGGCTTGTGCCCGAAAATTCCATTAAAGAAGCTTGGCATCCGAATAGAGCCACCGATGTCTGAACCTATACCCAATGGTGAACCGGCTGCTGCTTGTATACAGCCTTCACCACCAGAAGATCCGCCAACGATGTGTCTCGTACTGTAAGGATTATTCGTAGTTCCGTACAAGCAATTTGAAGCTTCCCACCACATGGCCAGTTCTGAAACATTCGTTGTAGCTAAAGGAATTCCTCCTGCCGCTCTCATTAGCCGGATTACTTCTGCATCTTGCTCAGCAATAACGTTTTTGCGAATAGTGAGACCCGCTGTTTGTTTCATTTTAGCAATTCCAATGCAGTCCTGTAACAAAATACGAAATAGTTTAATAAATTCCTCATTAAGGCGGTGGAATTATCTCAAAGCATTTATTTAATCATTTATCGAATCAAATGTACCTTTGTGGTGAAAGGTACACCAAAGAAGGGTTTCTCTTCGGCTAATGCTTGGGCCGACGGAGCATTCTCAGATTTCAATAGTTCATCGCATTTCTTTGCATCCTTCAGCGCTTCTTCGAACCGATCCTCTACTACACAATTTAACACTGGTTGAATCTCTCTTATTCTGTCTATATACGACTGCATTACTGCTTCTGCTGTTAGCTGTAAATGTGTAGTTTCTTAATAGATAATCATTGTTTTTGCTCATTTGAAAGTATGCATGTTTTATATTATAGTTATGTCTACACAGATTCTATTCATAGCAGAAAGGAACACATTGCTTGCCTGCCTATTCCGAATTTTAATTGCCAATGTTGTTGCACTATGTAACAATGTCAGATCCTTTATAGGTGGTTGAGATTTTGCAGGACCTTTTAAATAGGCAATAAGTAAAAATATTCCTCTGGCAATCAATTCAACCAGCCGATGGACTGCATTGAATATTTGTCCTTTGCACTGCATCTTGTTTCTATTTTTCCTTTTAGTAGACATTTATTTGAAAAAGGACAAGTGTTGCTGCAACAAGGATTAAACCAGCTGTAATTACAGAATAAATGTTAATCCGTTAGTAGTTTATCTGAATAATAATACTCTTTAAAAAGTGCCCGTAGGAAGAAACAAATAAATATCCCATTAAAAATAATTACAAAATAAGTCATCTTATTTATCCAGCTTTTAAGAATGCCAATTTAAGAATGCAATTCGATGGTTGTATCATTCGAAATGTTTTGGGTTTCCATGTATTGCTGACATCATTCGGCGATTATTTCTGAATATTACGTTGATTTTAGACCCGCCTGTCCGACCAAAGTTCAATGTGGCAAACAGGTATGAAAGGCCCGTTAAAAAATACGATAGAAAAGATAACGATACGGTAAAGTGAAACTTTAGTACAAGAACCGACGCGACAAACAACGTAAAACGCTTATTTTTTACTGCCCGAACGCATGGCACATACGGCGCAAAAAGTTGTTTCTCCTAGGTAAGAAAAACGTTAGAATTAAAGATATCATTGTTTTGTCGTGTCACGTATGCTCGCATTACGACATTCCCCAAGAATCCAAAGATACCGGCGATCATTAGAACAAAAAAAACATCGCAACCAATATTCATCAGACCTGTTCTTTCTTCTCTTTTACCATTCTGCGACGAAAAAGTCGTCAGGATTATTATAAATTATATAAATGTTACTGTCATTGTATCGTAGATTGGTCGGAGAAGGTGTTAAACATATCCCACCGTAACAACCGCCCACGACAGGGTGTAATTTAATACAAACCGGACCGAATTACAATTTTATGTACAATTAAGTCCCACGTGTTAGGATCGCGTTACTCTCAGATCCCTATCATCATTAGAATAGTGAACATAATCTACGCTCATGGTTTCGGTAAGGTAATGTCTACGTATCAGCCCGCCGGTGCCTATTAATTGTATGACCTCGTATCGAAAATTTTTTTATCGCGTGTATTTTTATGGGAAACGCCGGTCGGGTGTATCGATTAATCGCGTGCACCACGAACGACTATCGAACGTGTACCCGAGTATACACCCGGCTCGCATCCGAATAAATTCTTTGGATGCGAACGGATGCCGATGGCGGAACAATTTCATAGCAAAGTCAACGTGACAGACTAATAATGATGTAATCGAGGAGTTGCGCATCAAGGTTATCACAGAGGCGGTACCATGTGAGTTTGACAGTGTTTGTCGGGCCGGAAATCACTCGCGTCGCATTTCAGGCCTCCGGTTACTCCGGGGCGTTTTCCATCTTTGAAACTCCGTGAAGCAGCCGTGTAATGTAAAATGGGCGGTTCGTGCCAGTGATAAACGTCGCGCAAAAACAAATGATTTATCAAATCTCGATCGAAACAGTTTTCGATTAATGACCGCCGTTACGAAGAACACGATTATGAAGTTGTTCATGTAACGGTCGTATTAGATCCATTAGCGTTCCTGCGGTGAATGATTTACAATCGATACGCCGAAAGAATTTTAAGGATGGACCGGAACGCCTTGGAGGATTTTTCGAACAATCGAAAGGGTATGAATGCACTGAAATATCAAATGCTATCGATCAAGCATTGGAAATCGTGTATCGCTTATAACGCTTACTTACAATTGCGATTTGTAATGTGCTTAACAATCCAAATGGTTGAAGCTTAGATGCCAGTTATTTGACGAACGCGTATCTTCCGATACCTCAGAGAAATGAAACCGATTTAACTGACGAGTCATCGACAGGGCAATATCCCCTCGCGTGATACCTTCCGACACTCGTAGGCGACTGACACCACTCACGAACACAGCTTACACCTTTGCCGGCATCGGCTGTATGGGATTCCGCGCAACCGCTATACAGTTGCGCTCGTCGGCTTGGGCCTAAGAAGAACCTTTTACGAGACGAAGTGATATTTAACTGGTCGGGGATAAGCTCTAAGATGGCCGCCATGTAGCGATGGGAATAATGCCCTCTCGAGCGATATCGATAATTTAGTAAAATGCAGTTTCCACGGGGAGGCTAAGTGCTCCAATACAAAAAGCAATTTCGAAATAGTTTTTATCAGATTGTATTCTACGATACTGTATATTAATTACTTTTATATACGGTCGGTAAGTAGCATTCTATCGTGATTATCGATACGTGTAAGAAATCTGAATGATAATTCCAGTTGCCGGATGGCAAATTATTAGCGAATTATATTTATTTCTTTCATAAATGTAAAAATGCGCGTTCGAAAGCCGGGTTAATATTGTAATCGACACGTGACTTTTTAAGTCCGATGACGGTTTATCTTTATACATTCCTTCATGCGGGAGTAAACTTTGGAACATGTAGGTATAATATACATATATTTAGCTAGTACTTACATTTTTATACAGTATCCTGCAATGCACAGTTAACTAAAATCGAGTGCACTTATAATGTATATCGTTACAGTAGAAGAGAGACCGTAACGGTAAGAGAAATGTGGCGCACTATAAAGTGATCCTACCTTATTTGTCTTTCAATATTTCATGTCAACAGAATCGTCTCGAAACCTGCACTACTTTTTTTCCTCCACGCTTCGCCTCTTCACCCAGATCCCATTTTCCTTGTTCTCCTTCACTTCCTTCTTGCTAAAGTTTCAATAAACTTCACCCGAACAGGGGGGCACGACTTTAACAATTCCTGTTTGTAATTTCCTACCGCCCGCCAGAGGGCAATAAGATCGCGATACACGAAAGAAGAGGAAGCGGAAGGGAGGAAGGGAGGAAGTGCACGCGCAATGTGCGCCCGCGCGTGTGTCGTGTGTGACAGGGTGAATGTCATTTTGTGACCACTTGCTTCTTTATCACTCGTCAAAGAACGTTCATTATCCTTGGTGATTCTGTTATTGGCTGCGTCTCGTGCCGAGTTAACGTCGCAGCGGTATATAATACGGTGAGACTGATTCCTACATTTCCAAATTTGACATGCAAATCACGATCGCCGACCGTCCTTTTGAGGTTAGCTCACCAGCGTGCGGCTTCGTGCCGCGACACAGTCTTGCGAAAGAGACCGCGTTTATCATTCACACGACTCGATTCTTCAGTTTTTCTTCTTACCGTGTCACAAGATCTTCGAAACAATCACAAACATTCAACAGGATGTTTTCAGGATAGTCTGCAGGCCGATGAACGATTAGGGTGTCGCCTCGATCTATTCATTCTATGTACACTTTCGTTTCATTTTTCATTCTAACCCACGATTTACTTTGTTTATTGTTGTTTTATTAATATTATCACATTAGAGTGTTACCCTTTTGTTAACACAGTTTCGAGTTTTACTTTCGCGTGGTTGTGAGTACACAACCGAATGCACGTGCCCCCCCCCCCTATCGCTAATTTATCGACTGTTTTTAAATTACCGCTACAATTCTCAGAAAGATACGCGAGGTTCATTAGATATTTGTTTTCTTCTATGCATTTTTTATCAATTTTTTATTCCAGCTTATATGAAATGCAACGTGATTCACGTGCGCCGTTTACCATTGCTCAATATTGCTTGCGCGTTCCAACATAGGCGATCATTTATCGTCGACTCATTGCGAACGTATTGTCTACATTAGCTCGTGCTAGAGAGAATAAATTTCATGGCACTTAAGTCTCTGTAGTATTAAAATATTTTTCTATTAGTTAGCTGTATTGGTTCGTAGATTGTTCAAGTTCTTTTAATTTTAATTCCCGGCGTTACTGCATTACCAACCGAGTAACTAGTGCGTCATAACTATTATAAATAAATCATTTTCATCTGGCGCGTATATTTCAAACATCACTTTACTGTTTGTACCTGAATAATTTATTTTAATTTATTTATCTTGGTGTCCAGTTTCTTTTTTTTTGTATTATTTGTTTTGTATTTAGTAAATTAACAGTGGTCCAAGTTTTTACTGTCCGATTGTTCCAAATATTTTTTTACGAATAAATGAAACACTTCCAATAGTAGCCTTTCAAGGTTGATTGCTCCAGAATTATGTACATTTTCATTTTCTTGTGAAACCGAAAGAGGAAGTGATATGAATATATTATTCCTGGTTAGCCGTTTCGCTTTCTAAATATTTACGATCACTTTTCAACAGCAGCTATTAGACGCGTTAGCTTTGCGCTAAATTGAAGCGAGTGCAACAAAATGCAATTAGTCCTGCAATTTCCCGTACAGGCAAGAATTTCCTTGAAACTTAAGTACCTACATATCATCGTGCAAATATATTTCCTTTTACACCTTTCATTTCCCCTATTGCTTCTTCTTCTTATTTGCAGTTATGCTCCAATTTTTTCCTTCCATCAGTAATAATTACTCCATTTAATTTTATTAGCTGCTAATAATTATCGTCCCCGAATTATTATTTTGGCTATTCCTCAGGAGTTTTATACACGTACAAATTAATCGAAAACAAATGTCTTCCTTTAAATTATTGTTGTAAACTCGTTCAATATCCTGCGGCCATTTCAATCCTCAACACAACAGACTCTAATAATAGAAACCTTGACCCTTCATTCACAGCAAGTTATTCCTCAAACACGAGTCGGTCATTTCATATAGTTGTTCCTCTGTTTCCCCAGATTCGATTAGTAACAATGGCATAGTTGACACAGCCATTCTGATAAGGAACGGGGTAATAAAAGAAAAGGTTCGAGTCAGAATGAAGAAGAGTTCGAATCAAAATCAGGGGAAATCAGATGAAACGGAGACGAAGGACGATGCGACGAACATTCAGGAGAAGATGAAGAAGGTCGACGTGAAATCTTCGTCAGCGACTGGCCTCTTGGCGAAGAACGCAGTTTTATTACCCAGCGGTGTTGCTCGACTTAGGCAAATGGAGCAGGCAAAGTCATTCAATCAAGTGGGATCGTCGTCCACGGGTTCGGCTACCGGTGAGTTGTTATATTCATTGTTTGGAACTATAGTTTTGCGCCTGGCTTTTAATTGTTTGCAATTGAAATTGAGATTAAAAGATGATTTATCATCACTGTTATATAATCTTTTTTTCATTTTACTGTTATTATTATTATTCAAATTTGGTATTACTGTATTGTTACTCGAGCCGAATGCCCGATTCCAGTTTAAAGCCGACAATACCGGATTTCGCGAAACTGTAATGTCGTCTGGCCTCGCGAGAGTGTCCCGCATCCGTTGCAACAAAGTAACAACCAATTTTTACCCAAATTTTTTCCAAAAAAGTCCAGGATCGTTCAGATTGCGTTCCCTTTGTTTGTAAAACATTTACGAAACATCAATGTTACACCATTTCATGGAGTAAGGCAACGAAAAGGAGGTAATGATGTTTCTCCTCTTCACCTTTTCCTCGCGCAATCTTTTCAATTCACTTTGGGACACGCTTTCACAGCTGTCCCAATTGCTTCAAGCGGTTGAATAACCGTCGATTGGACGTTCCTATTCACCGCGGCGATCGAATTCTAGCAGGATCCATGCCCGGTTCGCATTATTGGGTCAGGATAGGGCAGGGCAGGGCCGATCGGCGAATACATTTTGTCCCCTGTCCTGTCCCGATAGTGAGAATCGGCCTTACTCGAGACAGAAGGGGGAAGAAAATTGCATCGTGGGATTGGAAGCGACGCGACGTTTCCTTTCGTTTGTTCTTTCATTTCTGTTCCGATGGGTTTACGATTGAAAGTTATTCCCAATTTGCATTATTGGGTCAGGATAGGATAGGGCAGGGCCAGTTGGCGTGATTATTCTGTCCCCTGTCCTGTCCCGATAGTGAGAATCGGTGCTGGATTGTAGAATCATAGAACTGGGCTATCTTTTTCTGATCGGAGAACGGTATCGTTATTATCATTTATCGTCGACGAACGTGGACAATACAGGGATTCGCGTTCCACATTTGAGATCTTGGAAATTTGATTGGCATGTTCGTCACTTTATCGACGTTATGTCGACGATTAGTTGCGTTCGATGGACACGTTACGTTACTGCAATGAATAAAAATGCGATAAAAGCCGGGCTATTCAATGGGCGATAAGAAGCATTGAATGTTGAATGTTGACAGTGACATTCATTGATAGAAATCTATAACTTTGCAAGCTTGTTTACAGAGTTTGTGTTTCGGACTTTATATTGCAGCATTGCGCTTTTATCTGGAAACTCGCAATTCTTTCTACACTCTAACATTTAAAGGGGCCATTTTTTTCAATTGACAGTGCACAAATTTAACTGCTATATAAATTGTCTAACAAAAATATCGAAGGATAACAAATGGTTAAGGATTTACAATTAAGGAGACGTTTATGTTTTACATTGAAGTTCGAAACCTCTGGATTTAGATTCAACTTTTTTAAATTGAAAATTTCATTGAACTCGAAGGGAAAGAGTAATGCAAAAAGTTTCTTTGTTTATTGATGAATTTCCGCCCGCAAGGAAATATAAGGTACAGAATATTAAACGTTCATTAATTTGATATCCGCCGTCAGGTTTTCCAGTCGAGGATCAATATCGTCGATGGAAATTGTATTCCATTTATGCGCTGTTTATATAGAGAAATCGAATTTTCCTCGGTTACCGGATATAAACTGATCGCTTCCTCGGGCGAATCTACTTTGATAGATAGTTTCTCGCATGCTTCGAGAAGCTAGGAACGGGAGCCGACTTTTTTCCCTCTTTTACTGAATTTCTCGGCCCCTCGCCCAAGCGGAGTTTAATTCAGCCTTACTCAGCCAAATAATGATTCTTCGCCCCTAGATCATTAACGTTTCCCGGGGTGGCGTCCTCCGCCTACACAGACCCTTAGGCTCGTTAGCCAACCCTCCGATATAAATAATAGACCCATAGCGGATAAAAGCTTTCGGAGTGAAGCGTACGGTCCACGTGCCTCCTCTGTGTTCACGTCACCCAGTTACCCAAAATATTATTGGAAAAATGGCTGCTTATCGAGACCAGCATATTCCCACGTACAGCATATCGGGGCTCGCGATATCACACGTTTCAAGGCCCCTTCGCCTCAACCCGAATCGATCTATGCGACTCTGAAAAGTATACTCAATTTTCCGCCACAGAAAACTTTGTTCCACGGATAAATTGAAACAGTTAGTCTCCGTTCGATTGTGCAAAACAGGCCCAAGGCAAAGGGAAAGAGAGCTCCGTCGATCTCTGCGACCACGCGCTCACTGGCGAGATCCTGCGTGTTAGGTACGCCGCCGTAGCTACTATATTGATCTACCTGTCCGTTGGCTATAACAGTCCGCGTGTTTCGGTGCAGTACCTCCCGATCCACCAGAGCGGGATCAACGTTTCTCGCTCCGCTGTTTCTCTCGCGATCACGTTTCCCAAAATTCACTTCGCTGTTCAGTGTTCAATTTGATCGAACCCAGCTAACACCTGTGAAACATCCGAAGCTATTGCGTACACCAGTCTGACGAACGGCGAGCAACCTACTGCGATCGCGACGTAGCCGCAAGTTGCGACGATCTGATCAATCCGAGCGAATCCTTCAGCTCTCGAGATCGTTTATCGATAGACGAGATTGATTGATGTTTGATATTCGTTCGATTAACGATAAACGTTTCTCTGCGATGCATCTTTTTGAAGCCGTCGACGTGGTAGACTTGCCCGAGTAGTTATGACAGACCCTTTAGGTTTCCTTTTACATTTCTGTCTCTGGTTACTGAAGTAACCGACGGAAGTGAGAATTGTTTGTGCTGGAAGAGAATCGATCGACTACTCGTCCGCGTTGTTTGGCTCGGTTTAAGGGCTTGATTCGTTGGAATATATGACGATCCTCGACGTCACCGCGGTTTCATCGCACAGGTACGCGTTCCCGCCGTTTCAGTGTATTTTGCGGCTTCCAGTCGACACGGTGGGATAAAGGTTGTTTGCATACCTACGAATCGCTGTATCCTTTCGCTGGCTGGTATTTGTGAACCGTGTTGGTTTCGCTGGTTTTCAGTATTTAATTTTGCATCTGTTCATTTTTGACCGGCTCGTCCTTTCAATGCTGTTACAAGCTTTTGGAAAAATTCGGGTTGATGTTCATTTCGAATAGCCACGTTTTTGTGAAGTATTTTATTTTCTGGTGGAATGCTGTACTTCTTTCGGAGCTCGAGAAACAAATATGAAACAAATATATATTTAGCTCCTGTGGTTTATTATAAATGCTTCTTTCCTAGAGAATAATTCCTCTATTCGACATTATAATAAGCATACACCACTTCTCTTAGCGACAATATTACGTTTCTTTCTATACATTTTTCTTCAGCCCGTTTCAACTTCAATTCATACTGCAGCATGCAACCCGTGATCCAGTTTTCCGTTCTTCGCAATGAAATTTAAACGCGCCCGTGCACACGGTCGCACTTTTATTCCAGCACAGTAATTAAACACACCTTCGCCTCAAACGTTCAGCTTTCAATATTTCTCGCTCCCTCATCAGATCCAAGTAACACGACGTTCCGTCTGCAGTTTTGCACGGACATGTATAAATAACATTTTTATTTTTTTAAAGAAGTCGTCGATCGACGATGCTGACGATTCTCGATCCTTTTTTTTTTGTTCTGTCGCTCGAGTGGTATAGTTTTAGGATTGTTTCATTTCACGAAATGCAATTTCTATGCAGGAGGATGGTTAAATGTCTACGGACAGTGACGTTTCGATGAGAAAATGCCACGATGCTGCGGCGCGTCTTTGGTTTCCGTCATGGACGGCGACGGGTCTCCGCAGAGTCTCGGTTTGCAGATTCAGGACGGTCAGTAATTAACGATAATTGCCAATTAGATTTCCTTGCAGCTCGTTTCTGTCATCGGCGAACCGCTTACCGCGTATTTTCATTCTCGTGGAGCGACAAGCTTTTTCAGTAAAACAGATATATCCCTTCTAAGTGCATGTTCTATTATCGATTCATTTCATAATAGAGCAACGAAGAGAACTTTACAAGTTCTATTATCGGGGCGATCGATATAATCGATATAAAATTTAGGCTGTATAAAATCACCCGCAATCGTCACGGAGAACTTCCGTGAGATGTGATGTCGCTTCCAGATCAACATTATTCAGGCGAATGTGTTCGAAGTGTCTTGCAGCTTCGATTACATTCGAGATCAAACGCTTCTTGCATCTGGAAATTTGCGCAAGTTGGAGGGAATAATAAAATTTGCGACGGCAGTATTTCAACTTCTGCAACACGCGCAAATTGTCAGAAATACGTACACATGTAATGCAGCGTCACACGTACGCGATCAGAAATCAATAAATTAGAATAATGCAATATGCTGGCAATATACCGACAATATACCGGCGATGTTCCCTCGCTAATGTTAATCTGAAAACTTTGATCTGCACCAGAAAACAAAACACCACGTTTTACACGCGATAAATATATAAATACGATATACTTAATCGATCGAGTTAATTTCGTTTCTCTCATTTTTCTTCATTGCAAACGACGTTTCGATTTTAATCCTTCGTACCTTTACAGATTAGCGCGATTGCATTTCAGAGACAGATTTTATTCTGTCTCGTTTTCCTTTTTATTTCTTAATTATTGCCGCGTGAAAGTAGCGCCAACGAGCTTTCATTGTTCATTTTTTGCAGGCAATCCCCGAAATAAAACGGCCTTAGCACCTGGCCACAGTTTGATGGACTGGATTAGATTGGGTAATTCTGGCGTCGATTTGACCGGTGTCGGTGGCGTTCCAAAGGTTGTATCTTTGTCCGAACTGGCCAGCCATAATAAGCAAAATGATGCTTGGATCGCGATTCGAGGTATGAGATATCTTCCATAAATATCTACTAGTTACTCCACTGATCTCCATCTCCATCTCTCAAACAATTTTTTTATCCGCACATTCCATTCGCTATCGACCGATCAATATCTTCTGCAAATTAAACGAAAAATAAAAATAAATTGTTAAAGATCCTTTCTTTAATAACTGCTAAGCAATGAACATTGTAAATTCAGCAAGTATAGAATTAAATTCTCGTTTATTTCAATAACTTTGAAGTTGCACTAGATAACGAATGATAAAGACGGTTCTAAGAGTCCTCACGGGTCCGATCGGCAGTAAACTGAAATAAAAGAACTCGTGACAGCGTGAAATTTATACTCGACGTCGGTTCTAGCTTCGTTCAGTTCCGTTTCGTCTGTAATATCCAGGTCTCTTTTTTCGTATCGTCATAATCGATGTCAGCGGTGGATCAATTATAGAGAATCCTTCTGCTCGCTAGAGAAAATAAACGGCAGCCGCGAGAGACGAAAGACAATATCGGAAAGGAAGGAACATCCGCTTTTAGCTTGATTAAAATTTACTTTCCCCGTCCGTCGTTCGACGTCGAACCGGTGCAATTTTTATTCCATGCCTGTCACGAACACCGGGACGGCTATTTTAATTCCACCTATGAAATTTTCCGGCGTACCTTCACGATCACACGCTCACCCCTTTATTGAACGCGATATTCGGTTCAGAATCTGACCTTTTATTATTGGACCTATTATTATTTTGTAGACCATTTTTTAATTGGAAACTAACACAGAGCATCTGTCTTAACAGGAATCGTTTTCAACGTGACGCGTTACATGGATTTTCATCCCGGCGGAGTCGATGAATTAATGAAAGGTGTCGGCAAAGATGCCACGAAATTATTCGAAAGCGTAAGTCCAACAATCTCTGAAGCACACAGAATTGTCGTGAATGTCCCCCTGTTGATCGTCGATCGTGTTTACGTACCCATAGATCGTTCGTTGCAGGTGCACGCTTGGGTCAACTATCAGAGCATCCTTCAGAAGTGCGTTGTAGGAAGACTCAGCCGTGATTCTTTGAGCGCTGCCATTTCGTCAACGACGGAGAACCCTGTCTCAAGAACGACCAATTGTTCGTCGACGACACTCAACCTGATAACGAGCTGCACGAGTGAGTAGCCATCGATTTCTCGTTTGTTGCACATTCGTCTAAATACTCTGCAGTTGATAACCGTTACGATTCTTAGGTCGCAATATCAGCCAGGAGGACGTGTCAGAAATCGGACTGTCGAGTGTAAAAATGGATTGGAGGCAAACGTGCAACTCGATCACGCTGTTCTATCAGACGATGCGCGATTATCCTGGGGTGTACTATCAATTAAACAGAGTTAGCAATTGCAAATTGGTGTTCAAGTTGTTTTTCGAGAAGGACATAATCACGCACGAGTTGGAATTGAGTGCGGATGTAGACTGGCCGCCTGTGTGCTCCAGAAACTTGGAAACGATGGAGGTAATACACTGAAACGATGCTTCTTTCGTACAACGATTATAAATTGCATGGTATTCAAATCTGAGAGGAACATTTTGTATCGCGTAGGTCGATTTTACGTTCGCGAAGCAGAGCAAAGGTATATGGAAGTCTCAGGGTAGCCAAACGATATCAAGAGAAACGAATACGAATAGTCGAACGTACAAAGAGTATGAAGTACTTACAAATAAGCCACTTTCTAAGTTAGTTCACCTATTGGTCGTACGAGCGAAAGATTTCTTGGATTTGATACCTATTGGCAGGCACGTGGAAGCCAAGATGAACGTAATGGGTATGCACCATTCTTCCCCATTACCGATTTTCCTTTCTACGCTCCCTATTTACATGTTCCATCGGGATTACAGTAACTCAAGGTACACCAATTTAAGAATTTATCGTTTACTTTCTTGCAGGGATGGAAGTATCAAGATCGTACACGCCTGTTCCACCGTGCCTTCATCCCGACGACACGGCACCGAATTACAAATCGGACTGTCTGTGTCTGATGATCAAGAAATACCCGAACGGAGCCCTCAGTCCGTCCATAACCGCCCTACAAATCGGCCAGACCTTTCTTTTGAGCAATGCTTTAGGTGCCTTCGTAGCAGAATCCTTCGATCGTTATTCTATCATGCACATACTCGCAGGGGGCACGGGACTGACCGTGATGCTTGGCATAATTCAACGAGGCTTGGCCAGACGTGCTGTGTAAGTATTTCCAAGATATTATTTACACTAGAATGTCTGTACAGCGAATTCGTGTGAAATATTGCTTGTTGGAACATCTGAATTAATTTTCAACAGATTTTTGGCACGGTCGAGGAGTATATTTCATAAGACTGCGGTACACAGTCTTTCGTTGTTTCGACTTGAAATTATGCTTTGTCAGTTTTCTAGCACGAGGAAGTGAAACGCGTGGGTGTAATTCGTTGTTCTTTTTTATGCGATTTATGATTGATTTATGTGTACAACACGCAAGAAAATACATTGAAGCATGTTGTTGCAGTTATTACTGGAATAAGTTTTCTTATTCGATGTTTCAGGAAGACCATGAATCTTATCAATTTTAACAAGGACGAGGAGAACATGTTCTACGCGGATCAGCTGCAAAATGCTGGCACGGATAAAAAGTGGGCAAAATAATTATTTTCACGAATTTTCTTTATAATTTCGTGTTTTATTATTAGTGATGTAAAACCATCGTTGTCTCTTAGATTGAGAGTGACACATATCCTGTCTCAAGCCGGAAGCACGTGGACAGGCAGACGTGGAACGATATCCGACGATTTAATAAAAGAATTGGTTGCAGAAAGTTCTCCG
The DNA here is from genome assembly GCA_948146005.1 of Nomada fucata. Lineage (NCBI taxonomy): Eukaryota > Metazoa > Arthropoda > Insecta > Hymenoptera > Apidae > Nomada > Nomada fucata. The sequence goes on along the minus strand of OX411276.1, from coordinate 36,106,586 downwards.
GACGCGTGCGTTTTCACGTGCGGACCCCCTGGATTCATTAAGTCCGCGAAAAAGTGAGTAAAACACTAGCAATTTCTTCATTCCCGCTTACTTCGAATGATCTTATCACAACTATAATTTGTGAGAATAATTCTAAGAACGACGATAAAAATAGAATCCCTACGATTTTATTTGAGATACAAGCGGATCACGTTCGATCAATATCTTTACAAGGCATATTGTTCACTGTATATTCAGATCTCTTCAGAAACTGGAATGGAAGCCATATCAAATGTACGAATTCGACGATTAACCGCAATCATCGAAAGTGTGTCCCACACAATTTTTTGATACCGACACACAAGGAAATCGGTATAGGCGTGAAAACACGGGCGACTGTGTTTTCGTAAATGGAAACAATTTTGTGTCTCGTTGTCGAATTTTTAAAGAGCCTTTTGGATACTTTTACTCCTATTTCCGCCCACATTCTCAGCATCCATTCGCGCGTACAACATGGACGAAAGATTCGTGTCATTTTAGTAGGACTATTTCTACGTGTTAGGTATACGAAGGAAAGAACTTCTTCTCCTAGAAATATTTAGATAGATTTTAGAAGAATGGATCTACTGAACTTAACGTGTTGGCACCCAAAATTTGATTTGCAAATAAGGAAAGAGAATAATGGAAAAGGTAGGGAAAATGTTTCCTCGTTCAATTTTCACATTTCAATTAGGGGAAAGTTTGAAATTGCTATAATTAGATTTGATTAGAGGTACTTGTGTGTTTTTGTTAAATTTTTAATGTCTTCTTAAACAATTCACCTGACCTGCCATTGATGAACGCAATACATAAGAGGAACACCTGTATATTTGTACTTATTGTCAGTAGACGCGCACTTTATATCATATCTACGAATTTCGACAAAAAATAAAAATGAAAAAAAAAAGATAAATAGGAGTAAGGGTCACAGATGAAAGTCTTCGGATTCTACGGGACAAGATAGGTACAAGTCTCAGTGTACATTCTACATGGTTCGAGAGGACAAATTATTTTTACAAAACTCGTCTTTCAATCTATTATTCAGAGTGAGAGAGGGCTGTTCGTATTTTGAACGATTTATCCGAGATTATTCGCAAGTATTTTTAGACGCAGGCCAAATCGAAACGAATATGGTGCTATCCCTTAAACCAAAAATAAAAGAAGAAAGGAAGGGAAAGAAAGAGAAGTAAATATTCTTCATTCATATCAAATTCAGATTACAATAAAACTCGCGATTTGCCTAGGTCATTTTATCTATCGATTTTTCATTTCTCCATCGCACAGTAGAATAATGTTGAACAAAATATATATATTATATCGTTTCGAAACGACATGCGTGCCAAACAGAGGCCTTGGACATTCTGAATGAATGTCTAGAATGTTTATTCAACAACGTGGCCTAATCAGAGATACGTTCTAAAAATAAGCGGACGCGGTAAAGCATCATCAGAACCGTGGTTGTTGAATTCTTCGTGTGTCAGAAATGGAATGTAGCGAATAAAGTGTATTATAGAAATAGAGAACGTCGATGAGCCGTTCGAAATATTTTTACCGATCATGCAGTTCCGTTTTCAATCGTGCACGGTTGTTGAATTTAATGCTGGCCGCATTTCTAGGGGGATGATTTTAGATTGAGGGCGATGAGGATTGTTTTAATTGAAAACATATTCGAGTACGGACCACTTTCTGCATTTACGTACATGTTAAATACGCCTATATGTATGTATATGTGTGTACATAGTTGTTATCAGAAATAAATGAATATTTGATGGCAGTGTGTCCTTTCATAGTTTCCCTATTTGTTTGTTATTTTGTTTTAATGGATTCTTCTGACATCTCGTATTCATTGAAATTATTCCCCTTCTTTGTAACTCTTCCAACTTTGGCTCCTTAAAATTCCCACGTTCACCATTATGTGTCCCGAAGCTTCCAGTTTTGACAGGAGATGTCAATAAGCATCGCTTTCGTATCTTGCATAGTCAATATCAGAGATCGAAAATGGCAGGGGAGAAGATAAAACGACCAGCAAATTCCAAAGTTCCATACTTCATGAAACTTTTGGGCAATCTTGCAATATAGTGTACCGAAGGGGCCATTATTGATCCCACTAAGTTGTTCACTGCAACGTGATGTAACGATACCAGCAAAAGACGAACTTTTGGCTGGGAAAAATAAACTGTAGTTGGCCGGCCAGTTTTTGGCTTCCGCGGGTTCTGTCTCTGAAAAGTCGTACTGCTAACATGGAGCAGAAGATATCGATCTTTATTGTCGTGCAGCCTCTGCGGCTTGGCAAGGTTTATTATACGTGATTCTGATTAGTCAATGTCAAAGGAGAAATATTGGACAAACCAGCTGCGGAACAGCAGAGATTAATTTAAATTGCTGATGAAGATGGTTGTCACGAATATTTCTCATTCTCGAAAACATTAATATAGATTATGCGACGGATAGTACGCTTAGTCAGCGAAGAAACCTGTAGTTCTTATTAGATTAAAATTGTAATTCATATGATTATTTGAATTATTGCGTTACATGCACGAGATATTTCACTTGTTGCAAATTTGTTCAGATTGAAAGGCAATTAGTAGTTCGAATCAATATATTCGTTATTTAAATGGGATTACATTAATTGCTTACTGATTTCAGTTAATATAAATAATTTCGTTATTTGAATTGGGGTAATCAAATATTGTTTAACATTTTTAAGGGCGAGTGAAATAGCGCGCATAGATTCGGCAAGCTTTCACAGAAATTTCTATTAAAACTTCCATACTGGAAGTTTGACCTGCAACTAATTGCACGGACTTAATTACCAATTGTTTCATTAACGCCGAGCGGCCATTCTGCTAACTCAATTACCGGCACTTGTGCTAATGTTTCTTCGATTATTCAGTCAAGTATTATACACGAAAATCCACCAGAAACTTTTCCCATTCGTATAGCTACTAGACTATTTCAAAACAAAAGCAAACTTCCTCGTCAAGAAATTATTCGAGTGATACAGAAGATAGATTGGAAAAATTAATGAACATGATTAAAATAAAAATCAGCGTACGACAATATAATAATGATATCGAAACGGGACATTTTCGATTTCACAAACCTTAATTTCCACGACACCCTAGTAAAACCATCTCCGCTCCAAACCAAAGAATCGAGAGTTCTCTGAATTTCTCAGATTCTCGAATTTTCCGGCTCCAGTCCTAAAACTCAGCAGCTTTCTAAAGTCGGCGGATCATCTTATAAATTTCTGTTAAAAACCAAGCGCTCAATCGGTTGAGAAATCGCAACAGAAATCGACGCAAGGGATTACGATATAAAAGGGGAGGAATTCGGGTGGCAGAAACGACAACGGCGACGCTTGAAAGGAGGATCGTTTAGAAAACCATTGGAGGGATCGAAGTCCTATCGCATAATAAAAATGCGGGAGGTCACGGATTTTTCGAGACGACGATACTCGCGTCGCGTATTTTGTGTCGCAAGTTCCCATTGTTTCATGGAACGATGAACGACTATCGTTCACGAACGAGCAGGAGATTGTGGTTTCCGACGATGCGCGTTTTCCCGGTTGAAATTCCTTTGGGAACTTTTGAGAACAGTTGATCGTGCATTCAAAGGGACGATATCAGATCGCAGGATTATTAAAATAGTTTGAACGGTTGGAATTCAATATTTATAGTCCGCCTGAGGTATTTTTAAACAGACCAGAATTGTGTCATTCCTGACGAAAATTATTGCACGCGTTAATATTCTTTATGAAACAAAACCGGCGGAAAAACGGGGGAAAAAAGTCGCTCGAGAACAATCGAAACTGATATAGAAATACGGCGTTTTGCCACGGGAAATTCAGTGTACAGCGAATGGTACGCGAGATTTCTCCACACAGGGAAGCGTCGGTATTAGCCGAACAAGGATTGCCACGAATGAATGGTACGCGGGTATCGTTTTCTTTGAGCGCGAAATTAATTGCTCTCGATCCATGTAATATCCGAAGCGTACGAATTTAATTGGCAGCCCGCGAGCCACGAATCCATCAAGGCTTCCGCGATTGTTCGTCCAGGAATGGTTAAAACGTGATATTTGCATTGCGATTAATAGTCGGGCTGGCCCGTTTCTCGAACAATGTTCCGTGAACGGAACACGTCGATCAAACAATGCACCGCGACGCAGAAAATAGACGTATTGTTCGACGGGGCCATTCTTCCATCGCGATCAAGACGACGATGTCTGACACGCGACAAGATGCTTCCGTTCTTCCAATCGTCGACGATGTGTGCGCATACGTGAGTACGTTACACGTTTGTCGAAAGTTGTGACATTTTGCTCGCCGGTGTGCGATTGTGGTTTAACGAAGATTCGACGAAATGATATTTTTCTCGTTATTATAATTTTCCCTTCGACGCTTCCGTTTAATCACGGTGACAATAATCGAAATGTTCGGGCTACTGTACAATATTGCCACTCTGGTACTACCTCCAATTGCTTGGCTCGTCTGCATTCTATATTGACCTGTACTACTTAAAGGAGAGCGTGTCGCGCCGTGCACTGTCTTGCACTACTTAAAGAATAATATCGCCCGACTATACAGGATTGTCTCGCAGTGTTTAATTGGAATTGCGGTTCAACCAGGCCTCTTGGCTAACTCTAATTCGGTGGTCTGATATTCGGTTAACAAAAATTCGAAAGGAAAATATTCGTTCCCTTCTTTTCTTTCCGTCGAGCAAGTGTTCCCCGTGTAAACAATTTCTAACGATCCCGTGAATACGTTAAATTCACGCGAATATCTGGAAATTCGATACCGAAGCGTCCTCCGCGTGTAGCTCATTGAAATGAACGCTGATCGCGTCGATGAATTTTCCAATTTTGAAAAATGATACGCGCCGTGTCCCAGATTCGCGCGGAATTCATTCCGCGGAATCGTTGCGACTTTCGATACCAGTCCCCATCCCACCGACGACAAACGAAACTCTCGTCCGCACGAGTGCCACTCGTTTCCAACGGGACAGTACACGAGCCTCGAGTCATTTGAAATTCACAAGCACGCACCGAGCCCGATACCAGTCATCCCTTAATTACGACCCCTTTCAGAAACAAAACTGCTTAGTCCCGTTCGATTTCGCTAAAACTATGCGGCCGGTATCTGAATCCGCCACCACCCCCTAATTAAGGGGCGAACGTAAGAACAAAGGCACCTCGGATTGCCTTGCGATTTCGAGAAGCAGGAATGGGATAACTCGTGGATAAATTCCGAATTGCGGATTTAAATCGACGCGCTTCATTGTCGTTGTATCGTTGTTACAGAATATTAATGCGGGGCAATGCGTAAACGATTTTCGATAAGTAAACGGTCCTCGTGCTTAACGTTGAACGACGAAGCGATCTTCAAATTCGCAAACGCACACCGAATCTTCGTATCGTTTTAATCAAGCGCCTCGCCAATTTCAGATAATACATTCCGCTTCCCATATACGTGGTATCTGTACGTGGCCCGTATCGTCGCGTCCTCCCCTAACGATGCTCCAACAATCGAATCAAAAGCCACCTTCATCCCCTTGAAATTACAACAATTGTACATCCTCTCTGATAAACTTGCCTCCGACGATCGAATCTCCCGCAGGAAAAAAAAGCTCCAAGTAAAAAGACGGAAAGTAAAATTCCGACGCGTCATTCGTTTCTGCAGCATCGTTAAACGGGAATTTAACGAATCAATGAAAACGCTTCCCCTGTTTCAACCCTTTGCCCTTAATCCATCCTCTGGTAATCCCACGCAGGGTTGAATATGTCCGCCAGGGGCGAACAGGTGCAGGCCCTGGTGGGTGGCGAAATAAGGGGTAACGCGCGTGCACGTCGGAAGAGGCTGAAAGTGCGGGACCAAGCGTGCGAGGGGGTGGAAAGAACAGGGATGCTGCGGGCAGAGAACGGTTTCAGTCGTGCGACGGCTTTCGCCCAGGCCAGTCGATCGAGCTCCTCGCCATAGGGTGAGCCACTTCGCGCCGCGCAACATGAAATCGTCGTGATACGATTCGCATTATTTATGTACGATGTGATTCCGAGTAGTGGTGAGTGTCGCGAAGAGCCACGATTGTTCCGAAATTTACCCGTGAGAAGTAGACGGTTGACTTTTCAGGGCCGATAATGTGGCACAGGGGATTCAGGTGAGACCGGGGTGCTTGCAACCACCTGTGCTTTCGTCTCCGTGGGAGGGACGGCGGGGTTCATTTGGCATGGGATAATTCTGACGACTTGCGTGATCGTTGTTCGTTGCTTTTAATTGGGATTCTCGCGCGACCAGTAAACGAGGCATTTCTTTGATTATGTAAATGGGGTTAATTAGCGGCAGCTAGGATTAATAGCTCGCTCTTAATCGGGTTTTCATCGAATCGTCGGAAGTTGGTGTTTCGTTTCGTTTTCGTGCAGGGCAGTAAATAATTATCGCGGTGTTTGTAATTTGTGATTCTTCTTCGATTCGTGACGCTGCAACGTCCGTTCGGGAGGGGTATAGTTTTTACACGAGCACGAAAATTTTATTTACCGCGATACGTACGATTGTCCGTGGAATAGCGGAGTTTAATATAAATATAAAAGAAACAACGGAATAACAGAAATCGCGATTTACTGTATTTAATATTACTTCAATTTTTGTTCCTGCGTCGGGTGAGTTTTTTTGGGATTCCTGCAATCATTCTTTTTCCCGCACGCTTTTCGACTTTGACCAACGTCTGGCAATGGTCTTCGGCAATGGGCGACACTAAGGTGCCAGCAACCACCTGTACTCCAAACCTAGCAAATCCTCGCGGCGGGGACCACCTTCCGTGGGGCAGACACCCTGCTATATCTCTTGGTTATCTTTTTTCCGGATTTCTTCGTTGAAACGTGGCTCGTGCACGATCCACGTACTATCCGCCAGCGGAGAGATTGAATCGCGGGTAAAACTGTTCGCTTTTGCGGGTCAAGGCTGACTCGTTCAAGCTTCTCAAAATCTTTCGCCAGTTTCGCCGCTCTGCAGTTGAGAAAGTCGCACGCAAAGGAAGGACGAGAAGAAAAGGGCAACACAGTTTTGCCGGATTTCGTTTTAACGCGAATTGAGCCACGGGACATCACCTGTTTGCGAATTAATTGTCGGATAGAAAACGATCGAAGACAGATCAGCCGGGAATTCTTTTTCCAGCGAACGCCCGGGTCAAGGGCAACGCTTCGAACGCGCGTGTTACGCCTCCCTTGTTCACTTGCATTTTTCTTTTCTTCCTTTCCGCCGCGAAGAGTTTTCTTTTTTGATATCGGTACCCTTTTCACCTGTCGTCACCTTCTCCCCGGGGATAATATTTGTAAACGCCTCGTGAGTTTGGTGCGCTTCTGTCTCGCTGTTGGGTAGGTCAGTACGCTTCGTGCAGGTGGATCGTGTCGTTCGTAGTGGTTCCTTTGGGTGGTAGGAATATTATTTTTAAGTTTTCGCAACTAAATGATTATTCGTTTCTACGGATAGAATCGTTATTGCATATTCCACGTAGGCGTTGCTATTATAATCTTTGGGTGTACAAACGAAGGAACTTCGCCGTTTTATAAAGAAGAAGGTGAATCATTGCGAATGACCGGGAAATAATATTTTCTTTAATTAAATGCTACAATTTAATTGCTGACTGAGCATTGCCGCTATATTTCAATAACTCTTCGTTTAAAGAATGAAGAAACACTTTCATATCGTATCGAGGAAAATATTTTTCTATAATTTCACGCCCATTACGATCCTCTAATTACATTGCAACGTTTAATATATCGAATATACATACTGATACAAATTTGTTAGTATATACTCTGAAATATCTTCTTGTTAATTATTCGTCACTGCCGTATTTGTAATATTCTTTTTCCTCGTCTGTGACTCTTTCACGACGTTCAAAGTACCTTTCAACTTTAAAGACCTTCTTTTCCAGGGTGATCGCGATACATCTCGGTTCCCGATTCCGTTGAGTGTACCTAGTTTCCGGGGAAAAAAGTGTGAAATCTCGCGTCGTTTCCGTGTGTCGAGTAAATATGATTAAATTGATGGCCCCGCGATCGTGTACCAAGAAGAACGAATTGATGTCGACGGAACGAGAAACCGTGTTGCCGTTTTGGTGACGCGAAAACATCCGAACACGCTATCCGTTGAACTTGGACATGTTGACACGTTTGTAGGGGCGGGTTCGAAAGACGACAGGAATTTTTCCAAGAGTTATCGCTACTTCGAGCAGCCGCTAGGTGAGTACTAGTTTCACTTGAGGTACACGTATTATTTTCGTCCTTCGGTCCAATTTTTCCTTTTTTTTTTCCAATAAAGGATACATAGAAAATATTGGAAAACCGAGGGTAATAAATTTCTTACTACTCTTATGATAAATTTAAGGCGAACACGTAATTATTCCAAGCGAAATATTCACCGCGTATGTAGCTCATGTTGCGACCCAAGTAAGCAGAACCTGGGGTCTCACAAGTATAAATAAAGACCTGGTTCATCAACGTAAAAAAATTCGAACTATAATTACTACGAGACGGGTATAACTTATTTCGTATCGCAATAATTTTCCGTTTGACCATCCGCTTATCGTAAATCGATCAAGAATTATCCACAATGTAACAGCCAAGCCCGCGAATGTAATCGGTAATTATAATTGCACGGCAATTAATCGTATCGGACGGTTAATCAATTAGCAAATCATATTAATCTATATGAATATAGATATTATTATTCTGATTACAGTCAATAAACGTACGAATAAATTCGCATCGCGAGGGGAAAGCATGGAAAACATTTTATAGAGAATTGAGATGGGGAAACAGAGCACAGAGGCTCACCGGATATTAAAGCACGTGTACCTTTTACGTCTTCGTGTTGTATAGCGGTCCTCTGTTGTAATACGAAGACTTAAAAGTGCTCGTGGCTTTAATATTGGCTTTGTTTCCGATTTCTGCCTCGGTATCACTCGTCGAACATATTTCACCGCTCAAAAAATGATACGCCAAAGGCAAATGTTTGTTCGTTATTGTGATGAAAACAGACAGGAACGAGCGCCCGCCTCCGCCGCCCCTTTTTCTTCATTCGTTGATCGATGCAATCATTTTCGTCCCCGAGCAGGTCCGCTTTCTCCTCGTTCAATTACTTTCCAACCGAGATTCAAGCGCACATCGAGCCGCGCAATGTCTGCGCAACCGTATAAAATGCGAAGCGATATTTTAATTAAACCCCGATAAACGATTCGTGTTATTCGTTCACGGGTTTCAGTCTTTATTACTCTTCAATGCATCCCGTTTTATTTATATTTGCTCGTCGAACGGGTTCAAAGAAATCACGGCACGCGATAAAAAGGCGCATTAGCCGGTCGTTTCACGGCGAATCGTTATTAACGAAAGATCTGGTTTTTCGGGCGGATCGACTGTACCCGCGATTATACCGGTTTCGTTATCGTTGCGGTTTATTGAATCGGTGTTTCTCGCCGGAATACAAAAAAAAGTACACGGCGGAAGTACACAGGCCGGCGGCATATTTATCGCTTTCCCTCGTCGAATTTTCGTTTGGGGAGGAAACAAATGTAGACAGCGAAATGTTACCGACATTTCGAGCACGCGGAAAATAATGGTGTATAAACGTTGTAAAACGAACGCGATGAAACGTTGTAGAAAAATCTTGCGCGGGATAAACGGGGCTAAAAATAGTGTTTTACGAGGCGATAAAGTTCACGGAACAGAAAAATTCGTCCTTTTATGTAGCTTCGCGTCCTTTCAAGTTTCGACGTGATCGCGCTGCACCGAAACCGAAAATGATCAGCGTGAATCTGGAATCTGGAAAGGGGATTACGAAATCCTTCGTCTTTGGGATCGATTTCCGAAGGCGTTCGAAAAAAAATGCAGGCTGAAACTCGGAGCCGTTTCACGGAGGCTTTCATACGATTTAATTTTATTGCTTCAAAGAACGGACATGTCTCGTTCCTGTCATAACTGCATGTCTGCATCGCAGACTTTACCGCTTGCAGGCTCGAACTGAAACGAAAACGAAATAGAACATTATCTTGCGGAACGTAGAAACTTTTCCAGACGACGGTTCACGTCGATAAAACAATCGGCCACGCCGGCACACTGTCATTACAGAAACTGGGTTGCGTGGATTCGCGTGGCATTGCGTGGCTCGAGTGCCACTTGCTCGTGTCCTCGTCCTTCGTTTTGTATTTTTTTTTTTCCCCCGTCACCCTTACCGCCGTCGCTGTTCTTCTTTTACAGAACCGACCGAAAACCTTTCCACCCCTCGGCATTTCGCAGACTCGAAAAGTTGGCACAGTGTCTCTAGTGCACCTTGACACCACTTCGCTTGTTGCGGCCGCCTGGGGTGGTGGTTGGTTGGCAAATTAGATTTCCCTAATTGTTGCATTACGTGCGGACGCGGTAGCAGGGTCCGCTGCGAAATTTTTGTGAAATAGATCGCGTCGCGCGTGAGGACCACATTCTCGTCGCAACGATTTCTCCTTCGGAAACGATATTATGGACTGCGGGAGTTGCAGCGAATTAATTTATTAATTCCTGTGTCGTAATATTTTCTCTCTTTCTCTCTTTCTCTCTTTCTCTCTCTGGGGTGCACTCGATGAATCCGGAGACGTTAAATAATTGTCGCATTCATTTTCCTTTTCGCTCCGCGTAGTTTCTCTTCGCCTGCTCCTCGTCTTTTTACACGCGACACGACAAGAACACAGGAAATAACCTGCTGTAACTCGCTTCCTGCTGGTCGCGAGCGTCTCGTTTCGCGAAAAGCGTCACCGTCTGGCCCCTTGAGAAGTTTCCTAAATTCGTTCCACTTTCGAGAGACATTTTTAAAACACGACGACCGACGTTTCGCGAATGCATCAAGGATATTAAATATCGAATATTCTATGAGGAGCTCGCGGGATGGACTAAAAAAAACAGCTCTACGTTGCAAGGAAACGCGCAAGTTTTATTCTTCAGGGAGATTTCCACTTATGTATTCGATTAACGTTGTCCTCGTTTCTCCTGACGCGTCTCAGCATTTGTCGCTCGTATAGGCCATTTGATTCGAATTTCGTAAAAAAAAATCTTCCCCCGCGCCCTACCGATTATCTCCAGATGTCGTTAAAATCGTCCACGCAATTTTAACAACGCCAAAACGAATATCGTTGTCGCGTCTGATCGTCGTTATCCGCGATCGGCTAAACAAACGCCCGGAAATAATGGAGCCAAGTGGCGACGTTTGCAATCGGAAAAATTGAATCCATCTTCGTAACACCATTTCCCACGATTCCGTGGCACGTTCGAGCCGTCCGTGTTCCCCCTTTATTTCGCCCCGATTAGAGTGCAAATGATCCGTCCTCTCTTCGCGGCAACTTCGTTCGCGTACTGTCCTTTGTTCGATTCGCGTCTCAATAGTTCGCAGCGCGGATAACGGAGACGACGGCGTCGCTCGCTGGTGGAAACGAACGATTCCTTGAAATCGCGATTGAAACGTGCTGTTCGCTACCATCGAAAGAACGCAAATTGAAAGGGTGCTCCTTGATGACGCGTGCACGCGCTTGTTTGCCGCACGGTTCGCCAGTATCGATTTGCCGCATCGCTATGCGTGATTAGGTCAGTTTAAGGGAGGGCAAGGGTTAACGCAGAACTGCGGGGATAAATTGTACGATTTACCGATGACGGCCGATACGCGGCTTACGGCTGCTGTGCACCGTGCCGGGGTACCGAGTACACGTATGCACCGTACGGTATATGTAATTTTCTATATTAGGCTGATTCGCGAGCGAGCGAACTCTAATCTCTAATTAAAAGTTGGGAACGTAGGGAATGTCTTCCTATCTTTCTGCTACAATTCTGGCACAATTGTACAAACTTTCGTATAGAACGAATGTCCTACTTAGAACCTCGCTTACAATCCGGATCATCCGGTCTTTCAAACTTTCACAATTCCAATAGCTTTTAGGACCGCCGTTCGGAGCTCAGAACCCGTAATAATATATCATTACACATATATTATGCAATTAGATTGAAAGAATCTTTCCCGGATCATAATCCTCGGACGACGTTGCTCAAAACATGTTTGCAACGATTCTATTCTGTGTCGAGCATGAATCGCCCGAATATTTTAGCTGATTCAGGATGAGGCATTTCCAATATACCTGCTGAATAATTATTTAGATTTTTATTACGTATCTTCGCGATGAAGAAATTGTATCACTCAGATTGGAGTAGTTAAACAAACGAGTGGTGTACTTCGTACGTGCTCGAGACTTCTACCACAAAAAAAAAATCATTTCTCCCCTACACATTTCACCTAATTTCGCAACCTTTCTCAGTCGGTTCCGCAGCGATGAACCGTGTCGAAATCGCCAGGTCTCGAATACACGGAAATTCGTTGCGGATTTTCATCGTATTAAATTAAAGTTTGCGGTCGGCGAAGAATTTCCGTTCGAGGGCGGCGTGAAAAGCTGCCGTTAATGTATCGGAAATAATTTAATCCAAGGGCTCGGATGGAAATTATATCAAAGTCTTTCGACTGCGACGGCTCGTGAAAACCGAGAGGGTGAGAAGAAAAAGTATTGCGCATCGACGACTTTCTATTGGCCCCCTTTGTGAACGATTGCGTGTCGGTTCAATCGCTTCGTCGTGAAACGATTTCGCCATTGTCTTTGGCTTTTCGAAAATTCGTCTTACAGCGTTCGTTATTTCTGTCAATACGGGGGGAAAAAGTATTTTCTCCTCAATCCAAATAGAAACGATGAAAATTTCTATGATAGGTCGCGGTGTTTCATTTTTATTCTCCATACTTTCTATTCCTATTGCCGTTTCGATTTCTGGATTTTTACCCTCCCCATTTCTCTGGTGGCAGTACACTCGCAAACGGGGCTCGTTTTATTCTTCGATCTGTTTATTTTATACAGTTTGTTTATCACGGCAAACGTATTCGAACCTCGTCGCACAAACCGATTTGCGATGTTCTTCGTCTCTCGATTCAGCTTAATTCCGATCTCCAACTTAAGGCCGAGGCTGGGAATTGCAGATTCGTTCATTATTCCATGCTCTCTTTTATTCATCGGGCATGACTAATTTCGCAGACCACAGTTCGTCTCGTTATCCGCGGGTCGATCGAAGCTTTTCCTTTGTCAATCATCCAGAAGGCATAAATCCACTTTTGTCGACAATCCATTTTTACATTCGACCACTCCTATCGGACCGTTCATAGTCCGGTTACTATATTTTACGATCAAAGAGGAAAACGACGAGGGTTAATCAAGTTTACGTAATTTCCTCAATTCCACGGTTCGGAAGGAGCAAGAAATTCTCGGGTCGACGAGGGAAAATCCGCGGATAATTGATTTACTTCGACGGCTAACCGAGGGGGAGCGTAATTTCTTAAATTAATACTGTCTAATTTCGTTGGGCCCGTTCCCTCGATTTAATTCCGCGATCCCCTTTCAAACGGACACCTTTTCGCCCCCTGCAATTCACGAATTAGGAGTCCCATCTAATTTTATGCGGCGAACGAATTACGAAAAGAGACGCGAAACGGTAGCCCCGCGATTCCGCAAAATATTACATCGAAATGGAAAGAAATAGAATTGTTCTGAAATGAAGGGAAACTAAAAATCAGTCCTCCCTCGAGTTTCGTCTCTGACGTGCGCGTATCCGTTTTTCACCCCATCCTTCGTCTACCTTAAGCAACTTTTCCGTACACGTGCCTCAGATTATTTCTCATTCACAATCGCAAAGCGGAAGAAGATATCCCACGGCGTCAATGTGCACGTTCTTCGCGTACGTCGCGTCCCGTACGAGGTAAACACGCGGAAGAAAGTCGCACAAGGGAACCCGGGCGGTCTTCGTGGCCCTTAAACAACTGGCAAACCCTTAAGACGCCGCTCGTCGGCATTAAACCCCGTCGAGTTACTGGAAAATAGGCCCGCGTGACACGTTTTCTACCTACGAGTTTGCGGCTCCCCTTTCTATTCACGAGCACGAGTGGGACGTTGTTAATTATTTAACGGCACCTGCGCCGTGTCGGATTCGAAGGGAGATTCGATTGGAGCTACGAAGGAGTTACTGCAACGCGGCGGTCGGTTTTCAAATGATTTATGCAAAAATAATAATGAGACTCCGAAGGAACGCTACCGTGGTTTTTCTGTAAATTCTTTTCCCACCGCGATCTCATCGTTGATTCCCAATTAAAAGTGACCCAATTTCACGGCGGAATAGAAGAAATCAACCTAGTCGAAAACTTGCCATTATTACCATCTCGTTATTTCCATCCCGATCCCGTCGCAATCGATTGTTTCCAAGCAGTGCATCAGTTCGCAGTGCGATTCCTTCCCGTCCTTACGTTCGAGCCAATCTCGCGCGTTACCATTTCGTCGTGAAAAGAAATGGAAAAACAAAAGGGTGAAAGGAAACGTCAAATCGAGAAAGGTCTGCGAGAGGACCGAATTGTTTCTGAAAAACTTAATAAAAGGGAGGAAAAATTTGTACGTTCCTCGACGAGGACTCGCGAGACAAAAGTATTCCACTGACCCGATTAAATCGTCGATGCCCCGGCTCTCGGGGGGGATGTCTGGAAAACGTGTCCCTTAATACAATGGGAGGATTTTTTAAGCCTCCCGATCGTTTTGTAACCCCGAACGACGATTTCAGTTTCTTAATGGGCCGAAATGAATCCGGGCTTCGCCAATACCGTTATCGATTAGACGCGCAATCAACCGATTATTCGCATAATCAAGAGCCGAGTCAATGAATATCTTCCGGGCTGCACAATGAGTCTGACGTCGAGGTGAAAGGAGAGGAAACAGGTTTTATTTCGTTCACAGCGTATTGCGAAACATTCGAAATAGAAGCGCAATTAAAACTGCAGATTAACCATACCGGTTCAACGCGACCGGAGAATTCTGCAATTAATGCCGAAAGAAATATATTCAAAGCTATTGTTATCTTTCCATTATTCGTGTACGCCAGAAGATCCACTTCTGTTTAAGTTTAACGTACGCAGCGCATAGAATTTCGAAATTGGAACCGCGGCTCGGTTCGCGAAAATAACTCGAAATCCCTCGGGACCACGCGAACGGGCTGGAAGAAGCTGTTCGCGCTAGATAAAGCGATTCAAGTTTCCCCAGATGAAAGCTCTCTCTTGCAGGTTGGCGTTTCTCACGTTCGTTAAAATTTATATTTAAATATATTATATTTTATTCGTGCACCGAATCACGGGCACGCGGTCGAACTTCGAAGACGGAGGGAAAGATTGGTAATAAATAATATACAAAAACGTTCGAAAGTTGAGCAACAAATATTTCGCGCTTGCCCTTTAAGTATTTTAAAGAAGATCCACAAGCAAAATAATAGGGGAGCCATTCTTGTTGGAAGTGTTACACGCTCGACCCGTCGAGCGTCAATTCTCCGAAACTCGCGATCGTTGCAATCGAAACGCGAAACGCAATTATTATTATTAACGCAGCGGGGCGATTTTTCGCCAAGAAAAGTCACCAGCTACACGCATATCTGGATATTACGACTCGCCCCCAATTCACACGGATTTGCCTGTACGCGTTCCGATAAGGATCGTAGGAAAAAAGAGAACCGGACAGAAAATGGATGTACACACAGTGAGCGCATCGCGATCATATTTCATCGTCGATACGCGTAGGACAAAAGCCTGGCCCGTGATCTGTCACGAGCAACAAGACTATTCAGAATCGTTGCGATTGGCATTTTCACGAGTGTTGCTCCCCTTAAATGTCATCGTTCGATGCGCATATTCGGCGATGGGATATTTTAAATCCTAAACTTAAAAGAAAACTTCTGCGAAACGCCATCGAATAATAAAAATAACGAAATCGCCGTTCAACGAGACAGTTGTTCTAGCCTAAATAATATATTCCATCGCTGTATTTCCTCGTGGATCGGTACTACAGTTTAGGTCCACGTGATTCGGGACACTTTTTTAAGGAGTGGAAGCAAGTCGAATGAATTTTCCATGCTTATCGAGATCGAGGAGTAGTTTGAAGAAAGGACGAAGGTTTCTTCGGGACGAATTGAACGAGCTGTTCGCGCATGGCAGGTGATTTTATCGCGCATCGATCTTAATGTTTCATGCTGGCTCGTTATTAGACTGCTGCGAGCATTTTCGTCGGCGGAGTCCAGCAGTCTGCGAAGATGATGTTCATAAATTCGGGATATTGCTACGTTAGAGCGTGGCTCGCGATACAGGGTGATTCCGTGGCGTTTGATGCGAGAGATTTATTACAAGAAAATCATCTCTGGCGCGTTGAAGCGGAGAGTTCACCGTTTAAAAATGAGCCCAGGTGGATTGGTCTGCGATTTTTTTGTTGCCATTCCATCCACTGGTACATCATTTCATCGACACCGCCTACACTTCCTTCCAGACGAAAGACCTGTCTTATTAAAAGAAGAACAAAATATATAGAAGCGCATGACGAGGAATCTAAATTCGCGGTGATCGCAAGATCCTTTTCACGTTCCCCTTCGAAACCCGACGAAAATGAACCGCGACGTCTAATAACGTAATACTACGTAATTCAACCACGGACCATCCCTTGCGAAAATGATCAACACGACTCCCCTAATTGCGTCCGCCTTGCAAACATCATCCTGAACTGGGACGTGCATCTGCATGCACTATGCACGACGGCCCCTGTCGATATCGTGACAGCGATGAACGTGCCTCGTGCACCATAATTGCCACGCTAATTCACACGGTGTTTGCCCATAAAGGAATCACGAAGCCGGATCCTCGCTCTCTCGTAGGTGCATCGCGTTAATTACAGGTCGCAGGACCGAACGCGTGCACTTTGATCGATACGACGATTTCCAGAGAGCGTAGTCGTGAGTGAATTGGACGTATTCGCGATCCAAGCCGTGTCCAAATCGATTCGTTAAGGGAGCCGGTCTAAGGGGAGGAGACAGGTGCCCCGCCGTTTAATCGGTTGTGATTAAACAATGCACCGAGTGCTGCCCGGCTTCCACTCCTGGACGCCGGTAATAAATGATGCTGCCTCTTTGAGCGGTTCGTCATGGGAAACGTGAATGTTTACGGCAGCTTTGAATGTAGAATCTGTTTAATGTAACAGTGATACGAGGGGAGGGAGCTCGTTGGCCTCGGTGCGCGAGAGTTTGAAAATCGAGGGCTGCCTTGCCGAGGAAGGTTGTTATTTACGAAAGTTCTTTCTTGCGGAATAAAGAGCGAGTTTAACGTTGCATTTATGGATCCCGTGGATCATTAAAATAGTTACACGACACTATCGGGGCTTGTTATCCAGGTGCTAAAGTTTGCCGAACGAGGACGAAGTAGTGTAACGGGAATATCGATGCGCGTCATTGAAGAAACGAAATGGAATATCAAAATGATCCGTACGGACGTTAATCAGAGTGCACGTGGGTGACGAGTACTCGCTTAACGCGTTCAAAATCTGTTCAACAGCTCGTAATAAAAATCTGGAATAAAATAAAGGAAGCAAGTTCGTGTCGGGCGGTCGAAAAGCTCCAGGAAGCTTCGTTGAAAGGTGTGTCGCAGCATTCGATTGCCTCGCAGTCCATCGTCCCTGGATCACCAAGTGCCAACGAGTATCGTCTTCCGTTTCGCGGAGAAAAGACTCGTTGAGTCTACAAGTGGCGGACGAGGGCTGTCCACGGAAAGGAAACTCTCGAGTATTTTGTTAATTAACGTCGAAGCGACGGCGGGTCGGAAAATAACGTCGGACGAGTAGGAAAGATCTGTACAGGGTGGACGGATCCAACGGACTAATCCACTTGCGCGATGGAAAAGCGCGAGGGCGCAAGGGAAAGCGGGCGCAACAATTTACCGTATTCACCGTATTCACCGTATGTAACGTAATAGCTTGGCCCGCCTCCAACAAATGTATACGAACGATGGTGTGTGCGAGCGACACACGCGACGGAATAAAAAGCGAAACGCTATTTCCGCGCCATTCGACGAGGGCCTCGTTTTCAGCGATCTTTGCCCTCTTCTCCGCTCCATTCAGAAGGAGAAACTGTCCAACTGTCTCGCGTTTCCGAAGAGCGAAGAGCCACGTTAACTTTCGCAACGTTGTAGAACATTTTCGCCAGATCGATGGTTACGAATTGAGCATATTTCTCCACGATAGATACACCTTTTTTCTTCGTGCCCGCGCGAATCTCGTTTGGGCGACGTCGCACGGTACTGTCTGAAAAATAGCATCGCCGTCTGATCCACACACCTCTCTATGCAAAGCTCGTTTGCATTTTTAAACGAGTCCCCCGGACGAAAGCTGCGAGGCTGCGGAATTGGACAATGCTTTTTGAAATATTAACATCCTCGCGTTTCATTTCAAGCTGCAGGCCACGAGTTGCGTACTGCAAAGCCTCGCGATAGTTCCGTCACCGTCCGCGCGTTTGTTCTCGATATTATGCAATAAATTAATGGCGATAAATTGCAAATTTATCGGTGCACATACGTACGAATTAGTACAGACGAAATGGCAGGTCGATATTCGTAGAACTTTGAATATCTCTGCGGTGAATTATGCCCATTGCTTTGTTTTTTGCTCTTACTACTGCATTCTCAAGGCGGTAATCGGAGAGAACATGATTTAAGCAAGTCAGTGAAACCACTTAATGGTAAGCAAGTGGTGTTTTTGCGTGCCCAGAAAGGGTCCTGCCATAGTGTTCGGGCACGTTGCCAGAGTATTCCAAAAGCTGTACGTTTCTCGGTGTCCAATGTATCTCCGACATTCCCTTCGAAAAAGCGATTCGCGCGAGGTGTATTCCGCGAACAGTGTTCGAAAGAAACGAACGAATGAATCAGGAGGGTTAGTAACGAATTTCGTTTCGGTGGGACGAAGCCAGCAAAAAAAATTTGAAGAACCCCTGAGGCAATTATTTTATTTATGTCGTATTTCATCGCAGAAGTAGCGTTTGCGAATTATTGCACTTTCCCATTCGCCTCTGTTGTCATCGCGGTATGCGGGCCGCGGAATACAATTTTAATTCAATTCAATTCAATCGTACCGGCTTCATGTCGCGGCAGCTACTCCGTGGCAATTTATCCAGCGCTCCGAATTAAAATCAAAGCCTGAAACTCTTCGACTGTTCCGATCGACGTGCGCGAAACGCCCGTCACCTTTTCAACGAAGGGAAGCGACGAAGGGAATAAAGGGATTAACAGAAATGTTTGAAATAAATGAATTAAAGGTAAAGAAAAAGGGACCGTGTTTGCCAAGCATTTCGAAAAGGGTGCGTATTTACGGGAGGGGCAGTGGACAAACCATGAATATGTAACGCCTTTAATTTCCATTCGATGCAAACGACGCGGCACAATCGTAGCAGATTTTAACCGCCGACACGCGGCTCCCCTAAAGTGAATTCACCGCTGTCAACCCTTCGTTTCGACGTGTCGGAATAAATTCCCGTCAACGACAGCGATTCAGGGGAGGGGCGAGGTTTATTTCTTGCCCTGCCACCGGATTAAAAAAAGAGAGAAGATTTTTCGCGGCTCGACGGGGGCACGGGGCTGAAATATACGCCTTCGGGATGTCTCAGGAGGAGGGGATGCGGAATGGCGAAATGCGATAATTAGTTGTCGTCATAAATTACTATTAAGCCGATACGCGGCGTCGCGGATTACACGGAGCGATTCTTTTCGTACACCGCTGGGTATCACTGTTAGCGCTAATTGACTTTGATGATCGCAAGGGATTAAGATTAGAATTTGGCGTTTGGGCTTCGGATTAATTGGAACCGGTCACGTTAGCTCGAACTGTCCTGCAATCCGACTGCTCTGCGGATTGCGCGGATTGTGCGTCGTTTTCGAGACGTTTCATAAATTCCCGAGGAAATTATATTTCAAAATTTTTTTTTTTATTCGGGTAATCAAACTTCATCCGGCGTAATCGGATGAATCGAATAAATTGTTAGTGAAATTATAACACGTTTATATATCGCGTTTCGTGCATTTACGCTTGATAATCCAATTATTATTACCTGTTCCATTTTAGTTCCTTGCCGAATCGATATCTTTTTCGCGGAATTTAATTTAACTTCTTCCGCAGAGCGCCGACAAGATGCATCCACGCGAATTAAACCAACTTATTAAAGTGAAATTCCTGCACGGAATTTGCTGCCGGGCATTGTAATTGATCCCGAACGATTAACTTCCAACGCGGCGGGTACGTGATAGTCGGTGGTGACGAACAATATTCAATTACAGCGATTAATTAACACGACTTCCACGACGATGGCCGTGTCACCGATTTCCGGTCTCGTTTGCCGAAGCGATTCCGCGGAGATTAGGGGGGCTAGATCGTTCCTTTGAACTGGCGCTCTTGCACGGGACGTATTTGATCGCGATTCGATCGCTCGAACGAGGGTCGCAACCCTCGTTTAACGTTCGCTATTGATTCCGTGGGAGACGCGGCACGATCTTGTAGACGAGATAGCGCGCTGACTCGGTCGTTCGAGAAGTTATTACGGCCTTCCCGAGGCGGCACGGTTTGGAAAGAAAGATTCTGACAAGCGAGAAGTCGTCTCAACGTTGAGCACTCCGATCGTTTAGGGATGACATTGCGCAGCGAATTTGTTTGAACTGTGCCGCACGACCGTGGAATTCCTTTCCTTTGCCTGAGAAAAATCCGGCGAAAATCGGAGAAGCTTTCGCGTATTCAGTTTCGTTTCGCGAATGAAATGTATGGAGTCCGGATTGTATATTAATTTCGAGGGGAGTGTTCGTATACGCGTTTATAATTCTACGCAATTCGCGAGGACATCGTTTACAATTGTTCAGCGATAGAACAATTCTTTGGTAACGCGAATGCGGGACAAGCGTAAGAAAAAAAGTAATACCGCGGCGAAACAAGTCGCGGCTCGTGAACTGTGCACAAAAGGAGCCACGAGGAATCTTGGAAATTAGTTCTGGCAAAGGAAGGATGGCTCGTTCCATCGCGAGTCCTTCGGCGCCTCCGTAAAAAAGCATCACTAGCATGGTTCCTTTGTCATGCACGAAGATGAAGTATCAAATTTAACGCTATCCAACTATCGAGCATGAAGCTCGAGGACAAAGGCTGATCTTCGTAGTAACTGCTCTACACGTGTGCGGAAAATGTAGCCTCGCGAGATGAGACGATACTTCTTCCTTTTAAGTAGCTCGTCTTTTTTCTTCTCTTTTTTCCAAGGAAAGGAGAAAGAAAGTGGGGTATAAATCTCCTGCCACGTTAACGGTACTATTTCCATCGAATGCAGATCCCTCAGAAGATTTTGCACGATTATACATTTAAATCTGAAGGATGCCGGCTGTCGAACCGCTTACGGCAGCAACAGATACCGCAATCGATCACATAATCGGCCACTAATCTCCCGCCATTGGTAACCGATCGATGAACGAGCTTGAAATGTAAAACGAAACTCGAACGAGGATTGCAGACGAGACTAAATAATATATTCGAAAGGGAGGCAGATAAAATTATGGGGCGCTATTTAAGGGAGTCTCGAAGGGTTAATTAATAGTTTGACGGTTGAAGAATTGATAGGGATTCCTGTTTAAGTGACGTCGTGCTGGGTTTACTAAGGGCAATAATAGAATTTATTGTACCCGATATTTATCCGTTCATAAATATATCGTTTAGCACAGCGAAGTCGTTTAATAATAATTGAAGGGGAATAGAAAATTGCAGCAATGGAACACGGTCGTTGAACGAAGTATTTGGTTAATTCTAATTTCGGTAATACATCGAACGTTTTATTATTTGCCTAAAATATTTGAAAATAGTTTAATTAATTGGTAGATTGTAAAACTTCTTGAGCTTTCGTTATTATATCGCAAACAGCTAACTAAGCTAACTTTATTTGCTAACTAAGTATTATATCATTGAATGTTTATAACGAATTGAACACGGGAGTAGCAGAAACTCGTACTACAAAGCCGATTACGACGTCATTTGATTGCGGAGAACTGTATATTATGGTCTTAGCAATGTTATTTTCGTAATTCAGGTACAGCATTCGCGTAAATTAATCGTATGGGCATAGCTGTTACGTGTTGCAATAACTCTCTAGCAAAATATCCCACTGTTGCTACGCTACTGAATAATTACCCGTGGAGGAACAGCATTACTCTTCTTCGTTTGGCTCCCCTGTTTGTTGGTAAAGTTTGTTTCATTCGCTATTAGTGGTTCAACAAAGTAATGGCAACGATGTTGGAAGCGAAGTCAGCGAAATAAAATGGTAAACGGTTATAGAATTGTCGAAGAAAAAGAAACGCGAGTGAACAAATGTATTTGCAAACTGGAATGATATCGTTCAAAAATTTCCGTTTCATATTTTACGGTGATTACGTTTCTTTCATCGTTCTGTGTCACTACATTCAGAATTTAATATTGATATTCTTCGAACGATATCGCACCGCGTGCGAAATATATTAAAGGCGGAGCGCGTGCATTAAAAATACATACGAATCATTATTTCGCTCGACGGGGAAACAAAAAAAATTAATTACTGGCTGCCAATGCGACCCAATTCAGATCTAAAAATTGCTCCGGGTCGAATTAACAAGAGCGGCACGAGCGAAATTTATACACGACTTTTCCAGTTAATTGTGCACGCGCGTCCGACCAATTAGTCGGTGCGATGTATGTTTAATTGAATCAGGACGCTGATAGTGTTAGTTGTGGGCTAATTAAGTGAAACAAAGTAATGCGACCTTAATTGATCAAAGAGCAATTAGACGAACCAGTGAATTAAGTTACCCCCTTGTTTTCCAGAATTTCTGCAAACGTATAAAAAAAAAAAAGAGAAGACACAGTACACCAGAAAATAATTCCCTTCCCTGCCGAATTTCTTTCAAACGCGATTGGGTCGAGTTTGTTTGACCGCTTTCATGTTACGGTTGGCAGTTGTTTTTTCGTCGCTATGAAAATTGATCGCAGTGGTATTCGATATCTTTATCATTTATACGTTGCAATATTGTCAACGGTGATTTGGCGTGTGCGTTCTGCGATATAAAAAAAGCTCCGTCTGATAAAGACAGGCAATCTTCATTGAACGTACAAAACAGAGAGTGGTCTCTCACGCGATCGTTACCTCTCACTGGAGACATTTGAGTGCTTTTATGCATATTACCTCCCACTGTAAATGTTTGCGGCGACGGAGCACAGTTTCATTTTCGGTTGGTTATTGATAACACAGATAATTAACAAGCCCGAAATCGAATATCTGCGACGACGTTCGGACGACCATGTTGCGGTTACCACGCAATATACTGTTGACCATATCACGGATATGAAACGCGATTTCAAATGCGCATATCTTTTTGCGTGGAACTTGCAAACACGTCTATTCGTATACACAGGATGTACAGGTAGACGAGAGTACACAAAAATGTACCCCACAAGACGATAAAAGAATTAAGTGAGATAAAAACAGATCGAACTATAAAATGCTCTTGGCAAAACGAAGTTAGCCGGCTAGAACTAATATATTACAAAAAAAAAAAAGTCGCTATTCAATATTCTTACGCTTATCGATCTCCACTGTAACTCGGAAAATAGAATTCCCAAAAACCCACGAAAAGCGGCAGCTAAAGAAACATGAAACGCCTGGGAAAGAAGAAAAGGGGTAACTGAACGTTCCGAAGCGTCAGTCGAGAGAACTGATTGCCGGAAGAAAGTCTACGAAGCCCCCCAGGTCCATTTGTTGACACTCGGGCGGCACGTAATGGCTCTCGTTGCTATATTTGTGTTGAAGCCAAGTGGTCGTTAATAATAAATCGCGTCCATTGTCCGGTTTAGGGTTGGAAGACGAAGCATGGGCGGACATAACGTCTGGAACAATGCGGAGATTGAATTATGATTCAGGAGAGTCCTTTTCAAGTCTCCTCGTGACACCTGGTTCCGCTTTGTGCGAGCGTATAATTATCAATGAGGTAACAAGGGTGCCCCAATTCAGAGATTAGTCGCGCGTACACCTGCGCACTTGCAACGCGAATAATCATTGAACCTAATTTTTCTGTAATAATTCTTTGGAGTGATAAAGCGGCTCGTTTGAGGCAGTAGAAACTCTTGGCTCGCTTCACGGGTTATTCGGCGGGTGGATTTATTAAAATTACGCCCCGGCATGGAGATTGAATTTTTTTTGCTGCAGTAAAGAACGAGTCGCGAGACGTTTCGAAGGGAGCCCTTTCGAAAAAGGACATCGCCGGCGAGCCGAGGAGTCGCTGACGAATATTCAATATTCGTACGATCCTAGTTAAACGCGAACCGGGAGCTCAGCTTAATTCGATATGTCGCGTGCAACTGGCAGACTTTTACCCTGGAAATTCGGTGACGCGGCGCACGGTGGAACTAATAGAACTCGCCCATTTTTAACGAGCTTTCGGGATGAAACATTCTAAGACGAATATACCGTGGAAAAGTTTTCGAACCGTACCATTTCTGAAACGAAGCTGCTTTGCGAGCAGACGTCGGGCAGACAGTATTGCCCCATCGGAGAGCGAAGGCATTAAACGTGAATTGCAGATGAATAAATGGAGAAGAATTTTTTATAACAGACAATACGACGAATTGTTCGTTGCTCGACGAGACAATATTTTCGACAAACGACCGTTAAAAGAAGAAACAGATGCAACGTTTACTTTAACCGGGTGGATTCATAATAATCGATCGTATCGACACTTGCCCCGTTTCAATTTCAATCAGGGCCAATGCAATTTCGTTGTCGCGCGGCGCTATTAATCACCGGGCGGAGTCGCGAAAGGTTAATACTCCATTGGGGTATTATCTGAAAGTTCGAAGTTACAAATTGTAATGGAAATCCAAAGCTGCGGATACTCGGCAGCCCCAAACAGGCTGGTTTGCGGTGGCCTGGGCACGAGAGATTCTCGGATAAGGGGAGAAGTTGGATACCGGCACTGTTAACGATATTGTTATCGATATATGTTGACAGTGCAGGTCATCGATAAACGCAACTCTTGTAACCGTGTTAAATGCCAATTAATAAGGGGCTCAACTTGATTACGTAGATCGAAGTCCACGTTGGAAATTTCTCTCTGTGCTTGCGTTTTCAATCGGAGTATTTCGGATGGAGAAATAATCACGAGAACGAAGAAATTCTTTGCTAATTAGATCGTTGCAACTTCCACCGCCTTCGTTTTTCAGTCGCGCAACGTACCGACATAAATTGGTTTACAGTTCGCACGATGACCCCCGACGTCGTACAATCCTTGCCCTCGAAAAAACGTTAAAAAATATCTGGGCGGTGAATCACGTCGTCATTCACGATACAACGAACACCGCGGTGTGTCTGCGATGGAAATAAAGTGTACGCCATTGAATTCGTCGTGCAGAGGACTTTTGTACTCCCGGGCAGTTGAAAATTTGCAGGCGAAAATTCGGTCGGCTAATGGATAGGGGCGCAGCTATCAAATTAACGAACGAAAATAGCTACCACCAAGGGGTTGAACCCCCGTTAATAATAGTAATACTAATTACAATAATGGCCCAGTATCAGTATACCGCTAGGTACAATTTTCTGTCCATCGATAAGGCGCAATCCGTTTCCTGTTTCACGTTTACCTGGATCACTAATTACGACAATAATTTAGTTGCTTCGAAAAGGCTAGACAGACAAAAAAACGAGCGATGCAACGACGGCAGTTTCGGAAGGAGAAGCGCAACGAGTAAACGGTGTAACAGATGCCATTTCTCCTGGCTCCGCCGCCGGAAATGCGGGTGCCTGTGTACGCAGGTATAAATCACGGATGCAGAAACGGCACACGCATTATTCGGTCGCTGCTTTATGCATCTTGCTTTATTCAACAGGCAACGCTGAAGCCACGATAATATCGGGGCGTTACGCGATTCTGATTGAAGTCGATATTCTCCACAAATCACGACCATCGATGGGATAATCTATGTGTAAATGTCGAGACCGCAGTTAAATAGCACGACAAGCTATAACATTAATGGCACACCATCCGCAGAACGGTTCGAATCGTTCGCCGAGCGTAGAACGACTTTGCAAAGCTCTCAATAAATAAGATGAACCGCTTCGCACGTTAAATATTGCGATGCCAGATGTGGAAAATGTTTTATCGAATAAAAAGAAAAAAAAATATATCTACTAGTCCCCGGTGAATGCCTTTCGTTTTTCGTCCGCGAATATTTAAAGCAGCGGAGAAAGTGAAGCTGCGATGAAATTCGGTTCCACTGTGGCAGGTTAAATCTCGATGAAGAGCACACTGTGGACCGATGGCTCCCAGGAAAATCGTACTCTTACGCTCTAGCTCTTACCTTGCTGGTCGAATTCGAACTGCTACTGCTGTAGGTACACGTAGCAAACGGCGGAGACGCGTTATTATCCCCGGGGATTAATTTCGAGGCAACTCGGGTACTGGCTCGACGATTCTCGTCTAATTGCTACGATCCCATCCGACTGAGTGTTCAAACTGAGTTAGGATGTAGATGAACGAGGCAAGCGGCAGCTACAAAGCAGACAGCGTTATCGTAAATCGAAACCATAGAATTTCGTGGCACCGATGCCTTCGTCCGGTCGCTGATATTTGGACAGCAGTGAAATTTCTCGCAAGAGTGGCAGACGATCGTACGAATTTTGTTAATTTGGTCCTCAAGTGTGGTTTATTTGCATTAACTTTTTACGCGTATAATATTGTCGCGACTGCTTTATTAGATAATCGTTTCTCTGGCGGAGTATCGCGACTTTATTTTACAACACCAAGCTGGTGTTTCTCATATCCGACTTCGTTGCCCGCCGTTCAATATTCTCAAATATTTATTAAATCCCCGATTTGCCGCGTATCAATTCAAATATTAAAATTATAACACCAATACTCCCTGCAGCGATATATTCGAAACTCTCGTGCAGCGAAGATATAAACTAGACCACTCGAAAGTCGTATCCAAGAGCGTATCCACGTCTGGCGCATTGGATATCCTCCACTTCCAATGTATTTCTCCAGGGTTTGCTAGCCGGGACTTTTCGCTAGTGCAATGCGAACATCCTGATCGATTTTTTTTACTTTATAACACGAAATATCGCTGCACAATCTAAATGGCACAACGAATTTCGTAATGCTTATCACCTTTAAAGGTGCGCTAGTAGCTCAGCCTGGACGCCATAGACGAACGCTCTATCAAGAATACTCGCACCTTTCCGAAAGCAGCAACCCAATGGAAAATCGCGAATTTCTCGCTAAAAGGAAGAGGAACTTTTATTTAACAACACTTGCCACTTTCCAGTGTTTCTAAAATCAATCACCTTCCCGATCCACCTCAATTACGAGAGCGTGTCGCGTTTTACTCTACTGATTTAGCGAAAAATACTTCGGTACTCGTGATCGTAATGCCCCGGCGACGACAAGAAGGGGTTTCCAGTCGATAGAGCAAAGATTTAGGTGAACCGGATCGGCGCCTCTGAAACGGTCGCTGTTAAAGGTCTTTAAAAGCTTGCACTCGCGCGAGAACCTTGAAAAGAAAAAAAAGAAAGAAAGTGGAAGAGGAGAGAGAGAATAAAAATAGAAGCGTGGAATCAAACCGGAGACAGAATGCAACGGTTCAGACGGCTGAAAGCGAACCCGTTGCTTCGTTCATGGAATCGCCCTGCAAGCTCTCTTCAGCTTGGCTTGAAATTAAGATAAGCCGGCGCGAAGTGATACTCTGTCTATTGAAACGTAAATCCTATGGAATTTCATCGGTACCAGGCGAAGTGAGTCGTTCCGTAACCGCGGACTTTCGAACCTTTTTATATTCGGGCACGCTCACTTATTTCACGCGACAGAAATATATTAAATAACGCAGCGCTAAAAAAAAACGTTGCGTCAGGGTTTAAAGGAAGATAGTGCCTACCAATTGATATAAACAAACACGTTCGATAAATATGAATGACGAAATGAACAAAAATATTTCCCCTGAAGCGAGTACGCGTGTTATAACATCATTCGCCGTTCAAATGGTTCTCGGTGCAGCAACGAACGACTGGATCGAGATTTTTGGGTCAAAAACGCGTAAATATGAACGGACACGCGTCCCTATTTCCCGTTGATCTGCAGCTGATCAAATACGCGATCAATCGGAAGCACGGCTAAGTGCCGAATGCCGTTGAAATGAGTTGATCGCCGTATTGCAAACGTTTCGAACACGATTCTGCCCGTATCGATTATAGTTCGAGTCGACAATCATCGCGTATTTACGCGGGCAAATTACAGGCTCGAGTAATCTGTTCAATTAACCCTTTCCGATTTTGCCGAACGTCGCTCTACGTTCGGCGTCGCGCGTCGTTGAAAGTTAGAAATTTGATATTATTGAGCCGCGAGGAAAACGCTAGGGCAATTTTCTATAATATTCTTGTCCCTGTCTCCGAAAGCAAGTCATCTTCTCGAAAGGAGAACAATCATCCCGGTCACGAATTCACGTCCCGTCCCGAATGGATCTCCATTTCTAGTTTAACGTCCTCTGTGCCCCGGCTATTATGAAATATTCTTTTCTAAAAGATTCTCATCGTTCACGAAAGAGTACAGTGCCCCGAAAAACTGAAAATCCTCGCCAACATCTTTGTCGCGTCACGTTTTTCCAAGCTTCGGCAACTTTCTTGGAAGAACTTCCGGCGTTCTCCGCGAAGTACGCGTTTCCGTGGCCAAGCATTCGCGAAAGCTTCATTGAAGTCAGACGGTCTATCGATTACTCGAGGCGAACAAAAGGGGAGCCCGATAGATCCATCGAAGTCACGAATAGCGTTCCGAATGGATCAAAGATACATGTATAGATTGGGTTCGCATTTCCATCGAATTTCCATCTGTTTACGAAACGTTCGATCGTTCATTCGCAAACAAGATGCAGATCATGGCGTTGTCAACGAGCACGCCACCTCTCGTTAATTCATCTCGTCCGCTTGATTACACCTGTTCGAGGGGATGCACCGGAAAGCGCTGCCGCGTGTCGCTGGGCACCAAAGAAGCTTTGCTCACGACGGAAGGCAAATACTTGGTTGCAGGTGGTTGTGGAGCCGGTTTAGAGTGGTCGGTGTTTGTACGGTGTTTTGGCAAATGGTGAATCTCGTATGCTTCGGGGTTGATTTCCGTGGTAGGGATGTTTGCGGACGGGGTAATAAGATCGAGGAGCTTTAACGGGTAAAAGTTAGTTGGCAGAGCGCGACGAATATTGAGAAAAATTCTGGGACGTTCGTTAATTATCTTCATATTTGCGGGGAGGAAAGGGAAGGGCGTAACAATTCTTAATGAAATGAAAGGGTACTCGCTGGAAGATTCTTCAGAATTTTCAGAACATTGATGTCGCAAGCTTTGCGAGAGGCTCACTCCTCCGCGATTTCGTTTGATATAAATGGGTAGTTAAAGGGGGAAGGAATGTCGTTCAAATATTATTCAATTTCAAACAAGGCCGATTCAATCTCGACTAAAGAAAAAGGTTAACATAAGTTTAATTTAACGGCGATCTTTCTGAACAGTGTACGCAATCGGGTGTCTGTCGAAAAAATCTCGCAAGGAAAAGTCAATCTCAAAGCATCATGACAGCCATCTATAATATAAAAACTGAGAAATCACATTCATTAAAACAATTACTTTTATCCCGAAAATTTCAAATGCCAGATAATAATAATAACGCGACGAAGAATAGCAATAAGAATAAACTACTCGTCCAAAGTCCTAAATATCGTTTTCGCTGGCCTCCAATGTTTCAACGATTCCTTCGTGATTGGCCGACAAAAATGGTCGACGAACGTGTCGGTGCCCGATAAGTTCTCGCACGCGTCGAACCAACTGAAATCGAAACAACCAATTTCCGGCGACGTCGTCGTCCCGACGACGACCTAATGGATCGTTTGATTCCTCGTTACCCTGGAATCTCGTCGAACGCGACAGGAATGACACGGAAACAGAGGAGAGGAGAATTGTCGTACGAAACCGATTCGGGGTTTTTTTCGATTCGAAGCTTGTCCAGCAAGATTCAGCGTCGAGGATTGATAATTTGACAGCAGGATTCGTTTGGTCGACGTACGCCCGTAGCGGCGTATTTATTTGACGATCGACAGGTTGATAGTAAATTTCGTCGCACGAAAAGCGTAGAACGTAAATACATGGAAAGGTAATTGCTCTGCACACAGTCCGTGTAAATGACAAATTAGAAGGGGAACATAATTCCAGACAGAATTCCATCGCACTCTTCGCACTGCGAATAAGCGGACGGAGGGAACGAAGACTGCCAACTCTAAATAGGAAAAGTGGCGACAAAATCTAACGGGGAACGGTTCAGGGCATGAAAATCGTCGACTCGGAAAACGAGGAAGACTCGTTAAGTTAAACATCCCTGCCTGGCGATTTTTTTTTTAACGAAGATCGGAGCAAAGTATTACGGTCTTATTTTGTGGCGTTTCATCGTTAAAGTAGTTTCTTTTCCCCTATCTACTTGAAGGCAGCTTATTAGGGGAAATTAATATACGCGTGATAGAAACTTCCCGCTCGCTCTAATGATAAATTTAAAGGGTTAAAAAAAAAAACACGAAGAATTAATTGCAATCTTCCTAAATTAACTGCGGGACCAGTCCACCGGGATTATTCGGTTCGAAACGTTCCGAATTTATTATGCAGTCGTCACTCAGCCAGCGATAATGAGCACGAGGCTCGCGAAACAATGCGTTTCCGCGTGTTTCTATCTCGCCGAATTCAATTAATCCGTGGCGTTTGACGCTCAAGATATCGTGATTGCCCGGACTCGAGTTTACCACCTAATTAGCGATATCCGGAAGGACGAAACGGCTGTCGTATGTGGATGTGCATTTCAATGCATACCGTTCCAATTAATCTGTGGCTGGCTGGTTGCTTAATTGGCCGCGAATGATCGGCAGAGAAATGAAAAGTAGACTCCTTCCCTACAATAAGCAGCTGTGGACAAGAATTCTAATGGCAGCGTAAACAGTTTTAGCGGCGAGTCGACTCGACGAGTTAAAGTTCGGTGCGCTGTACCGCAGCAACGTTAGAGTTACATTGCAGCACTGTTAATCGCACTTATCGTGATTGAATTCGTTGCTATCCTGCCTTCTGTACAATAAATTTGACGACTTCGAGCAACAGAAGCGCAAACACGATAAAACGGCCCTCTTAGCATCGAAACGGTTTCGGAATAATACCGTTCCAGTTAACTCGATATCAGCTTTCCCTAGCGATATGCTCAAAACGGTTCGGGGTTACCTGGATAATTTCAAAGAGCGAAACCGTGCTCCCGAATACATATCGCAATACTACATCGGCTCAATAATTCCGTGGCTTTGTTAAACGACTTGCCAATTAAATGTGTAACAGCCAGATATTTTTCGACGTTATACTTCGTTCCATTTAATCAACATTAGACCACGGAACGACGATTTTAATTAGAAACGAGGCGGCAGCGAATAAATAATATATCGACTGGCAACAAACGAGCCCCCGGTTATCAATGGCGAATATCGAACGGCTACACCTGTCTACGAGCTCGTTTCAAGTGTATATCATTAACAGGAGAAAAGATGGAAAGGAATCTGAAATCCAGACAGTGGGGTTGGTCGGTCGGGGCACGTATATACTACACGTACACGTACAGTAGAATCGGTTGCAGGAATTGTTACGCGTGGACGTGAAATAGGTAGTGGAAAAGAAAGGGATAGAGTGATGGAGAGATAGAGAGAGTAAAGTGTGCGTTGAAATCGCTGGATCTATCCCGATTTTAATTAAAATGGATTCGCGCTGCAATCAAGCGTTTATTTATTAATTAACAACGCTGCAGCCTCGGTGGCGCAACGCGGTTCTAAAGTTATAGCTCTGGATGGATCACAATTTCGCGTTTCAACCGCGACGAGAATTATTGAAAATTACGCCGCACCGTGACCAATAGAAAATTCGTGAAACGAAACTGCCTATTCCACGCGACAATTCAGAGTGCCCCGGCGGCTTTGATGGTTCTTGCGTCGCGAGAATTTACCAATTTGCGGGGCTAACACGCGGATCGACTCACCTCGGTCGATCTTTTTGTCAACCGGGAAGAAAAGAATTCGAAGGGACGGCGACGAGGGGGAAGCGTCGAGGATGTCGATACAAGAGTCATTTCCGCGCAGACGGCGATGACTCGAGGACGGGCAAGAGTCTTGAGAAAGTAATTCCTTTGTATGCGAGCAAATACACGAGGAGGACCACTTAACATCGCCACTTTCAGCGACCCTTTTATCGCGCGTTGTATCAGAGAAGCGACGCCGTGAAAACTCGTACGATTCCGAGACCGACACTTCCGCTGTTGCAATCGATTTCTCGCTTATTGCGTGCTTTTCTTTTTTCTCTCTCTTTTTTTTTTTGTTACGTACAGACCGTTCAAATTCACCTAGCCGGGTCGGTTGTTCTTTTCTTTTTCGTTTTGACGATAGCGCTTCAGATATTATTACATATTTATGGAGTTTAAAGAACGGGACAGAGCAGGTGGGAAATGTCGGAAATTGTAAGTTGGATGTGTAAATTGGTTTTCTAGCAGGCCGCTAGAGGCATTCTATTTTTAAGGGTACTTATGCTGATAGAATTGACCAATTCCATATATTGCAGCGCGCTGGATAAACTCTTGAGGAATCGAGCACGATTTTGGGGCGAGCCAGCGTGCTGGAGTGGATATTTTCATTTCGAATGACGTATGAAGCGAAGTTATGAAATTTTCGCCCCCCCCCAAATATTGAACTATTCTCGTCTTCGAGGGTTCGATGGTCCCTAACTCGGCGAAATCAGAAAACGATTAAAAGATTTGGAAAAGTTCGAAATACTCCTGTAGCTCTATTTCGACGAGCTTAATAGATATCGTTTCCTTTTTCCCTTTCTGCCCCTCGTTCTCGGCAGACTTCTCCCCCTCTCGATCTGTCGCCAATCATCCGTATCTCGAACTTTTAATTTCTTATCGTGGAACGTCTCCTGCCTGTTTGCTTGGTCAATCGATCGTCCGGGAAGTTTCGGAAAACTCTCTCAGAGAACTCGAGGCATCTGGTCGTTCCACCAATTTAGACGTGATCCTCGTTGATCAGCCCGCCATTGAATTAATCTGGCCTCACAAATATTTCGGTGGTCGATACTGATCCATACTGTCTTCCACGTTTTTGGACGATGAACACTTTCGTTTCTTCATCGAAGAAATTATCATAATATTTCTGAATAATCGGCTTCAAAATATGCGTGACTGCCCGAGCATACTTAGAAACATTAGTCGGAGAATTCATTCGCACATGCTCATCGCATATACCGGTATTACAAGTGAGAAGCAATCGTGGCGAAAGTTGAAGCTTCCACCATAGTTTATTTCCAAAGAAGGTCAAAGACTGGTGAACCTGTCCGTGGCAGATGAACATGCTGACCAGGGTCTTGTTTGCCAAGTTACAGAGAATGGGGCGAGCGCAGAGAGAAAGGGAGCGTTCCATTTTTCCTTGACAAAGCATGGCACATGTTAACGTGCTTTACTTTACTCTTTGGAACTGCTGCAGACGTCGTTCAGCGACGCATTTTCGGTCGATCGGGAATCAGCTCGATGCTTCTAACCCTCGTTTAACGGCGTTTAACTGTCCGGACCATCTTCCCTGTCTCAGCTGTACAAAAACAGATGGCGAACTTATCAGTTTGTCCAATATTGAACGGTGTCCAGGGTGTCCTGGAAAGGGGGTGGGCATTTTCGAACGTTTCAATCGCGTTCAATTTTTAGTTTAGATAGTAGTTAATCGAGAATTTACTTTTATCGAAATAATATTTACTATCTTCGTGACACGCGCAGGATTTTCTTCGCGAACTGCTTCCAAATAGAGTATATATTTGGGGGGGGATTTGCTTGTTAGACAGACTTCGTACGATACAGTATTGTATGGTCTAAGACTCCAAGGCACGACTTAATATCGTATGATTAATGAGTCGGAGATGAGAACACGTCCAGGCTGTAATTGACGACGTTAGACGCAGGTACACTGTGATTTTGAATGACTTGTGTAATCTTCAACCTCCGACATCTGTCTTATGCTGCAACTTCATCGCAAAAATTAATCCACGCGCGTAACTAAAAGGCTAAATTTAATAATCTTGGGGTTGGTTAGATGAAACATTAAATTATACTTTGCCCGACTATATCCTACACATCTTGGCTCCATTGAACATCTTCCCTTTTGTACTACCTGGGCACAATTCTCCATTGCGTTGCGCCAAGATAAAACACATACCTTTGTATTCCGTTGCTTGAACTTAAATTGAAATAAACAATCGAACGACCATAACATATGCTAAAGAAAAAAAGCTTTCCCCAAATTGTACTCCCCAAAAACCGAAACCACTCGAATCAATTTTCAGACGATCCAATAGCCCAAGTCTTCCCGAACCACCCTACATTTTACGATATTTCCAATTGCACCCGCCGTACTCGTCCTATTACGTTCGTCCTTCAAAATTCGAGCTTCCGATCGAACCCATTGAAGCCAGTCATCCAAACTCCTAAACCTCCTGCATCGAACTCTGTTCACTGTTCACGGCAAACAACAACCCGCAGCAACAATTTTAAACAACCACCGGTCGCGATGGAAATTCGGAAATTTCAACAAGCTGTCGACCGGCGTGCAGTTTCGAAATAGGTACGATTAGCCTCCGATCGCGGACGCGCGTCGGCGCGACGTAAACGTCCATTCTCTTTTCCGAAATGCATTCACCGCAACATCGACGTCGCAATGAAAACCAACCCTCTCCCCCTCCGAGCAACAATGTTCCGGGCTTTCAACAGCACCGTGGAAACGGGGAGAGCACGAAAGCTGGCGCGGAAGGGAGCGTTCTCTTTCTCGTTGTGTGCGAGATGAAATCAATAACACACCAAGGTTCAAAGCAGTGGCTCGACGGTCTTATGTGTAGCGTGTAGTGTCACGGCGTTAACACGTTTCGCTTTTAAAGGGGGGAAAACAGATTCTGATTGAACTTTCGCGTTTGAAAACGACGGGATAAGCTGTGCACATGGGCATTGAAGATTTTCTTGGAGACGTGGTTCGTTCTATTAGTACCCTTTTTTTTTGGGCGCATCATTGGGAATGTTGTATAGGCGGGGATGAAGAGATTAGCCTTGGAAACGAGTTTGGACTCCATTTGGAATAGCTTGGATTCTGTAATACTTTCGATTATTTCATCGCCGTATGTTTGAAAATTCTGGACATAGGTCGGGCGTTTCGCTGTGGCGCTATGGAAATTGTGTACTATGAAAATTCGATTAATGGCGGATCGAAGGTACTGCGAATGTTCTCCAGTTTCGATCGTGAAAAAGATTTTCTGAAGCTGCGAGCTCTCTTTGAAGTAACGCGTAATTATTAATATACCATTATTATCCGTCTTTTCTGACGACGAACGAGCCCTTTTAACTTCTCTCGCGTCTGTCTGTACAGAGTCAGCCCTTCACCCTTTACCTCGATCACGCTTTGAAATTCGAATGAACGTTGCCGGCTCTCTAACCCGATCAAACTGTTCCAGCAAATTCTGTAAGCGCTGACGAATGTTCAGATGAATTATTTCAGGCTTGTCTTGAGCCTGCTGCGAGTTAGTTGTTGCTTGCCAGGAAGGTACAGAATGGTTGTTCGTCGGACAGGAAGCTTGGTCAAGTTTATCTGGAATCGATTATTTCGAGCACGAATGGAAATCGAAATTTCAGCACCGTCGAACGAACACGTAAAACGTAATAAAACGAATTAAAAGTTATATAAAAAGTAGTTACACATTGGTAAATTGAACTCCTTCGCATCGAATTAATATTCTTCGATGCTCAATAAATTCATTTACTCGCAATAATAATTCCTCTTAACTGTATTCAATACAATATCTTGCTTACCAATGATTCATGCTTCATTGGACTTTAACTTCGCCGATTCGCCGGACGTCTGAGACGAATTTTGGAAATCTCGCCGGGCTGGAAATACCAACGGAGAAAAATCGTCCGGGAAAGTTTTCGGTCGCGGTTCGCGGCGTGTTCGGCGCCGAGCAATTGGTCCGAGCTTCGCGACAATAAAGTGGACAAATATTTGACGGGGTTGGGCGGCGGGGGCGAAGGAAAGAGAGCGGTTAACGAGGAGCATCGGTGTCGGACAAATGTTTCGCGGGAACGTTCCTTCAAACTGTCACGTGCAGTAATTTAACGAACGCGTCATAGTGATTCGCGGTCGCACGGCCTGCACGACAATTTAAACTTCTCCGGATGACAATTTCTGAGCGAGCTGCCGCGTGTAAACTGGCCCTCTCTTTGTCTGTTTCACGCGGGCGTTCATTTTCGAGTTGGCGAGAAAAGTTCATCTATCCGGCTGTTTCTCGCTGAAAATTTCCACGTAATTATTTCTGCCCGTGTAACAACTTGTATGCCAGCTTGGATACTTACTGAATACATCGAATCTATTGTTTAATTAATTCACCGCACGGATATTTCCGTGCGAAAGAATTTTAATCGCGACGATGGTTTCGGGATAGGGATAATGGGAAAAGCTCGCTCGCTATTTTTCGGTACAGTTTCCGCTGATCGAAGGCATTGCGACTGAAGTTTCTCGAACTCGTGTTTGTTTTCCTTTTTCGCGAAGTTTTAATCAACGATCGATTTTGTTTGGTACGACGATTGAAAGTAGGAAATGGACATTTATGAACGAAAGAGTATGCGCCCTTTCGTGAGAATAATAATAATTGCAATCGCTGTATCAGTGACTGCTACGATGAAACGACTGCCGCGATCATATCGCGGTAGGTCGACAATAATCATCGTAGCACGTATCGCGAAAGAAATTAAGGAGCCATCCAACTCCGGCGCAAAACGCACGCGTTAAGCCGCAATCCAATTCGTCTGGGGAAAGAAATTGAAATGGAATCTCCTTTATTTCTGGATTTAGGGGGATTCCGGAAGACAAAAATGCCGGATACTTCGACTGAAGGTTCCTGGCATACTGCTGATACCGCGCTTTGATGTTCCGCCTATCGAACGATGGAGGATATTCAACTGTGTTTAATTGTCTCGTCGATGCATCGATCGGCGTGTTACCTAGTACACCCGCGAACCAGACATTAATACGACGATAATAACGAGGGATTTTTTAATACTTCGTTTAAAAGACAAACTGGCGAAAAAAATTGTCCATCGATCTTTAAGTAGTCTCGCACAGATTTGTGAAACTCGCCGGTGACGTTTGACTTCGAACAAATTTTTACGAAGAAAGATAAGAGAAACATAAATGGATCCTTTTCAGAGAGCTCGCGTCCAATCGTAATTCGCGTATCATCAACGTTCAATTCGCCGTTCGAAAAAACTGGAATCTCAATAAAATGCCCGGACAAGAATCTCTCTGAACCAAATCGTTTTTTTTCAACGTCCAATTTACAAGTTCTACCCCCTGCCCCCCCCCCTCCCCATTTCCCAGTTTGTGCGCCCATCACGGCCGTTGATTTGCAAAACAACCACGCGAAACGTTTCCGGCGAAGCGTGCAAACACAAGGCGAACGGAAGCCACCAGGGTGGCTGTTCGAGGCACGTGCCTTTCGCACGGAACAACTTCCTGTCCGACGTTCGCCTCCGCCCCCGTCTCCACGGAAGGTCACCGAGGGTGGAGAGGAACGATGCCGCTTTGTTCGATTTTCGAAGTCCCTGCACGCTCTCGAGGAGGGCTGTTTTCGTGCAGAATCGGACGTGGTCCAGGTTCAGGCGTGCCAAAATGACGCTCGCGCGAGCTTCGTTGCACTTTCGACGATGTTGGATTCAATCTAGCCGGATTATCCGGCTCCTCCGCCGGCCGTCGACGTTCTGTATTCACCGCGATCTGTAGTTGGCAGTCTGTGTCAACTTCAGTCTTTCTTGACTACCCTAATACAGGGGCTCACGATTTCTGCGGGGGAAATGAGCCACGGCGAGGGTGCATACGAGGTGGGCGAATTAAATGCGGGGCATATTTGTGTTCGATAGGGGAAAGATAAGAAATTTTATCGCGATGTAACTTCGAAACGCTCCGCTCTGTGTACTTTGGCATGCCGCTTGTAATGATGGTACTTTAAAGGGGTGTTACTTCGTTTTCTTCGGGAGGGCAAGCGAGGCAGACGTCTTTTTGTCGATGGGAGAAGTGTCTTTCTCTCGAGGAAGATGGAACTGATGATTTTTATAGAGCAGGGTTGTTTATCCTGCTAGGCTGGGCTCCAGCGCCGTGGAAAAGATGTACTCGTCGTGTCGTAGGAGCGATGTTTCCCTGGAGGATGCGTGAATTTTTAATCGGGCTGGAATTTTTTCAGTACACGACGGTTCTCGTGACGATCTCGCTTCGGCGATCTTTGTGTTCATCGGGTTCGCGTGATGTGAAAATATTCAGGCAGACAGGGAAAGTTTAATCGGGAAACGGAAAGTAATTTTCGCTTCAGGAGGAATGTTTAATTTAATAAATCGATTTTCCACCGCTATCGTTATTAACCTCCCTCAAGTATCAATGTTCTCTTAAATTGAACATCGAACGGTTTGCAATTCGTTAATGATATTTCCGTGCTGCCTTTCCGGTTCCAATGTATGATACTCCGCGCACCGGGGCAAATATATTTCGCCTAAAAATCGTACGCTGTACTCCTTTATCCTATCCGAGCGGGTTCTTTTGTCCACCGCTATACAATGCAATATACTATAACTTTTATCATCAGACGTGCCGTTCCGACAAAACAAAAACTACAGCCATCAACAAAATACCCCACGACGACGTCGCGGCCTCTATATCTCTCGCCGTTCCAGTGGAACCCTCGTCCAGAAAATACAGTTTTAATCTATCCCAACTGTCTCCCCCATTCGCTGCTATCTCCCGCGTGGTTTCATCCTCCTCCGCTTAATTACAATTCTAATCGACTGCCGGTACCCTCTCCAGTGCGCTTCTCCGCGTTCATTTCATATTTTCTGCCTTCAGATTTCGCCGACTAAACGGGCGCCGAACTCCGACGAAAAATGTCTCCTGTCCGGAATCATCGAGGTGCGGTTCAAACCGCCGTCGTGAGAAAATTAGCAACGGTACGTCGAGCGAGCAGGCGCTACGAGACAATCGTTTCCGCGAAGAATATCGAGGAATAATCTTGGAAAGACGGACGTTTCTGGTGGCCTTTGGTGGAAGCGGAATTTCTGTGCGGCGAGTAAAGGGGAAAGAAGCAGTGAAATGCACGGAACACTGTGAAAATGTTGGTGGACGATTGCGGCAGCGCTATGGGGTGGACATCGGCCAGCGTGCGTGGGGGTTGGTCCACCCCGGGCGGCTGCAGGAATTCCGCGATGAGCTTCGGGGGCAGCGTACCCTCTCTTCACCCTGCTGGCTCGGTACGATCGTTGCGGTCGCAGCACTCTATGCAGGTAAGAAAAATACGAAGCGAATTACAAGAAACAAAGGGAAATAAAACGAGGACGACGGTTTTTTGGATCGGTGTTCAATAAAATAGTTCCTCCTTGAATTATTATGTTCTCGCGGAGCTCGAATTAAATCGTTTGATACGCATTTAAATGTCGTACCATTAGAATTCGCTGATTTCAGTCGTATTCGCGACAGGAACGCATAGGCGCGTGCATGTGCATACTTTGACGCCGTACATACCGAACACCTGAATTCAATTATCGAGGAAGAAATCGATGTTCGCACCACGTTCACTTTAGGCGCATCATCAATCGGTACGCGCGAATTGTTGGCAGCGCTCGTCCCCTAATCGGTATTCGGCTCGCAACACTTTCCCCCTGTCGATAGACATCCAGGGGCCTTTAATTTCCGTGATGCATCGTCGCCCATGGTCGCACACCATAGAGAACCCGTTCGCCGGATTACCATTATTTACATTTGTAATGTTCAGACGATTCTTTTGTTCAGGGTGTACCGGAGACACCGCGAAGATGCATTCACTGTCACCCGGTGCATATACCGAGCACTCCAAGCAATTACGTGCACCATCCCATGCAGTATTACACGCCGAGCCATTGTCCCGAGCCAAGGAACGGTGTCTACACTCCGCATCGGGGCAGCTCCTACCACGGCGGTGAGTCGCAATTGTTTTTCTAATTAATTTTAATCGATCCCGGACGATTCCGATCGATTTCAATTAACAGCGATCGGAGGTTCGCCGGATGAAATTTATGGTCGGAGATTAGAAACGCCGTTTGTCTTAAACGATATCGCGTCCAAGTTCCACCGCTACTGTGCACTTATTATTCATGAGATCTAATTAGGTAGCACTGAAATTTCCCATGGCGATTCCTACCGGTCTGTATCCTCGTTATATCCCACGGTTCCGTAATAGTTATTCTTAGTTCTCCAATAGTTCTGGCAAGCTTTTATAATTTCTGTAATCGTGCTTCCGTAATTCATTGATTTCTTAACATTTGCGTTACTGATGGCGGAGTAAAATAGACCGCTGAACAATGCCCCCCCCCCCCTCTCCAGCATTGCCGTTCATATTTCTTGGAAGTAATCCTAACGAATGAACAATTTTTCCCTTACTTTCTCGGCAGAGAGGAACGATTTAATTTACTTCAGCCCACGCCGCGTTGCTTTGCATTTCATTTGATTTCGCCGGGATATCTTTCAGGCTGGATTGCGTAAGTTTTCTCGTAAACCCGCGACAAAGATGGCCTGGTCCTTTCGGGTCGCGTGGTAAACTTAATCGTAATCTCGAATGCCTCTGTTTTCGTCCTCGTAATGTTGCTCGCTAAGAGGGCAGCCTAATCCGTTTACATCAAGTTTGCGACTTCGTTCAATATTCAACAGCAAGCGAGAGAGAGAGAGAGAGAGAGTGTACGTCTCCGCGTGTAAAATTACAGGCGGCCGACTATGCGATGCAAATATTTTATAACGTGTTAATATATTGTAATCCCTTGGGTGGTAAAGGGGCATAGCATTTGAATACGTCCCCCGATCATTATACCCTATACTTTCGTTAGCAAACTTGTACCAGATGTACACTTCCTTGCTGTCTTATATTTTCAGAGGCAATGATGGTATTTGTTCACTTCTATCGTAGTTCCTCGTTATTATTTTAAAGAAAAAAATCACGACGCGCCGTCTCGTAAATTAGTTCCCACGTTCGCGGTGTAATTCCGGCCGGTTCTTTTCTATCATTATCAGAGTCGGCCTCGGCGAAAGAAAATACGCTCGCCGGGTCAGAATTGATTTTTCTTTTACTACCTTCTTCGGTCCTTTCATCCGAAGTCCAATTTATTAAGTTCACCCATTGTCGGCGGGGAATAAAGGACGCTATCTTGAACTGCGTGAAAAGGAAGCAACTTCGTCCTGTTGTATTGTTTACACTTTTCCCGACTGTTCTTCGCATTAGCTTCCAAACTTTATCCGGAGTTCGAATAAAAATGGAGAGCGGAGGAAAGGAAGCCAAATATGTAAGCAGTGTACCCGCGGGCGTACATTTTTCGAAATCAATCTTACATTCGCCGTTCGGTGCGCAAAGTTTCCTAATATTTCTATAATTAAGAATTTCTGGTTGGCAAATCGTTTCCGCCGACACGGAATACTGTTCCTTTCGATGTCTTGAAACTTTTTCCCATCTATTATCGTCATGCTGGCCAGTATCTGATAACATTCGGCCTACGAACTGCAACCGAGGCGTTGTTATCCGCCGGGGAGACCGCGGCAATTCGGACGAAAATAAGTTCAGATAAATCGGATAGCAGGAGGGATACGTATATCGGTGGACAGGCTGTGCTGGATCACGTTGCTCCAGAAAACAACGCGCGAGTCGAGAGCAGCATTCGTTCTATCCACGTTGTAATCTTCTCCGCCTTGGCGAAACGATGATCGCGGGCCTCGACGTTCATCCTTGCGCTCCACATTTTCTTCCGCGACGATCCCGCGACTCCAATCGGGCCAAGTCGCTTCTCTAATTTTCGCACAATTCTATTGACGTGTCTCCGCTCGTTTATCGAGCTTGCAATTGCATGTACGCGACAAGCGTCGCGCGCTAGAAAAATAAGTACGCGCAATGAAATAAACTAATAATCGGTGGAAGCATATCGGGAATAGCAACGGAACGTTCGTCTCGCTCGCGTCGTTATTTCTACGCCAAAAATCTCATTCACCCGGATAACTCCAAACGCGATTGAGAAAAAAATAAGAGAAAAGTAACAGCAAACGAATAGGTATCGACGTATATTGGCGCATCACGGCGATTTCACTTGAAACGACGGA
Source organism: Nomada fucata (assembly GCA_948146005.1). NCBI lineage: Eukaryota > Metazoa > Arthropoda > Insecta > Hymenoptera > Apidae > Nomada > Nomada fucata. Next base: position 36,064,364 of record OX411276.1, on the reverse strand, counting down.
ATCGAATGGCCAGCCGCAGTGATTTGCGTTAATTCACCGCGTGTTATTCGCGAGCTTCGAAAAGCATTCCGTGACGCGTAAACGAGTCACAGTTTTCGAATAAATAGGCATCGCGGATAAATACAGGGGACACTTGCGTGGACAAACCGGTCCTTTCGGCGAATCGTATTTACATAGCCACCCTATGCTGTTGGTCGCCCGTGGGAATCGATTTCGAATGGGTTCCGGGCATTACCGTGCTCGTTTGTATTATGTAGATGACCGCGTGCACGCAATCCCCGGCGAAATATCCGGGTCGATGAGAAAATTTCGGATTTTTCGCTCGATTTACCAACGAAAAAAAACCGCCCCTCCGCCGCGCGCGTTCTATGGATGGCCCCGTTTATTTTCCAACTATTTTCGATAAATTGCGATTTTCACCGGCGGCAGCGGTAAGAGAGACTTTTATGGTGATTTTTCGCCGGATTAGTGTTGGTTTGGCACGCACGATATTGCCGTTCCGAGTGTGGAAATTTAAATGCAGATGATTCGCAGATTTATACGGATAAATAATACATTTATGTAAATATCACAACACGTGCAACAAACGCGGTGTAGGGAATACAGATTTACGTGAATTCCGTTATATGTAACTTTATTTCTATTATGCTTGCGTCGAGTCATATTTCTCCGCCTTCAAATTGGCATTCCCGGGATGTTATTTGTTCGGAGGACGTAAGACATAAAACTGAGCGCGATAAAGTCTCGTTGAGGAGGTTCTAATCTTTCGCAAATAAAGATCGGATGACTGAGGATCGTATCGTGAAGTATTCGTCGCGGTGCGAGAAACTTAAGAGCAATCCAGTATCGAAATATTCCCGTGATCGTCGCGAAATATATAAAGACGCAAGCGCGTCCCAGAAACCGCGACGCATTATCTCAAGAAGTGTCACAGTTTCGTGAAAACAATTTGCCCAAGAAGCAGAACGATTGTGGAGATATCGTTTCCTAGATCTGGAGCGACGACTCGATCCACTGTCGTCGCGAACGACCCGCTGGAACAGCGAGATCGTACGGTTCCTCCAGAATCCCCCGACTTTTTTATTTACCTTTTTGTTATTTGTACAAAGGTGTCGCGAAACGCGTATTTGCGTTTTCGTTCCGGTTCCTGATCGATTTTTGACAAATCTCCCGTCAAGCTTGCACATATTTCAGGCGGCGGGCTTCAATCGTGATCGACTGTTTTGCTTCGCCCTGTCCCGGATGCGGGGGAATGGAAACGAAAATAATGTTTCGATGTTTCTTCGACGTGGACGGTGTTTTGCGAAATTCTTGCCCAACGGAACCGGATGGCACGGTTTCCGGAAATAAATAGGGGAACAGGAAAGCTTTTGAGGATCTACGGTTTCCATGATTTATTCTTCTGAAGGGTCGGCCGCGTTCTTATTTCTCCGCCAGCCGTCGCGCTTATCTTATTCGCCCCGGTAATTAAGAAGATTTCGTCGTTTTTGGCTGATTCACCTTTGTCGCCGATCCTCGGCCAGTCCAGGAAGGAAATTTCTTTTCGTGTTTTTCTTTCTGCCTGATGCGCGGCCTGTTAATGAGACTTCCATGTCGAGTTATAACCGCCTCGAACAATCTGGAACGAATGTTTGATGGTGATTATTCATCAAATGCATGGTAATTTATGCTGTGGACAAAATTTCTCAAGGTCCGCGCCGACGATGGAATTTTCAGAAATTTCGTCACAGTTTGACGATCTTTTAATTTTCTTGAGCAGTGTGCACTTCATTGATGTGATGTTATTAATATGAGTATGTGACGCGACGTTTGATAATATATAGAAGCGTTAGCGGTTAATGTATGAGCGAAATTTTTCCCGAGTTGCGCGAGTAAAGGGATTCAAGCTTACACGTACATATGGTGATCAACATTGAAACGTATCATTAGAGGAAAACGAGTTTTGCGCGACTTGCGCCACTGGAAAGGTAATTAAGTGTAATGTTCAAAGTTCGTGGGACCATCCAATTAATTATGGTAATGAACCAGTTACGACATCCCCCCTCCCTATCTATCATTCTCTGTGTCCGGAAAAAACGCATGCTTAAAAGTAATGCTGCATGAATCGAAAGGTTCATAAGGATTCTTCAAAGGAAGAGGAAAAGCGGGACAGAAAAGAAAACATGAATAAAATATACCAGATGTTTGCTCGAAGTCGAAGCTTGTTTTTTACAGTAAGAGAAAACAGCGGGGTATCTCGAATGACACGCCACCATTTTTCTCTATTTTTATACGTTGGAAAAGCTTTCGTTGGTCTGGGAAAAGATCATTTTCCGCGGCGGCCAGAGTGGCGTAATAAAAATGCAAACAGCGAGCGTCGCTGAAATTCTACTGTAAATTGCTTAAAACTTCATTAGCTGGCTAAAGACGAATTTTACGGGGAACTTTTGCTGTTCGCGGAAACTTCAGCGTTGCACGTTGTAATTAAAAGTGAGGAATAGAAAAGAAAAGGTGCAGGAAGGAACGCTGAACGACGACGTCGTGAAACGTCGGGGAGAAATTAAGAATGCGTGTCACGCCGTTCTTTGTTTTCTTTAAGTTTACTTTAGTGAGTAAAGCTTTGGTCCGTGCTCCCTTAATTTTTCCCCAATATTTTTTGCTGGGTGGACGACGTTCGCGTGAGCCGGCGTAAGAATTGTCGTTAAAAATTGGCCTCTGCGAAGGAAAAACAGTTGAAAATACAAACTGCACACCGAGTTACTTAAATGAATGTAGTGCTGCATTATGATCGCTCGATGATTTAATTAATTGTCGTACACAGTTCGCGAGAATAATATTAGCAAATAAAGCTGCTTAAATAACGTGATCAGTGTACAACTTGTTAGGATACCAAGATACTTATGGCTCGCCTTGGAATTTTCATTTCGCTCTAATAAAATAGCTCGATGTGTTGATCGTAAAATACGAATGCAGTCAACCTCGCGAATAAAAAAAAAAAAAATACCACCTGAATATTTTCTACGATTTTTATGGCTCGTACAAATCGTGAAAGGTTTTCACTGGCGATTTACTTTTCAGAATTTATTCTAATGAAAGGGTTCGAGTGTCGAAGAAGGATATTTTGTAGGATTTTTGCTGAATGCAGTTTCGTTTGAAAATTATCGACCCGTTTCCCCGAACCCTTGGCCACAGGGTAGCCAACCCTAGTCCGACGGCAACTGGCATCTCCTTTTCATGAGTACTTTTATCTAACCCTCTTCGCTCTTCTTTTTCCTCTTCATTTCTTTCAACTCGTTTCATCCCTGGTCTGTGGCATGTGGTTGCAGCGTTGCCAGACGCTGTGCAGTTGGAAATGTTAGGGCTCCACGTGTCCCGGTCGCTGTTAGGTCAAAATCAATTTTTTAAAGCGACACAAAAATTGCGCAAGTGATTCCATTCCAATAAAATGTTTTATCGCGGGTAAAACAAGGCGGGTCGGAATATATATTTATTTATTTGCTTAACGTTTATAGCTACAATAGTATGCTACAATAGTTTAGACTTTGCGAAGTTTATCGTCCATAAAATAGATCCTAAAATCTTAGACTGATAAATAGGGGGAGCGGCGTGGCTCTTGGATTTTACGAGTTCGGACATTTTATGAACTTTTCATGAAGTGTTCGTTTAGTCTAGGATAAAAGAAAAGAAGTATTTATTTTTAACATCCCTTGGAAAGAAAAAGAAAAACTGTAAGGTGCTCGCATAAAATTTGAAACTTCCCTTTTACGAGGAAAAACTAAACATTAGGGACGAAAATGAAAATCGTCGTCCGGTAACCATAATTCTATGCCGCGGTAATCTTATAAGCAGGACTAACTGGAAGCAACTATTATTCGCCCCTCTATCTTCATAAAGCTCAGTTCTAATCAGCTACAACTGTGCCTGAACTTCGGCGCATTTAACCAGGGTGTTCATTTCTAACAACGCTGTATTCACAATAAAGTGCGTTTATCTTTATCGCTCGGCTTATCCGTGGTACAAAACGACGTAAATTCATTGGTCCCGTCTGCGTTCCGGGTCTAGGTGTAATTAAGTCCCGCAAATATATCGTCGAATTACGCAAAAACAGTGGCTAATCTGCTTTGCGGTTAATCCTCGTACGACCATCTTCATTTAGATTCAAGGGACCATCGTGCATTAATGCAGGAACGATAGGCGGATAAATTAATTATTCGCTTTTTAAACATTTTCCCCTTGCTACAAACGTATTCACTTTCTTCTTATTCCAGACTCTCGGATGCGCTATTTGGACACGGATGGCAGTATTCACGATGGCATGATGGGAAATAACAACTGGGTACTTGGCGATGTGAGGAGCCTTCATCGTTGCGTGCCTACTGTTCGTCGTCCAGGTAAGGAGAAATATTTAAAAGAAAAACAGTGCAGCAGTATTTTCCCGAATTGTTTAGAACGTTTCGCTCAGATATTTTAAAAGTAAGGGAAGGGATTCAATATAGAGGATTATTAAGCTACCACTGATACGTTAAATTAATGGAAATATCCACCGAGTGATTCGACTTTCCATAATATCACGTTTCCTTTGCGATAGCGTACATGAAACACGCCCTACGGCGGTCACGGCAGTGAGAATAAATTCGTAAGAAGGTTAATCTTTCCGTTCAGGTATAGACGTCGCCGGCGTGCGAACGCATTTCTATCCAGAGGGTGGCTGGGGGTGGTTGGTTTGTGCAGCCGGTTTCCTCGCCCTGTTGCTCACCACTGGAATGCAACTTGCTTTCGGGCTCCTTCACTATTATGCAATGCGACGTTTCGGCGAGGAACATCTCATGGATCTGGGTAAGTTTTCGCATACATATCTCACACTTTCCCCGCGATGATATCCTTTCCCAGTTTTCCCGTGCACCGATAGAAGAAAACTTTCCTTCGCTGTAATGATTTGGTCGATGATGCTATCAATTTTTTTGCTTCAATCGGAAGGAATTTAACGTTGGTAGAACCAAATGCTGCCTCTATTCCTCAACTAATCATTATCCTTTGCACGAATTATTCGTCATCTACACTTAACTAATTAAAGTATTCAAGCCGCGTGCAAAAGCAATAGGAAAATAAAATTGGCGCGCCATTGATAAGAATCCCTCGCGTCCCAAGGAGTTCATGCACGCATTATGTCAGACGAATATTTTAGACGTAAGAGGACGTCGTCGCTCGGAAATGTAAAGCTCGCCAAGGATTTATATCCAACGGAATAGAACGTCGTTATTCAATAGCGGCTGACAAGTTGAATTTAAAATAATTCTCCTCGTTTCCCCGTTGCTCTGCCCTTTTCGCCGACCGACGAAAGGGTAGAACGTAATCGCAGCACGAGACGAACCGAACGATTGAACAGAAATAATGTTGCACACGCCGAACGTCAACGGCACGAAACAAGCGGGCAATCCTGTTATCCATAGCGCACCAATTCCCCGACAAACTTTTCCACCCGTCCGTGCATCATTCGAAACCATTACCAACGTCCTGTACTCTATGGGATCTGCCCGACGAACTTGACGTGTCCATTAGCTTTTCCCGTCGGCCGAACTATCGCGAGAAAATAAGGGGTATTAAGGTCAGGGCGTTAAAAGTGGCCGGGCGATGTCTAGGCCTGCGAACGAGAAGCTTTTCCTTCCGCGCAGTGTAAAATACCGTGGGCCTCGATAAGTCGGTTTATTTAAGGGCGGTGGAAAAATAATGGCCGTCGAGGGGGCTCGCGGGAAAAACGGTTTGATAGGGCCGAGAACTCGACGGCTGATAGATACTACTGTGCCCCGCGTCTGGCTTATCGTTGACCTACTCTACTTGGCTACCTTGTATACATCATAGTAGACGGCGGGCCGAGAAGTTCGTTCTTCCGATCGATGGGATCGTTCGATCGGTATATTTACGTGGTTTCCGGGTTCCCGCACGGTCGCCGTGCAATTTATGGCGACCGGTTTCGCAAAAATTACGAGACTTTCAATATCGAAGGGCCGGCGGCTAATCTATCGCGACTCGTGCACCTCGCTGGTCGATCAATCTTCGACGGGAACGCGACGGTGCTCGTGTCTCCTATAGTTTCGTGCCATCTGGCGAAGATGGTGAATCATTGAACTCCGTTGAATTGATTCAGGCTTGCCTGCGTGTACGGGCGGGGGCGAATGAAGTGTCGGCTTTTTTTGGCCCGCGTTGCCAATTGTTTCCAGTTGCGTCCGTCTTCTTGAGTACACTTGTTGAAGTTTGGAAACTGTTCCGTTAGTTTCGCGGGAGGCAGAGGGATCCGAAATTGTTACCCGGTTCCTGTTGCTCGGTTGGCAGGTGTGCGGATCGATCGCGGCCTCTAAAGTTTATTGAACGTCAGAATCTGCCGGGTGAGATTAGACGGAGTCGTTGTAAATCCGAGGAAATAATTTTAATTCGCGAATCGATGAATATTCGTAAGTTTCGTTGTCCGCGTTGTCGTTGAATGATTCGTCCGTTCAGTGGAATATGGAAAATCGTGCATCAACTGTACGTAGCGACGCGTTAGAATAATTTAAATCGTGTAATCTGAGGCACTTCGATGTTCAGCCAGCCTCGGGTATAATTTTCTAATATTACGCGATTTACCTGCCGCCTTGTACGTACATACGTGATTTCGGACAACTTTCATACGAACCAACACACGCCCAGCCCCCGCAGTTTAGTCACGTGTTCCACATCGAACTCCCCTTATTCAACCCACTTAGAAAGCCATATATTCTGCGAAAGTCAAATAGCGCCGGGCTCCGTACCACACGAGCGAGTGAACTCTTTATGAATGTTGAGTGTGAATGAACTTGCCTCATCTAGCAGTTCTATTAATGCTTTATTTATTAATGCTTGGATGTATTACAAATTACAGAACCGTGAATTGCTATGCAAAAAATGTAAGAATGATAAAAACGAGAATAACAGCAGTAATACTTCGAAACCGTGTATACAATATTTCGCAACGTCCTTGGTAACACTTACCAGACGATTATATAATTATTTAACTTTTGCAACAATGTCGCCTAACGAGAAATAAGTCCATAGGTCATTCTCTTTTCCTACCGTTGCACCATCGACGTCACCACATTCGATGAACCCTTTCCAGCATCGGTAAACAAAGGTCGTTGCTTAAAATATGAATTCCAATCGTTCGTCATTGAAAAATGTCAGCGCGTCTCATGTTCGCGAATATTTCGTTCCGTTCTGCGCTCTCCCACCCGTCCGAGACGTCGAAAAGTATATCGAGACGTGAATGCATCGAACTTTGCACTCAATCCGTCGATACAAAACGCTCCGGTACTCACGAGACTTTTCTTCCCCTCTTTCACGTTGTCTGAGGAGACGTGGGGCCGGGCTACGTGTTACGAGACACTTTGAAGAGACACTTGCTTCTCTACTTTCGCCGGAGACGTTCCAGGGAATTATTTGTTTGAGATGGGATTGTGGGCGGTTGGGACCGAGCTCCCTCTTTTAGGAGCAGGTGTCTAAAGTTGCGCCGGGGAAGTTGGTGAATTTTTGAGCGAAAGCACAAGTCTTTCAGCGCGCAGATTTCGAACCGGCCGTCTGTGGAAACGACGAAACCATCCCCGGTTAAGAAGTATCGAAATATCGTCTCGCTATGAAGTTGTAATCGCAATCATTTATTTCGGAACTACCTTCGTCTTCTTTTTAAGCGTCCGTTGCCGTTGGTGTTTAGCGTATCCTATTTTCTTTGCCTTCTGAACTTCAACTCGTTCCGTTATTCATGGATGTTCTCTTACGTGTAACCTGCGCATACGGAGCTCTAGTTACATCGGTAATCGAAGCGAAAATTCCACCCCAATTCGCAGTTAAACGATTTCGGAATTACAAAAACGTCGAAACACAAGTTCCTAAAGCAACTGCGGAATCCAACGCGGAATCTCCGATAAATGCAAACTTGAAATACTCCAACGGACCCATCATATCAATTTCACATCCCCTCGAAATAATTCTATAAAGGCCATGTACGGCTGATTGTATTTCTCTTTGCAAATAAAACGTACTGAAAGTTCTAAGCAGGATAGAGAACCATGGATAACAGAAAAATAAATTCATCGCCGCTCGTTACAATAATCGACGCTGAAAAAAAAACATTGTCATACACGTAATAACTGGAGTATTGTATTTTAGTTTCAACGAATTTCTACCATTCCTCTTCTCCTTTCGCAAGCCGCGACTTTCTCGTCGCAGATCTTGCGAATATGGGTCGCGTGTATCGAAACGTGGCGACGCTCTATCGTAATTCGTGGAACACGGAGTACGACTGGGAAATTGAGGCCGCCGGTGCTCGCCAGTTTTCATTAAAGTACGACGAACGCGACCCGATGCTCGCTTTTAAATATTGCTCGCCGATTGCTCGCGCCACGCCACCCTTTTGTTACTCGATAGCTGCGACCACATTTTTCCACGATGTTAATGGCGTTCCCTGATCCCTCAGTTCTTTTTTTTTTTTTTTCTACGGACTTGTGCGTTGTCTGTTTTTTTTTTTGTTTGCTCGCCACCTCCTCTTCCCTTCCAATTACGAGACATGACGTCGCGAATATCGAGTTTGTACAACGCGCGTAAAAGCGAGTGCCCGGCGAAGCGAAATCAGCTGCGCTTCAATTTCACCCACCTGTCCCGCTACCTATTCTTTTTGAGCTTCGGCGAAACGCGTTCGTTGACGGGGGAAACATTTTTATCGGGCGAAATGGCGTGCGATACGGTGTAATTTTTCAGTTCTGGAAACGGATGGATTGTTTTTTGCACGAAAATATCGAGAACTGCTACTACATTATTGCAGGAAAAATATAATCGCCGGTTCCCGGAAATTCCAAACAATATGGGGCACCAAAATACTGCTCTTCGCCGGAATCAAGGGCCACGAAACAACAGCAACCCTTTCATCTCGTAACGTTCGCCACCAAAGCAAGTCCTCATCCGAAACTTAATCACGTACGTCGTGGCTCGTAACATTCGCCTGGGACCCTCAAAATCCTGCTTCGCCGCCGCAAAATTACGAGCGCACCTCACTCGACACCTGACAGGGCAAACCGACGCGCAGCCAGCGAGAATTTATTATTTACAGTCCCCCGTATTCCGTTCCCCATTTCGTCGCGTGGTAGCCCCGCGACGATTCGTGGCGTTCAATTTCCATCTCGCCACCCCCACCCCCGAAAATGGATTTCCCCGTCGGATTGCCGGGGAAAAGACGCGAGCTCGACAACCGAATCGCGGATCGAACGAAACGATTTTCGTCACGGCTCGTTTGGAAATTTCGACGGATTATTAATTTACAGGGCGAACAGCTGTCGACGTTCGACGAAACAACCCGCGGCCAACGAGCGACGAAACGAAACGTCTGCGGTCGGGCAAAAGTAACTGGGAAGCTGCGGATGAATTCTAACGGGCACTCGTTGCAAATTTGTGTAACGCGAACGAGTTCGGTGTTCAACATTTTGTCTATCAAACCAGTGAAACGTTCAATACTCTGTGACCACTATAAATGAACGACGAAAATGGGCGGAGACGTTCGCGGGATCGCGACACTTTAAGCTGAACATGCGAGCGCAGATGCGCCGTGCGGTGAATCTTTAATGAACGTAACCAAGATCCGATATGCGGTTCACGCGATCAGGATATTCATCCAGTTGTATGTAGAACGCCGCTAAGGATGCCGGATAGTCGTGTGAAACTTATTCCAGGCTCGCGTTTCAAACGATCTAATAAGCCCGCTGGGTTTGCTTCGATTCCCTTGTTTACTTCTGCTTTGACGATGATATTCCGCGACTGTTCTGTGCCCGTTCCACTGGAAAATATGATATCATACCTGACAAGGGAAAACCAGAATTCCATTGTATGTCGGCGAATGTTAAAGTTTCGTCGAGACAACCAAGAAATTCGAAATTGCGCTACAGTTTTGAATTTAATATCGGGCGCATCGAAATAATGCGTTTGGTTTTATTCATCCTGATATTATTCTTCGCGTACTGCTGTGCAAATCCAGAGAAAGTCTAGCGCGTTCGTTGTTCGACCAAAATTATACTAATTCCTTTAGCCGTGGGCAATATTAATCTAATTCGATCTAATTAACCTAGGATTGTATCAAATTGTTACCGCTTGACCAACGAGCTACCCCCGCCTTCGTTATTCAATTATCAATCATCGAATTCAACCCAGTATGTTGCGCCCCGTAAATCGAAGAAAGTATATCGAACTCGAACTCAACTCTAATCACGCGAACTTCGTCCGAAATCCCAATCAACCGACAGCCCTACGCCGCACAAACTCCTGGCTTCCACGCCGGCGTCCACAATTTTCACAATAAACTCACCGATCCACAAATTCAATCTTCTCTACGGGTAACCCGCTTTCACGCTGCCTTTATCGCGTTAGCCGCGATAAAGATACAGCGACGGGCGTGGCTTACAAGCTCCGATCAACGACGACACGGTGTTCAATGTCTGAACGCGAGACGGTTCTTCGCCCCATTGTCCGTCGCCAGACATAATATTCGTCAGACAATGAGCAACAACGGTGTCGTGAACTTGGCGCACAATGGAGCCTCTTTCACGGTTGCGGTTTAACAAACGTCGATCGAGCTGCGAGACGCGTTCGGTACATCGATTCCGCTGTCACGGAACGGATTCGATTATCGACCGACAGAAACTGGTGACAGGGGAACTGATTGCCATAACTGACTAATTGTAAGTTAACCCTTCGAGCACCGTTGAGCGCGTATTTGCGTATTAAGCTTGCTACAATTACTAATCGTGTTCCAGTCGAGCAGCAGGTATTCGTAAAGCGCTGTTCTGCGCTGGTGGGGTTAAAAATATTGTTAACCCTTTCGGATCTGTTTACGCGTTGCGTGCGCGCTCAGAGTAAGAAATTTATTTTAGCTCGGAATGAAAGATTCGCAGGGCTGCGCAGAGAGGGGTTGTTTATCGCGGTGTTCGGTATCGAAAGGGGTCCAAACCGTTTTATCAATTTTGGAATAACAGTGAGGAATAATTGGATACTATGGGGGTATACATTGTTAGCATTTCTCTTTATTTTTTACGACCTATCACCGTTGTGAGCACAATATGATCGAACAGAACACGTCAGATCAGTGGAAGCCCCGGCTCTATTGTGATCCCCTCCCACGTTGCTTGATTCTCGTCGACTGCGAGGACAGTATATAACCTGCGGCCACGTAAGAAAGCCGAAGCTTTAGGGATTTCTTTTCAGCGACGAGGTACGATATGCTATTGGTCGCGCGTGCAGTTGGTATTCACGGGATTTGGAGATTCGGGGGATAGACCCAGTTTCCCCGACGTTTATTCCCTTCTTCGTTCGTCAAAATTAGGGAAGCGTGTACCGGAAACGAGTCCGTAGATATGGAACACGAGCCGTGTTTCCTGTACCATTGGATTCCCTTTTGATGGGCCGTTCGCTCGTAGAACGTTCCCCTTTTATTTTCGTCGAGTTTCTCTCTTTCCGGTTCGTCTAGTTCACTGTTTGCTAAGTTACCGATTGTTTTACGAAAAAATTGCAAATCATTTCCGGTTTCTTCGAATAGAAAATCAACGTCTGTTCGTTTCAATTGCGACACGCGCTCGACCGTCAGAATAAATTTGTTGCTTCGGTTAGATTATTCCCGTTTAAATTACAATTTTAATAACAACGCAGGGCCAGCCGTGCTAACAGTTATTAAAATTCCCTCGTCAATAATAGCGAAGAAGAAACAAGATACCGTAGGGAAGATTGAAAAATTGTTTACATTTAAGCTTCCTCTAATAACAAAATGAAAACTTCTCCGCCGCCCGGATCCTCCTGCAATAGCTTCCGATTTCCTGTTCCACGCGTTTCTCCAAGTTAACAACGTTGTCTTACGTCGTGTATCGATTATACCCTCCTCCCCTCGCTACTTTCGTTATTACACGAACCGTGGAAGCCTCGCTTCTGCACCGCTCTTCCCTCCTCATTCACCATTTTTCTCCTCGGCTATTTTTTTCTTACACATATAACGTACAACGCGACTCGTCCACTTTCGTCCGCTGTATTTATGGCGATCGTTCCAATCTGGCCCGACAGATGATTGTAAATTATGTCAATGTGGAACGGCGAGAAGAAAAAAGGAAACTCGTTAAACATTTCACGAAAGCAGAAGTGCAAACTCGATCGCAAATTGAAAATCACCCGGAGACACGAATTTCGCTTCGCGTCGAGGACTCGTGCCAGGTGATATATAAAAATTGCCGAAGTGGGCCGCGGCAGCAGGTAGCTCATTTTTTACTTGAATTAATTAGTGTTCAAGGAATCCTTTTTTTTTAAATGCATTTTAAAAATTCGTTCTCATTAATTCACGACAGAGGTCCACGTTATATTCAATATTCACTTGTGCTATACGTATTATTATTATTATCTTTTTTTATTGTATTGCATTATTTTACTAGAATGCAATACTTGGCGGAGTCGGATTGACAGTAAACCACGATGATATTTATTTCGAAACCGAGGGTAGCACCAGAATTTGATATCGAGGCTGAAAGTATTTGTACAGAGTGAACTTCTGTTTGCAGAACGGATATAAAATTGCGACTAGGAAATTGTGAGATCGATCGCTTTTATATGGTATCTGCAAAGTGGTCACATATGCAGGCCAACATGTACCACCTACTAGCCATAAAAATGTTAGGAAAATTTCGCGTTACCGTATATTCTCCATGAACATCGAACACTCAAACGCGAGCAACAAATATTTCAAATTTTCGTTAAGCGTCGAACAGAAACGCGTCTGTTCGTGTATCATTCCGAGAAACAGATCTAGGCAAACTTTTGTTATCCTCATTTTCTTGTTCCTTTAATGAAAGCATAACGATATCAACGATAGCCTGCAATTACAAGTACACTTTAGAAACCACCTCTGCGATGTTTACCGCGCGTTAAAAAACATCCTGCATAATTCACAAGTTATCGGCCACGCACGAGCTCAGTACCAGAATAATCTCCACGGGGCTGGAAGGTCAGAGATTCAAGGCCAGCTATATCGTCCTCGATAATCATTACAATTTTACTATCGCAACGCGTAATCTGCAGTGCGCTTCTTTTGAAGGGTAAAAAGGCGGAAGCACCTAGCCTCTGTTACTCGACGATCCGTCGACGTTGCATGGCTTCCTGTAATTGCGTTGCAATTTTTTTCATCGACGATCCGTCCATTTATATATTGGAAAAAATAATTAAGGAATTCTTTACCAGTTACGAAGCTCGACATTGGCAAAATTGTACGTAGAAATAGGATTATTGTTAAAAAGAAACGCTGAATATTCCGAAGAAAAATTAAATCAATTGAACTGGTTGATACAACCATGGACCGATGAATGCATTAAACTGCAATTTAATATAACGCATCGATGGATAACAGAAAGTCGCAGGCTTTTATGTATTAACAAGAAAATTAAAAATAATATACTCCAACGCTGGAAATATTGATCACCCTCGAGGCAACAGAAATTTTTAAACAAAAGAAAATAACACGCAGTCCAATTTCACAGACGGATACAAGAAACCTATAACGAAATTGATACTGCGCCTGCCCAGATATTCAATTTGCTATTAAAGGAGGAGGGAACAATTCTTCCTCAATACATTGTGCCGTTACATTATTCGATCAGGAATATCCGGCTTCCTCCAGTGTATCAATTAAATTTTCAAACTCGACTATCCCCGCATCATTCTTCCAAACCGAAAGTGCCTTGAAAGCCCACAATTCTATTATACACTCCGCAGACTTCCTCTTCCTCTTCGCTTCTTCGCCACTTCGCTGCTTCAACTTTCATCTCGAACGTATCGAACACTGTAAACGGAGGTAACGTCGAAAGAAACATGGTCAGTTCGAGCTTATTCGAGCGGAGCCTCTGAAAGAAGCTTCCCGGGGCTCGACTCGTTACGACTGCATTCACCGGATCTGGGTCAAAGATTCTGAAACGACCGAGGCAGAGCACGATCTAACGATAATTAAAACAATGCGACGAGAAAGTTGAGAAATCGTTTGTACGCCACGGCGACAATGGCCTCCCCCTGTTGTTTCGCCCCAGCCGGAATTCGAAGTTTTATTCGTCGAACGTGTGCCGGACAACTTTTGAAGGCAAACAAGAAAGGAAGAGGAAGAAAATTGAGAGAATACGGAAGGATAAGAAGAAGATTGCTGTGAATCTGCGGCCTTTTGTTCGCGACAAAGATGGAGAGGGAGAGAGAGAGAGAGAGAGAGAGAGATGAAAAGAGGAGTCGATGGGAGAGGTAGCGCGAAGGGTCCGCATTGTCCAGAGACTGTTTTAGTCATTTCTTTAACGGCATTAATGGAACTTATACGTTGAACAGCTAGGGATAATGACGAACGTTTTGTGCCTAACAATAAGAATTGAATGAAGGTGATTAAGTGAAGGCTATCTGGTAAATGTATAGCCCGGCTTTTTCCTTTTTTCGTTGTTCTTCCTCCATGGATCTCCTTGTTCTAGGGAATTTCGTTCCCTTTCCACGTTTTTTATGCTTCTTATTCTTATTCCCTGTTTTATATTAGTTTCCGCCCTTGTGCCCGCGTACTTCGCTGGCATCGTTACTTACTTATCCGCTGTGCTTCTTCCCTTTCACGACTGTTCTTCGACTTTGTTTCCGACGGCATTCGGATGGACGATTTATTTTCCTGCGCAAGTGTTCGGCCGAAAAGCGTTCAATTACAAATATCTGGATGGAAATTAGAAGTTCTGTCTTATCGTTGGCCAAATGCTCCGAGCCATTTATTGTGGACGCGCGATAAAATTGATACACGCGTCAGAAGGTTCGTCCCCGTTAAATTACACGGAAACTTAATTCAATCTGCGAAAGGAGAACACCGTGTTCGATACTCAAAGCGTATTACGATCCTTGCCGTGGCGTGTCTTCGTTGAAATATTCCTCAGGTTTAAAGGGACAAGTAGAATAGATGGACGGAGGAGGCTGTCATCGGGCCTCTGTCTTCCAACGAAACATGCCCGACCAGAGACAAAGGCACACGTCCATTCGTATTTCTACGGTAGATTCGTCTGTCTATTAAGACGACCGGATGACTTTTTCATCTCGTCCAACCGGCTGTGCGATATTGCTACGGCTATCGTCCCCCTTTTCTTTCTTCGTGGCCTTCGAAATCGGAAAATGAATCAGGGGTATTGAACAATCGGTGAAATATTGAATACTTTTTGCAGCTTCGTTCGTTTGCATTTACTTGTAATTTTATTAAATATTTTGCAAATGTAAAAAAGAGTTAGAACAATAGTCTACGCGACAATATTTTCTCTTCGATCCACTTAGAAAAATGAATGCCCGCGGACCCCCTAATCATCCGCAACGCTTTGGTTAACGGCATAGCGAAACTAATCAATCAAAGCGCATCCACGAAACCGCAAAGTAGTTTCGAATCTCGACAGATCTCGTTCGGGGTTTCGATAGGAATCAATCACTTCCACGGTCCTTTATCGCCATAAAGTAGCTCCATGGCGCTCGTTATCGTCAAACGACACGGTGCTTCTTAGCCTGAAAAGGAATATTTCTTCCCCCTCGACGGGTAGGGTAACTCAAACGCAGGACGATCGGAAAGGATCGTGCGTTCTCGATGATTGGAAAACGCCCCTCGGGAAATACCCTTTTCATTTCATCGAGTAACATTCCGTTTCCTCGGTGTTTCGGCGACGTAATCTGAAACACGCTGTAGACGATAAACGACGATTCGGATCGCACTTTCGCCTAGTCGAGAACAGAGGATCAAATGTATTAAAAAATCTTCCTCGACGGTCAGGAAATCGTGGACGATAGAAACGAATGAATCGCGGTGGCTCGACTGTACTGCTGTAATGTTAATTGTTGAAAGTAAGTTTTTTGCTCTTGACGTCCTTAATTAATTGCAAAGTGTGCACATAATTGACTGTACATTCGGCGCAATCGAGCTGTGACACATTTTGCCTATTAATTATTCGCCTGCTATTAATGATCAATTATCCACCGCCTGTTATCCAAGCAAACCCGATTGTCCTCCGATAAACGTTTATCACCCTCTGCACCCTCCGTACCGTCACAACTCACAAATGCAAATTTCATTCATGACGTATCTTAGCAGCGTTCAGAAACGCCATGCATAAGATAATTAATGCGAGCCAGTCGAATCGCAACTATGCTGCCGTCACCGACGGGCCCCGTTGTTCGCCGAACAAAATCCCTCAAGGCGATTTTGATACACTGGATATTTTATGAGACACCGTCAGCAACAAGTGTCGTTCTGTTTAGACACGCTCTTTGCTTAGTGGTCGCAGTCTCGAAATCGAACGTTTTCGATGCAAATACCGAGAACTGTTGATGTCGATCTTCGATTATTTCGCAGAGCAGTTCCGTTCACGGACAGTTTGCTTCGATTTGTATTCAGGTTTTGATGGCCGCTTCTCAAACACGTATCCTAACGTCGGCTGTATCTAAAATGAATCGCCCGGCTTCCGACTATAATTGCGTTAATAATTCCACAATTATAAAACCTATCAAACCCGTAATGGAGTTCCCAATTCTATCCCCCGAGCAGAACAATGCATCGTTACGCCGAAAGATTCTCCCTGTATTCGAAGAAATTGTTTCGCACAAATCTATCCGCCCTTTGTCTCAATCATCTTGCCCCAGAAAAAGGGGAACAGTCCGAACCATCAGCCTCCAATCAGAAGCACCTTATAACACACGACAGAGAAAGAAATAAAGTAGCAACATCCTGTAAGACACCACACGAAGTTCCTTTTATCTTCGCACGAGTGCACCACGCCAGTCGATGTTCATCTATCGAAGATCTTTTTCCTTGACCCAGATCCGACCTGGTTCGAGATCAAAGACGTCGCCCACGACAAACCCTACTGTTCACCTGGTCTGCTAAACATTTTTTCACGATTCCGTACTCCGTCGAGATATCTAGGACGAATGGATTAAACCAGGCCGAAGTAACGAAATTTCACCTTGATTCTTCGAGCTTTATTTCCTGCTCGATTTGTACGACTCTATAATCTGATAAAAATTGGGCGAATATTCTAGACAGACGATACCGCTCAACGTTATAAGAAACGCGGTCAAGATTCACCGATTCAGCGTGAACGGAGCTAATTTCGGAACGTTTACTCTTGTGATTTGCGTTATTCAATCGACGAGCAGTGAGTTATTGGTCGCACACGCGTTCAATCGAGCTGTGCGGAATATCAGAATTAATTACCTATAAATTACCGCAGATCGCACAACGCTGTGTTTATGAATGGATTGTTCCGGTGAAAACCGGGCCGAAACTTGCGACGGGCAGCTAAAACGTTCGGGTGAATTTATTTGCTAAACTCGTTTGCTCGTTTCGCTATAACGACCCTTTATATATTTTATTTAGAAAATCGCGCGGTTTCTGCCAATAGAAGGCAAACATTTGTATAAACGCTAGGAAAACGTTTTCCTTTCCGCGCTGTATTTTTGTCTAATTTCCCCGTGCTCGGTTTATTGTTTTTCTTTCGACAGAAAAGGAAACTGCGCTTTCATAGTCTGAAAGAGCCGGGCAAAATATCGATTTTCAAGCGGCACACACGGTCCCCGTGAATTCCTCGTTAACACGGAACGTAACGATTCTTTAATGAGCGCCAAATTACTTGGCATATGAAATTGTTGCAACATTATCGAGCAATAGCTTTCGACGTGATGGAAACTGAACGCGGCAGATGTTTCGTAACGGCGTAAACACATATTTTCACGAGCACAGGATAGATACGATTCGCCATCGATTTTTCAGTGACTGCTTAACATAAATTGAAACACGAATTTCGTTGAAAATTCTCTTTCAACTCTGCAGACGGATAACAAATGTTTTCGTTTTTCCGCTGCGGTACCGCATTGATCAAAAAGACTGCGAACCGTATAAAGTAACCGAAATTTCCGGTAGAAAGAAGACAAAATATTGGAGCAAAAGAGTTTCCTACAAACCCGCAGTATTTTACAATTTTACAAATCAAATAAATAGCTCTGTAATTAAAATTTAATTTACATTTCTTCTCGAATTGATAGCAACACAAAAAGGCAGTGCAACTTTGATACCAAATTTTTCACTATCAAACTGTCAACCACTTCAACATCTCATTTCCCATTAAAAAAATACTCGTTCCCGTCGAATTCTACGAACAGAGTCTAATTCGATTTCCGTCAGAAACCGGTTCGAAATCTCGGAACCGAAGGTCTTAAAGAATTCTTAAAGAATTCTGTTCCCCCAGTCAGCCATTGAAACATTCCTGTCCCGTGCACGAAACCGCACGTACCAAGTCCTGGACAGATACTTATCCAAGCAAACGAGCCCCCTGATCTTCGGGGTAGCCTGCAGATAATTCCTCGGAGAAGTCTGACTGCAATTAGATCGTATTTCGGAAGTTGCCATCGCCAGGATTCGACGTGTCGTCGTTCGCGTTTGCAGATTCGACCTGGCTGTCTGCCCCGTTGTTTTCATTTCCTTTGAAAGATACGTGGAATGCTCGAGGCATCGAGGCTCGACTGGGAGTAGTTAACCAGGGCGGGGGCGGTGGGGTTGGAATTACATGGCCGGGCCGGGGGTGGGTTCGTACAGTCGGATAATAATTTGGGAGGGGTGATAATCGGTAGAGGATAACGTGCCCCGTGACAGAGATGGGTTCGAGTTGTAATGATGGAAGTTCGAGAGTTTAGCCCTGTGGCTGGAGATGTATCTAACAGTTTGTGTGAATTGAAATCCTTGTATAGGTCCCACAGACTTTTAGGTAATTCGTTAAGTAATGAAACGAAGGTGAAAACGTTCGATATTGAACATTTTTCTGCCTGTCTTATTTTTTTTCCGAGTCAAGTCTTGGATGTAATGCTACAAGTGCTGCATATAGTTCGCGAAATGTATTGTCGAGTGAATCGAAGTCGTTTGGAAAATTTTCATTATCTCCGATTGGCATTAAATTATCTGTAACAGTAAAGATGAGACTCTGAACTGAACTTTCGTTTATGGCGTGCGATAAATCTCCAAGATCCTCATTAATCAGGTCTGACTGGAGAGAAAGACGTTCGTAGTAAATGCGCATGTAACTTCACGAGGTCTCAGGCTTGTGAAACTTCGCGGTAGAAATAAGCTGAGGTACGGTTCAGCTCATTACCAGTTCCGACTGAATTATTCGAAGATATTAAGACAGGCGTGAAAGCAACTGCGATTTTAATGTGGGGCTAATAGTTTCATTACCTTATTATAGATGATCGAGATAAAGTTTCGAGACGGGCGAGGAATTCCTATAAGCTTCGGTGGAATATTGACTCTTCCGCAGTTGCTTTATCAATGGAATGAAACTTGCGAAAACAAACGTCGCCAGGGAAATGCAAGGATAAAGATAACTTGAGAAACGAGCATAGGATGTGGTTATATAAAATGACACTCGAAGTGGTAGTTAGGTTGGTGATTTTATGGGTCAACCTGCTGAGCGGAATAAACGAGTGGTATAAAGTGTGAATCAAACTTTTATATTGACTCATTTCGTTTGTAACATTTCGGAGATGATGTTTGATTTGTACCGAATGGGAATGGAATAGCGCAGGATATTTCGTCCAGAGGCTGGTTTTATTTTTGTACCATTTACCATTCTTTTGTTTTGTCATTGGAAACGGTTAAACTAATTTTATCTGAAATTTAGAGGAGTAGAATTATATCGAACAGACAAGTGAAATAAGGTTACGGTTCTCTAGATGACAAGAGTAAGAATTGCATACTGTAAAGCAACCAGAACAGAAACCATGTATGGTTAGGCGAGTAGAATAGGTAGCGAGTGTGGTCAGACAGGGAGAATAGAAACAGAGTATTGTTCAGCGACCGGAATAGCGACCGTATAGGGTCAGACAAGTAGAATGGGAAGTACATGTACATACTTCAGTGAGTAAAGTGGAATTGTTCATGGTTAAAAAAAGTAAAGAATAATAATTTTATGCGTGCATGCGTATATGTACATATCATAGAATATCTTTTAGGGGGAATAAAAATCATGTACATTTCTATTAATGTCTACCGGGAGTTATACTAAAAATGCCTCTTACCATTAATTCAAAAGTTGTTTTAAATATTTATACCACGTTGTTTTCATATAAATATGCTAATAAATTTTTTAAACGTCCCAGCTTCGTAAATTAATAGTCCGGAGCCCCGGCCGACCCTTTCAAAGTTTAAATATTAATTTCTACCGAAAATTTCAATTTATTTGAAAAATTTCCCTTAAATTATAACAGACCTTTAATATCTGGCGCATAAATTTGACAAAAATATTTAGAACCGTGCACCGATGGACGCAACACATCGGCTTCGTGTTATAAAACATTAATGTTCAAATATCGGCGGCCTGTACTATCGTATTACTTCCATTCGAATACTTTCGTTGATAAACAAATATTTCGTCCGTTTATTTATTCTCCATTTATTCAGTCAAACAATAAAAAATACGGGTGCATTATTTGAAATCTCGTTTACGCTGTGCTACGTTTTACAATGGAAATGGTAGACTTAGGGACATCCGGATTTCTGGAGGGCTGCCAGATCAATTTTCCGGATGCAAGACTTTAAGTGAAATTGAAATTGTTTAAACGGGTAACATCGGATCGTGAATAAAATTTTGAAGCGTATTTAAATTGAAATAAAATTTTCGCCAAACTCGAGGAGGAAACTTTCAATTGGCCAGGTGAATTTCTTCACCCGACAATTATGAAACCAGCAGAATATTATAAAAATATTTCTCTTGCATATTATATTTATATTTCACCTGTCATAACTATTACATATTTATCTTGACCACTCAACGTTGAGAATCAAACGCAATCAGCGGTTAAATCGGTATTTAGAGTAGTAAGATCAACGAAATTTCTACATGAAACAGAATTTTACCGTGGAATATCCACACAGTTTCTCAAAGTGGTCTGCAAATTTGATGATATCACGTAACCCGATCGAAATCACGTGCTCTCTTCGACGTTGCTTTGGCGAAGCATCGAACGACAACTCTCGGGGGCAGATTTCTGTAAAGTCTCGCCGGGCCACGAAACAATAGCCACAGGCGATCGTCGAAAGTTCTCGTGAGCGTAGAACTTAGCGGCCAGTAAATCTTGTTCCACTTCCGGTA
Organism: Nomada fucata; assembly: GCA_948146005.1. NCBI lineage: Eukaryota > Metazoa > Arthropoda > Insecta > Hymenoptera > Apidae > Nomada > Nomada fucata. Next base: position 36,043,185 of record OX411276.1, on the reverse strand, counting down.
AAGCTCCGGCGGATGTGGGCCGCGTGCTCTCTATGTAGACGACGTGAATACGAACGGGACTGGGCCGAACCGCAATCAAAACTTTTGACTAATGGACGTTGTTGGAAAATACCGTTGGCCAAGCTTTATTTCTCCGCCGTTCGATTTCTTGGCTTATTGATATTCGATGATCCTGAATTATTGGCTGGCAAGCTTAGAGGAAAAGTGGAGTCGAATATAATTTTTTCGGGGATTTTTTAAAAACGAATGGATATATCAGACGGGGATGGAAATTCGAACAGGACGAGCGGAAATGTGAAATGACAACCAATTCTGGAATTAATTCTAGCGCGTGTAAAGTTTTTCAACGTGCCAAACTACACTAATTATTATACATGGTTCGGATAAAATTTGCCTGGATAAAATGTAAAATAGAAGTTGATTATATTAGCTCCTGTTTGGGTAAAGCTAGACTTTAATGAATTCAACGGCCATGAATATTTTCTTGGTTCAATCAGTCTGCTAGGGGAAGCAATGATGAATATGAATATGCATTGTCCGGTTTTGGCCGAAAGAATTTTCTGGCGTTTCAGCTTCAACAGGTATCAAGCCCAGTGAGTCGATCGGCCGAGAATAATTCAGCAGTCCGGTCATTTTTAGCGCCATTGGGGAACCGGGGCAACGACTCGAATCGGGTCGAATTCGGTGGGCACCTTGTTGCCGCGAAACAGCCCGTTTCCATAAAATAGCCTGCAGACTTCTAGATATAATCGAGCTAAATCGACCGAGATTTTCTTCGGCCGTTTCTTCTTTTTTTCACGCGCGACAAAACCGAGAGCGCGTTTCTCCAAAAGTCACGATAAACACTGTGCAAACTAAATTTACGAGCTTCATAAAAATCTATACGGTATGATAACCAAATTTATACCGTCCAAAATATTTTCCATGATTATTTTGTACACGGATAAATCCAAACCACATTCGATTCCCCGTTCTTTCAAAGCGTTCTTTCGAAACTTCCCGGCGATGCAGTATTATCCAAAAATTATCCAAAAAAATGACCCCAGCTACAATTCCTCTGCACGTCGGTCCCCATTCACCTCAGCCGTCCCGAAAGGACGTCCGTTTCAACCCTCTGCAGAACCCGCGTGTCCCCTAACTCGATCGCAAACGCAGCTCCGTTTACAAAATGCAATTCGCCCCGCGCCGAACGTTTCGTCGCGAAGATCGAAAATCGAAACAGCGGCGGGGTCTGTTCGACTCCCGGCGAAATATCCGCCGGGGCCAAGAATTTCCGCGATCCTCGAACTTTCGGACAATGCCAGCCAGAATATTACGGCTGTTTCCGGCGGCGACTCGGCGATGATTATCGCGAGCGAGCGAACGCTTCGCGCGGAATTGTTTGCCGACGAAAACGTCGCGGAACGGTCCCGCTCCCGTGGAACGGCGTCTTTTATTTCGACGCCAACGCCCCGAGGGCAGGACGGGGACACGGTTGACGCGAACGAAGCCCGGCTTCCGTGGGAAATTCGGAGCGGAACGACGGGCGAGTTCGAGATGGAAGCAGAATCGGCTGGTTGGCGCAAACCAATCGATGGCTCTCGACGATTCGTGCCTCGTCAGCGAGACGGGACGCTCATTATCTCGCCACGAACTGGCATGGGGGTGCGAATCGAGATTCGATGGTTTTTGCGGTGAAAGGTGGAGATAGATTCCGTTTAGTGTGAACGGTTCGTAGTTTGCGATGGAACGAGCGCGATGTCCGACGAGGATCTTCCCGAGTATTTAGCAAAACATTAATGCATCGAATTATAAAATTCGTATGATATCGCGCGAACGTGGCAGAGAAAAGCTCTCCAACTGGATTATAGTTAGCTCTGTGAGAACGTCAGTCTGTTTTCTGACAAGCAGGCAGGCGTGTACCGTTTCTTTCCCATACGCGCAGCCTGCGTGGAACGGATATCCCGCGAACAAACCGGAAAACGTCAGTTCAACGAGCGGTTCTTCGGCTCGCAACTGCCGCATTGTGGCCCGCCTGGATTAATTACTTGGTTACGTGATTAATTAATCCCGCTGTTCTTGCGGATCGTTCGTGGCTCCTTTGTTCCAGCGCCTTGAACGTTGGTTTTATCAAATCGCGTGTCTATCGCGCCTTCTCGGCGCTGGCTTTCCGCCTCGCTGTTCGTTAAGCGCTCGATAAACAACGCGGGGTCGATGGGAAAATATCTGGGACAATTAAACGCGGAAATGGAGAGGCAGGTTCCCGGTCTGTAACACCGTGCCCGTGTGTTTGCGGAGAACGTTTCCCTTCGATTGGATTGATCGGACGTTTCTTGGACAAGCCGACTTACGGTTCACGCGACCAAGTGCTTTTTTACGCGACCGGCGGATGAAATAGCGACACTAGCGAATTTTATTCCTCTTTTCTATCGAACTGTTCGCACTCGTCTCAGAAATTTCACAGATATTTTTGATCCTCGTTTTGCGCGAGCCAAATTATGTCATTCGAAAGTTACGATTGTTTTATTAGCAACTTCTTCAATTGTTATTAATCCCGTTGAAATAAATTCGACCAGCGCGCAACGAATACGTGAAACTTTCTGTCCGTTTAACGTCAGCAACGAACCGCGCGATCGACGAAAGAATAAAATGTGAGAACGGAAGGATCATAAGGTATTTGCCAAACAAAGTGCGAATCCGGTGTTCTGAAAATAACGATCCGAGGGCGGAGAACAAGTAGAAAGTAACCGGTCCGCTCGAAGTGTTTGCATGTATCTACGGGAGAGTGAATCCTCTTAAGCGAAAAGTTGAGAGTTGCGAAAGAAAGTCGCGGAAAAGTGTCCGAGGAGACTTTTCTCCCGGAGACCCGGGCAAGAGTTTAATGAGTGCATTCAGAACACTCGCCCGTGTTTCTCTTCCACTTATTCCGTTTATTTAATGCGATGCGCCCAGCGCACGGCGCATTCAGAACTTTCCTTCGCGATACACCGAGGACCGACGAAGGATTTCCATTCCTAAATCGTCCGGAATCGACGATGCACCGCATCGCCGACACGCGTCCGTCGAATTTCCCACCTTCATATTCGAAAATGAACGTAGATTCTTGGAAACGGAACACGCATCGATACTCCGCTTCATGGGATCCGATTAGAGAAGAACCTTGGATTCATGAGAATCGAATTTCTGCTCGCAATTGAAGATCCTTCTTCCTCGGGAGTTATTGCCTCGGTTCCGATGCCCTTTCTGCCCCATTTTCAATTCGGAAGTTTGGGAATACAAAAAGTACCTGCGGAGACGCTTAATTTGCGAACGAAACTGGGCCTCAATGTTCAAACAAGAATTGAAATAATTGAATTGATAATTTATAACGTTGGAATGTTACGGGGACGCGATTGATCCGCGAATTAATTTTCAGTCTCGTTACCAGGAAGAAGTAGAGGATATTTGCGTCGGTTGTTAGGTGGCTGAAGCATTCCAGTGAATTTCTAAGCCGAACGCACCGCACTTTAATAGAATCTCAACCCCTTTTAAGCAGAGGACGTCTAATCTTGAGATTTTAATCAGGCGACTCCGGGGAAACGTGGATCGGTCACGTACAGTGTTTCCCTTCGCTCGACACCATGGATAGGGTTGTCGAAACGGTTGCGGCAGATATTTTTCACCATCGGGGAACAGGAAAACGTGTTTATCGAACTCGAAGATATCCATTAAAGCTAAACGCCGTAGCGTTCAACGAAAAGTAATGAGCGAATGAATTTTCAATGAGAAACGGTGTCCGGTAACGGCCAGTGAAATAAACGAAGCTTCTGATAGCTTTTAATCGGGAAGGAAATTAATTTTTCGCCAGCATAATTTCCCGAATTTTCGTTCGGGATTAATTAATTAAATAACTCTCGGTTGCTGATACCAACATTTCGTACGAAATGAATTCGATCGGATCGGGGAAGGGGGTTTTAATTTCACACGGATTGAATTGAAGTTGGAAATTTCAGCAATTTTCTCATTGTATTGAAACACCGATTAAGCCGTTCAACCCGGACGTAAATCCATGGAAACGTTTGATTAATTCCGAATTAGGATGGTTCGATGTACTCCCTCTGAAATTAAGGACGCGTGGAGCGTTCCGCTGTTACGTGTCTGCTTGCATCTTCGAAAAATACATAATTCAGGAAGCTATTCCGGATTCTCCTCCTCGTTACGCGCTCGCAGTCTTCCGCTAATAACAATTTTACCGACAGTACAGATCTTATTTTACGCTTCCTCCGCGATTCGCCGCGTCGATGTAACTTCGGACAACGATCCAAGAGGAATCGCGCAGGGTGTAATCCGAGACGACGGAGGGATGCCGAATTGTGCGCGTTCATTAACTTTCTAGCTGCGTCGGGGCCACCCGGCTATCGGCGTTATCAGGTCGGTGCTAATATCTCACCGCCTAACTAGAAATCGATGAGACACGTCGCGGCCGTCGCGCCGTTTAATACCCGACGAAAATTATTGTCCAAGTTACGCCCGCGTCGTTCCCGGCGCACGGTGAAAGAAAAATGATGGCAACGGGGGGGGGGGGGGGGGTTTATGGGTGGCACGCGGGAACAAAGGAAGCACGTTCGTGCCCCTCGATGAATAATGCAAAAACCCCGTTCCGTCTGCGTTTCTGCTTTTTCCGCTGGCAACACCGTGGAGCATCTTGGAATTTTCAATCCCCCCCGCGCCGACGAGATCGGCGAGAATGGCGAGTCGAACGGCTCGAATCGCGTTTGAAACGATCCCAATTTCGAACGAACCCTCCGCATCCTCGCACACGCGGGCGCAAGAACGTTAGTCGTGATTTCCTTTTAATTGCCAGGTCGACGGCCACTTCGATTAAACGCGCAGTCCGGGGGTGTTCGCGTTACGTTTTTCTAATTAGTCCGCGGATCCGCAGAGATTCCTTTTCGTTATTTCGCGCAGCGGCCATTCGGGGCGGCGAATAATCGGCTGGAACATTAGGGGAGGTTCGCAGCGGGACAGGAGGGTTCGTTCGGGATTTTATTGTTCGACGCTGGACTGCTTCATTCGTTGCGAGAGATAGAGAGAGTTGCTAATTAGCAATGATCATATGTATTTAATATAATTTGTAATTATATTAAATAATTAATACATTGTAACCCAAATTGATATTGGTCTTGCCGTAAGTGAATCTTTTTCAGTGACGGTTAATATTGAAATGAAATTCATAGAATTGTGGTACGGAGAAGACACAAGAATGGCGAATAGTTTTGTGGTCGAAGCAGTGGGTGGTCTGGGAAAAGCGAATTTTAATATATTAAATTATATTCAAATATATCTACGCTTAAAAGGGAACATTTTGTAAGAGAATCTTTCTAAAGAGTTTCATAAATGGATCCCAGGACGAGGCACGGGAACCATCCTTTTCATCATTTTTCTGCGTCCCCTACTATCAAAAACATTTTCGCTTCTTTGCGTTGAGCGCTAAGCTCAAGTTTTGGATACGAATTAAAATCGAAACCTAAGAAAGCGATGTCTTCCGCCTCGAGAGCTAAAAACACAGTAGCTTCGTGGAAACGCTGCAAGCCGTAAAGTCGACCGTCGAGTGGAAACGTTCCGATAGAAAGCTTCCCTTGCCAGGAAACTCTCGCTCGGGAAAGAATCGCGGGGTGCGGTACGACTAGGGTGTCCCGAAGTAACCATCGAATTAACGTTTCAGCGTGGGTGGGCGCGTTGAGCACAGCGGTCTCGCATGGTTCAGCCCCGCTGGTTGTGGGCGCGTGTCGTCGCGGAAGTACAAGGCTTACAGCGGTGATCGGCGGTCTCGTGCTGGCACTGGCGTCGCTCTTCACCTCGTTCGCCGCGGAGCTGCACCAGGTGCTCCTTAGGTGAGTAATAAACCCTCCTTTGCCTTCGACGATACACGGTCCGAGATTTCGCGAGAAAACAGGTACACAATACAATTGATTGGTGGAAATATTTCGAATCGAACGAGATCGCTTAGACGGCCGTTTCTAAGTAAAGTAAGTCCACTATCTTGCTTTCATTACGCCTCTATTAAAACGAACTTTCCCAAAGTGCATCCCACATATTGCCATTCGTTTGATCTCAAAATTTTCGTGCCTGTCGCTTACAGTTTCCAGCGCACCTTCCCCGTGCATTAATGACGACAACGCTCCCCAATCCTCCGCGACGCGTAAGCAACGTCGTTTGCCGATTTCTAAAAGAAACAACCGTAAATCCCGTAGCGAGTTGAAAGACCGTCCTGATTCGCCCATCTCGCGTAAGCTTCCCCGCTTGAATCGTCCCGGTTCCCTCGCCTCTTTCCTCGAATCGTCAAGCTATTCCCAGGACTGGCGGTTACGGACTGAAACGATTCCCCTTTGCAAAATGTAACAGCTACGGCGTGGTTCTGGGCACTGGTGCCGGCTTCGTGAGGGAAACGGCGGGCCTGGTGCTGGGCCATTACTTCAGAAAACGGCGAGAGTTCGTCGAGATGGTCGTGCAAGCAGGCACGGGGGTGGGAATAGTGCTCTTCAGCGTCTTCTACAGGGAAGCAGTCGAGTAAGTTATTGGTTGTATATCCTGTATTCTATTTTTATTCTTTCTATTTTTTATGCGCTTCGTACGACTGACAGGAGAAACTGATGCATGACGTATGGTGCGAATGAATGCACGAAATGCGTAGAGAATTATTGAAATCCATTGCACGGCTCTTCAATATTTCCTGCCCGTGTGTCCGATTGTTGTTCGCATGCAGTGTGCCCCGCGAGCGTTATAATCAAGCGTTTTCGAACCGCGGTAAATAAAATTCCCCGAAATGCGATAAATTTTCGTCGGCTACGAAGATACACCCCGAGTATTCCGACAACGAGGGAATGCAAATCCGTTCAATTAGCGGCAAACAGCGCGGTGCACAGTGATACGGACAATACAATTTCATTTTCTCCAATTTCCTAAACAGAACGGACCTCGGTCCGTTCCCGTTCGCGGGGACGAGAGCGGGCCCGTAACGATCCAGTTTCCAGTTTCTCCATTTCTCCTTCTCCGTTTCTCTAATTTCGTAATTCGTAACGTTCGGGTTTGTTCGATGCGTTTTGCCGCCTCGTCGTTCGCCGTTCCGCAGTTCTTGCAAGGAACCGTCGAGGAAAATTCGACGCCGCTGAACGGTAATCCGATGCTCCGAAAGTGAACGAAATAATGATGAAAGAGGAAAGTTAAAATTTGTTTTTTTTTTATCGCCTTAACGGCGTTTCACTTTCACCCGCCCCGTATAATTGGTTCTTTAATATCGAACGATATCGAATCGTTATTGAATCCACGCCGAATTATGAATTCCAGTCCCCGTCGCCTTTTTTTCTTTTACGCCGTTTGCGAACGCGAGAATGTAAAAGGTTCGATTTTAATTCGTTTCTCTTTCGACTTCCTGGACACAGGGCCACCCTATAAACGACGTTCCATTGATCATCCGACGCTACAATTCTCTCGATCACTGATTGATGGCGCGTCCAGTGGCGTTTGATTGATAGCGTAACGCATCACGCCCGAACCGTTTGTATCATTTCAACCTTCGGTAACTTCTGCGTGGCTTCTTCTAACGGTTTAATGTTCTTTTTCCCCCCCTTGATGCAGCCCCGAGCTGAATTCTGGCTAGTCGGCGGAGATAAAGGCCGGGGGCAGATTTATAGTGTACGTGACATTGTAGAGGAAACAAAAATCGCATGGGTGCGTTGCCCTGGGTAACACGGGACAACGTGGGCGTTAAAATCCACGCGCGATTTCGTGAAAAACCTTCGCGAGGGCCGTGCGGGTGTAACCTACATTTCATTCTCGTGTCTGTTCTGCTGTCGAGTTCGTATTACGTTTGCCGCGTGGAGAGGTTTTCCCGATGAAATTGTTATGGTTGCGCGGGGGGAATGATTAAAGGTACAGTAGGCATGTCAGTGTTGGAACAAATGGAAATGGTAGCACCCTCTTTCGAGGAGGTTCACGGGAAACAGTTGCTTCGACGAGCACTCTTTAATTAATTAATAATTATGGTGATAATTATTTTATTAATAATTACGCTGATACAACCGGACAGCAGTTATCTTTAACGTAATTCGGATAACTTTAGAACCCGTGAGTCCTTCCGATACTTCGCAATAAAAAAAATATACCACGGCAACGTGTTCACGTCAGACGGGCAAAGAAACGAATTAAGACGTCCACAATTCACCGACTCGACTGATCACAAAACATCCGCGCAAACGCAGCCCTGCAGAAACGACAATAAGCGCTAAACCAGATTCAGAGGAACGATTCATTGCGGGGCATAAAAACGGGAACACGGGAAACTTAATTACGTTCCTCGTAACTGAGACGATGATATTAAACGATGTCTGCCGTATTGCACGCGCAGCCAGTAGTATAAGGCCGGCATTAACGCGACGCATGTTACGCAAGTGATACAGGGGACCGTGTTAACCGACGATCGTAATGTCTCGTTACCCACGTATTATTGTGGTCGTAGTGCACCGTAAGTCGATACTCTTGCATCGCAAAAAAAAAGCAAATAGTTACTAGTCGAACGGAGAATCGGTACGGCTGTTTAAAATGAATGGCCGCGAAATGAATAAAGAATTTGGACGATAATTGCATTGACAATTTTTGCTCAGGAATTGTCCGTCCATAAACCAACTTACCCCACTCGTAAACCATCGACAGCTAATTACTTGCCTTATCGCTTGACCGTATACCACCATCGAGACACGCCGCGGAAGATTATCGCGTCAGGTCAGGTGGATACAGCTTCTGTCCGACTCGATGCGGGATTATTCTCCTTGCTGCGCCGCCGTTTTACTTTGAGAGGTGTTGACCTCTTCTACTTGCCTGTGCACGAACGTACCTGTGCTACTTATCCGACTAGATACAGTATCGCTGCCGAGAATGCTCTGTTGAAGTTCAAATGAAACAGCTTATCCTCGCTACGATTTCGTTTCGCTCGATTAGCCGAGCTTCCTCCAGCTATACGCGATCTACTAGCTGTATTCGATCCGATTAAATTCCACCGTTCCGCTGCTACATTTTTCATAAAATATATTAAAGTTACGATTTGCGAATCAATCTGCTCGGCAAGCGCACGCGCCGGTCCTTTATGTGCAACGCAGGGACGGGTTACGGAGGCGAGACGTTGATTCCCGTGTCGCATTCTCGCGTGTCAGACACGAACAATAAACATCTTTATTCCTCGCTGATTGCCGGCTGAAATGTTAGAGGCAGTCAGTCAGTCGACGTTTACGACGTTCCAGCATTCGTCGCTCCGCGCATGTTACGCAAAGCACAATAGCGTTTGCAGGAGCAACTTCCCCGAATCGTAATAATTGTATTCTTATTCGCGACTCGCGCATATATATTTTTTTCTCGTGCGCCAAAATAAATCGAAATCTGCTCGCGCTATTCAATACACTGTTCGTACCAAGAGCGTCGCGCGTTCTATGCGTTCGAAGCCGAAATGCTCCAGAGAAGTCGACGAACGCGAAAACAGAAAATTACGCGACGAAAGAATGAGCGACTTCCGCGGATTAATTAGAGGCGAAGAGCGAGATCTTTTATTTAGTTAACCGTAGACGACACGGTGTTTCCTCAGGAGGCTGGGCTGGGAGCGTGGGATGCAGTCGGTAACCGGAGCCCTCTCGTTGGCCTTCTTCCTGGGCTTGATTTACAGGAGCGCGTCCCTCTATCATCCCCAACGACGTGCCATGTTGCACGTGAAGAATCAACGGGGCGGCAAGCTGAAAGAGAAGAAGCCCATGTCCAAGCCACCCAGGCAGCCCTGGGTAGATTTAAGCCCCCTAGGAAGCCGACCTGTCAGGATGCTGATGCTGGCAGCCGGAGCCGCTGGTTTTGGCCTTTATACGCCCGCCTTTTTCATCGTGAGTATCCTAATTACTATACGTCCAGGGCCGCTAACAGCGACCTCGCTCCTGCTGATGTTCCCCGTCGAGGAAGCGTTGTTGCGTTATTTTTTGTTCTTTTCTTTTTTTTAATAAACCACGAGGTTCCACGGTTTTTCGTAGAGAAATGTTATTTATTTCAAACATTCGTTTTAGCAAGCCAGCACCGTCGGTCATAGAAATTAGAAGCGGAATTTCTAACTCGATTTAGGACAGCAGAATTATTCGCGCCGTTTGCGCTATATAGTTTGCCCCCGAGAGATCTCTGAATTTATCAAGTTCGCGCTCGATGATTAAAGATGAGGCGAGGCGGCGACTCCGAGCTGCGAAACGTCGTCGCGCGTTTACATTTACAATCGCGCGATTAAAGACCGAAAATATATGAGGTATATAAACGTGCAAAGTTGTAATTATAATTAAAAATACGTTCACGCGCCGGACGAAATAATGCCCTTGGTGCCGGCAAGTAATCATACTAACTTTGATTACGGGAAAGTTCGCGTGCTTGTCCGACAAAGGAGCATCCTTTCGACAACTGTCCGGCCCGCAATGTTCGCCAATACCAGGCCAGTATCAGCAAACAGTCGGAAACACGGCAAGCTCTCGACAACGGCAATCAGACAACGCGCCACAGTTCGTAACTTCATTTCCCAGTAAAGCCTCGGCGAAGTTAGCTTCTTTGCGCGCTCATAATCGCGGTTGACCCTGCGGTTTATTGCGCGTGTATCCCGTAGCAGTTCACGAGTATTCCCGTAGAAAATACTTGCCACCGGTGTCGAACGTACCGAGAAATACTGGACCTCGAATAGAGATCTCGTTCCTCGAGCGCCACTTCGAAATCGACGTGCCATTGAATTCTACGATCAGCGCCCACTTTGGTGCCCACTTTGGTGCCCACTTGCCCCCGGCTCGCTTTCCACAATTTTATCCCCCGTAGCAATCTGCTAATGAGCAAACATCGGTTTCAGCCTATACAGGGCCACAGAGACGGTTTGGAGGAGAGCGCCGTGGTGGTTTTGCAGACGTGCTTAGGCCTCGCCGCGGCATTAGGGTGTGCAGCTTGGGGAGTCGTTACGGCCAGACCATCTGCCCAGTGCTTGGTGTCCAGGCAATATCTCTGCCAGGCGGCGCTTCTTGGAGTGGGTCAGTATACAACGGGTAATGCTGGCGCGGCTACGGTGTTTCGATTACGTTGTCGATCGACCGAGCAAGCGGAGCAATTCCAAGGGAATGCGAAACGTATGGACTACTATGGTCCAAGTATGGATTACGGTGCGGCCGCGTTATCGCGGGGCCTGCAGGTGAAGCTGAGAGAGACAGGGGGGTGAATGTGTGGCGATAGAAAGGAAGAAAGGAGGAGTGGACACGAAAATGGGAGAAAGGTAGGAGAATGCGAGGTGGAAGTCTCGCGATCGCTTGGAATTCCGATATACTTGGATCTCGAAGGGCTGCGATCGTGAAATCTTGATTGAAAGATCCAGAAGGCCCGAGACGACGAAATAATGGGATATGAGTGTCACGAATCGCGCGCCGTTTCCGAAATCGGCCCGCTAGATTGCATATTAATTTCCGACCGCGGTTCATCTCAGGAAGGAAACATTGGCCGATTTATAATGGCTTCCTGCTTACCGTTAATTGCCCTCTACAGAGTTCTCGCACGCGAAACCGAACTTTCGTCAGCAGTTACACGCGAGGCAACTGCATCGAAAACTCGGATTGCAACTAACGCTAGAACTAGCTGGGGAGCCAGCGCGTGGACGACCCTCTGTTCCAAAAGGGCTGAACTTACGCCGGGAAACCTCAACAGTATAAACTCTAATACCGACATTTCGTTCGGCTTAATATTGCAGCCCGTAGACAGAGGGAGAATGCGGCGAGACACCCTCTGTAGACGAGCAAAGCGAGACGGGGCATAACGCAACCATATTATCTCTCCGATATATTCGATACTATAATTCTTTGCAACCCCGTATCGTATCGTTTCCTCGTTAATCACTTCGATATTTCGTTGAATAAAGAGAACACCCGCTTCCGCTCACGATTACAATTCGAAACAGAGCCGGTACCCCTTTCGAACCACCGCTTCGCCGATTCAAGCATCCTCCAATGGCCAATCGTAATCGTCCCATTCTGATAACTTCGCGACACTTCCCTACCACCCAGTACGTAGACCGTCCTCCTCCCCGTGACCACGATCGCCGTCCACCGTCGTGTGTGTCTGTGTGTGTTGTGCTTTCGCCCAGAAGGTTCGTCGTCCGGAGGTTTCTAAACGTATAGCCCTCATTCAGCCCGGATAGAGGCAGCCCCCGTCCCTTCCCCCGGCTGTATCACCCTTTTGAAGCGGCCGAGCTCTTCGAGTGTCACCGGCATACACGTCTTTGCCCCTCATTCAGTCGGCTTACCCTCGGCTCGAGTTCCCGACACAAAGTACTTTCCATTTTGTCCCAGTGTCACCCCCTCGATGCTTCGTCGCCTTCCTCTGTTTCTATACCCCATATCCCCTCCCCCCCCTGACCCCTTTCTCCTACTTTCTTTGCTTTGGCCACGGAGGCGAATATTGTCCAGGGCAAGGGGGAAAGGGTGGCATCGTTAATGGGGTTGCTTCTGGACAGGCGAGGCGCATTTAAAACTCGAGGCGGAGGCTCAGTTACCGTGAAGGCGAACTGATCGACCGAGATTCGACGACTTCCGGTTTCTGATGAGGTAAATGTGGGTAAAGGTTTTTCTCGTATATACGTATATAGAGGAATATGCATCTTGCACCCTCCGCGGGAATTGTTTCACTGCAACGGCGGTGGTTTTTATGGATATTTCGTTGGCCGATTTATGGTGGTTTCCGGGAACGGTAACGGTGGTATCGCCGCGTGATTTTTGTTCTTCTTCGTTTAATGGCCGGGCGAACGCAATTCGCGAACTCGTGCGACGTTAATTTCGTAGCGGGTAACAGTTTGTCGCGTGCGCGATCGTTTCGCGAGGGACGCTAATTAAATATTTGAAATAATATTTTCCGTGACAATTGTATTTCTAATTCACGCGCGATTGCTGATCGACTGTGCGCGTACAGACGCAACGATTTTGTTACAAGATCACATGTTACATGTTAAAGTAAATAATATCTCGAGGAATTTTCGCTTCGTCACATGACCCACGGTACTCGCGAGCGTGAAACGAGAAATTACAGTAAACGCGGCAGAGAATTCTTCGTCCGTGAAATTAAAGCAGTCCGCGAATAGAATATTCCCGCTGTTAATTTACAGAAAAGAAATATCTCGTTTTTCGACCCACGGTCGGCGCATACATCGTTTCGTTCGCCCGAACGGAAACCGAAAGCGGCCTTCCCCACCGATATCTCAGAGGGAAGCGAAACTCTTCGATCGTCGGCCGCGAGAATATTTTATCGCAGCCGCGCGCTCGAACGTGAAATTTTAATCCCACGCTGCACGAACAGACAATTGACCGAGGGGTTTCGCAGGATCGAGATCGTTTCGCGGAATCTGAGAGTTCTGACGAACGAGCACGAATCCGGCGGCTGGATATCCGAGGAAGTTATGGAAAAGCGAAAACGATTGCGATCGTTCCGGTTTTACCGTGGTTTCGGTGGATTTCGCATCGATTCCAAACGACGAATATATGGAAAGCTGAAGTCCAGATCGCGAGTGTCCATCGGACAAAAATCGTCAAAGTCCCATTTCAAAAGAGCAACTTGTTTCTCAGTCGTTCGAAATCACTAAATACACGCTTACTAATACATCCGGCCAATAGTAGAATTCCATTCGCCCAGCTGAAATATTCAACGATGGCACTCCGTCTGAGAGCGAGAATCTCGCTCCAATAGCGGCGGCCTGAACGTCGTCCAGGAGTCGGCACAAAATCCAATAAGCTAACCGGAAAACTGCGCTAATTTTCGAAGCAGCCGGCGCGACGAACGCGACCCGTCGAGGTGCGGGAACGAGGGGGTCGAAACTCGGGGCGCAGGAGGAAAAATTCCGGGGGACGTAACTCGTAATCAGCGCGGAACCCGTATTTTCAGTCGACGGCCCCAACACGGCGACGCGCGGCGCACACGCGTGCCCACCGGAATACCCGTTCGTTTTTCCAACGAGCAAAGGAAGGAGGAGCTGACAAGCGAGAGCTAAATATACAAGCGCGACCAGGAGGAGTTCCAGGTCCCGAAAAGCGGCTTATCCCGTAGCCGGCGCTGCTGGATCGAGTTCCTCGCCGACGCCGCTATTCACCCGCGGCGGATAAACTATCCGACAGAAAGAATTTGCAATTTCCGCCGTGTGGCACGCGCTCCCTAAGGGGTTGGGGGTGGGGGTGGGATAGAAGAGTTTCGTTGCGTGACATTTTCATCCCTTCTGGGTCGTATCCTGCCGGGGGTACCCGTGGGTGGGGTGGAATATCCGTGGTTAAATATAGATATGGCGTGAAAGCATTGCATGCGAAATCGTTTTTCTGTTTGTCTGCCGAACATTTGCAGGAAGTTAACGCAATAGTAGCGCTCGTCGGGGCGCCAGATGGTTCGTACGGGAAAGTTTAATAATATTCGAGTGTTCGAGACGGAATTCGGCTTCCCTTGGAATCGTTCGCACCTCTTACAAATTTATTGGGGGAATTGTTTGTCGAGGATTATTATATATTGTATATATATGAGGATTGGGGATTATTCTGTTGAATTCGACGGATAAACTTTTTTTATTAATTAAATGTAGATAAGTACCGGCCGCTGTTATCATTCTTGTCCTCGATCTTCGGTTCGGTCGTCATTGTTTCGCCTGGCGCTTTCGTCGCCGTTTCACGCCGCTCGTTATCCCGTCTCGTTTGCTGAACCCTCCTCCACTCTTCCAAGCGGATGGTAATCGCCATAAAACAATTGTCACTGTCCGCCCCTCGCCCTTGAGCTATCCCACCTTCGGCTCCCTGACGTGTTCATTTGCACGGGGGTGACGTGCAACGATTCCACTAAAAAAAAACACGAATCGTTACGTACTCTGATCTTAATAAAAATAAACAAAATAAGCAAAAATATATTTCGCTTTAGATAGAATTTTGCAGAAGATGTACCCGGCTTTCTAATTTTGTCTGTTTTAAATTCAATCAACATCTGTATTTATTGTACAATAGTTATACAGGATTCAGAAATGTTTATGTTAAGTTGAGCGCTGAATATAATTTATTCTTGCCAAACATGAATTATTCGTACGCAAAATAAGACAACAAGGAATGTGCAACCGAATTGATATCATATCTTATTCCCTTTTCAGCCATAGCTCAGGTTGCTTTGGGCAGCGTCCAGGAATACCACGGGCTAGTTCTGGCTTCGGGTTTGTACGGTGCATCCCTTGGCGGTGTACTTTACTCTCTAAAAATGTTGGCCCTCGAAAGGCTGAGGGCAAGACACTTTGCACGCTCCTGGGCGCTCGTGCAGGCCGCAGAAGCTTTACCTATTCTTCTTGGAGTTCCTCTTACTGGTAAATTACATGCTCGACGGTAATAAATAGCGGCGTGGCGGCGGTCTAAATAATTCTGAACCGTACCTCCTCGCAGAAATTCAATGTCATTAAATTGCGATAAACCGCGCACAAGTAGACGCTTAACTTCCAAACGTATCTTAACGTTGCGCCACTGCGTTTCCCTGGTAATAACGATTCCGCTTCGGACAGCAACATTCGATCCAGCGAATTCAACAAATTTATCCGGGCACTTCCAACGTGGCCCGTTTGCTCGAACAGCAAAGCGGGGCCAAACAACCGCCGTAAACCATCCCCTTGACAATGGCCAGCCAATTTCCATCCTTGAAATTCCAGGTTACATGAACGCGAACAGCTCGAGGGTTGGTTACTACGCGTGCACGTTAAGTTCCTTGTGCGGTGCAGCCTTGCTCTTCCTGGTTGGCTGGGGTAGACAGCCGTCGTCGCCGCTGCTTCCGGGCTCGCACCTCTCGAACGTCACGATTCCGCCTCCGTGTGCCTGTCCACCTCCGCCCAGGCCCAGATTGCCGAAGTCTCAGTCCCTCCACGTGCCATTGGACGTGGAAGAAAACCTACGGGACAGAGAGATCGAGAGGATGCACACTGCGGAGCACTATTACCAACCGCAGTTCTACGGTCCCCCGCTGCGGCCGAGCAAGAGCGTTCCGGAGGGTCTGAGCCATCAGGATTCCTACAGGAGTCGGCCCAGACGACATCGCGACGTCACTGTGATCGAACAGATCACCACTAGCGTTTAATTGCAGAAACATTGGGAGGATAGGATAAGACAAAGCCGGGATACTGTTGGAATAATGTAACGATTGACTGTTTCGGTGATGCTTCGTATTGCGATGACGATTGTTGCGACGGGAATTCTCGATGGTTGTTGATTGTTAACGCCGCACGGCGAACGAGAGGAGAGGGTCGACGAAAGAGATGCTGTTGAAAATGTAGTCGTCGTCCGTTTTCGATTCCACTGGAATTAGAGGAACTGCGGTGTAACAGAGATTCGTCGCGTTAAGGATGGGAAAGCGGTGTACATTTTCGCCTCTCTCAGAATTTTATTACTTGCCCGTGGAACGTCATTCTTCGCGATATAAGATACGCCGTCGCGCGATGGTTATCCGATACTCGTCGGGGAACGAACGGGACGCCCGATTCTCGAACTCGAGCTCGAAGTTCCGCTGAACCACGTGGAAACGGGAACTGTCGTCGTTGCTCTTTAATATCCACCGATCACGCGTAATCCAGCTTCGGTCCGGTTAATCGAAACGATCTTTTGTAAGCGCAATATCCGTGAACAATGCGAGAGCTATTATCGCGAACAGCGTCCTCGCGGGATACTCGACACGGCTGACATCGAAATCTCGCGTCATCGGAAATTCTATTCAACTGGACCGCCAGTCGTCCCGATTGGCAGATGCCAGGCCGACGATGGGTGTCAGCGGCACGACGCGCGATATCCACCATCGACGAGAGATTTTTGACGAAAGTGCGGCGCTTTCGGCGAACGAAGACGCCGAAACGCGTGCCGGGGACACTACGTTCCGTCGTGTTATTTCGCATTTTTTAATCGCGACTTTCCTCGAGGATCGATCGATCGATTTTTAACGAGCGAATACTTTGCAGGGCCGGGGGAGAATTTTTCAAAGCCACGTTACACGCAGAGATTCGAGGGAAGTTGCGCGGGTGGTTGATAGATTTTCGAGAAACAGAGGGCTGTTGCGAGCAAATTGGCCGGGAGAGATAGCGTTGTCGACGCGGTGCGACCGCGGGATAAGCGCGACGGCCGATCGAAACGAGCGTTGAAATCAATGGCGAGCGAAATGAGAGATAACGAGTGCTCGGGTAAACGAATCTTACACTGTTAATGCGGCGTCGAGAGGTTTTATGCTCTTCACCTGTTTCGCGATGAAGAGCGAAATGGTATTGCGACGTATGTAAATGGAATTTATATAGTCTATCTAATCTATAATTGAAGTATCAAAGTAAGTTAGGGAAATATCTATTCGTGTTAATGATTTCTTAGTTACGATGTTACTGTGAGGCAGGTATCCCTTTATCGAGTTGGAATATATCGAACATAGATTTTACGTGCATTCTATTTTGCCCCCTAAGTATGCGCATCCACGCAATCATCCTCGGTCAATTAACGATTTACGGATATCTCGGTTCGAAGCGTTTGAAATAGCGTACGACTTTTGATGATCATTCTTTCGCCCTTCTGTCGTTCGAGTAATTTTAAACTGCAACGAATGGACGGATACCTCTCTCGCCTGTGTGTTCACGAAATAACACTTAGAGACTTAAAAGCGAAATCAAAATCGAAGGGGAACGATTTGAAATAAAAAGTAATCGTCGGCTTGGGGGAAACGAAGTTTCTAGTGAGAGGGATATACGTATGGAAGATGGAGCTGGTCTCCAGGAACGCCACACGAATCATTAGGGACTTTGCTTACGTTTTAATATACACTACGTAGAAACCTGGAAAGTAAGTACAATTTAGGAACAATTAAACATACCGCATACAGTATTAACAGTTAATCAAAAATCCAAAAGACACACCAGTGATTGAGTAAATCATCGCAATGTTCTCGTATTCTCGGAAAGTCGTGCGTATATTTACCTGAAGGCTCAATTATTGTCGCTGTTAGAGGGACGATTGTTGTTTCCTTTCTAATTTTTAAGGAGAGAAGGAAATGGAAGAGAAATAGACTTTAAGAAACGAAGCTTCATCCGGCAACAATTGTTCTACACGTGGTACACGAAACATTTCGTTCAGATTTCGATCGGAGGTTGCAGGTGAAACGGAACTTTTATCCAAAGGTCCACGACGAATAACCCGATCGCGTTAAGTCAATATCATTAATCTTTGCCTGGTGTTAATATTTCACACTCTGCTATGGTCGAGGTGTCTTATCCCCCCGATGGAATCTATCTTGTCATCGAGAATCTATCTTGAGTGCTGTAACAGCGTTTTACAAAGGGTTATTGTGCTAAAGACGATCCCCGGTCGAGTTAACGATGCACTCAATCCGCGGTTCATCGTAATTACGAAAGAAAAGATATTCAGCTGATTTTCCTCGAAGAATATCTTAAATACATAACGGAATCCGTGTTACTCAACTCCCGCAATTCTGCTCCATGTCGTGACTATTTAAATACGTTGCACACGCTGTTGTCTAAAACGAGTCTCTCCAGACCTGTGGAGAGAAGGTACAAAATTCGAAAATTCTTCGCTCGAAAGAAACATTGTCGGCTTCTTAAAAGAAAATAATTCCGTATCAATTTTATCGCACGACACCAGCCAAAGATTCCTACATTCTATTCCTACTAGCTCTTAACGTAAACCAATCTCGAAGACTTTGATACAGCAACCGAGTGACCGAACGGCAAAGTGATTAGTACCTGAATATTAAGTGTTCTACGTTTACGCGGCGACGACACCGCGCGATCATCCCTTCTTTATCGCGATTTGAGAAAGAAAAGATCGGCCCCGCGCGACAACGTTTTTATCGAGGCCCTCCAAAGCGAACTTCGAGCCTTCGAGGCGGCTTCGTGAAAAACGTAGCCGTGTTCGACGAGAACGATCTCGATAATGCCGCCAGAGCGTTCGTCAAGCCGGGGCAGGCGGATTAACGCGAGCAACAAGCGTGCAAACGTTCTGCTTTGGTAAATGGTCCCAGAAATTGCTGCCGTATTGCCACTTCCGGTTCTGGCTGTCCGTCGACGCCCTTAAATCGCTGTTGAAAACACTTGGAAAGTTGCCTCGTTAGTTGGATGCAGCTTTCCGCAATAGGAAAATATTTCGTGCGGCTAACAGGGTGTAGATAATCGACGAAGTTCCGGCTGCTTGGGTCTTGCGTTGAAAGTTTATCGCCGTTTGAAAAATTTTACGATTTAACTTAATTGCGTTGCGCGGCTCACTGAATTACTACTGAGAGTTATGGAAAGCGTGTTCGCAAAGCTTCAGAACGGCGCGGCGAAGAATTTATTTTGTCGCGGTGGTTCGAGAGTAATCGATTTAGGGGCAAGTTTCGTTCGTTGATCGTAGATCGGTAGAGGTGCGAATACTTCGTTATCTGGCAAGGTCGAGGGGACTTTGCGCAGGTGGGATGAAAATGGAAGCATTGCGATTCTTTGAGGCACAAAAGGGTGGAATTTGTGGGGGGAATTGTTGGCGAATCGCTTCTTCGAATAAAATAGTAAACGGCGTGGTATATCCTCGTTAAGAGAAAGGGGAGGAGTAATTAATAAATATTAGCGATATTTAATAAAAAGATACAGGTTGTTTAAGAGTATATTGTATAGTTTGTAACGTTTCGCATGACTAGACGAGCGATATACGAAATTTCGCGTGAAGCGGATCGATGTATCGTTTCGACGATCCCCTCAAGATGTTTGTAACATTCTTTGTTAATCTATCTGTGGTGAATGGTTTGTATACTGCCAATTTTTATAGAACACTACCACATAATAATCTTCGACACGCTTGTGTCTAATGATCAAACGTTTTAGTGTATTTCCGTGTGTGCAAATGCGAATTCACACGCGAACCAATGAGAAAAAGATGTCACATGTCGTAGGATTAATAGTCTTTATTGAAACACTTTGGCGCGCGTTTTCCGACGACTTATCGTATCTCGATCGATCGCGACGACTATCGAAAGGAACGCAGAAGATGTAAATTTCGAACGCAAAGAATTTCTTTATTTCGTAAGCCACGCGGCATTTATAATTACACTCTCCTGTAACGCATTTGATTATTTCTTATACATACGTGAAATATGGAGAACAGAACGTGTATAGAAAGGGTAGATTTTTCATTGATTTGTAATTATTGCTATTTCAAGTTCGAAATTTGCTTCTTCGGTTGTTAAACAATTTCTACGAAAAAAAAAAGAAAGAAACATAAATACGAGGATACAAGGTTCAAAGGCACTTTTCCAGAAGTATATACAATGCTCGCACCCTTCCAATTAACCGAGTGTACCAATCAGTGTGAGTACCTCGAATGTTTTTCCCACATTCGTAGCTTTCTACTCGCACGTACTCGCAGAGACCAGAGTTTCTTTTTTTTTCTAATCTATGTAATTACCCGAGTTAAACATTATCCCGTGACGGAATTTGGATTGTCAATGTAAAGTATCGTCCAGGAAGAACAACTTCGAGGACTGAAATTAATATCGAGGTGAAGGAAAAACGTCTTCTGCGTCTTGTAACGATCTAAGAACGGCGTGAGAACTTAGAGACCAGGTTTTTCGATTTCTATTCGTGTACCAAGTTCCAATTTGTATCTAATGAATGTACGCTTAAAAGTTGCCACGCGTAAAGTGAAGCTACGAACCGTGTGGGGATCGAAGTTAAAGAAACTCTTTGGCTCGACATGGGAATTCTGTCGCGGAAACATTCGTGACGGGAGAAGGGAGATTTAGCAGCTATATGGGAAGTGTTTGCACAATCGCGCCATACCCCGTGGCATGAAGTCTTCTTCGACTTCGACTATCGCAAGTTACTCTGTTTGTAGGTGTATTTCGAAAAATTCTCTGATAACATGTATTGTACACACTCTCTCATACAAAACATGTACACATAAAATATAATACTTGATTCCTGTAAAAGCTTCTTGTAAATCGATATTTACGAAAATCGTAACTTCTTCACTTTCTAAACGTGAAGGACGAGAGGGAAGATGGAGAGAAATATGCGAGGTCTCTACATTACGAAGCGTTGAGCATTTTGTAAAAGTTTTATAATATAGTTCTATGTAGTTAAACAGCTGGACCAATAAAATGTATATCCGATTGTACGCGTCAATTATTTTTAATGGGTTCCCATATAAATTTCAACATTTTCTTCATGCTTCAATAACATTAGAGAGGATCAGTAGAATTAAATAGCTGCCAACTGTAATATTTGTCAACATTAATCCATGTGACTTTATTTTTTATAAACAATTAAACAATTAAAATTGTTCTTACGGCCAACTGCTTATACTTGTAGCAACGGAGTATTTTTTGTCGTGTAGCTTATTATCTTCCCTTTCGTTTGAGACGTGGTTGATTAAAATCGGCCCGCTAGAAGCCGAGATAATAATTTTTAAATATTTGTCGGTAACGATGTCGGTAATCGTGTATGTGGCGCCATCTCGCGTTTGCGGCCTTTTTCGCACTTTCGCACTCCGCCAAATCCGAATTCCTGGATTACATCGTTAATTTAAAGAATTACGTTTTTCTCGGCTTCTACTGCGTATTTCATGACCGGACTTGTCTTAAATAAAAGCTATGAACCATAGCTATCCGCCCTTGAAAGTGGAACAATATAGCAATTGTGGTTCAAAAGTTATTAACAATTGAAAAATCGGCAAAAACGCACTCCGGGTCACTGCAATTAACTCGGCTTCTGGAGGAGTTAGACTAATGATCGAGTGCTCAAATTGAAGGTAAATGATGCTGCTACACGACAACAAGCGATTCACAAATGCTACATCTATTGTTTAATCTTTATAAACAAATAAATAATTCGTTTGAGTATTGCAGCGCAACTATACACAAGGACCGATCTAATCGTGAATCACATTGTTCCTTGAACCAAGAGCTTCAATTTGTGAGGTGGTTGATTAAAATCGGCCCAGCAGAAGCCGAGATAATTGAATTTGTTTAAATAAATTATAAACAAATGCCATTACTTCGACTTGCAGGCTAGCTACAGCAATGACCAGAGGACATAAATTAAAGCTAGGACGATCAGCTAACATCTCCAATTGGTGTGGATATTATTGGATAAGCGGTCCATTTGTTGTAAACAATTAAACAATTAAAATTGTTATTACGGCCAACTGCATACAGTTACAGCACCAGGGTATTTTTTTATCGTGTAGCGTATTCGTTTCCCTTTCTTTTGAGACGTGGTTGATTAAAATCGGCCCGGTGGAAGCCGAGAAAATAATTTTTAAATATTTTGTCGGTAACGATGTCGGTAATCGTGTATGTGGCGCCATCTCGCGTTTGCGGCCTTTTTCGCACTTTCGCACTCCGCCAAATCCGAATTCCTGGATTACATCGTTCATTTAAAGAATTACGTTTTTCTCGGTTTCTACTGCGTATTTCATGACCGGACTTGTCTTAAATAAAAGCTATGAACCATAGCTATCCGCCCTTGAAGGTGGAACAATATAGCAATTGTGGTTCAAAAGTTATTAACAATTGAAAAATCGGCAAAAACGCACTTCGGGTCACTGCAAATATCTCGGCTTCTGGAGGCGCTAGATTAATGATCGAGTGCTTAAAATGAAGCTAAAGGATGCTGCTACAGTACCATCAAGGATTCACAAATGCTACATGCGTTGTTTATTTTTTATATAGGTGCGAACATGATTCCAAGTGCAGTTCATTTGTTATAAACAATTAAACAATTCAAATTGTTATTACGGCCAACTGCTTATACTTACAGCAACGGGGTATTTTTTACCGTAGAGCTTATTGAATTCCCTTTCTTTTGAGACTTGGTTGATTAAAATCGGCCCAGTCGAAGGCGTGATAATATCAATGACCCGGAGTGCGTTTTTGCTAGTTCTTCAATTGTTAATAACTTTCGAACCACAAATGCCATGTTGTTGCATCCGTTGGAGGAGGTGGCTATGGTTCATAGCTTTAATTTAAGACAAGTCCGGTTAAGAAATACGCACTAGAAGCCGAGAAAAACGCAATTGTATAAATTAACGATGTAATCCAGGAATTCGGATTTGGCGGAATACGAAAGTGCGAAAAAGGCCGCAAACGCGAGATGGCGCCACATACACGATTATCGACATATCGTTGCCGACAAAATATTTAAAAATTATTATCTCGGCTTCTACTGGGCCGATTTTAATGAGCAACGTCTCAGAAGAAAGGGAAACGAAGACGCTACTCGATAAAAAATACCACGTTTCTGTAATTATATGCAGTTGCCTGTAATAACAATTTCAATTGTTTAATTATTTATAACAAATGAACCGCACATGGGATAATGTTCACACCTATTGCAGATGTTAGCTGATTCTTCTAGCTTTAATTTATGTCCTCTGGTCATGGTTGTATCTCGCCAGGAAGTGGCAGTAATCGCATTTGTTTATCATTTCTTTAAACAAATTCAATTATCTCGGCTTCTACATGGCCGATTTTAATCAACGACGTACAAAGTTAAAGCTCTTGATTCATGCGACGATCTGTTCTCGCCGGGTGGGTAAAGGTATCGAAGGATCAATTAAAAGTTGCAAGATAGAACACGTATAAATTGTTTATTAAATTACATATCCATTTAAATGTATTTGTTGTTGCATAAAACACCACGTTGCACTCTGCTTTCAAATTTCTTTCTTAATATCCCTCGTCAGACCAGGTGATAGTATAATCGGGGTACTTCTTTTTCAACAGCTCCACGGACACTTCATGATCAGCTTTCCCGAACCCCTGAAAGTAAAGTATATCGTCTTTTAAAGCAATCATTAAGTAACGTCGCTAAAAACAGAACGCCTTATCACAGGCAGTTTTACAATTATTTTCCCCTGAAGTACGATCAGATCTGTGAAAGCTATTTCCTTAAATTTCGCACCCTATCACAGCAACCTTTATCCAACCTATCGAACAAGCAAGATAGTCCCTCCGTTAACTTTCGGTGATTGCTGCGCGATATAGAGCTTTTTATAGGAATTTCTTTGGTCTCGTCGGGCGAAAAATTCTGTACGAACCTTCAGACCCGAGTAAAGCCGGGAACCCTTCGTCTTGCACACGATTAACAGTGAACAAAGTTTGCCCTACAAACGCAATTTCAAGCAAAACCCGATTACATCTACCGCAACGTGACTTTAATTCTCGTGAAAATTATATCCTGAATCGCGTATTCGTATTTGTTCTGGCTTCTCACAGCTTTCAAGTGCCGTTAAAGGGAGAATCAATTAGAGTGCGTTAAATTCGTACAGCAAAACTTGAGTCAGACTTTTAGAAAATTATACGATGGAAAGGAAACTGAATAACCGCAATTGTTCGTTGAAAATTGAGTGAAAATCTCGATCGTCGGACGAACGAAGTTGTATCGTAGACCCGTATGTAAGATGTAAGCTATGGCAGGTGACAAGCGTGCCGCGACGTCCCGACAGGTGTAAATGAAGCACAGGAGGGGCTCGTTAATCGATTACATCCAGCAAGCCGACAAAGTTCGTTAGATAGTGTTAATCTCGTGACTTGCCTGCGAGTATCCGTAGACTTTGATGGTCCTCTGGTCTGGATCATGCTCGATCCTGCCACCACCGACACACTTACTTCGTAAACCGGATATCGATTTCACTTGCTCTCCAACTTTGTCGAAGATGTCGTCTGGAACGCGGAAAAACAAAATGTTTTATGCTTCAACTAATTAATTAAAAATGATATCGACTGTTATGGTGCAACCATATTAACATTATTATTTTTATTTTCATTGCTCTTATTATTACTATTATCAAGGAAGTAAAAGGAGGAAGATAAGGAAGTTACATAGATTTATCCCCCTGCTATGCGACAAGGATTATTATAATCATTATTATTTTTAAACGAAACATCAGAATCCTCTTAAGCTCCCGTTATCGTGCCACGATAATCCAAGAAGCGCTCCGCGCATTACTTCGTTAACTAAAAATTAGTTGAGTCCCGGAGTGCATCGTTGAAATAACAATAATGCACGTACACGGTTTTCTCGCACGACATCCGTCAACCCCACGGAATTCAAGAATTTCATCAACCCACTCTGGATAACGTACGCAAACTCCAATTCTGCTACACAAGTTGTATTACCCTCTTGAAAACTTTCCCAAAATACGCATTTGTCGGAAACACCTTGTCACCTGTACGAAATTACACGCAACCACCAGTGAATCTCGTGACGATAACACCTTCACGAGGGTAACAACCCTTTAAAGCTTCAGCCCGTGTCCTGCATTTCACACGATATTTGGTTGATGCGCTTCTATCAATAGAATCTTCAATCTCGACGTTCAAACAAGCGTAGGAAATCTAGATCTGAGTATACGCGCGTTTCAATGATGTCTGACCAGTGTCGGCTTGTTCCGCTTGACAATGTATCTCTATCCAAAGCAGATCCTCCGCCAGGTGAAATTTTAAATGACGCTCCAAAAAGTACAGAATTTACCAGCGAGAAAGTAAAAGGGAAGAATCGCTCCCAGTGTTGACGAGAACGAATATAAGGACTTGATTTCTATGAAAGTAGAGAACGATTCGACGGACGAATGCCTACCTGTGCTCCTGCGACTGCTCGACAGCAAAAATCGAATTTTTCGTTGAGCAGAATCGCAGCCAAGAATCCATTTCCGTTCGCCGGAAAACGGATAAATTAACGTCGCCGTAGTTCGCAGCGGTGAAATTAAGTAAGGAGGCGACCGTCGGTCGGTCGAAAAACGTTCGATTAATGAATCGTGGCGAATGCATGCGTGCACAACGCGATCGATCAGCCGGGCCAGAATTGAAATTGCCCCAACGAATAACATTCGAGCCACTCTGTCCACAATTTTGATTCCCGGAATAATTCAAGAGTGTACAAAAATTCCGGACGGAAGACGAGTCGGCAGGTGGTTACGATAAAATAAGAAGAAATAATAAAGTGCCGTTTATTTCCAGTGAACACAGGCGCTGGAAGTTAATTGAGCCTCGAAACTTTCCAACTATAATAAGAAGCAAAGTGATATACATCTTGTATCTACCAGGAGGAGTCCACAGTCTTCGAACGCGTTGCGCAAACTCCAAAGAGATTTAATAACCCTCGCGAAACTTGATCCGTCGCTCAGAGTTCAGGTGAACTGAAATGAAATACTTGCCCACGGGAGTACTTTAATATGATAGTAATTTTCCATTCGCACGTCTATCGAACAATACCTTTGTAACGGAGCCTCCGTTTGGAACGCGAGGTCGCTCTGCGACCACGTACACCTTTGTAAATAGAATTCGCGGGGGTGACGCGGTAATTTCAATGACTCGCACGCGCTGGCTGCAATGCAAAAGCTTAAGACTAGCAGCAAGTTGCAAGCTTTGTTCCGGCGATCACCGATCTCGCGCAAAGGTCGTGGGATCGCGGTGAATTCTGATTAATCAACGCGTATGGTCGTGACGGGCCTTGTGGAACGCAACGCGTCGCGTGTTGACGTCGCGACGCTCGCAGCCCGTAGTTTCGCGGCAATCGAATTTCACAATTAGACGATCGAAATAGAACGACGAATTCGCGGCGCGTAGAGAGATTAGACGCGCTGCACTTATTTATTTGGCGTTGACGGAGGAAATGAAAGTACATCGCAATTTAATTTGATATCGAATAAATAATTCGAGTTGGAAACCGCGAGAGCGTGTGCATATTTTATCAGAGAAATTTTATGTCATCGAGGTAATGAATCTAGCTGTTACTGTATCCATTAATCGTTATTTATAATTCTTGTCGAATATTGATTTGAAGGAACGAATCGGCAAACGCGAGTGGTACAGACGAATTGAATAAACATCGCGGGGGAACATTTAAACGCGAACAGCATTATTGTTTGCGCTGAGTATAAGTTTTTAATAAAGCGACTATCAGACGATAACGCCGTTCGTTTGCGTAACGATATTTGTTAAAAGTACCGATTTAATCTGTATCGATATCAATTGCCACTTGGAAGAAAACGCGACGATTCAAAAAATATATCTTTTATTCTAATAAAGGTATATGTAGATAGATATGATGATAACAATGTCCTGAGTAATTTTGCAACTCGGAAATCAGCAGCTGTACTTGTCAAATTTCGCCGGGCAACATTGTTAATTCGCGGAGAATCAATTTACAAATTCCAACGGGGTACAGAAGTACAGTAATATGTTACACCACGTTTCGAATGACCAGGTAATATTAAATAAACCCGCATTGTTTCGATATTCGGTGAAATGAAAACACGGAAAGTCCGAGAGCCGGGATGATTATTATTATGACCAATTATAAACTACCGGCCTACCGTTAAAAGTTCCGAAACCGAAAGCCAAAGCTACCTTAATCGAAGGGAAATAATAATCGCAGTATTTGTAAAAGAGCGGAAACAAACAAATAAACGAACGAGCATTCTTCCAAAAAGGATCGCGATTGAGCAACCATTGAACCTCGATAGGAAAAGGATTGCGTTGTCGGTTGCTTCACGCGTGGCACCGTGTACCATTATGGCCAACCATGCGATCGACGTAAACCAACGTTGTACACCAGGCGTAATATCGTCAGTACAGGGAGCGAGCGACTTGGAAATGACCAGAAATCGATGAGAAAGGGGCACCCTGCTCTCTCAGTGGGTACTAAAAGCACGGCCGGGTAAATCGCTAAGTGCAAAAGACGGTAAAGTTGCGGAGCCGACCGGCTTCCGGTTGCTAGGCGAAAGAGCTGGACACGAGCTGGGCTTCCGGTGCGGAAAATTCTGGCTCGATCCTTCGATAGATTCCGATAAAGTCAACGTCGCGTCTTGTCTTGCTTTACGGACCACGAGATGACAACAAAACGACGTCGAATTATCATCGGGAGAGAGGAGGAACGAACGGTCGAAACGTTGAACAGTCCAGTGTGCAGTCGTGCCAGGTCGAAAGTGATAACGCATCGCGAACCGCGTTCTCTTGCGAGGATACGCGACCGCGGAAAAGTTAAATAAAGCAGGAAATCGAATGAAACTCAATTCGACCGGGGCCGGTCGATCTCGTTCGCGTTGCAAACGATTCGAAGCGCGACGCGGAAATCAGAAAACGTTCCCTTCCTCTGTTGCTCTCTCCCTCGGTGTGTTTTAGCATCGGTCACACATGAACGCGTACCTGTTTATGAGCGCGGTTAGACCGATTCGACGAACAAGAATTTCGCACTCCGGAGGGTGTTGTAACCGACCGACCACGGGGTTGACAACGTTTCGTCGAGGGACAAGCAAACGCGATTGCTGCACGCTGCGATTCGGCCGAATGGAAACGCGGTCCAATTATCGACGAGCGACGCGTAGGCGTGAAAAAGGCCGGAGGCAAGTTAATTAGGGAGGTATAACGATTGTTCTCAAGTTCATTATCCCCTGCGAAGGAGGAAGGGTACGATAACAGGGGGGGGCAGGGGGTGTAGGGGTGTAACGCGGGCCCTCGCAAGCGTTAGCTCATTCGTGACCGAGATTGCTGGCCGTGGAATTTGGGAAATTATGGTTGGATAGCGTTCCCCTTTGATGAGATTCGTTTCTAATTAGCAATTTTCGAGGGGCGCGCCTCGCGGCGATTACATTGTTCGATCGATCGATCAACGAGCGGCCGGCACCGTTGACGAAACTCTCGACAGATCCATTCGTTTCGTTCGCACACCCCGCCCCGTGTCACCTGTTCATTCCTCGAGGTGCACGGCCGCTTGATCCGCCATCATGTGCCGCTAACTTTCCCCGTCAGATCGTCCTAAGCTTATTTTCTCCGGGCCGGCTAGCGCAAACTTTTTAATCTCGTTCTCTCCGACGGCCGCCCGGACCGACTGCCACGGGGTTCGTCCGAGGATCGCTCTTAATGCAAACGTATGAGAAAGTTTAGCCGATAAGTTGAACCGGTTGCCGGGCCGTTCTATTGTTGCTGTTGTTTTCGGCGAACGTGAGTTACGCGGCGGTCTAATGAAACTTCGCGACAAGGTGCAAGCACGAGAAGCAGCTGAAATTGTGTCACCGCGAAACGAACAATGGTATTAACGCCAACCCGAATAGATATGAACATCTTCTCCCGTTTGTACAATTAAATGGAGCAGCGCAATCAAGCAACGATCCTTGCTACCGGATTACGCTACGCCGTCTATGTTCTATGAACAAGCAACGCGACGAAGAAACGAGAGGCGGCGAAATCCGCGAACAGCAACGTTATTCTCAAGACGATACAGCTCTCAACGGCGATACGCCTTTTGTCGTCGAACGAAGCTCGTTGAGAGCTTTTACCTGGGTGGAACTGCTGTTTTTTTGCGGATACGTAAATAGAAATCGTATCGTAAGGGATACGCGTGCATCGAAGTTGAAGCGCCTCCTCGCTGCGAAGTGCACGTCCAACAGAGAGCACGAAATGAAATAAGAATTACACGTCCGAGGTGGCGAGTGATAAACCACCGCACGCGAAGGTAGCTACCGAAGACAAAAGAGTTTCACTGAATATCCACGTTCTCCCGCGAGTAATCCGCAGCTTTTGTTGCCGGTGATCGAGAGTGATTTTCGTAACGACTGTCGAAGTTTCCTGTGGCAATACGTTATGGCGTGATCGAAAGCGTGCTCGAGCCCCCTCTATTATTATCGGGAAGCGAACAGAAAAATGGCCAGCCGGAAGCACCTTGGCCTCAGATGTATCGCGATTATTGTATCGCAGTTCCTATACTTTGTTCCTCGATTTTTCCCCCATCCCATCGAGCTAACTTCTGCGAACAGAAACGGGGAGAGCTTGGCCGCCTGGTTCCTGGATTCCTCGGCTGATTAAAGGGAATGAATCACGCCGACATACGGTGGAAATCGTCCGATGTCAGATAGAAATACAGAAGCTTGGCGTGTCGCAGCCTTTGCGCAACGGTAACGTCGTCTCGAACAGGTGTATCGTACCCGTCCCGCTAACAATAAGCGAGTTACAACGAAAATATGTTGCAAACAGACGAGGTATATCGACGCGGGCTTCCTCGGCTACACTTCGATACAATTTTCCATCCTCTTCCGCGTCGTCCTCGATTATCGAAGACGCAAACACATTTAACGTTTCCTTGGGTAATATGCAAGGTGCTTCGACGCTCCTCGCACCGCGACCTTTGATCGTGCTCCCGTCTGCCTGCACTTCGCAGCCTTGCGCTGGTCCGGTGTTAATAAATTATGCAGTGCACACAGGTTGATCGAGCCTTTCCGCGTTCCCAGCCGCTGGATTACCCCTCCCAATCCAATTTCTCGACGAGGTAGAGAATAATCGCGCCGCGTTACGAGGCACGCACAAATAAAACAGAGTTCGCGTGAAAACGACATTTCAATCGTCGTGACCGGTTTCTACAATCTGACAGATCTTACGGAACCAACGAGCTAGCCCTAAACACCGACATTTGGGGGCAGATCTCGGGTCACCGATAATTATCCACGGCCAGTATCGTTCGTCGGGGGTTAAAAAAACCCGAAGAGCTGCCGGGTTGCCAGAGGCGCAGAAGGAAATACTCTTGGCCGGCCGAAACGACGCAATAGCGAACGAGTAACCGTAAACTACCCACGATCGCTGCATAAAGGTGTAATCACCGAACTTTCCTCCACGGCGGCTCCTTGCGGAGGAGCGAAACGGGGCACAGAATGACGGTTTCTCCTTTAAGGACTTGAAAGCTAGAGGCTTCGACGAGCGTCAGGTAGCCGACGGAGAGATATTTTTCAGCAACAGCGAGCGCGCCTCTTCCCCCAGTGAAATACAGGATTAGTCGTTCCCTAGTCCCCTTATCGACGCGGTACAAAACGAGAAAGGAGATCATCAAATTGGGTTGTCGGCCCGTGATTCGAAGCTGAGCGCGCGCCGTTTACACCGACCAATTGAGTTACGCGGAGCTGCGGCCGGTGATAGCCTAAACAGCGAATAGACGAAAAGTCCCGGAGATCCTGGATCACTGTCCGACGAAGGGAACGTCCGGGCAAAAGCAAGGGCAGAAGAATTTCGTCGGGGGAACCTCGCGATTCCCGACGGTCGATGAAATATGAAGTGCCGCGAACTGATGTATACGTTTCGCTTGTCGAGGGCTTTCGAGGGCGACGCGCGTCAAATTCGCACGTCAGGCGAACAGGTAGCTCTGGAAGAGCACGTTCGACGCGCGAAGGTACCAGCGGCCGTCCCGACGCCTGCGTCGGCTGGCTCAGTAGTCGGCGAGCCGTGCCAGACGTCGGTCGCCGCGGAAAGCGCCGAGCTTTATCACTTGTTCGCGGTCCAGGCCAACCACCGGGCTCGAAGCAAGAAATAATAAAGAACGGCGCAATAATTTATTCCCGATATCGATTGTGCACGACGAGCGACGTGCGTCCGTTGATTGCTTTGAGGAAATTCCCAGGCAACTGTTCCCATCGGTGCGCGGTGATTTGCACGTTAAATGTTCCCCTGGAGAACGTAGGCAGGGAATAGTCGGGATAATCAGTAGGAGAGCCGATAAAGTTCAAGGTTCAGAGGTTGATCGAGGAAGGGCAGTCGTAGAGTTTCGCGTCATCGATGTCTGGGGAAAGTTTGAAAGTTGTGACCCGCCGTGCGAGAAAGTGATCGGACAGGGATGAGGGATGATGAGGTAACTTTGTTGGAAATTGTGTCGATAGGTGGTACGTTTGCACGTACGTGCAGAAATCACCGATCTGGAATTTGATAAAAAAAAACGGTGCTTGTAAGTAGAAGAAGTTGGTGTACTGTTCGTTCCGTTCGAGACATCGATCGTCGAGAATTGCAGAATCAATTGGGAAGGCGATTTTGGTAAAATGATTAGGCGATCGTGTTCTACAGGTAACGTACATCGAGGTACAGTGAAGCGGCGAGTCCACGCCTGTATTTTATTGCACCTGTTTCGCGTTCGCGTTGCGAAAATTCAGCGGACAGAGTAATCCTCTGTGCCATCCCCGCAGTCGTTTTCATTATTCAATGCCTTGTTCGGAGAATCGCTCGTGTAAGACGCTTTCACGCTTTGCTGCCGGGCTATTCTGGCCGCGTGAAAATAATTGTCCCGCCGCGAAGCGGCACGTTTACCACGGGCATTACGAATCGCGTGACTTATATTCGGCCGAGAAACAAAACGGTGCGATTCGTTTAGCGCAAATCGGATAGAAATCGTTCGACGAGCTGCCTCGAACATCGTTACATATACTCGATTCTATTGAAGCCTACGAAAATCACGCGTCGAGATGATTCGACCCGGTTATAAGACGCGCAAGAAAAACGTGTATGCAAAATGGTCAGAGGCGGATTGGTATCGATAACCTCGACTGGTTCGCGTGACGTCGTTTCTGTAACAGGAAGCAACTCGTTGTTGCTGCAAGAAGACGCTCATGAAAAATGTATGGGCCGCTGGTATACCGTGTCTTATGGAATTTTAAGCCGACCCCAAGTCACAGTGGGTGGGGTGTCCGTGAGGAAAAATTTATTTGCCCCGCGACACCCGTCGCAGGGGCGAATAATTTATCAGGGCAACCATGGGGGAGACGACGCGTTGCTTCGCTGTGATTCGCGATACCGTTTATCCCGTGGCCCGTATCTGCCAATAAATTCGCGATTAATTACGCTCGAGTCGATTGCGAAGGGTAGTACCTGCGATTCATCAGCGCGTGTCAGAGAATCGAGAGTCATTAGAATTGGAGGTTGCTCGTCCGTCGAGCAATATTCGTGTCTCGAGTCTGCCACGCGCTATATTAGTTATATTTATATTCGCGTATTATGTATTATAGCGTTGGTCGTTAATCGTCGACGGAGAAACGCGTGGAACGTTCGCGGCTCGAACTCGTTCCGGTTCCAATCATCGATCCGGCTCTCTTTAGACCGTAATGGCGAAAAGCGGAACGGCAGCGACGAGATCGTGCGATCCCTCGAAATTTGCGAAATCCCTGGGCTGTTCGCCGAAAATCTCGCGATCGAGCGAGCGGTGCATTCGCGCGGGTCGATCTATCGTTGAGAGGCCCGCGCCATTTACTATCAATTCGTTGAATCCGCTCTTGCGCTGCCGTAAACTTCGAGGGAGCCTCGCGGAGGATCGCGACGATTCTATCGTTATCGTGGTTGATCCGAGCGTTTCGGTGGCGCGTCGACGCGGAGGAAACGGGCTTGCGATTAAACGCGCGTTGCCGTGGATCGCGCTAAAGGTAAACGGGGACAGAATGTCGAATCGTCGGAGTGAAAAGACTTGTTGCCTGCTCGGCCGGGGCAACGAATCTCGGTTGCACGCAGATTACGTCGACAGTTCGACGATGGTATCGATTTAAACTTAACGGGGAAAAAAGCTTTCGCTCGTCCTTGGTCGAGAAGAGGAAATTGATTGGCGAAGAATAAAAAGCAACATATTAGCGCACCTGCCCCACTATCGGTTGTATTTTTCGAGCGTAGTAGCGACTCGTTAAGGGAAACAGCCCGGCTACCGAGGCGGAACGAGAAAACGCCGAAGCTTTTTCGTTCGGGTCGACCGTTCGAGAGCGTCGAAGAAAATTAGATCCTTGGGGCACGGATTGCGAGTCGACGCGTGTATCCAATAAATCGAGAGTTCATTAACGTTCGCCAGATTCGATTACCAGTTAGCGATGCGACCTTGCTCGTTCGCCAGACACGGAGGTCCCGACCGCGCTTACATAATTCGCCACGATCACGGTTATCAGAATCGTCGAAAAATCTGTCGCACCGCACTTGCGGCTTAATTACCCGAACGAGCGCATGAGGGACACTGGCGGATAATTAACGGGCATCAAGTGCCGGCCTGTGTTTATCTGACAAACGGTTAAACAAGGATAGGTTTTGTATCGGATTACGGCCGACTGCGTTACGTGTACTTACGCAAAGGGCAATCTAATAACAATCTATAACAAGGCAAGTGTGCAACTCTAGATTTACGCAACGATCGTTTGCTCGTTTTCGAGCAATAAAGTCACGCGTCGAATGCAAATCGGCGCTGGCTGATAAAAAGGGAACAGCCCCCTAGATCGCGGCGATTCGAGTACCTTCGATCTTCCTCGCCGATCGCAGCCAGAAGAAAGAACTCCGCCTGCCTTGGTGC
This sequence comes from Nomada fucata, assembly GCA_948146005.1. Lineage (NCBI taxonomy): Eukaryota > Metazoa > Arthropoda > Insecta > Hymenoptera > Apidae > Nomada > Nomada fucata. Next base: position 36,009,053 of record OX411276.1, on the reverse strand, counting down.
CAACGATCCCGCGATAAAGCAATTTCAGCAAGCTAACGATCGACGTTCCGTTGAACGCGCGTCGAGCAATGCTACAGTGCGTAACTGGAAAATTCGGCACCGCTTCGCGAGAACGCGTACGCGATATTAACGGGGCGAGGAACGAACCCGATAAGGCTGTACGGGGTACGTCGTTCCTTGCGCTATCGCTAATTCTTGGTGCCTGATTAATGGGCTTCCGTAATAAATACTTCCGCGTTGCCTCGTTTTGCCATCTCGTGGCAATCGACCCTTCGTCGCTCGCTTCTCGGCGAACAAGAATACCCACGTAGCTCGATACTCTACGCGGAGAAAAAGTTTGATACGTCGAACCGCTGCTAGAGAAAATCCCAGGATTTCCTAAAAAAAAAACTAGGTTAAATCCTGACGAACGATCGAATATCCCCGGTGCTCCTTGTAAGCTCGTGCAATTCGATCCTAATATTCTTTGAAGTTCGGACTTAAATAGGCGGCTAAATGTTTAGCATCGGGGACAGTTAATTAACTGTGCCGGAAATACAGTCGCCCGATTGATTGCTATCGGCCGGTCGATAATACAAATGGCACAAAAATGTCAGGTGAACCGGTGTGTCGATACCGAAATAACGTAGCGACGAAAACGGAGGGGAACGAACAGGCGACAGGGACAATTAAATCGGTGAAACCGCGACCGTCGATTTCCGCAAACGCGCAGATTGCCGTGGCCTCCTCCAGGTACGCGGCCGAATTTAGATTGTCAACATTCTGAACCGAATAGTTTGTTTCGGTTTCGCAGCTTTCCCGATTGAAACACCGTCCCGTTTCCGTCCGTGCACATTTCTGCGCGAACGCGCGCACTCGGCTGTACGAGACCTAAAATTGCAAAGGAACACGGGATGCAATCAAATATTCCCAGTCATCGATTCGATCTGCATACGTGGGAAATCTGTAGGCAGTATCCGTGGACAGATTTCTAAGGTGCGACGCCAAGAAATAAAAATGATATTCCGTTACGGAGTGGTGGCGGCATTGTGACTCATGGGATATCGAATCTGTCTAGACGCGAAAAAACGAATCTGAATACGAAGAGACAAGTCGAGTAGCTCGACGAAGTACACACGTTCAATTTCACGCTCCTTCGGAGGCTCGACGGCGCGTACAGAACTTCACAATGGATTGCTCGTGGTTCTCTCGGTGAATTCGACGTAATGCCGGGCTTAAAACGTTCTTTCTCGACTTGGCAAGGTATTTTTTGCAAGTCGCCGTACAGCGGACGGGCTTCGTGCGAAAACAGTTCACGCTGCTCCCTTCCAGGCGTTCCAAGAACTTGCTTCGAAGTCTTTTGGCGTCCGTGGAGGATAAATCTCATTATCGTTCGAGCACGAACTAAACTGCCGATCCCGAAAATAATTAACACGAGCGAATGATGTCAAAAGGATCTGAATCATCGTAGCGCATATTATTTTTTGTCAAATTTAACACCCTCGGGGATCTACGTAACTTGTCTCCCCTTTTTCCCATCGAACGAACGACGAAGGCGACACCCGGGGCGAATAGCTGAGAAAGTTTTTGCCAATGGACTCGTAGACTGCCCCGTTAGTCACCCTTTTAGGAGGAAAGCGTGCGAGCTGATTCCACGAGACGGTGTTTACAAAGTGTTTCGAAACGACCTCAGGCTACTTCGGTACGTGGCTTTTAACATTTTCGTTGGAATCTGGCAGGAACAATTGTATTCGGTACCGCAGCTTTTTAATTATCTCGCGAAGAATACCTGTCGCTGTGCCACGCTCGCCTTTGACCGTCGCGGTGTAAAGGATAACGATGACGTAAACGGGAATGTCCCTGAAGAGTTCTCGACAGGGGCCGGGCGATCGTTTTGAAGCACCGACTAACAGGACGAGTAGTCATCGCAGGAGAGTTGGAAAACCCATCGAAGGCACTAGATTTCTATGAACCTGACCATTGTCCGTGGAGCTGAATGACACTCGGACGACGACAATCTGGATTCATTATTCTCCTCAATAGATACTATTTGCGTGCCCTTTGTGAAAATATGACAGTCGCAAGGTGTCTTCGTAACAAATTTTGCAGATCGATATCCCTGATACGGAGCAACAAAATAATTCGCAGGACAGAAAGGACGCGGCGGCCTGTAATTTGATTCAGAAAGGACGGCCAGAGGGTCGATGGGAAGGGATGCGCGATCCTGATACGCGATATCGAATAACCATTTTGGGGCCAAAGCCTCGCTTCCGTGGGTGCAAAAAGCGCGCCGGTGTCCAAAAGATATTAGATATCTCTAGAATGGAGTCGCGCGTTTCCTTTTCGTTTCTCGATTTTCCTAGAACTCGCAATTACGAATTTCCGACATTGATTATCGACGCTCCAATGGGAATTCCATGGTGGCTCGTCGATTTTCAATCGCACAAGTTCGTGAAAAAAATTCGCGAGAAAGTTTGCCGATAGTTCGTTCGGCTGGCACTTTTGTTTCTCAATCCGAACGTCTCTTCGTCGTAAATTTTTCACCGAGAACTTTTCGTAACTTTTCGCAGACGACGAAACCAGCCAGCTAACGAAAGGGACGGTCCGCGTCGATTACAGGATACAAATTTTGCCCTCCGTATAATCCGTACACCTTCCGTTTTCGATGGCGGTCATTACGCGGAGGTTTATCGCGGCTATTCCTTTAACGAGGCCGTTATTGCCCTTCTTAGATTACCTCTGATTCAATCGTGTACCGCGATTAATCGATTGGAACATCGAACACCACACGCGAGCTAGTTTACACTTGCAATTAGCCGACCGCCAGCAATATAAATCTCTACCGAACCGAACGAACCCGAACATCCTGGGAAGAAATTCGCGATTCAACGAAATGTGCGATTATCGGTGACCAGTGAAAATACAGTGCTCGGTTAAAGGGTTCTCGCGTGCATCGTGCGTTTAGTGGCGAGTGAATTGAAACAGTCTCGCGCGTGGTTTCTCGTCGGCTGCTGGGCCCCTGCGCCCGGAAAAGGAACACCGAAAAGGAGATGGCCGAGGACGAGAGACAGGTGGAAGTGCAAGCCACCGAGCTGTCGCCCGACTGTACGGAGAAACGAGCTCCTCTCTCCTCTGTTACGGTATGGACCATAGAAAATCGTTCGAAAGTCACGGGGGATCTTAGTACTCAACGATCGCCGGGGGTTGGGGATATATATGACCGTGACGATCGATTAGCAAATTATTCCACGATCGAAACGAATCCTCGCGTTTTGCCGCAGATGGAGAACAAAAGTTGCCTCGAAGGAGCGTACACAGAGGCGGTGGTACAAGTGGCGGACAAAAACGACGCGGACAACCAAGCCCAGAGGTTGCAGCAGACGCAATCGTTGCCGCAGCTGCAGTCCACCGACACGCAAGCAGACAGGTGAGCACGCGATCCGGGCCACATTCTTCTTCGGCCAGGTAATATTATCAACGACAGCGCTGGTCGTAAGTGACCCGCGGCATCCCCGACGATTTACGATCGCAGCCGCGCCCGTTGGAGCCGCGTACCTTCGGCACAGATAGCAACCGGTCGACAGAATCGCGGGAAGACACGGACGAGGCATTAGAGATGAAAAAGAAGCACCGTGTGATTAGACTAATGGTAAAACCGGCCCGACCGTCGGGCCGTTTTCCATGCCACGCACGACACACCGCTTTCAGTGGAATTAGACGGTGTTTGTTATTATCGTTATCGTTAACGAGGGCCGCCGTGAACGCGCTGGCCACGTGGCCTTTTACTGAAGAGGAGACGCGACGCGACGGACGGCCGGTGCCGAGCAATTATCCACTGTCCGCTGTTATAATCCCTCGAGTGCATTACGGTATGAGTAAAAATGTGAGGTGAAAAAAATTTCGTTTCACCCGCGCGCCGTTAAACCGTCGCGTTACGAGGTGGGCAAAGGCGTCGCGAGATTCGCGTCGACGTAGTCGCGTTTAAATTGCGAAGGACAATTTTCCGTCGAACGTCCGCGACTGTTCGAAATGATATTGCGAACCACGAGCTTCGTTCACCGTCCCGGGGTCGTCGCGAACCGCAACCCGCAACTGCCGCCCGCGTCGGAATAAAAATTGCGTCCACGCGGCGCGATTTCTCGAGAGATATGTACCGGGCCAAACGCGACGACGATGAATCGCGTGTCGGAAGCGCTGCTCGCCGTCGGTTTCTCGCGGATTTACGAGCGGGATCGCGCGATCTATCATCTCGAGATCGAGAAACGGACGACGCGAGAAATCACGGGGCGAACAGTCCCGCGGAATGATGGCTCTTCGCTGCAGGCGCCGCTTCAACGGCGCGTATACATTGCTCGCCGGCAGAAACCGAACGCTTCGTTCGAACGAACAAGACACTGATTGACACGGGCAATGAGGAAGCGGAAAGAGATCTCGCAGCGAGGGTGTAAATTCGATAACGTTCGTCGGGCGATTCTATCGGCGAACAATTTACCCCGTTACGTCGACATTTCCCACCGTTTCCCTCGCGAGCTTCGGCTCCGCGAATGATTCGGCATTAGAACGATCGATTATCTGACTGCTGCGAGAAAAGATCCCGTTCGTAGGCCTCTCCGCGCCCGTGCGTTTCGAGGAAAGAAACGCGACGTCGATGCGACGGATCGGCCGGAAGGAAGCGAATCCGTAAACACCTCGAGGAATTCCAACCGGAGGAGACATTCCCCGGGGGCTACTTATCCCGTGTGTCGTGCAGCATCGTTGTCAACCCGCTCGACGTTCCAGCCGTTCCAAAATCGACCGAGACTCGCGGAGACTTGGCGTCGAAACGGACAACAGCTAACGGAATACCCGTTCCAGGCGCTACAGTTGCTCGATTACACGAAACGGAGCCCTATCGCAGCGATGGGACACATCCGATAGCCCTGCTCGCAACATCTTTGTCCAAGACGACCTACAAAACCGGCTAGCCGAAAATAGACGAGGGAAATGATCCAAACGCTCCTCCCGAATTACTCCGTACTATTATTCCCGTCGTTCCTTGGATCGTCGAAGGAGGAACTCTGCCCGCATACGCGTATAAAAATTATAAAAATTCGCCGAAGGAGATATACAGCGGCTCGATGCTTTCCGAGCAACAATGAAGCTGTCCCCGCGAGGGAACGCGGAAACACGACGCTGCATATTATCGAGGAAATTTCAATAACGCCGAGGGAAAGTTTACTGGAAGCCTTATTTACCGCCCGTGAATTCTATTATCACGGTAGATAAATGTTCCGCCTGCAGGAGTGCGGGAGGCGCGAGGACGTCTAATTACGCGAGCTAATTGATTTGCGGTTCGTTCGTGCGCGTTAGCTCGCGAAAGCTCGCATCACAGTCTGCAGTCTGAATGCGACCGATCGAAGTCCACGCGAAAGATACGATTGACAGGAGGCGACGTCGTCGTTTGGAGAGAATGAAACGACACCGCGAATGCCCCGATTATTTACGTTGCCCGTCGAAAGCACGCGGCTCGCTAAACGGGGAGAGCGGAGCTAAGGGATGCGTCGTCGAGAAACCGTCGATCGGACGTGACGGAGACGTAAGATGTTCCGTTCGATTGCGGTTGAACGAGTGGACAGTGAACAGTGGACGGATCGAATTTGTTCGGGCAATTCAGCGGCAAAGGGACACGGAAATAATTGCCCCGCGAAACGGTCCGATATCGTGTAACTTTGATTTCACGGGGAGCACCGATCTACGGCGAGCAATGGCACGGAAACACGCGCGACAACCGTTTTCAATGGGAATTTTCCGGCTCTTCATTATTGGCAGTTCGCGTGCATCGTTTGAAGCCCCGCCGCCGCCGGCAATCGAGTTCGTTCGTTCAACGTTTATCGTGCTCGAATCGCAATTTACGTGCCGTTGCTGAAAGTATGTAACGTAATCTCAGAATTCATCCTCTGATATTCGACGGGCAATTTCAACGAGTTCTTTCCATCGCGGGGTCGGGGCGTAATTTGTAAAGGGACGCAATTCTTGTTAATACTTCCGCGAATTGATTTCCCCGGCCGAAACGATTACAAGAATGGCGAAGGATGAAAGATTGTCGTCGAGATTGTCTTTTGGATTATCTTCTCGTTGCGACAGACATTCGTCGTCCTGGAGAAAAAAATATCGGAAAATTCGGAACGCTATGAAATTGTTCAATTTCGCGTTTAAACCTTTTCGTATGTCAAAGCGTCACAGCGAGTTTCACAGCGAGCGGGCCTCATGGTCAGTTACCAGCGCCGCCAATTAAACACCACGAAGCCGTACCGGTATTTCGCGTTTAGACAAAAAGTAGGTTTACGAGGGAGCGCGATCAACGATTCGTCAGACGAAAGATATTTTCGCAATCCGTGCTGCGAACACGCCGCGCACAACTGCGTGCCTAATCTTGCCACGATCCATCGTCCGCCAAGCTCGTTTAATTACCACAATTCTACGTTAACGAACCTCTACGTACGCGAAACAGTTTTATTCGTTTCGCTCCAACGTGAGTGTATGCGCCAATTAAAAAACACTCGATAAGCCGCGCCAGTAGAGTATTCCATTGAAGAATATTTTGAGAAAATGTGCACCGAATCGCATCGCTAAAAATCGCATTCACTTAATACGCCATATAAAATTCATAAAATTCAGCGCGAATTAAATATCCGAATTACTTATCACCAACGCGTATAGCGAAGCCTCCCATTCCGCTCTATTACTTCCTTCTAACGCATTCGCGTCCGTTCGGTATACACCGCCGTGCAGTCTGGACAAAGAGGAAATCCCGATCGATTTCAAGCTGGCCCGCGAATCTGTTGGTTCTCGTGCGCGTATTTATAGATGCAACACGTTCTTGAAGTCCGAAAAATTCATTAATCCCCGAGGAGCACTTAACGCTGCCGACTTATTTCCGACCGATCGAATAAGAGATAAAGGATTATCGAACAAAGGAAATATTTGGCGACGACGAGGGTGCTATGAAAAATTAAAAGGGTCGCGCGTAATGGTTCTGTCGAATTCGTAACAGAACCGATCAATAGCAGCCGGGCGGATGCGCGGCGATATAAGAAAAACTTCCAGTTCAGTATTTTAAGCGTCAGAAAGTTTTTTTTTTCGTGCGAGCAGCAACAAATAAACGGCCGAGAACCATCGCAGAAAGGGATTTCATTCCGTGGGCTAGCCTCGCGAAACGTCCCGGCATACCTCTTTAAGATATTTATTATACATATATATATATATATGTATACATACACCGGCTGACTTGATAAAAAGTTCTCGGCAGAGATAAGACAGGGAAAAGGTCAAGCTCTTATAACGAAAGCTCTAAAGCTCGAGGCGGAAAAGTAAAACGGATAGAACTGATTCTGTCCAACCTCGAATCATCCTGCCCGTTGAATAAATCCTTTATCTAAATGTCCCTCTTTCCTCGGACAAAAAGAACAAATACGTAATTTAATTCGTGCGATACAGCCAACAGGCACACGGCGGAATGCTATGTGCGCGTCGTTTCGCGTTTCCCACGAACTCGCTCGGACGACTCCGTTTGGCAGGTATCTCGAAGGAACCCGAGATCGATAGCGGTTAGCCAAAATCAAATCTACATAAACGAACCAGCGATTCAGCTACGTCCTTGCCATAAAAAAAGCAACCCCGATCCCAGGAGGAGACGCGCGGTACCCACGCGCCAACGTTTCCGTGAACGACACAGAATGGAAGTTCGAGTGAAAATCGCAGGAGTCTGTCTACCTTATCTATGCACCCTGTTCCTTCTTCTGCTTCGGGCGCTCCAGGGTGTACCCGCGCCAGCCTGTTGAGACTTGGATATTTATAGTCCCGTGGATGTGCAAGCGGAGCGCGCACCAACACCGCTATCGGGGAAATATTCGCAGAAGTATCCTTTATGGAGAAGAGACATCATTTTTTATCTCCCCGCCGGATAACCAGTCCGAAGACTCCGTTACACCCGGATATTTTCCGCCACTTCGCTCGCATCGCGTTCTGTCGGACGAAGGGGAAAACAAGACGCGGAGGGGCCCATCCATTCGTTCGTTCATTCGACGCGGATAGCGATTTACGAAGCACGTATTGCTTTACGAGCATCAGCCATTCGACTGTGAATTTCTCGCGAAACTTCGAGGAGAACGCTGCAGTCGGTGAATGGTATCGCGGTTCGACGACGTTCCGGTAGATAATGGAAGCGTTAAATACCAAGAGACGGGGGAACGTTTGCGAACGGACGAATGATAATGGGGACATCTTCAGGGACCGCGGAACTTGTCCGTCGATGTGTCTCGAAGTTGCGGTTTCGATCGACAGATACGTAACCGTGGAACGGGACGACGGTAATCTCGTTTGATATCGCGTACATTGTACTGCACTCCGGAGGACTTGGGAGTACGTGGAATCATTTCATCGTGACGAATTGTAAAACGCAGCGAAACTGAAATGGTAGAAGGTATGGCAAATAACGGGGCGAGCTTGAATCGAATCGTAGCTGAGTTTCTTTCCGTCTCGAATTTCGAGGGAAGGTGGAATCGAAAAAATGGAGGACAATGATGTAATTTCACAAGCTCGTGCAGACGTGCTTCCCCGCGGCATAAATTCCAGGCGTATGTTCCACGTCAAGAAGGGTCTCCTAGCACACTGTGCAACCGGAATTGGCTGCAGAATTTCACGTGCAAGCCGAGTGGTTATCCGTACGGCAGACGCAATGAAGCGTCGACGAAACTCGCCCCTAACCGAAGTAAAATGCACGCGAAATTCGAGATAGGAAACTGAACGTCGTACTTTGCTTCGTTTATAAAACCGTGGACATTAATATTCGGGGACATAAGCGGATTTGTAACTTTACGTTCCAAAATAATTCCCAGCTCGATCGTACAAACACTAGCATGCCTAATAGGCTTGCAATGATAACAATAGTAATAACTACAATTTATTGAACCGCTTGGACGACAGAATTTCTGGCATCGTTCACCTGACGCAATGTAAATCGACACATTTATTTGAATATGTTTCCCTCCGTTCTGTACAAAAAATATCGACAAGTTTATCTCCGCTATAAGTTCCGGCAAATGCCAGTTTACACGACGCTTCCATCCGAGCGACACGCGATAAACGCGTAAAGGATGAACGAGTGATTTCTACGAGACGAGGCCAGTGAAACTGTTAAAACTTTCGTAACAAATGGTCCCGAGGCATTCTACACTGCTCGCGAAATGTGACATGGATCCTGGACCCTTGCGAGACTAATTGGCCAGGAGGGAAAGGCCGAGCAACCATGAGCACCGTAATGACGACGCAGAACTTTAGACCAGAATGTCGCGGGCGAGCCGTATACGCGTGTAATTTCATTCATTTCGCCCCGTCCTGGAAGAAATTTCTGAGGGTTCGATACACATTTCCCCTTTCCATTTCCGCCGGCACGCTAATGTCTCGCGGCTTACTGAATAAATCATAACCGTTGAACGAGCGGCAGATCACGTACGGAAGTTACAAGAAAGCGAGATTCAAAGCGTGGCAAGAATAGGGGCTTAAATTTGGTTCGCAAGGGGTTGGTACGCCGAGCCTTGATTCTCTTTTACGTTTCCACGATCGCGAACAGCTTATGGTGCGAAATCCTTCTGTCGCGGGACCAGGAATCGATTGAACTTCAGGATTCTTCGAATAGAATATGTACGCGCATGCTTAAGGCCTGCGAAATCCAGCGAACTTCGGACCCGACGGCGCATTAAACGGCCGCCTGGATTTTATTGAAAAGAAGAGACACGCGTAATCCTGTTATTTGAAACGATATTGTCCTGGACGAAAGGGGGAAAGATAGCAATTTTTATGTCAGCTGCCGCTAGCAATCGAGGGGACAGCGTCGGGGATGGATGGTATATAAATTCCTTTTCGCACGATGTCGATTCCAGAGAATTTCATTCTATCTTAACTTATTCGAAAGTTTGGGCTTCGTGTTTCGTACACGTTTTATCCGCGGTATCTATGGTTGAAAGGCTTCGGTGGGAAAGCTACCCTTGGAACGGGGGCGCACGATCTCGCGAGAGAATGAAGTTGCAAAGAATGAGCCGCGGGCGAGGTTAATGCATAAGTTATCGCGAAAGAAACTAACTAAAAGGAATGAAACGTCGTTAAATCGCTAAAGCTTGTAACGCGATGATTTAATCCACTCTGATATAACGATGTTTATATACGGTGAGAAGAACCTTGTTAATCAAGAGAAAAAGCTCTCGCATAAAAGGGATTAAAGGTAACTACGCGAATCGAAGCTGCATGAAATTTCCACGGATTTCTGTTATTGAAGGATTCATTGAGTTTACGATTTCTAAACGTTGCGAAATTGCAGGAAAATAAGTTCGCCCGTGGTTCGAAGCTCTTATCGGTCCCGATGTATTGTTTCGTTTTCCGAACATAATCCACGATTCGGAGTGAAAAAGTTATTTAAAGGATTAACCTGACTATGTTTCAGGAAAGTGGAAGTCACGATTGATCACGCATCAGACTCAATCAGCAGCCAAAGGTAATTCCGCTGAACCGAATGGGCGAAACGAAAAGGGGGAAAAAATATTATCTTGGCGTTCCGAGGAATTTGTCCGACCACGAATCGGAGGAACTCCTTGTTGAGTTTTTACGACGACGTCACGGAAAAGTTTCTCGGGAAGGAAATAGGCGAAATACAAATAAACGCTGCTAATATTAAAGAGCTTTCCCCGTAACTTCTTTCGCTCGCGATAAAATATCAATGGCGTCGGAGAACTTCGACAGCCTTCTGACAATAGACACCTCTGCCTCTCCGTTGGAATTAACGAACTGAGCCTGACGTATTCAAACATGATTCGTTCCGCGGCTACTCCGTTACGAACGTAGACAACTACGCCGGAATATTACGAAAGCGAGGAGATAATTTGTGGCAAATGGGAAAACCGCGTAAACACCAGTTATTCCAGCTTCCTGAAATACTGCAAGAATCTGGAACAGCTGAGGAAAATAATTTATATCCCCGCAAAAATTTGTGCCGCCGCGTGTACGTACAACATTCCACGTTTTTCGCCATGAACGATGTTGATTAAAAAAAAATAAAAAAATGTCTCCTCGATGATGTTACGAATTTTCGATGACAGAAGTTAATTAACGCACTTCAATCAGAAACGCTGACAACGCTCGTTCAGTAATTACCAAAGAACGTTTCGGTGTATTAGAGGGAACGGCGCGGCGCCTGACGTACCTGGGTCCCGTGTGAAAACTAATTAGCAACGAGCACGGTTTTTTGCGTTCAATTAAAAGAGCAGAAAAAATCGGAGCGGTCAGCGACGAGCTGGCCGGCAGCCTTCGAACTTGTCCGTCAGTTTAATTAAGCCAGGTATGAAAACTTTTAAATGTACCGAGTATCTCGAAGCGACCGCGGTCACCTGTACCGTTAACTCCTTCGTCGGAAGTGCCACTACCAACTTTGATTACCTCCCTCGTCAGAGATTTCCTGCGCGATACCGGAGAGTGGTGGAAAGAAAAAAATTGTCTCCTCTAAACGGCGCAAACCGCGCTCACTGTCGCTAGTCTGATACAGTATTGCTAATAGAGCAATGCATTCAACGTTGGGGCGAGCAGAGTTTCATATACTCCTGCATACAATTTATCGGGTGCAACGGAGAGTGTAGCTTGATTCCTGTGCCCGACAGGAGTGCATTCGGAGTAACAGTTGCGCGGCTTCGGATTAAACCATTCAAACAAATATCCGGCGAAGCATCAATCAACAATATAGAGATCGTTCGAATTAGGGGCACGAATCTACACAATTATCAACAGCGTTCACCTAATCCCTCGGCGGCCGTAAAAAGGAAAATTCAAGCAACCTTCTTCGACGACGCGTCGAGGACGAACAAATTTCACAAATACCCCAAGATACGTACAGCGAATCAGGTTGCAACGATGCTGTTGTAAAATTCAATTTTGTTTCGCCCGATCGTTTTCATTTCGCACGCGTGTGGCAGGATATTCGTGCCTCGTATACAAACGCATAATTGTCATCGGGGCGCCGCTGACGAGTGTTTACCGAGAGCTCTATACCCTGAAAGAACCTCCTGCGAAAGGTAAAGGGCACAACGGGCCGATGTAATTGGCGATGTTTGGAGAAGGTTATCGCGCGCGAAATTGTTATTACAGAGGGGGGTGGAATCGAGTGTAAAGCGCTATGGAAAGATATTTGCACCTTCGATCGAAGGGGATGGACGTCATCGTGCGAACAAATCGATTCACGGCTGCTTTTGTCCCGTTCCGAACGGTCAATGGGGATGCTCGATGCTTGATAATAATAACCGCGATAACCCTGCGTGTACATGTACGCGTGCACGCGCTCGCACGACCGCGGAAACCCGATAGAATTATTACCTACGGTAATCGTTTTGACGCGAACGGCAATTGCTTGCGAGCAATGAAGAAACAAGGATTAACGACGATTTATCGCAACGAATCGCGTATCGCGTTCCTCCGCGAATTTTCCGGGTCGAAAGGAAACTAGTCCGCCAAACTCGATCCGGCGTACGCGATTGCATGCCTTTGCGATTCTGCGACGCGGACAGACGCGTTACGATTCGGGGCGACGATCGCTCGGTTCTCCCATGTGCTTGCATCTTCCTCGTTTGACCATCGATTAAGACGGGCACGTTCTTCTACCACACAGGGTATACAAGAAGTCGTCGCCAAACAACAAGCTCACTCTATACCTGGCAAGCAGAGATCTGATCGTGAGCGAGGAGGAGATCGACAAACTGCAGGGCGTGCTACTGGTCGACCCTGACTACTTGCAAGACAAAAGGGTGAGTGTTCTTCGCGGAGACGGTCGGCCAATTGTAAATACGCACCACGATCTTCCTTCGCCAAACCTTTTGGCTTTTAACAACCGAACTCCGCCTCTCGAAGTGTCAACGCTCCATTTCGTGTACCTCGATCGCATCTTGCCACGTAATTTTTTACCTGCGGCGCGGGCCCCGGTGTCCGTCGTTACGTAAACATCTTGGGGCCACGGTGAACGAGTGCTCCCCAAGCCGGTGAAAGTACTTATCGGCGTATTATCAGCGGGCGTTGATAATTTTCGTTAAAGCGGCGCCGAGATTATTGCTCGGAACGATTTAACGAAGCATCGCCCGACGCGGAACGGAAGAGCACTCGCTGAGACGCTAACGAACGCGACATTTGCCTGCCTCGCTATTCCCTAATTAGTCGATGTTGAACGTTCCAGGTGTACGGGCAAATTACGTTGACTTTTCGCTACGGAAGAGAGGACGAAGAGGTAATGGGATTGAAATTCTGCAACGAGGCAGTCATGTGCCTCGCGCAGTTGTACCCGCCATATTCCGGGACCGATCACCAGGAGGCGACGCCGTTACAGGTCTGTGTCTAATTAGAACGCTAGCGCGATTCCCGTTTCGTTCGTCGAATTGTTTCTTTCCGTTTCACGGGAATCGCGGCCGCGAAAGCATTCCCCCAAAGATTTCTTCCAAAAGCGGAGAATTCCAGCGATGCAACGGCGCCAGTGACGGGCGAGATTGCACGAAATCGAACGGCGTTCGTAAGCTCGTGAAATCTTGTCCGTCGTCGTAACGCCAGGCGCAGTTTACGATCAATGAAAACTGAATAAAGACCTCGATCCCGAATACACTCGCGGCCCCCCGTTTCACAACAGCCGGAATTGCTTTCATAGCCTGTCGTTTTGAATTTCGGGAAATTGAAACTAGGCACTGGAACATCGGGGCCGCAGCTTAATTTCAACAGCGATGCCCGATCGCACACCGCGAAATAATACAGGTCCATCGATCGGTCGAAACAGCGCGCGAAATTTTTCCTATTGTTCGACGAATCCTCTTTTTCTCTTTGGCCCCCTCCCCCCGTCGGTGTTTCCTACCCGCGTGTAACTAATCGCCGGATCACCTCTTCGAGTTCTTTGCTGGTGTTCCACGGCCGATTAAACGGCCGACAAAGGGGAAAGGAGCAAACGGGTTGACGGAAAGCGGAGTCGTGTATGAAGCGTCTTTGAAATATTGATAAGTAATCATCGGTGTAATTACGAGGGAGCGTAGGATTACGGTGCCCCTGGATTTCTCGGGCAATTAATTAAGGTGCAGAGGGGTCGTACTATTCGTGGTAACACGGCGTGGTAGCGTAAGTTGGTAATCAATTAATGGAATAAGCCACTCGGCTTAGCGATCAATTTCGTGCCACGGTAATTAGAAACTTATGTGCGAGGCGCCGATTACAAATTATCTTAGCCCGTCGTATTTCCTCCTTCGACCGCGTGATTCCTATCGAAACGTTTATTCGCGAAGACGCGAGCGTCGTCCAAATTTTTCGTACGTGGCTCGAATAGAAGCGAACGCGTCGCGGGACGCAGCGGACTAGCAGAGGGTTGTCTCGCGCCTCTGGCTCGTGTTCGTCGATACTTTCGCGGCGAATGGAGAGGAGGAGAAATTTTGTGTGCCTGCCGAAGGTACAGGAAATGGAACCGCGAATCCCGGGATCCGTTTCCAAACCAGATGTGCCTCAACCCAGTTTTCATTAAAGTGTATAAAACTTGGATCGATATGAGCAACCGGAAATGAGGGTTGAAACGTTGGAATTTCAATCATGGACAATCGGCGAGACTATCGGTGAAAACTTGCCGTTCAGGAGGAAAGAAACGGCGACACGATATACTCTGCCCTCCGGCTAAACGAAGACAGAAATTAGTCGGCACGCAATATAAAACGAGACGAAAATAAATTGTCCCCCGGTTTGTCGAACAGGTCGCGTTCAGTTTTCCCGTCGATTATCGGCAAACGGGGCAACGATAAATCGATGAACTGGGGAACATTCTTGTGGCGCAAAGCGAACTTTCAAAGACGACGAGCAGAAGGCAGGCTGACAGAGAGTAAGTCCGTAGTTAACGAGCCGAGAGCCTTTCGGCTATTCGAGATAATGTTCGTCAATGTGTGAAGCATTGTTTCGCCCCACTGAACCAACGGGAGGGAAACGGCTCGTCTTAAAAGTCGCGACGAGTGGACGGCGCTGAAAGTATCCGAGTTCGATGCTCGTGTTATCCCCTAAAGAAGCGTGGGCGTTGAAAGAGTGGAAAGAAACAAAATTGTCTCGTCTACGTGCGCGAGCAAGATGCCCGATACCAAGCGGAAACGCAAGTGGAATAATCTACGATACTGCGAACAGAGATGACTGGAATTTCCTGAAAATTACGAATGAAGAGAATTAGGCGAAGAAGACGAACGTTGGACAAATTAATATCGTTGACACATCGACGAGCACTGAGGGTTCTATCAATTTCGTTTCCGTATGAAACCAGCAACGTGCTCGGTTCATTACAGCGGCCGCCTAACCATGGCGTTAAGGGATCCGATAGATCGTCGATCCCCTTGGAAACGAAGCGTTAAGCTTATGGAGTAGTGGATGCACATTATGTAGGTCGTAAGCCTTGTAACTGATACGCGCCACGTCACCGAACAACGTCCAACGAACCGTTCTAAAACAACCCTCCATGGGTTGCGCCTCTCCAAAGAAGATGTACTTGCCGCTTCAGAAAGGTTGCCGCAACGGAGGGGGGCTGTTTTTGAAGTTCTCGCATCGGCAGGGGGAGCAAATTCACGACACGAGCTCGTGCATCGTGAAATTGTGCAAAATAGTGCAGCTTTATAAAACAATTATCGATTACGTATAGCGCGCGATAAAATTAATTAATTAGGCGCGGTATTGAACGAACAAGGATGAAACGCGTTGACCCACATTCAGTTGTTACAGCGGGCGTACTATATTTTACGAGATATTTAACAATGACAATTGCGCATCAGATGCGTCGAGCTCGTACGATTTTACTATCCTTTCGAATCGTGTACTGTACGATGCTCGTAGATTTATTGCCACGCGACGTCGATCCTTTTACGTTACCGAGAGATTTCGGACGTAACGCGGTACAATGGGAAGGCCAAACACTTTCAAGCAAGCATGGCCAATATTTAAATAAGTGAAGTATCCAGCAATAAATATTCGAAGATTTAGCTCGTCGTTTCATCGTTCAGCTTCGTGCAACGAACGTGGAGGAGGCGAAGGGATATCGACAACGTTCCGGGGGATAAAAATCATCCCCGCCAAGAAGCCCCCCGTCGAGTTTCCAAGCGAGCGCACTTCGTTCGCGCGAAGCCGCGGTCGCGAGCTGCGAGATTTTTCATTTTCGCGTTCGGCATCGCTTTGCTCTGAATGTGCCCGCGACCGGTTCAGCACCGGGGACCGTCGAAACAAACGAGGAAATTCGTTTATCGCCGTTCCGCGTTAACAAAACCGCGTGAAGGCATTTCGACGAAACGCAGCCTCGACCTGATTCCGCGGTAATTGCAATCTCACCAATGTTATTCCCGTGTATTTTCTTACCCCGTGGCGTTTGCGCAACCGGCAACGGAGAGCAAATCAGAATGCAATCGTTGCTGCGCGATCGTAAAGAAAAAAGATCCCACTTCCGCGATCACTTTAATTCCAGCGGCAAGAAGGCGCGTGACGTGAACACGAATCGCGTTGCCTTTTATTACGCAGGCTAATACCGCTGAGAAGCATCTCGCGACCGTGATTTAGAAGCAATCAATGGATCGGGACCGCGGCGAATTAGCTGTCCGGGAAAATATACCGCGAGCTCGACGAGCCCGAAGCCCGTACATCGACGAAGGAAATTGCACGCGTGTAATTTAAATAGATGGAGACCAAAGCCTGGCGAGATCGCGCGTCCGACTGTTCTTTTACCTAAGAAAGGGGGAAAAGAAGGGGGCTGTATCGCAAGGAGCTCCGCACGAAACGGGCTTGAGTGTCTGGTGCGCGACTGAAATAAACACAAGACTGTAGAGACTCTCTCGACAGGCAAAGTACGCGCAAAGCCTCTATGCTCGACTGGCCTCGTACCGTCGAAGGAAAATGCCGAGAACGCGAATGGAGCAATCAAGGGAAAGGACGCGAACTCGCTGGTCGAACGCGTGCAACTTAAATGGGGGAAAAAGAAGTACAGCGTAATCGAATAAGGCAGGAACGACGCGACAACTCGTCTGCCTCTGCTCGCGATCACTCGCGAATATGTACAAATGTTGCTCAACGACGAAAAGAAACATCGCGACTAGTCGCGACTCGTGGGACACGCCCGCTGTTTCCTTCCCTTTAATCTCTCCAATTACGATTACCGCGATCGCCGTGAAACGATTATCGTCGAATCGTTTGGCGTCCGCCGTCTCGCGCGTTCCATCGTGGAAGCTGTTTCGACTGATGGAAAATATAGCGGTGCCATTCGTTTCGGAACGAGCACGACAATTTTGAACCGCAATTTCCACCGGCGCGCTCGTCGGAAAGTGTCGGTGATATCGGCGAACGGTCGTAAAGCCGAGGACTCCGCGATGAATTTCGATGCAGCGGTGTCGCGAAGGACATTTTATACGGCCCGAGGAAGATCCTGCGTTCGTAAGGTCAGCACGGAGGGTCACGGCAGGGTGGCCTTGACACTGGCCCTGACCTGCAGCCAGGACGCACCAGCGCGACGCGAAAATTATTTATCAGGCCCCTGTCCCTTTTCCTAAATATTTCACGCCGCCTACGGCCACCGTGCGATGCATTATTTATCCGGATCGATGAAGGTAGATATGAACGAAACGAAGGCCGGCTCCGACGGCAATCGAAGGATAACCCATTTCGTCACGCCCCGTGTTCCAATACTCGATACACGTCCCATGCGATACTTCGAATACCTTCGGGCGTTGCCGATTGGCTGCACACGGCCGTCGTGTGTATGTTCGTTAAATTCGTACAGCGACGCAAATGGTTTCTTCGGAAATTTGCATTTTATTTTTCAATGCGCCGCCGCGCTCTGTATTAATGCACGCGCTGTCTTGCGGTCACCGTAACATCCTCGACCCTCTCGCCGGTAAGACATGTCTCCGTTCGAACATTTTTCCAAGAGCCCCCGGCACGGCCCAACAGCAGCAGGGAAATATTATCTTGCGTTCCTTGCGGTGAATACGATGGATACGGTTGCCAGCAGGCATCCTGAGAAACATAGCTGACGCCATAAAAAGACGCGCACAGCTCCCGAACGTTTCGTATGGTCCCAAGATGGGCGCACACTCCGCCCGTGCGAGGAAAGAACACTTTATTCAATTTTAACGAACACAGACCACCGCCTCGCCTGTCCCAGTTTCACTCTGGCGAACCGAAGGGAGAAAGAATCGAGGGAATCCCGCGGTTGTCGCGGATAACCTAGTATCTGCAGCTACGGGTAGGCAAATTCTCTGGCCGCAGAAGATCCATTGCGCGTGAAACGCGATATTCCGCGTCTCTCGGAGAACGGCAATTCCATTGCGACGCATCTCGTCCGTTTTTACCGTGCCGGTGTTATCCCTTGCCGTCGTTTACGGCTACCTGAGAATCAATACGACCCGCTGACCAACCGGGAGGAAGTTTCTTTTGGAATATCAATCGAAGCTCAAAGGAACGGATAACCGAAGGTGGTTTCAATGCTGCTCGACGAGCCCCGCGATGTAACTGTATAGCGGGGAACCCGAGTACAGGAGCTGACCGTGGCCTGTATCCTTGCGACGGAAGCACCAAGGAAACTTATCTGCGATGCTTGTACCTCGAAAGATTAGAGTGCTGTATTATTTAATTTCACGCTTGAAGAATTTATGGACCGTTCGGAGATTAGCTCCCATTCGGCGGAGGAACCAAAGTTTCGTGACAGACGTTCCCCCGTGCAAATAATTAATGCAGGCGAAAGGAAGAAGCGATGCCGGACGCGCAATTAAGAGTATCCCTCGCAGGAATGTTTCTTGGAGCATCCGTTATCATTCTTCGAGGACCGAGACGAGTAGCGTGCTCGTATAACTTCGTTCAGCGATGAATGTACTTCCGCGAGCGGTCGAGCCTTCCCTCTAAGGACTCTCCGCTTAACAAATTCGTTCCCGATAAATAGAAAAGAGGTGCTTCTAGTAAACGTTCTTTCGCGAGTATTTTAACTATCGCCAAAGAAACCAAGCAAACGGTTATTCGCGTGCGTGGCACCTCGCGCGACGACGCTGTCGCGAGTCCCGTGAAGTCGTAACATGCAAAATCTTCGCGTGTACGCGGCATGCTCGATAAATGAAATCCGCGAAAGGAGAAAAATAAGGTGGTGAAAGAGGATCGCGCGATGCTCGCGTGAAAAGGTTCGGGAGGTGGCGCATATCCTCTTTATTAAGAAATATCCTCTGGAGGCGGACGCGAACGACGAGGAGAGACGCGGCGCCCGATCGTTTCAATCGCGACCGTCTTTGATCGCGGTGAAAGGGAACGAGGAAAGAACGAAATTGGAAAGGGCCGGGTCCTTAAAGTAATAAGTTGTTCCCCAGGCTTATTGAATTGTTCCCCCGCGCGAGATCACGATGGATCGTGCTCGAAACGAAGAAAAACGGCGCAGCCCCGGTTGATTGTAGACTTGGAATATTCGATCCGCCCGGCTCCGGGGTGAAATTGGCGTGATGCTCGAGGACGCGGTGGGCATTTCAGTGAACGGACGCCGGTTCCCGGGAAATAAAAATCGAATCTGAGGAAATCAATCTCGTTACGAAAATACTTTTACCGGGTCGCGTGATGGAAGTAACATCGACGGGTAATACAGTTTTCAGGTGCCTCGGTCCCGGGAGTGTATTCGGTTAGGAGTAAATTGCTCGGAGGCTGGAGTGGTTTAATTATACGCGATTTTTCGAACTCCGACGAAGCGCGATTATTTAACGAGGCCCGTTTCGTGGAGAATCGGGACCGTGGACATCGCGGAAGAATTGTTTCGAAGCGCAGAATTTGTAGTTTGCTCGATCAGCCGGGTCGTGTACGGATATATTTTTGCTCGCGCTCGTCGGTGCGCGATGTTTTCGCATTCGACGAGAATGAATTTATATTTTATTTCGTTCTGCAGCGGCCGTTGTGTTGTAACAAGCGCGATCCGCGTTGCCGGGGCGGGCGCTAATGTAACCATAGGAATGTGTAGAATTTTCGACGACTCGAAAGGAACAGGAAAAAATTGGGGAAAAACAGCCCGGTACATTTTGAACGCTCTGTCGTCGCTCGTTCGGCCGGTAAATCAATTACAGAACTAATTACCCGGGTCAACGTCCCGAACATTCCAGGATAATTGGAAACGTCGCGCGTTCCATCATCGTCCACGATGAAACAAGCTTTTCCACGACGCGGCGAAAGCAGCAACAGCGTGGAATCCGAGTGGTGTCGAGGGTTCCACGAATACAAATGGCAAAGTCACTATGACTAAACACTCTTTTACCGTCGGCGATCAATCATAATTTGCCTCCGCGAGGGGAACGTTCGAGAGATCGCCTCTGTAAAATCGAGCAACGTCGTCGGCGAAACGAACGATACGTCACGTGGAATGTCCGCTTCCTGGCACGATGAAAACCCGTAAATTCCCCGTATCCCGGCAACTGATATCGCGTAACCGATAAAATCGAGAGGACTCTTGGCCTTTTTTTCCGTTTTGCTGAACGCAACCGCGACCTCATGCTCCGCGAACAACGATACGGCTGAAACGTCGAGGAGTTTCGAGTCGGTTGATTTTTAATCGTCGAGTATAGGGGGACGAGAGCAGTATCGGGAGGGCGAAACAGCGATACCGCAGCGAGAAAAAAAAGGGGAAAGGGCACGCGGAAGTTGAAGATGGATGACGAGCAAGCCTCGAATCTACAGACAGGAGAATTATCTTGACTTTTCGGGATGCGTAACGGGAGGCCGTCGTTTGCAAGGGCGAAGTATTAATCATATCTGACGAAAGTAACGATGGGAATTATATAAAAATCCCTCGCGATCGAAGCTTTTGTCGTTCGAATCTGTTAACGTGAAGAGCGCTGGAACGAAAGAATGCAGGGCACGTGGACGAAGGGAAAGGCGTACGAGATGCTCGACAACGTTTACGTTTGCGGAATGAAGACATAAGAAGGGTGAAAAGTTGTATAAGGAACGACAAAATTATGTTCGTCTGCAGAGTTGTTTCGCAATTTCCAATGACATCTTCCCCCCCCCCCCCTGTCTCTCGAATTTATTTATAAATATAAACATAAAAAACACGACGACGCAGTGCAAAAGACGCTCGTCGACGACCGATCGTCGTCGTATGGAATAATTAGGACGCACCACGCGTCGCGCAATATTTGTTGCATATTACGATGTGTGCATTCGAATATTAACAAGTTTGCTCGAACGAGGGAAGGCCCGAGGGAAAACTTAATGCTCGTTTCACGTCTCCCATAAGGGCATTATCGTTATAGATAGCTCAAACCGGCGGGATAATATTGTTTCGCGGTGAACTACAAATGTTACACTTCCATGACCGGCGCGTTTCATGGAGGCAATACGATATAAAGCTAAGAGACGCTACGTGGCTCATCAATCATTCATACGGAGCGTGGCCGTTTTACGGTGAATAGATAAAAAAAAAAAAGGAAACGAGAGAAGAAAAGCATTAAACGAATACGCCGGGTACTTCCTGGAAAAAGGAAAACGTCGGGCGGAAAGACATCGATGCCAATGCGTGGAAAACCATGGCTGAATGTGCACATCTTTAAAAGAATTGGGACCCATCGATGAGGAGCTCGAGAGGTGCGTGGGAACGTAAATACCCGTGGCAAATTCTATGGAATAATTTTATCAAGGGTAAATTTTAGGGCCGATATTTCTCGGTGAAGGCAAGTCTACCTTCGTTGAATTTCGCGAATTTCTAGTTTCGGAAACGGCAACCATAATGGAACGTCGTCCATGTTACGACTAAAGAATTATCGACTGCTCAAATGAACGTGTCGTCAGGAAGGTGTCGACGCGAAACTACCGCTCGCGACGTGGATCGATGCTACCTTCCACACAGGAATATCTATTGAAACTTTTTCGCTGCGCTACGATTTAGCTCGGTGAAATGACGTACGCGGCTAGACAACAATGCTATATCTCGACAATACTTGACACTTGGCTGCGATAAACCTCGGACAAGCCTCTTCCCTGTGCAGGCTTGACACGTGACACAAGGAATTATTTATAAGTCTCGTCGAGTTTGCGAGCGACTTAAACGAGGGGTTCGATTTTACGTCGCCACATTTTTCCATCGCGTCACGTTCATCTACGGCTGAACTGAAGCGACAGACGAACAATCTCTAAATCTCGAGAGGAAAAAAATAGAAGGAAATTACTTACGCTACATTAAAACAGAAAAGGGGAGGGAAACGTTTACAGACTTGACGAAGCTGTTGAATATATTTCGCGGATACAGCCGTTTGCGAATGGAACGTACGGTTCGTTATTCAATGTGAAAATCGTTGAAATCCTTCGCGTCGTGAATCATTACCAGCCTCGAAATTTGTACTGTTTAACCGTCGGAAAAGATCAGCGCATTAATCGTGGTAATTTGTCTGTAAATCCTTTATCGATCGACTAAGCCGCGCATATTTCTGTGGATTAATCCGTCATTGTGTAATGAAGCTATCAACCGTATCGCCTGGAGTAAGCCGTCGAATCTCGCCAAATGGAAATTGAATGATCCGTAGATCAAAACGTGTCCGGAGGTGTAAATATGTGCAACCTACGGTGTTTCTACCTTCGTAACAGTTTAGCTTTCATAGGAGAGCAAGATATTTTCAACGACGAATATTGCCAACTTATTTAACTCATTGATAAACTTACTATTATTATTATTAAATTGGATAATGCGAACTATCTTCCAGCACGGACAAGTCTTTCAAACGATGGCAACATCGAATAATTTTATCGCCCTACCGACCTTATCCTCATAGCTCTTTTAATGGGACCAACGGGAATCGTTATACATTACGTCGAAACGATTCGTTCGAGACGCGACGAAAAGGTGAACGGTTCGATTTTCCGTTTCAGGAGGCGTTGGTAAAGAGATTAGGTCCCAATGCTCACGCGTTTTCCATGGAAATCACGCCGTTAGCACCCCCATCGGTGCAATTGGTGCCCGCGAAGGAGTACAATGGCGCGCCGATTGGCACCAGCTACGACGTCAGGGCTTACGTGGGTGAGTAAACCGAGAAAGAATTGATTTACGAATGTCAAGTAGACGATTCTGACGGTGTGACAAAAAATTGGGAAGGCGAGCATAAAATTGCGAGGCAAGAAACGGGCGTGTAGAGCGGGGCAAAGGTAGTCGTATCGATGAATTCAGCTTTTGCTTATCGAGTGAGTATCACCGCCCAGTAGTTGATTGGATATTTCCATTCTCTGCGTGGGATACGTTTCGAATAACACCGTAATTCTCGGGTTACGCCGTTTCAATAGCACATTTTCGTGACAAATTAAATGGCATCTCTCCGTGAATTTTTTTTATGAATTTCCGCGATTTTCCGCTACCGGGAAATCTACATTCAGCTTAATATAACACTGCGCCAAGTATGCCATGAGCAGCTCTCTCGATTTATACCAGTTATAGCATATGCATTCTACCAGAAGTATCGTCCTCAATGTTATTTACTATTTGATGGAATTTAGCCGACAGGGCGGACGAAAAGTTGCAACGAAAGACGACCGTCAGAATGGGGATCCGCGTGATTCAACGGACTACGAAACCCCCGCTACCAGCCGCCTGCATATACAGCGTGCCAGTACCTTCGAGTCCTTCTAATGCCTCCAGAAGCCAAACTTGCAAGTCCAGAGTGAAATTCGCCGAGAACGAAATCACTGAAGACGAAGGTAGATCTTCTATTTCTGTATGGTTGCGCTCCGTGCAAAACAAACGATCGATCCTTGCGTAGGATAAATTGGTCACTTAGGTCGTGTTAGATCTTCCTTTGGTTTCAGAGAACGCGGGGCCACACGCCGCGATAGAAAAGCCATTTTTGTTGAGCGACGGTCGGGTCGGTTTGGAAGCAAAGCTGGATCGCTCGATTTACGCGCACGGAGACTCGATCACGGTGCACGTGAACGTGAACAACAAGAGCAACAAAACCGTGAGGAGGATCAAGGTGAGGTTCATTCTTAAATGCGAAACCGACTGTATAATGTATGAACCGCCTTCGAGGAGATGGAAATGCTAACGAGGGGCTGAATGACTGATTCGAGGATCAATTTGCAACTTGTCCGCGGAGGTTCCTTGCTTTCGATAACTGATTATATTACGTTCAAACGTGGCCTGGCCTGCGATCGCGTTTGATCAATTTATAAATCGTATCCCACGTGTGCTGCTCGCTTTTGTAAGGGGAACTGCTCTCAATAGGATCATCGTGAGCATAACGAGGATTAAAATTTCACGAGAGGAGTTACCCCCGTGAAGCAAACATTATAATTTCGTATCATAATTCGATCCGGCTAAGAAATTGTGCAGCGCTTTCACTGAATTGTTTGAAATCGTGCCTTCGTAGATTTTCATCGTGCAACACGTAGATGTGTGCATGTTCAGCAACGGCAAGTTCAAAAACGTGGTCGCCCTTCTTTCTTCGCAAGAGGGCTGCCCTATTGGTCCGGGAGCATCGCTGACGAAAACCTATACCCTCAGACCTATCAAAGGATCAACGAAAAATTGGATCGCCTTGGAAGACAGTTACACGAAAGCGGGAGCGACGTTGGCCTCCACTGTAAATTGCCCTGGAAACGGTCCAGAGGACAGAAACGTTTTCGCCATATACGTCTCCTATTACGTAAAGGTAAACTATCTTTACACGAGGAGATCTAAACTGCATCCCTCCTTGAAAATTGTACAGGGGAGACAAAAGCGTGTACAAACGCCAGTATATTCCGCTCAATTGACTATTATAAAATGAAATTCAAAAAGTAGTAAAGGGAAAAAGTTCTAATAAAAGATGGATCGAATATATGTATATCTTTTGTAGCAAGGAGCTTGAGCTACAGTGATCAGAATAATTATTCTTTGCAGGTGAAGCTCCAAATGTCAGCAATGGGTGGCAAAGTGACTCTGAAGCTGCCGTTCACGTTAATGCACAGCAACACGGATCCCGATTTAGTTGGTTTTCCATCCCCAATCCGAGAGCCGGCAAAGATTTCGGTGAAGACGAGCGAGGAAATCACAGAGAGCAACGACAGACAGGAGGACAACGGGAACAAGTACAAGGGGAGCAAATTGGAACCGATTAAGGAGAAGCTTAAAGAATCCAGGGACATCGACGTGGATCTAATTGAACATTACGAGGACAGTGAGAGCACCTGAGAGCAGGTGCAAACGACCGACGCATCGTCGCGATCATCCACGAGAAACAATAATGGAGCGAGACCCGTGAAAACATCGAATCACAAGAACTGCAAGCTGGGCTTTAGCATACAAAGGGCCTGGTGCTGTTTCCGGAGGGCTTCTTAGTAAAGGAAATAAAAAGAAGGGGGAACAATAGGAGAGACCCACTATGGTTTCCATCATTTTGATTCTTTTTGTTACCTTTCTGCACTCAATCATAAAATTATTAATTCACGCGACGACGCGGTAAATATATTTTACGGGGATAACATTGAAGAAGAACTTCGTATCATATCGTTTTGTCCTTTTTCGTTAATGTGCTATGTATGATGGGATAAAGGAAATGGCATGAGAGCATTATTTTTGTATGGAGAAAAATGTTGATGGTACCCAATGAAGATTCTCTTATGATTAAAAATGATCGTTCCAATGAGATCAATGCAGAGGCAACTTTACTTGTCCAGAATACACTACAATTTTGTGCAGTTCCTACTCGCGTTCAAGTGAAAGACGTACTGCCCTTTTAATTATATGGAAAGCGATATCGTATTCAACAACATACTGTATAATGCGTTCATCTACATACGTATACTCGATCGAATCAATTATAAATGTCTGTCGACGAAGTCAAAGATCACAAATCTATTTTTTTAGGCTGAAGCCTCTCGAATTGCCAGATTTGGCATCTATTTATTTTTAAATAAGTGTTTTATGTACTTGAACAGATCCTATGGAGCTTGCTGTACTTTATAGGATAATTTAATCGAAAGACATCTTTTATGATAATCTATGCCTAACATATATGTATTTTATTGTACACATATGTATGTAAGTAAATCTGTACAGAAACTGTATCTTTATCATTGTAAATAGGAAAATATTTGAATATGGTTGTACAAGTACGTATATGAATCTCTAGCCTAATGTTACTAAACCTTCTAAATAATTTGCAACTAAATAAAATTTTTGTGTAAAATACTCGGGCAAATGGCAATTTATTTTCCGCTCCGATTCAGACCCGTTAACTAATTGTATGTAACAATGGAACGGACGATAGAAATTGTCTGATTTACAGACATGCCAATGAATAATTGACGAAGATCTTTTATAATTTCAAAAAAATTATGTACATATGCGTGTACTTACTATGCCATTGAGCTCTAGCATAACCCCTGACGATGAATTTGCTCACGTTATTGGTTTCGTCCTGCACGTTCACTAAAATATATTTGAATCTCCCATGCCCATCAATATCCACATCGCAAACTATGTTCAATGATTCCGACATTGTGACAAACTCTCTATTCAAGCGTACCGCTGAAAAATACGTAAGTGTTATTCATAACCTATCGCTAAGGTAGTTTATTATCTTCAAGGTATTAATACGCATGTACAAAGGGAATATTTTATAATAGACCATTAGCCAGTTGATAATCGTCGTTTTGGAATGTTCGAAAGCAGATGTTATTACGTAGTTTTCGACAATTACCTTTAAAAATAATACGACCGGCGTTCAGTGATCCGGTTCCGATGTTCTTGATACTTGCAGCGATGTACTTGAATGCTTACGCTATAGTCTGTACAATGAGACGAGAATATAGTTAGAGGTGGGTAGGTCAGGTCAGAATCACATAATTCAGATCCCTGTGAATTTGAAAACTCTCACTCGGTTCGTGATACGCATACCAGAGAAAGAACCACGGAATAGGGATAACACTTTACCCCTGAATGTGGACAAGTGGCAGCCAATAGCTGCAGCCACAGCTACCTAGCATGTGGTAGTTGTGTTTATGCTACTCTCTCATCTCATTGGACAGACTATAGGTACCATGGTCACGTTGCACCTGCACAGATCAATTGTGTTAGTCGCAACACGATCGCGTGCGTGCATACGCAGAAACGCTTGTCGATTTTTAAATAATCCTCCACACAATATACAGTAATGCACTAGAAGAAGTAAAAAGTTAATTTTCTTATTTGTATACCAACATCTGTATGTTTGTAGTATATTATAGATTGTACCATTATAAAACGAAGAATCATGTCAGAAATGGGTAGCAAAATATACAAACATGTAAACGATGCCAGACTGGTGTACAAAGCATTAAATGGTGTATTTCTCATTTATAAGCCTGCAGATTTACACTTCAATGGAATGAGAGATACAATCATTAAGAACCTGTGCAAAGGTTATAATGAATTCTTACTTCTTCCCATATTCCTCACAGGCAGACCTTATGATAACATGATTTATGATTTTCAGAATTAAACGACATGAATGTTCGACCGATAAGAAAGCACGTAGCTATCGAAGGTGACACGACTAAAAATATGAAAGTAATTGTTCGAAACAGTTTTGCCGATCACCCACTAGTAGTCGGACCACGTTATCAACCAAACGATTTTAGATTGGCAGCTACAAAAATAATGAGCCAAGATGTATCTGGTATCATTGTTTGCGGACTTAATAAAGGAAACAGATTAATACAGAGAATACAAGCATCTAAGTGCATACGGTTCTACAAAGTAAAAGGACTGCTGGGCCAAGCAACGAATACTTACTTCCATGATGGAAAAGTAATAGAAAGGTCTACGTATGCGCATGTCAAACGTGGTCACATTGATAAGTTATGTAGCTCGATGCAAACGTCCCATCAAAGGAAAATGTTTGAGTAGGTTGAATTCAGAGAATTAATATCTAAAAACGTGGAATACATAGTCCCAACATATTTACATTTCTGTATGCTTCCAGATTATCTGGTGTAGATATACAAACTCAAGCTGCCTATGAATTGGCACTGAAAGGACCGATTAGACCGGCAGAGTCTGATGCTCCAATGATATATACAATTAAGTGCGTTTATTTTTCACCGCCGCACTTTACGTTGGGTAAATATAATTTTCTAATTAAATGCCTGAACAAATTACAACATGTATAGAAAAACTACTTTGTACCTTTGCAGAGATTGTTTGCGCGAACGAGTATGATATGTATCTGAAAGCCATAATCCATGAAATAGGTATGAAACTCCGTAGTAATGCAACTTGTATGCAACTGCACTGTATACAGGATGGGCTGTTTAATGTGCAGCATACATTATTACAAAAGCATTGGACTTTGCAAAACATTGCGAACAGTATCCAAACGTGTCAGTATATTCTTAATCAAAATAAACATGTATTACATCAAGAAAGTCCTGCATTAGTAGAGCCAAGTGAAGACACGGCAAAAGCGCCTACTATCGAGCACCTAAGCGCAATGGAATAAAATTTTTAAACAGATATTACATTTTATTTATTCATTACATTAACACCAATCATCGTAAAATAATTATTAAATATTTATTATACCCACTATTGCAATATCTGCTAATACACGTACAAAGAACAATAGTAATTGGAATTTCAATTGTTCCACATTCTTATTACTATGTTTCGCTTCGGCTTCTTTTCGAACGTTGACTGGAATCATGCTCGTCGTATCTATCTGTAGGTTTCATAGATCTTCCTCTTGATTTATGTTTGATTGGCCACTGTTGCATTTTCATACTTTTTGCTATTACACGTTTTTGATGGTCCAGTTGTGGGAACAAATCTGAAGAAAAATACGTAAGTTGACAAACTGAATTAAAATATTTGATTTAAAACCTTCAATAGTATACCTTGAGATTTTTCTAAAGCCTCTTTTGCAGAATTCATTTCTGCCTCTTGAATACTATGTCCTGATGCTTTTGCTAATCGCTTTCCTTGAAAGTACACCGCTACGGTATAGACTCTCGTATTGGTTGGTCCTTTGCATTCAATTACTCTGCACCAAAAATTGAGTTAGCTTATTTTATGCCAATCTATAAACACATTGCACTTTGCGTAACACAAACTTACTTGTACACAGGAATGTCAGGTTCCCCGCCATCCATCGTTCGTAACGTTAAGCAACACTGTTGCAATTTACTTTTGGGATCGTTCCAATCTTGATTCATAATGAAATCTTGCAAACGTGGGAAAAAGCACACGTCGCAAAAAACGCGACAATACTCTAATCCTTTATCGACATAAAGAGCCCCCAGAAATGCTTCCAGCAAATCTGCTCTGTCTTTCGTTTTTAATTCCGCTTTCGGGTTACCATAAAGTGCGTACTGAGTCATGCCCAAATCGTCACACACAACAGCTTGAGTTTTATTATTTACCAGAGAACTTCGTAGTAACTGCAAGATTTCAGAATGTACCTTTGCGTATTTGATATATTCATTTTGACACTTACAGATAAATGCCCCTCGTGATGTTCTGGAAAATATTTATACAAATATTCGGAAACGATAAGTTGTAATACAGTGTCTCCCAAAAATTCCAAACGTTGATTAGAACCCAATGTTAAATTGGTGTATCCTATACTGCGGTCGGTAAATGCTCTGGCCAAAAGACGAATATGTGTAAAGTCTATGCCAATGGAATCCTCAAAATTTGTTAATTTCTATGGATCATAAAAGGAACATTAATAATCCGTTATTACATATTTAGAGAAAACATAAAGCCGTTCATATACACATACTTGCAATAGCTCGAAACTAGGTATCCATTGCCTATCTCCTGTTGGTTCCTGCTCTTGCAATGGATGTTTTGGATAATTGACCCACACTTTTCCAAGATCATCTTCGTCCTTAAATAATGTTTCACCGAACACTCTGTCAGCTACTTCTATGCCTCCATCCAAAAATAATGAACCCATCAAGGCTTCGAAACAATTGGCCATCGCATGTCTCAGTTCCAAATCGTGGCATAAATCACTCCCATGCGCATATAGCATATATTCTTCTAAATTTAATTTCTTTGCTAATACAGCGAGATGCTGGTTCTGAACAATTGCTGCCCTGTATGTAGCCAAGCCACCTTCTTCCAAATCAGGAAACATATGAAACAAATGAATGGATGTAAGAAATTCAACTACTGCATCCCCCAAGAACTCCAACCTTTCATTGTGCGCTATTGAAGATTCGGTTTCGGTTCTTGCGCCGAATCTTGACATTATATTAATTAATGTGTTAATCCCACGTTTCCGAGTATTCATGTAATGAATTCGACGATCACCGTACTCAGGTTGTCTTATTCCACAATTAGTCAAAGAATTCCGAGCATGATCTGGATTTGTGCCAAAATTTTCACGATAACTCGGATGCGTCAGTGCTAATTGAAGGAGGTATCTATTTTTAAATTCGTATCCTAAAGTACACTCCAAGTTGTCTAAGGATTTATGAAATCTTAGATGACAAACAAGCACTGGAATTAGCATAGCATGTTGTACTATATCGCACATTATTCCAGTCCTATAAAACCCTTCAGAAGTAACATCAACTGTGACGTCGCGTTTCATTTTACTTTGCGTTCTTAATTCCTGAAGCTTATTCTCTTTAGCTTCTAATTTTCTTTTGTCCTCGAATGACGGCTTTGGCATGTTTGCCAGTAAGTGGCGAAACTTTACGTAATCTCTCCACGCCTTTTGATAACTGAAATAAATAGGAACAAATATAGATTTATTCTGTACGAAGAGGTCTTTCATAACAAGAAATATTTACTCTGCATTTCCTGCATAACTAAGTTGCGGTGGCCTAATTCCAAAATGTACAATTTCTGGGTAAGCAATTACTCCGGGTGGTTGATCAGTTTGATTCCTATCCAATTGATCTACACGAACGCTGCATGGCTTTTTCCCGGGATATGTGACAATCATACCTTTCACTTCGTCGGCAAAATTTTGCCATTTATATTGGGGCATTTCCACCAACCTAGGTAGATCATCCGGATCTATCAACAATTTACTACTCTTTACTAAATAATTCAAAACCTCGTTCATAGATAGAAGTTCTTGTCCGTTATCGGCCAAGTCACGCACGAATCTTGGCATAAAATGAAACTGGCCGCAGCCAAATTTATTTTGCGCTGCTTGCAAATCAAAGTCCACAAGTTCCAATACCTCCTTAAACAAATACGTTTCTGAAAAGAATAAGCTCTTATAAGTACAGAGTATATCGAACAATGAACGCTGTATGACGAAGAGTACTCACGGAAGTAATCTAATTCTCGTATAGTAAAATTTTCGGGCAATTTCTCATCAATGTAAAGGATTGTATATTCGATGTTAAATCTTATTACTTTACAAGTAGGCAATTTTACAAGAGGAAAATGCGACAGCATAGAAAATCCTTCAAATATAAACTCGTGTTCATCGTGCTTAATAATTGTCGGCGTTTTCGTAAGAAAATTCGTTGGCGGACTAATTGTTATTCGATAATGGTACAATTTATCGGCATTATTTGAATTTAAGTCACACTTATTTATTGCACCTTCACCAGCATAAATACCATGCCTAATACCAGACCTCCTCGATTTCGCACTACACCTACACAATGGGCCATCGTTCATCTGTAGCATAAAAGGTTTGTTAAATATTTTACATGCAACATAATCTGATGTTCAAAGAGAAGTATTTACTTCTCCAGGATCGTTGAACCACATTTCAGGATGCAATCTTTGTGGATGTTGTTTCTTTGCCATTAATTCTTCCATTGTTCTGTCATCTTCATCCATTGAGCTATCGCTATCAGAGGAGGAGCTACTGCAAGCCTCAGACTTGTGTCTACATAAACGAGCTCTAGTCTTCCTTGGCGGTGGTTCATAGGGTGGCTGTAAAATTGAGTATTTAATATTTTCAAACCTAATAACTACCTTCTACTATATTTCAGAATCACTTCAGAATTATACCTGTAAAGCTCTGGCAGCCATGGCTCTATCTAGTAATACTTTCTTGAATAGTTCGCATAGTTCGCGTAGTTTACCTGTACCTCTCATCATTTTTGGATTACTTTCATCTCTAGTATAATATAAATCTGCCGGTGCAGTACGTGTCCAAACTTTTCTCGCATTCTCCATAATACCTTCAGGACCCATTGCAGATAATTCGTCCATCTTCCTTTCCATATCTTTGCTTGTTGCACAGTAATCCTGCCTGGTGGAAAGAATAAAACAGGGAATAATATTTAGATGTATATGCACATAATTTTTAAAAATATATGCCACCTGTATTTTTCTAAAAGTAATTCTCTTTCAGTTGGGTCTCTCTTTGTGGAGGAAGTATTATTTGGGCTAGTAGTCCTAGACGAATAAGATTCTTGTGATCTTGATCGTTTCCTACTCCTATAACTTGTATAGGATCTCTGAGAACGTGATGCATGCGAACTACTCCTTCTGTACAATGATCTCCTCTCAGAATCTTCATCATTGTGCAATCGTTCTCTGGAAGATGATCTCTCTTTCGGATATTTCAGATACCTTTCCCTTTGAGAATCGTATCTTGATCTATACGGAGATCTACTCGATCTACGTTCTCTTGATCGATTGTCGGGACTTCTAGAACGCTTCCTATTGACCGAATGGATGCTAGATTCCTTTTCTCTGTATCTCCATTCGGATCTTCTGTCTTTCGTAGAGTCGTTATATTTTTTACACACAGATTTTCTATCTTCTTCTTGTGCTGCATTCGTATCATACCACGAACTTTTGCTGCTCTGCGATTTATTCCAATCACATTGGTAGCTATTAGGATTCCATTCTGGGTTACCATCATTATGATACATATTTCTATTTTCCCAATTTGTATTAAAAGTTCCACTTGTTGATTGAGAGTAACTAGATAATCCATAGCTTTGGCTACTGCATTGTATATCCGTTTGATTCTGATAAGGAATATCGTGGTAAGCATTAGGAACTTCATTTTGATAGCTCGTTGGCATAGAATGGTACGATGGCACAAAATTTCCTCCTTTATTTTCAGGTAAATTCGAGACAGGTACGTTATATGACGGGGGTGGTTGCCTGAAATTTGGTGGTGGAAAATTTGGGGGCGGCACAGAGTAGTATCCCATATTTTCTGGCTGAGAAATTTCTGAGCCCCAATAATAAGATTGGCCAGCATTTGGTGGAGGATTTGCCATTTTCTCTAATATATTTTACCCTGAAATATATACCATATGTAACAAATGAAGAATACACTTGTACGCTATTTATTATACATAGTCGATTATTAGGAAAAGAGAATTTTATTCAATCTATGTTATCTCCGATAGTAAATAAAGAATCTTAGGATATCCTTACAATTTCAAATCTTCTTTCACGTATGAGAATCTTGACGTAAAAATTTAACTATTGAAATTAATAAAAAAATTCAAAGCAAGCGCTTATGATATAATCTTATTATCCATTTAAAATTTATGCAGACGAAGAATTCGAGTTCCACTATGCCAGAACCGTGTATCATCAATACAGTGTCTAATTGTAAGTGCAAGTGCAAGGAAAAAAATCTTCTAAGCACTGTAGCACCACCTTCTGGTTGCAGGAAGAATGTAATTCAAAATAATATAAGAACACAAACGAGGTGAAGGCACATATATTTTCTACATACCAATCATTTTTAATATGTAATTCCATTTCTCATTTTAGTTACACTTAGTACGAAATTTATAAATATACGATATTCCTTCGGAATTCATATTATTTAGGTTTACTGTATACCTCTTCCGTACTACTGCGCATACTTATTGTTAGAATTTATAGTTACATAAAATAATTCTAATTCTGTTATTTGCACTGCCATTATTTCTATTATATTTCAGGTGCGAATAAATATCAACGTATCAACTTATAGTTCGTACTTGCACTTCTTATGCAATTGTTAAAATAAGTTTGCTCAAAAATACAAATTATATATAAAAATGTGTGATTGTTCTATAGTAGTATAAGCGCCTATTTCTTTGCATTTTGGCCTCGTTCAGCCTGATTATCTTATAGTTGCTTTACGATTTTTTAATATTTTAATTGTCTCAGATATAGTAATCCAATTTAAATAATATATATATATATATATATATTCGTTTTTTTTAATAATTTGTAATAATGCAAATAGTATTTTGAACCCTTCAATTATTATTAATTATTGCAGAAAACTCAGTTAGTTATTCATTACGCACAGTATAAGTAGTATCTGAGTGGTACAGGATTAATATTATTTATAATTTCAGGTAGCCATATTCGTCCTGCACATTTAACATCCAACATGGGCGTTTCTTTTGTCGTCTGCAAAGTGTCAAACGCTTTGCGCGCAACAAAAATGTTCTAGAGACAGTGATATTTTTTAACTGTTCAGAAACGTTTGGACGACCGTTCATCTTTTCTTTAACATTGCCAAATGTTTTCGAATGAACGTATGATATTATACGTGTCCGAAAAAAATTGCAATTTTACTCGGTGATAGCAATGACTCAGTATCAAAGAGCATCTTTTCAAGGTACTGCAATTTCGCACGAGTATTTGAGTTAAAATTAAAGTGGCTGCGGAACATGGCTACTCTAATATTATAAATTCGAATCTCTTACCGTCAAAATAATATGAAGCAGATTCATATAGACATCGAAGCGGTATTATAAAAATGAGAAGGTTATGCTTCGTAGTGAAACGAAAATTACGATATTAAAGTGTTTTTATTAATAGAATTATTTAACGTGCGCGAATTATACAACGTTACAAAGCGTGTGTGAAAATCTATTGTTGGCATAAAATGTATTTAATGTAAAAAAAAGTGGATTGATTTATTCAATATTGGAATCAGCTGATCCCTACATTGACAAGAGATCATCAATGTGATCGATGTTTAACCAGTGATAAAAATTTATTCGCGCGGTGCCGAAAGCGATTGATATGTAATAAAAATTAATATACATATATGACAGAGAGAAAAATTGCCCGAGGAATAAAAATTAAAAGATGTCAGGAAATAATTCAAATACAGCAGGTACACTTAGAGGTGGTAATCTACAGAATCGTAATTCACAAAGATCTACACTTCTAAAAGTGGTGATTCTTGGCGACGGTGGTGTTGGAAAATCTTGCCTCATGAACAGATTCGTTTCAAATCACTTTGATGAGCACAGTTTTCATACGATTGGAGTAGAATTTTTAAACAAAGATATTAAAATTAATGGAGAAGCATACACTTTGCAAATATGGGATACAGCTGGACAAGAAAGGTTCAAGACCCTTAGAACACCATTTTATAGGGGCTCCGATATTTGTCTTCTAACTTATGCGGTGGACGATAGGAGAAGCTTTAAAAACTTAGCACTCTGGAGATCTGAATTCCTTTATTATGCAGATGTTCAAGAGGGATCGACATTTCCATTTATACTTGTTGGAAATAAGGTAAGAATTAATAATATTAATGTTAAAGATGGAGAAGAAAGATCTTTCATGGAATATAATGATTACAGGTGGACGTTCCAGATTCCGAAAAACAAGTTTCTACGGAAGAAGCTCAAGCTTGGTGCGCAGAAAATGGAGATCCTCCGCTAGTAGAAACATCTGCAAAGGATGCAATCAATGTTGAAGCTGCATTTGGCGTAGCTGTTGCAGCTTGGGCGCAACTTGAAGCTAGACTAGAAAGACCGCTAGTCGAAGATACAGTTGACCTTTCTAAACAACAGTCTCCTCATCGTTCAAGTTGTTGTATGCCTGTGTCTGGTGCTGAGTAGGTTATAGATATAAGATTTTTAACTACTTTTTATGTTGTCAGAACATCATGCATGAAGTATATTTTTCAAGACTCGAAATATGATAAATGAATTGAAACGAAGAACAAGGAGGTAAAGAAATAATTTGTATGATTCGTACTAGCATTCTTGGAATGTACACGCATAGAATTTGTTTATATATGAAAAGAGTATATTATATTGCAAATTGTTGTAGTCTATCCAGAGGTATAGCATAGGTGTAAAATTAATTGAGGAACAAATACGCTAGTCGTGAGCTTTGGAGTAAGAAATTCGATCATCGAAGGAAGATTAAGATACTCGACCGCCGTGTAGTGCCATACGATGTTAATTGGGATTCACTTGGTTTTTTTTTAATTTTGCCGAATTCGATATTATAATTTGAAATAGTAATTAACAATTTGTACAGTTTTTTCTGCTTTATTTTGCGGTTCGATGCCATGACTTACGATCACATTATACCTCTAGACGGACTATACCGACACTTAACAGTGATTATTACTGTATTTGAAACACGAAAGCAAATTACATTATATATGTATAAGAATTTTATTCTATTTTCTTTGACCTAAACAATACTTCTATTTGAAGAATTAAAATTTAATCCCTCATAACTAAATCATGACCATTGGCAACAAAATCATAAGACTTGTACATACTGAATACGACAATGAAAATAGAAATAGTTGATAACATAATTTTAGTAACAATTTTGCTCGTAATATAATTTTTCTTTTAGGTCTAACAAAATTATTTGAAGAGATTTCTTGCGTGCCCGCAAAACTTTCTTCGTGATAAGGTGAATTTTAATGCTAGAACTAATATTCTATCTCTTATGTTCTTTTTTTTTGTAGCTGTAAATGTTTGTTCTGTTGCCAATGAACATAAAATCGGAATCCCCTATTTTTATTAATTTTTACAAATTACTTTCAGTTTGATTAAAGTATATAAATTAGCGTAATGTTTCTATGGAAAAAATAATATCTTGTGGTTGATATTTCCAGAATGCAACTGTAAAGTATAAGGTCAAATTGAACGTCCTACTCGTATCACGCTTTGTGCAGCTCTCGAGCTACAGACAGTATTTTAAGTGTTTCGTACACCATTGGCTTGTGATAAAATAATAATAGTAATAATCATTATTATCAACTGCTTTATAAATAAGAAATAGATATAAAATGTAATTTAGCTTTATAATCTAAATTTGCCTTATCTTTGCAGCACGTACTAAGGGCAGTGGTGGTAAATATATGTATATTTATCGCAAAAATCTTTCGATCATCTTCATATATGCATATAATGATTTTGATATATGTACACTATAAAGCATACTCTGCTGCTCTTGGAATGCCCTGCAGTCGGTGTTTAAAAATTTTCCTACAAAATGAATAGTGTTATAAACGCATTAAATGAAGCTTTTTGTACAACCTTGAACATACGAAACCGTATGAACGCATTTCTAAAGCACCGTAACTTATTTAAAAGCTACTTAACACTTTAGTAATGCTTTACATACAAGAAATAAATAGTAAGTAACATAATTGTAATTTAAAACTCATTCTCAATGACAGGGCTTACATTAATTATAAATGTAACATGCATGCCGGTGCTTTTTATATAGCTACATGTGGGATGTATAAATTTCGGGCCAACTTATAGAATAATCCGTTGGTTCAAGTTGTAAATTACATATAAAATTTAATCATATCAAGATGAGAATGTCTCACAAACTGCTATAATATATCAAATCAAATCTGTATTAATTGATTATGTTTTACATCGTCGACCCATCATAAATTTCATTAATAATTTTACAAACGTCACCTCAGTGCAATATGTGTTACATTTATTGTACAATGCTTTATTTGTTATCTTTATATTTATCGAAATGGTACTCGAGGTTTTTATATTATGTCCTAGATTGTAGATATTAATTTATAATCTAATATGGACTCTATTAAGAATTTTATAATCTTGAGAATCAATTTTGCAACAGAATGAAGACAAAATAAAGGTACTCTCTGCTTGCTTGAAAATGATAGAATATATTAATAAAGTTTTTTTTTCTTATAATTCATGTGATACTTTTTTTTTACATTACAAATAACAATAGGTTTGTAGATTAAAATTTTAATAATACAATCGCTGATAACGTTATATTATAACAGTACATCGTCACGTATGCAATGTTTAAGATACTACCTGCACACTTTTTTCAAACGTTAATACAAATCGAAGAGTGAATACTTATAAAATACATTACGATACAAAAATTAATGCTAACCATATAAGAGTTTGCAGAAAAGTGTGCGCGTATCTTACCAATATTTTTCTCATTTAAAGTTCTTAACAATATTTACAAATTAAGCGTGCTATAATTATCCAAATCAAAGATTTAACCTTCCAGTATTTTTGTATAGAAACTTGCATTTTATAAATATTTTTTTATTCAATAAGAATTAAGCCACGATATCCTTTTCAGTGAGTAACTGAAAATACCATTCTGTATGCATAAACTAACTATGCACGAGAATAAATTTAAACTTCGAACATTTTTTCTTTATATATTTCTGTAAATACCAATTTAAGATAATTATATTTCCTGCACATGTCTACTCCATGTAATTATTTCGAAGTTCCTTTCATCAGAATGAACTTTTTAGCAATGTACATGTATGTACATTTTTGTCGTAAAAACACAATTAATGCATTGGAAATACGTAAAAACGACTAATGGCAATGTTCTGTAACATCCACAATAACAGATTTTTTCCACCCAAATAAAAAGTAACCAACTGCCGCACCAAATACGACGGCAAAACACAACCAGACATTGTATGTCATGAAGATCAGCATAAGGAAATATGATAGCACGATTTGCACAATGTGTAGAAACGTTTGAAACGTATGCATCCATGATAACATTGTGGGCCTGCACAAATTTATATGAAACGGATTAATAGTTGATCGTACAAAATGTTACATTCATATAGCACCATTAAATTATCATGCCAAGCGATATTTAATATAGAAGTACAACATGAGAATTGGAATTGAATAGCACGAGAAAAAAAGAGTTGCCAGCCGGTGAGAATTTGTACAATAGGTTCGGAATGAAATATCAAAGAATCAAAGCAGCATGCATTTTCACGCAGCAGTAAAAAAAAAAACATGCAAAAATTCACTTTCTCATTTACTTACGGTTGCTTGTGAATTACTTCTCCAACCATACTAAAAAAAAGAAAAAAACAAATTTCATGATAAATAGCAACTCTTTGTGTATTCAAATGTGAAAGAAAGAAATGTTTGAACTATGTCCACCAGTAATACACTTGCACAGACTTATGATTGCAACTTACTGCACGACTCTGTTATCCTCAGCTACAACATTCTTTTCTTGTGGCATCGTGACGCTTCTGTATTGAAGAGAATTGTACATCTTCCAAAACAGGTACTCCCGATAGTATTTCAGCCCTTCGTACAGTGCGGCCATAATCATGATACCGATCATCGATCCTATGAGGCCCGAAATCGTCGAGATTGTCCACGATTCAAATAATACATGCTCACAATATCCTCCGTGAAACGTCATCTGCAAATACAATTATCATTTTATAATAATCAGCATCACAGATTTAATTGACGATACGTACCGACATACCGTGCATCCCCATATTTGCACAAGCCTCTGCAGTGGAGGCAACAGGGTGAACTCCATGGCCCATACTGCTGTGATCCATGGTAGAATGATCCATTGAGTTGTGCATACTCGAATGATCCATAGCTTGATGGGTTGCGTGTAGATCGTGGGATGCGTGCCCACCAGATACATTCATCATGTGAGCCATATGATCGTGAGACATCTATCACAGAAATAATATGATATTAAGATATGAAACAATTTGACGATGGAAGAACGTTTTACAAAAATATTTATAGCTGGAATATGTATTATCCGATCACCTGTGAAGTATCTAGAATAAAAAATTGCGATAGAAAAAAGTGACAACAACCATGAAAAGCCATTGAAAGCCATGAAATACCATTTCTTTAACTAGTTGAAAGTTGCTGATTTTTAACAAATACGCGATACCCAATCAGAAACAACGTATGGCAATTATAGAAATTTAGAGTTGCATTGACGCCGCAGGACTATGATTAACTATTTCCGGGTTACAATGGAAACTACTGTCGCGAAAAGCAATAATTCATTTTTCGTATTGTTACTTCACGCGGGTAACATATCGCGCACTCAAGTTAGAGGTCGGAACAACTATTATTGAGAACAGAAGCCAGGGACCTCTGAAACACTATCAGTAGTAATTTATATATCGTACAACTACTATCAATGCCTGTTTCATCATTATTGAATGGCAATTATAGTTAGAGAAGGAAAGGCATCGTGGTGCCGTAGGTGCGATAAAAAGATAAACGTAGCGCATCGAATGGTGAACGGTAAACGAAGTTTTCTTTTTACCGCTATAAAATGATGTACAGGTGAAATAAAATTCTACGTGCAAGGAACACCTGTTGCTTGCTCGCCCCGTTTACTTTCCACGCTTTGGTTTCACGTACACGCACGTTGCAATCGATATATACTTGCAACGCTAAATCCGATATTTCTAGCAATTCAACTCCAACTAGTTAATAAGGAAATTGGTTCTCGCAAAATTGCTCCACTTTGTTCAATTACTCCGCTCTTATCGAGAGAACCGAGTTACGTAATTGTTCGATTGCAAGAAATTCGATGAAAT
Organism: Nomada fucata; assembly: GCA_948146005.1. Lineage (NCBI taxonomy): Eukaryota > Metazoa > Arthropoda > Insecta > Hymenoptera > Apidae > Nomada > Nomada fucata. The sequence continues at coordinate 35,968,488 of OX411276.1, read as the reverse complement.
TTCAAAAAAGACTATCGCTACTGCTGTTGATGCAGGAACTATGAACTACTGAACTTTTTAAAGCATCAATGGCGGGGTTTTTCTTAATTAATAGCACGATCTTCGTGAAACCATTCTTTCCTCTTCGGCAATCTGCCAGGCTTGCGGTGAACGAGTTTGGAACAGAAGAACAAGAAGAAACGAGTTCATGACTGGCAATCGGGCAACCCGAACAAAGAGACCGACAAGAAAGAAAAAAAAAACAAGAGTCAGTGTACTTTCTAAAATGGATTTCTTGGAGATTGGTCCGATGTAGAACTGGCATTCCATTCTAGATTGCTGGCCGTACCGAACATGAAATTTACAGCTACAAGTGTAACATTCATCTTTGTGAAATAAGAAACACCGAACGGAATTGGTAGTTGGTCGTTCGAACGCATTCCTATGTATCATTTATAAGTTTGCTTTTTTTGGGGGGTAATTAATTTACCAAAATGTATATCAGAGATTTCTGTTGTATTTCGAATAATGTGTACATATGTACAACCCCCAGCGCTGTGTTAAAAGGAATTATTTTCGTAATTACTTTTCATTTACAATTGTTTCAACTGGATACGATAGCCGTGAAACACGATGCTACGATAAAAGCATACGCCTTGTTTGAGCAGAAACGCAATATGTTTTGCACAGAGAAAGATAATCCGTGAAAACGTGGCGCGGTTCATTACTCTGAAACACTGTTAATCGTACGATTTCGTTAAGGGAGTATTTTGTGTGACCGGTGAATACTTATTTCGCAAAGTATACGAAAATTCGTAAGAACCGTCTTGTGCAGGAAAGTACACGTGTTACGCGAGTTTCCCTGTTTAGCTAATTTGCATAAAAAAGAACAAGTCGCAACGACTATCAACGTGTTGTTGAGATACAAAATTTGATGGAATTAAGTGTAATCACCAGTAGCTTACCATTCGTACAAATCCATCAAAAAGCTTGTTAACAGAACAAAGTCTCTTTTTCGGCAAATTTTATTCGTGAAGTGCATTAAGAAACAATTGAAAGAAAATTAGTTTGAAATATCTCAATAAAATAAAACAATTAATTGATTTTTCGGATATCATTCTACATCATTATCTTTGTGCACTGGCTATGTTGCTGTTTTATCTGCCGATATAAAGTTAGCCTTATCTAGGCATTCCTAAACAGAATGCAGCTAGATATTTACAAACACGCGGAAAGTATTGCCATTGAAAATGAAAAATTACGGAGTGTGCGCCTTTTTCGTCGTGCCGTTTACGCAGTAACGAGTACATACGCGCATTCAAGATAGACGTTTAGTATATATGGGATAATTATACCTTTTATTTCGATATCCTTGGGCAATTTAAATGAGTATTCTTTTCCTCCATTCGTAATGTGAAAAAAAACACGGAAATTCAATGCTACGAAATATAATCATGCTAGTCAAATTATATTGAACGTGATACGAAATCCCCCTTGTTTTCGAGGGGGATTCCCTACGATAAAGTGACACACTATTATTCGTGGTTAACAATTTTGTCGCGGAAACCGCACGCGATTAAAATTGATAGTAGGGATGAACAGCGTTGTTGAAAACAGGAAATCCATCAGGAAAGTAAAAAGGAAGTGTGCTGGAAGATATTTGTAACACAAGTCTGTCTATAATAAAGACGGTCAAAATATTTCAGCGAAACAGAGTACTGACAATGAGTGGATGACAAATAAAAGAACGGTCGGTGAAATTCTACGCCAATGCATTGCGATGAGTTATACGATGCTCCATTGGAATCCTTATATTGAAATACCAAGATTCCACAGGGAGAATAAGCGGTACAATTTTCAAGGAGGAGGATGTTACGATTATCGATTAATTCCCGTAAAGCGCAGCGGTATTGTCAACTCGTTAATGACGCGAACAAAAGATTTCCATTGACATCGCATCTGTTTATTATGTTCAATCAATGGGTCCTGCTCTTTCTAACCGTCGTATAAATATTAAAATAGTATTTACTATATGTACGTTAAATTTAAATCAGGAAAGCAGAGTTGAAGGGTGGGCGCGATATTGGTTTCAATTGGATCGATGACACTTAATTGCGATTAACTATCGCGCGATATATTTGCGCTGAGATTTCTCCTTGAAAATTGGTTGCTTTGATAGATAACCATTGAGTCATTTCGCTTTTTCTATCTGACAAAATGAAATATTCTTATTTAAGTTGTGACTTACTCGAGATACAAACGGCACGACTTTGACTAGCTAAGACAATCTTATAGTGCTCGTACAATTTCTGCGATACATTCACTTTTTATCAGTCTCAACTATCACTGTGTCCTGCATACGAAACATATGTCGTTTACAGGAACTGTAAAGAAGAGAAAGCGAAAAGATCTTGCTCTCGATTAAATGACACTTACCGAATGCACTTTGAAAAGTGTTGAGAAATTTGATTATCATTGAGATATACATAAACATTTGATTACATGATACGTTTTACTGCATACTAGTAACATGAATATAGCTATCATTGTAGGTCGTTTACGTCTGACTTCTACCACGAGTCTTGCAAATTATTTTACGAGGGAATAAGAAGTTTAAATTGAATTTTCAGATGAATGTCACTTTCTATGATGTTTCGTCAGGCTGTCCCAATTTGACATACAACGATGTTAACAATTCTTAGACTCACCTTAATTAAGTGGTCCAGGTTATGTCATGCAAAATGCGTATTTTCTGTGAAAATGCTTGAATACAATTAGAAGAAGTTGAATGGACACTTTCGCAGATTTCTCTGCGTGAACGGCCGAGCAACCTCTCACAGATCCATTAATAAACTGCACACAACTTTCACAGTTTCCTCCATCGCCGTAGATGTAACACAACGAAGAGACGGTTAATGGCTTTCTGCAGGCAAACACGTGAAATAGAACTGGAACGGCTAATTTCTGGTTAACTCTCATAGATGGCGCGGTAGGAACCCGCGAAACATGCATGCGTTTAAAACATGCCTTTGCCATAAAAAGTTGTTAAAGAACAGGCGGGGTATACCTATAATAGAATAGACCTTTCATCCAATGAATTTGAGACCAATTATCGTTCTATGTTACTCACAACGTTACCAGTAGCACCGACAAGATATAGGAATAGACAAATCACCTTATAGATATTCAATGGCTCAACGTTACTGCTATACGGCCCTGGGAATTTAAGCTAACTTCAGTGTCCTCTTTTTAATGAACAATCGTCAGTTGAAGAACTATTAAAAACATTAGAAATAATTTATTACACAGATGTGTTTATTCTTCCTAATAAATATATTTGTATCCAACTATTCGATTAATATCAATACTATAACACTTGTAACAAAAAATATTCAGTTCCATATAATATTCATAAAACATCAGCCTTAAGGAAAGAACTACACCTCCCACCACCCACCCAGCAACCACCGACCAATTAGCGCAATCTATTTCAAAAATCTCCCTTTCCCCCTACGTCTTTCGCACAAAGGATTTCGTAGTGATTGAAAGTGTCAAGAGTGTTCGTCGAATGAAGGTATGTGACATAGTTTAATATATTCTTAACGCCAGGAAAGTATATCCATTGCTTTCAATTCTCTGTCTTCAACGTTTTCTGTGGTTCTGTGTTTGTGGGCCATTAATGTTTTGCAAAAAATTTAGAAAATGTGCAGTGAACGGATTCACACCGTGCGGCGTGCATTTTTTAATCGACTCGAAAATCCATGTACGTATCATCTTTTACGTATGCGTATACGTATTTCAGCCCCGACTTCCATTATCTTGCAATATATTCTGCAGTTTCTAGCAATATTGTCACAATATTGGTGATTCTTAATGCGTTTATCTCTAATTTCAGTTGGATTCTATTCCATGGCGTGTTTTTTGCTTACTTTGAGGATATGACCAGCGGGAATGCGCAGTAGCATCATAGCGCGATGCTATGCTGAAATGTCGAACGATCTGGTTGACAGGTAAGGATTTCTTAAATTTGTGCTACAAATAAGTAGAATTGTACAAGCACTAGTAATATATCTCGATTAAATTATTATTCGTATCACGTATATATAAATCATTTGTCACCAATTTCAATTTAATTCTATTGGTGTCGACACGATATTCAAAAAATATCGGTCGTAAAGAAGCCCCCCCCCCCACCACCCACTCAGTTAGCAGCCAATCAGCGCAGTCTCTTTCAAAAATCTCCCTCTTTCCCCCAACGGATCTCGTCGAGTTTAGACGTGTCTAGAGTGTACTTCGAATTAAGGTATGTCACATACTCTAACATATTCCTAAAGGCAAAATATTATATCAATTGTTTTCATTTCCCGTCTCCTGAGAGTTCTGCTGTGTTTTTTTCTTAATATCAAGTCATATTATAGTAGATATTGAGAAAACATTGCGTAGTAAATGGAATCGGCCATGTGCACTTTTTGTATCAAACGCTACTTTTACGTATAGATAGACATTTTTCAGCCGCGAATTCCATTATTTTGCAAAATATATTCGATAGTTTCTAGCAATATTATTATAATACATGGGTGATTCTTAATATATTTATCGCTAATTTCAGTTCGATTCTGTTCCATGGCGTCTCTTTCGCTTGCTTTGAATCTGAAATGGCGCGATCGAGACACGTTCGAACGTGAATGCGCAGCAGCAGAGTGACGCGGCGCCATATTGTTGAATCAACTTCTCGCCGATAGGTAAGCATACTTCAAATTTCTTGTCGAAATAAGTAGAATTTTTGCAATATATCTCTATCAAATTATAATTCATAGCACGTACAAAACTTTTATGATACACAGTCGGGTTGTAGATATGTAGTAACATAATACAAGCCATTATTTGCGACTATTTCTTTGTTGTTTCTGCTTGTGGTCGGGAAGCTTGCCTTTCCCGGAAAACACCGATAATTTATCGCGAAACGAAAACAGAGACTTAACAAGTAACGTATGCGTTGAAATTTCTAGGAAGCACAACCCATCGTAAACAAAAATGGTGTTTGGCTTTGGTCGGGTACCGAACATGACCGAACGGCAACACGTATGGTACACATCTCAGTGAAGTACGTATCGATGTGAGTATAATCTGCGACTGGTACCAATATGAAGCAACAATAGTTAAAATACGTACAAAAACAAATAGATTTTTTATATTATTCTATATTAATTACAATTATGTTTTCTTTCAGAAAATTTTGTGACCGCGCGCAATGCGGTCGATAGAGTCAGTATTTGCTTCGAAATTTTCTAAGTTTTTCAGAGCAAGTGGCTCTGTTTCAGTTTTCTTTTACGCTTTAGCTGCACGCGACTGTAAAGTCAGTGTTTTTCGCGCACTAGTTATTAATCCTATTATCGGAGCACCGGTGCTCCTTTTCGACTATTTCAATCGCGAAAGTAGCATCTCAATTTGTTCGACGATATAATTTTCGGTCGCGTACATAGTCTTTTATTTATTTATTTTTTCTTATATTCGCTATCGGAAGTAGAGTCAGTGCATCACTGAAGGGGATGTTTTATCCGACGCTGATACATTGAATAATGTAAGTATATTTTAAAGAATTCTCAGTTTCCTATGAAGAAATTAAACTATGTAGATTTAACAGTAGATTTCAATGTTCTTTGCTTCTTTGTTTAGTTACAGTTTCTACACTTTTTTTGAAAAACATCTTTTTAGATCAGGATTTTCATTGTTTATTATTATTCTTTGCATCTCCCTTTTTTTATTAACACTAAAAACGACTTTTTTCCAAAAGTATCCAAGTATCCTTAGTATCCAAGTGAATGTTTATATTTGTAATTTCTAATTATTATTCGGCATATTAGCATTTTGGAAGAATATTCATATATTCATTTGCAGTACCGTACCGTACTATTTTTTCAGTAATTACTAATCCCATTAATTCAGAATGATGTACCCCCAACCCTACTTCAGTAAATAATAGTTCCTCAACCAAACACTGTTCATGAGCAGATGACGCTCGAATCAGTGTCGGATTTCGCGCATGCTTGCAAGCTTGTATACTTCGTCCAATTTGACAGTTGTATCACTGACATTCTCGATATCCGCTGCGAACAATTTCAGGACTCATTATGTCAACTATGCCACTGTGGCCAAATTTACAGCCTAGAGCAACAGATCCGCTGTGGTTCAACGCAGATAGACCATGCGACGACGAGAGCGAGGTAACTGCCCTCGAAGCAGAGCATCAAGCGTGGGCAAGTACATCGAATACAAGTTGATAAGCTTCAACGGTAAATGTCTGTAAGAAATTAACGTTTCATTTCTACATCCTTTCGTTTAGAGAGATCATATTCGCGCGCAAGGTTACGATCATATCCCAATTGGGAAGACGGTCAGCGATGTAAGTTAACCTCACTTTACATTTTATCGTATAGATTATAATTTCGTGACCTAAGCAGATGTTTCGCGGCTGTCGTCTTCGTACATACTGTATCATTTTACGTAGAAGTACAGGTTCGATTAAATTTGTACGATTTACAAAAATCGCTTAAATTCGTTACCATGCGTGGTTGCTGTTTATTCGTGTTACCGACGGTTGAAGCAGTCAAGGAACGTAGGTAAAGAAGGGTTCCCAAATCGCACAAAACAAGTGCGCGATAAACTAGTCTCATGTGTCGCTACGTATTTATTAAGCAGGGTCAAAATAGACTCGCATACAACGTGATTGTAATTGTATCCAGTTCAGGGGTTCCGAGGAGGAGGAGGAGGAGGAGGAGGAGGAAGAAGGCGAAGGAGAAGAGGAAGAGGAATCGGATACCCATGAAGAAGAGGAAGAAGAGATAGACGAAATTGATATGGAAGTGAGTTTCTCGCATCAACAACAAACATCCAGCCCGTCAGATACAGTGACAGATCCGGTATCCATTAGAATGGTCAGCACTCATAGTGGTCGTTATACTTAATTAAAATATTTAAAGTACCTCTTCGCCAATCCTATATCCCACATTTTGGCGAACGAGATATTGCAATGATCGAATGTTTGCCAACAACGAATTGGCCATGGAGTATTTAGTCGGCAAAGAGCATTCGCCGCACATGAGAATCAATAAAGCATCATGAAATTGTATTTTATGCACGAAACGAATAAGGCTTTGCAATCCTTAAATACCGCCGTATTATGGTAGCCCGATGAAATTCAGCTATTCCAGCAATCCTCTCGTAAATAGACGTCATTATTATGAATAGTCAGCGTTTTGGAATCACCGCGCGCGCGCTCGGTCAAGAACCCCTCCGGCAAGCCGAGCAATGCAAAACCGTATCGTCGAAAAAATTCATTGGAATAAAAGGGGAAAGGGAAAAGAATGAAGAACGTCGACCTATATAAATCTCCACTTCGTCCTAACATCAGCCGGCCCGTAGCTCGTTCGAACGTGAAATAGAGAGGGCAGAAAAATTTGCATCGGTGAATAAATTTTTCTCCAAGTTCTCGTCCCTATCATAATGTCTATATCAGGGTATAAAATTTCTTTCAAAGTACGATCCGTGGCTCGTTGAAAGCGATCGAACACAAGGGCTTGCCCCCTGTCCCTTTCTCTCGCAAGCGTTCCCATCTTTCTCTTTGGAGAACGGGGCAAGTCGGTACCCCGCCTCGCTCGTAAAGGGCCGTGGAACCGCATCATGCTCGACCGGGACACTCCGTACACTTACCTATACTAGGTGTAAGTACACGCGAGAATGTATTATATACCTATATACAGCGCCGGCTCTCTCGGCGTGTAACTGAAGTAAAGCCAGGTTGGTGCCCCCGCTAGGGTGAACGAACGGGTACGCTCAGGCAAAAGCGAACCCGTGTGCCTCCTCCACCTCCTCTTTCTCTTTCTCCACCAGCTCCTCCTCTAGCAACGACCTCCATCTCCTCCTCGGTCGAAGATCTTCGCCTCTGATGTCACACACTGGCGGAATTGCAAATTTTCTTCGAATATATACTGGTCCGTTAGGAAACGACCACGGCCGGCCAGCCTTGCGGTCGAAAAATTCGACTCGAGCGCAACATCGATTCACGCATTCAACGAACGGAGCACAAAGCCGGATGAGAGTAAATCGTTTCTGGCGATTTTACCCGGCACCCGGCACCCGGCACCCGGCACCCGGTGCCCACGGTGGCCGTCGAGGTGGACACGGCGTATTTTAATAACGGGCAACGTTAAACGGCCGCTGCAAAGATTTTGCAATTTCATTCGTGCAATTGAATCGCTTCAAGGTTAATTTAACAGCGCACATTGCGAGCGAGCGAGCAGTCTCCATCTCTAGCACGGTATTGCGCGCATAAATCTCGGGATTTATGAATCGCGAGTTTCGTAGATGGTAATACCCGCCGGATTTATGAATTAATACCGGTCATATTAGACGCATAAATCTTAACATTCAGGTAGATGGAATCGTCTATGGGGATTATCCCTGCGCCGCGTGATTCTACTACGGCGCATCTGTAGATTGCCGCTATCAATCTTTATCGTGCCCAAGCTGAACAGAGAGGGAGATCGGGAAGCCCGTTTGTACCGCGGACGATTGTCTCGTGGACGAAATATCAAAGGCCGCGAAACGATGAATCAATCGCAACGTTCGTAGATTCATTCGCATCGTCGAGGCACTGAAACGACAACGATCCAGATGTAACGAAAAATCTAATCTCCCTGTCCCGAACGACTGTCCGGCTTATCGATCGACGATGACAGCACGAAATCCACGGCGCCTTATCGGATTCTAATTGACGCGCGATGCACAGTACCGTGTATCACTGAACGTTGCGCGAAACAATTTCGACACCCGTGATCTACTTCGCGACGGTCTAATGTCGACTTGACCTACTGGCATACATTCGGCTCGTTTAAAAGTTCCATCCGACCTTGGAACGATATCAGTGTCCACCCTTTTCTCGAGATTTCTCTAGCACCGACGCGACCGTGCAGAGCCGTAGTCGGTCCGCCCGCTATGGACTGTCTCGCCGGCGTCAACTTAATCGTCGCGGCGTTCGACGCAAATACGCAATAAAACGTTCTACCGTTGCAACAGTTAATGCTCGGTTAGTGATTTACTGCCACGCGAAGGTTGACCGCTCGTCAACCGATTTCACCGGTAGAACGCCGAAGAGTGACGCCGTAGGGGGTAGACCTCGACGGCTAATGTCCGAGTTAAGCACCCCCTAACCTGCCGCGAAAGACGTTGCGCGACGTAACAGACGATAAATCCCGTGTTTCAGTTCGCTGAGGCGGCAGGCCCGAGGAAAATGAGAGTGTCGCGGACAAAGATGGACGAGGACTCTTCTCTCCCCTTTCGGTGATTACGAACCGCCGAGATCTCGTAGGATCCCACCCTCGCGGCAGAGAGGGCACGGTCCCGGGAAAGGTGCGCGGAATTTTCAAGAGGGTAAGGAAAAGAGCTAAGCTAACGTCGAGCCGCGGTGCCGTAAGCCCGAAACGAAGAAGGGTCGCGGGGGTTAAAGGAACCGGGTGATCAATCGGAAACGCTTAAGCGGCGCCGATGGCGGGCAGCGCGACGCGGTGGCATCGCGAAAGAAAGCAGGGAAAGTATTTAAATGAAGCGTAAACGGAGGAGGAAACGGGCGACGCTAATGGGATCGTTTGATGCGTCGATCGATCACCCGCGGTGACCGCGGATCAGTGAGGGGCTCGCGATCGCGACGTATCGATAACCGGGCGGGTATAGCTCGTGTCGCGAAATAAATCTTGCGGTCGCAGTATTCGCGAAAATGCAGCTTGCTCGTGCAATGGAGTTGCGCGTATTCCGCGAGGCCGGGGAAAAGTTAAAGGACCAGGGAGGGACGGAGACGGAGAGTGTCTTGTCAGTGATAAGGGAGAGAGAGTATCGGCGAAGGGGGTGAGACGGAGACGAAAAATATTGTAGCGAAACGAACGAAGAGGGCCTTCCGATGCGACAAGGAAAGAGTGGGAGGGCTCGCGATAGAGAGAGGCGGCGAATCGAAGGAGGCGTGCGCTGAACGGAGAGAGAAGGAGGCGAACGCGAGCAGGAAGAGCGGCACGAGCGAGAGTCAGGGAGTTCGGGAGTACTCGGTCGCTCAGTCGAACGCGCGATTACAAGCACACGAGACGCGTGGGCTCTCTCTCTTCGGGCCTGGTTGAAAGTGTTTCGTACGCGACCACGTGCCGGCTGCACCGCCGAAACGTAACAGAACGATACGCGGCTCGAACGCGCAACCGAGTGACATTCGTGAATGGACATCGCTGCTTATTGCACGCCAGTGACTGTTCCACCATTGATCACCGTTTCTGTCGTCGGTATAGAATCTTGAACCCCGTCCCTCTCTTGCTTGGATTCGCACAGGTTCGGAGGAATTTCGACGAGGACGGTGCCGCGTTGCAGTGTGTGGGTGGTTTTGTCAGTTGGTGGGCTTGAAGTGAACGCACAGGACCGGAAGATCGACTGACAGAGTGGTTGATAACCGTGGTGGAGGAAGCTCCGCGAGCCTGCTGGATCCAGATGTCACGGGCGCGTCCTCGATCGGTGAGTGAACGTTATTATCTTTAATGTTACGCTTCCGAGAGGGTGAAGCATCGTTTGCCGGACCGTTCGGAGCGACGCGACGCTCGAAACCTTGCTGCTTTCCCGTTTAATTTAGATAGGTGCACAGTACGTGCAACGCGGCAAGGGCTAATATACTTAACATCCTCTCGTGGCGAACGCCGATGTCTTCCCGCGTGGGTTATTGGTCGCTCGTTTCTGCGGACCTTCGATCGGGAACACGTAGATGCTAGTAACGCGGCGCGAAGTCTTTTTTCAGCGAAATTGGAGAAATCGGGGCAGGGTGGGTTCATTGGCCGTACAATTTAAGACGGTCTAGAACGTCGTCGAAAGTTTCGGCCGGTCCCCGAGAACCATCGGCACCGTCCCGATTCTTTTCCAAAGGTTTTCCAAACGTTTCAGTCGATCGCGTCGCGGGGACCACCGAGGCGCATTACCATTTCAATTCTACCCGCTGTATTCTTGGTCCGTTGTTTGTGTTTCTAGCAAAACACGCTGGAACGAACAGCCTATTCCTTTACTTGGAACTAAAATAGACGCGCAAGATTCTACGTTTAACTTAAACCTTGTTCCGCCAGTCAATATTTAACTTTTCCTTGGGATATCTTTCGCGGCGTCTATTTAGCTAAAAATTCCGCCATGCTCGCCCCGTAGGCATGTTCTGCGGCCCGGCGAATGTACACTGCCGCGAAGCCCAATCTTTTTCCATTTTCGTCTGGCCGTTCCGTAACTTTTGCTTGTCCTCTCCGCGACCTACATACGGGGGCTCGAATTGTTTGTGGTACCTGTAAGAATAATAATAACTATCATCGAAAGCACCTCTTGCGTTATGTTTGCGTCACAGTGCGCCGCGGGCAGTGTCGTTTGCCGATAACACACGCGGCACACATTCGTGTGTCGTCCGTGTAATTTTTGTTTATATACATCGAACCCCCGCGGCGTCTCCTCTCGTCGCCGATACCTCCGCCACCTGCTAAAAATGTTAACGGGCAAGATACTCGCGTTCGTTAATTACACCGGAACGAAAAAGTGCTAGCAAGGGTTGGGGGAGGCGTGGAGAGGAGGAGGAGGAGGAGGGGGGGGGGAGAAAGTGCCGACGAAATTAAGAACACTGCGCGCTGCTGGTTACAGAAAGTTAGCGTAAAACGGGTAAGCGTTATGACTACGTAGCGTCACGTGGAACGTATTTGTAACGAATCGCGGAAATCATAATTCCGAGGAGACGTAAAGGCTATGCAGCGAATTACAGAGAAAGTACCGAGGAACGGCTCGCACACGCTCGCGCGTTCGTCCCCGTGCGCCCGATCGCAAAAAGTAAAAATGTCCGTTCGATGAAAAGTGAAATTGACGAAATCGTTGGTGCCGAATCTTTCGCTCGCAGTTCCCTCGGCCAACCTACACCGCGTTGCCCCCAAGCGGCACCGTCCTCGAACGATTCTTTACGCTGAACTTCGCCACCCTCGCTTCTTTCCCCTAATTCGCCCTCTGCACACACGGCGAAGGAAAAAAAAATAAGCGACGATGCAGCCGTACGCAGCAAGTTTCCCTCCGCTGTCATTTTTGCGGTCGGAAAATGAGGGGCGAAACCGATGGAAAAAGTGCAGACGATTTTTCCAGGTTGCCGGTTAAAAGGTGGCGCGATCACAGGGACGATTATTGAGCATTGTTGGGTCCAGGTTGCGATAGAACGAGCGAGTGGGTAATGCTGTACTGTTTGCGCCGGCCCTGCGGGGTCTCTGACCGCCCGTCCGCGCCTCTCAACTCGACTTGCTTGTCCATGCTCTGTGCGGCCTACCTACGGCTTATGGCTAAAGTCACGTCTCTCTTTCCGTCTCTCCTGCGAGGCTCTCTTGGACGAATTTCACGAAAAGCTCTCTTCTCGCACGACAAAAGGGGAAACGTGGCGCGCGGCACGCCTCGCTTCGTCTCGCCTCTTTTCGACTTTCTTCCCTGTGGATCACGTTCTCTTATACGTTTACGATTGGCTGACACAGCTTCTGTCTTCGGCCCGCTGCCCGCCTGATCGATTCGCTCGCTGCGAATTTCTTTCCGTTCCGATCGTTCGATGCGTTCTTGCCTTCTGCCCGCCGCGGATCCGCGAGCTTCAGCGTTTTTAGAGCACGCCCCGCGATGTCGCGAGTTCGGCGTTTACACGTTTTATAGCCCCTGAAATAAAGCGGCGGTGACGTTGTTTCGTTCCGCGCGAGCACGCTCGAAAGGCGCTCGTTTTGAAAATTGACCTCGCGTTAACGGACGGGCAATCGGGTAGTTAAGCGAGTTTTTCGGGGGGGTTTTTTTTTTTTAATAGAAAGGACGCGAAACACGCCGCGGTGATCGTCCGTTCGCACGGCACGCGTATTCGTTCGGTAACGAGGGATGTTAGTTCGCGATGGTTTGGTAATAATTGCCGAGGATTAATCGCTCAGAATGGGGTCTTTTTGCGCTTATGCAACACGCGGCGTTACTCCTTTCGCTAGCATGCTTTCTAGACGCACCGTTACATGATTTTTCGAAGACAGAAATCGGCATACGGTATCCGTTCTTGCGCGAAATTCCATGAATCTTGATACGACACGGTTAGACGAGAGGAAACCATTGTTGCGCCTAGCTGGAAGACAGCGCTAAAAGTAAAATCGTTCGCGTTACGTAACAGATTCGTTCTGCTGAATTCCCGAGCCCCCTTTTTGCCGCAGATACCTATCTCGGGCAATTGAAAATCGAATTCGCGGACAACTCAAAGGGCCATTATTCTTCTATCCCTTCCCGATCGACGATTCTGTCGTCTTTCGTTTCCGACACGGCCGACGCTCGCGCCGCGAAACGTTCGCCTGTACGCGAGATTGTCTTCCGCGCGACGCACGCGTCATAAGTATCGCGATTTTCTTCCACGTTCTCCTCGCGTCGTAAACAGTTCCCATATCCAGTACACGCGTGCCCGATCATCGATTATCGGGACACGGCTGGCTATATCGCGGACCATTCTACTTGCCGGATAACTCGCATCATCTACACCACTACTGCCCGATCTTCGCCTATGCCCCGTAGCGTCGCGCGAACGTAGGTGGAGCCGTTGAACGTGGGCGTGCTTTTTTTGACGGCGATGCTAAATGATCGGACGGCAACGAGGCCGAAATGCCTCGCCGTAATTAGGCCATTGTCTGCGGGGGGGAAAATTATTGGCCGCGACGAACGACCGGGGTTCGTTTTCTTCGATTCAATCCAACGAGGTTCCCGCGACGAGCGCAGGCGTTTACGGTATCGGTCGGCTGTAAAAATAGAAAGATACGAAAAAACCCGAGCGTTATAGCGTCCCGTCATTAAAACAGAGATATAGGGTAGCAGCGTCAACGACGTGCATGAATTTTCGATGCCGGTATAAGCGTTGCGCGCCGCTGGAATTTCAAGCGACGCCGAGCGACGTCGCGTATGAATTTTTAACGCGGACCCGATCGCTCGTCAGCTGCCCCGTGACTCGTTGCTTCTTGGATAACCGCGAAACAGCGGCGTCAGGCGAAACGTTTGTCGCCGACGAAACGTTGGCCGGGTGAACGAGAATATCGACGGGGGTGCGAATCGCTCGGTCCTCGGACCGTTTCCCCGACAGGGCACGCGAGCAGAGAGAAAATTTTATGAACACCCGGTATTTTGCGGTGTAACGCGCGTACATGCAACGCGGTGCAGCCCGTGCACGTGAACAAACGCACACAAGCGCGATGCCAGTGAACCGAGCATTATAGTGCCCTGCAAGAAACGTCGGCCTGGTGCATTGACCGCGGTTGACCACACGTCATCGAATGAGTGACGTCACATGGTTTTCAGCACGAAAGCTACGTCACGGTTGGTTGCATCCTCAAAGATGCATCCACGAAATTATTCCTTCCCTCTGTTTAGAACATCTACCGAAGAATGCAATCGCGTTCGGCGCCGACCAATGCCGTCGTGTTTCTCGCGGCGTAACCCTTTTTTTTTTTTATGGGCGAAAGCAACACCCGCGGAGGAAGCGGGACAGGCTCGATATTTATCGCTCGCCGCAAATAAATTATGCAAGTACGTCGAATTTGATCCCCGCCCAGAAAAATCCAAAGTCGGCGGCGAGACGGATAATCGATGCTAGGCAGTGTTGACCAGCTGGTATTCCCTCATTATCATGCGTTAACCGTGTCCAGAGCGGTTTATCTCAAATAGAACGGTCGAAACAGATGACTTATTGCGCTCTCGGGTCGGCTAAATAATTTTTCCCAGAGCATGTAACTTCCAATTCATCACGGTCGACCGCAGGCTATACGGTGCGCGCATGAATAGTTAACGAACGGGCGTAGGAGGACCAAGATTTTCCTCCGACGACTGTGCACACGATGTACCTGCGAGTATAATAGCTCGGTTATACATAGAGCCGCCTCGGCTATACCTTTCTGAAGTGTATGTAAGTGCGGGCGAGTTCGTTCCCTCGAACGAGTAAATCAAGTCGCTGGTCCGCGAAGCGCCTGAATGCCTTGAGCTCGTAAGGCTGGCCAAGAATGGTTCGATATTTTTGCCAGTCCTGTGATCCATTCTTGCCGCGTATCCGCGCTATTCATCTAGATATTGCCGGTAGGCGTGCATCCGCGCGACGCCAGCCCGATCCGCAGCTCGAGCTCACCTGTATCTTCTAATTGATCACGGCGAACAGTATCTCTAATCCGAACCACCGTACTCGAGCCGGAGAGCTTTCCACGCGAGCAAATTTTATATTTTCGCGCGTGATACACGCGTTGCTATCGGAGACGCGAAACGTTGCCCGGACACGCGTCTCGATTTCTTCCGACAGGACGATACGCGTTCACTCGACAGCCGTTTCGGGGTTGTTTTTTGCTTTTTGACCTGTTAACATTACGAGTTCGAAGCGTTCGGTTCGAACGCTCGTATCGACGCGACGGGCAATTTAAGCGACTGCATCGACCAGCGTGCAAGGAGGCAGCGGAGCTACGAGAAAGTATCTGGCAACTTTCTCCGGTGGGTTTAGTTTGCACCACGGGTCACCAGGCACGGACATTAAGAGCGAGCAAATGCGAGCCACTCTTGTCCGAGAACGTATTCCCAGGAGAGTGTACCTCGCAGTTCTGTTTTCGACTGCTGTTCTGCTCGGTTTCATTTTCCATCGGGGATCGGGAATACAGAGGCGCGGGTTATTGCGGGGTGAATTATACGTCGCGCACGGTTACCATGAATTGGCTCGTGTTGCATTTGGGAAAGCCCAATGACACGCGTGAATTCCAAGGGCCGTAGTCCACGAGCCATTGAGCAGGTAGATCGAGTGCCAAGAACACGATTTTGAAAGTCTCGCCGCGATGCCGCGCGATCAAGTTAGATAATGTCTTCCGAATGCCAGGCGACCCGACGCCGGGCGTTCATCCTCTTCCGTTGGCGAAACGTCAGTACGCTTAAACCGAATCGACCGCTCACCAATTTACCTAATTGAACGCTAACGCGCTTTCTTCTCGGCTTAATTGTCTCTCACCGCGGCGGGAAGTCGTTGAGCGATCGTTTTAAATAAAAATGACTCCGAAACGCGTGGAGGGATAAGTTTTTCCGTTGCACGCGCTTTGCTTTCTCGCTCGTGAACGTGACGTAATTTCTGGCCGCGCGAAATCCCGATTGCTATGGCCAGCTACCTGTCGTATAATTGTCAAATGAGCAAATCGATCTCGCTCTAAGGTCGCGTACGTACACGAAACTGAGATCGTTACGTAGAAGGTTAAGTAATACCCTACGGTATACGAAAGTTCCTTCTCGTCACTCTCGTTATCAGCCGCGTTGCGGCCGAGCAGGTATTAGGCAATCGGTATAGAGGCCAACGTTAACATTGGCCCAAATATTGGCCACTGGCCCCGCGTGGTTGTTCACCGTGCGCCATTCGACGGCAGCTCCGTACCGCGATAGTCAGCCTTCTTCTCTGACTTTGAATCTGCCGGTTAACTACCGAAACGATGTCGTTGACTGACACTGGCCCACTATCCGTGCGTTAACACCGGTCCCACCCGATCGAGCCACCGGCCGAGAGATGCGATCACAAATCAGCTTTCGGGAAGGTGAAAAGTGAGAGCACCTCGTCACTCGGACGGTCTCGGTTCCATTCCTTCGCGTAACGTTTACTCGTGATTTTGATACTCTTCGACCGTCGAAGAGCGTTTCTCGAAGAAACACGGAAATAACGGGGGAGTGTCCGTAGTTCTTCGACCGTTTCAACTTTCTCCTGAATGTTGCGCGCGGGCCGCGATTTAGCTTCGACTCGATCGAATTTAGGAGGAAACTGCGGGTATTCCTGAGTCGTACGCGTCGGGAGCAAATAAATTGAGATTCTTATCTGGAGTCGCGATCGCGCGTCCCCGATCAGAGGAATCTTTGTCACCTGGCCAGGTGAAAAGCGAGAGTGATCGCGTGGAATGGCACGCTGGTGTTTTACGCAAAAGCGTGCGGTCTGGCCGTCTTCGGGAAACCGTACGCGAACCTTCTGGCGTCAGAACGGGGGAAGAGAGGATTTTTTTTTAACCTCGTTAAATTGACTACGTTCGCGCAAGCACTTATATCTGCTTCGCTAATGGGGCAACGTCCCACGCGCGAGAGCGCGGGAGAGAGGAGCGAGAGAAAGAAGAACGGACGTGGGGATACGGAGTCGTCGAGGTGCATTTATTTATATATTAGAATCCATTGCTTCTTTTCCGATGCACGTGTCGCGGCGTACGTGGCAAATTTCGTCCGAGTGCGTTCCCGTCGATAGAATCGAAGAGAAGCAGGGGACGCGAGGAGGTGGTGCTCGTGGAGGTTACCGAATTTATAGCTTGCCAGCCAAGAGGGAGAGAGAGAGAGAGAGAGTGAGAAGGAACGCGGGAGGCCAGTGAAAGTTTATCAAGTCTAGTACGAAGCAAACGAATGACGAGTGGGTACGAACCTGCGCGCTGGTTTAATGCGCGTGCAGCGAACTGCACTATCAGAACGCGAACGACTCTTCGTGCGTCAGGTTTGAATGTCACGATGTAAGGAGCGACCCGAGCGGAGCAATAAAAGCTTCTTCCCTTCGAAGCGTGGCGCAACCGGACGGAAACGGTCGCCTTCGAAGCTCTTGAAACGCTTTCAGAAGAATGCGCTTCACCGCGGCCCCGGGGTAAAGACGCGAGAAAGACGTTTTTAATTCGCGCAAAAGCCAGTCGCCTCGTTGAATAGAATTGTTAACGTATTAAAAAATAATCGAAAAGGAGAGGACTCCTCGGTTCGAGAATGATGATGGCTTAATCTTTGAGTTCCTACTCACTCAGGGTCGTCCATTCCCTCTGGAGACGATTATAAGCAAGGTTCTCCGTCTCTTTTTCGCGTCGACCCTCCCCGCCCCCTCCGCCCGCTTTTCTCTTTCTTTCGTACGGCTGTCAAGTTCAGACCTCTCGCACGAGAAATCAACGTAGGCCCAAAGGCCCCCGAATATTTATGTCACGGCAAAAGCGGCGAGTATCGGACCTTGACTGCGCGCCGCAGGCGCACTCTTCGCCGCGCTTAAATGTTAGAAATTTTTGCTTCGAATTCACGAATCGTCGCGAAGGTCGATCGCGACTTCCTAAATCGGACTCTGCTCCTTCGAATGGTTCGCGTTCGAACGGTTGACCGGTATTTTTGTATCGTCGTACTCCTCTCCTCTCCCTTTCATATTTTTATCAGCTGCATTATGCCATCGAACGATTCGCCGAACCGATGCGTCAGAATATCGAGCGCGCGCCAATTAGGTGGATTATTTTCTAATTAGTGGATCACCGAAGGATCTCTCGTGGAAGACGCGGTGACTCAGCCCGGAAGCGTTGAACGTTTTCGTCCTCACTGGGAAACCGCGGAAAACACGCGAAAGTCGTGTCGAGGACGGCTGCACGGCATGGCAGCCGGTTAGAAGAAAAGACTTGCACTTTCGTTAGAAAGTCTCGGGAATCGACTCCGCCATCCGTGGCAGCCGCGTCGGGAACCTAGCCGGTGAACGTGAATTAACGTTGCCTGTCTGACCAAACTCGGAGTCCTACTACTCACTATACCCTTAGCCCTACATCCTCGCTATTCCGCATTTACCTCCTTCCCGTCGTCGCGACAACATCGAAGAACGCTGTTCGCCAGTCTGGCCCGCAAAGAAGAAATAAACAGGCGACAATTTTTCCGTTCCGCGCAGAACAACGTTTATACCGCTCTATAATGCCGGGGAGATAACTGAGACGGTCGTTACAAACAAATTCACCGCGCCTACCTTTTAATGTTAATTACCGGCAATTTGCAGAGCGCGATGATAACCGAATAGAACAATCAACGCTTTCGTATCATATCGGCGCATACGGGTCATTAATAGCCTCTTAATCTGGCATTCATTCGCGCATCATGTTTACAGCGATAACGAGACGATTGTGTCCTTTAGATTGTACTTCCGATAGATATAAATTGGTTGGCGAGAGAGGAGAAATTTATTTCGCTTTCGCGTACGGATCGCGTGGCTCCATTTCGTTACCGCGAATTAAAAATCGCGCCGCGTTTCCGCGACGCCCGCGCGCGACTTTTCCGCGACGCCCGCGCGCGACTTTTCCGCCGCCGAGCGATCGCTTTTACAGCGGTGCAACGTTTTTTCTCTTCGTTTTCTCCGCTTTCCCTGAAAACGGATTTCGATGGGGCGCCGTGCGCTCGGTTCATCGCGGTAACGAGACGCGTAAACAGTCATCTGAATGCCAACGCGTTCTAAACACGCTTTAGAGAGAAACGGACGTCGGCGGAGGAAGACATTGTGTCTTGTTGCATTCAGTCGCACGGTGGTTACATTCTTGTACACCCTCGCGACCATGAAGACATATATTCCTCGTGCATACATATGTGCTATAGACATAGCGCGAGAGTGCCTCTTGAATATAGTACAAATTATATACGAAGCGTACACTCTCTCGGCTACGGTTTAAGTAAAGTTTTCTACCGTACACGTGCGGTTCGATGTACACTCGTGGCACCGAGTTTACAGTCTACAGTTCACCGTGTCGCGGCGAGCCTCGTCGGAACTAACCACTTTGAGCGTTCGCGTTTCAATTATCTAAAATTTATATCGCTATCTCTTAAGCGGGGGGGGGGGGGGGGAGAAAAAAAAGAAAACGCGCGGTACAATGAAGGATATGAAAAAGACAAACGACTCCGCTTTCTCGTTGGTTCGCGCTCGCGATTCCGCTCATAAAATAGGCCCGCGAAATGCTTCCGTGCGACAGCAATACAGGGACGATACACGAGATCGACGAAGCGCCCAAGAGGTGGAATCGCGTGCGCGCTCGCGCTCGCACGCGAGAAGCAGAGCGACAACGGTTGCTGGTGTACCGTGAACGGCGTGCATGTACGTACGTGCATGCGCCTGCTGTTCAAGAGAGTGTACGACTCGGTGGCCGTGGCTATGGCCTTACGAACCCCCACTACGTCGCCGCTCCGAATCCACACGGCGTGTGTACCCCCCGTACTCTATGTACATAGATCCCTAGAGTCCGAGAAAGACGCAAGATCGGTGAGGTGAGAGCAGGACGGTCAGAGGGAGAGAGAGATCACACTAGTGCAATAGAGGAGGAAGAAGCGCGAGCTAGAACGAGTGGGAGGGGGAGGGAGAGTGTCGCGAGCGTGTCTAACCTAGGATAGTAGCGTATAGTGGCGGCTAGTCTAGGCAAACCGAGGCTCGTCGCTCGCGCGTTACGTTCAGTGTTCCTTCGCGCTTCGGCCAAAGACTTGTTGTACGCCTCGTGTCACGCAATTCGTCTACTGTATTCGTTACGAACTCATCCGGGAACGGGGGAAAGCATTTCGCGAGAATTACAGAGAGAGTGAGAGAGAGAGAGAGAGTGAGAGGGAGGGTAGGAGAGAGGGAGCAAGAAGCAACGTTGGAACGTCAAACATCGCAGGAACAATCGACCACCATTAGCGATTACCTGCTTCCTGAATTTCCCGCGGCTGAATTGCACCGCGACTGCGCGTCCCCCGCCGATCGGACGATTCGTGACTCCGCGATGCACCGGGCTGATTGCGCGTAAAAATTCTTGTGTTTCGCTTTCGCTGGATCACCGTGGAGCTGCTATGGTTGACTACATCGTCGGTCGAAGATGAACAGTTACGGATAGTTCGCTCGTACGAAATCGGTCCTGTCGAATCTCGAGCGAAACTCCTTTCGCCGATAGCCGGATCGGAGCACCAGTGATACGCGATCGGTGCGTTACACGCGCTTCTCAATCGGAGCGCCCGCGAGTCTAGTGTGACGCGAGTTCGGCGCGATTTTGCGTTCCCTCTCTTTCGCGTTTATTGCATCGCTACGATTGTACGTCCGAAGTGGCTGGCGGACATCGCGAGCACACGGGCGTGGGAAAAGTTTGTTGGTGTTTTCGGTGACTCGAACGTGGTGCAGCAACGTAGTGGTAACAGTAAGCAGGGAAGGGACCGATTGGCGATAGAGGATTGACGGTGTTGCAGCGCGGAAGGGACCGGCACGTCTGACCCGTGTCGTCTGAATTCCCTTGCGCGTTAAACGTTATTGAACGGGTGCGATAAGGTAAGAGGACCCGACGTCTATTTACTTGACCGGATAGAGATAAGTTTGCGCGAAAGACGATTCGAAGGGTGTGCATGCCTCCGTGATTGGCGACAGTCAAAGATGGCGGTACAGTCGGGCGCGTTTGAATGCCACCTACTCGAGATTGTTTGACAAACGCGGAGCGCGAGACGCGAAGCAATAATAGTGATTTAATGAAAGCGCCGCGATCGAATGTCTGGCATTACCTAACAGAATCTTTTCTCCGAGTAAAAGCGAATCTCGCGTAGAGAGTTGACGATGGTGGTGGCGGCGGTGGTGGTGGTGGTGGTGGTGGTGGTTGCACTGTCGGCTAGGGTGAAAATGAGCAACCGGACGGTAATCGCATACGATCAAGGAAGTGATCACGCATTATGGTTCGGTGTACCACGAGATATCGGTTTACATAAAAACGATTAAATTCTATGGTGTATGCTCGGTTTTCTGCGTCACTTTATGGACGCAATTGTAAATACCGTTTTACGAATCAATACCTCTCTCTTTATATGCGATACTTCCACTATCGCTCTCTCTCTCTCTCCCCTCCCTCTCTCTATCTCTATCTCTACGTCCCTGTATTTCCTCCCTCTTCCTTTCAACTACCGTAACGTAGGTCGCGTTACTATTGTATCGATTATATAAAATTATCGTAACCGTCTCTGATGATTCGAGTAAAAGATAGCGCACCGGGAGAGCTTGCTCCGTGCATGCACATCGATTCTTATCTTCGCAAAATGTACACATGTCGACTGCGATTGAGCAGGGAAAACGGAATACCTGACTCGCGGCACCGCCGATGCAAGAAAAATGAACAGAATCTCAATGGATGGTTCGATCGAACGGTATCGGTCGGTTACGTCTTCACAGTTTCACGGCGATGCCAACGCCGATAACGTCCATGTATGCATGTAAACAGATGAAAACGGCGTATGCACTCGTGCACATGCTCACGCGTGCAGAAATAAGTCGCGACTATATTTTGTCCAAGTATTTTCAGCGTAGGCCAACCTTCGGCCCCCGCGTATCCATCCTCGTATTTCTCTTTTCTCCTCTCACCATTCTTCGCTTGGCTTCGACTCAGAAGACTTCTCGACTCTTTAATATAGTTAAGAGGTTTATAGTAGCACGAGTTTCGCGTTCCCCCTCCCGTCTTCTAATTCTCTAGCGCGACCGGTTACGTGGCGACCTTTGCTGTTACCCAGGGCCGAGGGCCAAAACCGTGTGGTCTGTTTAGTATCTCGCTATGCCGGTGTACGTTCGATAAATATTGAGATGCTAGCTCGCTATAAGGGCCCCGTAGCCTCGCGCCCCATATAAACCAGCGTCCCTGAAGTTTGGTACCACGTGGAGCTCTGTAACCTCCTCCCGCCTTCCACTCCGCTTCGATTTGCTGCGTCTCTTAATTCTTTCCTCCTCCGTCGATAGCGCGCAATCCTATCACCTTTTTTTTTTATTTTAACACCGCTCGGTATTTCGCAACCGAACGAAACCGTCTTTCGCCAGTAGTCTGGGAAATTACCGTTTTACACCCGACACACGCAGACGCGTGTGCATTCGAGCAAGTTTCTCGTACGCAATTGTCCGTGCGTTGGGCCCCGTTCTTTTTCCGGTCAGAGTCGATCATCGCTCGCTTCCTTAACGCGTTGCCTTTGCGCGACAGCAATTACACAAGTTCGATAAGATCTTGGCGTTACGTGCATACGTAACATCTGGGTCTCTAGACCGAGACCGGTGCATCTGTGTTTATATACGTTTTCGCGCAACCCGTTCGCGTTTGTTGTGCATATACACTCGCGGCATCCAAAAATAATGCGCTGGCAGCGCGTGTCGTCAGCGATGCAATTATTTTTTACCGGCTAAGGAAAGCAACCGCTGGCGACCCGACGATTCCTGCATCCTCCTCGACATTTGCGGCACGCGCGTATCGAACAAATTGTCCGCGCGTTCAAAGTGAACCGTGGAATGCCGGAATATAGGTCGCGGTGCACCCTGCACCTGTCTCGCTGCAGAAGAACCGCGGTCGAGCCTTTTTCGCGTACACCGCGGCACGAGCGACCTCTTCGTCTCTCGTTTCTTTCGAACACCAGCTTAAGGACAAGGTGATTCGGGACACCTTGAAGCTTCGGTAAAAGTAAATGACCTTAAGCCGAGGAGCGCGGAGCTGAAGAGAGAAAGATGTGACCGTACATGTGTGACCTATCGTCCGCCTAGGTCTACGAACCCGAATTGGGCCAGAGCCTTGACTCTCCTCGAGAGTATATTGGCAAGTTCGAAGGTGGGGCATGGGGGGCCGTGCCCGGGCCCACTCCGTCCACGGGCCCCTCCATCTTTACCGAATATCCGCCCCTGCTCCGTTCATACGTACGAACGGCCTTCGAGAGTCTCGCGGTCACGCCGTGGCCCGTAGATTGTGTCGGACGTAACCTTTCTCGAGCAGGGGCTCTCGTGTCCTGCTCGCTTGACATAACACCCATTGCTAGTACGATCGCCCTGGCGTGCGCTCCTAAGAGGCCATGAAAAACGCGGCCATGGCCAAGGCTGTCGAAAACCCACGAAAAAATGAAAATTCCCCGGCGTCGCCCGCGTAGAGTTAAACGTTGCTACGCCCGATGATCCACCTTGATAACGCCGAGGTGGATTAATCGTTCCGAGAGGAGGAGACTTTGATACACCGCCCCCGTGAGACGAACGAGGAAAGCGAGCTGTGAATCATTCGCGTGTAACACGTCTATTGTCGAGCGTTTAGGCTGCTCGTATGCAGCTGGATAACAGCTACGATCATTCCTGCGAGGGAAGGGAGGGAGAGCCGGAGGGGTCGATTTTTCGGATTAACGAAACGTCCAGTTTATATCGTGGCCTCAGGTGGTCAATTAAGTAAGGTTCCTGGTAGTGTTTTCGGCTCGCCCGGTTTGTTTCGTTACGGCATAGCCAGTATGTAGCAAGAATAATGCCGAATCAAATGTTATTGTTGCGTCGATTAAACAATTATTCTTCGGCTCGGTTTAGCTCACCTTGGAACGGTTTACCTTCGAAACAGCAGAATGCACGATTAAGTGCGATTAAAATCGTGTGGCTTGCATTATTGTCGAGGCGTGTGTACTATACAAAGGTGCGAGGTTTGTATATACGCGGAACGAAAATGAAATTTCGCCAGCTTGGTAGAATGACCCGTGCAACGCGTGTATACGGAAACACGATGGTGCTTGACAAATAAATGTCGCTCGGTGTATAAATTACGTTCCTCTTGAAGGTTACGTCGAGGTAAATAATCGGCAATTTTTCTGCGGCGGACAAAATAAGAAAAAAAAAAAAAAAAAAGGAAAGTAGAGTTGGGTCGTTGAGCGATGTCGCGACGTTCCACGTGGACGTTCTAACGCCCGAACACGTGGGGCTGGTTATCTTGCAACCTCTGTGTGCAGAAAGAATAGCTTGTTTGCTCGGATCCCCGCTTTGTTTGCGATGCCGCGTCGCACGATTTTATTCTCCGCCATTCATTATGCAACCGGCGAGCAGAAATTATTTTCGTTCCGAAGAATGTTGCCAAAAGGGTAGGGAAAACGGCTTGCGAACCGGGTACTCTGCGGAGACTCGTGGTATGCACTTTTTTGTCGCCGCGTGTATAACGTTCGCTTCACCCCGATGCACCGTCCATTGACGACAATTGGTATCCCCCATTCATGGTTCTCGAAAACTAAGACAGCTACTAATACAGCTACCAACGGGCGACGAGGGTCCGGGTCAGCGTCTAAATAACCGAAGGCGGAAATAGACTCGCGGATGCCGTGCACGGAATTCAGGCAGGCGATTCTCCCGTGAAGCGAGATGTCACCGTTCGTCCATCGGTGAGAGATCGTTTAACTCGCCGCTATCGGCGTATGAAAGCGGAAGGCTCGGAAGGGTTACGCTATCTATGCCCAATTCGACTAAACGTCTCGGAATTCTCTCGACAGTGTCATCCATCTTTCCCTTTCCTTCGTTCGTTCGTAGTCTATTCACGTTCCGGATCGTCCGACGACGTGACTCGTCCGGAACGTCCACCTGACCGCTTTTCTTGTACGTAATGCTTTTCACCTTCTCCTCTGTTTCACAGTTCTTGTTCTCCCCCCGAGGTTGATCCCCTATTCCAACCTTTGTCGCTACTTAATATCGCGCACCGTCGTCAATCGAAACTCGATTAGGAGGAATCGCGCGATACGAGAGCCGCGTTGAAGCCGCAAATTATTATGAAACCAGCAATGGGAAGGTCGTATTACCCCGTCGGGACTGTTCGCTTCCGTTGCGAATATTCCCGTTTTCTTGCTACCCCTAATAGTTGGTCGTTTCTTCTCCCCGTTCTGCCCTCTATTTGCTGCGCGAAGGAACTCGCTTCGGCGTCGGAAAGTATGGGGCGGCGTTTTACGCGTGAGTCGCGCGCGTTAGGGCGGTGGAATCTTTCAAGGAATTTTGGAATTTTCCCAATCGCTTAACCTGCCCGCACTCGTCCTCGCGATGTCGTGCGTATCGATCTTGGTAGCGCCTCGGGGCTGGCTCCGGTGTTCGGTGAGTGTGCAAATTGCTGGACCTGAAATCGTTTACCTTTTAATTGCCCTAGCCACACATCTGCATAAGTGGGAGAAAAAGCGGTGGTCTGTATCGGAAGCGCTGCGTAAACATAATAATTAACACAATGCATAGGACGGACGATTTTCTTATTGCAGCGTAATCCCCGTGCAAATATAAGATAGATGATGTTGCGAATTATTTCACCGAACCCTCCTGTCGGCTGGTGGCAAATCTATTAATAAAAATAAATCATTATTCCGTCTCGCACGTCTGATTCAACGAGCGCGCGATGCCTCGAGACTGACGTGAACGATCTTCCCCCTTCGACGCTCGCCGAACGGATTTCCAAAAGCCGAGCCGAAGAAAGGCTCGCTCGAATTCGAAGATTGATCGATGCACTCGATCGTGTCCGCGGTCGATTGTTCGCCGGTTAACCCGGCTGACGGCGTTTCCGCGTGGAATTGTCAGGCCCTTGTTCGCTTAGACACGGATTATAAAACTCGTCTTTATAGCTCGTCTCCATAGGTGACATAGACGCGGCGAACTCCCCGAAGAGGGTCCATCGCCTTCGAGAAAATCGTTCGCCTCGCTAAGTGTTCACTGAACGCGTCCGTTTGCGGGCGAAAGTTTCGATAATTTTTTGCGTGGGTCGTTGCTGCACCGTTCAGCGCGAGAGAGTCGCAGCACTCCGTAATGGAAAAACGTTCGAACCGACGGCATACGCGACGGAACGAGCTGATACCGTTGTCCAACGAAACGAGACACAATCGAGATATTCATTGTCGCCGAGGTGCTTGCTCACCGTGATAGAATTAATTGCCGCGCGCCGTCGGTAATGTTCCATAGAAGAGAGGAAAAAAAAAAGCTACCTGCATCGCAAAGCAGGAGATTTGATCAATCAAACGATGCCTCTGACGATACAGCGAGGTGCAGAAAAACGAATCTAAGAATATAAAACGAATTAAAGACGCAATCTCCTCGAGCCGCGGTGCATATTTTATTATACGATCGGCTTCCCCTTGAGTTCGTTTCTATGTGACGTAGAACACCTCGCGATCTGGCGGGGAGTTCCAAAAAAGCACGTCGAATCGAGGTAGGAGAGAAACGATCGGCCGACGAAGAGACAGAAATCTTTGCCTTGCCCGGGGCACAAATCAAGGCCCTTCTTTGCTCTCGAAGGCCCCACATGACTCAACCTTATTATTATTGTTAGTTTTGCACCGACCACGTGAGCGATTCTCGCGCGAACGCTCACGTACACTCTCCTCCCTGGCGTCCACGCACGCGTGTTCCCCTCTGGCGCTCGATTGTGTGCCGTGCATGTGCATGTTCCGTAGAGAGTGCGACTGTGTCGGGTGTGTTGGTGCGCACGAGCCACGACTAGGAAGTGCAAATCACGAGCTAACAGAGTATTCGCGGCAAACTCAACATTCCCACCTCGTCAGGGACGTTTAGGAGGTTATTTTCAACACTTCGACCCGCGAACCAGCCACGCTTACGCGTTTTCGCGTGTAACAAGCACGGCCGGCGAGACCGCGCGAGCTCCGAATCGGCGAATTCGTGGGATCGATTCGAAAAAGTCGATGCAGGTGGACGCGCGTTGACTTTGGCTCGAGTTTCAGCGAGACGAGTTCGATATTTTGGCCGGGAAGGGACGGCGTCGCGGGAATTTGGCGTGCTAAACATTTTTCAATTTGCGTCACTCGGTCGCGGCCGCGGCCGCGGATCGTAATTCGTTCGTTAAGATCTCGCGCGGTCGATTTTAACACGGGATCTGGCAAACGTTGCGGAGCAAAGGCTGCGCGACGTTCGACAGGAAGGTAGGTAGGTTACGGGGAGGAAGATTTCCAATGTTGCGGGTCGAAAGTTGTGGCCGAAGTTCGATACGTTGAAGAAGTTCAAGAAACTCGCTGGTCGCGGTGGTTCATAGAACGGTTTAATCGCCGATTCTCGCTCATTATCGTTTAAATTCGAGGACGCGCTCGGATCTGGAATTTTCCCCGAGGTCTCCCGTTTCGTTCGATTTTGTCACGCGGCCTTGCTTTGTTTATAGAGTGCAAACGTTCTGCAATATCGTTAAAATACGAAGGTAACCGCATCGTTGTTTTTAGGTGGATGTTTTGATAACAACGCTCGCGGACACGATTGGTTGCGTTGCGAAATTCCAAAGGAAGTTGATCGTAATAAAATCACCGTCCGGCTGACGACAATTCGCGATCGAAACTGGCGCAGAAACGAAACGAAACGCGAGTACAACTCGCAGCAGTTGCATTTCGCGGCCGATTAGGAAAGAGGCTGACAACGAGGGCAGCGAATCCCAACAGGTCCGATCGATCTTACGAACGATTCCAGCTGAATTTATCTGGTAGATTGCTCTTATCGCAGTTTGGTTTGCCGGATCGTACGTCGGCGTCGGTGGCAGCATAAAACCCGATACGCGCACGATATCGACGTGTCTGTCTTTCTTTGAGTCTTCTATCACGTTCGCGCATTCATAAAACTCTCGGTCCTCGTAGACCGGCCTCGAGAGTTTCTACGATCGTCATTACGCCTCCAAGGCGCTCGCCTGTCGGCCCTGGACCGTCGTATACCTCTATAGTATATCGTCTAGTGTGAACAAGCGAGACAGATTGATAGAGACGCGAGATAAACTATTCTTTCTCCCTCTGGTTCTAGCGAGCGTGGCGTGCAACACATACGTGAAACTATATAGCCAAGTACATCCAATTATCGCTCGTAGACAATGAGTTCCAAGGTTTCGCGTCCACGAATCTCGATGACCGTCGTCCGTGCATTTTTCCGCCGCGTATCTCGCCGCTCCGATCGTCAGGCGACGGCTTCCACGAAGTTTCTGCAGACTAGGCTCGCGGTAGCCGGGCCCCAATTCGGAAACGACATTCGGGAAGCGAATTCCGTCCGAAAGACGGGGAATTCCGCGTCGCGGTAATTCGAGCGGTTTCCCTGGTCGCCGCGCGGACGTGCAAGATCGGACGCGCGTCCGACTTCCGCAGAATCCGATGCGCGAAACTCCACGGGCAATTATTAAGAGTATCGCCGATCCGGTAAGCACCGCTCTGGTCCGCCCAGTGCGTTCGACGACACCAAGATTCCCGCGCTTCCCGAGGGCCCCTGCTAAGGTTATGGCTTGCTCTAGGAGTGCATTAACCCCCGTCGGCTCGAGAGCACACCGTAGAAGAAGTGCACAAGTGGCGCGAGGGGGAACGGAGAGGAGAGTCGACCGCTCTCTCTCTCTCTTTCTCTTTCACTCTCTGCCAGTTTCTTCTTTCTCCTCGTTCTCCAGCACCTCGGCCTCTATCGTGCTTACGGCAGCGAAGCTAGGAGTCGTGCTCGCCTTGCCGAGTGCGATGCAAGCGCTTTTGCGAAGTCAGGGACGGCCTAGGAATGGCCAAGAGGGGCCTCGCCGGGGCTACGAAGGCAGAAGGTGGTGGTCAGGCACGCGGGGGACCACCGGGACCACGGAGACAGCGTTTCTCGCGGCGGCAGTTGGAGGGGAAGGCAACCAGCGGTGACGCCGGCCAGACTTTCTCCGGAGAGCGAAAGTGAGAGGGTCCCGCGAGATTGTGCGCCCCCCCCCCCCCGTTAGATCTAGGGGGCAAGGGGGACCAGGATTCTTGCTTTCACCGTGGCCCAAGCAGAGCCGATGCACTTTTCTGCGATGTAGAAACGAAGGAGGCGTGCGATATCGTGCTCGTTCCGTGAGAAAAGGAAAAATCCCCGATCCGAAGTAATTATTAGGCCCGAGACGAAAAGGAAACTTGTGTCGCGGCCTCTTTCGCGGGGGTTGCACCTTTCTATTACCTTCTGGAGTAGAGGGGAAGCGACGACGCGCTCGACGAGTTTCGAAATCGTTGAAAAACCCCCGGGACGATTCAGCGAAGCTTTCTTGCCTCCCAAGGATGCGCGCCGCTTTATAGAAAAAACCGCAGCGAGTTAGCTACCGCGGCTGCACCGTGCGGCAGAACAATCGCGAGTTTACTTTCTTCTGTACGGTTACCTCGACGATGGTCACGCTTGCACATTAGCGAGACTCATCGATGCGCCAGCGGTTGCACCCTTTCCTCCCTTGCTTCTTGCCCCTCCCTGTCGTCGGCGAGTCCGTCGTCGCTCTCGCTCTCCCGAGCTCAAACGTTGCCGCGAAGGCCGAACAAAGATGCAGATGCATTTCTTTCCTCGACATAGCGTTTCGCGCATCGCGCGACGGAGCGACGGTTCAATGATTCTCGTAGTTTTACCGTCCGCGCGAATTTCGATAGCTCGCTGGTCGTCGGGCGATTTGGGTAGGTCGTGGAATCGATAGGCAAGAAATGGATCGGTGTAAATCTTTATTAGAGTAAACTTGGAAGAATGTAGAAAAATATGTACGTACAGTGGTTGCTCGCTCGTTGCGCCCTCGGCCAAATTGGCCGCGGACCTCGTTTGTCGCGTTTCGTCAACGCAGGGTAGGGATTGCAGCGATGGCGAGAAACGGGACGAGTAGGAAGCGGCAGCGCATACGTAGCAGGGAAAGCACGGATCCTAGTCTTAACGCGTACGGGTATCGCGTCGCCTCGACAGCGGGGAAACTCGTCACGGGTAGGAGGGATTTCGCGGCGATCGGAAACCTCGATTCGTGCCAGCAATTTCGGGGTCCCGTTTCCGCGCAACGAGCGAGCGACCCGATGTACCGGCTCGTCGACGAACGCCTCGTGCCTCCCGTTGCCCGACGACGATTAGCTGTGTCGCAACGTGGAGCCGCGTGACGTCACTGGGGTCCATTCTCGGCGGTAGGACGAATTCACCGGCTCAATTGATTTTGACGATTATAGCGATCTGTTCTCCCCTCAGCAACATTTGCGGCACGTGTCTCTCCAAGGTCTCCCTTTTTCCCTCGATCTTCTTCACGACCACTTTGGGCGCGGTGTCTTCTTTCGCGTTCACGCTGCTCGGAGCACCTAATGTACCGGGAACGCGAAAAAAATGTAAAAGTCCTGCCCGGGAAATTCTTCCGGGGCTTTCGAAACGCCCACGGCTCTCGCGGAACCGTTCGCCGTGAAAATCAAAATTGCCCGTCCCTTGTCCCACGTCCTCATCGTGGGACGATCGTGGCGAAGGGCTGGTTCGTCGCGGAGTAAAAAAAGAAACGAACTCGCCCCGATACGTTACTCGAAGCGAAACCTTTCCGCCCACAATTTCCCCTTCGTGAAAACGCGAGCCACGGTATTAGAGTAGGACGATGAAAAAACAGAGAAGGTTGACGTCACGTAGAGACCGCGAACGAAGAGAATGTCGATGGGTCACGAGGTAAGTCTCGAAAGGTTGTTTATGCGCTGGCACGTGTCCGCGAAGCTCGAGGGGAAGCAGAAGGGCGTAGGGCGATACGGTTAGGAGGGAGCAGGCGAAGCACGAGGAGTCGCTGGGACACGTGTACGCGGCAGACATCGATCCTGGAAGTTGCTCTTCAAGGTCGCACAGCCTGCCACCCTCGCCGCCTCGTATCAACGACCTCTCGACCCCTCAGGATATCCTAAAGTACGTCAGTAGGCCAACTAACCCTGAACTCGGTGTACCACGATTACTGTTCTCGGGGGGATACTCTTTTAGGCTGGAATCGACGACACGCACAGTAGTCGTTCTATTATATTCTCTCTGTATTCCTTTCCTTATTTCGTGGCTTTGTCGCCCCGTTCCCCCACGGAATTAATTAATCGTCCCTTCCACAACTTCCTACGCTGCTTCTCTCGGGTCGCGTAAAAATTCTTCGACCGTTACGTTTCTTCGCGGGCCTCCGCGAACGACCATCGGGACTTTTATCGCTACCGGAAACGGCGATGCTATCGACCGGGGCGGAAGATTTCTTATTGATAACGCGAAACAGCTAACGAAAGAAGAAACTCGCGCGCCGTAATTGCTCAGCACCGTCGACACCGTCCGATCGGCGGTTGAAAATCGATCTCGATAAGACCGGCGACAAAAAGTTGCACTCACCGAGACGCACGTGCGGTCTGGTGCGGTACCCACGTGAATGAATGAAAGCGTATGCCGAAGATTATAGGGTTGCAACGCGCCGCGGATGAAGGAAAGAGGAGGTGCGAGCAAGAGGAAAACGGGAGTAGGTGGGAGGAAGGGGAGGACCGCGAGAGGAAAAGAAAAAAAAGGGGAGAGGAAAAAAGATGCCGGGTTCGGTGAACCGAGGAAGGAGAGTTGCGCGAGAAGGAGGAAAAAGGGGAAACGAACGACGCGAGGCACATGGGAGGCCCTTGTATCGAACGTAACAACCGGCAGTATATAGTCAAGGACGGTCTTTGCCCCTAGCGTAAAGGGGTGTCCTGAAGATATATCCCCCGCGATAAAACGACCCTCGACTGCCGCGACCTTCTCTTTCGTTGTAAATAAAGCTGGCCAATGATACGCGCGATCGATCCACGTGCCGGCTATGCGTATTCTTATCGGGAGGAGTCGGTAATTATGTAAATCGGATCAACGTGACATATGCGGAAAGTATTATTAGATGAAGCTCCGCGGACGACGGGCGCGGTATCGAGGTATCGAAATTCATGGCCACCGTTCATATTTTGTAATTCCTCGCATCGGGAAAAGTGATATGCCCCCGTTCCTGTATGAATTAGCCGTCGCAAGTAGAAAGAGCCGCGCGGCGCGTTCCATTGACACGGCCAGTAGTAGGAGTCATTCACGGCCAGACCGACGTAGGAAGGACTAAATCGAATTCTGGTGGAGGTGTTACCTACGCGGCAGCGTGTCACTGCGCCTATTGACAATGCGTGTTAGAATTCTGGACGCGTACGACGTCGCGCGTCCATTACGTATAATCTAAAAATTTGCATGCTGATTTGTACATTACGGGATGGAAACGTTTTACGGAAATTGTTGAAAATACTGTAACCCTGAATTGGATAACGAATTGCTTCGCTCGCGTGATATCGGCCGTGTCGACTATCGGCAATCGTTAACGCACTACGGATACGCGAATCGTTGTTTTAAAAAACTCGAATGACACGGATCGCGGGAATCGCTCCGCAACGACGGGAGATGTTCCTGATTTTTATTTTTTTTATTTTTATTACGAGTATCGCGGGGGTTTCTGAGAAGGTACAAGGAGGAACGAGTTTCCTTCTCCGTTCTTCGCTTTTCCGTCCCCGCGAGGCAGAAGTCCGAGTTATTTGACTTTTCAATGAACAACGGGACGTTGTTCGGTATTGCCCGGCAAGACGGTGGCCTCGCGTGGCTGTCGGAGGTTCAATTTTCCTCAGGGACGCGCGGTTCGCGCACCGTCTGACGTTCGAATCACGGGAAGACGAGCCGCGTTACAAATGTCGGAGGTTGCAGCTTTCAACTGCTTTTTATAGACGGCATTAGCATCCCAATGATTTGTGATTCATCTAAGACGTTCGACGCTATCGGAGACGAAAAATAGCAACGAGAGCGTCATTCGTACCGCGCGAACGATTTCAAGTTAATCGACGGGCTCTCTTCTGACTGCGTTGCACGCGAAATTTCCAATCGGTCCACGAGTGCACGACAATCGTGTCGTATCGCCTCGTTGCCGATCGAAGGAGGGAACGGTCCGCTGAAAAGGTAGAGACGTTAAGAAACGGCGAAACGAAAGAAATTACCCAGCGCCGGTGTTTTCCTCTTGACGTTACGGGTCCAAACCTCGAGGCAGTCCTCGAGCGCGAGGTTCCAGTGCTTGTCGAAGGCAGCCACGTATGCCTCGACGTGTCCCCTTATGCCGCGCGCGTTCCTGGTGTAGACCTTCGGCACAAAGGACGAACGATTATTCCTTTTAAATCGTGACGAGTCTCGTGTTATCCGGCCGTAGCGTCGCGTCGCGTCGCGTCGCGTCGCGCCGTTTCATCTGTTCCAGGTAAAGCCGCCGTCTCGCGAAACGCGAACAAAGGTGCGCGTCCGTCGTTCTCGCCGCTCCGAAATATGTAAGCGCACGAGCGTAGCGCGCATATCGATCCGCCTGGTCTAGATCGTACGTGTCCGCACTCGCGATGAAGGGGACAATGCGCTCCATGGTTAATCGATCACTTCGCTGGGGAAAAAAACCTGCCGCGTAATTTGTCACACGCAGCACCATCGGCGCCCGTGACACGTGCATAATTTGCGCGTTCTAATTGCACGCTTTTTGCGAGGAGGAAAAAGCGTGTCTTCGACGAACAGGCAATAAGGTCCGTTCGGAGATGATATTTTCGTTCGCGGCCGCCTTGGTAGGCGAGAAATCGTTTCGCGAAAGTGTAACTAATGTATCCCATATTTTGTCGCTCGTACGAATCGAACGTTCGTCGATCGAATAGCGCATTTCGATATTTCTTGCAGGCTTGCGCGTGGCATGCCAATAAAAACTGTGCCTACTCGAGCATCTGGAATATTTTTAGTTTCGAGGCTACCGTGGCCACAGTAGGGTCGAATCTTGAACCGAGAGGGGAATCGTTGAAGCAGGGGGATCATCACCTCTCGATCGCTAGATTACGATTGCAGCATCGTTTCCATGCCATTCACGGTCGATCGCTATTCCACGGCCACTCGTGATCTCGGGCAAACAGTTTCGACGAAAGTGGTCTCGAGCGAGCTTCTCAATTTCCCGGACGATAATTGTATTAATGGCATAGCTCGCGCGACCGTGTCTACGAGGAACGAGCAGAAGCCCGTTGTTTGTCGCGCATAGATATGCCACGAGACAAGATAGCAGGCTGATACGCGGAAGTGCAGGCCATGGCAAGGCTCCCTTCAATGCCTTTCGCACTGATATATATACCCGGCTTTGTCGCAATGAAAACTAATTGCGTGACTCCGACTCTGACTCGCTCCTCCCCCTCCCACGTTCCCCATTCTCTCTGCCTCTCTTCCTCCACGGGCGTCCATCCAACGCTCACAGTACCCTTTCTACAATGTCTTCCAACAGATCGATCAATTTTTTTGTTTGCTCGTTACCAGTTAATTATTTCGACCACGATCGCGCAAGGCCTCGCTGCAGAAACTGTTACATTTGCATTCGTCAAACCGCGCACGTCCCCCCTCGAACATTTCAATCGAGCAGCTTTAGGTCGTTTAAAGTCGGCCGGATTATTACTGAAATCGAAAGGCTGGCGACTGTCGGAGCCGCGCGATACGTTTCGTTTAGAATTCGAAATGCGAACTCGCGATACCTTTCTTTTCGCTGCTCGTCATTGACGCTGTGCACGTGTCGCGTACGTGCGCGAAACGCTATCGAGAAGAGGGACGGCCGGAGGAACCGGCTAGAATCCATTCTAGCAGTCCTCAAGATTCCTTCGAGGCGTATCCTTGCCCGGTCCAGCGGGAACCAGCCGGATCCATCTATTACTCGCGAAGGACGACCGCGTCGTCTCGTTCATAGATTTGCTTAATCGCCGGCCCAAGGATCAATTGAGCCGGTCACAGCGAACGAAAATGTAAAATGTCGATGCAGTCCAGCGACGGAGGAAATCGAAAATCGTCCGAGCCGAGCGCCAAGGTCGAACCCGTGATTTCAATCAGACCGGAAAATTTAGGGCTCCGGGTGAAAATCTTCGTTCCCGTCGACGTTCCGATCGAACACCGATGGACCGTCGAAGGATCCTGGATCCCTCGAGAGAGAACGATGCACGAGCAGAAGCGGAAATGAAATAGAAATCGCGCAACAACGATCGACGATTGCATTCGCGCGACTCATATTTGTCAACTGTCTTTTCGTCCCCTGCGCCCGGTGCTCGTTACGCAATCCACGTATTACTGTACGAGAGGCACACATTACGTTGGAATGCATGGAAATGATGCGACCGTGGGACGATAGCAAGGAAGAAGGCAACACTTTCTTCGGCAATTTGAGGAGCACGCCGAAGGCCGAGTAATCGATCGGCAGAGATTAGAATCTTTTTTCCGGGTGTAGACGCATCCGAAGGCTAGAGATTAGGATCTGTTCCCAAGGACGGTGGTGGCATCATGAAACGCGAACGCGAACGCGAACGCAAACGCACACGGTGCGTTGGACGCGGCTAGAGAACGCCCGAGCAAGAGAGGCTACGCGCGTCGATTGGACGACGAGCAACGCAGCGAATGAAAGTTAATGAAAGTAATTAATCGAGAAACACGTTCCCGTCTCTTATTAAAAGCTCGACGGCCGAACGGAGTTTAATTAGGAACTCGATTCCGCTCATTGAGAATATCGAATATAGACCGGCGCTTCCGCAGGAAGAACAATTATATCAATTTAATGATTAACTTTTTCATGCCCGCCGTTCAGATGTGCCGTTCAAAGAGAAGCCAACCGTTTCGATCGTCGCGGGCAATAGCTCGCAAACGAGTTGAACCGACGAGAAAGTGCGAGCCCTTTTCTAATACCGGAACGCGTTACGCGTTCGGCGGACTTCTTCCTCGAAGCGATCTCTGAAAAGTTCCGTTTAGGCGTAGCTCGGGAAAGCTGCGAGTGTAACGAAGCGCTTCCTGCTTCTGATCAGAAATCCCGTCCACCGGGCGTTCGCCAAATGCACCTCTAATTATGGAAGTAGGAAGCAGCGGGACTCGAACTGGCAGGAAGTGGATTTTTCCTCCTCCCGTTGGCGGATTCGTCGGGACGAGCCGAACGAGCGATTTCTCTTCGTTACGTCGACGAAGGAGAAAAAGAAAACGAATACGTCGAGACCTTGCCCGTTGATTTATTTTCCGGCCGCGAGAAAAATGGCTCGCGATCTTTGTCGGGGATTGATACTTTGTCCAGAAACGTCTTCACGTGATTTCATCGGATCGCTGTCTGACTCACGCGCGATATACAGTTTCCCCGGCGGGGAGGAATGCCGTCACCAGCTGGTCACATTAAAAGGCGTCCTCGCTTTCTCGTTACGCAACGTGCCAGATAAATAAACGTTACCCCCGAAGTTGCTTAGGTTTGCTCCCTAAAATCCGCGAGACGGCGTGACAAATATCAACGCTCGATGATCCAATTAGTAAATACCGTCGCATCGAGGTGGCTTTTCCGAACTACGCACGCGTCGTAACGAGCGCAGAGGTCGAAAGGCTGGGGGGGGTTGTTTGGCGCGACCTTGTCTTTTTCGAGTGGCCCTTGGAAGAAGGGAAAGATCAGGAGCGTAAACAGGACAAGAAAGGCCCCAGCTGTCTCCATGGAGACGAGTGTTGACCCGAACAGTTTCTTCCTCCCTCGGTCGTACCTTTCGACCGTTTGCAGAGCCCCCCTTTACCTTCGAAGGGCTCGCGCACGTGTCTCCAGTTCGCGAAAGTGTGTCAGCCTCGTGTGCGTGCGCGTGCAGAGTGCCAGGGGTCAGGCAGAAATGGGAGGCGTGGGTGTTTATAGCGCCGCTTTCAGGACTACCACCCTCGAATTTCCATCCCGGTCGTGCAGAGACGGATCAACATCGTCGGTCATCGGTGTCCCGTTCCTCTCGTCGCTGTAACTTTTTTCATTTTGGGTGCAGATCTTCGCTCGTTTCTTTTGCGGCCGCCCTTTTTCGATTTTTTAAACGCGCAGGGATCGTTCCTTTCCCCGCGAAATTTTTCGTTCCAACGAGAGGACACTTATTCTCCTGCAAGTTAAATCGATCGTTTCAGAGGTATTATGAATCTTGACCTACCTTAACGCGAGTCCGGCTTTCCATGCAACTGTGTAGCATTCCTAACGGGCCGAGGGTCTTTTGCATTTTCACGAGGACGTTCTTTCCCTCTGTGTGCCAGGCCTGACCTCCTGCTATCCTTCCGCTGGGAACGGGCTCTGCGCACCATGAAAAAGATCGCCGACTTCAGAGTTGTTCCTTCTCGGACGGCTTTCGTTCGATGTTGCAGTCGGATCGAAACCGCGGTGGCATCGTTGCTCGACGAAAACTTTAGCCGGCCGCGACGGTTTCGAGTGTTGTCGAAATAAATGAACTCCGCGACCGGCGCAAAAATTCCCGGGAAACGATTACCGAGATAAGGACTGACGAGGGTTAAATTTACCACGCGACCGAGATGGTTATCGGGCTAACGAGTGGACGCGTTTCGCATTATCCTGGCAGATTTTTACAAGCGGCCATAACGGCGTGCTAATAAGAATTTATGTGGCTCTCGCGCCTCATCGGCTCGCCGACAAATCATCGTTCATCCTCGCATCCGCGCGGCGCACAGAGGATCTCGCTGATAGCATCGTACTTCTGCCTGTCCGGTTTTTACTCGCGTTCGCTGCCACCGCGAGACGGACGAGCCATTAGGCATACGACATCGTCAACGAGAGTCGCGCTCAAGATGCCGACAACCAGCAGAGCTCCAACAAGAAAAATCATACTCGTACGTCAGCAACGCGTACGGAGTTATGCTCCGGCTCGTGGATCCCTCCCTCCGTTGATAAAGCACACTTTTATAGACTTTTATTCCGCAGCTGCGATAGTTCCTTCGTGGCTACAAATATTTCATTACGATAAAGAGTTCCCCCGCTCGTTACGTCTTTCCTTCGGTACTCGCAAACGGTGAAAGTATCCGGCTCGTGCGACCTAAGATCCATCATCGCGCGTTTTCATAAAAAACGATTTCGGAGCAGAGACGAGCAACAGCGGGGAGCGTGGGTTTCGCGCGGAGATAGGTTCAGCCCTGGCGTCGTGGCGCGGAAAGAGGAACGCCGCAGAGTTACGTAAAGGCTGGCTCTGCTATATGTATACACTCCGTGCCATACGCAGTGCACACGAGTGCAGCTTGCTTCACGCATGCTTTCGACGCGGACTCCTCTCGCTCGCTCGCACGCTCGCACGCTCTTCCTCGCCTGTTCGCGGATAGGTGTTACGCGCGATCGCGAAAAGAGCCGCACGAGTGGCGATCACGCACTCGCGAGATCGACGCTGCCAATTGGCTTTCTCCGATAACTTTCATCCACCTCGAAGCTACGCTCCCCCGACTACTACTCCCAGCCGGCCCCGCGAAACACACCGCGCTCGCCCGTTTTCCACCTTTCTTTATTCCTTTCCGCGTGCACCACGCGCCACTTTCACTATCGTCGCGATCCAATTCCACTCGGCGAGCGCGACTACCGCCCGTACGCTCCCGTTCGCGGATCGCGGCGGGCTTCGGCATTTTTCGAGACCCGTTGCCGTCGCACCGTCGCGCGTTGGGTGATTTCTAAAAATAAAAAGTCAGGAGGAGCGCCCCGCGGTACAGCTCGAACGTTCGCGCCGCGCCGATAAAAATACGTCCGTCGAGAGCCGTTCTCGATGGATTTTCGAAAGAAAGCGCAGTCGCGTTTGGCCGGGCCGAGGGGGCGGAAGCGGCTGTGCAACGGCTCTATCTCTCGCGGTGCAGTCTTCGCCAGAGTCGTCGGTGAAATTAGAACGCGCATCGCGCTGCGGTGCACGCGTGGCTAATCGCGGAGGCGCGGCGGCCCGTATTTAGTTTTTCCCCGATAGCCGAGCCGGACGAACGCGGTCGCGAGAGGAAGCCGAACGGCCTCGCGTGGCTCGCGAAGCGGATTATCGAAATTACGCCGGGGGCGTCTCCGGCGTTCGCGACGATACATCTCGCCGATGTAAACGAAAGCTTTGGAGCATTTACCGGGAGGCACGGAAGGGTCGCCTCCGTGTTCGCGATAGTCGCTTTCCACTGTCGGCCCTCGACGCGAGGATGCAATCGGCCCGAACGATCTCGCGCGCTCTCGAGGAAGGTGCAGGAGAGAGATAGCGGCAGAGGAGAAAGGAGGACGGGGGTCGGGGAGGGCATAAGCGATCGTCCACCTCCAGCGTGCCATTATTTTTTCCCCGCAGCCTTTCGAGCCGGTGCGGAGAGCTTTTTTTCGATCTTCAGTTACACGCTGTACACCGGGAGCGGAGCGGCGGCGCGGAGCAGATAACGCGCCGCCTCGAGAGCGTTCACGTGCGTGAACCGCGGTGGAAACCGTTAGCTTCGCAACTGCCTCAAGAACGACGGTGCAGCCAGCGCGAAACGACCCCCGCGTTATGTTCCGACGATTTCCGATGGGCTTCGCCAGGAAAATCGTGCAACACGACTACGGAAAATTTCGCCCGTTCGGAAAGAACTTTGCGACACCTCCTTTAGGTTCCAGCCGCTCGTATTTCGACCCGATTCGTTAGCCCCTCGATTTCCGATCGCCGGCCCCAAAAAATTCGATCGAGCGGCAGGATTTCGCGCGAACCGTCTCGTGCACGCGTTGCGTATACGTGCGCGTTGCCCGACCGAATGAAGGGAAAAAAAGAATCGCCGCGGTGAACCCGGCAATTATCGTATCCCCTATCGGGCCGCGAAGACTCGTACGCGACCGAGCAACATATCTCACGTGGTTCACCTGCAAAAATGTTTACCGTGCGTGCGAAGGAGCAGTTGGTCCCAAGCAGGAGAGGATCCTATGCAGGTGGGTACGACGGCCCCTGGAGAATGTTCGCACGCGGGGCGGCAGAGGCGGCGCAGAGCCCCCCGCGCGGCGCTGTCCAACGAAATATCGAAGGGGGCAAGGGACGCGGTAGCGAGGGAGATAAGGAACAAGAGAAAGAGCCGCAGAAGGGAAAGGGACGGAGAAAGAAGGAGAAAGAAGGAGAAAGAGAGAGACGCGAGAGGGAGAAAAGGTAGACACGGTAGCGAAGGTGGCGGAGGTGGCGGAGGTGGCGGAGGTGGCGGAGGAGGAAGAGTTGAGAGAGAAGCGAAGCGTGGTGGGATTGACTTGGTAGAGGGGATGAGACGGGGAGGGAGGGCTGGTTGTACCCGCGGATGATCCCCAGGTTGAGTCGCGCTGAGTTCAACGTCCTGGCGGGCAGCGCACCCGAGAGTCGAGGCAGGCAGCCGAGCAGCCACCAGACCTCTCTACACACTCGCGCACACGCTCGTCCACAGAGGCGTACATAGGCGTACATAGGTACACACAAGCGGGTACTCGCGCACGCGACACGTACCTACGCTCCACCGAGTTGCACGTGCGCACACGCGCTCTCCTACACATCCACGGGTTCTTTCGTTTATGTGCGCAGGAACACGCAACTCACACGAGCAAACCGACGGCTGGCTTGTTCGCCTCGCGAGTTTGCTTTACGCGAACTATCCGTAGGTACTGTTACTTTTGCGACCAGGCCCTTTCCATCCCTTCCTTTCTTTTTCTCTCTCCCTCTCTCCCTCTCTCCCTCTCTCTCTCTCTCTCTCTCTCTCTCTCTCTCTCTCTCTTGCCCCTTTTGCCGCCTCCCGCTATCTTGCCGTCCGCTTTGTTTTCTTCTAAGTAGCGGACGGCTAACGATCCGAAGAGAGTGCACGCGTAGGAGAAGAGTACGCGCGATGCGAATCGACGAAGAAAATACCGAAGGATGCGACGCGAGGCTTTTCGTGGAATACCGGTTCCGAGGGAACGCGTCCGACTCGCAACGGTAACATCGCGGGGAAATAGTGGGTGACCGCGTGAACGACCCGCAGGAAAATCGCGGACGTAGACCCCGGTGACATTCCGCAAGAAAGGAGAAATCACTTTTACCCCAGAAGCGCGCGAGCCACGGCTACGTGCCGGGGAAATGTAGATCGGCGAGGCATCGTCCAATTCGGAATCGTTCCCGACGATGCCGCGATCCCGATACGCGTCTGGGAAGTTTGTCGCATTCCTTTCGACCACGTAGCCCGAATCTTCGTGCCGCCTCGCGTTTCTTCGAGGAGAGAATCGGAAAGTGGCGGGCGGCGGTGCAATTAACCCGTGCCCGCACCGTGTCCATTTCCACGCGTTTCCCCGCACGATTGCGATCGATAATTTCTCCCGCACGATTCCGACAATCCGGGGGCTACGCGCAGCGAGATTCCGCGCGATTCCTCGAACGATATCTTCGACAGAGGGATGGACCGCCCGGGGAGAAAGCAAACGGTGCTACTCTGAATTCTAAGAGGGTGAGAAGCACTACCGTTTCGGCGTGCTCGATAGTCATCTGTTACGTTGGGATAGGTCGAGGCGGCGGTACGTGCACACGACGGCCGAGGAATTGGATCGTCCAGTCTACCGGGTGTCGCGCGACGACCACCGAACGAAAGTGTGCGAAGAGTGCACGAAGAGTGCACGAAGAGTGCGGACCCCATCCAGCAGCTTCTTCGTTCCGTTCGTGCGAGGAATTCGAGACTGGCAAGGACATTTCCGCGTCCGATATCACTGCTGGGGGGGGGAAAAAAACGATGCATCGGGCTTTCTAGTGCGGCGCGGCTGAGGACGTAACGTTCTCCGGCGAAAAGAAACTCTCTTCGGGTTTCGGTCAGCGGTGGAGTCATCGAGGACTGGATGCATATGTCGCGCGCGTGCAAATACATATTGCGCAACGCGCCGCGAGAATCGAAGGGAAATCATCGGGAGCTCGACGTGTATTCCGTTACTCGAGGCGAACGAACGACTGCGGCCGATCTCGGTGCTGTCCGTTGCTGCTTTGCATCGCGTTTATGCCAGGCGAAGTCGGCGCGCCGATGACGCTCCGCGAACGGACCGTAGAGTCGTCGACCAACGATAAGGATTACGGGCCGAATAGAATGCAGGATACGCCTAGGAGTCGATAGATCGGCTTCGGGCCCATCTTCGCGCGATCGCGCCGCTTCTAAGCTTTCCGACGTTGGGCTAGGTCGGGGAAAAATCCACGCGAGTAGGACTGCGATTCTCTGAATGAACTTTCTCCTCTTTTCGCGAACGCGGTAGGGATAGCGACACCGATTCGTCGGGGGGATCTAATCGAGGTCCTACGAAGGGACCGGCGTCGACGGGGTCCACGCCGGAATCACTGGAACGAATTAAGCGACGACGATAAGGCTCGACTGTACTCTACGTAAGCGCAATCATGAAAACCACAGTTCCGGCCGAACGTGTTCGGAGGCCGCCGAAGCTGAGGAGCCCCGAGTTGAGTCGAGGTCGACGTCCGGACGCAACAAGTGCTGCTGCGACTCTCGGTGCGCCCGCGATTCCCTTCGATATCGTGCCGAGGTTTTCAACGGTGCCAGCTTTTTCGCGGCACGACCGCCCCGAACCTCTTCCTCGAGTGCCGAAAGTACCGAAAGGCAGCGTGCAAGGGGGGTTCGTTTGCGTTCCGCGGCGATGCGTCCCGCAGTCCTCGCGAACCTGCCGCCAGGCATCGTCCGCGGACGACCTCCGTTTCGGAGTGTCGATGTCGAAACCCGCGAACCGGAAGCCGAAGGACCTCGTTGAAATCACCGCGACTGTGCTCCGCGCAAAATTTTCGGTCTAGAAGATGGTCAGTCCGGCGCGGAGCCTCGGGTTGAGACCGAGGTCGACGCCCGGGCGCAACAAGTGCTGCATTACGTACATATACGCCGCTACACCCCACCCCTCTCACTCATACAGTCCAACGACCAGCCCCTCTCCACCCCCTGTGGACGAAGCCCTCTCTTTTTACCTTTCCCACTCTTTCCCTGTCTCTCCACCGCGGCTTTCCACACGGCGCCGCGCGCGCGCGAGTGAGCATCGCCGCGCGAGAGCCCCGCACACCGCACCGTGCGACGACGACGACGACGACGACGACGACGACCACGACCACGTCCACGTCCACGACGACGTCCACGACGACGACGACGACGACTACCGCGACGACACAGGAGAGATGCGAACGAGAGCAGAGAAATAGTGAAAGGGAGACGGTGAATGCTGCGGCAAGTGGCAGCCACATAGACACGCGCGCGCGCGCGCGCGCGCGCACGCCTTCTCTCTCGCGCACCAGCGTCGCCTGTAAATATAAAACTGCACTGGGTCAGGGATCCGTGATTTATCGGCTGCCTCGTGTAATTGGCTGCCGGCCAATAGATACATACCCCCGGGGTACCCACTGGGACACGAAGGGAACGCGCCTAGCTCTGTCTACCGAACGTGCCGTGCCAACCCTTCCCTCCTTATATCCCCTTTCCTCGCGATGCTTTCTGTGTCGCCGATTCTACCCGTCTCTCGCCTCTTTCGCTTCCCGCAGAGGTCCGCCCTGCGCCCGGTGGCACGGCGGTGCCGAAATTTCATCGGTCGGCCGCCCGGTAACCGCGCCACTTTCACTGAAAATCTAATCCGATCTCGCTTGGCACCGTGTCAGAATCACGGTTAAGAAACGCCGTCAGCTTCGGTCAAGTTTCAACGGGAACCTCCTCCCCGCGCCCCCAAAACTCAGCCAGCAGATCAGCCTTGTCCCGCGCAGCACCCTTAACGCGCCGACGAAAGGGGGCCGAGAATAACGCGACTTTCGCGATCGCGGCTCCGGAGAAACGATCGTTGGCCAAGTTTCGCGAAGCTTCGCGTAGAAGAAAGATCGCGCCCCCGATAACCCTGCGCGCAACGCAGCTCGTCGCCCCAAGGC
This sequence comes from Nomada fucata, assembly GCA_948146005.1. NCBI lineage: Eukaryota > Metazoa > Arthropoda > Insecta > Hymenoptera > Apidae > Nomada > Nomada fucata. Next base: position 35,924,526 of record OX411276.1, on the reverse strand, counting down.
TTCCGCGCTTGCGAAACATTTCGGGAGACCTTCTGCTCACGGACTCCGCGATACGTTTGCACAATACGTACCCGGGGGAAGGTCTCGGCAAATGCCTCGCGACGCAAGATATGATCCGCGCGGCTGAGAGGCGCGCGATAAAAGGACAGTCCCGGAGAAGGAAACAACGAGACCGGGTGCTTCCACGAGTTGACGCACTTTCGCGGAGGTCAAATTCCGCGCGGCTCTGCGCGAGTACGTGTACGCGACTCGCGAGCGCATACCGACGGCCTTCGCGATATTTGTTAGATCGTGAATAATGTGTTGCCGATATGTGGGATACGCATAATACCGTCCACACTCGGTGGTCGTTTGGTCGCGGTATCGTTGCGAACCGAGGCAGAAAGGAGAAGGGAGCGTATGAAGGAGGAAAAAGAACGCTCGAACGATTCGTTCGACAGAATCTCGCGAGTACGGAACGGTCCGGCTCGATCCATGTAACTCGTGTTCATGTTCCATCTCATGTAACGAGTCGTATCGGTTCCCAGTAGTCGATCCAATCGGACGCGCAAGACTCGCTTTTTTCATACTCTTTTGTGGAGATAACGTAGAGGCGTAGTAAACAGTGAGACTCTTTCCGCGGCGGTGCCCCGCTAGATCCGACTGGACGAAGGGGTTTCCGCGCAGAAGAAATTAATAATACCGCGACCGTCGACGAATTTCCCTCGTTATCGCGGCACGTTTTCCCGAACGCAAGAGAGCCGCGGAACCGTCCTAGTCTGAAGCACGGCGTCCCTATTCTACTTCCGCGTGTGCACCCTTCTCGCCGTTGGCTCTCCGTAGGCTCTCCGTAAGCGTATTGAAATTTGATACCACGTGCGAGTTATCATGAATGAAACTGCGACCTCCCAACGACGCAAGGGTTTCACACGGTCGCCATCTCTCGTCAAGCATTTAAAGGTCCGCCAGCCGGACTGCTATAACCTCACTTTTTTTTTATGAATGACAACAACGAAACACGTCACCACGTGGCACATTCGGAATACAGTAATCGAACCTTACCTTGATGAGGTAAAAACCGTCGCCTCGAGCACTCGCCTCGCTCCGCTCTGGTATCCTTCGTCTGAAATATTAACGAAGTGAAACGGGGCAGCGGGGTATATAATCAGCTGATAGCAAATTGGAGCGCCCGAGCCATTGTTGGAATACGCACTTTCGATTTCTCCGTTAAGCCCGTCATAATTCCCTCGAACTTGAAAATATTGTCGTAGATCGGCGCTTTCTTGGAAGAGAGCTGCATCTTTGTTGAATAGAGCGCCTTCATCGGATCGAATTTGACACTTGTCACGTCCAAACTATCGTCTGACGTCGAGCTGCTCTCGTCGTCTGCCATGTTTAAAACTGCTGATGCTGCGAGCGGTGGATTCGAAATACACGGGTCGCATACGTGCCGCTGGCAACGAGACGGATGCTTGTAATTCTGATCCATCGAGCAATCGTTAACGCGTGCATCATTTCCAACGAAGCGATCCCTTCTTAGGAATATTTTTTTGTTCCGGCGATTTCCATCGTCTATTATGACGGAGTACAGAGAAAGGAAATAACGAGGGAGCTTTCTTTCTGCACGCGTGCATGGACATTCGATCGGCTCGTTTTCGACGCAACGCGTTGTGCTCCTGATTACATCGGCCGGCGAGCGATATTTGAATAGGTAGGCTAGAGGATGTTAACCTCCTGGCAAACGGTAGAAACTTTCTTTCGCGGCTGGGAATTACGTAAAGGCAGCGGTGTGTAGAAGCTGCATAGAAATGCAGCGGCGGCAGGAGAGCGAGGTTACGCGCACAGGAAGTGAAACGACCTACGAGCCAGAAAGAAAGTTTTCACTCGGTGTTTTCACTTTCATGGAAATGCCAGCGTTACTTGCCCCGTTACAGGCCACCACGTGAATCAGCTTCTAATTATTGGAATCGGTTGCTCCGCATCGGCGAGCCTATCCGTCCGTTTACCGCTGCCCATGGAAATGAATCCAAAGATCGTCGTTCGATCGACAGATCGATGGATCGTCGCGGCTTTCGTTCCGTGTAACGGGCGAAAGTAATTTTTAGTACTTGACGAACGGGATCTGGTCGCTGGTGACCGATACTACAGCGACGTCGATTTGTCTGTTTCAGGGGAATCAAAGGAGCGTGTAAATTGAACAGGTGGAATCTGCGAAGCAGAAAAAGAGGGAGGCGAAAAGTGGGGACGTTTCGGCGGTGGTTTTGGATGTTAGAAAGCGCGGGGGTGGCTAAAGAGGCCCCGCCGCAGGGTACGGGTCCCGATGCCGGTCCCCGTATCGCAAACCCTTACGCTGACCTCCACCCTCGTTCCAAAGGAGGAGTCAAACATGCCCTTCATAGACGACGAGCTACTGTGGTGCCCTGACAATGACGGCAAAATGGTCGACTTAACGCAGTGTCTCCAGGTTTGTCCGCCATAATATTTATAACGTTCGGACTGCGCGTATTCGGCCCTTAGACGAACGTGTGACATAAACTCGAAATCTACTGTGTCACCAGGAGAGCAGCACAGGGCAATCAGTAGAATTTTCTCCGATGGAATTGAGCGCTCTCGTGGGGACGCCGGCAGCTCCAAATATGCCGACGGAGGAGGGCGAAGGAATGGCGGGTGTCACAGGAGAAGAACCCTTTGACACGTTGGACACGTTCCTTCGAGAACTGCAAGCCGATTTGGCCGAAGCCAGTCAACCCACGTCTACCACGACCTCCGTAAATCCCTCCTGTAGACGGCAGAGGTACAACATCGCAGCCGCCAATCCTTTACTAGCAGGTGGGCACCGAATGTAAATAGAACTCGATATTCGGCGAAGAAATCGTTTCTCGTTACTCATTCCCGATGTTTTCTGTGCAGAAAAATTGGCAGCTCCCTCGTCGCAAGTACCTCCAACATCCATCCCTTACGCAACGAGGGCGGAAATTAAGACGGAAAGTATTCAGCCGGAAACGAGCAAAGGTAAGAGTTGGAATTCTTTTTAAATTAAGCGCTCTTCGAGGCGCTTCAATCTGCCACACTGGCGCAAGATAATTCCTGGTATCTGCTTTACCGACTGCCTTACATTCTCCCTTTTCATCGACGCTGTTACTAGTTTACCGATCTCGCTGCCGTGCCGATGCACGGTAAGCGTACTACCTTCCCGTTGGTACGGCAGGCAATCGGCCGACCAGCGCTTCATCGCCGAACGCGTATCGTCCATCGATACGGACGGTAGCTGCGCGTATCGATTACTCGCACTCGAACTCGAACCCGAGCTACGCTTGGTATTCGAGTAATGTTGATTCGCTACTCCGAAAGGGAAACCGGCCAAGGCCCCGCGAATCGCGACCAGACATCCGCGTTAGCGATAATTGCGCCTGCGTTCTTGCGCCGACGTGGAAAAAAAAAGCAGGCAGCATTTACGTGTGCGGCGTACGTGCACGAATCGTGCTCTCGTGTTAGTTGTGGCCCAATTCTTACAATTTACAGCCATGTCGTAACAACACACTACGTGCGTACGCGATTTCGCGATTGCTTCGAGTTAGCCTCGAGACGTAGGAACGTGCAACGACCGTCTAGGAAGAACGTATTTACACGACCTTAAGACTTATGCGGCGCAAATATTATGCCACTTCGCGCATTGGGTGTCGTATTCTATAACTCGAAACACATACCTGCTGAAACGACAACGCGACGTTCGCCGCGATGCTCGACGTGCGAGGTGTACGTGCTCGCGTCGTTTCGCGTGCACGCCTTACGCGCAGCGCTGCTAAAGTGCTAACGACCTTTCGTAGGCCAAACGAAAGACGCTCAGCCTTTAACCCGTGAATTTACAAACGATCGAAAGGGTTGGACGATGAGTTTTCGTCTGTCGACGATCGAACGATATCGATGGAAAACCCATGGGTCTCGCGAGAGACGCGATCGTTTTCTTCTTGCAGCGCACCGACACAGAAATTTCGTCCACGCGATGTTTCTTAGGCGTTTCAACGAACCACGGGAAACATCGCGACTCCGTTTCAACCGCAACTCGCGACGGCCAATTACGTGCCGTTAGAACACGAATCGGACTGGGTGTTCGCCGTTGTTCTTTTCACATTTTTAGAAAGCGGTTGGAAAGTGAGAAACCGTGTACTTTCTAGCAAATCTATTATACGCAGAGATTAGGCCGTTCCTCTAGCGAAATATTGGCCAAAATATGTCGCCGGCTCTCCGACACCGTTTACGGCCCGGTTGCTGACGGCAACAATTTCGCGGCCGATAGTTCATTTCCGCTTTGCTTCCCGAGACAGGGGGGCAACATCGATCCGGTTACGTCGGTCGATCGATCTTTCCAGCAGAAATACTTGACCCGGCTCGTTATCGTCGGCTACCTCTCGCATTATATCGGGAGCTCGACGAGCGACTCGGAACGGCGTCCGACTGGAAAGAAATTCTTGGGTTCGCGTTCGCGAAACGCTCTACCCGGTGAACTCCTTGGTCGCGGAGGAGAAAATAACGCCTCGCGCATACTCTCGCGTGCACTCGCGCTCGCTCCGTCGGGCTCGACGCTGTCTCGTCTCTTCGACACGCATCACTTTCGCCGTGTGCATCCTGCGTAACCAGGGAAAATGTGGATTTTTGCGCGGAATCGTTAGCGGTGCCGCAGTCGCGATTGGTATTTAATCGGGCGACGCGCACGCGAAGAAGACCAAAGTATCGGGGAAATCCAGCGCGGAATGGATCGCCGCGTCGAGCGTCAACTTTCTCCCCCGGATCGTGTTCGTCGACGGGAATAGGGGGAAAAAATTGGCACTCGGACGCGCGCGAAAGAATTCGTCCCGGGTAATAGACGCGCGACAGGGAAACGCGTTTCTTTACCCCCTGTTGCATCCAGCTGCACGACTCCGTTAGCTGCACTTGTCGCTACCCTCGTTCCCTTGACCCTCTCCAAACACATAAATTCTCCTCTCTCCCTCTCGCGCCGTGACTCCGTCCCCGTCCGACCGTTTCCGTCTCTCGACGCTCGGGTTAGGGCCCCACGGAAATAGATTCGAGACTCCGACGTCGGCTCTCTTTCTCCCTCTTTCGTTTCCCACCCGACACCCTTTCTCTCGCCGCGGTCGACGCCTGTTCCCCGTAGAAAAACAGGTGCAGCGAATCGATATCCGACCGTATTGCCGACGATGCATCTTCCTCTCCGCGCCCAGTCGCGACTCGGCTGAAATTCGCTTCCGAGGCCCTCCGCCGCTTTCTTTGACCCCGGCCGATCCCCGTGATCCCGCTTATCCGTGCTTCTTCCGCGGATCGCGCCGATTAGATACGCGCTGCGCGTCCGCGATTCCGTCACGGTCGTTCCACCCGGGGATCCCACTGAAATTTCATCGCGAGCGTTACTTCAGCTGAATTTTATCGGCCGTTTCGAAAACGCCGCATCGTCGCTCCGTTCCCGTTCCAGAAGCTTCTCCGCTGACCGCGTCCCCTCCAAAAGAGTCACATTGTCCCGTCCGGCGCTGTTCCATTATGAACTACATAAATACCCCCGGCTACCGATTCAATCGAGACACGCGTAGAGGAAACGGAAGCAGATTCGGCAAATTGAATGGAAGCGGCATGCAAAACGTCGAGTTAGGCGGCGATCGCGTGTACATAACCGGGGCTCCAAGTGTGCGGAGGGATCCTGAATCGTTGGGTAATCGGTTTCCTTGTATTGCCACACGGTGCCACGGCGCGTACAACGTTCCATCTCCGTTTCGCCTACGCCGCGGTTCCTTTATCTTTCTCGCTCGCGTGCCCGTTCTTGCCAACCCGATAGTGAGCAGCGTTTGAAAGTGAAGTCAAGATGGCCACTTTAAAGACATCGAACCGTTCCCGTGTGCGTAACCCACTTGCATGTGCACGCGCTCCCGCACCTACACGCGCGCGTATACAGACTCGATACACGCACACGCCTCCCCCGTCTCGCGCTACATACTTCGTGACTGTACGCGAGCATTTTCGTACGCGCCTTTGCTTCGCGGCCGGTGATAGTGCAGCCACGTAACGAGAGTGTTGACATTTTCTGCAATCGGGTCAGGGCCCCCTGTCGAGTTCTCCGCCATTACCTCTAACCCTTCCCGAAGCGATACCTGCGATCGCGATTTGTCGCTGCGCGCGATCGAGCGCAGCGACGAGAATTCGCCGGGATCGCTGCGGAAATTCAGCGACGGCCGGGAGTAATTGGAATTTCTGCGCGAAACGGATTGAAAAGTTTCCTCGGATATCGATTTATCGGGATCTCGACGGCGGTACGAACGAGGGGACGCGATTCTTCGCCGTCCGCGACGCGAACCGATAAAATATGCAAAGGTCGCGGGATGCGCGATAATTCTGATCTCGTGAAATACACGGACAATGTAGCTCCGATTGCTACACTTCTGTCCCATTGTTTAGGAAATTAAGGTGAGTGCAAGATTACGATGTATGTAGGTTGGAGCTGTATTTGGCTTCCTTTTAAAGAACGAATCCCTTGAGCAATCGCGAGGCGATTTTAGGGCAACGATCGAGCCTGCACAGTGACTCTCGGCGCAACGGCGAACGATTCTATCCGGTGAGTCACCGCAGCCGCTTTTCCCCGCGAAAGGACTAAATTGACGCGCGAACACGTAACGAGACGGAGTCGACGAGGACGCGACGAAGAAGATTCTCCCTCGTCGATCTTCTTTCTCTGCTTTCACGGTTCCTTCCCTGTTTTCCCCGGCGAAACGGTTTCGCCCAGGTAAATCGCATAAATTTGTTTTTCCACCGTGGAAGGTAAACGTTGCTCCTCCGCGGGGAAGAACCGTCATCGACGGCACGGTGTATCGTCGGGAGAAGAAGAAAAAAAAGAAGTGTTTTCGAAAGCAGACGTAAAAGAAACTCGTGGATTCCCTTTCGACTTCGCTGGCGTAAAAACTCGAGACAATATTTACCGGAGAATGGCCCGGTGTTTTTTTCTTTTTTTTTCGTAGTCGCGACCCGACGGCACGGATGTTCGTCGTCGTTTCGCTAATTTCTTCGATCGACTGAAAAGTCGAGCTCAAAGGCCTGCTGGTTTACACGCCGGGAAATGGATTCCGAGAACCACCTGTTGGAAATCCACCGGTGCCTGGGCAAACATGTTTTCCTTCGTGCGGCGACTTCGCGAAAGAAGCTTAAAACCTTTTGTTCACCCCGTCGTTTACCATTCGCTATGTTTCCGTGCACTGCGCGGCGAGGATCGTAATTAATTTTTACACCGAAACGCGTCGATGGGACAGAAGTCTCGGTCGTCACGATTTCTGTATCGCCTGTAACCGCTCGCGTGCTCGTAAAAAGTCGGTTGAGGCAAAAGCAGAAGGGACTAACGGGGAAGGGAGAGTTTTTACGAAACTGAAAGGAGACTCGACGCGTACGTAAACAGCACGGAGCGATCCTCGGCGCCTTCCCATGGTCGGCGTTAAAATCTCGCGACAGGTGTGCCAGACGCCTGGAAAATCGGTCCGGAAGGGTTGACAAAAAAATTGGAAAACATAACACACAGAAACGACTTGCCCTCGCGGGGGCTGGCAAGTCGTATTAAACTCGGGAACACGTGCATCGTTCGCTCCCTGTGCAGCGGTTTTCGGATTCTCAAAGACTGTTTACGCTAAAGACTTCCTCGACGCTCCCTTTGGGGGACTCTCCCCCTTTCCGGCGAGCAATCTTCCGCGTGTTCCTCACGATTCCCCAAATCGGCGTTGCTGGAACTCGCGTCGCCTCGTTCGCCTCGCAGCCGGTTACCCCGGTTCGCTGTTTCCATCGGGAAACGCGACCGTGTGAATTGGGAAAGATGCTACTCGAGCTTGGCCCGTCCGGATTCTTTGGGCAATAAATTGTTCGCTTTCGTAACCCCTGGCTCGGCGCAGAAGTGAAACTTCCGTTGGGCAAATCGTACGTATGAAAGAAAGCATAACATTGTAATTCGTGCGTTGAATATCTGCCGGCGAAACCGCGAGAGCAATTGGAACAGAACGAAAATCCGTGAGAAGTTGTGCATACACATTCGATACACATTCGATTCGAGTAGTCTCGTTCGAGACGGTAGGCCACTCCGTTTCCATTGAACCGCGCGGCCACGGAAAGACTTGGATTCTCGGCACGGAAACCTCCAAGGTTCGTCCATTGTGTCGATACTCGATGCAGCACTTCCTTCCCTTTTTATATAACAATAAAATAAGCTCGCAGCCGACTATGGGTCGCACCGGTGCGCTCGGTATAATTAAACGCGAAGGACACGCGGGTCGGTAACTTAATTCCCACGAGCAACGTGCACGCCCGTACAATATGTGTACGTGCACGCAGAGAGAGAGAGAGAGAGAGAGAGAGAGAAAGATAGAGAGATACTTCGTGACTTCTGGCGTGCGTTTCCTCGCCGTCGTGTTTCCATGCAATTTTCCTGACAGTCCGCCGACGACTTTCGCAATGGAAGGTAGCTGTGCACACGACAGGAGGAAACGACCGAGGAGGAGAACAATGCCGGTCGGTTCCTCGGGTGCACGGCCAAAAATAATTGCCGGCGTTCTTTCGTTTCGTCGGGCCAATGAATTTCTGCGTGCAGCCTCTCGATAGAAAATTATGCACGCGCGCGCGGACGTCCCTTTCCTCGAATTTCCTTCGACGCGATCGCAACGTTTCCATTACCGACGACTGTATCGCGCGAGGAATACCGTCAGAATATTCGTCCGCGTCGTTCGAGACGGACACCGATCGGAAAATAGGCAAGCGCCGATGCGCTTGCTGCGCTCTTGCTGAAAATCGGAGCCGTTCGCGGACGGCTCGTCGCCGACGCGATACGCGTCAAGCGCTCGCGTCGGTGTCGTGGAATAGACGCGAAAGTAGGCCGATCGAATTCAGCAGCGACGGAAAAATATAAACAAAAAAGGAGGGAGGCGAGCAGTCGCTCGCTGGAGAGACCAACGCCGCTCAGAGGCTCGTGTGTAATCTTTTATCCTTGGACCTATCCCATATGCCGGCAGGTAAACAGTTTCGCAAGAAAATTACGACTCGCGAGATCGGGAATTTCCTTATACTACACCGAGTCACCGATGCGACCCCGTGAACGTGTGTGGAAAACGCGTACACGGACCGCCGTCGCGTTCTCTATCGACGCACGAAATTGGGTTACGGTTAGCTGGCGAACCGATCGATCGTCCGCCTCTCGTTACGGCTACTCCGTTCGATCGCTATCTGGCCGTAGCAGGTGCTTACGCGAATAGTCCACGCTTCCGGTGTTCACGGTTGCCCTTCCGTAGACGCTGCGCGGCTCTTATCGAACCGGGAGGACTTCGCGCGTACGCGTAATTGCCGACAGAGGAGATCGTCGCGCAACCGGGCTGAGCGATGGACGTTTTCGCTGTTGCGGATCTTCGGGAGCAGCTGCTTCCTCGCGTTTTCCGTCCGCTCGAACAATTAGGGGGCGAGGCAAAACCTTTGTCTTGATCGCGGCGAGATCGAAAATGGTCGGAGAAGGGTGCACCGGTAATTCAGATCGAAATTATGCGAGCAGGGTGCGCAGGGACGCGGACAATGGGTCGAGCTTGAAATCCAGTAAGCTAAATTTAAAAGCGGAAGCTCCGGATCAGCCTCTGACCTCGTTCGAACAGTTCTCCTGGCTATCTTACAAAGGAACGGGAATAACAATCGATGGAGCGCTTAGTCGCGTCGTTCCTCGACGGTTTCCCTACGAGGCGTCCAGATTTCGCCTATCTTTCCCGTCTGGCACGCCGCTGTCTCGTCGCGTGTCGCCGGCAATTAGCGAGGCGGTTTTCGCCGTATCCACGCGGAAGATTCGACGTCTCGCTCGAGGCGATCCCGTCTAACGCGTAAATGTCAAAGCGATTGCTTTTCGCGACGAGAGGCGACGGTGTGCATTATCGTTTGCGTTTGATGTTTCGTTGGCTCGTATATATTTACGGCTGCCTCGAGAGAAGCGTCAAAAGCGAGTACGTACGTGTACCTAAAAGGGGCTACGCGTTTCAGAGGCTCGCGATCAAAGCCGTTGCGCACCGCGACTACCTGCATCGACTAGACAGTCGCCGGAGGAATTCAATAGGTGGTACACGAAAATGAGTGTCGCAATGCCTCGCGCGACAGCTGTATCGAAGTGCCCCGCACTTTTGCTCCCATGTCCCTCTTGCGCATCGCGCGCTTCGAGGTGCGGATATCTGCAAGACAAAAAGCAACGAAAAATTTCCAGCCGTCGCCGTCGACGGGAGGTTTGCGAGGGCATCATTCCCATCGCTGGGTATCTCGGCGCGGCGTACATACAGGCAGGTCGACCGAGAGGGATACGTGTACGGCAACGCAACAGTTTAGAGTGAAGTGTTACGTCAGTGAAAGTGTTATGCCGATGTGGGCCGAGGCTAACCTGTGAGCCCTGTCTCCGCGTGTAAATACTCGCACACGTGTGTACACCGGTGTGCACGCGGAGAGGAGAAGCGCGAGAGGCGACGAGCGCGGCGTACGTACGGCGTACGTAGCTGCCGGGGACGAAATTCCGTGTCGCTTTAACGCTCCGGCCCCGATCGCCGTCCCGTTTCGCCTCCTCGACGGCACCTCGGCCAGCTCGCGAGCGATCGAGAATAAGTCGAAACGAAAGGACAGGTAAATGGGTGGAGGAGGGCGGTGGAACGCGCGCAGGAGGAAGTTCGATCGCGGAAATCGTTGCTCGCTTTATCTCCCGCGAGTCCTTCGCGTATCGCCGAGACAGACGCTGGGGAACAAACGGTCGGGCGTATTGTTAGCCGGATGACATCTCCGTTGAAGAATGCGCCGTTAAGGATGCGATACGCGGGACAGCGTAATCGGCATCGCCGTGTACACGGCACACGTGGGACGTGCGCAGATCGCTCGCGGTGATCGGCCAATGGTTCACGGACGATCTAACGATCGCCCGCGGCTATCGCTGCCTTTTCTATCCTGCTCGGTTTTTCGGTTACTTAACGCGCTGACGATCGTTTCTCGACGAGCCGCGGGGTTCCTCCTCCTGCCTGTCCTCGCCGGAACGTTTCCGTTCCAGTAGCTTCGATCGAGGTTCCGCCAGTTTCGGCCCCCTGTCGCAACATCTAATACGCGATAGCGCGCGACTCGATCGACGCGGTTCCCCCGTGTCCAAAACCAATCCGGCGGCTTTCGAATTGACGTTTCGACGGCCTTGCCTCGCCTTGTTTAGCGCTTTCCGTGCCCGTGCCCCGAAACGATCGACCATCCCAGTAACCGCCTTCGCGTTCGGCATCGCGGTGTTCCGGAAGGGGGGCCCTTCTGCGTCCTGCTCGGTCGTTGTAATTCGCTGTCGCAGCCAGCGAGCTTTCCATACGAGAAGACGGACGACCCTGGGCGAGATAGTTTCTCGATTGCCGAACGGCAGCGGAGACGTTTCACGGAACAGGCGCGATTCGGCCGGTTCCGGGTACGCGTTCTAATTGGATTCGACGGAAAAACTGACTTCTGAATTGTTTATTGGCCGCGAGATAGTCGGACGTTGGGCGACCATTAATTCACGAAAGCGCGGAGAAAAGGTTACGATCCTTGCTTTCTCTCTCCTTCTTTCCCTCCCTCTCTCTCTGTGGGTGATAACGTCGAGCTTGCGTAATGTCCCGTCTATAAATCAACGTCGCGGCCTGCCCGGCAATTCTGCACGGATAAAAGAATCCGTCGCCGGGGCGTACGCGAACGCGAAGCATTAGAATTACAATAAAAGTGTCGGCGGGGAATCCGTTCGCGAACGAATTCGACGCTCCAATCTTTCCCTATTATCGTTTCGCTTCTGATCGAGCCGAGGTCGTTCGTCTGTCTCCGCCGTCCCGAGACTTTCCTCGCGCAGGAAATTTGCCGGGGCGAAGAATTGTTCGGGAAATGGACAGGAACTCGGGATAAACGCGTGGGGAGAAGCGATCATCGGTGGCTCGCGCGAAACGATCCGTCTGGATAATTGATTAACAGCTCTGGAAACTCGTGGAAACGAGCGTCTGGTTATTTCGATCCTGATAAACTGCCGATGATTCGCGACGAAATTATTGAACGCGTTCCACGAATACCCGGCGTCGAGAATCGCGCGACCGACGTTCATGAATTAACCGTGCCTGCCGATTTTCTTTGGGAACGCGGGCAAGAAATTTACTTTCCTCGCGAACGCCTCGTGGAACTGTTATTCTCGTCCCAGACTCCGTCCGTGGTCCGGTCCTGTAACGGATTAATGGTCGCGGTACCTGCCCTATAAGTCACCTGTATCGTGCGCTTCCATTGGAAATAGAATTCGCAGAAGGGGCGCAATGCTTATTAACCGATCTCGTAATACTCTTGCCGGTAGTAATAATAGGAAACATAGATCTCTGTTACGAGGAAACGATGGAGGCGCGAGGATTATTTTTAACCTTCAACGGTAATCGAATCTTTGTCTCTCCGTCGGGCAGGCGAATTTTCCTCCCGCTTTCCATGGAAATCGTCTGCTCAAAATCACTTCCATCTAGTATCGATCGTCGACTCTTTATCCCTTCGTCGGGGCGAAACATTCTGCGCAGCAGTTCTCTTCGGCTGCCTATAGACGCGCCTCGACGTTACGACAGGACGGTGGAACGCGTCTAATTAAATGCACAACGTCGTCCCGATGTGTATCGCCAGGAGGAGGAAAAACCTGTCGGATACGAGAACGAGGGAAACTGTGGCGTACAGAGGAGAAAAGGGAATCGCTAGGAACGGAAGTCTGCCTCGTGTCACGATCTCGCGTTAACGCGTACACCCGCCCGATAGTCCCCGGAGTCGTCGAGGGTCGTTGAGAAACGTCGAGGAAGGACCCGTGGCCTGGTCGTGGGACTTGATCGCGCCCTTGAAGGGCCGCGAACACCTAACGAGGACTCCTCGTGCGTGCCACCGCGTCTAGATCTAGATTCCAGCCTCGTTGGAATTCCACGCGCTCGAACACGCCGATAATCTCCTCGATAACAGAAATTGCTCTCTTCCGTCATCCTGCGTCTCCTCCGGCCTTCTTCGTCTACTTCTTCTTCGCAAACACCGGTGTCCACCGCTCCCCTGTTCTTTCGACAGAATTTTTGTCTGCCTTCTGTTTTTTTAGAAAAGGCGAAAGAGGAGCTTTTCCAGTGGGTAGGAATTACGTAGGTGCATATTCAACAGGCACGCGGAATTCATCGGCGGCCGGGTTTTTAAACGCGAGGAACGTGAACGGGCAAAGGGTTATCCGTTTAGAGCGGCAGATTTATGAGCCGCGGTGCTTCGCGAGAGGATGCAAATTCGGAATCGAGTAGGATCGCCGGCAGATTTATCGCCGATTAACCCCGGGGGAAAATGTTGCCCCTCGAAGGAGAGACGAGAGGATCGCGTTTCTTTTCGATTTGGCAGGAATTTCGTGTTTTTCGCGCGACGAGCGACCCTTTCGACAAGGTTGCTTCCGTCGCTGTCCAGCTTTCGAAGCGATTCACGGAAGCAAACGCGCAGCTTCTCGAGCTTTCCAAAGACAGGGCAAGCGTGTTGCACGAAGCAAACAGTCGTCCGGAGAGAGAGAAAGGGAGACAGTACCGCGGAAGAAATGTAGGTTGGACTAGTCCGACGTATTTAGGTTAATCAGTTTTTTGCTTCGGTCTTAATTCGTACGGCGATAGAATAGTGTGAAGACGCCGATCCGAACTGAAACACAGAGAATGGATAATTGAGGGGGAGCAATCTTATCGGTCACAGACCCGCGCGTAGTAATTTCCTATGATAATTTATACCCATGAAATTGACCCACATTCGTTGTCCAAAGTGGTCTCTCGACCCGCTACTCTCGCGAACATCTGCGCGAGTTCTTCGGGGCTGCACGGGCACGGGAAAAATATGTGTTGCCGACAGGATCGTCCTGGTGAAGAAATGCTAATGAACACCCTTCGCGCATCGTTAGGTCCAGATTCGAGTGGCTCGTCGTCCGAGAAACGCCGTCGTTCCCCCGGTGTACGCGTTTTCGGAGCACGAGAAAATAGCTCCGAACGGTTCGTTTCTTTTCTCGCCGACAATCTACGTCGGCGCGAATCGATCGAGACGGGAGGCCGCGTTAATTGTTGAAACGTCGGGGCCCGGAGTTTAGCGAGACATTATTTTCCGCTGTCGAGACGCGCGTGCGGTTTAAAGTTCGCATCGGACGCCGAACTAATTCGAAGCGTGGTAACGACGATGGCTAGGATACGTGCGCGACGTGCATGCACGTGTGCGTAGAGCGGTACAGGCTGGATATTTCTTCCTCTTCCGCGATCGATCCCGTCCAAGCGACGTAGTCACAGCGTAGGAATTATTTCCGACGAAACACGTGGACGAGGGGCGTCGTTGGCGAAATGGGTCGTCGGGCAATTATAAGAATTTCTAGGAAGCCCGCGGCGCCGCGGTTACCTTTATCCCGTGCACCCTGCAGTTGCTGTAAAGTTCGGGATAATTTTCGGCTTCGATCGACCGGCTAATTTCTCGATCGAAACGAACAGTCCGGCTGACGTGCGAATAACCGGGATCGATGTGGACGGCGCTGTTTCGGCCTCGAGTCGCCAACAGTGCAACAGTTTTCTCTGCGCGAACGGAGCGTCGGCGCGGCGATTGCTTGCGGGTTGAAATGGGGGAGAAAATCGTTCGCGCCAGGTGGAAAAGCGATCGAAAAGTACAGGAACGCGCCGCTCGACGATGGAACGTAAACGTTTCCGGCTCGAGTATATCGAAGCTCGTGGAAAAACGCATCCGAGATACGAGCCGACGATGTGTAGGAAGAAGTTGGTAAAATTGGGTCGCCACGGAACGCGCGTCACTGATTACACAGTTCACCGTGCTCGTTGCTGCCACTCGTTCCGTTTCTCATCGCCAATCGACGTAACCCGCCTCCTCTATCTCGGCTTGTCCTCCTCCTCCTCCTCCTCCTCCTCCTCATCCTCCTCCGCCTCCTCGTGCTCCGCCAATTCGCGGTATCTTCGATTCGCTCGCGCTCGCCTAGACCCAGATGCAGGGCCGTGACCAGCCGCGAACCAGCACGCAAATACTCTCGCACCGCTCTAGGTGCTATGTTTATTTGATCGATCGGCACGCACACGGTCCCCGTGCCGGCCACCTGCAGAATTTGTAATTCTAATGGATTTCAAAATAGACGAAGGAGGAACGAATGGAACGTATCCCGTTCGGGGGTACCTGCCTCACCGAAGGCGCGTGCGTACAGGATGCAATAATTATAGAAGACCGCGATAAGATAAGACGGCGAGCCAGGTGACTCTTTGTGTAATGATCGAGCAAAATAGCGGAACGACGTTTCGTAAACGCGAGTGATCGCGAAGAAAAGAAATTTTTCCTCGCTTCGACTTACTCGGCCTGTCCGTCGTTGCCTGCCTGTCGGGAATTTTGCTTCCTCGGGTGTCGCAAAAGGTGTCGCAATAGCTACGCGAACAGCGGCACGCCGATCTAGTTCGGGTTAACGATGCAGCCCGTTCAAGGGACAGCGGTTCGAAATTCCAAACGCGGCGTCGAAAACATCGTTGACCACGTTAAATCATTTATTGGCTGGTGGACGAAGGTGAGTCACGAGTTGGATCCGTGTAGCCCTGGCTAGACGCACAGGTCGTGATGCGAAACGGTAGTAAGCGGTGGTCTTTATAGAGAGGCCAGGAGAGCCGGTCCCTCTGTTCCTCTCCCTCTCTCTGTTGCTCGCTACCACTCTCCCTCGCTCTATGAGTCTATTAGCATCGGCCGCGCACGCCTAGCCGGGGCCTTGACACAGTGCGTGTCAGGCATTGCATGCCGATAGCGGAAAGCGCAATCTATTTATCGAGGTTTATCGACGATTTCGCGTGTACGCGTACGTCTCCCCCTTTGGACCACGGGCAACGCAACGCAACGTCACAGCACACGACCGCAATTGTTGGGCTATTAATACGGTCTCGATTTACGTTAGAGCATTGCTCCATCGACCGTTGATTCCTTGACACTCGATTATCCCGACCGGTCGCGGTGATACTTTTTCGCCGCTGAGATCACTTTTATCTGGAGCCTTGCGCGCATTTGGCAGTTGAGCGGTGATGTCTTTCGTTGGGCTAGAAATGGTATTTTTTCGCTGCGTTTTGGTATCGCTGTTGCGGCACGAAGTTTGCGAGAAGTCAATGGTTTTTTCGATCAACGTATAATTTCAGTGGACGCGTCGCTTTCAATATCAGCGATCCCAGACGGCAGTTCTTCGTGGGAGTAAAATTGATCCGAAACACTGTTCTTTGCATCGAAGATGCTCTCGCTTGGTCGTACATAGTACGCGTAATTAGCGATATCTAGGATCGTTCCTTTTCGAGGGATCTGATAATGAAACATTTAAACGTTACGTAATTATTCGAGTGTCGGCGCCAGTCGCGCTACAATCAGGCGGCCCGTGATACTCTCTGCGTGCAAACTTTTATCAGGATCGGAGGCGACCATTGCTTGCCGAGAGTTTTCGATAGCGAGCTCTCATTTTTTCATCGACGGATGTCGTTCGGACGCTGCAAACTATCGTCGAGCAAACTTGTTTATATTTACAAGAATTATTGTGCCCGTGTCTATCTTAACACGGGTGGACGACGCGTGCGATATGCAATACGCATTCCGGTTACCAGAACGGCGACGAAAAGAACGATAAATTGGTAATGGAAGAACATTCCACTGGTATATCTACGCGTACATACGCAATATTGCAGGGGCACTCGTTTTCACGCGTTTCCCTTTTCCCAGCTGTCTCCCCGGTAGCCCTTTCTACAAACCCGGGCACACCGTCGTGCAATGGCACTCGTGCAACCAGACACTCCCGACCAAATATTCTAAAACATGGGAGGGTCAAAGTTACCCTCCTTCGACCTGTCTCTCGGGCCACCGAATGTGTCGCTTCGCGATGCACGTCGAATCCATTTCTCACTTTGACGAATACAAACCAGAACTCTCGGACCGTTTCAAATGCGAGCAGAAACACGCAGCCAGAAAATATCCATCTAGCCAGATCGTTCGCTCTCGTTCGCGAAACACGAATCGTCGGGAAATCTAGGAAGTCTGCCTGTCTGCTCGACCCAGATTCCTGTGCACGTACTCGGTTGAAGAAAGACGGAACAGCGAGACGGGGTTGGAAGAGGGTGTCGATTCGATAGAGGTATCAAGGATCGAGGTGACCGGGTCGTCCCCCTGTTCCTCGTCGAATTCCACCACGATTTCGCGGCATTCCCATCGACCGTCCACGACTCCCTTCATCCGCACAATCCGTGCGTGTCACGATTTTTCGACAACAAGTGTCGAGCGTGGCGCAGCGGTGCGCCGCGGTCGACCCACTTGGCGTTAATCGGCATCCCGATAATTAGCCCGAGGGGAAAAAGAAGTCGGCGGCGCGTGATCGAGCGTAGCTTCTGGCGGTGTCGCTCGAAAGATCAACCCTTTCGCGAGAAAACATCGGTTCCCGGGAAGCGCGAACGCTTCCGTTTCCTCCGCGTTCGGCTTCGCTCGAAATCGGCAGCCCGGCGAGAATGGAAGATCGAACGAAAAGAAAATAGAAAAAGTGACGCGTCTACGTTTAACGCGAAATCGAATTGCGGTCGACGCGTCGAGCGTCTCGTCGAATGTTTCGATCGCGTTCGCGAACGTCGAAAGACGGGGACGATGGCTCGCGGACACCAGCCGTTTCCTTCAGCTCGCTCGAAGGAAACAGAACCGAGCGGAAGAGGGGCGACGATAACGGCCGCAGAAGTTTCTTTCGCAAAGTCCTCCAAAGGCGTTCGTGGCCTGCTGCTTCATTCTGCGCATTCCGGCTTGCGAAACTGTCGGTGGTTGCGAACTTGGGCGCCGTACCGCTTCTGCCGCATCGACAGACCCGGGGCTACCCCGTTCTTTATTTGTCGTTTACGCGCAATCCTCGCGTCGATCCAGCCGCGCCAGTTGCGTTACTTTTCCTCCGATTATTTATTCGCGCGAGCGGTTCTCTCGAGGCGCTCTCGTCGCTGTACAAAGTTGCACAGGTGGTGGCGCGGCTCCGACCGATTTAGATTGCCGGTGTCGGATCGTTGGACAGGCAATGGCTGCATCTGCTTTCATAAATTTACGCGTTCTGAAAACGTTGCACGTGAGCCGCGCGTGAGAGAAAAGGACAAGGAGGGGAAGCGCGATTTCGAATCCGGAGTAAAGAATAGAACGACATCGGTCTTCCGTTTGTTCGCGAAGATAGTCGACGTAATGACCGATCGAAACTCACTCAGACATGCTAATTCGGTTCGAAGACTAAAACAACCGACGCCGCTTTCTCACCCTCTGCTCGGTCCGCCCACGTCGAGCTCATACAGTTTTCACCGCGCTCGCAAAGTTGGTGAAATTGCGCGATACCCGACGTGTCTGCGTACGGAAACCCGAAGGCGAGTAAAAAAAGAAGGAAGGAAAAAAAAAAATAAAGAAGACCCGAGCACGAACTAGGGACGGAACACAGGAGACGGTGAAAAGTTTCCAGCCGTGGATTCGTCGACCGTGACGAATCATCAGCGGTTAATAACGAAAGTTGCACGACCCCCCTCGAGGACCTCGTCAATAATGCAACGGACTCGACGTGCATCCGCCGTCGATCGTAGGAAGCCAACGCGATCGTGCCTGCGCGATTTATTCCCGAATCGATCCGCCATTCTTATCCGTCCTTTAGTTCTTTTCGTCCAGCCCGATCGGAAGGCAAGCGCGAATTACGATCACGCGTGTTCGGAACGTAGAGGCGAGACGAATTTATTGGCACCGCTGGTCCGCGTCGCTTCGTTGACGGAGCGGCCGCGCACTAACCAGCCTCGCTAATTCAGCTCGGCTCGAAGCGCGAAGTGGAACAGCTGTAACCTTAACCTTATTCTCAGAATTTCATCTGCATGCAAATGTTGAAACGTACCCGCGACGAGATCGCCGCCGGTGCGCGCGGCCGACGCGCGTCGCGAAAATCGGCCGACGCGGAGGAGCAACCTCGTGCCGCGGTAATTGTTCGTCCGCCAACGCCACCGGGGCGCAGCGTAAAAAAGCGAGGAGAAAGAGCGGACAGAAGTCGAGGGACACGAGGATGCATCATCCGAGAGGGTCAGATTTTTGCTGGCTTAATCCCATTAACGGGAACAAGAGGTCTCGCCAGCTTCGTCCGCGTCGCGGACTTTCTCGATTCATCTCGATCGAAGGCAAGGGCCGATCGACGACGTTTAACGCCGCTGCTGGAGACCGGATGTGCGGAAGGTTTTGCGACGTCTTTAAATACACACTCCGCGTCGTCCCGGTTTACCTCTGGATCGCGGTACAAGGAAACCAGAGGGGAACGGAAGCGGCGAACCTGTTCGAAAGCTCGTCCCTTTTTCTGTTTTTTCTTCCCCCCCCCCCCCCTCCGACTTGTCGTCCCGCGATACGCTCGCTCGATGAATAGGCGGAATCCGTCCGGCCGATACCAAATTTGGAGCAAGAAGCAGAAGCTCGTCCCATTGGCGATCGCGCTGCCGAATTTCTCGTTGAAACGGGTAGCTAGTTTCGTGGAATCCCCCTAGGATGTCGCGCTCGAGCGATTGTACAGTCGAGTGGCCATCGAAGCGGTCGTATTTCGTCTGTCGGTTAGGTCGCAGGTCGTAGGTCGTTAAAGGGGCGAGAGATCGATGGAAGGCACGCAGACGTAAGAGGGCACGGAGGGTTTGCGTCGTGAGGTAGGGCAGGACGGAAGGTAGGGGTTGGTTCGGTCGAGAGAAAGGGGCGATGGCGTAGAAAAAATTCGTGACCTACTTTCGGGTACGAAAGAAATGTGGCTGATACGTGCACACTTTCGCTTCTATAATGCGATCAAGATGCGTCGTTAATGGCTGACTTTCTCGATAGTTCGTCCCCGCTGTTTGCCACCATGCGCTCCGACGATAGACGAATCGCGCGGAGGAAAAAAAAAACCTGCTCAGGCTAGATAATACCGCGATGCAGAAAATTCAGGCTCGTGGTTCGAAAGCGAGGCACCTGTGCGTGCATTCGTGCGCGAGTGTACTATCCGTATATATTTGGCGCACGGGGAAAGGAAGAGACGTTGGACGTCGTGACGCCTTTCATGCTTTATCGCGGCTGGCTTTCGGGGGGTTTATACGTTCTCCGAGCGAGGCTGGTCCTCGAAGGTCGTCTGGAGCGACCTTATCGATTCACCCCCGGCTTTGCTTTCGCCGTGCCTTATGTGCCACTGTGTCTCGGTGTACTTTGTACCTCGACGAAAACTACGCGTCCGTCGATGTCTAGGAAAATCGAGCGGCGCTCGTTTTCTGCGCTTCTTCGTTGCTTGTCGTCGCGACCAAGCAACCCAGTGCATAGATTTTCAATCGCGGTACGCAGGTTTCGTTCCCCACTTTGTCGAAGGGAAACAACAGTCGAGGTTCGTCGATCGTTCGACGACGTGCCTTTTCTGCGACTCGAAAATACTGAGAGTCGTATCGTGGACGAAGGTGTAATTTACGAATCACGATGGCATTCCGTATCGTTCTTTCTACCTGTTTCCGTTCCATTCGCCGCGTCTCGGATGGATCCCTCGCTCGTCAAACGTTTCAACCCCTACGCCTGTCGTCTTGTTGACTTCCAGCGGCGCGTCATAATCGATTACGCAAACCTAAATAGATTTTCGGTGGAAGTTTCGGGGATAAGCGTGCCGTTCGTAGGACGAACGGTCTCCGAGGGTTGCGTCAGGTTGCTGCTTAAAATTCCGAGCCCGAACACATTTTTCGTATCGCTCCTTCTATCGGACGGCGGGCCTCGCAGACATCTATACATATTTATTAAATTTTGCTCCACCCGGTCGCTCCGTCAGAAAAAGGCCGCGCGATCCGTAGCCACGCGTTACGGTCTGAGAAACAAAGGTGGGGACGTTCGCTTTTCTTCTCGTTCGCGACGATAATCGTAGAAAGCCGGTCGAAATCGGGATTATCCGGCGACGAAGAAGCGGAAAATCAAACCCAATCATCCGTCGAGATTATCCCCGGCGTCGCGAGTTTGGTTAAACGCGAAGAACAGCGGTGCGAAAATAAACTGACCGAGAAACGCGTCTATCCTACAAAATCCAATCGAGACAGAGAAGTACCGTGAATTTCGAACGGGGCTGTACGCTGGAGGGATTCGCTAGATAATTTTGAACCGTCGAACTCTCGTCTAGAACGGAATAATAGATCTCTGGAGGGCACTTTCCTCGTTGGCTCTCCACCTTCGAAGAAGAGCGGGCTGACCAGCGACTCCCGATTAGCCCGGTTCCGATTCGAAGGGTGATATCGATGGATTTGGCCGGGACAAGGACGGCGTAGATCGATGCTGCGACCAACCCGACGACTGCCTCTTAAGAGCTCTGGAAAAAGTCGAAGGTCGGAAGGTTTTCGCTTTCGCGCGGCTCGAATTCCTCGCGTTACCTTCGCCCGAGGGGACGGCATCAACCTTTTCACCCGGTGTATTCTCTTCTCGCGTCCGTTAACTAATTTGCAACTTCAACTCCGCGCGACGGTTGTCGACGGGAATACGATCCTCGCGTCCCGACGGTCTCCGTCGTGGAAACATTTCGATTAATATCGTCGTCGATATCGTCGAGAATTCTAAGGGCAAGTCGAGCGGCTCGCGACCTTGGCAATTATCGTCCCCGAAATCGGACAGTGTCTCGCGACCACGGACGAATCAGGGGTTAGACGGTGGAAA
Organism: Nomada fucata; assembly: GCA_948146005.1. Taxonomy (NCBI): domain Eukaryota; kingdom Metazoa; phylum Arthropoda; class Insecta; order Hymenoptera; family Apidae; genus Nomada; species Nomada fucata. The sequence continues at coordinate 35,902,836 of OX411276.1, read as the reverse complement.
CGATGACCTCCAGGAAGGTTGAAAAGGCGTTCAAAGCGATCCAGACGACCTAACGATACTTCCAAGGCGGACCTTGCTTTTGCGACGCTGCACGGTAGCCGCCGAGGGTGGTGGTCGTAGAAGGGTGCGAGAGGAGACCGTCTAGACTCGTGGAGGCTCTCGCTCGCACCCTACGAGACGGGGGAAAATTTTATCGGCGAAACCCGCTCCACGCACGCGTTTCTCGCCCTCTGCCCAATAACGCGATGAAAAATAGCAGGCGATCACCGACGCGATCCGCAACGAGGCTTTCTCTCGCCATTTCCGTTTTCCTCTTCTACCCACGACGCGTCCCGTTCTCCTCCGGCTATACTTCGATTTGCAATATCCGGAGCTTCCGCGGAATGGAACAATGGAAACTGAATGCTTCGTCCGCTTCGTTTCCAGCGAAAATCCTGGAAAATCTTTCTCCCGAAGGGACGCGTACACGTTTTCTTACAAAAAGACCGCAGGGGCGCTTCCGTGGATCGCACTCGCTTGCCGCCCACGATCCACCAATCTCGCGTCCGCGACGAAATTGTGTCGGTCGTTCGATGAGAAGAGGACAGGGGTCGATCCGTCGCGGTCGGTCGCCTCGATTCGCGGCGGGGCGGTTAGAAGGAAATGGTCGCAAGGAAACCGTCTAGACTCGGGGAGACGGTCGCGTGGCGGGCGCTCGCTGCCGCGGGGCGGTCGAACTCGCCGTCGGATGGAGAAAGTTGCGTGAATGAGCCGCGGCGGAGAAAGTGGGGGTGGTTGCGACGTTGCCCCGACGGGGACGGGGGCGAGGTGGCAGGGAGCGCCGCAGACGGCCGGGAGAGAAAGAGAAAGAGCGAGAGGGTCGGAATAGCAGGGGAAACAGTGAAAGTCTTGACGTTCGATAAACCACCCCCTTCGTGCCGCGCCAAGGTCATGGCCGCGGCCTCCAGCAACCCCCGCGACAGCGTCTCCTTCCGCCCCTCGCGCTCCTATCGCCGCGTACTCCTTTCATCCCTCCTAGAGCCCCTGCCACGTCTCGCCGGGACGACTATTAGGACGATACGGGATCGTCGACGTCTAGCGGCGCGAGGCCGATCGCTCGGGTTCGCGCCCTCTGCGCGCAGGGTCAAAGGTCACGGGGGTAAACGCAGACGAGCGGCAGACACCGCGATGCGCCCGTTCGTTCCACTGGAGACACCGCGGCCGCGAGGGTGGTCTTCGCTGGTACGATTTCGAGCGCACGCATATTTCTACGGACATTTCTACGCGTTCGACCTTTGAAGGATCATGGCCTGTGTCGGGGGCACCTCTCGCGCGCGCGTCCGATCGTCCTCTCCGGTACCGATCTCGCGGTGCGAAGGCGGAGGGTCGAGGATCACGCGCGACGCGTCGTGGCGAGGCGCGCCGACGTAAAAGGACGTGGCCGCGAGCGGATTCGAACGCGTTATGCTCGATCCGGTGAACGAAGAAGCAAAGATGGATGCGGCGCTCCGTCGCGACGGAGCGATCTCTACTCTATGGGGGTTTATCGTTCGCCGGGCGTATTTTAAATAGAACGGTCTATCGGGAAGGGAGCGAGCCGGTTAGCGAGCGGCGATTATCTTAGACGAGAGAGGCTCCCTCCCGAGTGTCGATCGCGGAATATCTAATCGGCAACCTTAGCCTTTCTAGCCGCGGGAACCGATAGCCGCGCCGCATTATTCTTGTTTTGTCGCGGTGCGCGGTAATTAAGGAACTTTCCGACCGAAACGTGCTCGACGTCCGCGTTCGTGGGGCCATCGGCTCGATAAGTCGGACGATCGAGGGAGGGGCGGAGGAAGCGCTCGTCAGAGGAGAGACGCGGCCGCTCGTTGAGAAAAACATTTCGAGCGTTTCTTACGATCCTGCGATACACCGCGCTCGTACCGAGAGTCGCTCGCGGTGACGTATTCGATAATCGCTGTTCCGCGGAGATGGCCGCGGAGCGAGCACCGCGGCTCCGCTCCGCGCTGTTCGACGCGGCGCGATTAACGTTGGAATTTACCGCGAGGAAGCGACCGAATGACGAAAGGGCCGCGAAATTACGAGGAATCTCGCCCGGCGATAACGATAATGCATACCGCTGTGACTAGTTTCTCTCTCTCTCTCTCTCTCTCTCTCTCTCTCTCTCTCTCTACGTCGGTGCATACCTGCGCCACGGGGCGAAAGGATTCGCGGTGCGCGTTTGACGTTGAAAGCTATCTCCGTATAAACCGTATCGAATCTGCTTGTCAACCCGTCTGCCAATTAACCGTGCCCCAAAGCTACCTTTGCACTCGATTAGATCGCAACGCGCGATTGGAACGTCTCGCTAGTATTTCGGCCTCGCTCGTCCGGCTCGGGTCTCGGTTTTTTCGATCGCAGACGAATCGTTGGGAAACTGTGCGGGCAGAAGAGCCGCGCTCCGTTCGCACAGTTAGATGCAATCGGGGCGAATCTCGATAAAAACATTCGAAGGGGGTGCGTGCGTCGCGTCGGTACCACCGACCGGGGTGGGGGAGACAGTGACGAGAACTGCTTTGTGGTTTTGCGGATGACCTTGACCGTGGTGGATCGATCAGACGGTGGAACCCGGCAGTCGCCATGACTACGAAGGGTCCTCCACTTCCGTCTCTTCGTCGTGAAAATTCCTGGCGAATTCCACGCCTCGCGGCCACCTTTCCATTTTTTTTTTTTCTCTCGCTCTGGACAAGCCGCGCGACAGCTCGTTCCTGTCTCGCCTAGCCTGCCTCTAGGCTCGTTCGGAAGAATTGCTCGCCCCGTACCGAACGATCCGACATTAACTGATCCATTTAAACGATCCCGCGGCGCTACCTGAATCGAGTCGCAGAAAAAGACGCAGCCTCGCGAGCCGCAGGTGCGTTTCGAGGGACACGTCGTTTCGCGAAAAAATCATCGGCGCGGTAACGATTTCCGCGAGGACGGGAGAAGAGTCGCGGCGACTCGATGCGCGACGAGAACCTGGCAGGGGAGAAACGGCGAGCGCAGCAAAAACTGCCGACGACGATTTCTTGCCTAACCTACCTTAACGGCGAGGGGCGGCGGCATCGGATGGCAAATAATGGAGAAGCGTCTTGGCAGGGAAGTCGCCCCCGATAAATCGTTCAGTTTCGCCTAATGAACGAATTTCGATCGATAGCAGCGAATTCTTGCAGGAGCGTTTTTTTTCTTCGAAGCGCCGTGGCTAACGGTTACCCGCGTCGAATTTTCATTGCCGTAACATAAATTTTTTCGCCCGATACCGGTAAGCCTTGCGAAGAAGAGAAACGGCTGGGCGTCCAGGGTAGGGGGATATTGTTTCGCAACTTTTTTCTTTTAACTTTTCGCGAGGACCGGGCGAACCTATCAAAAGGACATCGAGAGGTGGCTGCTCGTTTCTGTGCCTCCTACGCGGAGCAAACAAAGGGTGACCGAGCACAGGGTCGAAGCGTAGCGAGGGAGTGAAAGTGGGAGAGAAAGTGAGGGGAAGTTGGAACGGCGACGGAGAGTGAAAGGAAGGGAAAGGGTAAGATAGGGAGAGGTCGAATCTCGGGAGAACGAAAGCGCGAGATAGAGAGAGAGAGAGTGAGTGAGAGAGAGCGGATCGTTCTCCGGGGGTTGTATAGGTAGGTTCAAGGACGACCACGCCCTGTCTGCGTACACCACCCTCTCGACGACCCTCTCCCCGGCTGCGGCCGCTACGCAGTTCGCAAATTGCCTGGAAACAACCCCTAAATTTCATGGCCGCGTCCTCTACCCGGCAAAGGACCGCGGCTCTCGCTCGTTTGTTCGCTAATTCGTGCGTAAAAGTTGATCGCCACGCTGCATTTGCCGAAGGACCAGCCGCGAGTTTTCCCTCCGCGCGTAAACCCGCTACACTTTCACCAATTTTCCTCCGCTGTCGTTCGCACGGGGAGCGACCGGGTCGCTCGAGCGTTTCTTCGTCGGGCTCCATAAATGTCGCGTCAGATTTCCACGAAGCTTCCCCGCCCAGTCGCGGGTACGCAATTGAAGTCGCGACAGTCGCGGCGACGAGAATGATTTATCGCGGGCGAATAATAACGTACAATCGGCGAGAACAATGCTGCTATTTCCGGGCGCGAAAGGCGTGACTCGTTGGCCGACGGTCGCGATCGAGCGCGGGTTCAGAGAAAACACGGTCCCCGTATCTCGGCGTGGCGGAAGATTAGAAAGGTGGCCCCGTGGTCGCGTGAGACCGCGATAAACGATGTTGTATCGGGCCGCGCGACGGCCACCGTGACGATCGTCGATACGCGGGGAACAAGGTCGAATATCGAGGTCCAAAAGCGGGCGAAGAGAAAAAGAACGAAACGAGGGACGCTTCGATTCGGTGGAAACGTTCACTCTGGCCGCGTTATCGATCCAGATGTTCCTATCGATGTTACCGGTTCCAAGATATCTGGATAACGGGCGGCGAATCCTCGCGGCTCCGATCTGTTGCGCTTGCCAAGCTGCCTTGTCGGCGGCCGTCTCGACGTCGGTCGCGCACAATTTGCCTTTCGACGGTCGAAATATTTCGTTCCGCCGCGGCGTTGCGTAACCGCGTGGACGCGTAACAGGATAGAAGGGTATCGAGCGAATCGCGTTCGAGGAGATTGTTTACGGGGCCGTGGCAGAAGTTGCAGATATCCTCTCCGAAACATCGACGCGCGTACCGTCCGAACGATCGATCGGGACCAGCCTGGCCACCGAACGCGAGAAACAGATAAATGGTGGCCACTTTTCGGTGGGCCCCCTGTTTGCGTCCGTTATCCGGACGAGGTATCGTCGCTTTATCGAGGACGATACTCGCGCTTTTCTCTCACCTAGGGGCTAGAACGTTTTAGATATCCACGCGGACGTCGAATCTCCGTAGGGCACGTCGAAACTCGAAACGCAGGACGTCGACTTCAGCTGGGCTAGAATTTTCCCTTTCGCTCGAGTTTTTCCGCGGACACCCCTATCGGTTCACGGTCAGTGGAGAAGAGTTTCCTCGTTCGTAGGGTTTCGTCCAGCGACTCGTGTAACGCGGGCTGGCCGGTATCTCCGCGAATACGTAAAGTGCATCGGCGAGGGCTGACCCTCGACCTCAGATAGGTAGCGCGGACATTATCGACACTTTGAGCAGTCGAAAGAGCGAGAGGGTGTGCGGCGGGGACGGACGGGGGACGCTGTAAAATGATGAAAAAAATAACGGACCAAATAGCCGAGAAAAAACACGAGCAGATAGCGTCGGATAAAAACGCTCGTTACCGAGCCGAACGTTCCTCCGCCAAGCGCTGCTCGCGACGGCGCGTACGGCTGAATAATTTCGCTCGTCGCCTTAATTCAGCGCCCCTTAATAATTCCGCGCCGTCTAGGGCCCTTCCGCGTCCGTTAATTAACTCGACGACGGCTTACCACGTTCCTGATAATTTACCTGGACGATATTCGATAGATCGCGTCCCCCTGTCTTTCCCCTCATTCCTCTTCCCCCGTTTCCCGATCCCTGCTTATCGTTCGCGACGTTCGACGTTCCGTTTCCTGGAACGTTTTCCTCTCTACGCTCCTTCGACCCGGCTCGCACGCCTGGAAGAAACCTCTGGCATCCCGTGGACAGCAGCGAGCATCGATCCGGATCTTCGCGAATCTTTCAGAAAAATTGCACCGACCGCTCGTAAAGTCCGCCGCTCGCCGCGACGCTGTCGGAGCGGTCCGACCGCGCGCACGCTCCGGTAACCGGCGAGTCCGCGAGCAACCGGACACGGATCGCACGCGCGCAGTTTGAAACTCGGGGCTCCGTCCAGTTTTCAGCGCGGCGCGGAAAGAGAAAATCGACGCCACGGGGCGGGACCCTGACCCTCGACAATCCGCCCCTGAACGGATCCCTGCCTCTCCGGCACCGGTTCCTCCGTGGAATTGCGTCAGAGCTCGGTACCAATTAACCGACCGGCGGGAGTGCCTCGCCTTCCGAGGGTGTGCAGCCGGTTCGCGGGTTCCGAAAACCTGCGGCCGCGTTGCCACGCGTTACGCAACGCGGAGGCCCGGTTACCACCAGGAGAGACTCTCGATTTCGCGACTCGTTCGCGTTCGACGTTTCGAGAGTCTCGACGAGCCGATCGGGCGAAGGATCGGGGCTGATTATCCGACGGCAGCCGGCATCGGTGGCGGAATAGTTTGGCGTCGTCCGCGATTGCACGGAGAGGAGGGATCGATACGGAGAATCTCCGATGGTAGCCTAATTTCGAGGAGGCATTAATTACGGGAGCGCGCTGCATGCGATCATTAACTCGCGCTATGTGGAACCGCCGTTTCAAGGAACTCGCCAGCGCAGCGTAGGCTTTCCGAAACGATCGATCCGCCGTGTCCGAATTTCCATCGTGCCTGGGATTCTGTTTCGGAAACAAGTTTGCGGTTCGTCCGTGTCTAATTGTTCCTCGATTAGATGTTTCGAGATCCCGCGGCGCGTCCCTGCATACGCGTCCCGGCACGCTCGCATTCGGTCGAGGAAAACGAGCCCTCGTCGAGAATATAGAAAAATCGACGGGCGATTTTCAGTGGGCGTAACTCGGACGACCGAAACTCCATCCAGCCACTTTCGATTTCTTTTACGTTCGAGTTCGCGTAACGAGGATACGTATCGGGCACGGTGAAAGGGGGCCGGGGAGGGGGGGCAAAGTGTCGGCTCTGGATTAGTTTTTGCGAGGTTGGCCTCGATACGATGCCCCTGACGAGGGTCGGCGCGTTCTCGCCAGGGGTTGCGAAGGGGCGAACGTTTCGACGCGTTGGTGGAGAAGCCGCTCGTCGGCGAAACGGATGTCTGGGTTGGGGTAGGACGCGCCCAGAAGGTCGTCCGGAGGACGAGGATGGGAGTAGGGGTAGGTCAGCACCCACCTACGCATTTGAAATCGATATTCCTCCGATTTACCGTTTAGCCCCCAGGCAAACGCCTACGCCTCTCGACGCGTAACCGCGCCTTAGAAAAAGCACAATTACACCCTTCCGTCGCCCTTGCGGCCGCTCCTCCGCGATTCCGTCAGAAGTTACGGCGTCGAGGCATCGTCGTTCGACGAAGTTCACGCGGTGCTCCCGTCGCGACGGTTGCGCGAGGACGAGGCCGCTCTTGGAAAGCGAACTTTCGAAGGGAGCCCCCCGTGAAATATGTATCGCCGCCCGGAGAAGCAGGGGTCGAAAGCTGACGCGGAGAAAGGGTCGCCGCGCGACGCACTGCGTCGAACGGGGCTGATACTCAAATTGCGACGAAAATTTAACGTCCGTACTTCGGTAACGCGATCGCGCGCGTAGCGTTTATTTGCTCACGCACGAGCACACAGATGCGCCGGGGGAGCGGCGATACCACAATCTCCCGCATGTTTCTCGCCGGCGAACAAGTTTGTCGAAATCCATCGAGGGCTCGTCGAGGAGGCGTTGCTCGATCGGCTCCTAATCGTTCGTTGCACCGGCCGCGATCGTAAAAGCGTCACGCGCTCGTAAAAACGTCAGCCGCGAAACGAGCGTCCCTGCATCTGCATCGGCCAGGTATCCGCGCGAGTTCCCTCCGTCTTCCGCGCTCTCGCTTTACGCGCGGACGTTCCATCGCCGTCTTCTCGCGCTCGCCTTTGTTTCATCGCGTCCCCGTCGTTCGCTTCGCCGCGGTTTCTCCGCGCCGTACGAAATGGGATTGGAGGACGTGGGTAGACGATATTCCACCTTGCGCCGATAGAACTATCCGTATGGAGGACGGACGAACGAGGTATTTCTCGACGAGTGTCCCGACGAAAAGGAAAGATCCGTTCCAAATTTAGCAATTGCAACGTTCCGACGGGGAGGCGTCGCTTTTCCGCGTCATTGCATCGCAATTTCTCGATCGCTCGGCTCGCCCCACCTGGAGGGCCACCGGCGGCCCACCTGGTGGGGCCCGGCTCGAGAGCTTCGAAACTCACCGGGGCCGTGAAATGCACGGAGAAGTCCGATTGCGTAACGAGGTGCCGCCGGCAGAGATATGTTTTCGATCGTGCCACGTACACGTGCGTCGCGTGCGTCTCCTCGTCCAAGGGGAGCCGGAGGAAAACTCGCCTCGCGAAACTTACGCGCTGCCCCGAAGACCTTCGCAGTGTCGGGCAACGGGGATCGAGAGCGAGACGTCCAGAAATGGAGCGACGTCGAATCGAGACGAAGGATGCGTTCACGGGAGACCAGTCGTCGGAGTACGCGTCGGCTCCGACCGAAGCTGGACCGAGGCATCGAAGCCGAAGCAACGGGGAAAAGAGGAAAGGAGGACAAAACTGCGACACCCTTCGAGGCGACGGACGCCAGCTTTCTACGAGGTCTTCGCTTTGGCGACACCGAGCGACAGATCGATCGTTAGATATACCGTAACGCTTTCCTTTTCCGTGACAAATTGACGAAGAAAACGCGGACCGCCGAGGCGGCCGAGTATATAGGAACGAGATCTCAAATAGGATATCCGAGATCAGCCTCGAGCGACCGACTCGCGATGCCTTTGCAAATCGAAATCGAGAGTTCGCAGAGAAACCCCGTGCTCCCCGTCGATCCCGTTCCTCGGCCCGACTGACATAAACGTTTCTCGACCCACATTCGCCACAATTATTCGTCGAAAAGACAGCCCACCGAACGGGTGTCCCCGCTACGGCTGAAAAGAGGATCCTCGCAGCGGAACAGGAAATTGTCGAGGACGAAAGGAATCGAGCGCATTTTCAACATTCCCGGCGCAACGAACAAAGCCGATATCAGCTTCCCAACTTCCGGATCACGAATTACCTCCTTCCCAAGAGTCCAACTGTCCCCCGACCAGAAACCCAACGACGCTGACGCGCGGCCTGCCGACTTCGTCGTCCCAGCGACGTCGCGGGCCGGGCGCGTCGTTGAAAAATCGCGCGCCCGTCCCTCGCGCATAGGAACGCGGCACACCGTCCCGGGACACGCACGTGCGTGTTGGTGGTCAGCGGCATTCTCGAGCGCGCAGGTAGATGCAACGCGTGCGCCATCGCCGGTGGGTAGGCCTCCGCGGCGGCGGCGGCGGCGGCGGCGGCGGCGGCGGCGGCGGCGGCGGCGGAGCGAAGGGGTTGCAGTTGCATCGAGTGAACGTGGAGCAACGGTGGTGGCCGGGCGCGAGGGAAGGGGACGAGTACGGTAGGGGGCACTAAGAGTAGGAAAATTCAGGTCGCGCCTTGACATACTTGTACTTACCACGTGCATCGGCCGAGCGGCGCATGCGTCGACCGCGTCGTCTTCGATGCACCGCGGGAGTCGCGCGCGTACTCCTCACCTCGCGTTGCATCCCGCCGAAACGCGAACCGAGCAACGGCTCGTCGATTTCGCGCGCCTCTCCCGGATCGAATTCTCTTTCCTTTCCACGTCGTCGTCCTTTTCCCGATCCTCTGCTTCTGTCCGCGCGATGATTCATCCGCGGCATTACTCGAAGGGTTCGCAGTACGCAGCGCGAAGGTGCAGCCGCGAATCGACGCGGGATACGCGACGGGACTCGTAGTCGATCGGCCGGGGCACGACGGTTTTTCGAAGGCACGGCCCCGCGGGCCCCCGCGAGATTATGCAAATGCGGCGCGCGCGCGCGTGAGTTTCGTCACGCTTTAAATTAAGATCGACGTCGATGCCTATAGCGTCGCTCGATCGGTGTCAGTGATATTAGACGCGAAGCGATACGCGTTTCCCAATCAATTGCGTTCGTCGGCGCGGGCTCGTCGACGATTGAATAACAATCGGGGCGAAATTATTCCCGGGTAACCGGCATTAATTCCGGCATCGTCGCGCGGTTACGAGCTCCCGGTCGTTACGGAGGCTCGCGATTTCGGCTCGGTTCGACCCAATTTGTCCGCTCGCGTTCGAATCGGCGAAATCAGCGCCGGCTCGATCCGAGGAAAGGGCGCCTCCACTTCGATCGCGAAAATAGTTCGCGCGGTCGGAAAAAAACCTCGACGACCCGTTTTCGCGAGGAGTCGCGCGCCGCTGGAAAAAAAGCAGCGGCGAAACGTGGCCTGGCCGCGACGAATTCCGCGGAGATAGAAAATGCGGAGGGGGAAAATGGCGTAACATCGTTTTCGTTGCGATCGAGGTTACGGTATTGTACATCTCGGACGATGGCTCCGCGCATCAACGCGTGCACCGCCTATCCACCTATTCGTTGTTCCAGCACGGCCGCTCCGGCTAGCTGACAGAGATCGCGTTGCGAAACTTTCAATGGGAAATCGTACGACGCTGCGGGCTATCCTTGAGAATTTCTGCGTCCCGAACGAGAATTTGATCGCACCGAGGAGAGGAAAGTGTTCGTTATCTAATAGATCCATTAACGATCGCCCGTACGTTCGACGAGCGAAGGCGGCGCCCACAGTATCTCACGTTTCTCGCCGAAAAGTGTCGATTTCGTTGCCGTGCCGTTGCGTTGGGAAAAGTCGCCTCCGCGGGAGGTGGATTCGCTGTCGAGGGAAAAGCGAATCGGTCTCGCCGCCAGGCTGCCCGCTAGTCGAAGAAAAGGAAAGAGCCGGAGAAAACTGTGCAGCCTTACGGCGCTTAAGCTCGATACTCACCGCTGAATCTCCCTCGGGGCCGTTTCGATAGCGACTTCTCTTCGCTATACCATTCGCGTTATTCGTTGGCGTCGATCGACGTCCTCTTAAATACGTCGGACGCTAACGTTGAAAAGCGCGACACGAGTTGCCCTTACTCGTTGTCGAGGGAGTATCGACGTCTTTCGTGTTTCGTAATCGCGCGACGCAGCTCGGGCAGCCGCGATCGGAACGCCGTATCCTTCTCGCTCGCGGTTTCCACGTCTCGATGCGAACTCCGTTCGAAAAATTAGGGAAAGATATACGACGCGTTAGGCGTTCGCAAGGACGAGCCGGCCATCTACTCGTCGAAGGAGGGAAAGGACAACGGACCGGATCGGTGCGTGTGTATCGGGCTTAAAGCGATGCAACGATGCAAAGCCGAGTAGCAGGCTTATCTAGGCCAGGGCTAGCGTGGCGAACGAGCTGGTCGCTGGCTGTTTGCTCGCGCACATGCAGCGAGCGCTGCACGTGCGTGCATGCATACGTGTGACGTGCACGAGCGCGCGTCACGCGTACCTGCGCCAATGGAAACGGAGGATCGCCGGGCGATCTCGGGCCGAAATGTCGTCGAGAGTCTCGTGCGAAGACCCTCTATCTACCTACTTGGCGCTATCACCTTAACTAGACGACGCTCCGCGGCTTGCGCGCGCGCGCGCGCGCAACGATCGAGCTCGATAGCAGTCGGTGATCTCGATCTCACTTTCGATTCGCGCCAGATAGGTTCAGCAGCGTTCCACCGACGATTTCCACCTGCCATCTCTTAGGCCGTCTCGCAGCGAGCTGCTACTCCAGCCCGATCCGCGTTCGCTTCGTTAGCACCGTTTCGAATATTTGTCCGAACGATTCTCTCGCGGAATCGTCCCTTCGCTTTCAGTGCTCCGCGCCAGGTTACTTATTCGTTCGGCGATACGCCGGCGGTACTCTCGAGTCCGATTATCGAAGAGCGGACTTCGAACCCGATTCTATCCGGGCACTCCGTCGAGAAAAAGGTTCCGCCGGGTCTCCGAAAATCGATCCACGCCACGTGCACGCGCGCCCGTTGCGCAAAGGAGCGCCTGCTCTCGCTTCGTCGCGGTTATCTTTGAATTACCGGTGCAACATTTCAGCCGGAGCGTTTCAGATAACGATAGAGGGGCATCGCGGCTCGACCGAAGTCCTACCCATCGAAGCCGACGAACGGGCAAGTGCTCTCGCTCCCTTCCACGCGACGATGCGTGCTGCGTATTTCCTCCGAAGCGGTCCGCTGAAATTTAGAAAGCAACAGAACTCGTCGGACCGTTTGATTCATCTCCTAATTCGCGTCAATCCGGGCCGGCGAAAATTCCGCGACAGGTTACGCCAGCGAACGAATTTAACGATGCGCAAGCACTCGAGAGAGCAGTGGCTCCGCTGAACGGAAAAAAAAGAAAAGAAGAAGAAGAAGGACGAGTCGAGCCGCAGCGGTGCGACCGTTCGTCGCGGCCGATTAACAATCGACCCAGAACTCGAGCAGATAGCAGGCTCGTTTGTCCGGCACCGGCGTTCCTCGCTTCTCGATTCCTGTGTCCGTCGCCTGCGACTAGCCGCGTTAACTAGAACTCGAAGCAGGAAATAAAACCTGAGTCACTTTTAACCGCGTCGCATGACGCAGCGTACATGACAGCCGCGCACCGTGACACAAATGAAGCGTATTTTTGCGCTAAAGGGGACCGGCTCGTTCGGGGCGTCCCTCTTTGTCTGTCCCTCTGCCAAACCGTTTCTACCTTTTTCTTTTATTCGTCGCGTTCGCCGCGGTGGACGCGCGACACGTTCGAAATCGTTCCGGAAAGATTGAGATTCGTCGGACGTTCGGCTCGCGCCGCCGTTGCCCTCCCGTGTGACGTCAATGATTGAAGAGGTATGCAGTACGCAGAGGATGTGGCAGGAGATACGTTTTCAAGGATACCCGGCGATAGCCGTCCGCCGTGGACGCTTCGAGAGATTCTGTAATTAATCGGAGCTACTTTATCGGGACGAAATATCAAAGATCCACAGAGGCTCGCGCGCCGGCTAGCGACTACGCGAGCATTCGGACGATCCTATGGAGGATTAAACCGTGTTCCTGTCCAGCTCGTTCTCCCGAAGCCTTTTTTCCCCCCGATTCCCAACTCCGACTCGGGGGGCATCGACTTTAAAAATAGGTCGCCAGTCAGCAGGACGCGAAAAATAAGACTCGCGGAAGATGTCGGTGTTCTCGGTAGCAGCTTCTCGCCGGCTACGCGCTCTAGCCGTCCATTCGTTCGACGATCTTCCTGTCCCCCTTTCTCCGTCTTTATCTCTCGTTTTCTCTCCGCTCCTCCCTGCGCCCCGTCCAGTTGTTTCCCCGCTCGATGCACAGAGTCGTCTTCTTGGTCCTCTTCGGCTTCGGTCCTCTCGCGTTACCTCTCCCCGGAGGGGAACGGAAAGAAACGACGCGGCGTGTCGCATTTTGCGGGCCTGCATGTGTGTACGTACACGTCGACGGGCAAAGCTCCGTCGACTCTCGGTTCCTTCTACTCGGTTCGCGAGAGTTGCAGTTGCAGTTGCACGCTCGGTGGGGGTACGCAGGCCTTGGGAGAGTTCGCTGCACCTCTCGAGTCCGTCCGTCTGTCCGCTCTACCTCTCGCCCCTCTTCTAGTCCTCCTTTCCCTCCTCTTGTTGCTGCTGCTGCTGCTGCCGCTGCCGCCGCTGCTGCTGCTGCTGCTGCTGCTGCTGCTGCTGCGGCTGCTGCTGCTCCTCGTCCTCTTCGTCCAGCTCCTTCTCCTCCTCTTTCAACTCGTTTTCTCGATCCTCGGCCGTCGACGACTTCCCCTTTCCAAGTCGCCGGTCGAAACGCGCACATGCAACCGACAGCCTAGCCTCGCGCATGCATGCACGCGACTCCGCGCTCGCGTTCCTCGCTAGTGGACGTGCTACACCCCGTGCTACCTCTCTCCTCTTCGCCGGGAGAAAGAGATACGACACGATCTTTGGGCACCGCGACGCGACGTGTGCCTCGCGAGACGTCAGATTCCTCGACGGGCCTTCGAGATCGGAGCATTTTGACGATGCAGAAGGAGGGAGCGCGTCGTTTCTCCGTTTCGGTAACGAAAAATTGTTCGCCCGATTCGCAGGACGACGCGCGCGCGAGTAGTAACTGTTCCGCCCGAGGCGTTGGACGATTTGTCTGTACGGTCGGTACGCGGATGGACGCGCGTCGCACGATAATAGAAGCGGAGTGGCTCGCGCCAGAAGATCGCCGTTCTCGAGGGAAATCCGTTCGAAGACCGCGCAGATCCCAGCGTTTCCGTGCCACTAGGAAGAATCGAGGCTTGCCAATTGGCAGGCTCCTCCGTCACGACGTTTCAGGCCCCCCCTCGAGAGTCGTGCCGGAGCGATACCGGCTCGTCCACCTATAAACATATCGACGAGATGTCCCCCTTCTTTTTTTTTTCTTTCTTCGCTGCCCTTTTAAACGGCATCGTCCCCGAAAGTACGGCAGAAACGCTAAATATAGCCGCGGACGTATAAATAGCTCGGAGGAATTTGCGGGCAACGGAGAACGTATGGTAAATTAAATGCGATTCAACTTCCTGCCAAGAAGCGGCACTCGACCACGGGAAGAAGGGGGAGAATGGCAGCGAAGTTGCACGCGTTCGTATACGTGGAACAGTGCCAAGCCTCTGTGCGTCCCGATCGACTTTGTAGACACAATAACGAACGTTTTAGCAATAATCTGCCGGCCCGGACCTGCCTCAGTGTCCGCGCCGTTGCCTGGAGGGCAGCGGGACTCGCCGGCGAACAGGAACTCGCCTCCTCGTCTTCGTCCTCGGTGTCCTCTTCGCCGCCGTCGTCGTCGTCTGGTTTGGAGCGCAGGTGCGCGCGAGATGCGACATCGATAAAGCGTTTACTGCTCCGCGTGTCCACCGCCGTCGAATTACTCCCCCCCCCCTGCCTTTGTCGATCGAGGATCTTCGGTGCACGCGCGTATCTGTGCCGAGAGACGACGATAACGAGAGGACCTTCCGTTCCTCGAGGGCGCGGGGCTTGGCAGAATCTTCCTAGCGGAAAGAATTTGGTTCACCGACGCGGGCGACACGGTAACCGTGAAATTGTTGACCACTTACGCGGATACCGTCCGAGGCGCGTGGAGCAATTAAACGGATCCCGACGAAAAAGTCGGGGCGGGCAACGCCCAGCGGCGGCGCGAGGTGCAGCAACCGAATGGAATAATACAATAAAATAAGAGGAGCGTTTAGCTCGGCGAAGGGCCGCGGTGTGGCGACTGCTTGTTCCGGCCGCGTGTGACCGAGCACATTGTAGACACAATAAAGGGGAACGCTTTAAACAATAACCTCCGCGGCTCGTTTGGCCGGACGTGCGTCTGAAGCACGCGTGTGAGAGGGCGCGAGTGCGTGAGTGCGTGAGTGCGCCACTCCGCTGGGCTCTTGCTCTCGTGCCCCGTCTCTATCCCTCTCTTTTTTTCAATGCGAGCATCTCGGGCCCGTGTGTGTTGGGGTCGTTCGAATACGGAGTGCGGACCTTGGAAGCCGTTCGTAGCGGATCGAGGGAATCTTTCCGGTTCTCGCGGACGTGAGCCAAGGGGGATTCTTCTTTTTCTTCTTCGTCTTCGTGCTCGTCCTCGTCTTCCTTTCGTTTCCCTTTTCCTCCTTCCAACGCCTGCCTCCGCGACCGCCCGTCCTCTTCGTCTTCTTCTTCTTCTTCTTCTTCTTCTTCTTCTTCTTCTTCTGCTCATTCCTTTTCTGCTTCTGCTTCTGCCCCTCTTTCGGATAGAGCGATCCGCAAGCTCCTGTTAGAAACGAAAAACGACGGGAATATTGTTGCGCCAGGGTAGAAGGTAACTAGAACATGACTCGTTTTCCAAATTCGAGCGGATCGATTTCTCGGCGCGCGGTAAAAGTCGAACCTTATCTGGCCGCGTCGATCGTACTTCTAATTGGATTATTAACGCTCGCCAGGATTCGAACGATAAAGAAAGCGGTCCCGTGGCCAGCCCGAGAAGAAAAATCCTCGCGATAGGGAAATTGCGGCGATAGCCGGCGCAGCCGTGTTATATGGAACGTGGCAGCGATTTCGCCGGCGACGCAGACTTTTCTTTCTCGCCGCGACGCGACGCGACGCGACGCATCGTGGATTTTCGCCGTGAAAAGGAAAACGAGCCAGCACGCACACGCCACGGATCCACGCACCCTCGTGTCCTTGGAAAGTCCCGATCACGAGAGGTCTCCTTCACGGTTTCTGGCACTTGGAGCAACGCCGGCTCGTTCGGCATGGCAACCGACCGCGGAACTGCCCACCTTCTCCTCGTTTCTCCTTCGATTCTGATCGAGTCGAAACCGAACGACGACGGGACGGACCCGCGATCGAGCCCGCCTCGTCGAACGATCCGTCCGTCGCAGCGGCCGCGAGAAGATCGAGGGGAAAAAGAAACGCAGCGCGGACGAAGAAATCATCCGCGTCGACGAGAGAAACGTGCAGCCGAGGAAAAGTGCGCGTTAGTCTCGGCCTGAATCGCCGACTAATACCTCTTCCTCGTCTCTCTCGCCTCCGCGCCGCGACCGGCGGATAACAAGAAATTAAAATCGCCGACGTCTCGCGAGCGTCTTGCCGCTCGTTTCAACGAAAGTCGGCCTCCGGTTTAGAGGTATTCTCGACGATTTTCCCTTTCTGTATCGTCGCGTTTTCATTTTCGTTCCCGCGATCGTTGCGAGCTCGTCGTCGAATCGCTCGTTGGACCGTTCCCGGCTTCGAACAGATTTTGCGAACTTTGCCGCGGAATACCGAGCTTCGGCTGTGCTTCTCGCCGGAGAGCAAACCGGAGCGCCACGCTGTATATTCTAATTGCAGGGGACAGGTAGCTGGGGAAAGAAAAGCCTGCGCGATACACTTTCTTCGCTGTCGCTTGGACAGGAAACATCGCGTCTCTTGCTCGCTGCCCTGTAAAAAAGAAAATTTCTCCTTCGCCTCCTGGAATCGTGCTCGGGTTTCCCCACTTTTTGTTTTCCGTCGCGGCAGCGCCGTCCGCGACCGATATTCGACGATCCAGAAACGGCTGCAGCGGAGCGACGTTTCGCGTGCCGAAAACGCGAGATCGAAACGATCGACGCGTCCGGTCGGCGTTGTTGGTTCTCGTCTGGTAGAAAGCGGAGGAAAAGAGAACGCGGCACAGCCTCGTGGAAAATTGTGCCGCGGAACAAAAACTGAATCGGCAGGGGAACGCGGACCGCGAAAACGAAAGTGGAGCTACGAATTCGTGCTGGATAGGCGCCGCGCGTTTACCTGGATTAGAAACTTACCTCTTGAAACGTTAATCGTCGCGCCTAGTCGGCCAGGCAATTTTCACTCCTCCGGTGGAAACAGAATCGGGATCAAGGGGGAAACTTATTTTCCACCTTCGGACGGAGCTGATGAACGGCGAAGGACGGTTCGCGAGGAACAGCGAATCGGAAATAGAGCGCGGGTCGCAGAGGGGCAGAAAGCGACGTCCCGTTGCGTCGAAGAAACGCTGAACGGGGCCGGGGGAGACACGGTGATGGATTAGAAATCGTAGTTTTCCTGGATTGGGCGTCGTCCCGTTCCAAGATCGGCGAGAGTTACGAGGTTTTCTCTCGCGGACCGGCAGTGTCGGCCGTTTTTGCGCGAAAATAACTCTCAGCTCGTCCCCGGCTCGCGATGACTCCGCATCGCGACGAGGTACGGGCAAACCGACGATAGTGACATCGGTTTCTACGCGCACGCCGCGCTACCAACCCTTTAACGCAGATGTTCCTTTCGCCCGGTGCGGGACCGGCAAACACACGGATAAATCACTCCGTGCTCAGGCGGTGATCTCTCACCTACCCTACCCCCGTGGTCGACGGAACGCCAATTTTAAGTACGACGACAACCGTGGAAGCTCCCTCTCCCTCTCTCTCTCTCTCTCTCTCTCTCTCTCTCTCGAGTGTTTTCGATATTTTTGCCCAAGATTTGTCGCCGCTTGGACGTCGCTGGGCGAACGACGTTAAAACTGTTTTTAGTTCTTTCGATGCTAGCCAGCAGACGAGGTTGCAGGAAGTCGACCTTTCGAAAATTGCAAAAGGAAAGCCAAGCAGAGTCTGTATGGCTCCGGCGGCTCGATGAAAAAGCAGTCGAGTTACGCGAGTCCGAAGTGTTTTCAATGCAAATGCATTGACGTCCATCGGCGCGAACGCGGAACGGATTCCTCGACGAGGTAACCTTTTGTTCTGCGAAGGCGCGAGGAGTTCTGCGGAAAACGCTTTTCGGCAACAATGGAATCGCTGCTTCGTCGGCAGGAAGTGCAATTAAGGCCAGGCCCGTTATCGCGTTTATCGATGAAACGGATCGGAGGCCCCGCGTCACACCCCCGCGATGGCCCTTCGTCCGCGGCTCGTTACTCTTCCAGGACGAAATTTCGAAATCGTCCTGGCAGGATAACGCGAGCCGGCGTTCGGCAGGCGTGCAACGAGGAATCGCGATGCGTCGAACTTTGCGAATTCTTGGACAATCGCGGCACGAGATAGCGAAGAGATTAGGGGGTATCGATAATCGACGGCCTTTAATGAAGATCCCTATCGCAGTCGCTCTATCATCGAGCAGGAATTCTCGAGTGAAATTGAACAGCTGGTTGGAACGAGGACTAAATGTGAAATGATATTCCACAAGTGGGTCAAAGCGGCATACTAATTCGTCTACGAAACAGCGCCGCCGAAAGAAATAATCGGTGTCCGGCGAAACGATTGGCTCACGGTTTTTTCTAATCTCTCCAAGTTCGATCTCGTCGGGAAGATTGCTTCGTGGTCCGCGTTACAATAGAATAGGCGGGCGAAGGGGTTGCGAAATCGGTCAGTTTCAAGGTTCTCGCTCTTTATACCCCGTTGCAAAAACACTTCCGACGTTTTCGTTGCACCTGTGTTTACCGGCTGCAACGAGTCATCGAATTGGGAGTTCCTTTCTGCCGCGACCTCGTACGCACGTTCACCTATTGTGTGTACCGTGCATACGCAATCGTTCCAGTCTCGTTTCTGTGCCCGTCTTCCTATACACGGCCAGACCCGCCGCTGCCACTGCCTCGCTCCCGTCGGGTTTGCCGCTCGAATTCATCCTCGAGAAGGCAATGTCAGGGATGGCGAAGGAACTGTTCCCTCGTCTCTAACGAGACCCATCGAGATACGTAACGTTTCTCCTCATCCGATACCGCGGAGGTCCGCGGCTGCGCCAAAAGCACAGCGGCCCCCAAAGCGATTCGTAAATCGTGCCGCAGCCCGCTGTTTCGCAGGGGCTACGTTCGAAGGTTAATGTCGCGTTCGCGTAACCCATATAATCGCGAACATACGCGGACAGGGAAAATAGTTTTCCGTCGCGAAATTACGTTCGAAAACCGGGCGACGGACGTCGAGAGGAATAGGTGCTCGAAGCGATCCTCGAACGGCGAAGGAGCGACGAGGATCGAGCGAGATAGCGGCAAAGAGGTGGGAAAAGGGGAGGAAAAAAAAAAAAATAAAGGGAGAGAAAGATGGAGAAAGAAAAGAGCAGAAAGTGGAGGGAGAGCATCACGAGCTCGAACATTGCGGTAGGCTACGCATCCGCGCATCTCGAGCGACGGCTCGCGACTGTGTGTGGGTGCCGGCGTGTACGTGAAGCCGCCGACTCCGTTCGAGGCGGTGTGGAGAGCGAAGCGAACCGAAGTCCGTCGACGGAAAGCGCCGAGCGCGGTCGACTGGCGGCCGAGAGTATACTGTGTGCGGTGTACACGAGCGAGAGCGAGTCCGGCGCTCGGAGTTGGAGTGTGAGTCTGGAGTAGTGAGTGAACGAGTCTGGACTAGCGGGCTACCCCGGTTCAGAGTCAGTCAGTGTGCCACCGGCAACCGTAGCCTCGGTGCGGAGAACGTGGATACGCTTCGGCAATTCTGTCTCGCGTTTTTCTCTTTCTGCCTGTTGGGCTCATCCGCGTATACGTACACGTACCTACATATATACAATATATATGTACATATTGAACACGTAAACACAAAGTGATGCGAGCGATCCTTTTTCGAAAGTGCGATTGCTGCCGCGTACCGCGAGTCAGTTCTGGATGATCCAGTTGTACAGGCAACCGTGATACCTCGACCACGATTCACCGTCTACGTCCCGACTGCCTGTCGCTACGTTTTCCCATCGCGCCCGAAGAAAAAGTACGCCTCTCCTCGGCGCTGTCGACGGACGGTGGAAAGCGCACGAAGAATGACCGTCACGGGAACGTCGCGTCATAGTATCGAATACTGTTCGGAGTGGAGAAGCTGCCGGTAGAGCGTCCGCTGTGCGTCACGCGTGCCACACGGGACGAAGACACCGCCGGAAGAGTTGTACCTCCCGCGAAGATATCTGTCCTTCCCTCGCGCTCGTTGCCGGCCGGCGAGACAACTCTTATCGCCTGTCAGCTTGACCGATTTCATCGAAAGTGATCGAGTTTTCCTCGGATAAGCACGAACTTCGAGGTCCAGTGTCGAGCCGCGGATTCCGAACGGGACACGCGGTCGTCGAAGTCTGTGATAGCGCGGGTGAAACGACCCCGAGTGATGGTGAAACTCGAAAAGACATAGAAGATAGAAAAACCGTTCGACCAGAGAATTCAGTGTAATGTTGCATCGCATCGACCGTGTGCCAAGTACGAATCGTTGAAGATCAAGATGGCAACTGTGCCGTGGTAGCTGTGGATCGGCCCGCGTACAGACCGGCAGCAAGGATACGAGGCTGGCAAAGGCAGAAACGATGCTCGAGGATCAGCCGTTGGACTTGAGCGTGCGCGTAGGAGACTACGCGGAGTTCCCCAGGGAGGAGAACGATCAGGATCAGGAACAGGATCAGGATCGAAAGGAGCCGATCGACGACTACGGGAATGCCGCGGCTGCGCTCAGGTTACGGGGATGCTTCGTCGCCGCGTCGTCCACCGAGTACTCCCAGGAAAGGGAGGATCGTACCTGTTCGGAGGACTCCGACGACTCGTGCTCCGACAACAATCAGAAGGACGGTACCACGAGGTCAAGATCGAGACCGCCCGGTACCAAACCGTACAAGAAGAATCTTATGAGACGATACCGTGAGTCACGCTCCGCGTTCTCTTACCTGCCGTTTCTTTTTTTCTGCATTCGCGCCTTTTCCGCCGCCATTGTCCAAACGATCTCGCCCCTTTACCGCGTTATTTATCGCGGCGACCGTTATTTAATTAATTTAATCGGTTACTCGACGAACCTCGAATCGAGCACGCGACAACGGAAAGAAAAGGAAGACGAGGAAGCAGGAAATTGTAATTCTATAACCGCGTCGATCGTTTCGATCGGCCAGCCGTCGATTCGTTGGTGAAATTCAAACGCTTTCGAGTACGGTTTGTTAATCTGTCCTCTCCCCCCCCCCCCCTCCACTCCGAATCGTGAAATTTCATCGATACATAGGCGTAGGCGCGAACGAAAGCGCCGGTGGCTACGCGTACGCGAAAAAGAGCAAGACCGGAGTGAAGGAGGTGCGGTGCGGTAACGCGCGTGGCGTACGCGGTATGTACGGGCGTACTCGCGCAGCCGAATTACGTGCCCCCCCCCCTCCCCCACCCCACGGCCGGTTGCCTCGATAGCTTTCGGGCTCCCGTGACGGAGGGGCAGGGGGGTGGAGCGTGCGTGCGTGCGTGCGTGCATGCGTGAACGTATGCCGTGTACTTACGTGTATGTAATTTCGGCCGATAAAAATATTACGCAAGATAGAACGCGAAGGTCGCGCGACGATGAGACGCGAGCGATGGCAGACTCGCGGCGAGATACGTCGGTTCGGCGCAAAATTTTGCAATTCCTCCCGGCGTTATCGGTCTCCTGCCTCCCCGGCCTCTCTGTTCATTTCGAAACGCCGTAAGGGCGATAATACCCTGCGACCTGCCCCAACCCCGACGAAATTGGCCCGGCGTATCGTTGATCTCGTCGCGCCAGCGATCATCGGGCGCTCGCGAATTTTTCTTCGACGCGGCGACTCGCGTTCGGGAGAACCGTTTCGCTCGACGAGTCGTTAAAGCCGATGCTCCGTTTGGAAAGTGACGGAAGGGGCTGTAAATAGGAAGGCGGTCAGTTTGGGTACACGTAAGATGTTTTACGAACGCAAGCCCGGGTCGCATCGATGATATTAACTTGGCCTGCTCGAAGACACCGGAAGTTGGTGAAAACATTTCTAACCCTTTCGAGGGACCGCCTGGCCAGGCCCATCGGGGGGTCCCTTTCCTTCGCGTTCGAGGGACGGGAAGGAACGTGGCGCGCGGCCCTCCGGGACGAGAGAAAGTGGGTTGGGGATTTTCGAAAAAATTTCACTCGTTTTTCATTTTCGTCACAGATCCCCCAATGTCCGCGCGACCCCCAATGGCTTCTCCGTTGTTGGGACGATCTTTCGACTTTCACTGGTTCCGCAGCGAGCGCAGATTTTCCGGCCAAATTCGTCCGCAAATATAGAAAGCGGAAAAATCGACCCGGGTACGGGCACGCGATGAAAACAACGGGGTTGGAAACAATGCGCGTGTACGTGTCGCCTGACCCTCGAAAGGGAAACAGGCGCAAATGTTTCTTCGGATACGGCGACGCTCGCGCAAAGGAAAAGGGAACGTCGGCTGGTTCTCTCGATTACCAAAACGGTAAAAAAGTAGCGCTCCCCCGCATCGGCTCGTCGGCCAGAACACTTTTTGCGTTGGTTTTTCCTCGTCGCTTTACGAAAAAAAAAAAAAAACACGGGGGTTTCGTTCGGCCGTAAAAAAGACGGTTCCCTTGAACCCTTTCCTCGAATCGAAACGCCAACAGCGCGATCGTTTCGTCTCCCTTCGTCTCGTATGTTTTTTACGACTCTCCATTTTTTTTTTTTTTGTTCTCTCCCTGCAAAGTTTAAACCCAAAACTGGGTGGGTCGTTGAGAGGGACGGAGGCAGGGAGAGAAAGGAAGAGAGAGGGAGAGAGGATGGCCACAGGCATTATAAAGTTTACTATCGTTGCTACCGACTGACTCGTTGGCTTTTGCGGTCTTTCCCCTCTTTCTCGCGGCACCCGGAAAAACTTTCGAAACCTTTCACGGGGCAGGTAGCGGCGGTCGATGGATTATAAATTCACCTTCCACGAGAACCGAGCCTTGTTTACGCTTTGCCGCCCGGTTATTCTTGACTCGTGGGCGTACAATTCTGGGCAAAAAAGGAGTACAGAGGGAAAGACGTAATAAGTACGATTGCCGGTGCGTAGACGGGCATGTGTACGTCCGTTAATCGGTGGGTTTATTCCGGTCGTTTCGAAGATAATGTCGAACGGCCCGACGTACCTCTGTCCACGGTTAATTGAGAGCTCTCGAGCATTCGAGCGGACAGATGATTCAACGCGACCGGAAAACGGAGGTGCGGCTTATTAATATGTTATCGGATAAAAACGGTGTCGCGGCGGTGGCAACGCGGTACCAATGAACGAAGGAAAGCATTTTTAGCCGAATGCAAGCTGCACGATCAGTCGGGGGAAGATAAATCGGCGGTTGACGGTCGCGAAAGCGTTCGTAGATCGGCGAACGATAAGCAGGAAGGAAAGATTCTCCTTTATGCTCTTTCTTTTCGGTTTCGCTTTGCATGAGAGGCTGCAAGGAAACACGTGGCAAGGAGAGAACTCTCTTCTCCCGCGAACGATACAGAAGAAATAGGAAGAGGAGGAGGAGGAGGAGGAGGAGGATCGTCCGCGTTACGATATAAAAGAGCCGAGGGTGGCGCGCAGCAAAAGATATAATGGTTAGCAAGAAGAGGTAGATACTCGAGGAAGGGGAGAAAAGGATAATTCCAGCCTTTAAATCACTCCAAGTGAATTCGAGCGGACGTTCTCTCCTTCCATCCGTTCGTCTCTCGCTCCGTCTCCACTCTCTTATCCTCTCCTTTCGCGAGAGTACCCCGCCACGAGCAGAGGAAGACAGATTACTTCCGGCTGCGCGCTCCTCTTCTACGTTCAAGAAGGTGGACGAAGACAGCACGAGAGAGCGGCGGAGTCGGCGCCGCGGCGGGTTAATCAGGAAATGAAGACCGTTCGATCGCCTCGAAGGGGTAGAAGACGGTGTCCCTCGATTGAACTGTCACTGCGGGGTTAATCGAGCAACGAGGGCTGTGGGACCGTCCTCGAATCAACGCGAGCTACCCGTGGAGAGAAAGAAACGGACGCGCCGTTCGTGTCTGCGACTCCACCGGGGAACGGAAACTCTCTCGCTGTCCCTTTCGCGCACCCTCGATCTCTCCTCGTTCGCCGTACAATTGTTCCGAAGAAGGCGAAAGTGTTTCTCGTCTTTTCTTCTTCTTTTCTTTCCAAGTCCCCACCCTCGCGATTTGGTGCATCGTAATTCGACCTGCTTAATTAATTGCGCGAGCCTCCGCACGCTTTGTTTATCTTATCGCCAGCGTATTTATTTCCCCCGACCTTGCATATCGAGCCAATTCTCGCGCGCTCAACGTCGCGCTACGCAATCGACGTCCGTCGCCGAAACTCTTATCGACCCTTGCGCTTCGTTTCATTTCCTGCAATTTTTCCGACCTGTCCGAGGAGAGCGTCGTTCGTCGCGCGATTCCGGAGTTACATTATCGCGTTGGACGACAACGACGACGTCGACGACGACGACGACGATGCCTCGACGATCTCGGACGCAGAATCGTTTCCCTCGAACTTTGTCATTGTTTGAACGCTGATAAGACGGTTTCGCGCTCGACCTCCTTCTGTGCAACACTGTTGCCGAGGGACACGCCGCAACATCGTGGCGATATATGGAAACCGACGGTGGCTGTATTTAAATAGCCGGCGACGCTTCGGGGAAGCGCACCGGCTCATTGTGATTCAGGATATTGGCCCGGCGAGAAAGGAAGGACTAACTTCCTGTCTGCGGTTGTCCTCCTTCGTACCACGTCTCCGTGTAAACGTTCCGCCGCCGCCGCCGCCGCCGCCGCGACACCCTTCCCACATTTTCTCTCCCTCGCGGACGAATCCTAGGTTAAATTGTTTTTCAATTACGAGGAGCCCCCACCGCCGACGCGCGATTCCTTTCCCGGCGAACGAATTTACCTTGAAACGCCCCACGAATTTACCTCGAAACTAATTGACCCGGCTGTCACGGTTCACGAACTTCCTCGGAATATTTTCGCCCCATCTACGATGCCGCTTCGAGCGGAGCGTGTCAGCGGCGGCGTCGCTCGGCGCGCCGCATTCGCCGGTGAATTTATTTTCTTTCGTCGCAGCCACGGACAGCCGCGGCTGTAATTACCCGTGGGTCAGAGACTCGCCAATTTCGCTTGGCCGCTGTCGGATCCTCGTCGATATCGAACGCAGTCGACGCGCTCCACGCTCGACCGTTGCGTGGCTCGAAGTCGTATTCGAGCGCCTCCGCGATACTGACCTACATTCTCGGTTCGAGCGTTCCTCCGCGCAAGTTCATCCGGCAAGATCCAACCCGAAAATAAGAAGGAAAATGTCCGGGTTAAGTACGTTTTCAGCGCGACGGAAATCTCGATAACCGTTCCCCGACTTTTCCCGCACCACCAGCGGCGTGGAACTTTTTTTTATAGCTCGTCTACGGGCTGAAAGAAGGCGCGACACACGAGCGAGCAGCGATCCCTATTTATTTATTTTTTTTTTCCTCCTTGAAACGAAGGCGTTTCTTGGTCCGTCTTTGACGAAGGGGATGATCACCCTCTCTGGCGTCGGCCTTTCCGCCGGGGTTCCACCCTTTTATCCGCGCGGCGTGGTCTCACGCCTCACGAATTTCCTCTCCGTCCGGTCAGGATCGATTTCCCGCGGCATTTTCCACGCCGATCGGCCCGGAAGAGAGCCGAGCCGGGCCGAGCCGAGCGAGCGAGCGAGCGAGCAACAGAGTGACACGGGAGGGCGGGAGGGGGTGAAGGACGTGCCGTAGGCGGTCGCAATAGGAAAACTGGGGTAGACTGTCCTTGTGCTCTTGGGTGGTTATTGGAACGTTGGCACGGAGACGCTTACCTTCGTCTACCGGGTGTCCCAATTGCACGGACGCTTGACACTTGGCACGTACGCGCCGTTTAACGAATGTGGGGCGTGATCCTTCGTAAAAATAGAGGAAAACAATGCCGCGGCGGTTCGAATTCTCGCGGAACTGTCCGGGGGTTGTTTATTTTATCCGATCCGATTACCGTTCTAATCTCGTTCGCGGGATTCGTCCCGGCGATCGAGCCGAGCGAAGATTTTTCTTGCGAACGGAACCCTCGCGGCTTCTTACACCTCGCTCCGCGGCAGGAAGTTGAATTTCACGGCGGCGGTGGCGGACGCTCGATGCGAGAAACCGGATCGCCTTCGTCGATCGAAACCGCCCGCGTTCGTCGCGGACGAACAACAGGACGGATATCGTCGGCAAGGCTGCGGATGTTAACCGCGGGGCCCGGGAAATCAACGAAAATCTTCGATCGGCGCCGCGTCTCGCGGCCCGTTAGCTCGCAAGCTGACCGAATCGGCCGGCGTTAACTGTCGCGGAGCGCAGAGCTGCATCGGTCGAGCGGCTCTATCTCGACGAGTAATTGACCTCACCTTGACACAATCGTCTGCGGTTTTTGTCGCGCGAACAGCGACCGAATTGGAGCGAAGGGGGACGACCGAGAGCGGCGAGGTCGCGCGGCGAGTCGCGGGTCGTTTGCGTCGCGAGCGCAGGTTGACGGCGCGCGAGAACGATCCCCCGAGTTCCGTCGCGGCTGTTTCGTCCGGCAGGCGTCGAACCTGCCGCTCGTGGAAACGCGACACCCGCGGCGGGCCGCATATCGGGAATAAATATTGGATCCGATCGATAACGCGGACGGGACGCGAGTACGCGGCGCGGTTCTCCCGTCGTTTCACGGCCGGCTTCTCCGTCGGGATGTCGAAAGATCCGACGCACCGTGTAGGTCGATCGCGCGCGTAGAAGCGGGACAATTACCGGCGTATCGGCGCGATCGCCGCTTCAAAGGGACACCCCGTAGAGCGATCGATATCTCGCAACGAGGGGCGCATTAATTACCAACGTGACTGCGATACCACCGGCCCTGGAAGAATCACTCGGAAGCTGAGCGATTAATTAGCCGTCGTAACCGCATTATTAATCCCGGCTACGCGGGTAGCTTTAACCGACGGCAAAGATTCCCCGGACGTCGACGACGATTCCTGATCGCTGCGCCGCTGGAAATTTCGAGCGTCCCGTTTGTTAAACGCCGCGCCTGGCGTGTCACGGTTAACCCTTTGGGAGCGACACGGCGACAGCGGGCTATTGTAAATATTAACGAGCGGTAGATGCATCGCGACGATCGGTGCCCCAATTAGCGAGCTTTAAATAGCCCGCGAGCAAACTTCGTCTAATTCGCTTGAAAGTGCACACGTCGGCCCGCATCGATGAAATATTTCGTCGCAGTCGAGCGATCCTTTCCCGAGAGGAAAGTCCGCTCGGAACGAAAAAAAGAACGCGACAAAAATTTCTAAGGGAAAGGGCTCGATCAGCGGCGGAACAAAACGAAACACCCGCTAGACGCGCGGTGAAGCGAAGGAATGGAACGTGGGGGCGCGGAACGGGGAGGCGAGACGGGGCTCGATCGCTCGCTATAGGTGCGCGAACGGTGCATAGAGGAAGAGCAGCGAGCTCGTTGAATGCACCAGCCCTGACCTACATAGTAAAGCGTGTTGTGGGCTAGGCGAGCCTACGCTAGAGCTACCTAGACTATTATAGCAACGAGGTGTAGGGTATGCCCCTCTGCTCGCGTTCATCCCGCTGGCAGAAGCGGCGTGGGCAAACGCGTGATCTCGTAATCGACTGCGCTCGCTTTTCTCTCGCCGCGATCTTCTGTCGCTGATCGGTTCCGTGCCTGTCGTTCGCGGACGCGAGAAACGTGGAGAAAAAAAATGGATCGGCGTGGAGAACGCGCGATCGCCATACCGGATACCGCTCGCTCGAGATATTTTTCCGTCGATGCACCGTGACGTGCAATTGTATAACGCGGCCCGATTATGTCGTAATTGCCGGCGCATTATCTGTCCGGGCGAGGAACGTTTCCAGGTAAAAGTCAGATAGCGGAAATCCGAACGAAAATCCTCCGTGTACAATAGGGACGTATCGATAAGAGCGAGTCGTATTTGAGTCGAATATCGGCCGCAGGCCGATAAGTCGCCCGGTCAGAAAAATTGTAGCTAAGTATAATGACCGATAATTTAGCTGTTAACCGTCCGTTACGCGCACACGCACACGGAAAAAATTGTGCGACACTCGCGGAGCCGCGTGTGCGCCGTTATTATATCATCTCGCGGACAGTGCTACGGCACCTCGCATTATGTAATGGCCAGAGGAACGACGAGTGCGCGCGAGCGCGAGCATGTGCGTCGAGTGGCTCGTTAACAGTTGGACGGTCGCGTTACACAATAACTCGAGCGCGAACCGAACGGGATAACTATTTTCTAATGAAATCGCGAGTACGATGGGTCGTTCGTGCGGGCCGCGTCCAAGCGCTCGCTCGACGGGACTTCTTCGTCGTGGATTCCAGGTTCGACGTCGTCCTTGACACGTTTCCATCGCTCCTTCGACGGTCGCTCCTCGATCGCCGTCGGAATCGACCGGCCAGTGACCTCTTCGACGAATCGTCGCGACGCTCTTCCCTTCTCGTCCTCGTTTCTTTTCCCCGCTGGTTGGAACCCCCTCGACGACGGTCTCGCCTCTGCTAGTCTGACCGACCGACCGACTGTCGAGTTAGAGCGGGAGAAAAGAAAGTCCACGAAATTCCAGCGCGGATCGCGTATTCCTTTAAATCTCGTTACGCAATTAAGAAATTAGATTCTTCGCCATTAGGTTGCGCAACGTGCCTTTAACGGCGGGCCGTCGCTGTTCCTGCGGTGCCAACCGGATTGTTAGCATCCGCGATAACGAAGTCCTTCGCTAGTTGTTTCTTTTTTTCCATCTCTCCCGCAACCGTCCCTCTTATCCAGCCGGGAGAGTTTCCCAGCCCGGAGCCAGGTGAAACGCGGCGCTTTTCGTACCGGGTCGACGATTACCGTTCACGATATCCAGAGATCGCGCTCGATTAGAGCTCGGCTAGAAAGAAACAGCGAGCGGAGGGTTTCACGCGTCCTACGGGAAGATCGTGAGCGTCGTCGCGGAGATAACGCTTAAAAGCGACCGGGTGCCATCTGGCCCATCGGGGCGTCATCATCCCCCCTTGCACGTTTTTTCTCCACCTCAGCCGAATCGTGGCCGAGTGCCGTTAGACGCGAAAGAGACTCGTCGACCCTCGACGAGTGTAACCCAGTTTCTCTCGTGGACTTTTAACGGGGCACGGTGCGTCTGTCGATGCATCAACGTACAGCCAAGAGGTATCTCCACCCTCGTGAGAACGAAACCATCGCTCGAACGATCCGTCCCATGGGGCCAACTGTTTCGTTAGTTAACGGACGATCCGTTCGCTCGGTCGCTTTCCCTTTCACCCGATCGCTCAAGGATCATCGTGGATTTCCTACGCGATTCCGCGAACGCGACACAGTTATCCGAATCGTCGGCGGATGGGCGTAGATGTAACCGCGTTCACGCGCGATCTTAACGCAATAATCTTTTCGTCGAGCTTTCGCGAGCCTCGCGACATTTGTTTCCTCGCTTCTTCTTCCCCTCCCTGCCCCCCCCCCTGCCCCTGTCGATCTTCTACCTTTGAACCGAAGGAAGCGGGCGCGAGCGTGTTCGACGTATCTGCGGTGTTCGCTCGAACGATTCCGTCTGTCGTACGACAATGGCGGACGAAGAAGCGCGCGCGGCTGTTCCTCGGCAAAGACCATTCAGCCGACAAAATGGGTCAGGGCCGTTCGCGGCGGGGTCTTTTCCTCTTTCTCGAAGGAGGCTAGGAGAAGGTGTCACGGTGAAACACGGCTGGAAGGTAGAGGGTGCGTAGGTAGGTCGCGAATCCCTCGGTGCATTTTCAAGGCTGCCAGGGGTGGCTCCTCGTGTTTCCCAGTTGAATGAAACCCGACGATGTTTCGACACGGTCCCACCGATTCCACCCTTCTAACGGCACAACCACGGCGACCCACATTCCCCGCTGGTTCTCGAGCCTTTCGAATCGAGTAACTCGAATTACAAAGCGATTGCTAGAGAACGACCCACGCACCTGGACGGAGCAATTTGCCCGGAATCCATTTCCCCGTGGAAACTGATCGTGCTGGAAACGCGTTTCCGCGTGAAATTCCCTTTCGTTCGGGCCGCGGCCGTTCTCTCGATAAACCAGCCGCGATTTCTGTCGCGCCTCGAATAGCTACGCGCGTACCCGCGACCGTAAATCGCTGGTCGATACCTGCCGTCCCTCGGTCGAGGCGAGTAGAGACTATTGTTATTAATCTCGCGTAAATTCCACGCCGGCTAATTAATCTAACGGAGTAACGGGGAGAGGAAGCGTCGCAGAACGAGAACGCCCTCGAATCGTCGACGCGAGGTGGTCGAGCGAGAGAGGAGCGCGCTGAACGCTACTTCCGTGGAATCGAACGTTTCCTGTTTGGTCTAGTAGAGCTCGGCTCGTCGCTCCTGATCGTTTCTCCGGCCGATAACGGCTGAGCGCTTTACGCGAAACACCCACACGTCGCCGCGGCGCTCGCGCGAACGCGCCCGCACACGATCAAACGCGACGGGCGCACGAGCGAGCGGCGGCACTCTCGGTTTCGACGGAGGAAGTGGGTCGCGCACATGCACAGCGAGGCGCGCCACGCGGCCGCCGCGTCGTTTCCGGTATCGAAATTTCCGGCTTTGGCAACTCGCGACGCAAGAGGCGAAGTGGCGAATCGTACCTCTTTCGCCTTATCGGTCACGGATTAGCGTGGCTAATTGGAGCCGCGTTAAGTCGCCGGACTGCTATCGATTCAGGCTGCCTCGGCGACGATCGTGTCCGTTAGAACGTGGCACGATCATTACGTTCTTTAACGTTCTTTATCGAGAGCGAGCGTCGCTGAATTGATTGGAGAAATCTTGTCGGAATTGATTTCGAACGTTTTATCAACGAGAATGAGCAACGTTGCAAGCGGTTTTCTTTTATCGTTCACATTTTTCCAACGGACGCTTTTATTTCCCTTTCTCTCCCGCGGTATGTACCGACTGCTTAATAGAATCGTCGAGCGATAAGATTAATCATCTCTTTGGGAATCGTTCGCGCAAGATACGGGAACTTTATTAACGCTGGAACATTCAATTCGTTCCACGACACACTGCGATACAGCCTTGTCGCTTGGCAAGATACGAAAAACTCTGCATTCTCCGATACAGTCACTCGATCGGCAAAACGGAAGTCTGTTCGAGCTGCTTATTTCCGGCGAACGGAAATCCTCGAGTAGACGATGGCAGTCTCGAACTTTATCCGGCACGAAATCGGGGGTAAATGGGTTGCAATGACGAAACCGCGAGCTCCGAAAACGCGACGCACCGACGAAGAGGAACGGGTAGAACTCCTCGTGGGCCCGATCTGTCATAGGTTTCCGCGCGTTCCTAGTGTCGTCTATCGAGAATTCATAGTCGCGTCGAACGCTCGATTGTCGCCGCTTCGCCCCCCGGGCGTCGTCGATTCCAGCGGACAGGTCGCGTAACATTTTTCAACGCGGCTCGATCGAGAGCCGAGCAAGATCGGGACGAGAAAGTATTGCGTGCGACGAAATTACATAACGCGGTCGATATGGAACCACGTCGAATCAACGGCCCTGTCGATTGCATTGCGTCGAGGCGAACGGAGGCTTCGGGAATGCGAAGCGCACGGACACCACAGATTTCTCGTTCTTCTTTTCTTTCTGTATTTTTTTGCGATCGCGGTTTCGTGTTTTCCACGGGCACCCGTGGGCGTTGCTCCACGTGGGCCGGACGCGATTGGTAATCCGTTTTCCTCTCCGCCTCGACACTTTCCAACGTTACTACGCGAACTCCGAACTCGCCCCGCTATTTCCAAACATCTCGAAGCAAGACGGGCTCGCGCAATTGTTTCGATCGAAATCGTCGAACTTCACCGCCCCTCCCGCGAAACGGTTCGCGAATACGTTCGAGCCGAGATTTCCACGGACGTCGTTCCATCGCGAGCACGAACAGCTGCTCGCAGCCGCACCTGCGACCACCGCGAAAACATCGCCATCGTTTCACGGTCGTAATTTCTTCGTGCTCTCGCTGCCTCGACTCCTCGACGCATACCCGGCGGTTCCGTCGTCGGCGAGCGCAGCTGGTTTCGCTTCCCGCGAAGGCAACGCTCGAGTTCCTCGAACGAATTCTTCTTTCCGTCGCGGTTACTGAAAGGGGGTTGGGAAATAATTGTCAAGGAGAGAGCACTCCGTCCCACGGCAGATCGATGTCTCCGTGTCAAGGATCGTTTCTCTCGGGTCAAACATGGAAACTAGCCCCGAACCGCGGTGGGGGAGCACCGCGCTGCTCAGACTTTTAACGGGGCTTGCGTATTCTCTCTTTCTAATACCCAGACGGGTTCGAACTATTCAGGTCGTCGACGGATTCCTCCTTCGAAATGTCAGCTGCTCGGTTCGATCCGCGGCCGTCCCCGTCCACGATCCAACGGGCGAACTTAAAATTCGGCGTTGCGCAAACACTCTAACGGCGTTGAAGGAAATTGATCGGCCGGCAAGATATTAGAAATTTCTCGCGGCGCGAGGCGCTGGCCGATTTCTATCGGTCGGCTTTTGTCGCCGGCATAATTCGTGGCGCGCCGTGATGTCACATAGAAAGAGAGAGTCGCGCCGTTACGCAACGGCCGGCTCAATCGAAAGGTGTGTGCGTGGCGTTCGCGACGAGAAAGTGGCATGGCCCAGGCGAAACGCTGACCTTACGTACTGCGCGCGTGCGTGTACGCGCCGCGGAATCGCCTCGATTCTCCTCGATCTCCTCGATCGCCGGTCGGTCGCCGCTCTTTCGACACTCCTCGCCCCGAGGAAGCGTGGAAAGCGGAACATCGAGATGCAACCGCTCGTTTGCATCGTCCACTCAACTGGCCGCGCTGCCTTCGCGACGACATCCAACGGCACGCAATTGTCGCGCGCAGAGCAAGAAATTGCTATACGCGTCTAAGAAATTCCCCGTTCGATCTTAGCGCCGTCACAGCGATCGATACGCGGCGCTCCTCCAACATCGAACAACCATCGCGCGAACCTCTCGACCGACGCGAGCCAAGGATTCTCGAGTGACCGGAACTCGCGCCACCTTGATTATAGGCGAGGGTGGTTGTCGCCCGTGGGGTACGCCGGGAATTCGGCAGAACGAAACTCGAGCGGTCCGCGGTAACGAGCACGGCGCGACGGTGGTAGCGAGTTTCGTTGACGGTGTTCGGGGGGTGGAAAGGGGAGGCGTGGAAGGCGAAAACGCCGGTGAAAATTCCACGGTTCTCGAAACGGCGCGACTCGTGGCGGGGACGCGTTCGGTCGATGCGGCTAGACACGCACCCTTCCCTCTGACGCGAAGGCGAGTCAAGGTCAAGCAAGGTCGAAGCCCACCGGGACCCCGCGGAAGAGCCGATCGAAGTACCCCGAGGATCGGTGGAAGCGATCGTTCCCGTTGCCTCGACGCGACGCGCTTCGTCGCCCTGCCTTTTAATCGCGGCCCGATTGGACGTGCATGTAAACGAAACGCCGATCCGCGTTGTTTCAAATTACACGCTCGTGCGTATCCGGGCGGCTCGGAAGCCAGTCGGCGTAAGTTCAAGCAGAGGCCGTAGGGTATTTTTTCGCGTCGCAGCTGGGTCGAGCGCGTCGTTCCACGTTCGCTCGGGGACGGCTGTCGTGGAATAGAGGCAGTCGGTACGAAATAGCAGGTTCGCGGACAAAATTGTCCACGTGCTGGAGTCGAAACGATATTATTACGAACGGCGAAGGACGTCGGCGACGAAGCGAAGAGAAGGACGAGTACGACTCGGCGGCGAGCCGTTTATTCGCGGACTGGGATTCGTCGAAGACGTTGACGAGGGTGCGGGAATAATTTAGCATACGCGCGGGAACCTCTCGGCGACGTTCCTGCGAGGAGGAAGGACGATCTGAAATGCACCCTCGACGGTAGGGGTTTCGTGAAGGGCGTGATGCAGGGGGGTTAACGGAGGTCAACGGGGACCGTGAACTATAGCACGAGCGACGAGGGATCTTCCCCGACTTTCGTTCGCGGCGAGCGGGCGAGAAGGAGCGCGAGCGTATTGCATTCGGGTCCCCGACGAAATCGATTCGATCGACGCCGGAGATATATCTGCCCACGGTCGTAATCGCCGGATCCAGTAAAAGTAAACGATCGCGAGCTTTCTCCGGTTTGCGGGTCGGTAAAAGCTCGTCTAGCCGATTTCCCGGGAATCTCGCCGACTTCCGCTCCACTGCAAAAAGCGAAGTGAAATCATAGTTGCAACGGAATATCGGATGGCGATATTCCTGTCTTCGTCGGCCGAGCACCGGTCTGCCGTATTGTTCCAAAAAAAAAGCAAACAGAAGAGAAGCTTCCGTCTCACCTCGCCTCTTCTCGTGTCCGTTGCGTCGCGTCCTCCATAGATCCAGTCGGGCGATTAAATTTCCCGAGCAAAATGACCGAACCGTCCACCCGGTCTCTTCGGTGATCTCGAAGAGCGGACGCGAACCTCCGACGAACCTGCGACACGATTTCGTCATCGAATTTCTCACGACTCGTCCAGCCCCGTCCGGACCACGAATACGTATCACGGACCTGCGTCCGATTACGCAACGATCGTGCCTCCGATCGTTTAACCGTGTGGGCGCCGAAATGTGAGCGCGACAAAGAAAAAAAAACGGTCGACACACTTCTTCACGGCTCTCGCCGGTCCTCGTGGTCCCTCCGATCGCGGGAGGGAGAATAAAATGACCGGCGACAACGGCGGACGAACGAAGGGAGGACGAAAGTGCAGCTCCAGCGGTCGATCGGCAGCGTCGTCCGAAGCGAGGCGATTTTCCACGACGATTTTTCCCCAACCGCCGCGAGAAATTGCTTAATGAAGCCGCGAGGTTGGCGCTGCCTGAAAGGAAGGTAGAAACGTTGCAGTGGGTCAAGGAGAGACACCGGCTTTCACTTCCTCTCCGCAGCGCCGCGCTATACCCCTCGAGAACACCTCCCGTGCCTCTTTTTTATTTTATTTTATTTTTTTTTCCTCCTCGTGCTTCCTTAGCCTTCTCCGCGCTACCGTTAAGAAGCTATCCGCTTAACTGGTACGCTGGAACCGGCTGGCGTCTCCACCTATTTTCGCGAAAGTTCTATTCGAACCGCGGTGTAAAAATGGAAAGTGCACGGGGAACGCCCGGCGGTTTCTGCCTTGCAGCTCTCGGAAAGAAGCTAATGGTTTTCTTTTCGTCTGTTCGTGATTTTAGTGGACACCAGGGAGGTCCAGCCGCACGACGCGAACGAGAAGGAGCAACTGGGCCTGGCGAACGTCAAAGCGGAACCAGGATCGACCGGCGCGACGACCACCACCACCACGGGGACTCGTCTGTTGCACGGTATTCTCTCGCAGCATCCCCAGCAGCACGGTCTCGGGGTGCAGAATGGATACGGCCGTCACTTGGCGGGCCACGCTCAGATGGGCCAACCGCCCTACACCACTGCCACGATCGCCACCACGAGTACACCAGGTCAGTGCGAGTCGTTGCGGGAAACGATTCGTTGAACGCTCCGTTCGACGCGACGTTTTTATCGGTCGCGGGGAAAATTTGAACGGGAGCGTCGTTCGGTGTCGCGAGATCGAAACGAAATACGATGCACGGTAGCGCGACGCGCTCGAATTTAATCGTTTACCGAAAAAGCAACACTCTGCACGCTTTAGTGTCGCCGCGACGAGACCCTCCGGCCGCGATTACAATAGAAACGCGGAGAAAGCAATAGAAAGGATTGCGCGGACTGGAACAAGTGAAATCAATTGGAGCGAGCGGCTCGAGGAAGATGGACGGAGTCGCGCGCAAGGTCGCGTCGAAAGCTCGAAACCTCGCCGCTTTTTTTCGTTCCATTTCCGCTTTTCCTTTTTCCCCCCGGCGAAGCTTTCGCGGCGCCGACATCGATTTTCCTTCGGATCGGCACGCCGCGGCCAATAATAACATTTGCAAAGCAATATCGACACCGCCCGGCTGGTAAACAGCCGACAGGAAATCACTTCCGGCGCGCGTCGTCCGACTTTCCTCTCGGCGAGCTTTTCATGGGCACGCCGGATAAAGCGTTCGCGGCGCGCTCCCATTGGCCGTTTCTCGTCGGCCCGCTCGACCACCGATACCCCGCCGCCGACGTTAATCGTTAGCGACGACGACGGCGGCAACGGCGAGGCGAAAATTCCCGTTCAGCCGTCTCCGAGACCGGCGGCATCGATTTTTCTCGGCCTCCCGTCGAGACTGGCGACCACGAGAGAGAGATTTCCCTCTCGCCTCGTCGCGGGATCGCGCGAGGATCTCGCGCCCCTTTCGCCCCGGCGGATAATTCTCGGCTGGCCAGGTGAACGTAATCGTGCGTTATCGCATGCGACTGCGAAGGAAAAAGTCGATGCACAGCTGTGTAACGGGGTCGGGCGTAAATTGCCGAGTCGCGCACGTGATTCGACGATTCGCAAAATCTCGTTGCGCAAGTCGGCGAACGAGATTGTTCGCGGCGTGTCTCGGGACGATCCGGTTCGAGAGCGGCCAGCCGGGTGGGTCGATCACCGAAATAATCGGTCGTTGCCCAGGGCAGCCTCCGTTGCGTGCAAAGATACCCGAATATCGATCGCGTCCACGGTTCCTGCAACGATCGGGGACAATTGGGGCTCGTCGCGACCCGCGGCGACGATAGGAACGCGTCGGCGAGGTCGACGACAACGAGGACGGTGACGTCTGGCAGAGCGGAAGTAAGCTGGAAGGACAGACGTACGGTCCCCGGTCGTCCCGTGCCGCAGCCTAGTATCTTTTAGGACTGGTTTCGGATCGTTCGCTCCTTCTGTCCGTCTCGTCGTCCGCTCGTTTAGCCGAGAGGCGACGAGACGGGACGAGAGGAGACAGGGAGAGAACGAGACCGTGGGAAGCACGGGCGATATGCATACTCAATGACCGGATGACCTTCGCCCGTTGCATAAAGATGCCTCTAATTGACGGCGCGAAAACACGTTCAGCGGTGCGCCGGGGCTCGATAAAGCGGCCGACGTTGGGGCCGTTTACTCCGGACCACCTCGAAGCCGTTTAATTCGCTCGGGGAGGCACGAGCGGAGATGAAACTACGCGGAAAGGATCGTTGCGCGAAATTCGACCGGGTCGAGCCGGTTGGCGTTGAAACGTATCGGCCGTTCGACGGTCGAACCTGCACGCCTAGCCGTGGACGTCGCAGCGGGGGAAACCTGAAAAGCGTGCAGAGCGTTGCAAAATCGGCGGTGGCGCGATAGGGTTCCCGATGTTGATCCACTGGTCGCAATTACTAATGGAAACTCGTCGCGTTTCTGTTCTATCGCATGCAAACAGGAAGCGGATCACTGCCTGCGAGCCCCGCGGACAGCGGAGTCAGCGACGTCGAGTCCAGCACGTCCTCCGGTGGTAACGAGGACGCGAATCTCTTGCTGAAAGCCAGGCTCAACCCTAACACGTCCCTTCAGCCGAGTCTGGCGTCCCATCATTCTCATTTGTCGCCAGGTAAGCATGCATTTCTATGTCCAATTAAGGAGAGTCACGGCGCGATCCGTCCGCGACGGTATAATTTTTAATCGGCTCAGACGAATGCCCTAGACGACACCCAGACGGTTGAACGAGCACCGTCATAATTCACGAGATCGACAGACTGGTCGTTCCAATTCCATTCTCGATCCGTCTGTCACGGACCGAAATTGTTTTTGCTGAATTATTGACCACTCGTTCATCCGATTTATTGGTGGAATATGGCGCGCGTTAAAATTTGTATAACAATATCGGGGAAAACAAACAAAAAGAAGAAAAAAAACGTGCGCACGAACGTTGCGCATCGTCGCTGTTATTCTTATTTACTCGCTGTACACTTCGGTTAAATCACACGAATTGAAGTACAGCGGTTTCTGGCTCGGCGATCGAACTTGTTCAAGCTCGCGTCTAAATCGCGGAGGTGCAGGAGGAAAGGGCCGTCTCTCATCGAATATCTTTGTCGATTGTCCAACAGCGGCGCTCGGCAGGTCAGCCTGTCACAGTCCTGGCGTTTATCCGTCGACTGCCGGCTTCCTGCCGCCCTCGTATCATCCTCATCAGCATCATCCCTCTCAGTACCATCCGCACAGAGGGAGTTCACCCCACCACCAGCACGGGAACCACGCGATGGGACCGACAATGGGACCGCCGCACCATCATCATCACCATCAAACGCAAAGTCTGCAGCACTTGCATTACCGTCAACCTCCTACACGTGAGTCGAGTGTGTTCCGTTACCACGTATAATTATTTGTCTGGAATCGTTTCGTCGGTCCGGTCCGTTTTGAAATTGCAAAACATTCCGGAAATGCGGAATAGTCGCAGCGTTTCGTAGTCATCCGGAAATTCAAATCGAGTGGTAATGTCCGGCGAGCAGTGTTGCAACGGTTCGAGGCCGACGTAGCGAGCGTCGGCGCTAAATAAAGTACCGTGAGATCTCGGCGGAACGGTGAAGGAATTTTTTGCAAAGCTCGACGCGAAATAATAACGACGGCGACGTTCCTTCGGCCCCCTTTTCCCGTGCGACGATTTCGTCGGCACCGGCGCGTTCGATCGAAGCCGGCCAATAAATCAGTAATTTCAGTATCTCGCGGCGGTATCGAGGAGATTCGATAGTCGTGACGCAACGGCGACTTGGCTCGGGTTTATTTCGACTGGCCGGGTATCGATTAATCCGGACGGGAAAAAAGAAAGTGTCCCGGCCTCTTAGGCAATTACCGCGCGATAAATAATTTAACTCTGAATCCCATTCGGCCGCCGAAGAAATCCGAATTCGATCGGATTAATTTGCAAGGTATATAAAAACCGTCGTGTCCCCCGGACGACGTCGAGCCGAGCCAGCCAGCACGGCCGATAACGTAACCAAAAACGGTATAAGCGTTTTCGGTGATCGAACTCGGCTGTGCAAGTGGATTTTGCAAGCCCGCCGACGTCTGCAGTTGTAACTTAACGATAGGTCCATGTTGCGACATATCGCGTGACCCCTATCAATAATAATGCAAACGAAACGCGCGTGCATTTAAATGTGTACCGCCTAGCCGAATTACCATACGAGTTCCCGCGGCGCGTGCCCCACTTTAACTTGCTCCTAGATAACTTCGACAGTGTCACAGAAACACCGCGGAGCGGTTTAGTCGGGCGACCGCCGCGGCGTTTCTGCCCGTTCGGCCGCGCTACAAATCCCGATGAACAGCCTTAATCCCCGGCTCCGTTATCGTTCTTCCCGCGATCGAGCAGGAAAACGAAAAACGCGGAACGGACGATCGACGACGATCGAGGGACAAAAGGAAGCGCGAGAATTTAATTGCGATTCGCGACGAAGGAACTCGAGCACGGTCCAATTAAAAGTGGCGCTCGGTCCGCCAGAAATATCGGTCAAGCCAAGCTCGTGCTCAATTTTCTACGTAACCGTCGCCGGTGAGCGCCAGGAGGAAGCGTCCGCTGGGTTAAAACGACGGAGACAGCGAGAGAGAGGTGGGGGAGATGGAACAGAACCGCGACTTCCTCGCGACAGGTAGATGCAAAGTGAAAGGAGTAGTAAATCCGTGCAGCGGTTGCACCAACGACGAGACGAGCGGAGGGGAGGCAAAAGGAACACGAAATAGGGGGTGGTGTGCACGCGTCCGCGTGGCCTGTTACACGACGTCGTACCTGTGTCGAGCCTCGTCATCCTCGTCGGCAAAAGTCGCAACGACGCCGGCATCGGCCGAGCATTCGTTCTCTTGACCCACTTACTTTTCCCTGATTCGACGGCCCAGATTTGCTTCCTGCTCGCGTCGCGCGCGTCGATAGAATCGACTCGATCCGCCGACCGATTTCCTCCTCTTCGTCCATCGTTTTTTCGTCGTTCTCGCGGCGAGTCCACGGCTCGACTTCCCTCTCCGAACGAAACGCCTCGCCCTCCCTGCCGAAATAAGGCGTTAGCGGAAATTAATTCTCGCCCGCCGGTGCATTTCTTTTGTCCCGCCGATCGGTGATTCGACTGCGTCCCGGTGGGTCGTTCCCCGTTTCTCGGAGCAGCTCGGCTGAAGGGCCCCTCGATTACGACACTCGTGGCTACCGGTGAGATTTCGAATTTCGGCGAGGTCGTGGAAACGAGATCGGGCGAAGCGATTAACAGAATCGGGCGAGCCATAGCGGCGGTAATGGTGATTGGGTCGCGCAATCGTGCCTCTCTTTTTCGTCTTTCCGATCGCGTTCAACGAAGCGACAGCTGATTTCGCCGGGACACACCTGGCCCCGTCGTGATTTCAGGCAGCCGTGCTCGAATTGGATCGCAGCCAAGGTTGCAGCGAGCCCCGCTCGAAAAGAGGCTCCGAAGTGAAAAGCCCATCGAACCGCTTCGTCGAGTGAATTTCACTCCCGGATCGACCGCTCCGGTTATCAATTATATCGCGCGCGAGCGCCGGAAACGGGGTTACGTGGATCTCCGTTGCAACCGCCTCCAAGTTCATCCTTCCCTCGGTCGATTAACCAGCTAATAGAAAATATCTGCGCCGGACTTTCCCTGATTGAAAGTGTTCCACAAGCGTGGCAACGCGTGTAACCCCGTTTCTCTTCCAACGATCCGTTGGAAACTTCCGCGCGGTTTTCCTGTTTTACAATCCTCCGGTCTCGCGCTGCTACGCGTACAATTTTCGCGCGAAGGGATCCGCGAATCGGGAGGCAAATTCGCCGACGATTCGAGATAGGCGAGCGGCGCCTGTCCCCTTTGGTTCCAGGCGACCGAAATGCGAGCACGCTTAATTGGAACGAGCAGCTGAGAAGCGCGGATTCGAGCAACCGCGGGGACGAACCGCGCTCGAATCGAAATGTCCCATCGAAATCTGTCGACGGCGAAACGACCGGGAAAGTCGTAATTATTTAATTGGAACGAGCAGCTGACGACGAGCGGCGTCTCGCCGAGTGCTGGAAAAAATCATCGAACGCCGATACACCGCGGACAGGTAGGGGGCTGTTGGTCGGAGACAGAGGCCGGCTCGGTGAGTAAAAGTGTGCCGGATTGTATAATCGAACGTGAATAAGCAAAATGTTACGCCATAGCGATTTGGTAACTTTGCGGGGCGCCCCACCAGTGCAGCGGAGCGGCGGCCGTGTTCCCATTGCGGTGACCGACCACGGTGGACGCGAACTCGGCCGATGGAAAATTCAACC
The DNA here is from genome assembly GCA_948146005.1 of Nomada fucata. Taxonomy (NCBI): domain Eukaryota; kingdom Metazoa; phylum Arthropoda; class Insecta; order Hymenoptera; family Apidae; genus Nomada; species Nomada fucata. The sequence goes on along the minus strand of OX411276.1, from coordinate 35,861,994 downwards.
TGCTCTTAAGGGCCCTCCTTTCGTTAGGACCCGATCGATTTACCTGATTGCGTTACGCCAGCGATACGACCGGCTCGGTTTTTCATTGGCCGCGCGCGAAACGCTCCGCTCGTTGCCGCAGATCTTGAGCGGAACGGAAACAGAAAATTCTGCGCGACGCCCCTGGCTTGGCCCCTGCTTTTTTCGATCGCGCAATAATATCGTGGAAATTGTAGGAGCGCTAGGCGAGGGTCGTTCGCCGACAGCTCTTTCACCCGTTTTCCTCGAATAAGCATTCCGAAATCCGGATCCGGGCCGGTGTAACGAGCGACGGGCATAGTTTGCGCGAACTTTCGCACGCTGCCAAGTGGCCCGAAGTTTTTCCGCGATTTTGCCAAACCGGACCCGCCATCGGCCACCTCTATCTAGAACGTCGTACCAGATAAACATCGGAAATAGCCTAGAGAACGTCCGTCGCCGTATATTATCCGCCGTTGTCGGAGCCGCTTTTTCCGCGTGCACGGAAAACAGCGACTAGGGGTTTGTCTCAGCAACGATTCGCTCCCGGTGCCGTTTCTGTCGACTCCGTGAAACTTATGAAAGTGACGAGGAAAGGGGGAGCGAACGGGTTCCTGGGAAATAAAGCACAACGGCTCGGGGAAATATAGTAGGCGCCACCGTCCGACCAGAATAGAGAGGCGGCAAATAGGCATCGGTGGCTATTTTCGAATGGATCATCATCGAACTACGATTCGACTGACGGAGGCTCGGGGTACGCGCGAGAGACCCTTCAGGCACGTCGAGAACGAAAGTTTCGCGCGCCGCTCGCTGGCACACGACGACGTGGCATACATTTTAACGCTGAGGACGGATCGTCGCAAAGCGTTACAAGGCTCCGCGATCCGATTAAATCCCGATTAACCCTTCGCCCGTTTGCCAACCCGTTCCATCTGCCCTCGACGACCAGCTGAAACGCGACGATACGCGACGATACGCGACGATACGCGACACCGTGCTTCGAGTACGCGCGATTCCACCTTCGCGACGCGCCGCCGCGAATCTCTCACCCGGCGCTTTTAGTTTCGATTCGAGGCGAATTTCGAACGGGAAAGGGAGAGGCGGATAGGCGGGCGCTTGCCGATTTTAATGGCTCTTCGCGGCGCGAATTACGGCGCTCGTCCGCGCCGAAAATAATATCAGCGCGTCCGGTGAAATCGATCATCGGCATCGTCCGTCATAAAAATGTAATCGACGCGGCGAACCCGCGTAATTTCTTGGCCGGGGTCAGCCGTCACCAGAGGCGGGGCCGGTCGTTCACGAAACGTAATTCGCGCTCCGCGGGTCAAGGCGGCGTCCGATTTTCCATTAAACTTTGTCGATATTAATTAATACGTTTGAGCCACGGCAGCCTTGGAATCGATTACCATAATATCGCCCCGATCGATCATCGGGAAATTTCGAGCTCTGTTTTCCAGCGCCTCCGATACATTTTTGCCACCGCCCGTTTCCCCTCCGCCTTACCTCGCCGCCGCGCGGCGCGCGATTTTGACAACGGCCAGAAGTTATTTCGAACTTATTTCTGGGCGAGGAGGCCGCGTAACACGGTCGACTCCGTTTCCCGGTCATGTGACCCGCGGACGAATTTTTCGCGCGGCGCGTCGCCGAGCGACGTGAATTTTTTGGCAGCCGCGCCGGTCGAAAAAAATGCACGAAAATGCGCACGTTTGTGGAACTGAGCCACCTCGCGGTTCGAGGATGTTCTGGTTGCCCTAGATCAAGTACTCGTTGGATATTTTTAAAAGATCGCCAGACGCGAGCCGCACGGACGTAATTCGAACGCTCGAGGGAGAAAGGAAAAGCCCGCGGTCAGCGAGGGAAAGAGATCGTGCCGTTGACTGGGGGCGGCGGGGACGCAAGGTGGTATCGGGGAAATCGAAGAAAAAATAGAACGCGCGGCGAGGCCGGCGATTGATGTCGAATAACAAGACTCTCGCGATTCGCTCGACCGGAAAAAAACACCGCGAAGAAAAAGAATCGAGGTGCAATTGACGTTTCGTCGCGCCACCTGCCTCGATACGTTCGTCGATACCTTCGAGCCCTTGGGAAGGACGAGGTAACTCGTTGCCGCGGCGACGCGCGTCGCTCGCTAATTTTCCCCGGCGATTCGTCGACCCGTTTCTGGACCGAGGGCACAGAAATCGGCAGATGTTCACCATGGGATTCGGCGTGCCTCGTTAGCCCCGAGACAATTTCGCGCTCGCGTGCGCCCGCGTGCCGCCGTCGTCGCGCGGCACCAATTTGTCGCTCGAATCTGTCGAGACGACCGCGACGTGGACGAACTCGGATCGCCCGCGATTAAGATGCGACGCGACGCGACGCGACGCGACGCGGGGACGTCGTTTTGCATACGATCGCGATGTAAATGAAGCCACTTGCACAGCTGCTCGTTATCAGCCGCTGGAAACCGGTCTCGGTACTTAGATTGAGATACTTTTCAGGCCGGTCGGACGACATTCGAGAGCGGAGATCCGCGCGACGCGTCTATCGTTGTCGACGTTTCGCTAGAGGAGACTGGAGAATCGGGTATCCGATGAATATATCGGTCGCGGTATTTCGGTTGCTATAAATTATCGTCGAGGCGCGGTTAAACCGAAGAGGAAAGAAGAGCGGACGAAAGGAGAACGACGGATACCCGCTGGGATGAAAAGTTGCGGAGAGAAAGATCCGCGGCGGTCGGTACGCCGCGCTGAAAGGGTTGTGCGTGCTGTTACGTAACGGTTCGCATAGCAGCGAGTAAAAATAAAGGAACGAAACGCGATGCAGAGTGGACTCCGAGCATAGACTGGGTCTAGGTCTAGGTCGACTAGGCGGGGCGTGCATACGTGTAGTTATGTACGTACGTTGTCGTCCGTACGGTACATTATTTCCTTCTTGCATCGGGGACTCTGTTCGATCGCGATTCCTCGACCGGAGACGGTTCGATGTTTTCTCGAATACCTAGCAACGACCTAGTCGAGGCGATTGGCTTTTCGGTTTCGAGAGATATTTGTTGCTTCGCTTGTTAAGATCGGCATCGATCGGCAATATATATTTGTCGCAGAAAGCTGTTGCACAGCTAAACGGTTCGACCGGAGAGGAATATCCTCGTCGTTCCAGTGGCGGAGCAGGGCAAACTGTGTGCTCAGCTTGCGTTTAGCCGGTTAAAATACGCGATCAGGCGGTTACGGTAACTAAACAAATTCCAGACGCGAATTAGCATAAAGTCAGCGAAGTTATCGCGTCGTAAACCCGCCCGGTTTCGCAGTAACTCGAACGCGAAAGTGCGCCGCAGCATTTCCTTAACTAGCCCCGCTCTCCTCGTTTCGCCGCGAGGAGAGGAAAAGTCCGGCCGGGCCGAGAGAGTAGCAGCAGCAGGTGCAACAAAGGCGAATGGCAAAAACAAAAGGAGCGAAACGCGCGCCGACGCCGACGCTCAGGCTAGGCTAGGTCTAGGTGTAGGTCTAGGTCGAGTAGGAAGGGGTGCGCCGCGGTCTACTTCCTGGCCTAGTAGCGAGGAATCGCCTTTTCCGCCGGCGTGGCCCGACGTGCGCGAGCCTTTCGCATCGAAACGCGATATTTCCGTGAAAGATAACGCGTGGCTGCGCGCGCCTCCGTGCGCGCACAGTTCTCGGCATCGAGAACTGTTAAACGATAGAGAAAACCACGGCTCCCGTAACTTTTCCTGCCCGGAGGCCCCGATAATTATCGAAACGATAAGCGAACGAAAGCGACGCGCGAGGCGAAAGCGTCGAATCGCCAAGTGCATTCACACCTGTCGCGCGTAATGGTTACGCGGCGATCGGTGCTGATTAATGTCCCCTCGGCCGTTCCGGAAGCGCGGATGGCGTTGGATTTTCCAGCGGGTCGCGACATCGCGCGGGGCTTACAAACTGCCGCGAAAGCAGGAAACAACGTTTCGCCGTAAACTCGACACGATTTTTCAAAGGGGCAAACGACACCGCGTGCCGTATTACACCGGAGCGGGTGTGCCGAGCGGCCCTCCGCGTCTTCCTTACCGTCGCGGGCGACGCGAGCTCGAGACGGGAACGACACTCCTCGTCGATCGTTCTTCCATTTACTAATACGCGATCCGCGAGCGCGCCAGCCCCGAGTGCGCAAGCGTAATTGAAAGTGACGCGAGCTTTGTTACAAATTCCCCGGCCCAATAATAAGTGTATCCTTACTGTAAATAGCGCGCCGCGTTGAATATTCATTAGCGCGATTAAACCTCGCCGCACTGGTTACGATACCGCGAGGGGAACGTTTACGGAGCCGAATTGATTGACCGAAAGTTTCGTTGCCCCGGAGCGCCGGGAGAAGAGGTACGGCGTCGAACAGAGCGCAACGTTGAAGTCCGAGCGCGACGGACTCGTTTCACTTTCAACCGCTCGCTTCCCCGTGGCTCCTCGAGCTGCCCGGACGTACGCGACGCGGCGAACGAAGCGGAGCCGGAAAAAGAATGGACAGGCAGGCAGTCTCTCGGTTACCGGGATACTCGTCCGAAAATTCAGCGTGTCACCCGGTAACGCTCGCCCGGTCCCGCCTCTGAATGCGAAAAGAGGCACAAGCGTCCGCAAGTTCCCCGGATGAATTCTTAAATGGCCGTGTCCGGAAGTGACGCGATATTTTGCGCGTCGATTTTCGGCCCGGTGCCCCCCCCCCCCCCCACCCCCGGCCTCCGGTGGTAGGCGACGGAGAAGAGGACGAGGAGAATCGTCGGGGAATAAAAAAAGCGCACGGAGCGCGGCTGCAACGGGGCGGTGGATACAGGGAGAATAAACGAAGAGGGAACGAGAGAAGGAGAGGAGAAGGAAACGAGACACGGGTTTACGGATAGGCAGAGGCTGGCAGCCGAGCGGACAGGCAGCCGGCCAGCCAGCCAAGCCTCGCAGCGAGCGTCCTTCCTGGGTCTCTGCCCCTACCGATGTATATATGTATTGTAGTATTGTATATTTGCAGTGTACATATTATCAGAGCGGGTTCTTCTGTGTGCGCACTTGTCGGTGTCCACGGCCGTGTAGGTATACTATACGGAGTGGCGTGCCAGCGAACACAGGCGCACGCGTGTGCATATACGAGCGAGACGCGCACACCCCGCCGCCGAGTAGCTGCATGTGTGCAGAGCGCCGCCGCCGCCGCCGCCGCCGCCGCCGCCACCGCCGCCGCTGGCGGCAAAAATGCATAGCGCTGTTGCACCAGACGGTTCTCAACCGGACAAACTTCTCTCTCACTCTCTCTCTCTCTCTTTCTCTCTCGCCTTTATTTTTTCCCTCCTCCTCTTTCTCTCTTTCGCTCATTTTCTAACCAGCTGCCGTCCCGCGTGTAAAAGTCATCGCTGACTGATCCGGCTTATCGGCGAGACGGTGAGCCGAATCGATTACCCGCGGGGAACCGTTCCCCGTGAGCTCTCCCGACCGGCAAATCCGCGGGGAAAATATTTGCGATGCGCCGATGATGTTATCACGATAAAATTAATCGGAGCAATGGATGAGACAAGCAAGACGGGAGGAACTTTGTGAGCGGCGAATAAGCGATGCCTCCTCAAGGCCTCCGTCCCTCCTACCGTCGGTTCGCCGACCACTGTTGTGCCACGTCCGATTCGCTCGTCTTAACCTTTCGCCGGTTCACCGTTCGACTCGTGTCCCGCGAATATTCTCCACCTCTCCCGACGAATAATTGCGCGAATCTAGTTCAATCGGAGCGCATCGATCCGCGCTCCCGATTCGGTTCGCAAAATCCATCCCGGTGCCCCGACGAATTCTTCGCTTCGTTATCGACGCGGAACGATAGACGATAACGCCGCGAAGATTCGGCGACGATGGTTCCGCGTTAATCGTTATCACCGTCGACCTATCGCCGTTCTCGAGTCCGTTCGAGATCGTCGCGGGCCGATTCGCGAACTTCCGCGAGCGAAGTGCCATCGGGCCACCGCGACGTCGTCTCCTCCGATTCGTTTCCGCGAACGTCACGCGTGTGCGCCAATTCCCGGCCCAAAGAGTTTCACCAACGCGGAAAAATTTCTCGTCGCTCGAGGTACGCGCGTTCCGGAGAACGGCAACCGTCATGAGGATCGCTTTCCTTATTCCTATTATACATACTAGCTCACGCACGCCCTCGCATGGCGCGCGTGCACGTGCACCGAGGCGGCGATGCACATGCACACGCGGGCCTCCGTCGTGGAAAGAGGGAGAAGGGAGAGCCGCGAGGGACGAAGACGTCCCGGTCAGGGCGGGTCGGGAGGAACCGAGGAGAGAGTACGGGGAAGGGAAAGAGCTGCAGCGCTAGAGTACCACGCGAGTATAACGCCGAAGGCACGTATCGGCGGTTTTAGCGAGGTATAGACGGTGACCTTGTCGCCGGCAATTCACCCCGTCTGTCTCTCCTTTCTCTGTCCCTCTCTTTCTCTTTTCTTTCTCTCCGTCGCCCCGGCCTCCCTCTTCCACTCTCCTCCTCTCTTTCTTTCCCTCCATTGACCCTCTCCGACACTCCGCTCCACGGCATCGTTTCTCGACGTCGCCGCACCCCCCTTCGCGTCGGCCTTTTCTTCCGTCACCCCGCGATCGTGTGATCGCTTCGTCCCCCTTGCGCTCCATTCTTCCACGGATGCACCGTGCCGACGCGACGCTGCGGCGTCCTCGTTGCACTCGTCGCGTCGCGACGTCACCGCGTCTCTCCGTCTCCTTTCCCTCCTCGCTCGTCTCGGTTTCTCTCTGCCCTCGTATTCGGTCGCGCGCTCGCGGCGTACGATCTTTTATGCGCGACAATGTCCTTTCTTCTTTCGCGCTCGCTCCTCTCGATCCATCGACCGCGCGATGCGAAAGTCCTCGCGAGAACGTTTGCTTCCACGTTCCTCGCGGCACCGCGCTCCGCTCCAAAAGGATCCGTGCATCGTTCCCGCGGTCCTCCGATATTCGATTCCCTTCTCCGTTAATCCTCTCGCGTTTGTCCCTCGACCTTCCATCCAAACTGCTTCCACCGATTCGTCCCTACCGGGGCTCGCTCGATATCTGACGGCAAAATAGGAGCAGCTTTGTCGTTCCTCCTTTTCCGGTGTCTCGCTTCTACGTTCGTTCGCGTGTCCCGTCCTCGCGATACACCCGCCGAATCGTCCTCGATCCCCGTTCGATGGATCCGTGCGTTTCGAAGATCTCTCTCGATCGATGAATCGCGTGCATTGCCTATACGTTCACTTTCGTTCGCGTATCTGCAACGAGCTTTCCTCCGCGTGGCCCTCGCACATTCTTTCATTCCCCTCTTCGCTTTTCCATCGGTTCTGCGCGCAGGTACGCATACGTATATCGGAGCACGGGGCCCGGTCGTTTTATTTCCCTTCGACGATTCTCGTTATCGTTGCCACGGGTGTTCGACACCGTTTCCCCGTAACGATCGTCCGCCCCATATACGTCCGCGACTCGAGCACGTAACAGGAAAAGGGGCTGACCGAAATATTCTTCGACGCGGTCGTCGGTTTCGTCGGGAACGTTAGCCGACAGTGGAATGAACGGGAATAGTAAGAGAGCGGAGGGCACGGTTGGATTCTGCTGCTTCGATCGGCAAAATTTCACGCTGGCCGTGCTTCTTCCTTATCGAGTTCGTTTGGCGAACGTGCGCGAGAAGAGTCGCCCTTATCGGGACCGGCACGTTCGTAGCCGTGCAGATTAGTCGAAACGGAGGAGGATGGATTACGCAACGCGGCACGAATTACGAGCGGCCGGAGAAGTTCGTTCCTGTACCGGTGAACCAGGACCTACACCGTGTGACGCAATCAGTCGACGATCTTTCTCTCCTTTTTTTTTGCGGATTTAGAAGCACTTCCTCGGTTTGTTGCACACGATTCTCTCCGTCCCGCTCCCTCGCCTTGTCTCCCAATGCGAGCTTCTCGTCGCGTTCCGCTCGTAAACGCCCGGGCTCTCCTCTTCTCTCTTCGCAGAGTGCCATCTCGGATGCTGCGTGGGCACGCGTGTGCTCCTCGCGCGTAGCGTGCGTGGAACCGCACTCGAAAATTGACAATTTCAAATGATTCATTTCCGGCTCTCCGTTCCTCTCCACTTCGCTCCCGTGGGGACCGGCTTCTCCTTCCCGTTTGCGCGTCTCGTCTCGTCTCGTCTCGTCTCGTCTCGCCGTTCCCGTCGGCCGGAGAAGCAAAGCGAGATCGAGAATCGAGCGGCTCGTTAGAGAGAGCAGGACGACGGAAGTTCGTTGCAGCGAAAGGGGTAGGAAACATCGCGACGGAAAGAGACGAGGTGGATGGAGAAAAGGAGATACAGCGAAGAGGAGAGAGTGATAGAGAGAGAGAGAGAGAGAGAGAAGGACGATGGTCCACCGAGGCGGGCCTTTCAGACGCGAATTCACGCACACACGTTTGCGTCTAAATATAATGCTCGCCGTGTTGCGAGGGGCGCGAGCGCGAACGAGCGAGCACACGACGTCGACGACGCGACGCGACGCGACGTCCTCTCCTCTCCTGGTTGTCGTCGCGTCCGTTCGTAGCACTCGGGTGGCGCGAATGCACGCAGCTGCATCGACGATGCATACTGCACGCACACGCGACGCTGCAGCCAGCCTAGACCTAGACCCACTGAGCTAGCCTAGACCCGCGGATATATATGGTCTGGTGGGGAGGAACAGGAAGATGCGGGAAGGGGAGTGCAGGGAACTGTCTCTAGTACTATCGGAGAAAGTGAACGGGCATCAAGTACACGTATATGCACGGCCGTGGTGGTAGTTACGCGCGCACGAAACTTTTCGTGTCACGCGATCCCCCTGTTCTACGCTTTCGTTAGTCCTTTCGTTGGTCCTCTTGAATTTTTTCCCGACATTTTTTTTCCATCCTCGTGGCATCGAGACCAACCCCCCCGAGGACCCGTTGTCGCTTCCGTCAAACGTCGGCCAAGGTTCGCCCTGTCCATCCGCGTTTCTCTCCCTGTTCCGTCGGATCGAGCTCGCCTTCCGAACGATCCTCGCGAATTTTCAGCCGGCGCTTCTTCGTGGTATTATGTAACTCCGCCGCGAACGCAGAAACGGATGCGTCGGTCGAAATGTCGCCCGAGGCGTCAACTTATTTACATTCTCGTTGCAATATCGTTATCTTATTATTGTAATTATTATAGCGACTGATAAGTCACTCCTTTCATGTGATCCATGTCAATGCCACTGACCTAAATCATCTCGCCCAATCGTTTTATCGATACTCGCGGGCGAAAGTGGGGGGGCGGTTTGCCATCGTTTTGGCAATTTCCTCGGGTCTGGGTTATCGGTGGAGCGCGAGCGCCCGATAACGACGCCTCTGAATTTCAAGAGTGCACTATCCTTTCGTCGCTACGCCATTGCGATCACGCTGCCGGCGTTGTTATCAGATAATTCCTTGCGCAATGTCTTCGAGAATGCTCGCCCACTTTCTACTCTCGCCGGTTGCCGTTACGCGTGCACACATATTGTACGGACCTGCGCGCACGCAGGCACGCCCTTCGACTTTCTTCCAAACATTCGTGCCCGATAATTGCGTGCCGCGTTACACCGGCCACCGTTCTCTTGCTTCAACGACTAACGATCAACGTCGGGGGAAGTAGCGGGCAAGCGGCTCGATGGCCACGCGAAAATATATGCGCGCGTACGAACCGAAAATAAATCAAGCCGCGAGCGTTCTCGCGTGGCTCGTTACGCTCGGATCTCAATTAAGAGTGGCGCGGAATCAAAGGGTCGGAGTTCCAGTTCCCTTGTCCAAAGTTGCCAGCGTCGCTTCCTGTCTCCCAGCAGAATTTATACAGACCGACGCGTTTGCCGAGAGGAGGTCGCGGAGACAGCGGTATTACCTTCGTTTCCTCTCGCCTCTAAATTCGGTATCAGCCGACCATTAAATATCCCCGTGGGTATTTTGCGCCACGAAGTCGTAGCGTCTCTCTCTCTCTCTCTCTCTCTTTCTCTCTTTCTCTCTTTCTCTCTCCCTGTTTTTTCCCCTACGCTCGTGTCTGCCGTTCCCGTTGGTTCTTCGAGGAGGCGCGCGCGAGCGTTCTCCTCGTCCGCTTGCAAGAAGTTGCGCCCACCGAGAGTGCGCGCGATGGTCACTGACCTCGCACACGTCGTGTCCGCGACGACGGAAGAGGAGTCACGCATTCTTCCCATTCGGCCGTCGCCGTCTTGACCTCTGTCCGCTGGCGAACGAAAAGAATGCTCGCGACGTAGGCAGGCACCAGCGTTGTATTGGTCCGGGAGTATAGACGCCTCTTTCACTTTGGTCTCGCTGTTTCGCGCTGGGTCCCGAATGGACGGGCGACCCCTAAACCCAATTCTTCCCCGGGGCCAGCGGGCCGAAAATGCCAGATCCTTTACGTTTACCGAATTTCGAACGGCCGTGTCCTGCCGACGGCCCTACGGTCGCGCAGGTTGCACGCGCTCCTTCTGGAAGGTGGGAGTCGTTCATTCGAAGCTCGACGACGAAACGATGCGCTGCTTTTTCATTCCCCCGATGTTCCGTCGAACGACGTCTGCCGTCGACAGAGTTAACGACTACCAAGTAGCTAAGTGCGCTCGCTAGACCAGTCTGGAGATGCAAACGCGCGACTGCACGCTTGGCGCATTTGTAATGCAGCCTAGATGCATCGTCGTGCGTCATCGGACTTGTTGGTTTTCGGAAACCTCGAACACCTCGCGACGTCCTGGACATTCGAAACGCGCCCGTACACTTGCCTACGCGATTGCTGAGCAGCATTCTCGATTTCGGTTGCGTCGCTCACCCGTACTCGTGTCTAACCACGGGTAGAAACGTAGCCCGCAAGGATCACAGGCGCACCACCGCGTTGGTCATCGACCGTCGTGGCATCGGGACTTCCGGATACCAGCTAGCCAACTACAAAGTAGCCATCCACCGCGATACGCGCGGCAGGAAACTAGCGGCAATAAGAATCCCATCGAACGATCGGCCAGCTTGCTAAGAAACGTATCCTGCAAACGATGCACGCTCGCGATACATACTCCGATCCGAAGAAATATCTGCCACGGTGTACGTGTACGTACACCGGGTTAACGCGCTCCTGTTCTCCCCGGGTTGCCGGCGTCTAGTCGATTTGCTCCGCTTCGTACGAACGCGTCAAGCTGCTCCGTTAATCCAAAGTCGCCTAGGACGTTTACGAAAAAGTAATGCACGTTTTCTCGTTACACGCGCGCAACACGTACCGGCCACGCGTTCGGCGTAACGTCTCGGTTCGCTATTTTTCTCGAGTATTTCCGTTTCGAGACGGGCCCTTAGGGTGGACTGGGCGATGGCGTAGCGGGACGACGCACAGTGGGGAAAAACGGCAATTTAGGCGTGCAAAAGTCTTTCTCTATGAAATACTTTTGAACTCCACTGCCCTTCGTTCTAATTTTTACATAGACGTTAAGAATGGGATGTCTACTATATGCTCTATAAAATTTGGCTGCAGCCAACTGCAGCTGCAAAAGTTATTGCATTTTTAATGGAATAGTTCCATGTCGAGCGTATACGACCTACGGTAGACTCCCGATCAACGTGCCCCGTTTTTTTTTCTTGACAATTAACTAGAAGAAAACGATTGACATATTCCATCCTTGTTAACTTTTTGTCGCATTTGTCATTGTTTCAATAGTTTATGGATATTAAATTATTTAAATATTTTTTTGGATATTAAATTTTTGTGTACTGGATTCCGTACGTCTTTATGCCTAGGAGGTATATATTGTGCGTTATTGATATTTTTATATGTTAATTTAATATCAGTGACCCTGTCATAAACCTCCAGAGGTTTGGCTCTGGTTTAATCCTTGTAATCATGCACCACGCTCTACAAATGAAGTTATTTTTCGCGCATTCTTTGATGAAATGAAGTGAAAGCTCTTCTCGAAATAGAGGATTAATAACTTTTTTTATAAATTTTTTGTAATTAAATTTTTTTTTGTTATTATTTAATATTAATTTTTTTATATATATTGTTATTGTCTTTATTGTAAATTTTATATCTGTAAATTATACATGTTCATAAATGAAAAAGTGGAACCCGATCATCTACAATCTACCGTAGGCCGCATCAGTGCGAACGTTCTCGGCTTTGAACTATTCTATAAAAAATGCAATAACTTTTGCAGCTGCAGCTGGCTGCAGCCAAATTTTATAGAGCATATAGTATACATCCCATTCTTAACGTGTATCTAAAAATTAGCGCGAAGGTCGGCGGAGTTCAAAAGTATTTCATAAAAGAACGCGTTGAAAATTAGTTTGTTGAAACTTTCTTGAAAAAAATATTAAGAAATTTTTATAAAATTTTTCTTTTCATTTTTACACATTCCTAATCTTTCTTGATACAGTTCCTGCAAACAGAAATACCATTAAGGTCCTGAGCATTAAAATACAGGTGAAAATAGTACTCTTCATTTTTAAGCTGTCTTCAATTGTTGACGTTTGTATCCCCTGCCACGCTTAACAACAATGGATTTAAGAAATAAAAATGTCATTTTTAGGTGCTATGGACATCTAGCTTGACATTGCATATAAAATTATAGGTCTACTCCGTGTTTTGTTTTTGGACTTTTGCACGCCTAAATTGCCGTTTTTCCCCACTGTGCGACGGGGGGGGAAGAGACGGTTTTGCAACGATGGAAGGGAGAAAGGATCGGCAGAGAATTGCGAAGCCCACACGTTTGACGTACGTTTTATAGGCAGCCAAGGTGGACGCGTAGAAAAAGCGGCGGAGAACTCCGGACGTAAATCTCGTTCTTTTCGTTAGCTTCGGACAGGCCAGAAGCGTGTGGTATTTCCCCACTCGGGCGGCGGTCGCCGCTTCGAGGAATACAGAAACGGCCGAGAAATAATGCGTTCCGCCCACGGTGTCTATTGCAATCGCGCGAGAACGAGCATTTTTCGACGCATCGTTGCCTCTCGCGTGGAAAGATCAAAGAGCAGACTTTTACCTCGACGTCCTTCGGCCCCGATCCCGACGGAGGCGACGCTTCTTAGGAAGCGCTCTGGCTCGCGGGATCTCACGGCTCGTAATATACACGTTTCGTCCTGCCAGGCGTGAAGCGGCACCCCGGAATTTTCTCTCGGGCAACCCGCGAGAAGCGTCGAGCAGAGTGGAGAAAATTGGTGAAAATTCGTGCCACCTGTGCGAGGCTCGCCAGGCGAGACGATTGCGCCGGACGCCGACCTAGGGACGCGTCCGCAGCGGTGGACTCGCCCCTTTGTCCACTTGCGGCAGGGTGGAACGATATTCTTACGCCTGCCGTGGTATATACGCGCGCAGACGTATGTGCTTGGGTAAGAGGCGAGCTCGCGAACCGAATTCGACGATCGCGCTTCGAGCTTGAATTTCCCAATGCGGCGGAGGGTACGCGCAGCATCGTCTTCTATTCTTCCCCCGTGGGCTCCGCAGGCTTTCTCCCTTTCCGGGTGTGCCAAGGGAGAGAAACGGGCGCGCACGAGCTCGCCATACACGTGCGCGCAAAGCGGCTCGCAATTTGAACGGGTTTCGGGTTAAAGATAGTATCCCGAGGCAGTAGGGTAACATAATAGGCCGGGATGGGGGTCTGGGTCTAACGAGAGAAAGAGAAGAAGGGAATGGGAGCAGCGGAGAGGAGAACGACTCGACGTCGAGACACGCGGCAGCAGGGAGATGCAGAGGGAACGCGAGAAACAGAGAAGAACTGCGCGAGCTGTAGGATGGAAGAAGGACATGGCGGCGGTGCGAGAGAAGAAGACTCGAATCCATCCGGGTGCGAGAAGAAGGGAGGACGAGCGTAGAGATAGAAAGGGTTAGAGGGAGAAAGGAGACGCGGTGGATGTGTGCAGCGGACGGTGCATCGGACTAGCCAGCCGCGGATGGAGGTGGAGAAGAGAGAAGGAGGAGAAGGATAGAGTAGTTAAGTTAGTCTGTCGGTCAGTGACTGCCTGACTTTCCCGTCGCAGCTGAAGGTCAACTCTCCCCTTCTCTCGACCTCATCCTCTTCATCCTCCTCCCGTTCCACCCGTTCCTCCGTCTTCTTCTTCCTTCTACCCACACTTGTCCACCACCCGCTGAACTGCCGCCGCTGCTTCTCTCTCTGCCGTCGCTACTACGCTCCATCGACACTCTTCGCGTGTCCAGCCCCATCTTTATCCTACCCCCTTTCTCTTCTTCCTTCCTTATTCTCTGCTGCGCCCCCCCCCCTCCCTCTCTCTCTTTCTCTCTCTCTTTCTCTCTCGACATATTCTTCGATACGCGTGTGCCCTCTCGTATACCGCTATACAGAGCACACTCGCGCCTTCTAAACCTACACGTATGTATCCTCTTCTCGTGGGTGCGCGATTTAAACGTGCATGTGTCCATGCATATGCGCGCGGCATAGTATTCGCGACCGCTTTGTTTATGCCGTACGAACACTTTCGGTGCCTTTTCCCTTCGCACCGTGTCACTCCATCCTTCTTCCGCCGTCGGTGCCCTCCCCGACGGGTTGAGGGTCATTCGTGCACTTAGGTGCACGCGGAATTCCGCCTCGAAGTCCTGGTACGTGAGAACTCGCCTTACACAGCCGCATCCTCCGCGACGTGTTCTTTCGCCATCCGCGCAAGCAGCTTCTTTCCTACACACATGTACGCACGCGTACACGCATGCACGCATAGTCCGATCGAAATTCGTGTTTTCGAATCGTGGCTGCAAGTCGGACGTAGCTTCTTCTTGTCTGGACTAGAGGGAGGGGAGCCGGCAGGAAAAAGATCGGGCGAAATATGTTTGCGATCCGTTGTTTACCGTCGATTAATGTCGTATACGCGTAAATTGACATTATCGCCGTCGCTGATCGTCTTCTCGTTCGTTTTTCCTTTCATCCTCGTTCGATCGCGGTACGCCCCGATAGCCGGTATCTCGTGGAGAATAACGGTGCGTTTATTGGTACAGCAACTCGTCCCAAGGAAATCGTACGATAACTCTCGCGCGTATCTGACTCTTCAATTGGTTAGCCATACGAGTCGCGATAATGTCCAGTGTCGGTAGATACACATGTATGTACGCGAGAAGCGTTTCGCTAAATGACGGGTTCACGGCTATCAACGTCATTCGCGGCGTATCTGTCATTTTGCTCCACTCTCATTTTCCTCCGCTCGGCTGTAGCATTCGCAGCTCGCCTCGCCAGCTATATTCCTTATCGTACGATAAGGAGAGAAGGAAATAAAATATCGTCCCGCCGCGATTGACGGAGGATAAGACGGGAGCGATACGGCGATAGAAATTAATAGCAGGCGCCACTATCCGTAACAGCTGTTCGTAGCCATTCGTCATAATCCTCCTGTGTTCCGTTTAAACGTCTATCTCCCGCATCTCCCTAGGCGCGCGTAGAATTTATTTTTCAAACAATTAGCCGAGCGGCGCGAGAGTGTGCGGGAGAGTGTACTAGAGAATCCGTTCTCCACACAGGGACGCGAGATTCCTCTTCCGTCGTGCTCACTTTCAGTCTACTCGTCTCTTTACCCCGTTCCACCACCACTACCGACTCGTACGTTCCTGGATATCCCCACCAGAGGAGCACGCGCGAGATCATCTCCTCCCGCTTCCCCTTTTTTTTCTCTCGTCCTCACCGTATCCCTCCCTTCTCGCTATACTTGTACTTCCGGCCGCGAGACTAACGCGAAATTCTCGCAAAATAAACGGGGGACCCGACTCCGCGGATAACTTGCACCCTTCTGTCCACACCTCTCGCCCTCCCCCTTCTTTTCTACGTATGTATTTTTAACTATCGACCCGTCGCCGGCTGTTTCACCTAAACTTCCTGCCACCGCTGTCAGGAAGAACCGGCCGACTAGGTGGTCGACGAAAACATCGTCGCGGAGGAAGCCACTTGTTCGTCCGCGTTCTTTTCCTCTTTCGATCCCCACCTTTCGCTGTCCTGCCACGGATAGCAAAAGAGCGCAACGATCCGCGGAACGGCAGTGCCCGATGAAAAATGTTGTACCGTTGCCGCCTCGAATCAGCGCAAGTGCGAGCGCAAAATTGTAATCGCCGTGATTAGAAGGCGCGATTGTAACGCGGTCTCGTAACACTTTCCTCCAGCGTAGAGATTTTCTATTGCGCAAACGTACGCGCGTCAATAGAAAATCGTCATAGCGTGGCGCACGCCTGGCTGGTGCTCTCTATGCAGAAGAGTGTGACGGGTGGCGGTGCGTTCTATGCGTCACGAGAGTCATGTGTATACGCGATGCATCGTCTCCCTAGCGGTCTCTCCCTTCGCTGTACGACGTCAGTGGTATAGGTCAGTGAAGTAGTAGCTCCCCCACCACGCGGCTCCTAGACAACGGGTCTACGATTGACTCATCTAGCCAGTCATACGGCCCGTAAACACGATCCACACCAGCTGTTCTCGGCGCTCTTTTACTCTCGATCCCCGTTCTCTCCTTCTCTCTCTCTCTCTCCCGTTCAATCTTCCTCCTCTGCTCGTCCCTCTTCCCACATATCTTTATCTCTGTTCCCCCCACGACGCTCTCTGCCTCTCTATTTCTCTCCCGCCTTCTCTCCGTCTGGCTTACTCGCAGCCTACGTACGCGGATCCTGAGAACAACGGGGCGTTCTCTTTATTTTTAGAGGAACCTCGGGAATTCGGTTCCCTGCCTCCCCATCTTTTTGCCTGCCTTCGCCCGCTCCGCTCTCTATCTTTCTTTCTCTTTTTCGTTAACCTTCCCTCTTTGGCGCTGGCTCGGAAGCAGAAAAGCTTCCCTCGAATAGAGGAGGAATCGTTCAACCGAGCGGCGCGCCGCGCCGCGCCGCGCCTCCGCGGAACTACGTGGAACGACGTAGAGAACGCGAGAAAGAGGAGCAGAGCGGCGAAGAAGGGAGGGCAGAGAACGAGTTCCGATTTTAGCGCAGTCGCGGCGGCCTCACAACGATCGGCGCTATTATGCACTAGTAGCTTGATGGCGTCACCCGTGCAACCTTGGCTCGGGTCAGTCCTCTATCATACTGCAGCCAAAGTTCCCCTACCCTTTCGTTCGCTCACTCTGTTTCTCATACTGCCTACCATCTTGCTCCCGGGGGTTCCCTCCCACCCTCCTCCTCATCCTCCCTCCCCCCTGTCTCTCTCTCTCTCTCGCTCTCCATTTGGCTTCGCTTAACCCTCTCTGCGCCCGACCACCTCGCCTCCTTCTCTTCGTGCACACACGGCACTGGCCACACGATCAGTGGCGTAAGAATACTTTCTATTTCGAGGTACCCCGGCAGTTACTCCTTTTCGCAGAACCCACGGAACGATTCCTCGACGAAATTTTAATTGAGATCCACCGCGCGTTGCTCGATTTACTCCAGTACGGAAGGCTGGAAAAATTGTAGGCGATGTACGTACACGTGGCACTTGCTGCGGTGTATTTCAAACTCGCTCGGCGAACAAAATACACGAAATCGAGCAACCATTTCCTAACCTCCAACGATCCGCTCGTTGTCGATCGATTGCCCCATAGAAATGTTCGCGTACGGATCGGGTGCGAGAAGCGCATCGCATTTGGTACCCGCTACGCCCATGTCTATGCACGACCGAGCGCTCCCGGCGTAAATTCGAATCGTGCATATTCGCATCCGTATCGGCTCGCTCGCACCGCCACAATAGACGTTTCTGTGCAAGGATGCGACCAACCTCGGCGCCGAGTAATCACGCGCCGTGTAAATGATGTTGTTTCCATCATCCGTGGATCGCGTATCCAGTACGAGGCTGGTTGCGTGCACGCGGTATACGCTAATCCCAGTGTACCGTTCTACCAGTCGCGTCTCTAGATCGATCCTGTCCGCCCTAGAAAGGTTCGTCTAGCTGGGAGAAGCCGCGAGAGCTTGTCCCGGGGCATCAATCATCCGATGACAGAAACGGCAAGGCACCGGGAACGACGCTTCGTGGACAGCTATTAATAGTTCGTTCCACGGTTAAGTACGTTGTATACTTAAAGGGGCGCGACGCGAGAATCTTCTCAATGCAATGCAATCGGTTGACTGCTAATCGATTCGTAGTTTATTTTCGTCGAGAAGATTTTGAATCGAGCGAGCGCGTCGCCGGTTGCATCCTTCCAGGCTTCGGTCGGGAGGCGCTGTCCGCGTGTCGTCTGCGCGCGACAAGTGGAATAGGGCCGCCTTTGGTCAGACCGAGCGGACGCCTGCTGAAATTTCGTTGCCCGCTGTAGGGAGCGACCGCGTGATGATACGCGTCCCATTTTCTTGCACGTTCGACACGTCGAATTACAAACTTCTCACGCCGACGGACGCAATACGTTATCGCCACGGGACTGTTAAAAGCATCGAATTTCCGGTAAATACCTGCGTCATTCGTATTTAGAAATGCAAATGGCTGAGCGCGTAAAAGCGTAATAAAAAAGGGGATCGAGCGTGTCGAAATGTGCGCGCGTCCACCCTGCGTGCGTAAAATGCCCAGCTAATCGAGTAGCTATATTTTATTAAAAAAACAGATACGATTCCAATTAGCAGCGCGCATCCATGGAGATGAACGTGGTTCGCTAATGCGCGCATAGCGTTATACGTGGCGTTAATTTTCCTTTCTTTTCGCGAACAACAGGCTGCTCTCTTTTTAACGAGGCGAAAAAAAAAAGTATAACTGGGTTCGCTCGCGTCAGTAATTAAATCATACTCGGTCGCCCTGCTGCCATCTATCGGGCACCGTGCAAAGCTCCGGTGCCGCCACGGTAGATTCAAATACATACCCCCCGTAATTGCTACCTAATTTGCTCCATTACTATTTACTCGAAGACATTCTGCGCCTCGATACTCACCAGCCCCTCCCTTTCTCTGTTACAGTGTCCGAGAGCTACAGCAGTTACGTAAATTCAATGTACGCCAGCGGGGGTCAATTCGCCACCCCCTGCACCCCCAGTCCGCCAAGGGGGCCGGGCGGTGTGCCGACGAGCGTGATTCAAGCAGCCACCAGCTCCGTTTCCGACGATCTGTACCTGCTGGAGCTGGGCTTCCCCCCGCGGTCGAAAAAGAACAAGCTGAAGAAACCGCGCCAGGGGGACGGTGCCGCGGTGAAGAGGAAATCCCGCGAGGGCTCGACGACGTACCTCTGGGAATTCCTGTTGAAGTTGCTCCAGGACCGTGAATACTGTCCCCGGTACATTAAGTGGACAAATCGCGAGAGAGGTGTTTTCAAGCTGGTGGACAGCAAGGCGGTGTCTCGCCTATGGGGTTTGCACAAGAACAAACCGGACATGAACTATGAAACGATGGGCCGTGCCCTGCGTTATTACTATCAGCGTGGTATCCTGGCGAAGGTCGACGGGCAAAGGCTGGTCTATCAATTCGTCGACGTGCCGAAGGATATTATAGAAATCGACTGTACCGGCGCGTGAGACAGGGCCCGACCTTCGAGGGAGCAGTACGAGAGACGAGCTGCACGGGGGAAAAGTGATTCCCGAATTCGTAACGCGATCGCACGCGAGTACGTGCCGTCGACGAGCAGCTCTTCCTGCCACAGCGTGCCGATTCGGCTCACCCATCGGACGATCTAAAAAAACCATGCCCTCTCTCTGACTTCGTTTGTTCCTTGTATTATATTATACATATACCTATATAGATATGTATATTTACGCGAAAATCGCGTGCGGTTGCGCGCTAACGGCTACCGCGAGAGGATGAACGTTTTTTTTTTTTTGTTTTTTTGTCGACGCGACAGCTGCCACGGTATTCGGATTGCAATTACCGTAATACCGTAATTTCGTCCTCCTTTGGTCTTTCTTTTTTGTTACTTTTTGACGATTTACGTCGATGGTAATCGTACTAAGCTTTACAACGTTTAATATATAGTATATATATATATATATATATGAAAGAAAGAAATATAAGTAAATAGAAATATATATATTATATACGCGTTGAGCTCGTTCAAATTTGTACAAAATTTAGTTCTTAAAGATAAAGATGCTACGGCACAAGTGTTATTAAATGTATTTTAATCGCGGATAAACGAAGAAAGGAAAAGAAAAAAAAAAACAAGGTGAATCTAGTATGGACAAATTTACTTAACGTATAGTCGGAACGCAGGCGAACAATTGTACATTCAAGAACGCGATAAATTATTTATTGTATATTACACGATTACATATGTTACCTAGAACGAAAAGAGAAGAAGAAATTGTTATATACGTGTCGACGAAGGGAACTGCAAAAAAATGTAACGGGGGAAAGGTAAAACTTACACATGTACACGCACGCGAACGTGGAGAAGTTTAAGGGGGAAAAAAGGAGAAGAAGAAAAAAAAAAACATGAAACGAAATGAGGGCTGTGAAAAGATTCAGAGAGGAGGACATACGATAGTGCGGAAATGATAACGATGTTTAAAAAGTTTGACAGAGCGAGCTCAGGGAGAGGTACAGACATATATACAGATCCAGACACACAACAAACCACGCACGTGACAGCGCGCCAACGCTGGTCGAACTCGCACGTGCGCACGTCCACCCGTACACACGATTTACACACTATATTTTTTTAAATATAAGCGCAAAAAAAAAGGGCGACTCTTCTATTTGAGCTGAGGGTTCAACAACGTAAGGTGCTGGCTATACACAGGAGGTCCAAGAATGTTATTTAGCAAGCTAGTGTTACTAATTCATAAAAAAAATTATTGAAACAGACATTATATATCTCTGTATATATAAAAATACACCTTTAGAATATATTATTGAATATTATATATATATATATATACATATATATATTATATGAATATATATTGTATGTTATGTAGTAAATGGAGCGAGTTAACGTGTCTCTATGAGATTTTTTTGTCACGTCCGCGTAGAAGAGAAGTTTACGCAACCAACTCCACGTACGATGTCTCTATTCGCATTTTTTTTTATAAAAGAAAAAATAAAAATAAAAAGAATAAACGAACCCCGTGGAAGTTATCATCCTTTTTGTTCTCCTTTTCTTTTTCTTTTTTTTTATCTGTAGCCCTCGACGCCGCGGTCGAGCAATAAAGAAAATCGATTCGTAGGGTCGGCGCCTTCGTCTCGTGCCCTGGCAAAAAGAAAGCGCACATTCGCCTGCTTCTCGTGCTCAGCCAGAATCAGAGACATCGTACTTTTTCTATACATTTATAGTATGAAAACTCTCGGGTGAACGGGGCGCTCGAACGCGATAAGTTAGAGTGAAATTTAATTTATTGAACAACAACCACAGCCGCCCCCCCGAAAACGGACGTGACGCGCGAGTGCAAGCGTATCCTATAGACATAAGTTTTGTACATAACGATTCGTTGAGAATATACCTAGGAGGAACATTACGCTGGTTATCTTCGTAATCGTGGACAAATGATAAGAGGTAAAAGAGAAACCGGAGAGACATAGAGAACGGAAGGATAAGAGTGACCACAATCATCTACGAGGTGTACCCTCGACCGAGCTCTCCGTAATTTGTTAAGCGATGATCACCTCCAAATATTTCGAAGGAGAAACGATAATTACAGTAAATAATAGAGAAAACGATCAAGTGCTGCCAATAATGCCTGTAAACGGTCCCTTGCATTTTTTGCCAATTGAAAGAAAGAAGAAAACGTACGAAAATGAACATATTGTAAAGAATTATTAGAATCCGGAAGAAATGTCTTGGGACGCCAGACATACCAGATGATACAAAGCGAATTGCCTTCTCGTAATTAACAAAGACGTGTTGCCTTCTAACAAAGAAAACATATTAAAGGAAAAAAAGTTCTAGCAATTTGTATTTGTAATACCATCGACTTTGTCCGGGTACTTAAAGAAAACCTTTAACCCTGTATATCATACCCCCCCCCCGCCCCTCCCCCCGCCCCCACACCCGCCCCATTTGTCTGCATAGAATTTTGTAATTTTTGTCAAGAGAAACATAATAATAATAATAAGGATAATAAGAATAAGAATAAGGATAATAATCATAACAGTAATAATAATAATAATAATGAAAAAGATAAAAATATGTTGAGAAACGTTTTTGGTACACGAGGACTTTTTTCATATCGCACTTTGCATACACGTATCGGAACAAAAACATGCATAAAAAATGTAATAAAAAAATATATATATAAATAAAAGAAAGAAAGAGAGAGAGAGAGACAGAGTAATAAAATACATCAGAGTACAATGAACAAAAAAGCAAGTACCTATAAATAGTACCACTTCTATACATAACATCCACTTATAAACAATGAATGGACACTGCAACAAAAAAATCCTATTTTTAGGTAAATTAAATTTACATATACATAACGATTGACTACGCTACAAGATACTTTAACAAATAAGACTTTACTGTAATAGGGATAAATCTATAATTATTTACCTGTAATATAATACGAAGACACGATGGATTGACGTAAGGAACTCTAATGTAACGTTCTGTGATTCGTTGTTTGTAGGTGAAATTTAATAAAAGATTACTGTATCATGATTCGAACGTTTCCCCAGTTCCCTTCTATTTTATTCTTTTCAAATACCTATACATTGCGTTCTGAATAAAACTAATTGCGGTGAATAAAATCAAGGGAGAGGATGTTTCTGCATTGATAAACGTAAACAGTAATACATGTATCTCAGTGAAATTTTTATTATCAAATTCCTTCCCGCCTCTGGAAGTAACTTATTAGGGCGATTACGCTTGCTGTGACGTAATCCTTATATATAAGAGTGATTGATAAGATACACGATTGAAGGGAACGTTTCATTGGCTAAGCGTACCGTTGGCGCGCCAATCGCTGACGCGGCCTGGCGGAATGTATTTCCTAGCTTGTTAAGCACGTAATGTAGGTGTTCCTGCAGTCAGTATCGAACCTTGTAGAACGTCAGTTGTCAGTGTACGCATCAGATCCAGGAAATTTGTGCGAGGTTTGTATTGTTTTTGCATTGTCTTACCATCGTGCGTTGCGTCTACAAGAATATAAACGTGTGACTATCGACGAGCATCGAAAGGCAGTCGCATTGTCCAAGTTCTAATTATTGATTTCGCTGGAACAGTCGACTTCACCACACCCCGTGGCCATTTTGGAGTGTAGAGTGGTGCCTGCGGAACAAGTGAGCGATCAAATTTGTTCGACATGGATCAGATTACCCCAAAGGAAGTGAAAATCCTGGAGAATCCAGAGGACATTCAGGAGAGGAGGGAGCAGGTCCTCGGTCGATATGCGAATTTCAAATCCGAAGCTCGTAGTAAAAGGGACAAACTCGAGGACTCCCGTCGCTTTCAGGTACGCCTTTCGACTATTTAGCTATTTGTTTTCACTGTTGACACTACGAGTTTCTACGGAATATGTTTGTTTGTAGTATTTTAAGCGAGATGCGGATGAACTCGAAGGATGGATTTACGAGAAGCTGCAAGCTGCTTCGGACGAGAGCTACAAGGATCCCACCAACCTTCAAGCAAAAATACAAAAGCATCAAGCTTTCGAAGCAGAAGTCGCAGCGCATTCCAATGCAGTGGTATCGTTGGATAATAATGGAACACAAATGATAAATCAGCATCACTTTGCCAGCGATGTCATTCGTAAAAGATTAGGTGACATTCGATTCGCACGCTTTTTCCCTTTTAACTTGTCGCTTGGAACTAACAATTTCAACCCACTTTTTAGACGACCTTCATCGTTTATGGGAGCTACTGCTTTCTCGTTTGGCCGACAAAGGTCTTAAATTGCAGCAAGCTTTGGTGCTTGTGCAATTTATTCGACACTGTGACGAGGTTATGTTCTGGATCCACGATAAGGAGGCATTTGTAACTACCGATGAATTTGGACACGATCTGGAGCATGTTGAAGTACTTCAAAGAAAATTTGATGAATTCCAAAAAGATATGGCCAGCCAAGAGTACAGGGTTACGGAAGTAAACGAGCTGGCGGATAAGCTTCTTTTAGATGGACATCCTGAACGTGACACTATTCTCCGTAGAAAGGAAGAACTCAACGAGTCATGGCAAAGATTGAAACAGCTTGCAGTTTTGAGACAGGAGAAGCTTTTCGGTGCGCACGAAATTCAACGATTCAACCGTGACGCTGATGAAACAATGGCTTGGATCGCAGAGAAGGATGTTGTCCTGTCGTCAGACGACTTTGGACGCGATCTCGCGAGCGTGCAGACCTTGCAAAGGAAACACGAGGGGATAGAACGAGACCTGGCAGCTTTGGAAGATAAAGTTTACACATTGGGAGCCGAGGCCGATCGCCTGGCAGCTATTCATCAAGCAGATCATTCCACGCAGATTCAAGCTAAACGCGCTGAAATCTTGCAGTCATGGGAGAGTCTTACTGCGAAAGCAAAAGAACGACGCCACAAGCTCGATGAGTCTTACTACTTGCACAGATTTTTGGCCGACTACAGGGACTTGGTTTCTTGGATGAACGACATGCGTGCGATTATATCGGCGGATGAGCTGGCCAAAGATGTGGCTGGGGCGGAAGCGCTGGTCGAAAGACATCAGGAGCATAAAGGAGAGATCGACGCTAGAGCCGACAGCTTCGATGCCACCACGCTGGCCGGTAACAAGCTCTTGGAGAAGAAACATTACGCTGCCGAAGAAGTGGCCAGAAAATTAAACTCCCTTGCCGAAGACAAGCAGTCACTCTTGAGCCTCTGGGAAAAAAGGAAGATTCTTTACGAGCAATGTATGGACCTGCAGCTGTTCTATCGAGATACCGAACAAGCTGACGCATGGATGGCAAAGCAGGAAGCCTTCTTGGCAAACGAAGACTTGGGTGACTCCCTTGATAGCGTTGAAGCTCTAATGAAAAAGCACGAAGACTTCGACAAGTCCCTGGCGGCACAAGAAGAGAAGATCAAAATATTAGAGGACTTTGCCGAAAAATTAATTGAAGGAGAACATTACGCAGCAGAGGATGTGGCCCAAAGGCAACAACTTTTACTAGAAAGACGTGCCATTCTTCTTGAGAAGTCTGCTCAAAGAAAACGTCGCTTGGAGGATGCATACAATTTGCAGCAATTTGAGCGCGACTGTGACGAAACGAAGGGTTGGGTCAACGAAAAATTGAAGTTCGCCACTGACGACAGCTACTTGGATCCGACCAACTTAAACGGCAAGGTACAGAAGCATCAAAACTTCGAGCAGGAACTGAACGCCAATAAAACTCGCATGGAAGAAATGGTAGCCACCGGACAATGGCTGATCGAGAGTGATCACTATGCCAGCGACAGAATTCGAACTCGTACTGATGAAATCATGTCTCTGTGGGACAGTCTGACTCATGCCACCGAAAAGAAAGGAGCCAAATTGCAGGAGGCTTCTCAGCAGCAGCAGTTCAATCGCACTGTCGAGGACATTGAATTGTGGTTGTCAGAAGTGGAAGGACAATTGATGTCTGAAGATTACGGTAAAGATCTGACCAGCGTACAAAATCTCCAAAAGAAGCATGCTTTGTTGGAAGCTGATGTTGGGTCTCACTCTGACAGAATCAGCAGTATCGACCAGGCTGCGGAGCAGTTCGTGAAATCGGGTCACTTCGACGCCGATAATATCAAGGCTAAGCAGGAACAACTGCAGGGGCGATACTCCGCCCTCCAACGACCGATGAGCCTCCGCAAGCAACGACTTCTCGATTCTCTACAAGTGCAACAGCTGTTTAGAGATATCGAGGATGAAGAAGCCTGGATCCGCGAGAAGGAACCAGTTGCTGCGTCTACCAACCGTGGTCGTGACCTAATTGGTGTGCAGAATCTGCAAAAGAAGCATCAGGCTGTTCTTGCTGAAATAAACAACCACGAGCCACGCGTAGCTGCGGTCTGTCAGGCAGGCGCATCCATGTTACAGGAGAATCATTTTGCTGCTGAGGAAATTAGCCAACGATTGGCTGCATTGGATGAACATTGGGGGCAACTGAAAGAGAAAGCTCGACAGCGTAAGAACGATCTGGACGACTCGTTGCAGGCCCATCAATACTTTGCCGATGCCAACGAGGCTGAGTCTTGGATGAAAGAAAAGCGACCCATAGTTATGAACGCTGATTATGGAAAGGACGAAGATAGCTCTGAGGCTCTACTGAAAAAACACGAGGCATTGGTCAGTGATTTGGAAGCATTTGCAAGTACTATCGCTGCCCTTAAAGATCAGGCGTCCTCTTGTCGTCAGCAAGAAACTCCTACAGTCGACATCACCGGCAAGGAATGCGTGGTTGCTCTATACGATTACACGGAGAAGTCACCAAGAGAGGTCTCCATGAAGAAGGGTGACACTTTGACGCTGTTGAACTCGAACAACAAAGATTGGTGGAAGGTAGAAGTAAACGATCGCCAAGGTTTCGTTCCAGCTGCCTACGTGAAACGTGTCGAGCCTGATGCTGGACTGAGTGCTTCTCAGCAAAATTTGGCCAGGGAACAGAGTTCCATAGCTGCCAGACAGGCTCAGATCCAGGGCCAATACGACGACCTATTGAGACTCGCGCGTGAGCGACAAAACAAGCTCAATGAGACTGCCAAGGCTTATGTGCTTGTTCGTGAAGCTGCCGAACTTGCCACGTGGATCAAGGACAAGGAGAATCACGCTCAAGTTCAGGACGTTGGCGAGGATTTAGAGCAAGTAGAAGTGATGCAGAAAAAGTTCGACGATTTCCAGGCGGATCTGAAGGCCAACGAAGTCCGTCTGGCCGAGATGAACGAGATTGCTGTACAGTTGATGAGCCTCGGACAGACAGAGGCTGCTCTGAAGATTCAGACCCAGATACAGGATCTCAACGAGAAATGGACCAGCTTGCAGACTTTAACAGCAGAGCGAGCTAGCCAACTTGGCTCCGCTCACGAAGTTCAACGTTTCCATCGCGACGTTGACGAGACCAAAGATTGGATCCGGGAGAAGGATGCTGCGTTGAACAACGATGATCTTGGGAAAGATTTGCGCAGCGTTCAAGCCCTGCAACGCAAACACGAGGGTCTCGAAAGGGATTTGGCTGCTCTGGGGGATAAAATAAAACAGCTGGATGAAACGGCTAATCGCTTGATGCAATCGCATCCTGAAACTGCTGAACAGACGTATGCTAAGCAGAAAGAGATTAACGAAGAATGGACACAGCTGACAGCGAAGGCTAACAGTAGAAAGGAGAAGCTGCTGGACTCTTACGACCTACAACGTTTCCTCAGCGATTATAGAGATCTAATGGCTTGGATAAATTCGATGATGGGACTGGTTGCTTCAGAGGAGCTAGCCTCTGACGTGACTGGAGCTGAGGCTCTTCTGGAACGCCATCAGGTAAGTTCAGCGAAAGACCAATTGCTTCGCGATTCTATATCTTATCTTAATTCTGCTACTTGTGTTATAGGAACACCGAATGGAGATCGACGCTAGAGCAAGCACCTTCAAAGGGTTCGAGCTTTTTGGCCAGCAGCTTTTGCAATCCAGCCATTACGCCAGCGTCGAAATCCAAGAAAAACTAGAATCAATGGCTGAAGCACGCCAAGAGTTAGAGAAAGCATGGCTACAACGCCGTATGCAGCTGGATCAAAACTTGGAGCTTCAATTGTTCTGCAGAGACTGCGAACAAGCTGAGAACTGGATGAGCGCGCGAGAAGCTTTCTTAAGCAGCGCGGAGACCGTCGATACCACCGACAACGTAGAGGCTCTGATCAAGAAACACGAAGACTTCGACAAAGCTATCAACGCCCACGAGGAAAAGATAGCTACGTTGCAAACTTTGGCGGATCAGCTGATAGCTGCTGAACACTACGCTGCGAAACCAATTGACGAGAGACGTTGCCAAGTTCTGGACCGTTGGAAGCATCTGAAAGATGCTCTTATTGAGAAACGCTCCAAATTGGGAGAGTCTCAGACATTGCAACAATTCTCTCGGGATGCCGATGAAATGGAAAATTGGATTGCCGAGAAACTACAGCTGGCTACTGAGGAGAACTATAAAGATCCAGCTAACATTCAATCGAAACATCAGAAGCACCAGGCGTTCGAGGCTGAATTGGCAGCAAACGCGGACAGAATTCAGTCCGTGCTTGCAATGGGGGGAAACTTGATCGAGAAACATCAATGTGCTGGTTCCGAGGACGCTGTTCAGAAGAGACTGGCCTCGATCGCCGATCAGTGGGAATATCTTACTCAAAAGACCACAGAGAAATCAATGAAACTGAAGGAAGCCAACAAGCAGCGCACATACATCGCTGCTGTCAAGGACCTTGATTTCTGGCTGGGCGAGGTAGAAAGTTTGCTCACTTCCGAGGACGCTGGCAAAGATTTAGCTTCCGTGCAGAATCTAATGAAGAAGCATCAGTTGGTCGAGGCTGACATTCAGGCACACGAGGAAAGAATTAAGGACATGAACGCCCAGGCAGATTCCTTGATTGAAAGTGGACAATTCGACGCAGCTGGTATCCAAGAGAAACGGCAGAGCATAAACGAGCGTTACGAGAGAATTCGCAACCTCGCAGCCCACAGGCAAGCACGACTCAACGAGGCAAACACTTTGCATCAGTTCTTCAGAGATATTGCCGACGAGGAATCCTGGATCAAGGAGAAGAAGCTGTTGGTCGGTTCAGACGATTATGGCCGCGATCTTACCGGGGTTCAGAACCTGAAGAAGAAGCACAAGAGGCTGGAGGCTGAGTTGGGTAGCCACGAGCCTGCTATACAAGCTGTTCAAGAAGCGGGAGAAAAATTGATGGACGTTTCTAATTTGGGTGTACCTGAAATCGAGCAACGCCTGAAACTTTTGAATCAAGCATGGGCCGAATTAAAACAACTGGCAGCTAATCGAGGACAAAAATTGGACGAATCGTTGACCTATCAACAGTTCCTGGCTAAAGTGGAGGAAGAAGAAGCTTGGATCACTGAAAAGCAGCAGCTACTCTCGGTCGAAGACTACGGGGACACCATGGCTGCTGTTCAGGGCTTGCTGAAGAAGCACGACGCCTTTGAAACTGATTTTGCCGCCCACGGTGAACGTTGCAAGGACATCTGCGAAGCCGGAGAAGCGCTTATTAAAGCTGGAAATCATCGGGCGGATGCTATAGGGCAGAGATGCGCTCAGCTACGAAATAAACTGGAACAGCTTGGCGCTCTTGCAGCTAGAAGGAAAACTCGTCTGAATGATAATTCTGCTTATTTACAGTTCATGTGGAAAGCGGACGTTGTCGAGTCTTGGATCGCGGACAAAGAGACTCATGTCCGTTCAGAAGAGTTTGGACGAGACTTGTCGACCGTCCAGACTCTATTGACCAAACAGGAAACCTTCGACGCTGGATTGCATGCTTTTGAGCACGAAGGAATTCAGAACATTACTTCGTTGAAGGAGATGTTGGTCGATTCCGGGCACGATCAGACACCCAGCATTCAGAAACGTCACGCGGATGTTATTGCTCGTTGGCAGAAGCTTCTCGCTGATTCTGATGCGAGAAAGCAACGTTTGTTGAGAATGCAAGATCAGTTCAGACAGATCGAAGAGCTGTATCTAACGTTTGCAAAGAAGGCGTCCGCGTTCAACTCTTGGTTCGAGAATGCAGAGGAGGATCTGACCGATCCGGTGCGCTGTAACAGTATCGAGGAGATTCGAGCTCTTAGAGAAGCCCATGCACAGTTCCAGGCAAGCTTGTCTTCTGCAGAAGCAGACTTTGAAGCACTGGCTGCTCTCGATAGACAGATTAAAAGTTTCAACGTCGGTCCCAACCCCTACACATGGTTCACAATGGAAGCGTTGGAGGATACCTGGCGTAATCTCCAGAAGATAATCAAGGAACGCGACGTGGAGCTTGCGAAAGAAGCTCAGCGACAAGAAGAGAACGACAAATTGCGTAAAGAGTTTGCCAAACACGCTAACGCCTTCCACCAATGGCTTGCGGAGACTAGAACATCTATGATGGAAGGATCAGGATCGTTGGAACAACAGCTGGAAGCAACAAAGAGGAAAACTCAAGAAGTTCGTGCCCGCCGCCAAGACCTGAAGAAGATCGAAGATCTGGGAGCAATTTTGGAAGAACACCTAATTCTGGATAATCGTTACACGGAACACAGTACTGTAGGACTGGCACAACAGTGGGATCAGCTAGATCAGTTAGGGATGCGTATGCAACACAACTTGGAACAACAGATACAGGCTCGTAATCAATCGGGCGTTTCTGAAGATGCCCTTAAAGAATTCTCTATGATGTTCAAACACTTCGACAAAGACAAGAGTGGTCGTCTAAATCACCAAGAATTCAAATCCTGTTTGAGGGCCCTTGGCTACGATTTACCAATGGTAGAAGAAGCCCAGCCTGATCCAGAATTCGAAAACATCCTTGGTTTGTTTCTTATTTATGTGCATTAGTAAATTTAATATCTCAGGTGTGCATTTTCACTGACTAAAAGGTCGCTAATAAACTTTTCTTTCAGATATCGTCGATCCTAATAGAGATGGTTACGTATCACTGCAAGAATACATGGCGTTTATGATCAGCAAAGAAACCGAAAATGTACAAAGCTCCGAGGAAATAGAAAATGCTTTCCGTGCTATTACTGCCGCAGATAGGCCATATGTTACGAAAGAGGAATTATATGCTGTGAGTATAACAGTTTTTAAAATCAATATTTTTATTTTATCTTTTATTTATTGACGATATATTGTATATTTTTAGAACCTTACGAAGGAAATGGCCGATTATTGCGTTGCCCGAATGAAACCTTATATCGATCCGAAGACCGAGAGACCAATCACAGGAGCGTTGGATTATATTGAATTTACTCGCACCCTTTTCCAAAATTAATCGTAGTTGCATAAATTATTCCTTTTTTATTATGACGGTTATTAAATTATAGAGTATATTACAAACTGAAATACCGATCCTTATTTATTTTACTGATCTCTTTGCTACTTTCATCCGATGCGTGTCGTCGACCGAGAATCTTAGCTTTACTTCCAGGACGCCATGCGTAACTTATTTATAATTCTTTTTTATAGCAATATAAATGAACAATGAGACATAGTGAGAAACGAATTTTATTCAAATTGTACAAATTAAAATTTACAGTCGGATGTACATGGAACGACGACCCGAGAAATATGAAATAACATTGTATCTTTACACCGTGACGCGATATTGTGTTAACTGGACGTACTTCTACCAGATTTTGGGACAAATCTATTTAATACTCCATAGTCTTTACTCGGTTTTTCTGCTTTCTTTATATCTGGACGAACATTTGCTTGACGAAGTATATCGGCATTTTCCTGTGAAATTTTAACGTTTAGTATTTGCAACATGCAGCACAAAAATAGTAATCACTTACCCTTCGACTTAACTCCTTCAGAATCCTCTTAGACTTCACTACTTTAGCTGTACCTCCTTTTCCTTTAGCCTTTGTTCTACGAGGTTTGAAGTCTATCTGTTTTGGCTTAAGGTACTGCAAAGAAAATAATACATTAATGGTTTCAGGCTTAAAGTACTTGAGCCCAAACGTATATTTACCAAAAGTTGCTTCTTGGCTTCTACTTTGTCTTTCAAAGTAGGTGCATCTACTTCCGTTATGGCAATTGGATCCAAAGAAATTAGTTCCGGTTGAATCTTGTCCAATAGAGCCTTTACTTCGGCTTCGCGTCTCTGAGTCTTCGTTTGGAAAGGATTGCTTTCAAGTGCATCAAAGTTAGCTTCCCCGCTTCCAGGTACTAGAAGGGAGGAAAATCCTCTCATTGTACCGATACCTAGAATATCCTCGTACGGGCAAAACTGCATATTGCTAACCGTCCAATCAGCTCTATGACGCAAATAAGGTTTCATTTCGTTGTCCGAAGATCTGATTGTTCACATTTAGAAATACAAATAAGATCAGTTGTTGTTATTACTATTGTGTAATTGGAATATTCTTACAAAATTTACCTGTAAACTTCCACTACGTTTTCCATCGCCATTGCCAACTGGCCAGACTGACTGTAAGATATGTTTTGGACCGGAGAACGTACACGATAATTATGCACTGGACCTGCTAATTGCCTAACGTCCCATACCTTTACAAATCTAGCTGGACAGCTAGTCACCATGTAAGTACCATAAGGATGAACTGCACAAGCAGATATTGCTTGATTGTGGCACAACATTTTTGCCACTGGATCTTTACTGTTAGGTGACCACATGGAAACAACTCCTTTTGAGTCACCGACGCAAAGTATAGCGTTGCCTGGATTTTGTGTCATAACCTTAGAAAACATTTATTTATCTTGAGAAAGTATCTTTACAAAATATTATCAAATATCTTGGAACTTACAGCTATGTTGCCCAATTTGGAATTGAAAGAGCCTATAAATTTGCCTATAGACACATCTATCCATGCCAAGTGTCCTTCTTTAGAACCACTGGCCAGCAAAAAGTGATACGGCAAGAACTCCAACTTGTTGACCCTGCTCATTGCTTTCAAACAGTGTAGTTCAATTCCTTGATTATCGTATATGTATACCCATTCTTTTTGTGCCACAGCGAACATTGTTTCTATATGCAACCAAGTTACATCGTATATCGATTCCATTACATTCATTTCGCATGCTAGTTTCTTTGTCACCCAGTCGAGTGCAGCCACATGACCCTTTCTTCCACCCAGTACTAAGTGTCTACCATTTTTTGTATAACTTATGGAATAAGGTCCAAACTCTAAGTTCAATGTAAAGCGTTTGGCCGCACTGGCTATGTCTACATTATCTGCAATTTGTTTTTGCTTATATTGCACTGTTACTTCTCCAATATCAGCTTCCAAACCACCATAATCTTCTGTCAAAAGTAATTCAGCACGGGCAGTGGCCTTTACTGTATGGTCAAAAGTTTTTTCTTTCGTCTGTAATTTTTGTCTGAGCACTTTGTTTTTGATCTTCGATGTTTTCGGTTTTAAATCGATTCCCTCGCCTTTG